>OX940796.1:9485355-10822855 GCA_954870985.1 Trifolium fragiferum
TTAGGATTGGTTCACTGCCTGCAGAGTGATCCTCACAAGATAATTTATTTTGTGAAATGTCAAACATACTAACATCATGATACTGCACTTCACTTTCATTCCCCCCTTGAAGTGTAGAATCAACATAAAAAAAATTATCTTCATGAAAAGTTACATCCATAGAAATATAAAATTTTTTGGTTGGTGGATGATAAGCACGATAACCTTTTTGAGTTGATCCGTACCCAACAAAGACACATTTAATAGCTCGTTTTTCAAGTTTTGTTCGTTGATGTGGGTGTAAGTGAACATATATAACACATCCAAAAACATGAGGTGGTAAATGAACGATGAGAGGAAGAACACAATGATCAGACAATACATCTAGAGGTCTTCTAAAGTTATGCACACTAGAGGGGGTTCGATTAATTAAATAAACTGCCGAGTTCACAGCCTCGCCCCATAAATGAGATGGAACATTACCATCTATTAGGAGTGTTCTTGTCACCTCTAATATATGTCTATTTTTCCTCTCAGCCACTCCATTTTGTTGGGGGTGAATAAGGACATGTTGTTTGATGCAAAATGCCTTTAGAGTTCATTGAACTCTAGTAACTCTCTCTTAAAATATTCCCCTCCATTGTCGGATCGAATGACCTTTATACATGTGTTAAATTGTGTTACTATCATTTGATGAAAGGAACGAAACACATCATACACATCAATTTTATGTTGAAGCAAATATATCCATGTTACCCGAGTACAATCATCAACAAAACTTATAAACCATTTTTTTCCATTAAGTGTAGATTGTGGGGCAGGACCCCAAACATCTGTGTGAACTAAGGAAAAAGGAAAAACAACTTTTTTATTGCTTAAGGGAAAAACAGCACGATGGCTTTTTGCCATTACACAAGTTTCACAAAGAAAATCAGAAGTATTGCATTTATGAAATAACGACGGAAATCATTTCTTTAGATAACTAAAAGAGGGATGTCCCAATCGTCTATGCCATAGCCAAATTTCTTTTTTATTTTTATCTTGTATGTGATCACTCGGGATATGGACCAACGCTCCTCTATGGGTTTGTGAGACTTTTTCAAGATAATACAGCCCTCCACCATATCTACCATTGCCAATCTTCTCCTTGGTATGCATGTTCTGAAAAATACAATAGGTTGGATAAAACACGGCAACACATTCATGTGATTTGGTTAATTTACTGACAGAGATAAGATTACAATTCAAAGTGGGAACAAATAGGACATCATGTATTGATAAAGAGGGTGACAGGGTCACTGTACCAATGCCTTCAATAGGAGATTTGACTCCATTGGCAGTAATAATAACAGTTTTAGAGCAATCAAGAGAGAAATTAGTAAACATGTGTCGATCACAAGTCATATGGTCCGTAGCACCTGGTATCAATTATCCAATCGCTATTCTTAGTAATAACAGAAAGATTTAGAGCAGAGTTAGATATACCTGACTTGGTTACAAATCCAGCAGCAGTAGAAAGATGAGCCTTGATGTTTTCTGTCATGTTATTTGAAGTAGTTTTGCCTTTTGGATGCCAATCCGGACAGCCATGAAGTTTAAAACATGCCTCCACAACATGATTATCTCCATTACAGTGAGTACACTTGCGGACACCTTTCTTAGGATACTTCTTGACAGCAAAAACAAACCCCTCAGAAGATTCACCACCTAACATAGCTTCTTGGCGATTTGCCTCTGCACAAATTGTTGCATAAACTGATTGCACATTGGGAAGGGGAATGGTAGCAAGAATACAACCACGAACTCCATCCAAATGTGAATCCAAACCAGCCAAAAATACATAAACACGTTGAGAATTAATCATCTTTTTGTAATTCTCAACATATTTAGAGCATTCCATTGCACAATTATTGATAGCATCATACTCTTGCCATAACCTCTGCAATTTACCAAAGTATGTAATAACAGACCCACCATTTTGTTGAGTAGAGATTACCTCACGATACAATTAGTCAACCGAATGAAAAGGGATCTGATTTCTTTTGTCATGGAGTCCAAAAGCCAAGACTTAACCAAGCAATTTTCATCTTCCCATGATTCATAATCTTCGGATTTCTGGTCTTTGGGTGCAGTCTTCGTTCCGGTAACGTAGCCCCATCGTTTTCTACCTCTGATTTTGTTCTGCGCATTCAGCGACCATTCGACGTAGTTCGTGTCGTCAAGCCGTTCAGGGGTAAGCGCATCGTGAAATTGGACAACAGCGGAAGTCCCTAAATTCTCCGATTTGCTTTTATCTAATTTGCCTTTATCGGAAGCAGCCATCAGAAATATTACTCAGAAACTAAAAAAAAGGCACCGCTTCCTATATTGTAAGGGAGTCGGTGTTAGCTCTGATACCATATAAAGGTTTCAAGTAATAATTCTCATGGGTATTTTATTGAGAGTAACGTATATATACAAAGAGTGACTTATAATTCCTCTTCTATTAAGGGAATGATAGCTATACAAATAATACAATTCCTTATTTAGCTAACATAATATTTGACTACTTAGCGTCCGTTTGGCCTAACTTATTTTTGAGCTTATGCAAACAGCTTATGCAATTTTTATGTATTATTATATGTTTTTCAAGGTAGTTTATGATAAAATAGCTTATAAAAATTCAATTTTCACTAGTTTGAACTTATAAAATAGCATAAAACCTAATTTATATTGCATAAGCCGTTTCCATAAGCTCAAAAATAAGCTAGGCCAAACGGGCCCTTAATATACTAATAAAATCTTTGATTTATCTTAACAGAGCATTTGTCGGAGAAGGGGTGCATGACATGATACTGTACAAAAAGGTTGTACGGTGCGGTTTCTGTGGGATTTTCTTTTGGGTGTGCGTACTTGAAACCGGTAAAGGATGGTTGGACGGATTCGTATTTGCTATTGTTGCTTTTTCTTCAAATTTTTTTACTGTTTTCGATCTCAGCTATTAAATTTAGATCGGATGATCTGAATTAAATATACAGTTTAATGATCTTATCTATCATTTAAGTTGGATGGTTCACAGTTATAACCATGTCAGGCAGTTTAGGCATCAAGGCCACTCCCATTGGAGACCACCGTTGGTCATACACACTACACTGGTATCTGAGTTTCTAAATTAAATAACTAAATGACAAATTGTCATATTTTTCCATAAAAATATATAATTCAGTTATTGCGTTTTCTTAACAAATAGTGTGGGCGATTTTCACTATGAAAAATAATCACCTATTTTGCTCAAGTAAACTAAGTGATTTTCGAGGTGGATAATGGGTTACCCGAATAATTATTCTATTTTTTTTTATATTAAACGAGTAAACAATACGAATCATAATATTTTTTTATAAAAACTAGCATGCAGAGACAGGCACTCCCGTCGCCATCTATTCCATTTTTCTATTATTGTCAGTTTTTTTTATATATGATTATTTTATGAATACTTGTCTTTTAGAAAACAATACATTAACTATCATATGAGATGTTGAACCCAATACAAAAATCCCATAATTGATAAAATAAGTATACCAAAATTATTTTGTAAAATAATTTATAGTATTAACATGAAGAAATTTCAATCTTTTTATCCTTATTTTGAATTTTCAAAATTCACATCGGTGGCCTTACTCTTTTGCCATATGTGTCATTGAATTAATAATTAAACATGGTAAACAAAAGTTAAATACACTGAATTGCAATAGCTATATAGATAAAAATAAATCAACATTTCTGCTTCAATGTCTGATTCAATTCCATCCTACATTTGATATATTTCTTATCATTAAATTTTATCCAAAATTTCTAATATGATCACCTTGTTTTTCGGTGAGTTTGACCAGAAAAATCAAATTTATTCAATCTGTATACACCCCTATTTAAAATTGACAAAATTCTAATGATTGTCAATAAATTTTTTTTGAAAAAAAAATTACAATCGTCACCACACTAATGAGAAAAACTAGACATCATGCCCGTACATTCGCACAGGTCATATGTGTGTGTGTGTGTGTGTGTGTGTGTGTGTGTGTGTGTGTGACATACAGATAATACGGAAAACTTCTTTATAAACAACATTTCCAGTTTCATCCGTATCTTTTTTCTATTTCGTCAGTTATCAATATTTTCAAGTCTTTCCTTAAAGTTACTTTGACATTACAACATATAGTTGACCATGAGAGAAAATAGAATGTGGAATATATACACCAACATGTTTAAGAGACTGACCCTGACTCTTGTTGATCGTCATAGCAAAGGACACGATTACTGAAAACTGTCTACGTTGAAACTTGAACGGGATTCTTTTATATAAATGAGTCAATGATAACCTAGAAACAAAAACTTTTTCACCACTATTGTTGTCGGATATCACTTTACCTCAACGATATATGATCCTAATTTTGTAACTATCAACTGTGTACCATTACATAATCCCAAAGATTGTTCAATGTTTCTGAGCAACGTTATCGGTACTCCAACTTTTAATCTTAACTTGTGATTCAGAACTCCATATGCAATGGTGGTGTTTAAGAATTCAGATGTATGAATATCATTTGGTGTGTCAAAATTTGATTTGGATTGACACGAAGAATCATAACTCAAAAACGGTTTTTTCTTCTCCATGAATTAAATCCAAAGCATAATCATTTATTGCATCAACAATTGTATTGTTAGGAGTTAATATAGCATTAATTAGTTATTTAATAAAGAATTTTAAAAAGTTCCATATAAAAACTGATTGAATTTTATAAGCAATGAAACAGTTTATAGTATAAAAAGAAAAATCGAGGATATAATAAAAAAAATTACAATGCCACAAAAAAATTTCAAAAGAAAAAAAAAAGAAATACAATATCGTTCCGTCACAACCAAATATTTAAAAAATGTAGTTCATGTACATCAAACAACAATAATTGGATTAAAAAAAGATTGAAAGTGCGATGAAAAATAAAATGTAGTTGATGCATTGAAAATCATAGTTATTAGCTAATATTACCAACATATTTCAAATGAATTCAAGTGGCTTAGTGGCTGAATATTAAAATTATATAGAGAAAAATTTCAAAAATAAGAAAGAAAAAAAAAAAGAAATACAATATTGTTCGTCACAACTAAAATATTTAAAAATATAGTTCAGGTAAATCAAACAACAATAATTGGATTAAAAAAATTGAAAGTGCGATGAAAAATAAAATGTACTCGATGCATTGAAAATCATAGTTATTAGGTGGTGTTACCAAAATATTTCAAATGAATTCAAGTGGCTTAGTGACTAAATAATAAAGCTATATAGAGAGATCATGGGTTCAAATCCAGTTTAAACAACTTTTTTATATTATTTAGTCTTTCTAAGCAATTCCCTCCAAAATAGCAAATGTGATTAGGGTTTAGGTAGTAGCATAGCTTAATGGCTAAGTAATAAAGCTATATAGAGAGGTCATGGGTTCAAATCTAGCTTAAACAATTTTTTTATATTATTTAGTCTTCCTAAGCAATTCCCTCCAAAATAGCAAATGTGATTAGGGTTTAGGTAGTAGCATGTTATTCCCATTAGATATACTAGTCACCATACCTGTGCGTTCGCACGGTCATATACGTGTAATATTAATTAATTTTAAAGAATTGATGCAAATTAGTCCATCTTTCATTACTACCATTATCACAACTTGTAATATCACTAAAAGGGAAATTTAGAATCAAGTCTTTGCTTTTTATATGAACTCATCTCTCAAATTCTTGTTGACATATATCAAACTATAACTATTGTGGAAATCTGGTTGAAACTCTCACCTTTTGCAATCACACAGACATATTCCCTCGAATAACATCTTTAAACATAAAAACTGTTTACGCGGTGTTTAAGAAATTTAGTTAAATATAATTAATTTTTTTTATTTAATATAAAACATAGTTAAGTTTACTATATTGTCTATTTTATTTACCTTAGACCTCACATGCTTTTGTAAAAGTGAAATATTGTACTCCTCTTAAGGTATAATACTATATTGCCCCTTTTTTGAGCTATAATTTTATGATGGTAAAATTACACCAGTTTTGCATATTTAAATAGAATAGGTAAAATTAAATAAGGATATATTAAAAATATTAGTATTAAATTAGTTTAAAAATTGTTAACTTCTACTTATAATAATGACCAAAATTTGAAGTTTTTTATTTATTTATAAATGTGACCGGAAGGTATATATATATATATATACACACACAATTAGTTATCACGATTTATTTATTTCAATTAACTATAAATTGCATAGAAAGATCAGCTACTCACATTATTATTTGTATATTGGAAATCAACTTTTCTAATCCCAGGTGTGACCTTTAGTTTTTCTGATCACTTTTGTATGGGATTTGTTCTATATATCGTAATGATGTGGTACGAAAAAATAATTTATTAATTAGTTTTAGTGGCTCAAAAATATTATTATGTAGATAAAAGTAACATAATAATTAATTTTAGCGGCTCAAAAAAGTGTTTGTAGATAAAAGTAGAACATATCAATTATGTGAAACGTGTCAATTCTAAATGCTCCCCTTTTTTAGGTTTCTTCAACAATTTTATATATTTATGTGGAGATCATTATGAATATACAATTTATAGCAGGTAACTCAATTGCTATTTATAAGAAATACATGCATATCAAATACAGTACTTTGTTAACAAAAAAAATTGCTAATCCAAAATTTTGTTAATGTAAAAAAAAAAAGATAAGACTCTGATTTTATAAGTGCTAAAAATTAGAATACCATTGTGTAACTTACAAACATAATTTCTATGAGCACCTGTTTCATTATTATTTGGCAGCAAATTTCAAATTATTTGCTTAGCATAAAATGCTTTCTTATGAGAAAAATAGTACCTTGGCTACCTTGCAAATTGAAAGCCACAATTAAATTTGTTCATGGCTCTCAAACGGGAAAAATGAAAAGAAGCAGAGAAGATGTTATGATTAGTCATCTATGAACTGAACATTGACAAAAGAAATACACACAAATGGTTAGCTTGTTGGGCGTGAAGAGCAATGAAAAAAAGAAAGAAAATAACATTTTGTTATGACTGCAAGAATGTATATGAATGAATAAAAGAAAGGACCGAGATTTAATTGCTGCAAGAGTTATGTGGCAAAGCAAACAATTTGAGAAGACAAAAGCTTATGGCAGCAAACCGATGTTACATAGAAATAGAAAAGGTGGATCTTCTATGTTGAATTTTGTGAAAGAGCTTAAGAGAAAAAATAGAGAGAAAGGAGAAAACCTGTGGGAAGGGAAAGAATGAGAAAGAAAATGCAAAATCAAAGATGAGAAAAGAGAAAGTGTGAAGAGAAAATATAGAAAACAAAGAAGAAAAAATATTCAGAGAGAGAATTGGATGAGAGGGAGAGACTGGCCGAGTGAAAGAGGGAAGAGAGAGAACAAATTTTTAGGAAAATATACAACAATATTAAACAACTGCATAAAAATAACATTGAACAGCCAAAACACCATTTATTGAGTGTTAGTATCAAGTAAAGAGTTTTTAATGCATTGTAGTGGCTCTATGTGATAGCAAATACTTTTTTAAATATTTAGTGGCTCTATAAACAACATTTATGGCTCCGAAAATCAAGAATAAAGAGATAGTTTAGGAGGGAAATTAGCAAATATGATTAGGGTTAAAGGGTTGCAAATTAGAGAAATTAGAGTATAGAAAGATAAAGATTGCTACCACGTTAAACAGCAAACCAATTTGGGAGTATAAAATGGTGGAGCAAAAGTAGAGAGTATAATTAATGTATACTTTTTGGGTATAACAATTACTAATTGTTCTTGGTGAAAAGATGTATTTGTAGTTGATTTTACGTATTTCAATGCAAAGTGGGGTTATGTTTGGAAAATAATAATAAATGTGTCTAGAAAATTGAAAAGGGGCTTATGTTTAAGGACAAATAAAATCTTTGTAAGGGTGCTTATAATAAGGGACGGAGGGAGTAATATATATATATATATATATATATGTATGATGTTATGTATGTGAGTGTTTTTGGTGATTCGTATGCATGACTTAAATAGTCATATTTAATACGCGAGAACGTGAGAATTGTGTATGATTTATTAATAATAAAATTTTATTTTGTAATTTAAATTTCATAATTGGTTGATATTGTCATGCATGTAATTTGTTGGTGGTGTTTTCGATGATTAATATGTATGTCTTTAAGAGTCATATTTAACATATCAAAATCAGGGGAAAAAAAAATTATTTATCTAATATTCAAAAGAGAAATTTAAAGTTTAAATATTACGGTATATTATTTGTATTTTCATAATTTCTTTAATTAAACTTTCAATATTTAAATTTCTCAATTAAAATTAAAAGTAATATTATATAAAAAGAATTAAGAGAATGTTATAAATAAACTAGGAATACTAGAAAATAGAGATAGAGAAGATATGAGCAATGTATTATTGTGTGTATTACATCATAACAAATGTAGGACACAAAGTAAGTAGTGAAAATGCAAAGGTAATAAAGTTCCACTACTTAGTGAGAGTTATAGGGAAGGGAATAGATATGGACATCCACTAATCTTATTATTCATAATACTTCCTATTAGATGTCCATCAAGGATGTGCCTCGTTAAAACCTTACTAGAAAAAAAAAAACCAATGGGAAAAAATTCTAGTGAAGGAAAAAGAGTACACCATCCTTTTACAAAATATATTTATTTCTCCCACTCAACCATACAACCATCTTTAGGACGACGAAGACCAATCTTTTGTATTAGTTGTTCAAAACTTCTACTTGAGAGCGACTTTGTGAAAATGTTTGCTAGGTTGTTACACGAACGATTTTGCTAAATGTTTGTATCACCATTCTTCTGAAGATCACAGGTGAAAAACAATTTTGCTAAATGTTTGTATCACCATTCTTCTGAAGATCACAGGTGAAAAACAATTTAGGAGAATATATTTTGCTCGATCTCCTTTGATGTAGGCGTAGCCCTCTTTCAACTGAGCAATGCATGAATAATTATACTTCTTTAAATTAACTGTGCATGAGATATTATATTCATATTGAGTGGTTGAAACTTTCAAGTTGAAAGAACCTCCTTATAGAATGAGAAAACCACAAATTTATTCTATGTGTAAAATCCTTAATAAAAAACATTCTCTGCTTTCTTGATTTTGTTGTTTCTCTAAGATGCAAAACGTATGATTGACTTTGCTCTAACACCTATATTTACAAATATTGACAAAAACAAAATACCACAATACATATAATTAACAAAAAATACATTAATGTCCTCATTTGAACTAAAATATGGTACTTCAGGACCACTTCAATTGTTCATCGTTTTCTTGAGGACATGATCTATATATTAACATCAAGTGAAATAAGAGTTGTCATATTAGAAACTCTTACAAATTGGTTCTTGCACCAAATGTTTTAGAATATACAAAAACAGAGGCAATGGAGTCATGATATTGTAAATTAAAGGTTCCATTTGAGTTCCTAAAATGTATAATTATCCACAAAATTAGGTAAAACTTAAAAGTTCAATTTTGATTGTAGAATTCGTGATACTCTTGGTATATATATGTGGGGTAACCTTCAATTTGTTCTATGAATTTAAGATGAATGTGAGAATATTTTGACCAATTTGAGAGAGTGATTGGAAAATAATTCTTGTTTTTAATTTTTTGTAGATGAAAACGGTTATATTTACAGAAGAATACGATGCTCAGCAGAACTCCCTACCAGTTCATCTGCGAGATTCTCCTTCTATTCGCCAAATGAGAATTTCTCATGCTTTTGTGAAGTTTGCTGGTGGAAAGCGTAGTGGCCGTGCTTTCGCTGCTGGGTCTACATCTTCTTTTTATCAAATGGACCCAAGTGGCCTAAGAGATATCGGTGAAACCTCTTATGGTAGTCATATAAGTACAGGACGATCTCGAGCTCCACAAGAGACCCCAGCTGAGCGCGAAGCACTCCTCAGAGCCCAAATACGGGAAGAAGTTCGGGAGGAACTCCGGGAAGAAAATGAACTACGCACAGAGGAACGCGTGCAACGACTTTTCAAGGCTCAATGGGATGTGGCTATGGAGAAGATGACGCAGTTAGCGCAACAAAGGTCTTTTAGCTCTCAAAATGATAATATAAGACGGTCATTATCTTCCCAATCTCAACAATCCAACCACCGCAATCATCCCAGTACTTCACATGGATATCGACCGGATTTAAGTAATCTATCAAGGGATAATATTGATTTGAATCAGGGTCTGCCAGAGTACCGAGAAAATGATCTGATTATGAACTTGAACGTAGATGATTATGGTGATTTCACGCTTGATGATGTAGAGTTGTTTATGCAAACTTCAAATTCCACAATGCAGCCAAGTGGCAATGACGGAAGAGGAGCTGGAAACTTCCATCAAGGCATCATGGCGAATCAAAGAGGCTTCCCCAATCGACAAGGCAACTCCAATCAAAGCGGAAGGGGCCATATCGGTGGGCGGCGACCGACGCTCCCTCCATTAACAATTAACGAGGGAGGTCGAGGTAGATCAACGACAAGGACTGTGGGAAATGTTTCAAGAGGAAGAACGGACAACAATCGGGGAAAACAAAAGCTAGGTGAGACCGAGCATGAAGAAAATAATGAATGATGATGATGATGAGGTAGTAATTTTATCTTTTGTTTAATTAGTTGTATTCTACATTTGAATATTTGTGTGGTTTGTACTCTAATTTTAATTACCTAATGATAGGTGGAACTTTTTTTGGTGACAGAGACTTTTTGTGTGGGAGAATTGCATGAACTTTTGGGTTTTTTGCTGTCAAGGTTGCTGCTGCAGTCAAGGTGTCTTATGTTTTTTTTTTTAATGTGGAATTAGAAAGTGTACTCTCTTAGGTTCTATTGTTGTTATGTTGGTCAATTTTAATCAATGTGGATGTTATTATATTGGTATTGTTAAGAGTAACAATATTGTTTGCGAATGAATGCAATTTCTTGATTTGGAGTAGTGATTATTTGCCTAGTGTGCATGCTGTTATGATGTTTATGTTTTAGTTTTAGAGACAACATTTCTTAAAAAAGTATAATATAGATAACAGTTTTAGTCTTTGTAAGGTGTAGGTTGGGGGCTGTTTGCGCGCCTTTCGTTTTCTTGCAGGGTGGTACCTTCTGGTTTTCTGGTGTTTGTACTATGCTTCTGTTTGTTGTTGCTGGCCTTTTGTTGGCTCTGTTTTTTCCGTGTTGGCTGGGCCTTAGCGCGCCCTGTTTTTGTTTTTGTTGGAGCTGTTTTCTTCTGTATCTTTTTCTTATGGATATATTTTATATTAGAAAAGAGGATTTCAAGTATATCTTTTATCAACTGAAGAGTTTACTGAGTTGAGGTTTGAACTATCATGCAGTTGGGTTATTTTGTGGGAAGCTTTCAGATTAGTACAGTTGGTGGATGGAAATTCATGTATGGATTTAGTGCTCCACTTGCTGCGCTAACGGGGCTCGGAATTTTGAACCTCACCAATGTGAAAATGTTGTTTATACTTACGTTAATGAGATGCTATATTTTTTAACTCATGTTCTTAACATTTTGGTTTTACTTAACTGAACTATAATCATTCTTTTGAAGCATTTTTATTGTGATACCAATAATGAAATAAGGATATTGCTTATGTTTTGGTTATTGTTAGCAACTATGTAGTAATGGTGTCTTTGGGTGTTTACCAGGATTTGCCATATCATATTGATGGTTGTGGCTCACATTCATGTTCTTCAAGAGGGGACTGTTATGGGATATGCATATAGTGTCTGCCTGGTTCCTGCTTTTTAACAGGATCTGTTTAGATTGCAGCGATGTTTCAAAAGCGTGGCAGTTGGAAAGCGGGTACCTTGGCTGCATCTCTCTAATGATGCGCCTATTTCTGGCTTATTCGGCTATTTTTTGCTGGCAGCTGGAGTGCATGCTTTCACCAGCAATCTAGTTTGCAGAATTGTCAGTCTCGTACTTGTGTTCATCTTATTTATAAGTTATTTGGCTGCTTTGGTAATTATTTAGTAGGGGTACTGTTATTCTCTCTTGTGTATAGGACTTGGGTTGTTTGTCTCTTGTGATGTGCCCATTAAGGTTGTATTGTCTTTACTGTTGTGTTCAACAAGTTTGAGTTTGATTTGTGTTTGGGCGAATGATAGAATTTGTATATAGGCTTCAAACATTGAAACTTTGTACGGTTTATTTCCCCTATGCATGTCTTGTGCTAGGGTGTTATATTATATTGTTTTTTGCCTTTTCAAAAAAAATAAATATATAGTATGAAAATAAATTAATTACAAAAAAGTAGTTTATAATTAAATTAATTATTAAAAAGTAATTATTATTTAATATACAATTTATGTTATTTTTAAAAAATAAATTAATTATTTAATTATTTAAAAATCAGATTAAATCTGATTTTTAAATAATTAAATAATTAATTTATTTTTTTATTTGCGTTGACATTATTGGCGGCTTTAGGCTGTCAGCAATTTCTTGAGTGCTTCAGGTCGCCAAGAATGGTTAAAGCAGCTGTCAACCATTATTGAGGGTCCCAGGCCGCCAAGAATGGTTAAACAGATACCAAGACGTTATTGACAGTTTATGGCCGCAAGAAACGCGTACCGACGGCGTTTTTATTGAGGGTTCTTGGCCGCCAATAATACATGTAATTTTGACGGATTTTAGCCCTTTTTGGAGGCTTTTGGCTATCAATAATCTCTTGTTTTCTTGTAGTGACAATCAATTAGATTTGTCCAATCAAATTATTTTAATACATTTGCTATATAAGTTTCTTGGTGAAATACTTAGATGGGCATAACCACAAATCAATAGTGTTTAGGCAAACATACAACAATGTAAAAAGTAAAATAAAAAAATTATATGATGTGACTAAATTATTTTTCAATTAAATTTTTTTAATTCATGTGAATGTGCTTAAACAATTTTTATTTGGGTTTGTGTCCAAGTAAGACTTTCTCAATTTCTTGATGCACAAAATCTCATTTAAATAATAAATTTACAAATTCAAATAAACATTTCGCATGCATCATATGAAATTTCAAATCTTTCTATAATCAACATATTTTAGGATCGGAGATCCGCCGCCTTCCCCTCCCGTCATCCAAACTTTTTCCTCCACGATGTAGCCAGACGTTTGGTGGTGCGATCGTGGCCTTGGCATCGCACCACCGCCTTTTCCTGCCGGCGTCAGTTCGAGGGTATTACGGTGTGGTTTGGTTGCTCGGAGCTCTTTTCCGGTGGGTTCTCTTTCTTACTGGTTAGCTTCTCCTTCTCCAGCATCGGTTTCCATTTTCTGTGGATCCTTCTCCTGCCGTCGGCGTTTTGTTCGGCCTTTCCCGTCGCCGTCTGCTTTCCCTCAAGATCCAAAGCTTTGCTGTTTCGATGGAATCACTCTAGATGGTGGTGTGTTGAGTTTTCCTTTCCACATCGTCACGTCTTTCACCCTCCTTTTCGGCGAGCTCAGGTTCTGTTTCGTCGCCGTTCGGTGTTTCGAGCTCAGTTCCCGGTTATTTGTCCATCTCAACACCGGTGGATCGAAGGTAGTTTATCTCTTTCTTAACCTGTTCTTTTGACTGTTTGATGGGTCAGGTTCTTGCCCCCCAGCTTTCTTTGTACTCTCTTTTTATTTTATGAACCGTTGTTTGCTTAAAAAAAAAAACACATATTTTAGGATATCTTCTGGAGTCCTAATAATATTTATATCATCATAAATTCAATTATAATAAATTTCGCATCCAAATGTTTAGAATGGACATATGATGTTATTTTTTCAAAATATCATAAAAATTAACTCCTTCAAAGAGTTTCATATATCATTATATCAAGTGAGCCATACAAATATATTGTAACATATATTTCATATAAATTTATCATTTCAAGTGTTATTAAACTTAATCAAGCAAGAAAAATTTCTTGAATTCACTTCAGGTGAATATGTCTCATCAAAATAAATTGTAGACATTTACCATCCACTTTTGGAGAAGATATCAAACTCTATAAGTATGTATTATATCGATATAATCTTCTTTGGCGTACAAAATCATATATATCTAATTAAGTTCCGTTTAGCTTGCACCCACCAAAGTATTGGTCCATGTTGGACCAATTTTTATTTACCATTAGATTCATCTTATCCACACACACTATTGTACTCCAACTGCACTTGGTTATTTTCCCCTTTCCTCTACCCCTCTCTCCACCGCAGACAAACCATCTTTCTCAATCCTTTGCAGCTGCGTTTCGAGCTCCGACGTCCATATAGTTGCAAGCTCATTCCTTTCCCCTCAACCTTCTAGTAGAAGCTGTGATTCTGGAGATGGTGCCAAGGTCGTTTATGCTTCAATTTCACCACCACCATACCCATTCTGACTAGACAAACTCTCTCCCTAAATTTTGGATTGCTCCTCTTCCAAATCCTAACTATTCCATCTCTCCTCCTTTGTTGGGTTGATTTTGCCTTTTGATTGGTTGAGACTCATGGTATGAAATTAGTTCCACAATCATATTTTATTTTCTCTGTGAATGAAAATAAATTATTCTATGTTTTTTTTTTCTTTCAAAGAGATTGTTCTATGCTGTGTTGATTATGGCTCTCAAGTCTTTACCTTGCTTGTTCCCCTCTTCTCTTCTCATTTCATATTTGTTTTCTTTAAACCAATCCACCTACCCAATACCAGATCCACCCGCTGCATCTCTCTCGTCATCGAATATCAACTCACTAGTCACTATACTCTCACACCTTGCCTTCATTAATCTAACAACAAAACCATTATTTTATACATAAACATAATTAAAAGGTAATGGAGATACCGATTTTTCATTGATCTAATAAAATGGTTATGGCTAACATTTAAATTCATGCCATGTTCACTTTTTGATAGGGGGAGTTCATTTTGTATAAAAATTTTGATTAAAAAGTGAAGTAATGTTGAAACTGAAGGGTAGTTTTGGAAATATAATGGAGCAAACTGTCTCTTCCCTCTTTCTCGCCAGTCCAGGGAAGAAATAGAAAATGGGTGGGACCCACATATTTAAGATCTCTCTACTCTATTTCTCTGCAAACCAAAAAGGGTGAATTGTCCATTTCTCTTCTTACTCTCTCTTCTCTAACTCTCTCTTCCCTAACTCTCTCAAACCAAACAGAGTGTACAAGTCCAAACAATTTAATTATATGAATAGAGTTTGATAAATTGTCTATTTCCATTTGCAGATATTTTCTTTATCTATAATCTTTTATATACTTTAATTCATGATCCTCGTAGTCACTTGTTACATTTAGCCCTATAGAAAAAATATCGTCAATGTTGACTTTCATTTTTTTTAAGAGCAATGTATTATTCTCTTTATATGTGTGTGTATTACATCATAAAAAAGGTACTATTTATAAGGAGTTTGAATTTCCTCCATTTTTTATATCTCTCCATTTGGAGAGAGATAGACACATTAAAAATTAATGGAGCCCACAAATTAGTGGGACCCACTTTTTAATAGGTCCCACTAATTTTTAATGTGTCGATCTCTCTTTAAATGAAGAATAAATAGAGGGATAATAAATGGAGAAAATCCAAACCCATTTATAAGACACAAAGTAATTATATATAAGGAAGGGAATAGATATTAATTGATGGTGTTATGCATGATTGCTAAAAGCACAGTTATATCCCATCCTTGCAAGTTGCAACACACTTGAAACATTGATATGAATCGTTTAACTACGACTTTTCAGTAACCTTCAAGCTAAAACATTACCTAACAATATTAAGTAATCACAGCACCTAGTATAGTGGCTTCTTTCAGCTTAAATCTTTATGGAAAATGCTAAATAAATCCTACACGACTCATGTAATTAAGAAATTAAGGGTATAGATACTATATGCTTCATTTTTATTTCAAAATTAATTAATTTGGTACACTTATTACTTTAAGTATTTTTTTTAGGGAAGAGAATCAAGTTATTTGTTACACTTATTGATTGATTTTATCAATTGTCATATTAAGCTAGCTTACCAACACAAAGTTTCATATACATCTAAAATTTTCAACTTTATAATGCCTGTTTACGTTTTCTTTTATTTTCTGACTCAATGTTATTTATATTTAAAAAAATTCTACTATATACGCATCATTGGTATAAAAATGTTCTAATATTTTGTTGAAAGTTTCTAAAGTTGATCAACCCAATAAGATATTTTAATTTGACGGGGTTGAATCAATAAAAATTCATTGTCTATAATGAGTTTATTAGGCAGAATAAATTTAAATCATTATTTTTTGTTGAGAGAAGGATTATGTTAATTTGTTTCATAAAAACTCAAATGATCAATACTTGTAGAAATATCATAGTAAAGACAAAAAATCCAAATTAATTAGAGTATAACAAAAAGTTTTGTATAAAAAAAATTTAACAAAAAGTTGACATAATTAAACAACAATATGGGTGGAGAAAGATGAATCATAGATATATATGAATCCTGCCCAAAATTCAAATTTTGTCCTTGAATATAAATTTTGGAATGTTTTTCAAAGTTCAAATTCGGCAAAATTGTGGGGAATGCGTTCCGAAATTCGTATTTAAGACAATTTTTTTCTTTTAGAAAATACATTCCAAAAATTATATTCAAGAGTCAAAAAGAAATTTCGGAAAGAAAAGAAGTCAGGGTGAGAGAAACTTTCATAAAAAATTCCAAATTCATCTTGAAAACAAATGCCAATAAACACTTTATTAAGTTATTATTATGATGAATGGAGAAAGATGGATATGGATCCTCTTTAGTCCACTCTCTTCTACTATCCATATTTTATCATCATTTTAGTAATCTATTTTTGTTTCTTCTCTCCTTTCAAAACTGCTTCTTTTAATTAATTTAATTTTTATCCATGCTCAATTGTTGGAATGATGAACATAAGAGTATGACCGGACATATGGCACAACATATAGGATCTGATTTTGGAGAAAGATGGATCCGCATTGTGTAATTGATGAACCCATGTAGCTACAATCCATCTAGCTATAAATGTCTCGTAAGAAAGCTTGATCGTTACTACCTATGTCGTGTGCGACAAGGTTTATATATAGAGGAGAAATTAAATTACACCAGTGTAATTTTAAAATAGTTACACTCTATAATAATCCTTGATTTTATTTTGATTTGATGGTTATTAACGATTCACTTATAGACTCACAAGATTTCATTTATAAATAAATTAAAGAATTTCCTTATTTTTTCTTACCTTCCTTTTTTTCGTTTTCCTTTTTTTACACAACCTACCCAACCATCACCATTCATATCAAATTCGATAATTTACCGCCTTCAAGGAATCAAAACTTGTGCATCCACCAATCACACAAATTTTTTCTAACAAAACAAACATCAAGTAGGAAAATACAAAATTGATGCATCATAGTATATCAAAGAATTTTCTTTTCATTATAGTGTAATTTTAAAAATGATTTAGGATAGAGGGAATATTTTAAAAGTCATAGTCTCAATCACAAAATTATGTCTTTTAAGATAATCCCTCTTTTGTTGTTTAGGTGGGTTTTTGTTTTCTGGTTTGCTGCTATTGCGCCTGGTTTTTCCCTCATGTTTTATTGTTTTCGGTTTTGATAGGTGTGGGCTATATCCCCCTCTTTTTGTATCTACTTTTGAGGTGTTACTGGCATGTCTTATGTTGGAACCGGTGGCGGAGCTAGTCCAAAATGTTTGGAGGACCGCAATAGAGTTTGAAATTTTTTATGAAGGATTAAAAATGCATAAACTCAATCTAAAAATTCATAGACACGTTTGAATAGTGTTGCATTTCAATAATATCACGACAAATCTCAATTAATTATCTTCATAGGAAATTATTCTTGTGGCGGCAACATAGAAAACTCAATTAAAAGAAAAAAATGCAGCATGGTGAGATCGAACTTAGGACTGCTGAGTTAAACTATGCATATATCTATCACACACACACACACACACACACACACACAGAGAAAGTTATATGAGATATATGTTTATACGGGAAAATTCTCCTTAAAAAATATTTTTATACGAAGAATACTCTTATATATTTTACTTTTACTCATGGTTCTATAACTCCATGTATTGAGTTAAATTGTACTAACATAAAATATATATTTAAACTATATATCTTTAAATATTTATTTTTTCTACTCGCTAAATATTCTCTCACTTCTTTTTATACATATATTATATAAAATAATTACACATGAACAAAAGATAGACAGACAAGCTGCGCCGTTAAACCTTTTTTTATAGCAAAACTCAATCTTTAAAAAACTACTCCCTCCGACCTTTTACTTTTTAAGTTCATTGAACAAGCGATGTATCTAGTCTTATTTATAGGTTAGATATGTAACAGTCCGGGCCCCACCAACATAGGTGGTCCCGACTGCCACCTCACGATCTTCTCCAACCCCCTTCTCTATTGGAGTTTTTGCCTTCCGTGGGAATCGAACCCATGTACCTGGGGATAAGTACATTGTTCATTCCATTCCCACTACCAATTGAGCTAGAGCTAGATGGATAAGTACAATGCATTGAACATGTACTTGAACCCCAGGGTACATTGTTCGATTCCCACGGAAGGCAAAAACTCCACTAGAGAGGGGGTGGAGAAGATCGTGAGGTGGCAGTGCCGGGACCACCTATGGTGGTGGGGCCTGGGCTGTTACAAGATACATCACATGTTCAATGAACCTAAAAAGTAACTTTTGCTTATAAATCAGGTTCGACATCCTTTGGCGATTCTCCTTTCCTCCTTAGTTGCCCGCTAGGGTTCTTGGTTGTGCTGCTTCCAATTTTCCAGGGCTTTTATGAATTGTTGCACTCAAACTCGCATGTCGGAGGATTTCAATTGTTACGCCAAAAATGGTTGTTTGCAATTTGGCTTCAAGTCTGTGTGCAGGCTTGCTAGATTGTACTTGTGATGCGCGTAAGTGCGCTTGTTGTTTTTTTAACCATTTTGGGTTGGTGTCTATAGCACTAGCTGCTTAATATATCTTGTTCTTCTTTCAATTGTTTTAATAAACATTTTATAGGGTTTTTTTTTTTAGAAAAAAAAATAAAAAAATACACTCTTCTCTTACCTCCCATCTAAAAACCAACTTGCAAATAAAACTAAAGACACATATCTTTTATCACTTAGATCAATTTATTATTGGTAATATTTTACACCATCTAATGATACTACATATAAATTTATGGAGAAAATTTAGGAGTAACATTTCAAAGTAACACATAATGAAATGTGATTGGATGACTCTATAAAAACAAGTCCACACTTTAAATACATAAACATAAAACCAAAACTCTAAGTAATAAAAGTATACAAGTGATAAAGTAAAAATTAGTTATATGTATTTATTGATCCCAATACTATACTCTATAAGGTCTAACATCCGTGAGTTAGATAAATAATACCAACAACACTTGCGCGGCTTGCACTTACTCTTCTCACACTCTCTTCTCTTCTCTTCTCTTTCTCTCTCAATTCATCATCATCACATAATCACCAAATATATCTTTTTCCTATGAATCTCAAAAACATGCACAATATGTGATGTTATATCCAAATTAAGCACCTAACATTTCTTTACAAGGTTTGTGTTATGTCATTGTAACTATATTTATGTCATAGTTTTAATTAAATTGTTATTGATTATAAGGTTTTTGATATGGCTTTAATATTGGTATTACTATATGCATATGATACATGGTTTGGTGATGATGGTGTTTTTGGTTGTAATGAGAAACAGATCCTTCAATTGCTGATGGGAAGAAAAGGAGGAAGCTGGTTCTCTTCTGTTAAGAAAGTTTTTAAGTCGTCATCATCGTCTTCTAAAGACACGTCAGTGTCCGTCTCCACGCCTGTGCAGTCGGACAAAAAGGTCATAATTCTCGATCTAATCTAAATTTCTTCAAATTAATTTATTACTCGTATTTATTATATTACATTTTCGAGGAATCTCTTGAGCACCATAACAATATCGGACTATCATGAGATCAGAACACCATATTTCGGTGGATAGTTAGTGGTGTTCTGATCTTTTGATAGTCCGACTGATTCTTGAATTAGTCATGAACTTCTCTTCATCCTCAAAATCTAAAAGGAAACAGAAATTGTATAGATTCTATCTGAAGCATACTCATAATTGATAAGCATTTTCTGTTATGTCCATTATAGGCTAAAACAACATTTTTAAGGTAACTGAACAGCATATTAGTTGCATGTTGTAATGTTTGTCTTTTATGTGTTGCAAGACTCTTTCTCTGTTCTAGCATAGGACCATTGAACCATATACAGCATGTAATTATGTTGTATTGTACATGGTCCCCTTTCATATTCAACACATATATCAAACAAATTTTCTTGTTCATGTTTATGTGTCACACACCTAACTCATTGCATCGATCATTGAGCTTGAAATTACTATGTTAGATCATCATCGTCATCAAGGTCTTTAGTCGAAGTCACATTTACAAAAAGAATTGTGTTTGATATAGTCTCAGTCTCGATCGCGTTGCAGAGACATAAAAAATTAATATGTTGCAGCCTAAATTATAGTCACATAAAATCTTAGGAACTTTTTTTTATGGTTTTCTTTTATAAATGATTATTGATTAGGAATTTGGATTATTAATTAGTCACATTTAGACCATCAGATCAAGATCAGACGATCCAGATTTTAGTGAAAATTTACGTATTTATTTTTAAATCTAGACCGTCCGACTATATATAGCCCACTACCCCGCGACTGCACACAGCCGAGGATCTATGCATTTAGATGTTGGAATTTGAATGAATTTGATTATTTTTTCAGAAGGAAAACAGAGAGAAATTGGGGCATGAAGCGGCGGAGGAAGTGTCGTTTGAGCATTTTCCTGCAGAGAGTTCACCTGATGATGTAACCAATGAAGAGAGTACGACATCAACGCCTGCGAGGGACGATAGAAATCACGCCATTGCCGTTGCAGAAGCTACTGCAGCAGCTGCTGAAGCTGCTGTGGTAGCTGCTCAAGCAGCTGCTAGAGTTGTGAGATTGGCTGGTTATGGACGCTATTCTAAAGAAGAAAGAGCAGCAACATTCATTCAATCACATTATAGAGGATACCTAGTAAGTCCTTATCTATCTTCTATCTAGAATTCGTTTGTTTGGATTAAATTATTTGAGTTTGCGTATCGGTAAAAATACTTTTGACTTCTGAGATTATTCGAGAGAGTTTATGAAAATAATTATAATATGTCCATATAAGCTTATTTCAATTTATTTCCATAAGCTCTTCGGAACAATTTATAAAAAAAAAGTTTATAACTAACAAGAAAATAATCTGATTGTGTTTTATATTTTGTTATGGAAAAAAGTTATACCTAAACAAACACTAATAAGTGTTTGGTTTAATTTTTGTACTTTATTTTTACTAGTTTGTACTCCATAATACAAGACTCATAATTGTTTTTGTTTTGATTTTGCTTTTGGGGTGGTTGAAATATCGTTTATCGCTTAAGATCATAAGTTAATATCTGAAGTCACTATGATTCAAAAATAATATCTGAAGTCACTAGTTTATTATGGTTCTTTAATTTAGCACCAACTACCAAACTTGTAGATTATGTCTTAGTAATAGTGGAACGTACTTGCTAAGCAATATTATGGCCAATAAACTTGCAGCACTATTGGTACCTAATCCATATTTTAGACTTTGTGTTGATTATGTTTGAAGTTCAATCATCTTCCCAACAACTTATTTTCTTTATTAAGAGTTTTGCATTGGATAGAATTTATAAGTGATTATGGTTTGAAAATGGATTTATAAGGGAAATAAATTATACGCGGTTATTGTGTTAACATAGTAATCGTTTTCGGCCGTCCGATAAAAAATGAACGACTAAGATTAAAATTGTGTAAAACTATACTGAATGAATCATAATTGTTTGATCACTTTTCAAAATGTCCGAGATTAGCTACAATGTGAAACTGTGTGCTGCTTTTACGACAGCTGATCCTGATTCATTTATAAGTGGGTGCAATCATCACCGTATAAAATGATTTTATAGGGTTGAAAATAGATCAAATCTAAAATTCTAAGATGGTATAAGTTTGTGCGAAAAGTTATATTTTTCAATTCCAAATGAATTGCTAAAAAATAAAGCCTAAATAGGTGGAGTATGGGCTAATAAAGGGAAATGTGTCCTATTTAGTACAAGCTCCATGAAAGCTAATTATTGTTCATTGAATACTTACAATTTGTGTTTACCTGTCAATTGGTTTAATTGACTTAACTGTATGCATTTGATATCCTTTATGGACTCATGATGATATTAACAAGTACTATTCTTTATGGTATCCTTTATTTACTTTATTAGGCTCTCTTGAAAAAATTATGACTCACATGATACTAGTTTATAAAAATAGCTTACTTTACTAAAAAGGAATAACTTACTAACTTGATTGAAAAATAGATTTACTATATTACCTTTTTTATAATAAAAATAAGTTATAGTCAATTACATCTTTTGACATTCCATCAAAATGGTTAAACTAGCTGCTTCTACACCATGTTAGTTGATTTTATTTGTTATTGTGTGATTTATAAATAGGCTCGACGTGCATTGCGCGCGTTGAAAGGATTAGTGAGGCTACAAGCATTGGTACGAGGACACAATGTGCGCAAACAAGCGCAAATGACAATGCGGTGTATGCAAGCATTAGTGCGGGTGCAGGCACGAGTGCGAGCACGCAGGATTCAATTGAGTCATGAGAATCTTGAGAAAGCAATGGAAGAAGAGGAAGAATTTTTTAGGCAACAAGAGACTATTACTAAACCTATGAGTCCTATGAGGAAATCATCAGGCATTAATAATAATAATGGTTGGGATAACAAGCATCTAAGTGTGAAAAAAGCTAAAGAAAATGATTTGAGAAAACATGAAGCTGCAATGAAGAGGGAAAGAGCTCTTGCATATGCCTTCAATTATCAACAGGTAAGGTTACTCAAAATTATTATCTTATTTTTCAAAATTATTTATTTTTAATGTTTTATCATTTTAAATACATGTTATTTTTATGAATTATATTTATTATGCATAGTTTCATCTTAATTTATTTTTTTTATAAGTTTCAACTTAATTTTAACAACTACTCCCCCCATTTCCATATATAAACAAAATTGGATATTTTTGGTCCATTGAAAAGTATTATATCTACTCTATATTATTGACTAGATATATTATTTTTTCAATGAATCTAAAAAGTCATATTTTGCTTATATATAGAATTAGAGGGAGTATTAATTGTTTTACCTTGTCAAATAAAAAAAAGCTATTAATTTGTTTTACACTGTATAAGTAAGTCATAGCTCAACTGACAAATGTCAAAATTGTCAGGTCCAGTATTTCGTAGTGTTCCGGATTGCCCAACTACTAATTTTATTATTTTATCAAAGAAGTTTTTTTTTTTTTTTTGTTGACGAGTTATCAATCAAGCTTATAAGCTAATCTAATAATTTCGAAATTATACGCTAAATTTTTTTAAAAAAAGTTAACTAATTCAACATGTCAATTTCTCTATATACATTTGTTCAATTCCTTCTCACACACAAATAGCAACAATATTAATAATAATCGCATCATAAAAAGGAATGATTTTTTTTTTGTAGCAACATTTACATAGAAATTCAAATGGTGATGATGTTGAGATGGGAGCCTATGATCAAGAAAAAGTCCAATGGGGTTGGAATTGGTTGGAGCATTGGATGTCATCACAACCCCACAATGTAAGACACTTAGGCCAACGTGAGAGCTCTTACATGACACTTCCTTCAACAACATCAACAACAACAGATAACATGTCTGAAAAAACAGTTGAAATGGACATGGTTGCAACACCAAGTAGAAGCAAGTACAATTTGGGCCTAATGGGCCAAGAGTTTCATGAGGCAAGCCCAAGTTACAGTAGGCATCAAAGACCACCTAGCCCAGGTAGGCCCAGCTACATGGCTCCAACTAAATCTGCGAAGGCTAAGGTTAGGGCTGAAGGCCCATTTAAGCAGAGGTTTCCATCTGGGCCTAACTGGAACTCGTCTATTAAGGGAGGATCGGTTATTGGGTCAGGCTGCGACTCGTCTAGCTCAGGTGGTGGAACAAAGTCTACTTACCAGTTTCCAAGAAGCCCAGGCCCAAAAGTTAATGGCGTTCGTTCGGAGTCTAGACGGATTGTGGGTGGTAGTCAAGACTACACCGAGGATTGGGCCGTTCCACTTGGAGCCCATGGTTGGGCTTAATTTGATTATTTTGTTTTTTGAAAAATAATAACAAAGTGTTAATATGCTCTGTGATTGATCGTTTGGTATGGATTTGGTATTTATGAACAATTTAATAATGTTGTTGATGTGATGAAGAAGTTTTTGGGATTGTAATTTAAGAATATTTAGTATTATGTTTTGCATGTAATTTGGTATTTGCTTTTGATTTTTTTTTTTTTTTAATAATGAAAAGATTGAAGTAGTGTTTTTTTTGGAATGGCGAAGTGGTGTTTGATGATGGACAAATTTATTGATAAAAAAGCACCTTAACATTACAATTGTAAGTGATTTAATCTAAAGTATAAGGAAAATGCTGCATCTCGCGAAAAACTATTCACGAAATCTTCCCGAATGACGTGTAACGACATTTTCGGTCTTTCTTATCAGAGTAAAATATAGAAATGAGATAAATGAATCATTGTTATTTCATCTAAGTAAAAATGAGTATACAAGTGTCTATTTATATGTAGCTATCTGTATACTATGTATCCTATATAATGTATTATACAAGTATAAATGGTGAATGAATACAAGTGTACTCTAATAGCCTCCCTCAAGCTTAGGCTCATAAATGTCAAGGAGTCCAAGCTTGGATATAAAAGTGTTGAACTTTGGTGATGATAGAGCCTTTGTCAGGCAGTCTGCAAGCTGATCATCAGTAGAAACAGAAAGTAACCTCAACAATCCTTGCTGCACTTTTTCACGAACTAGGTGACAATCTATCTCCAAGTGTTTTGTTCGTTCATGAAAAACAGGGTTTGAGGCAATGTGAATTGCACTCTGGCTGTCACAGTAAATGACTGGTGGTTTACTACACACTATGTTAAGGTCCTTCATCAAGTAGGTTAACCAGATCAATTCACATGTGGAGGAAGATAATGCTCTGTATTCTGCTTCTGAGGAAGATCTAGACACAGTCAGCTGCTTTTTTGCTTTCCAGGATATTAGTGATGAGCCTAGAAAGAAACAGTACCCAGTTGTTGATCTCCTTGTTTCTATGCACCCTGCCCAGTCAGCATCACAAAAACCAAGAATCTGCAGTTCTGAGTGTCTGGGAAATAGTAGACCTCTGCCAGGATTGTGCTTAATGTACCTGAGCACCCTACAAGCTGCATTGTAGTGAGCCATTGTTGGCTTGTGAAGAAACTGGCTAAGTTGTTGAACTGCAAAACTGATATCAGGTCTGGTGTTGGTTAAGTATAAGAGCTTGCCAACCAATCTTCTATAGGCTGATATATCTTCATAAGGCTTGCCAGTGTCATTATGTAACTTTACTGCAGGTTCTAGTGGTGTGGAAGCTGGCTTTGAGCCTAAGAAACCTGAGTCTTTGAGTAAATCAAGACAATACTTCCTCTGAGATATAGTTATACCCTCCCTTGATTGTGCCACCTCTAGACCCAAAAAATACTTCAAAGCACCAAGGTCTTTAATTTTGAAGTGAGAGTCTAAAATGGCCTTGATTCTAGAAAATTCTGTCAAATCTGTGCCTGCCAAGATTATATCATCTACATAAACCAATAGAGCAGTGAAGGAAGTGTCAGTTCTGAGGGTGAAGAGGGAATAGTCAGAGCTGGATTGCTTGTAACCTTCACTGAGAAGTAAGGAGGTAAGTCTCTCATACCACTTCCTACTAGCTTGCTTGAGGCCATACAAACTCTTGAGCAATTTACAAACCTAATTAGGTTTGGGAGGAGTGACAGGAACAACCATGTAAACATCTTCCTGTAATTCCCCATGAAGGAATGCATTGTTGACATCAAGCTGATGTAGATGCCAACCCTTAACAGAAGAGACAGCTAGAAGCAATCTGACAGTTGTGAGCTTGGCAACAGGGGAGAAGGTGTCAAAGAAATCAAGGCCTTCAATTTAGGTGTAACCCTTAGCAACTAACCTTGCTTTATAACGTTCAACACTCCCATCAGCCTTATATTTCACTTTGTAGACCCATTTACTGCCTATGGGTTTGGTGTGAGGTGGTAAATCAACAAAAGACCAAGTACCTGTCTTACTCAAAGCATCTAACTCATCATTCATAGCCCTTTGCCAACAGTCAAACTTTATGGCTTCAGAATAAGATCTGGGCTCATTAGTGTGTGTAAGTGAAGCTGTGTATGCATGAAATTTAGAGGACAAATTATCAAGAGAATGATAATTAGAGATGGGATACAGAGAACCAGATGATGAAGGGCCAGATGATCCATTGGAGGAATTACATATATAATCTGACAGATAAAGTGGAACAGTCTTATGTCTAGTGGACCTTAGAAGTGGAGGTGGAGCAGATGTAGATTGGTTAGGTAAAGGAATAGGGTCAGGTAAAGTAGTAGATGAGAGAGGTGAAAGGGTATTGGGAGCGGGGGTAGGGTCAGTAGGAGATGGAGGAGTGTGAGGTTGGATAAGTTCAGTAGGTGGAGTGACAATGGAAATAGGGTTGTCAGGATTATGTTGAGTGGGCTCAGCATTAGAGGAAAGGGGTGCCAGCTTAGGTCCAGGAGAGGAAAAAGTATCAAGGCAAGGAGTAGTAGGGTCATAGGGTTTAGTAATAAAGGAAGTGTGATAGTGCCAGGAAGGTATAGTAGAGCATTGATAGGGTAAAATATGGTCATGATGAATAACATTTCTAGATAAAAAAATATCTTTGTTGTGAAGATCATAAAGAATGAGACCTTTGACACCTTGCTTGTACCCTAAGAAGATGCATTTTCTACTCCTAGGTTCCAGCTTAGTCTTATGATTTTTCAAAGTGGAAGCATAGGCAAGAGATCCAAAAACTTTTAAATGTTCTAGAGAATAAGGTGTGCCATGTAACATTTCATAAGGTGATTTGTGTTTTAAAACAGAAGAGGGCAACCTATTTATCAAATAAGTAGCATGTTGAATAGCAAAAGACCAAAAAGATTTTGGCAGGTTTGCTTGAAACAACAAAGCCCTTCCAACATTTAAAAGATCCTGATGTTTCCTTTCAACCCTGCCATTCTGCTCAGGGGATTCAACACAAGAGGCTTGATGAATAATCCCCTTTGAAGAATAGAAGGATGGCATGGTAAATTCCACACCATTATCAGTTCTGATAATTTTGATATGGGCATTATGTTGTTTTTCAATTAGATTAACAAAGTCAATTAGTTTTTGTCTAGTGTCAGATTTTTGTTTCATAAGCATTATCCAAGTAAACCTACTATGATCATCAACTATAGTTAAAAAATGGGAATAACCATGAATAGACTTTGTTGAAATAGGGCCCCAAATATCACAATGTAAAGTTTCAAAAGGAGCAGCAGCTTTATTAATACTATTTGTAAAAGGAAGTTTCTTTTGGCGTGCAAGGTGACAAATGTCACAAACACCTTTATTATCTACAACAATGTAAGGAAATCTAGAATGTAACAAATTCATCCTATTGTGAGAGGTATGACCTAACCTAAAATGCCATAAGGCTTTATTTGGTATCATGATAGCTGGCTCAGTTCCACTAGCATTGTGAGCTTGTCCTACATTATCTGTGAGCTTAAGGTAGTATAGGCCTTCAAACAGATTAGCAGAACCAATCATCATCTTGGTATCCTGATCATGAATAAAGCATTTTAAGCTATCAAACTTGACTGAACATTTAGTCAAGTTACATAATTGAGACACAGACACAAGATTGATAGAAAAATTGGGAATATAAAGCACATCAGTTATTGAAAAACAAGGAGAAAATTGAACTATGCCTGTGTGCTTAGCTAAAACATGATTGCCATTAGGTAGTTTTATTTTAATAGGAGTGATTTCTTTATATGAAAGAAACCATTGGAGTGAATTACACATATGGTGGCTTGCACCAGAGTCAAATATCCAAGAACCTAAACTACATGCATGAATAGAAGGAGAGATAGTACCTGCATTCACTGATGAAGGACCAGTGATGTCAGTGGAGCCAACCTGATTAGAAGCCACATTGTTCAAATCCTGACTAGGGAATGAATTCTGAAGAAGAGCAATGAGTTGAGAGGCTTGGTCCTGTGTGATCATAGATCCTGCAGATGATGAAGCATTGGTATCTTCAATCCCTCCCTCAAGGGTAACATTGTGTGCAGTAGAAGAACGACGCAAGTGAGGTGGAATGCCATGTTTCTTGAAACAGTTATCCACAATGTGGTTATCCTTGCCACAGAAAGAGCACTTGCGAGCTGAGGAAGAGGATCCTTTAGACCTAGCAGCATTCAATAGGCCTTTGGATTCATCAGAAGAGTAAAAATTGCCTTGGCGTTCATGCTGAAGAACCATGGAGAAAACCTTGTTGAGAGGAGGTAAAGGATCATGAAGAAGGATTTGAGACTTAACCACGGAGAATTGATCGTTGAGACCAGTCAAGAAGCGAATGGTGTAAAGAAGAAGATGATTAGCACGTGCGAGACGCATAGATTCACAAGTACATCGTTGATGGCAACTGCAATTTGGAATTGGCAGATAAATTTCAAGCTCTTCCCAAAGAAGCTTGAGATCGGAGTAGAATTCAGTGACGGTGCATGAATCTTGCTTCAGAGCATAGAGTTCTTGTTGCAACTCAGCAATTCGAACGAGATCGGCCTGAGCAAAACGTTCACGAAGATCTTGCCAGACATCGACGGCGTTTTCCATGAAAATTAGGGATTGAGCAATGGAATCGGAGACGGAATTGAGAATCCAAGAATGTACGAGCATATTACACCGATTCAAAGCGCGAAATGAAGGATCAAATTGATCGGCGGGTACCGGAATACTAACGTCGACGAACTCAAGTTTCAACTTGCCGCCGAGAGCACGGCGCATCGAACGGTGCCATGAATGAAAATTTGAACCGGTAAGGATAGGTGTAACCTTGACGGAGGAAGGTCCGTCGCCGGGATGAACATAGTAAGGGGAAGATTGATCGGTAGAGGGATCTTGAGGAGGAG
The DNA here is from genome assembly GCA_954870985.1 of Trifolium fragiferum. Classification (NCBI taxonomy): domain Eukaryota; kingdom Viridiplantae; phylum Streptophyta; class Magnoliopsida; order Fabales; family Fabaceae; genus Trifolium; species Trifolium fragiferum. The sequence goes on from OX940796.1 coordinate 9,514,652, forward strand.
CCGGTGCCACGCGCGGTGGCATTGTGCCGGAAAAGTTTGTTGAAAAACGGTTAGAGCAGCGGAAGGAGGACCGTTATGGCGGTAATACCATATCAGAGTAAAATATAGAAATAAGAGAAATGAATCATTGTTATTTCATCTAAATAAAAATGAGTATACAAGTGTCTATTTATATGTAGCTATCTGTATACTATGTATCCTATACAATGTATTATACAAGTATAAATGGTGAATGAATACAAGTGTACTCTAATATTTCTCTCTCTGGGAAGAGCAAACCAACTTCTTCAAAGCTGGTTATTTTTTTCTGTTTTTTTTTTTTTTTTTGTTTCCTTCATTTCATGTGATGATTTTGTAGAAGTGGTTGAGTAAGTGAGAGAGTAACCGTCGAGACAGAAATTGAGAAGATAATTGAAGCCAAACTTTGAATACATTAAAGAAAGTGTGATGTGAAGGGTTGAATAGAAGAGATACTCGAACATTGATGTTCACTTGTTTCAAGTTTTGCACTCAACTCCTTCAAACAGAGAAGTTATTTGATGAAATGCTTCAAAGAAGCATGAGGCATTGAAGCCTACTCTTATTACATTGACAATAGAGAAAAAAACTCATTCAGTTCTTACGGTATCAAATGGGCCCTACTTGGATATATAGGGAGTATTGCAGATGTATAGATATAGTTTCAATACTTAAATGCTAGTATTGGTAGTTAGCAGTGTTACAATCAGTGGTGCTCTAGTGTGCTCAGTTCTAGTTATGTGGTCTTTAGTCATGTTCTCTCAATTATGGGTTTGATTGCAGGTGTTTTTACTTCATTGTGAGTTATTGGCTCTTGAACATGTAGTTGTAGGCTGAGTCTGACTATCCTTGTTATCCCTGCATTTGTGTTGCTGTAAGATATGGACATTCAAGGTTGGTTAAGTCCTGAAGCTAAAACATTGTTGTTGTATTGATGGACATTATTGGAAGATTGAGATACTTGAGGGAGATTAAATAACAAGTTTTAGTAGCTTGGAAAGTGTAAATGGTAAACGGTGGAAAGATTGAGATAGGCAGATAGCTAAGCATTTGAATTTTGACTAACCCTTATAATTCTTGTGGTATGCTGATATTTATGACTAATCTAAAGTAAACGGTGGTGTGGGTCTCACTCTGCTTTGCCTTTAGGATTAAAATTAGCAGGTAATGTTAGCGGCAAGACAGAACAAGGATGCACGCACTAAATAAAAGAAGAAAAGGATGCCACGCCTTTCGTGAAAATTTCGGGAAATTTTTTTCGCTGTATATAGCAGCACTGTAAAGTCATATATAATATTTAGAGAGTTGTTATTTGAACCTCTTTTTTACCACAATAGATTGACAAACAATAAAATACAAATGAGTTGAGTTTGTTCGTGCATCTTTAGGATGCAATATAATTAAAAAAGAAAAAGAGAATCAACTTGTATTCTCATATTGTATTTATATATATACTAGTCGCCGGCTCGTGCGATGCACGCGTTCGGCGGAACGACATATGTATGTCAATCACGGTTGATGCTTTAAATTAGCGGTATGATATAAGGTAATTATAGAAATGTTTGATGTGAATTTAAAGACTAAATCATACAAAGGGATTAACCAAATTAAATCAATGAATACAATCTCTATCCAACTAACGTTGCCTCGTGGTGTTCCACGGCTTTTGTGAAACGCCATAACAAAGTGAATCAAGTGAAGCAACACACCAAATTTTATAGTGGACCTTTCAAGATCCGTGTCATGTATAAAATTTAATTTTTTCCTAAGAGTATACTTAATATAATCATTGATAATGGAATAATACAATACAAAAGTGAACTAGTCTATTGTTGGATGGTTCAGTCACATCGAATTTTATAGTTGAGTCTTCAAATACCCGTGACATGTATAAAATTTAATTTTACCCTTTTTGTGTGCAATTAATATGGTTCTAAAGGACAACTATCAATTGATTAAAAAGAAAACTTCATTAAGACTTCAAACAAAATAGTTGACATCAAGGATCAAATCAAGTAAAGATAACTACATAAATACAGAAAAATAATATTAGATAATGCCAATTATTTGAATGCTCGATTAGGATGAAGTGATTTAGTTGCGAGCACTAAGTTACGATTACAAAGTCTAAATTCTGCGCCACAAAGTAGTGTTGGCGCATATAGAAAAATAATATTTGATAATGCCAATTATTTGAATGCTCGATTAGGATGAAGTGATTTAGTTGCAAGCATTAAATAATTTAGAGATAGCACTAAATTACGATTACAAAGTCTAAATTCATAGAAAAGAAAAATATATAACATAAAAAGGATACCTGCTTATAGCATTAATCGTGCGTTGCACATGTTTTGTGGAACGCCATAATAAAGCGAATCAAGTGAAGCATCACACCGAATTTTACAATGGAGCCTTCAAGACCCGTGATATGTATACAATTTAATTTTGACGTAACAACACACTTAATTTAATTTTCTCATGTTTAGGTGTGTGTGTGTGTGTGTGTGTGTATCTCAAATAATATAAACTAAGTTGGTCAATTTTTCTCATGAGTAACACGTTAAGATGATGAAATTAAAAATCATTCATATAATCATTGATAATAGGATCAAGAAGTACATTGCATATTATTGTTTGATAGCTCAGTCACATCATATTTACCCTTTTTTCTTGCGCAATTAATATGATTCTAAAGGACAAACATTAATGAATTAAAAAGAAAACTTCATTAAGACAACAATCAAAATAGTTGAAACTAATCATGTACCATAAAGTAGTGTTGTCGCGTATAGAAAAATAATATCGGATAATGTCAATGCTTGGATCAAACAATGAACAAATAATTTTGATCGAGGAAGAGGCAAAGTAGATGAACCAACCCCCACAATCAAAACCACTCTTATGCAATAAATGTCTCTTGGGAGGATTAGAGATATGATACTTGACATAGTGCGCAAATTTTTTAAAACTTTATGTAAGTAGAGCGCAGAAATTACAAACCTATTTATATGTAGCGCGTAAAAGTTAGTTAAATTCGAAACATTAACATTTAATTAAGAGTTCAATCACCCGTTATAAATATTTATTTAAAAGAGTTATTAGATGTTATAGAAAGGTTTACGATACATCTTTATAGATTAAAATAAGACATTCTTAGTTCAAGAGAAGTAGTAGTGTTTTGTTAAGTACACTACAAATCCCTACGGAGACCCATCAATTTTTATTAAGTTAGTACACTTGTACACCATAAAATTGACCATGTTATAGTGGTAATTGAATACTCTTAACTTAATAGATTCTTTCAAGTTGCGAGGTAGAAGAGATTTAGGGTGGTTAAAAGTCTATCATATTAGAGCTATATGTTAACTTTTGTTGTAAAAATGCAAATTGTTGGTCATTATTTTCATTCATCCAAGTTAACAAAAACACTTTTTACACATTGTGTTGCTTTAAAGGAAGAAAGTTCCACCGAGATTAAATTGCAATGTAGAGGCCATCTCTGCCTCAAACAACTCAATTGTTGTTGCTTCTTTTACTGCAAAACAGTGGTCATTTTCATCTCTCTTTGGATTGTTATTGATGTGAACCTAAATCGGGCATTAGCAAATAATAAATAAAAACATATCAATATAAAAGATTTTATCCAATCATTCAATACTCAACATAAAGTCTAAAGTGACATTTGGAATATTATCTCTAGCAAAACAACCATATGGACTTAACCAAACATCAATCATAAAATTCCATTTAATGGGAAGTGTAAAAAACAAATAGGGTTTTAATTTTTTTGTTAAGGGTAAAACTGTAATTTTCAAAAATATTGGGACAAAACTATAATTTAAAAAAAATTGAAGCAAATTTGGAATTTTTAAAAAAATTAGGATTCAAAATGCAATTTATAAAAGTACAGAGGTCAAAACGGAAATAATAAAAGTATGGGGTGTAAATGTAAATATATAAAGTACAAGGGCAAAAATGTAATTTTAAAGTCTGTTGCTGATGTGGCTGGAGTGACGTGGCGGATGATGTGGATGTTGAGGTGTAAAAGGTGACGTGGCGAGATGGTACACGTGGCGGACAATGAATGGATGACATGGGTTAGATGATGTCATGATGACATCATCGATGACATAAGATGGTAGGGTTTTGGGAGAGGCATTAGGGTTGATACCATTCAACTTTTTTTATATTGTAAGATATATATATATATATATATATATATATATGGTATAATTGTTCAAAACGGTTGTTTATATATCATTTCTCATTTAGAAACACGCATATATATAATATGAATAGATACATCAATACTTTATTTTTGTTGTTACATGATTTTTTTTTCTTCCAAAAATAATATTATAAATCTATGATAGTTGATGTATTTGCAAGCAGACTATCAACTACACCGCTTCTAGGATAAAACAGCCCAGTAACAACTGTATACCGTATTTCTACTGCACTTGTAGAAATCGGTCAAGAATTACACCTTCTTGAATGGTACTACAATACCACTCGAATTGATGCTATAACATCAATCTATGATTCATCGGTGATTCAGTGGTACTACAATACCACTCAAATTGATGCTACAACATAAATCTATGAATCAACGGTACTACGATATCACATGTGGTACTACAATACCAATCAATATAATGACACTGAGGTCATTCTAATATGGTACTAAGACCAATCTCAAATCAAAGGGATAATGGTGCTAAGACCATTTGTAATTTTGAAGAAACTAGTGATACTTTAATCACTCTTAAACCAAGTAAATACTAATAATAATATTAGTATCACAAACTATATAGAATAAACATTAATTTTTTTCTCAATTGGGAACAAAACATAATGCAAATCTTTCAACTTTACATAACCAAGTAAAGGAAACAAAGTATAGCCATTCTAATTTTAGTTTTAATATAGCACAATGTCATTTTAATATCATAGAGGGTTGTATAAGTTCCTGGCAGTCATATGTATAGACAATTTTCTATCAATAAGTTTCATTTCTATATCATGTTGCTTTTTATACCAGTTTCTATGATAATTCCCATGACATAGCATTACTACATAATAGGCAAATAAAAAATATTGACTAACCTCAACTCAACCTGCGAGGAATTAAAGTATGGCTAGTGTATGAAAACCAAGGTGAGAATTCCAGCTATATGTAAGCACTACCGGAGCTTAATTGGAAAAATCAATTCAAGTACCAACTTGTAAAATACAAAGAGAATGAAGACAAAATTTCTACCAATACATAATACAAAGCGAGCATAATCATTGAGAAGCTTACCGTATTTTTTTCTTAAAGGGCTGCAGGGTATAGGCATATGTTCTTCATAGTCTATCCATCAATTAGAGTTATTTTCCCAAAAACTTAACCATTACAAATTGATGGAAAAATAAATCACCATAAATTAAATAAATAAATATGAGATTTAATTTATTTATTTTCTCAAATTACACACTAATATGCTACAACACATTAGTATGCTCTAGTATCCAATATGAGACTCAATTTTATTTTCAATTCACACACCAATATGAACTTTGTTCCAACATTTCCTCTTGACAGCGTAGTCACTTTAATTTGTAATAAAAAAAAACACGTGGTTTAGATTTAACTGTAGACATTATGCACGGGAGATGATCTGCACCCGTTTATGCATGCAAAACATTTTAGTGGCCAAAGAAAAAGAAAGTAAAAGTGATTCCCATAGTAGCGGCGGCGAGCAAAATGAAAGTAGCCTAAACCGTGTAAACGGGGTTGTAGAGGAAGACTTTGAGGAGGATTATTCGTCAAGAGGAATTCTAATATAGGCACAAATATAAATGTATACTGTTTAGACACACTCATATGAGTGAAGAGAGAGAAAAAATTAAATAATTTAATTTCAAAAATTTTTCAAAAAAGTAAATGATGTGATGTTTTATGTATATGTGTCTAAACACTACTATTCATTTATATTTGTGCCCATAGAAGACTTTTTCATTGGTCAATGTCATTAAAAAAAAAATACACATTCCTTTACACACAAGTGGATGTGTGGTGTGTCAAAATGATGAATCCACCATTGAATTGAAGTTAGAATATACTCCCCGTTCCTTTTTATAAGGAACAATTTGAAAAACAAATTTATTCCTTTTTATAAGAAATAATCATTAAATTTATGCTTTATTAATTAAACAATTTTATTTTTACCCTTTATCTATTTCAATGTTATGCATTAATTACAGTAACATATTCCCTATGCATTAATTATACCAAGGTTATTTTTGGAATAGATTATAAAATTTTAGAATTTTTAATAAAAAAATAAGATTTCTTGGTATGTGTATTTTTTCCAAATTATTCCTTATAAAAAGGAACGGAGCGAGTACATCAAAATTTTCAACCTTCAATTCCTTGATTGACAATAAATAACAATCACAAAATCATGGGCTTCACTTTGTGTGACGCAAGACAGATGAGATTGGTGCCCAAACCAAACACACATAAACTGCTTTAGGATAGCCTGCTTGTACAACTTTTCCTTGGTGGCTACAAAAGGTATAGGAAACGTATATGCTACCTCTATACTAAAACTTGAAAAAAGCAAAACAACATTGAAATAAAAGATAGAATTTAAACAAATCATGTTGAACAATGAGTCATTGTATTAGTTCTTTTTTATATATTAAAGATTAACATAATCTTGTGCTATTAAACAACAAAGGAAGAAAAGGGATTCAAAGAAATTGCGGCTTGTTTTTTTCTTTTTCTTATCCTTTAAGTACTTTTGTTTTCTATGTTCAATTTTTGTGAGGTGGATTATGGACTAACTTTCTATATTGTGTTGAGATAATGACTATATTATGCATGTTCTTTATTTGTTGTTTGGAATTTCATTCATAATGCTCTCCTTTTTCATTGACTGGATTCATAATGCTGGTTAATTTACTGATTAGAATTTCAAAAACCCCGCAACTCGTCAACTTTATATACAATTTGCATTATATGTACTAACACTTTGTAAGTAAAATTAACGTGTTAGGTTCATTTGTAGATAATAAATTTAAAAAGTTAATTTTGTTTATAGAATATTACGGATGGAGTACTGGTTTACACACAAAAGTAGCCAGTTAAATCATGTATTGCATGCCTACAGACTAAAGTGGAATGATTTGTTTATCGGCTGCCGCACAATTAATGGATTTTTTTTTTTTACACACAATTAATGGATGTTGAAATTAGTTGATAAGAAATCAGTTGAATTTATTGTCGACAATCGAACATAGTTACCGAGTCTAAATTGATTGAAGGCCGTAAAAATCATTAGTTATTCTAAGAAATATATAAATATTTTATTGTAAAGATTATTTAAACACACACAATCAATCAAACAAAAGTTTTTACGTATTTATCATTTTTCACTATTGTTTTCCTTTATTTTTCATGTATTTTAAGACAATAATCATCCTTCAATCAATACTACTAGATCAATCCTACTTTTAATTTTTAACGTAGTTTTTTATTATGTGCTTCACTTTTAAGTTATTTTTTGTATCTTAATCCATCCAATTATGAGATAAAATAGTTTTCATAATCTCAAGAGTGTGTAAAATCTAACCATAAATGATTTCAATTAAGTTTCAAATTCTCTCAAAAAATTTATCCTGAATCTAAGCTCATTAACAATCTTTAGCTTTCGTCCTAAATTATAAATAAAAATTAGTCAAAAATAATTAACGTATTTTGTCCAAATTCAAACCGGAGGCGTTTTCAATGCATGTGCTACATGAGCTATCGCATAGGACCTCGTAAAGCCGAGGGCCTCAAAAAAATATATAGGGTAGTAATATTAGTAAATAAAGTGTATAAAATCAGGGATTGTGGGTTTCTAGATGAGGGATTGTAAAGTTCAAATATTTAAAAATTTTCTCTTTATTTTAAAATGAAAGATTTATTAGTTGCAAAAAGTTTTAAAAGATATTATTCTATTGTGAATAATTTTTTCTTGCACTTTTTCTTTTATTGGTATTGAGAATAATTCAAAGTTAGTTAGGTATATGGTTAGTTTAAGATGTTGTGTAACAAGTAAACAGAATTGGTTAAGCATGTTAGTTAGTTAGTTGAGTTAGTTGCTTGGCTTCTAAGTAACCATAGTTGGTTGATGCTAACTCAATAATCCTTGTGTATAAATACATGCTACACCTATGTAAATCATTCAAGTTGATCATTAATAAAAATCTCTCCATTTCTCTCACTCTTTCTATCAACTCACTCAATACTTCTTCACCTAGTTTTGTTCATAGCTCTAACAAACTGGTATCTAGAGCCTCAAGGTTCGTGGCTTCAAAGAATTGATCAAGATTCACTATAATCTGATCAATTAACATAGGAGGAAGATGACAAGTCAATTGGAAACACTCAGCAACAGTTTTGGTGGCAAGTTACCAATTCTTGATTCAACAAATTGGGATCGGTGGAATAAGCAAATGAAGGTGATCTTTGGGTTCCAAGAAGTGCAAGATGTGATAGAGACTACCATCACTGACCTTGCAGCAGATGCAACAGAAGTACAAAGAACTGCACATCGTGCATTAAAGAAGAAAGATTTCAAAGCAATGTTCTTCATTCACCAATGTGTAGATTTGGTGAATTTCCAGAAGATTGAGAATGCAACCTCAGCAAAACAATGTTGGGATATTCTTGAGAAGGCACACTCAGGGAATGAGAAGCTGAAGCAGGTTAGGTTACAGACTTGGAAGAGGAAGTTTGAACTACTGCAGATGGAAAACAATGAAAGCATTGCAGACTATTTCAACAAGCTGACAAACATCACCAACCAGATGAGAAGTTGTGGTGAGGTTTGTGAAAATCAAACTCTTGTTGGTAAGGTTATGAGAACTTTATCCCCTAAGTTTGATTACATCACTGTTGCAATAATGGAAACAAAAGATATGACTACACTGACACTAGATGAATTGCAATGCACACTTGAATCTCATGAACAAAGAATCATGGAGAGGACAAAAGATAGAGCTACTGACCAAGCATTGCAAGCACAGATTGTGAAGAAAGGCAATGGCAAATGGAAAGGAAAAGACAAGTTCAAGAAATACAACAATTCACAAGATAACTCAAAGAAAAGCAATGATCAAGGTGAAACTTCATCCCAAGGTTCTAATCAAGATAAGAAAGGGAAGGTTAACTTGAAGAGTATATAGTGCTACAACTGTCAGAAATTTGGTCACTTTGCCAAAGATTGCAGAGGAAAGAAGGTACCAAGACAAGCAAACAACCAAGATCCTGATGCTCACTTGGTTCAAGAAGATCGTGAATCAGAGGTTGATCCTAGATTACTAATGGCTACAGTCACAGATGAAGAAACTCATCATGAAGATTGGTATCTTGATACAGGGTGCAGCAAACACATGACAAGCCATAGAGAATGGTTAGTAAACTTCAAAGATTCATCCAAGACAAAGATAAGGTTTGCTGACAACAGAACTATACCAGCTGAGGGTGTAGGAGATGTGTTAGTCACAGGCAAGAAAGGGAATCAAGCACTCATCACAGGAGTGTTATATGTACCTGAAATCAAGACAAATTTACTAAGCATGGGTCAACTGTTGGCAAAGGGATTCATCATGCACCTAGAGAACAATATTATGGAAGTGTTTGATTCACAGAAGAACATTATTCTGAGAGCTCCACTATCTCACAACAACAGATTCCAAGTTCAAATTTCTGCAAACCAGTGCCTGGCTGCTATGAAGGTTAATGATGAAGCCTGGCTTTGGCATATGAGGTATGGCCATTTGAATTTTAAGAGTTTGAGTTATCTGCAAAGTAATGAATTAGTGAAGGGTTTGCCTGCTATAAAAGTACCAAATGATATCTGCCAGCATTGCTTGTTAGGCAAGCAATCCAGAAAATCCTTTACAAAGGAGATAGCTATGAGAGCTAGGCAGCCACTTGATGTGATCTATAGTGATGTGTGTGGACCATTTGAGACATTGTCCTTAGGAGGAAGCAAATACTTTGTGTCATTCATTGATGAATTTAGTAGAATGATGTGGATTCAGTTAATGAAGACCAAAGATGAAGTGCTTCAGAGATTCAAGTCCTTCAAACTAGAAGTTGAGAATCAGTCAAGCAAGAAGATTAAGGTGCTTAGAAGTGATGGTGGTGGTGAATACACATCACATGATTTCACTGCATACTGCATTGCCAATGGAATCAAGCATGAAATCACTGCACCTTACACACCTCAGCACAATGGAATGCCAGAGAGAAGGAATAGGACAATTATGAATATGACAAGATGTATGCTGAAAGAGAAGGGATTACCACACAGCTTTTGGGGTGAAGCAGTAGTTACAGCTTGCTATGTCCTGAACAGATGCCCTACAAAGCAGTTAGACAAGGTACCTGAGGCAATTTGGTCAGGTCACACTCCATCAGTAAAGCACCTAAGAGTATTTGGTTGTCTCTGTCATAAACACATACCAGATCAAAAGAGAAAAAAGCTTGATGACAAAAGTGAAGTGATGATCATGATAGGTTACTACACTGCAGGTGCTTACAAACTTTACAACCCTATCACAAAGAAAGTGACAAGTAGCAGAGATGTAACTTTTGAAGAAGATAAGAGCTGGAATTGGGATAATACTTCATCACCAGTTCAAAAATATGTTCCATTTCAGTTGCTTGATGAACAAGTAACTGAAGAAGCAACTGTGCCAACACCTGCTCCTGCAACAAATGAGCCAGTTGTGCTAAGAAGATCAGAGAGAGGAAATATTCCTAATAGAACACTACAGGAATATGAGTCAATTCCTGATGATATGATTACAACAGATGGGGATATAGTGCACTTGGCACTGTTTGTAGATACTGAACCCTTGACCTATGAAAAGGCAACCAAATATGAAGAGTGGAGAGAAGCTATGGATGAGGAAATAGCTTCAATTGAGAAGAACAACACATGGGATTTGGTTCATTTGCCTGCCAATAAGAAGCCTATAGCAGTCAAATGGGTATACAAGTTGAAATACCAACCTGATGGAACTATAGCAAAGTACAAAGCAAGGCTAGTTGCCAAGGGATTTTTACAGAAGCATGGTATTGACTTTACTGAGATTTTTGCACCAGTGGCAAGAATTGAAACAGTGAGAGTGATTGTAGCTATTGCAAATCACTTTGATTGGGAGTTTGTTCAATTGGATGTCAAGTCTGCCTTTCTCAATGGCAAACTTGAAGAGGAAGTATACATTGAACAACCTCAGGGTTTCATAGTTGAAGGAAAAGAAGATCATGTGTTGAAACTGAACAAAGCACTATATGGCCTGAGACAAGCACCTAGAGCTTGGAACATGAGAATAGATGAGTTTCTAAGCAGAAATGGATACACAAAGTGCACTGTTGAACATGGAATCTATGTTAAAGGTACTTCACAGAAGAGAATTTGCATAGAGTGTTTATATGTAGATGATTTGCTGATAACTGGAAGTAGTAAAGATGAAATTGATAAGTTGACAAAGCTGCTGAACTCAGAATTTGATATGACAAATTTGGGAGGATTGAAGTATTTCCTAGGGTTGGAATTCACTAAGACTAGTAATGGCATGCTGATACATCAGAGAAAGTATGTTTCAGATGTATTGAAGAGGTTTAACATGGTGAATTGCAATCCAGCTAGCACTCCAATGGAAACTGCTTCAAATCTGAATGCTGATGATGAAGGAAAATCTGTGAATAGTACTCACTATAAGCAGATAATAGGAAGCCTTAGATATGCTTGCAACTCAAGGCCAGATATATGTCATAGTGTAGGGATTGTCAGCAGATTCATGCAAACACCTAAGCTATCTCATATGCAAGCTGTGAAGAGAATCCTAAGATACCTGCAGGGCACAACTGATTATGGTGTTTTATACTCCAAAACTGATGAGAATCAAAGGAAGCTTGTTGGCTATTGTGACTCTGATTGGTCAGGTGATAAAGTTGAAAGGAAAAGTACAATGGGATATATCTTCACACTGTTCAATTGTCCTGTATCATGGAGTTCAAAGAAGCAAAATGTGGTTGCTCTATCCACATGTGAAGCAGAATATATTTCTGCCTGCAATGCTGCCTGTCAAGGCTTATGGTTGCTAGCATTACTGCAGGAAATGAAGATTGATATTGAACAGGAAGTTGAGCTAATGGTTGATAACAAATCAGCCATTAATCTGGCCAAAAACCCTATTGCTCATGGCAGAAGCAAGCATATAGAGACAAAGTTTCATTTTTTGAGAGACCAAGTTACAAAGGGAAAGATCAAGCTAACCTACTGCAACACAGAACTACAAGTAGCTGATGTGTTCACTAAACCATTGAAGATTGACAGATTCAAGGATTTGAGAAGAATGATGAATGTTCAAAGCCTTGAGACTTTGAATTAAAGGGGTGTATTGAGAATAATTCAAAGTTAGTTAGGTATATGGTTAGTTTAAGATGTTGTGTAAGCTGTTACTTGTGTAACAAGTAAACAAAATTGGTTAAGCATGTTAGTTAGTTAGTTGAGTTAGTTGCTTGGCTTCTAAGTAACCATAGTTGGTTGATGCTAACTCAATAATCCTTGTGTATAAATACATGCTACACCTATGTAAATCATTCAAGTTGATCATTAATAAAAATCTCTCCCTTTCTCTCACTCTTTCTATCAACTCACTCAATACTTCTTCACCTAGTTTTGTTCATAGCTCTAACAATTGGATCATATTTTTAATAATCCTACCAGACTTAATATTAATAATTTCATAGGACCTCCCAAAAATCGGAGACGCCCCTGATTCAAACTTCAAATATATTAACTTGTTTATTCAATTTTATTTATAATTTGAGATAGAGTATCTTACATAAATTGCTCACTCTTTGTGCTGCCAACTCCATTATTAGTAGTTCCCTCTCCCTTCAACATCACGTATAAGACAACCAGGTTTATGGTTGTGCTCTCCACCATCAATCACCGTCTTCAAGCTCAGATTTTTTTTTATATGATTATCATTTTGTTGTTTTTCGGACAAATAATTATTTTGTTCTATTTTAGTATTTTCTTTGTTACATGTTTTTGTAATTTAATTATTCTTTAATTGAGCTGATAACATAACATGGACTTCATCTTCATTATTAGTAATATACAATCTCTACAACAAGTTACCTCTCTAAAACATATACAAATTACCTAGTCCTAGAGTTCTATACTACAACTGTTTAATCGGTTTTTTATAACTCTAATTGAGTGATAATTTGTTATGTCCTTTCCAATCTATAGCTATGAACCCCCGATACTTCAAAAATGGTGAAGTATCGTGTCCGATACTGATATTTGTCCGATATTTTTCGATACTCGTATTGGAGAGTATCAGACAATTAAAATTATTTTTTAAAAAAATAAGTATCGAGAAAATAATTTTTTTTATGATAGAAATGGAAGAGATGAGACTGATACAATTTGTGTTTCCTTTTAAATATTGAATGTTATAGTATAATGTTCTTTATGGATTGACAACCATGTGTTTTTTTTATGGTATCGTAGATTTTTTTTTTTTTTATAGTAATAATTATCCTTTTTGGGTAGTACTTAATTAACTTGAGATATGTAATTGTCACTTGTTTGCACAGTTTGAATAATTTGAATATTAATTTATTATCTTTCTCTATTTTTGTTATGTTTATATATTGTGTATTTGTATATTTAATTTTAAATTTATTTTTACACAACGTATCACGATCATATCGTATCGGGAATTTTAAAAAATTCTTCATATCGGTATCGTGTCATGTATCTGGGCTTAATAGACACTCATTCACTGACAAACATTATTTATAGATAAAATAAACTCATGATACATCCAAAATGGATAAAGATTGTCATAAGTGGAAAAAAAAACTTGAAAAATAATGTGGAGATTTAAACGGTTGAAATGTAAAGAGGGAATATTATGTAAAATTGAAAAAAAAAAGAGAAAAAGTTAAAATACTTTAGAATTCCCTTAGGACACATGATAAATAATCTAAATAAAAATTTAGTATTAATTAATACAAGAATTTTTTTCTTGATTTATAATGAGCTGGGGATCGAACCCAGGACCTATAACAAGCTACCCAACCCCCTTACCACTAGACCAAATCTAATAGTTTTAATACAAGAAATTTAACATTAAAACGATTGATTACACAAATATCAACAACATATGGGTCTTGCTAACGAGTGATCCCGGGGCACTTTTTAAGCATTCTATTTAAAGAAACTTTTTATCCAAAAAATGAACATTACAATTTACAATGCGTTGACTTTACGCATTACTATAAAAATTCTATAAAAAACTTATTATTTAAAGGCTTAAAGAGTGCTCTGGAGACACTCGTTAGCATTTGCCAAAACATATTTATATATTAGATTTTATTTTCTTAAAAAACTCGGTATCCAACTTAAGAATCAATTAGTTAAGAGCATATCCAATAAGGGTATCATAGAGAATATGTTAGACTAATGATCCGTACCTTTTTTTTTTTTTTATCATTGGAGTTCCATGACGTGGCATAGAGGTTATCAAAATTGATGATACCGGTATCTTATTTAAGGTACCGTATCATCAATTTAATGTTACCTCTTTTTGTATAATCTAATTAAATAGAATTAATAACTTGTTAATAATGTATGATACTTAGAGTGATATTACTATTGGAGCAAAACACGTATGAGTTGCATAAATACTATATGGCATTGTATGAACTACTTTTTAGTAATATATGATACTCAAAGTGATATCACCATTGGAGATACTCTAACATATCTCCTTAGATTTATTAACATGTGTCTTTAGAACATCTATTATCATTTTTCAATTCTTTATTGCAATCAAACAATATTATATCACATTAATGATGATGATATATCATCAACAGTCAATTGCCCATTGAATTTTTATAAAATCAAAGAAAATGGTAACTAGTGTCACGTTAAAAAAACTATATACAATATAATTATTTTAAAATATATGTAGTCAATATTTTTAAAATATAAAAGATGTTATTTTCAACATAAAATTTATTTTTTTATTTTCTTAAATAATGTTTCAGGTGCATAAAAAAAACTAACATTTATTTTAGGAACACTAATTTGCATGATCCTAGCTAAAATGAATTATAATACTACTGTATTAAATAAAAAATTATATTAAATAATACTTTGGATACTTATTGAACATACTACAAAACGGTACCCATTACAAAACAATATTATAATTGGGTTTGGATTTCCTCCATTTATTATCCCTCCATTTATTCTTCATTTGGAGAGAGATAGACACATTAAAAATTAGTGGGACCCATTAAAAAGTGGATCCCACTAATTTGTGGAACCCACTAATTTTTAATGTGTCTATCTCTCTCCAAATAAAAAATAAATAGAAAAATAATAAATAGAGTAAACCAAAACTCATTATAATTCATTTTATTTTTTGATATTAAACTGCAACATATTTTAATGCCGTATCCGTATCTAAAATATGAAACAGTAGCCGTATGTAATAATAGTAGTAGTTATATCCCATTAATTACTCCTAAGACTTATCATTAGTCATTTACTAGTACATAGTGACCGTTGATTGTCCTTATCTCCAATTAAGAAAGAGTCAATGTGGGTCCCAATACAAGGACTTATCCGTCATTCCATTATTAATAATAATAAACGCGCATGTTCTCTCTTCTCGTGAATCATAAGGAGCCTCTCAAATTCCACACTCTTCACTATGTCCCTTTAAATACCCCACAACCCCACACAACCCTCTATAAATAAAAAAACTCCACATCAAAACCAAAACAAAAAATCAGCGCTTCTCGCTTTGATTCGTTTAAAAAATCATGACTTCAAAAGTTAACAAAAAATTAGATTACGGTTACAATGATGAAATATTTAACCACTACAATACACCACACAAACTTTCTCTTCCAACGACACGGCCATGTTTTTCATCGGAGGCTCCAACACCGCCACCACGAACGACGGCAATATCGATACCGTTTAAGTGGGAGGAAGCACCGGGTAAGCCTAGACCTTGCCACATAGAATCAAAGCCAAAAGAAAGAGAGGAAGTAGTTAACAACAACAACGTTGTTAGAGCTTTGGAACTTCCTCCGAGGTTGTTGTTATCTTTGGAGAGTAATAATAACATTAACACGCCGTCACCAACAACTGTTTTGGAAGGTCCTTATGTTGGAAGAGCAGTGTCTTTTACGACGTCGTATAGGGATAATAATAAGGAGAGTAGTAGTAGTGTGAATTTTGGGTCCAGTAGATGGGGTGGATTGAAGAAAAATAATAGAATTGATCGTGAGGGTAGTTTTGACTTTTCAAGTTGGAGTGTTGATGGTGGTGATAAAGTCAAGATTACAAGGGTTAGGAGAAGAGGAAGTTTCTCTAGTTTCTCGCATGGTACTTCACATTTTTGGGTATGTCTCTTTCCTATTTTATTTTATTTGATATTTTCTCTAGTTTATTTGATATTTTTTTTAACTTTTATCCGGGGCATGTTAAACATACCAAAAAAAATAATAAAATATAAAATTAATATTGAAAACACAATTTTTTATACTTTTGAGTATTAAATGCATGGCAAACTTAGGATGCTCTTTGAGGAATGAGATTATTTTCTTTGAAGATTGTCCAAGGCACGTGAAGAATTTACTTGCTGCCGATAGTAGGGGGTTATTGTCCCCTAGATTAATTGTGGTGTAATTGTTTTTTTTTTTGGGCTTAGGCCCTCTCCCATATCAAAAAAAAAAAAAAAAAAAACAAATTTTTTATTTTAATATTCTTAACCATTGCCCCGAAAATACTGTTTAGCATTTTCCAACTTTTATTTATAATAATCACCAATTAATATATTATCTATTCAAAAAGTCTCACTCTTTATAGGTGTTGATGCATATGCTTTGGGATGGTTCTTGAGAATTTTAGGTTGTGAATTTAGTAAGTTCTAGTTTTTTTTTTCCGGCTAAATCAGTTTTGGGATGTTTTTGGCAAATTTTTATAATGTCTCGTGCAATTTTGTGTGTGGGTATATAATATAAGATTAAAATTAGAGATGTGGATATTAGATGGGGATATTATATAAAATTAAAACATCATTTATTTGGAAATTATAATCTCGTTTAACTAAATAGTCGATATCGAAAATATCAATATTTAGATTAGATCTTTCTTTATCTGATCATATGCTATAGGATTTGATGTTCTCAATAAGGCAAATCACAAATAAGCTTTTTCGAAATGATGGTAAAAGGAACCTAGTAAATTGATCACGACCCTAATACCATCGATCATAGACCCTAAAGGTTGGACTAACACTTTGTTTCAAGGAAAATCAGAATTAGTGTTCAAAGCCTATTATTACCGACATACTTATTGAGCCTAAACAACATCAAATGGTTCACAATAATGTCAATCTGTTTTTATTAAAATCAAAATTCAAAATCGATCGCAGTCAACAAAATATTATAAAATACTCCCTCCGATCTTATATATAAGAAACAATTGACTTTTTATATACATTATAAAATTGATGTATCTAGACAATAATATAATCTAGATACATCAAATTTACAATGTATCTAAAAAGTCAATTGTTTCTTATATATAAGACTAGAGGGAGTATTATAACTTATAAATCACTTAATTTAGTTCACGGAACATTAGTCTAATTCAATTTTAATTTATGATTTTTTTTAAGAATGGAATTGATACGTCTAATATTCCATTTGCGCTTTGTGGATAAATTTTCAAAATTTGGTTCCTTGTAATAAGGAATTTTCCACATTCACGTTATAAGATATGGATGGCTGTTCAATCAACATGAGAGGATCTAAATTTAAAATTTCAATTTATCTAATAAAAGTAGAATATATGAAATTTTTGAACAATTTGATCTTTATTGAACGACCACAAATATTCCAAGTACCAATTCTCTTGGTGCATAGTATCGAATCCAAATTTAAAATGTTGTTGTGATGGTAAATTTTTTCTAACTTCGTATAGGGTGTAGTTATGGAAAATAAATTGCTTACATAAGTTTTCAAACTTGTCTTCTTTGTCAACCACTACTCGTAGAGTAGTAGTAGTAATATTTTCAGAATCAAGTGTCTTGCTTAGCAAAGAAGGTATTTAATTTGGTAGATAAAGGTAACATTCAAGTGGAAATAAATGGATCTTCCTATGAAATTTCACTAACATTTGGTCCATGTTTAATATAACACTAATAGTTTCATCTTTTTCTATTAAATACAAACATGCCTCTTAAAAAATGACTGGTTCATTTTTAAATTTAAAAGAATACAAGCTTGAATGTTTAGATTCTAGAACATAGCTAGCATTCTTCAAATGATAGTGATAAGTGAGAAATTGTGGATTGGAAACTTGCGTACTCCCTCTAATTTTATTTATAAGCAAAAATTACTTTTTGGATTCATTGAATAATTATTGTATTTAGTCTATATTTAAATTAGATATATTAGTGGTTAAATGGATTTAAAAAATAACTTTTGTTTATAAATAAAGTCGGATGGAGTACCATTTTACTATATTAAAAGGATGATATTCTATTATTCTTTGGTATTTTATTTATTAAATATTAAAAAAATGATATTGGTATTTTATTTTAGTTAAGACTATCCTTGACCACTATCATGGCCGGCCTAAGGAGTGGCTACTAAAATCATTGCACTAGGCATTTTCAATTTCTTTCTTTCTTTGAATTGTTTATGGTCCAATTCCTCCAATAGAATTAAAGAGTCTAGACTAGAGTTATATATCTAATCACATTGTGCTATCTGAGTTGCTATAAACATACTCCCTCTAGTCTTATATATAAGAAACAATTGATTTTTAGATACATTGTAAAATTGATGTATCTAGACTAATGTATCTAAAAAGTCAATTATTTATTATATATAAGACCGGAGGGAGTAAGAAACAAAAGGTCATATTAAACGGTAACTTCAGGGTACTTGTTAAACATACTAAAAATGAAAATTAAAGAAAAAATTAATGCTAAAAAAGATAACTTTTTATATTTTTAAGATATTGAATGCACGGATTTCAAAATGAAACTTTCTTATTGGTATGCTTAATAAGTGCCTCAAGGCCACTGTTTAATATTTTCCGAAAACAAATTAGTATTTAAGCTTTCTCTTTCGTTCGCTTCCTCACTTGCTTTCGAATGAATTGTAAACTCCTTGATTAAAAAGTACCACACATAATTTCAAAGATTTTATCTAATAGTAAAAAGATAGAATTTGAAACCGGAAATGTTGGGCGGATAGGCCAAAATCACAAGCTTCCCAAATTAATTTTCTTTTTTACAATTTTAGGAGGAGTTTTAGTAAGATAACAAGCTCCATTATATGATATTTGCATGTATGATAACAAAAATTAACCACAAAGTTAAGTAATGCAAGATTAATGCAAATCTTTATGTTTTGATGATATTTGGTACCACCAGCAATGATGAACTTTCACTAGAATAGATAGATAACAAGAAAGTAAAGCATTTTTTTGCTATGACTTTTGAAGTTTGTTGCGTATTAAAATTATCATTTAAAATTGTTTTGGTGGTTGTGTTAATATCTGATTAAGAAACAATTTTATAATTTCAGGCAACAATTTATGGAAGCTTTAAACAAGTGGTCCCATGGAGGCGCAAACATGAAAAGCAACAAGGATCCAACAAAATTGACAACGTTTGATGATGTTTAACTAATCATATGTTAGAATCGTCTCTCTTTACCATTTTCCTCTAAATAACATTGCCACTTTTATTTGTATAGTAGCAACAATATAAAGACATCAATAATGTGTGTCTCATATTATAATACTATAGTATATCTTTGTCTAAGATATTTGAAATTCATTACTATAATTTTAAGAATGAATTTTAAATATCAGATTATGGTTAGGTGTTAACAATAACAAGAAAAAATAAAATATTACAAAAGGAACTTGATTTGTGTTTATATGAAATCAACTTGATGATATTACTCATGTGTTAAAGCTTCACTATTAATTGTCTTTTACTTGAGAATTATTGGATATAATTTGATTTTGTTATTGTATTGTATCTTTTTAGTTTGATATAAGAAAGTTGTATTTTCTATCATTATTGCCTAATGCACTTTTGTATAATTAACATATTTTTCGTGACTTACTGAATTTTTTTAAAAGTTTTTGCTTAAATTTTAAAAACTATAAATTAGAAGTGGCAAAGAAAAATTGATACAAAAAGTGGGGAAAAATATGGCTTCGCCCGGACTCGAACCGGAGACCTTCAGTGTGTTAGACTGACGTGATAACCAACTACACCACGAAACCTTTGTTGATTGGATAAATTTGTATTTTGTATAAGTTAATAAAATTATCGTAACAATATCAATGAACAGTTTCCATATTTTAAACAACGGAACAAAAGTCAATCTTAAATGAAGTAATAGTAAATTACTCGACCCTTTATATATTATTAAGAGTAACATTTTTATTTTTTTTCACAACAGATATATTTTTTTAAAATATGGTAAACGAATATAATTGTGTAAAATAACGATAAGTTGATAACAAATATAACAAAGAGACTGCACTGCTTATCTATGAGAATCTGAATTTTTTGTTCGGGTCAAATATCAGAGGAATGTTTCTTTCCCCACCCTCCGTCTTTTTTTTTTCACCCACTGGGTTTCCATTTTTAACATTGAAAAAAAACTTCGGTAAATGCGTACCGAAGTTTTTAACGATGTAAAACACATGTTTTTCAATATCGATAAACTTCGATACGCGTTTACCGAAGTTTTCGGAAGTAAAATCAAGGATAAAATTGAATTTATGGGGATGAAAAAGAACGACGGGGGATGGGGAGAGAAACTTTCATATCAGAGTTTCTATTTGAAAAGAGAGCCCAAAGAAACAAAAAGGCCATCCAGCCCAAACTAGTGAACAAGAACACTAGATTTAAAAATCATTCTCTCAAGTCTCAAGAGAGAGAGATATAATTTTGACAAAAAAAGAAAAGAGAGAGATCATATTTATGCATGACACTTATAATGTTTATACCGATCAATCATAGATTTTTATTTTTGATTTAGTCCGATTAAATTTCCTTTCTTTCGTCCCCATGAGCGTAGCTCAATTGATAGGGATATAACACTATATATTTAAGAGCCGAGTTTAAACCTAGATACTTCATTTATTCATCTTTAAGGTGGATTTTCTAGCTATTAGGCTACTTGACTAAAAAAAAAATTCCTTCCTTTCAATTTGAAAGTCAAAGAAATAATTCAGTTTCACAGTCAAAGATTGTAGCTTTCGAACGGTTGTACCCCTCAATGCACAATATCTATGCTAAAGTCACCAACCAACAAGGTAGAAAATTTGCTTCCATAAAAATAAAAAAAAGGGTCTTGCTAACTAGTGCGGCACTAGTTAAGGATACTAAAAGAAGCAATTTTGCATTGTAATTATCAAATTTTTTACTTTAAAAAAATTAAATGCACATTATCCAACAATAATTTTATACTTTTGCTATCTTAACTAGTGCCTAGCATTTGCAAAAAAAAAAGGTAGAAAATTTGCTTCCATTTATGTGGAAAATAGATTTTCAACCTTTGGTACAATAATAGATTACTAGTAACTTTGATAGTCAGTGTATTTAGAAAGAGATCAACGGTTAAAATGTATTATTTGGAATTGGATGAGAGAAAATTGATTAATTAATTAAGAAAAAGTTACCGACGTAAAGGATTGAAAGGTATACAAGCTTGTCCCCACTTATATGAGTTCACTCAAAGTGTTTTTGAATTGATGGTGAATTTTGCAAAATAACAATGACTAAAGTTTTTTTTTTTCCAAAAACAATGACTAAAACTCTAAAATATAAGCGTTTGTCAAAAACGTGATGGTTAATTATAGTTTTGGTAATTTTATCATCAATTCAAACATACTCCCTCCGGTCTCATATATAAGAAAAAATTTAATTTTTAGATTCATTGTAAAATGAATGAATTTATACTATAATATTGTCTAGATATCTTTATTTTACAATGAATCTAAAAGTAAAATATTTCTTATATACGAGACCAAAAGGAGTATATTACTAAGTTGAGTCTATTTGACTCAAATTGAATCGTTACTTAATCTAAACAAAAAATGTCATATGCATACATGACCTTTGCTAAAAAAAATAGTTGTAAGATAATTAAAAAAAGTTACACAATTTTGTAAGTATCGAATATAAACAAAAGTATTTATACTTATATTTATTAAGAAATATAATTAAATTTAATATCAAATACATCATGAAATTTTTTAAATTACATGCTTAATAAAGTTATTTCTTTAAATTTTTTATAACAAAATTATTCTTTAACTCATATAATGGCGAATAGAAATAGAATTATGTCCTATGGAACACTACGAGTATGATTATCCAACTAGATATCATAGAAGAAACCTTTGAGTAGACCTAAAAAGAAAAATATTCCGTCCTAAAATAAATGGTCTAGTTGACTATCTTCATGTTTGCCGATGTACAACTTTAATAGTTAATATATTTAATTATTTATTATTAAAAATTATAAAAATTACATATTTTGAAAATATTCATCGAGACAAATCAAATAAAATTTCATATGCTAATATTTACATGTGTACATTAGTAGAAAAATATGATCAAAACATAACATATCATATGAATAGTACCTAAAGTCGAAATTAGGTTATTAATTTTGAGACGGAAGGAGTATAATAAGAAGTTTTCTCTCCCAGCTCCCACGTTTCCTTTTTACCCCCCAAAAATCTGATTTTGCTCTTATTAAAAATTTCTGTTCGCCTAGTTTAAATTTTAGAAAATTTCGGTTTTCAGAAACCAAAGTTGCATTTCAAGGCAAAACAATTTCGGTATATGAAAACCAAAGTTTTTATTAAAAGATAAAACAAAAAATTCGAGGGGTAAAAAAGAAACATGAAGAGCTGGAAGAGAAATCATCGTATAATAAAAGAATAAAAAATAAAGGAAGTCTATGATCTGGTCGCTTGACTCCCTCTACTCATGATTGAAAAGAAGTTCAAAACACCATATTTTAAAGGTAAAAAGCAAACAATAGTGAGTACTGCTCATTCCCTTTTTCAGAAATCGAAGCAGCCATTCAAGGAACTGAGGAAAGAAATAATTTAAAAAATGACAATGATAAGGAAAAAGAATACCCCCTCTGTCCCAATTTATTCGAGTCACTTGACTTCAGCATGCATATCAATGCACAACTTTAACGATTAATGTTTTTAATTGTATAATAGTAAAAATTATAAAAATTTGATATTTTGAAAATACTCATCGAGATGAATCCAACGACATCTTATATACTAATATTTATATTTATTTATTGAGAGAAAAATATGGTCAAAACAAGATACTCCCTCCGGTCTCATATATAAGCAAATTTTCAAAAAAACACACTTTTTAAGAAAGTAGATAAATGCATTGGTTGAGGAGAAAAAACACCTTGAAAAGTGTAAAATATTACATTTATTGGTTGAAATTGGAATAATGTCATAAAACATAATAATTGTAATACATTTTTGCTTATATTTGAGACTTTCAATTTTTTTATTTTGTTGCTTATATTTGAGACCGGAGGGAGTACATGAATAACGCATACATTTTAAATGGCTCAAATAATTTGGGACGGAGAGGAAGTATTCCACAAGATGAAAATGATGACAAGTGACCACGAGGGCCTCCTTATGATGGAGTAGTAATCATCATCTTAATTTTTTTTATCTATCTCTCTATAACTCTATCTCTTCGATAAAATATAATATAATAATTGAGCGAAATAAATAGTAAGAAGAAAAATCTATCGAAAAATCAATGAAAACGTTTAATTTTGGTTAAGAAAATGCTAATAATTTTGATTTTGCAGCGATAAATGTTTATTTTGAATTAATTCTATAATATTGAGTTCCACATAGATGATTTGGTTGATGAGGTAAGAGCCATTGATAAATTTAGGTTTAATTGCAATTTTGATTCTTTTATTTTACATATTCTACGATTTTGGTCCTCCCATTTAAAAATCAAACATTCCTTACATATTCTACGCTAATGTGTCTCGTTTTTTATTAGCTGACTAATAAATTCGTTGCAAAAGTCTCGATGCTAACTTCAAGCCTTCAAATTAGAACTAACTCCGAATGCAAGTAGTTAATTATTATTTTTTTGGTACATCGCAAATAGTTAATTCTAATACTACCCAAATATATTTCAAAATCAATTATCCACTTTTCAAATCAATTTTGAAGTTCATTAAAAGTAGAACCAATCATACAAGCCAACATGCTTGAAACATAACTCACCAAATCTTCATCACTTTCTCAACTCTACACCTTTAGTTGTTGCCTTGTCACAAACCATTTTTTGATGAGTGTGTGTGACTTTCCTCAAACGCAGTACCAAATCATTGTAGTGCATTGATGGAGTTTAAAGTATGGTCCACAACAACGTGCTCTCTTTGACATTTTCTCCCGCATTTGGTTTCAAAATGGTCTTTGTCTTCTCATCTCTCTCATTGTTAAAAACAAGACCAATAAACTCTCTGAACAAATAGTCCAAGGTGTGTGTGTTACTGTTTTTTTTCTTTCATTTTCCTTGCATGCCATGTTTGTTTGTTACACTCTATCTTTACTTACTCAATTGTAGTCGCTCAGATACATCAGTTATTTAATAAACTTTTGCTTATAAATAAGAATAGAGCGAGTATACTCCTTTTAAGTTGTTTGAATTGGTGTGTGTGAGTGTTGTTGAGCTTAATTTAGAAACAACATTATACATGTGAAATTAATACTTGTTGAAATTTTTACTACTTTTGATGTTATTAAGGATTGTGTTTGCTTTACTTTTGAGGGTGAGTAGGAAATGTGTGTTGGTGAAGTTTTACACAAAATCTTTGGATTCTATTTTTTTATTTGATTTCTTGTCTGGCATGGGATGAAGAACTCAATAGTGTGTAAAAATAAAGGTGTTTTTCTTAAAACAATATAGTTCTAAATTGCAGTTTCAGTTACGTTGCAGAGCTTGATATTGCAGAAAAATACCGGCAACGATATAGGTGCAATTGCGGTGATATATAAAACCTAGGAAAAGATTGCAACACAGCCTCTATCTCAAATGCCTTCAAACTATGATGAGGTTTTCATGCATCAAAGCTTGCTCTTTGATGATAGTCTAAAGGTAACTTTGATCCAATAGTTCATCCCTTAAATTTATAAGAATTTTTAAGTATGATTTATTAACTTTTATTCTTTTTTTTTTCTTTCTCATCTATATTTTCTAGGATTTGAAAAATCTTAGAACACAATTATACTCAGCAGCTGAATATTTTGAACTCTCATATACAAATGATGACCAAAAACAAATGTGAGTTAATTTTCTTGAGTTGATTTGTATTAATGATGATATTATTGTATCCTTTATACTCTTCTTTATTGTTCATTATCTCTTAATTTCTTGTAGATTGGTTGAAACATTGAAGGATTATGCCATCAAAGCTCTTATAAACACTGTGGATCATTTAGGTTCTGTGGCCTATAAGGTGAGTGACTTGTTAGATGAGAAGGTCGGTGAAGTTTGTGGCGAAGAGCTTCGTTTATCGTGTATTGAACAGGTATGCTTAGAACTATTTCTAGAACAAAAATAAAATAAAGTCAAACTGAATAAGCTATAAGTTATACTAGCTAAAAAGCTTATGCAATAAGTAGAAAACAACTTATAGACATGTCATAAGCTGTTTACATAATCTCTGCGCTCAAACCTTCCTTTGGAAAACTACATTTTGCTAAGATCGTAACATAATTTTGCCATAATGTGTACATTAGAGAATAAGGACATGCCATGGTTTTATGGATCATGAGGGGCATACACAACAGTCTCTAGTGATAAGTACTCCAAAACATCACAAACGTTACATTTTGCCAGGTAAGTTTAGATACCTCAGAACCTAAATTGCAGAAAGAGTGATAATTTTGTGATTTTTAATTATAAAATTTCTGAAATTCAGTTGGAGAGACCTTGCATGGTACCAACATAACAAAATCAAAATATATAGGATGTCACCTAGATGATGAAGATGATTGGCATCACTTCAGGAATGGTATGATATCTCATTTCATATTTTCATTCCACTTTTCTAGGACACAGCCTTAGACATAAGTTTATGGGTTAATAGGTCTTTACCCCCTGCTAAGTGGGCGTGTTTTGCGTTACCCCCCTGCTAAAAATTCCTTGAAGATTGCCCCCTTGCAAAGTTTATTTTTTTGGTTTCCCCCCTTTTCTTCTCTTGGATGCAAAAAATTTGTACTTTTTAAATCGGTTGAACAAAATAACCGATTTTAAAAATATAACTTTTTAAATCGGTTGAACAAAATAACCGATGTAAAAAGTGCACTCAAGGGGGAAACAAAAAAAAACTTTGCAAGGGGGCAACGCAAAACACGCCCACTTAGCAGGGGGGTAACAACCTATTAACCCTAAGTTTATATGTATATTCTCATTCCTGATTTGTATCTTGAAGCTGTTCGCGCTACAATAAGAGAAACGCCAACGTCTACTTCAAGGTACATACAAATTCAGCATACTTTTTAAGCATGTCGTCAAATCTTCATTAAACTGCGCAATTATTTTGATAAAAAATTCTTTTAAATCATGTTATTACAGTAAAGGGAATTCTCCATCACCTTCTTTGCAACCTCAGAGATCTGGAGCTTTTTCATTCACTTCAACCAACATGACCAAAAAAGATTTAGGTACTAAATACATATCCAATAATATTCTAGTTCATTAACTTTACATTGGTTATTCATATTCTATGAAGCACCGACACTCTTTAGATTAGGTGTGCCCCGGTATTGGATACACGCCGGTGTCCAAGTCAGTCACTGACACGACACTGACATTTATGATTATACTGATGTTAAGAAGTCCTACATCAGTTGCGAGATGGTCTCAATATGTGTTTATAAAGTAGAAGCAATCCTCACCTTACAAGTCGGTTTTGTAAGGATGAGTTAGGCCCATACTTATTTCTAATAACTGAATTATATCATTTTTTTAAATTATTATCGGTGTCAACGTGTCAGTATCTGTGTGGTGACTAGTGTCATTGTTACATTGAGACTAAAGATTAGATTTTGAATTGAAATCTTATCATGTATGTACAATAGAGAAAAGGACTGTTTCGCCAAATAGATTTCCGCTTTCGCGTACCGGATCAATGTCAGGTAGAGCTACAACACCAAAGACTAATAGATCAACTACTCCAAACTCAAGTAACAGAACCACAAGTCCTTCCAATGCAAGAATAAGGGTAAGCGGAGAGATTTTTTTTAATGTTGCAATGTGATGACATGAATCATGATTGTGTTCTAATCACATTGAAATATAAATATTTTGATTTCTCTGACTACGTTTCTACTTTCTATTATGTTTTCTTTTCTTGTAGTATCCTTCGGAGCCGCGCAAATCAGCTTCAATGCGATTATCTTCTGATATAAACAACATCAAAGATATCGATCAACACCCTAGTAAAAGTAAACGTCTCCTTAAGGCCTTACTGAGCAGACACAAGTCTAAGAAGGATGACACGCTATACACTTACTTGGACGAATATTATTGATAGTTTAATACAATTTCCTATAGAACGCAACAGAGTGGTAATGTACTAATATTATATCACTTCTGTTTTCTTCGATTATTACAGATATCTACATGTTAGTGTTGTTGTGTCTGATGTCCGTGTTTGTGTTGATGTTTTATAGGTTTTGCTTTCCTATTTTGCCCATTTGATTGAATAGTTTGCACCTCTTTGTTTCTTCCTTCTTTTAATGTTCATTTCTTTATGATTTGAAATGAACATTTATATGGTAATTTTATTTTTGCTGTTTTTCTTTTACACGATTTTATTTTGAGCTTACAATATTTATTGTGTGTGATGTCTTAATGCAGTTGTTCATCAGCTTTATTTTATTTATTTATTTATTTTGAAAACTCGGTATCTGGCCGTAGAGCCGACTAATATCGGGGACCAATGCCACCGTCCATTAGTGGCGGCCCAATTGAAGCCAGAGCAAAGTTCAGCATGGACTGAACCAACACATAAATTGGCATCGGAAGGATTTGAACTTGAGACCTAGAGAGGAGCACACTCTGAGGTCTCAAGCTTACGCCACCAGGCCAACACATGCAGGTTTTTATTTATTAGTCAAGATTAAATTAAATATTCAACAAATCCTCAAATCATGTATAAAAAATGTCACCCTTAAATATTCATACAAAAAGTAATAGTTTGTAACACTGGAAATTATAGTACACTTAATAAACCAACAACTAATAGAGAAGCAGAACTCACAACTCCATTTCTTGACCAAATTCTTCAATTGTTTTTGTTGCTAGAGTAAGGACATCTACAAAAGCACTTAATGATGCTCTAAGAAATCTGGCTTCTATTGCCTCAAAGTGCCTGAATGAAAAGGATTTCAATGAGAGAAGAAAAATTAAGCAAGACAAGACTGCACATTCAACATTGCAACAATGTCCTTAAACCCAAATTAACTAATAAGAACAATATATTAACGATTTTAGTCATTATCCTATCGCTTAAGGCAAAAATTCATTGTAGCTAAACCAAGCTAGTTCTATGGTGCACAAGTGAGATAAATCTTACATCATACACAATTTGATTTCTACTATTAGATTATAAGTTTCACTATTGGATCAAATGAGATATGGTGAGACCTATTCATCCAATGGTGGAAAACAAATTTGTGCATGGTGCAAAACTATCTTAATTGTGCACCAAAGTATAGCTGTTGAACAAAACATGATGCAAGCTTCGTTTGGTACTGCGGCGCGTTTTGTAAAATTACGGTAGAAATGCTCGTTGACGCAAAAGCTGCATAATGTAGCTTCTTTGTTTTCACGTAGATAATGCTTTGGAACGTGGGAATTCTAACATCAACTTAGCACCTCATACATAAAATTGATTACAAGGCGAACTCATTAAACATTGTATTTGAAAACATAACCTTAAAAACATACTCATTCGTAAAAACCAATTATCAATACTCACACCAATAGTTTTCCATCAGACACGGTCATGAGTCGTTTTACTTTGTCAGGTTGCAACTGCAGAAGACATAAACATAAAGAAAAACTAGTTGAGATTGAGAAACTACTGCTAAAAGATTGATAATCATAAAGCTCTTTATGTAAAGACTTCACCTCCTTATCAACCGCTAAGGTAGCATATACAATAGAAGCATTCTCATCAGAACCAAAATCCACTTCAAGGTCACTGCAATTTTCATTAACAACAATTTCCATTTGTCAATACTAATTTCAGTATACAATCCAAGATTCTCTCTTGCATCAAATCTTTATAGTTTTGAAAATATTCCCACATTACCCTCTTGTTTGAGACACTATCAGACACTAAATGTGAACACCTCACAACCAAAATTTGACCTTTAGTTCGCCATGTTGCGACTCTTTCTGCTAGACCAAACTCAATTGGTGTGCATTGTTATGTTATCATTTATTTACTAGAATACAATTATTAAGAAAATCATGAAAAAGTTAATTGTCTTGCCTAAAATATTCAACTCATTCATTCAAAAACTTAATCTGGCTCAAGCATGGGCGGAGCCTAGGCCCGGCAAGCCTGGACAGTTGCCCGGGCTCTGGTAAAAAAATTTGGTATTTTTAAGGGCTAGTTTAGAGCAAAACTGAGATTTTTAGGGTTAGTTTGGGGCAAAATTTAGATTTTTTTTTGAATTATTTATATATTATGTCACATGTGAAATTTTGTCCGGGCTCTATAATATTTATGGCTCCGCCACTGGGCTCAAGGGGTTAATGAGCTCCCCTTAGGACGAATTGTTTGGAAGAACACTTTACTTATCCTGCAAGCGAACTATGGATTATTGGGGCTCTTTCCCCTATTTAGCAATTTTCATTAAAAACCAATTAAAATGTTTTACAAAACATCATTAGTTTTTGTTTTTCAGAAAGCCATCATTGAGTGTTGTGTCAGAGACTCAGAAGGCAACAACAGTATTCATATGAAACAGATAATCACTTTATGCAATACTGCATCAGAATTTAAAGCTAAAAACAATAAAAATATAAATAAAAAAAATAGAAACTTGGTTGGATAAATATAGAGTAGAGAGAGTAACCTAGTAAAATCCCATTGAGATTGGGTTTGTGGTGTTGCAGCCATGTGTGACTCTGCAACAACTTCAAGCGCCAAGGTCAAAACTGAGAACAAAACCTGCAACCAAATTTATATTGGAACCGGTTGAATTCAAACTGAATTTGGATTTATACCCGACCCAGTCCACTTCTTATGGATTCAGCTGGTTAACCCGCTTCATTTTTAGGATAGTCCAATAACTTTAGCAAACAAACAAGTCCAATATATGAATTAGTAGAAAAATTCTCATCCCACCCCCCACAATTCTTTTTCCCCTCCTAGGTTTCCAATTTTACCCTTGATTCAAAAATTCGGAACACGTTTTCCGAGATTTTTTTAGTGCAAATTCAGCAAAAATTTCGGAAAAACACATTCCGAAGTTCATTTTCAAGGCAAAAAAAAGTTCGGAAAACGTTTCCCGAACTTTTTTAATAAGGGCAAAATCAGAATATTGGGGGGTGAAAAAGAGTTCTGGGCGGTGAGATGAGAATTTTTTGAATTAGTATATACATTATTAAAAACACTAATAAATATTCTATAAAAAAAATAAAACAAAAAAAAGTTAATATAAAATTAGAGCATTGTTATTTAGTAAGAATTATTTTAGAGAAAAAATGCAAGAATAACACATGACATTATCTTATATGATGATGTAATTTTAATCTCCTCTTTTAGTGGAAATCATGGGGGGTAGTTGATGTAAACAAGGGTGGAGATTTATTCTTGCAATTCTTCTCCAAAGATTTTCTTACTAAATAGCATTTTCCATAAAATTATGATACTTTTATTTTTTGACAGAATAAAATTATCATACTAATAATAACTATATATAAGTATTAAAATTTTATTTTGTTTTTTTTATAAGTGTTGACCCTTCTGTTCTTAAATAAAGAGAAAATGAGGATAATTCAGAATTTGACTAAATTTGATCTAAATTGGCCAAAAAATCGTTTCTTTTAAAAAAAAGACTTTATTTCAAATAAATAATCTTAAATTTGATCTAATACAAGAGAAAATAGTATTTGTATAAACTAATTTTACACTTTTATTCAATAGCAATCAATTATGTATTCGTCAAATCATCCATCACACCGCACTTCAATTGTAAAACATGAAGAAATGTTTGATTTCTTTTTCTTTTTTTGGTACAAGAAATGTTTGATTTCTATTGAATGTCAATGTAAAATTAATTGGCTTAAGTAAAACTGGATTTTACCCCCCCTATTTTCAAACTCGGAATTTTGCCCCCTCTATTTTCACTAAAACTGGATTTTACCCCCCCTATTTTCAAACTCGGAATTTTACCCCCCTATTTAATATTTTTCGGAATTTTACCCCCTAATCAAATTTAAAGTCATTAATGTTTATGTGGCATTACCATGTGGTTTTTAAAATATTATATTATTATCCACCTAATTAATTATTTAAATTAAATATATTTTTTTAATTACAAAATTTTGAATAACTTTTTTTTCTAAAAACCATAAAATGCAGAATTTTTTTTTAATATAAGGAAATTGATTTTAAGTTACTTTTTTTATTTATTGATTTTTTTTTAATTCGCGATATATAATATAAATAATTTAAATAGGTGGATACTTTTTTAATATTATTTAAGCCACATCGGCCAAATTCTGAAAAATATTAAATTGAGGGGGTAAAATTCCGATTTTTAAAATAGGGGGGGCAAAATTCCGAAAAATATTAAATAGGGGGGTAAAATTCCGAGTTTGAAAATAGGGGTGGTAAAATCCAGTTTTAGTGAAAATAGGGGGGGGCAAAACTGCACTTAAGCCAAATTAATTTATACCGACACAAAGCATGTCTATTAAACTCATAATATAATTTGAATAGTGTTCATAAAATATTAATTAATTGGTGAAATTTAAATAATCCCCACAGATAAGAAGACTCTCTTTTATTTATTATTATTTTTTTTTTTTATGAATTTTGATTGGCTCTCTTTTATTTACCAAGTGACTACGGGACCTTTGAGCATATTCCATCGGAATATTTTGTTTCAATTTTATTTCCAAGTTGAAAAAGGTATATTACGTAGGTATAACAAATATTCTTTGTGTCTCTTTCTTTCTTTCCTTCTTCATATTAATTGTGTGTGTCTTTTGAATTTGCATTTTTTCAAAGCTCTCCAACCCAACATCAAACATGCATGAGTAGTCTCATCTACCATGAAACCAAACCAAGTACAAGGGTAGCCAGGTACGTTTTCTTGCACTCTCATGGATGAATTGATAAAATCTTTGAAATACATTTTATGTATAATTACAAAGGCATATATAGCATCATAATTTATTTTTGAAATTGCTTCAAAAAATCATAATTTATTTTATTTTTTTCATCCATCTTTTGGTACATAAAATGATACAAGGTATATAGGAAATGAGAAACTAGCTAGGACTTGTCACACAAGTAAAATATAACTTTGATTCTTCATTTTTTCTGCCTTTATTTACCTTGTTGCTATGCTATGGATATGTTTTTGCCTTTTCATCATTTACATGCTTAAGCTTTTAATTTATGGTTCCCTTCCATTCCATGTTTTAGGTGTTTATGGGTGCAAAATAGATTCTTATAGTGTAATATAATTTTGTGTAAAAAAATTTTACAAATAATTTTTTTTTAAAAGTTTTAAATGAAAATTTGGTTTAAATAGTTATTCTTAAAATGTCATTTTATGTATTTCATCATTTTATTGAAATTTCTTTTAGATATCAAAATTTCAAAAAAATCACTTTTTTTTAAGCTATTTCAAATAGATTTTCATAAAAATTATTTTTGAAATACAACTTTTTATAAAAATTGAGATTTTGACTATGTTTTGATCTTCAATAATGTACGTTTATGTTATATAATGTCAAAGTTAATGTTTGAATTTAGAAAAAATGAATATAAAAAAGCTTATAATATTTTGAAAAACGATTTTGTAAAATCTATTTTCAAAAATACAAAGAAAAATATATTTTTTTTTAAACCTAAAACAAACGCACCCAATAATAGCACCAAAAGTAATATATATATCAATTAATGTCATCAGTACACGTTAAGATCCATGTTTTATTCCAAAAGTTTTTTTTTAAGAAAAATAAAATTCTAAAGGAGTAGTAATTTTGAACCATGCAAATGAAAAAACAAACAAGCCATTTATTAGAGCCAAAATGATTTTTACTTTATTTTTCAGCAATTTTTGTTTGCTATGTTTTGTTAACGTGAAATGGTGAAAATTACATTCAGCTACCTTTGACATCCCAAACCAAATCTGAAAATTGCATGGTTTGTTTCTCAGTTTTAAGTTATTTAAAATTTTAAATGTAAAAATTAGTTAAAACATGTTATAGTTTTTAGTTTAAAAAGGTTGTTGTAATTGTATGTCATAAATTTTAGAATTTTAGTTTGATAGCACATCACTAAAAATACATTGCTAACATATCTTTCATTTTTGCCTGTTAAAAAAAACATATCTGTGGAATATTATTGATTAATTGTTAAGTCATTTTATTTGTCAAAATGTTGGTGTTTCAGTGGTAGTTTTCATAATCATATTTTATGAAAATTAAAATGAGGGTTTTGCTAAGGTGCTCAAGAATGTTATAAGTTCTGTAATTCAGTAACATTGTGGTGTCTTTTTACTCTTCATCCCCACATTTAAGAATCCATGTAGTATCATCAGTTGAAGTGTTTTTTCAAGTGATTTGATTGACAACTTTTTATAAATTAATATTTATAAAACTATGTAGTGAAGGATTTTCCCAAGTGTATTTGTATGCTCAAATATGATACAAATATTCTATTTCTGTGGTCATGAATCATGACATTCATCGTGTGGTATGGAGCACAATTTGTTTAGTTTAATGATAATCTGAGTAATTATTATTGTACAACATTATATTATAAAACATAGTGTATGTATCAAAGAAAAGTGGATCATCCATCCTCTTCTCTCTCCCTTTGATGTATTGGGCATTGGCTATACATTCATCCTGTCAATAAGGGTTATGTCCTGATGTTGGACTCATAACTCATCCGTTTGGGAGAAATCTTTGGTTCCCCATGAGAAAACAGAGTCAAAATTGCCTTATACATGAGAGCCTCTTCTAGCGGAACCCCATGAGAAAACAGTGTCAAAATCTTCCACTTGAGGGTTTGCTAAATTATATATTACCCACCTGCAATAAGTTAAATGATTAAAATAAATTATATATTACCAAGAGTAAATAAATATTCACCGACTGTATAAAATAACTTTACAGACATTTAATCATATCTTACCTTGATGTGTAATGATATTATTTTTTTAAATATCAACACAATCTACATAGTGAAATATGATTGAATATTTGTATGAAAAAACTTACACTGTTTAGCACAGAATAATTAAATTCATAAAAAATATATTTATAGTTTACCTATTAAAAAAGAAGGGGTTTATTGGCTTTCAATGTATGTAGCAGAAGTTCCGATTCGAACTGGCTTAAAGCTCCATACAAGCCTTCTTCCAAATTCAAATAACATAATAAGGAGGCTAAGGAAGTATAGTATGCAGAGATGCAGTTTTTCTGTTAAGTAGGATTTCATGGAGACGTTGCTTCCATTCTGATTGGTTTTGACCAATGATGTCCTTTTCTCATTCCACCCTGCACAAGTATATAGAAATACCTTATCAGAAAAAAGTCCAAATATTCAAACTAATAACTGTCTTCAATGAAGCTTTATTATCTATAATCAACCAGATAGGTTATAAGTTATTATAACTCAATCCCTGTAAGCTCATATACATTGCAACATATTGCAGATATGATTAGTTAACTGATTACATTTCAACAAGGGATTCATGAAAATACAAGAGTTTTTGTAACTATGAGTCTATTACTCTATAAGTCTAGGACTAGATTCATTAGAACATATTGTTGTTAGAATTAGGGTATGTTTGGATTTAATTATTTGAGCTTATCTACTGACATATGCACTTGTGAGACTGTTTGGGAGAGCATATGAACACAGTTTATGATATGTCATAAGCTTTCCAAGATATTATAAAAACAGCTTATACCTTATATGTAAACAATTTGAATTCATTTTATTTTTTGTTAAAAAAATAGGTTTTACATGCACTTATATGATGAACATTTAAATAATGATGTTAGTCATATCAGAACTTTTGTTTGAGCTTATTGGGAACAAGTGACAGACCCAAAAACATTAGTTAGTAGTTAGTACCCCAGTAGGGGAAAACCTTTTGCGTGTGCACTAGAGCTAGTTCATCATATAGGAATTCACCTGTATATCTCTACCTTGGACCGGGTCGATGAAACAAAGCTCTGTGATGTGTGTCTATAGAGATTTAGGCTGTTCAGTGCTAATTAAATCATCTAACCAAGTAGGAAACCAACCAAAAGCTTAACAATCCACAAATTAATATTGAGTTTGCTGCTGAGAAGAGACGAACTGAGTGAAGTCTTTTTTTGGGTTACAAAACTGGGTGAAAGAGAGGAAATGGCTACGGTTCTTTAAAATTTAGGATTCTAACCAAATCACACTTGTATTAGGGGATGACCTTAGGTTATTATTTGGACTAAAATGGTAGGTCAGGTATAGTAGTAGAATATTTTTGACCGCGTACATGTGCCCTAACCCACCAACCAGGTCAGTCTCCGCTTGGAGGTCAAACATTACTACCACATTTTGACAACCAACCAAGCTACAGAAAACAGTCATGGCTTCATGTGTGAGCTCATGTAGGATTGCAAAGCGCAAGAAACATTATTTCCTGTAAAAAATGTAATACTTACAAGATTGTGTATTTGGCAGGTTAGTCCAATCATGTGGGGTCATCTTCACGTCCGATGCCTTGATCAAGTCAAATAGTGCTTGATTAACCTGAAATTTGAAATGTTTAGGTTCATTTTTAATGTATCTTTAGAGACAAAGTACAATGTGCAAATTCTGCAGTAAGTGTGCTATAAATTTTAAATTTATTAGATACATAGTACATTACATGCAAGTTATACCTCTTCAGGCCGCTCATGACTCACTAAATGACCTCCATGAAGATCTACCAGCCGAGCCATTGGATGAAACCTCTCAGCAAGTCTTCTTGCATAATATAACTGAGCAATTATATCATCCCTGAATATGCAGCAATTTCAAGTTAAAACTATGAAGTAGATACTATTATCAAATATGTCTGTGATTCATGTGTGCAATATTTTCATACATAATTTGCCTAATGCATGTGCGAATAATCTGTGCATGATTGAGTGTCAAGTTTCATTTATAAAGCACCACATAATGTCTCCATACACAATACACACCTGCCATGAATGACGGAAACAAGAAAACCTGCAGATTTGATCGCTTCAATCTCTGTCTGGGTCATTTTATGTTTCCAACATGCATTGAGTTGACCATCAAAGCCGTGGTTAGACTGCATTCCACTATTTGAGATGCCTTTAACATATTGCTGAAAAAGAGAGTGGCAATGAATTAGAAAAACTTCATTTCCCCTTATAAATAAAACACTAAAATAAATAAAACACTAAAATAAAGCAGTGTCATCCGTATTGATTGATAACCATGTATAGGGTGTTTGGAAGTTGAGATGGGATAATTAAATGGTAACTTCATTTCCCCTTATTTGGATGTTCAAAACGAACAAAGGCAAGGAAATGGAGTTTTTTATAATAAAGCAATGATTCATTGTAATGCATATTTGTTCAATTAACCTTCGTTTTTATTTTTATTTGATGGGAATGAATGTTCAATTAAACTTCGATTCTGGTA
The DNA here is from genome assembly GCA_954870985.1 of Trifolium fragiferum. Classification (NCBI taxonomy): domain Eukaryota; kingdom Viridiplantae; phylum Streptophyta; class Magnoliopsida; order Fabales; family Fabaceae; genus Trifolium; species Trifolium fragiferum. The sequence continues at coordinate 9,551,796 of OX940796.1, forward strand.
TAGGGCCTATAGGCATACATTTTTGTGCAGTTTTAGTCATTTGTGGCACCTTTGGAATTTGGAATCTTTGATTGCGGCAAAATACAACTATCCGCATAAGTTTAAATTTACTTTATAAATACTTTTTGTACATTGCTATTAGACTATAGAAACAAACACACCCAACAATAACACCAAAGTAATAAACTTCCAAGCATTTGAAACATCAGCAAAACTTAACTAAGATTTTGCTTATTTAATATCTGTACCTGATACAGTATTGTTCTCCTCTTCACGGTTCCAACATATTCCTCAAGATATTCCTGCACATCATAGATAAAATTTGTTTTTGTTATTCATCCTAAAGACAGCGTTAACATAGATTTCTAGGCTGTTAGTAACTATAGTTCAGACTTCATAGTTGATCCAAGACTAGAAGAACAAGATAACCTCCTTCAACTTAATGTTAATATTGATTACAAAATCCAGACTCTGATATATGAATAAACCCTGAGTGATTCAGTTTTATAAAATCACTACTTTCAAAGTAGAACTAGTTATATATAGCTGCGGAGAGGGGTTAGGGAGACAACTTTTAAATGTTAACAGTAAATAATCAACAAAACCAAGAACAAGCTTTACTTGTGAATAGTGGGTGTCCAAGTCAACTTCAGCTCTTTGTTCGGGACTCTTTGCCTTCAAGAAACGGTAAGCAACAGAGAAGGTTCGTCGTTCCAGCTGTAAAAAATAGAACAAGAATCTCTTATAAGGACCCGAGGCAAATTCCACGATAGTGTAATTAAAGGCTATAATAGTTTATAGGAAACCATGTACATGTATCAGACAAATCACAATTCCAATTCCAACATTATATATCTAATTACAAATACATTCCTGTAAAATTTGTATTAAATATTGGAAAAACTGCAAACAGCTGAATCTATAGTTAAAGAATTGCAATTACTTGTTTTTTACTTCCAATGCATCATTTCGATTTTCTTCTACTATTAAGGTTGAAGAAATTCGCCACAGTTTATCAACTCTTTTCCTTCGATTGTCATCAATTACAACTGATTAACATTTGATATGTTACATAAATGTAGCATACTATTAACAACACATCCGACCAGAGATTAGGGGAAGTTTCCCCATATGGATGATCCTAACTGCCAGAAATTAATCTAAACAACCTTAAAAATTGTCTGATGTAGCATATTCGGATTGATCATATGTTCCCAAACTAATTTGAAAACAGCATAATTGCATCATGTTCCAAACTAAACATCATAGATACATTTAAGCACTCAACATTTAAATTTCAGTACTACGACATTCTCAACTAAATTCTCACTCAAAACTATAAAAAGATAAATTCTCAACTAAATTTGTCCTAAAGGAATTGATCACCTAAAATCAGTACTAAGAAATTCTAATTATTATGTATGCAACTCCAGTCATCCTGAAATGGGTTTGTAATTAAAAAGTGTGCCCAGCAATCAATATCTGCCAAAATTGCATCATCAATCTCTAATCACATAATGCCATAAAAACAAATGAAAACATTTCATAAATTTATAAAAGGGGCACATAATATAATACCTTTGGAAGACATTGAAAACCCCCACCTGTTGCATTTAACAACGCCAAGGAGAGAACTCTATCAGGAACCATTGCTGCTAATTTACAAGCTATCATAGATCCTGTTTCAATAATGAAACATGATTAAAATTAAACACAAACAAATCAACTAAACCTCACCAAATGTAATAGTAATAATAAATCATTGAATTTTGACTAAATAGAAAATACTCACCCATTGAATGCCCAAAAACATGTGCCTTTTCCCAACCTAAATGATCCAACAAAGTAATTGCATCCTTTGCCATGATCGTTGTTCTGCACCCAAAAAATTATTCACATCATTCACCAATACTCCAAATTCCATTTCACTTTTCATAAATTATTCAAAATCAACAACTCACCACACTTCAAATTTAAGACATATTTGGTATTCAATACATTTATCATCATTGTTGGATACTGATATAATCATATAACACCAACGAGGGGCCAAAACTAATTCTAGATGTGTAGAATTGATTTTAACATGTTTGGTTTCTCTAAAATAGAATTGATTCTGCATCAAGAATTAATTCTACTTGAAACTAGAAATTTCAGCTCCTGATTCTAGAATCGATATTTACACTCAAATTTCTTGTTCTTCTCACTTTTGCACGAATGTATCAAACATAATTCACTTCACCTTCCTTTCAACTCAATTTTAATCATAATCAATTTACTCAAAATCAATTTTTCAAACATGCAAGTAATTAATTACATTACACGGTTCCATTATTCAAATTATTATCAAACTAAGCAAATATGAAGCCAAACAATAAATGACTCAACTAAATAATGAAAACAAAATTGGCGAAAATTTTTAGCAATGAAATGAAAAAGTTGGAAGAACTTACGAATAATCAGATTTTCTAATAGGTATGGAGCTTCGACCAACGCCACGATTATCAAAAGCGCAAACCTCAATACCACCACCGGACTCATTATCACCACCACTCCAAACGGCGTCGTCTTCGTCATTAGCTACGTTTGTTCCAGTTAATCCCTTAATTTGTGGACCCCACCCTTCATGTGTAGCAGCCAATCCTGACCATTCAATTCAATCAATCTCCACCATAATTTCAATGATGAATAAGAACTAAGAAGAAGAAGAAGATTGAATGAAGGAAATAAATAATACCTATGATGAGGAGGACTTTGGTGGGACCGCGACCGTAAGTTTTGTAGAAGATTTTGACGTCATTGTTGAGGTGAGCATCGGCGGGTGCGACGGCGGATGAGGAGGTTGATGGGAAGGAAATCTGTGTTCCGACGTCGCAATATGGCATCGTTGTGGTGGCGCGTGAGGGAGCTAGCGGGAATTGAATTTAATTGAATGGAAGAGAGGAGATTCAAGGAGAGAGAAAGAGAGATGAAAAAATTTGTTGAATATTATTATGAGAGAGAGAGAGATGGCGGGTAACAGGTGGCAGATAAGAAGTGGGTAATGCCACGTGGGACGGCGGTTGTAAAATGCAAATTCCAAAGTTGAATGAATCTGAGGACGAGGATGCTACTCAGCTCAGCTGGTGTTTTGTAAAATAATCAAATCCAACAAAACGTGCTTATTTAATTAAGTTGTTATATTGTGAAGCTATATCTTTGGACTTGGAGGAGGTGGACTTGAAATTTAGTACCACTTTGTGGTGGTGATTTCTATTCTTTTCTCTTTGTATTTTTTTTTTTTTTGGTACATGAAGAGGGATCTCTTTGTATTTTCTAGTTGAACGTTGAAAAGAAATGTTGATTAAATAAAATTGTTACGGTGCCACTTCTTTTGGCCGGTTCTTTTTTCTTTATCTTTAAAAATTGTTGAAGTTGAACATATAAAACATTGAAGTAGGTGGGTTTCAACGTTCAGTTGACTTGGAATTGCTTCTTAATTCTTATAAAAAGTGACAGGGTGTAATCAAAGTCGGTGGCCGGCATCGATAGTTTAAGTTAATTATGAGAGGCACATGCAAGTATTTTGACGTTCAAGTTAATATGAGAATATAAAGTGAGAAGTTTTTGGTTAAGAATAGTACGTCATTTTTTAAGAAAGAAAATGGATCAAGTGTTGGAGTCTTTGATTATTGATGGATCAAACGTTAGAGTCTTTTGATTATTGAATAGTATGTCATTTTTAAGAAATTTAAATTGGATCAAGCGTTGGAATATTAGAATAAATATCGATCTTTTTTAAGACTAGTAAAAAACTATAAATGGTCCGTTTGATGTGCAGGATAGTGAGACAGGATAGGATAAAATTATTATATCCTACTTCAATCCATTATTTGGTGCACTAATTGGAAAGGATAAATTAAACATACTACTATCATATCATATTGCTCATTTGTTATTTTAATCCTTAATTTTTGGTGGGTTAGCAACAGGATAGTGAGACACCTTCTTCGATTGCCGCTGCCAGCAACTTCATACATTTATATGTGGAATTTGTCGTTATACACATTATTTTCGTAACATTTTAAAACCTTTTTTTATTTTTAATATTACTGTAAGTTATTTTACACTCATTTTAAAACATTTTTATTATAAAAAAATGCATTTATTTTACTAGAATAATTTTTGTATTTAAATATAACATGTGTCTTATTATCATGTCAATATAAAATGCATTTATTTCTTCATGATAAATTAATGCAATCATGTGTCTTATCATATGTGCACCAAATACATGACATGATATGTGTTTATCCTGTCATTATCATATTCTATCATTATCCAGCTTTTTATTCTATCATACTCCTATCATATCCTGCGCATCAAACGGAGATATAATTTTTAACCAATTAAAAGAAAATTAAATCTATTTTTAAACTAATAAAAACTTTGGTCAAACTTGGTAGACCAAGAACCGAGACCTAGTCCAAAATAGATAAAAACAGTAATGAATTTATTCTATAACAAATAGGAAAAATTCAAGTCAAGAATTTAGAATAATTTTAGTTTTATCTGTATTAATTTCGCTGTAATTTTAGTTTCTAAGAGATACGCAGTAGTTTAGTGTTGGGAGTATACATTGAACTTCTATACTTAGGTCTGTTTAGTTGGAAGAAAAGAAAATTATTCAAATCAATAAATGAATTTGGACTAATGTTAATTTAAGTATAAGCATTGGATTGCGTAATTTTTTTTTCTAAATCTTTCTTTTCTTCTCATAAGTCTTAGATAGGATGCCGCGTGTGGTCTACCTTAGACTTGAAAAGGTATTTTCTACAAGTAATGTGTAAGTGTGTATTTGACGATCGAGATTTGCTACGGTTAAGTTTTTGAAATAAAGATTTGCAATCTTAATAATATACAAATGCAAGCACATGTTAGGGAAAGAAAGCTTATTTGTCCACTCCTAACCACACTCTTGCCAAATCACCATTTTTAAATATTATTTGTATGCCATATTTAGCTTAGGTTGCCAAGTTGGAAAGATGACTTGGATAAATATTTAAACTTTTGAAGAAAAATTAAATAGCCACTTTTGTGTTTGGCAAAACAAAATTTGAATTTTTTTACCATTTTAAAGATATTGTGAGTTTATCTTTCTTGAGTTGGAAGTAAAATTCAAAATTTGTGTTTTCCTCTTATTAGGTTTCATACCATATTAAGCTTCTTTTTGCCATTTTGGTTGCTTGAGGTGGAAGAAAATTCAAATATTTGAATTTTCCTCCTTAATTTGGCCTTATATCTAATTTGGGCTTTTATATAAATTCAGACCCAACCCAATCTAATCCTCTCATGTTGTGTTAAAAAAAAAAGGTGAATGAAGACAAGTGAACATCACGTGATCGGTTAAGAAGCAAAACGCAGAAAGAAACAAACAAATTAACAAACGCATCCTTCCTGTAACCCTCCTCATCTCCTCATCGCTAAATCCGGCAACAACCTGGTTTCTCCACGCTAGGTTTTGAAATTGATTCCTCCCAATTGATGCAAAGACCTGAACGATAAAGAAGAAGCCAAAATCCTCTTCTGCACCCCTTAACCAAAGCATATATTCCTGTCCCTTTCTCTTAACCCCATCTCGCAAAACATACCCAAATCGTGAATTAACACACAGAGGAGGTTGCTTGCACATCTCAATTCATTTAATTGAGATCAGATTTGAAATCAGAGAGACATCAAGGTAAAATCTATTTTTATTTGTTTCAATTTCCCCCCAAAATCAATTCAAACCCTAATTTTTTAATATTATTATAATTTTCTGAACCCTAATTTGCCATCTATAAATAGAGGGGTTTAGGTAGAGGAAAACTCACCCCAGCAAAGCGCTCATTGTTTGCTTTCTTTCCTTCTCTTATGTATTTTTAGTTATCAATTGCAATTTGTTCTGTTTTGAAATATCAATTTTTTTTTTCCTGATTTGTTTTAATCCTAACTGCTTTTTTCAAAAATGGCTTTGAAAATTGCTCATGAATTCAGTAACATTGAAGAAATTTCAACTGAAAAATCTTTTTGGAACAATAAGGCTAAAGTACTAAGGTTATGGCAAGTTACTGATTTTAATCGAACCAATGTTGTTTTCTCTGTTGAAATGGTTTTAATGGACTGTGATGATGGAAGAATTCATGCCACAATCAAAAAAACTTTGCTTTATAAATTTAAAAATGAGGTTTTAGAAGGTAAGACTTATGCTTTTGAAAAAATGGCTGTTGCTTCAAATGGTGGTGGTTATAGAACCACTACATACCCTTACAAGCTGAACTTTCAGTATACATCTGTTGTTCAACATTTACCATCTTTGAAAATCACAAGGTCACCTTACCATTTTGTTCCAATATCTGACATTATTGGTGGTGGATATGACATTGATTATTTGCCTGGTCAGTTCACAAATATTAGACATAAATTATTTTTGTTTTCAACATTACAAATAATTCCATATTATTCCAAAACTATTGTTTGATGAAATTTACTCTTCATTTATTTTTATGGCTTTAGATGTTATTGGTGTGTTGACTGGTGTTGGGCAAGAAAGAGAACTAGAGAAAAATTCTGGAACCACTAAGTTGAATGTCATTTCCCTTGAAGCTGATGGGTAAACCTATGTTGCATTTAATCAAAATCTAACTTTTATAGAGTTTTTTGCTTTACTGTTTTTTACTTTCATACATGTTATTTCCTTGAGTAACCTATGTTTACTTTGACTGTTTTTTACAGATTCAAAGTTCAATGTACTCTTTTTGGCAACTATTGTGATGAACTCAACAACTTCATTGCTACTGGAGATGTTCAAAATGTTATTGTTATTATTCAACTTGCCAAAGCAAAAACTTTTCAAGGTTCAAAATAACCTAACTTTTACTTATTTTTTCAGGGGAAATGTTTTACTTATTAGTATTTTTTTTAATGTGTTATTGAAGTCATTGACATGGTGTGTGTAGATAAAGTCCACCTACAAAATTGTATGACTTGCACCCGCTTAATCTTCAATCCTAACTTAGAAGAAGCTAGGGTTATTAGGAGCAGGTATTTAAACAGTTTTTGTTTTATTAGTAAAATGTTTATTAATGATTTCTACTTTCACTTTTCTTATCTTTGCTATTTATTTATTTAGGATTGCTGAAAATTTGGAATCTCCATCTCCAATGACCTTAACACAAATTGGTGTTGAGACTAGGGTCAACCCTTTAGAAGAATTCCTATACAACACACCAAGAACAATAATCTAAGGACTTAAAATGCTACCACTGTGAGTCTCATCATAATCTAACTTTTGATTTTTTAATAATATCAAACAATACATGTCATTATAACAATTTCTGTAATAAATATATGTAGGATTCATTGTTTGTTGTTCTTGGAACTATTAAAAAGATTTTGAACCCTGAAACCTTTTGGTACACTGCATGCTCTTGCTCATAAGCTGTCATCCCTGATTCACAAATGTTTTTTTGTGAAAAATGTGATGGGCATGTCAAGAAGGTTTACCCTAGGTAAAAAGGTAACTTTAAAATTTATTTATTCATCAGTTATTCTTAGCAAACCAAAATAATATACCACACGAGTTATTTACGTATTTTAATTCTTTTTTTCATAACATTTTAATAAATAGGTTTTGTATCAAAGTGAGGGTCTTGGACAACACTGATTGTGGAACTATGGTTATCTTTGACAATGATGCATGTCTTCTCTTCGACAAAACATGCCAAGATGTGATTGACTCCATTCCTAGAGTAATACACAAAACCTTATAAATTATTACCTTAATTCTGTTTTTTTTTACTATTGTAGTTTACTGATTTTGCTGATTCACTTTTTATAGGGTTCTCATATTGGCTTTCTTCCAAATGAGGTTGCTGGTTTGGTTGACCAGACCTTGCTCTTCAAGGTTGAGACAAAAGCTAAGTTCAACACCAAGTTTGAGCAATCATTCTGGGTTAGGAAAATATGTAAAGATGTTAATGTCATCAAAGAAGATGCTTCTTCATCTTTTAATTTTTTGTATAAATCAAAGTATCTGATTTAAATGTTTGATTTGTTTTATTTTCAACAAGGAAAATGCTTCATTGTCCACCTTAATGGACAAAGGGAAACAACTTCTGCTTCAAGGAACTGCTGATGTCCTTACACAGGTTAAGTTAGCTTTTTTTTTTTTTTTTATACAAATCTATATGTATTTGGAGTTTATCACTCTTATTGAGTCTGTCATTATGTATTTGGCAGGATGTGGTTTGTCTCTCTTCCCCAATTCCTAAGCTTAAAGGCAAAGTTGGTGAGGGTTCTGCCTCTTTTAAAGGGGTACATTTTTCATATTTTCATATATAAAATCAGATTTAAGCAACAAACAAAAAATATTCTGTTTTTCAATTTCATTTAATACCATTTAATTTTTGCTCAAGGATTTGATACCAAAATTTGGTGAAACTATGCAAAGTGGTGATGATAAATCACCCACTGTCCAAGAAGCTAAAAGATCATCCCCCACTACCCAAGATGAGGATGACATGAATCTTCCATTGAAGTTGCTCAAGAGAAGCATCAAGATTGAGAAGCTTTAGGGCATTCAGTGCTATCTAATATTATCTTATGTTTTGTTGCATCATATGATGTTTGAACTCATGTTTTGTGATCCCACTTGAAGGATCTTAACTCTTATTATTATCTTATGTTTTGTAATATTTGTGATCAAACTTGATCTATCTCTTCTCTTGAACTCAACTTGAATTTATAGTATAATTGCTAATGGTTGTATTATTTTAAGATCCCTCTAGATAGATGCATCTATTTGTGTCAATCAGTTTGTTTTGATTGTGATATTTGAACTTGGTCTGTAATATGTATGTGACAATGATCTTGCTTTGCTTTTATGTTAAATTGGATGCAACTTGAACTTTGTCTTTGCTTTTTTGTCACTTTTTTTTTTGTTAGAGTTTATATATATTTTTTGTGGTGGTTCAAATGGTGATCATCAATGATATAGTAAAACATTGATGTCAATATCAAGGTATGCTATAAAACCATGGTCTTCTCTATTATTCAATTTGATTTTGGCTTCTGATACTAACTTGGTTTGTTATTTTTTTCAGGTTTTAATGGAAATTGATTTTGGTTTCTCTATAAAACCATTACATTGAATTTTATTCTATTATACATTTTATATTTTTACCATATATACTAAGTTTAAGCTGGATAACAGTAGCCTACCAATCATTTGAATTATATAGCTCTTATCTCACATTGAGATATTAGTAACTAATTAGAGGGTTAAACAATTTTAAAAATCCAAATTGAGATATTACATATTTATTAAGATATTTTTTAAATCTGCACTCAAAAAATAATGGAACTTACCGAAATATGTTGCATATAACTCTCTCTCTCTCTCTCTCTCTCTCTCTCTCTCTCTCTCTCTCTCTCTCTATATATATATATATATATATATATATATATATATATATATATATATATATATAGATATTCATTGAGATAATTTTTGAATGTGCCTTCAAAAGCACGGGGGGCTTACAGAAAGTGTTGCATATAAATCTTTTATTTAGATAATTTTTAAATTTGTAATTAATATATATATATATATATATATATATATATATATATATATATATATATATATATATATATATATATATATATTCATTGAGATAATTTTTGAATGTGCCTCTAAAAATACGGAGGGCTTATAGAAAAGTGTTGCATATAAATCTTTATTTATCCTTTTAATTTTATTTAGATAATTTTGAAATTTGTACCCAAAAAACATGGGGACTAACTACTTATAAATCTTTATTTACATATTTGTTAAGATAACTTTTGAATCTGTCTACGAAAATACGGGGGGCTTAAAGAAAAATGTTGCACATGATTTTTTTACTATAATATTTTGACATGATTTTTTCATGATATTTAATTATTCATTCAATTTTATCACAAATTATATAGCATTTGCAAATTGTATATGATATTAATAAAAGACGGTGTTCCCCGTGCGTTGCACGGGTACTCCAACTAGTAGTTAACAAATACACAACTTTTAATTGCAGTTGTTATTAATTAAGGGATGAGTAACTCAATTGGTTAAGTTAATTGAGCTAAGAGTTGGAGGTTCATGGTTCAAATCTCAGCAAAGAAAAAAAATACCAACATTATAATATACTAACATTGTCTATTAAAAAAATTCAGTTGTTAATTATTGATCGGACAATTCAAATTAATAACAGATTAAAGTTACTTAAAATGATTTGGACTGTATATTGTAAATCAGACTGTCTTAAATTTAAATTGCAAGAAAAGTGTGGAAAATATCACAACAAGAAATGTACTATAGTATTTGACATCAACTTTGAAATGAAATTTTATTCCTCTTAAATCTCATGATTAGAATTTTACTATTTAAAATGAATAAGCGAGAATATTAGTTCGACATATAATCCTCGAATATTAGATGCAATGTCCTTTCTATGTGTGGGCTATGACAAAATTTATTTGAAATGAGAGTCTTTTGATCCAAAATTTAAGGTGGTTGAGGAGTCTATAAATATGAAGCTTAAATTCAATAATGATATGAAACTCTCATCATTGAGATAGATTAAAAATCGATTTGATCCGGAAAATATAAGTACTGGACAGAACAGTACAAGGCAGAATAGCACAGGACAAAGTTTAAGATGTTGAACAAATTTTGTATTTGTATGATGTTTGGTGGATAAAAGGTTATTTTGGTATTTTTAGACAACTTGTGCAGAGGACAAAAAGTTATACCGTGGTTTCAGCGAGGAACAAGAATTTAGATTTTTGTCAAGTCCTTGGTCCTCAGTTTGTCCAGTCCCAGGAACAATTTTGAAATCAAATACAGAATAACTTTTTTAGTCCCCTATTTTTTAACAAATTAAACACACCCATTATGTGAATTAAAATATTGACCTCAAATGGTCAATACATTTTTCTTAAAGACGAATTATTTGAAAGAAGGAATTTGATTCTTAGCGGAAATAATTTTTTGTCAGACTTCGACCTCATAACCAAACGATTAATACAAAAATAATTATGTGAGTCATGCTTGAATCCAAATTCCAGAATCATCTAACACGATACTATATGTGTGTGTTTGAAAGTTATAGTGCACTTTTTTGTCCATTCGCTCAAACTAGTGTTCTATTGTGATTTGATCACTTATATTGTTTTCAACCACACAAGTAAAAGTTTGGCCTTATTGATTACTCCATAATTGTTCCTTGTGATTTAGATGAACGTGGCAAGCAACTCAATATCCATCTGTCAAATAAATAAATTTGTGTGTATAATTAACAACTAAAACGACGTTTTGCCTTAATCATTTAATCTCTTAATCTCTTTGACAAGTCCTTTTTTTCATAAACAGAACAATTTTCAGTTGCCAGCATGCTCTCATCATAATTTTCATTTATAGGAACTTTTTGTCCCAAATATAGCATTCCTAAGACAATGTTTTATATTTGATTTGAGAAATTGGTTCACATCGAGAAAAAAATTAATTTAAATATAATTAAATTTGACAACTCCTATTTTACTAGTACAAAGTCTATCACACAATCTAGTAATGTAAAGAATAGAAAACTTTGTGCATATGTGCATATGTATCGGTGGTGCGAATTGTTCATGACAGCGTTCTACACTTTCAGAGACTAAAGTAGTGATTCATTCTCGAATAGATAGTCACGTTTAAAAGGATGGAAACATGCATCCGAATGTCCAACCAAGAAGCAAACCTGCACCGGCAAGAGCCAAACCAATAGCAAAAGCAAAAACACATTCTCCAATCCCTCGTCTTCTATTCTTAGTTTTTCGACGACTCTTCCTATGATGTTTTTCGGCACCATAGGGAAAGAGGTTATTTAGCAACGGCTCGTTTTTGTTTCTTAATTGAAGACATAGATTCTCTAACTGCAAAACATGTAGCCATTGCTTGTAAGCAAATAGTTGTGAAGCCTGCTTGAAAAATAGAGATACTATATGTTCCTTCTCGTCGCAGGCTTCTTGTGCTGCCTTTTCAGCCTCTCTCGCCCGAGTTTGGGATCGACACAAGGCTTTTAGTAGCTCTGCCTTGGCCGTGCTCTCAGAATTCATGTAGCTATCCTTGTTGTTGCTTGAATATGAGTCTTTGCTTTCGCTGGACCTGAACACGAGCACAGAACAATTTCATAAAAATTCTTAAAACATGGTAATTAGTAAAACTAAGATATCAACTAAGGAATCACTTTCTATTTTCTAAGTCCTAGATATCGTAAGTGTCGAGCAATTTGATCCATAAACAAAATTGAAAACCTTCAATCACATTATAGCTTAAGTGATCTTAGGATTTTTAATGTTAAATCTCCTCTAAACTAAGTATAGCATTACCTGGAAGAGGTTTTGTCTGAGTCCTGAAATGAACAGCCAGAAGTCAACGTTGTAGACGTATAAATCTCCGATTTCTGGTTTAAAGGAAATACAAGACTCTTCTCATTGTCAATATCTTTTGGCGGAAGATTTGGTATTTTCCAATGAGGCTTAGTATTCGGCTCTGGGAGATCACAATTCTCAATGTAGTCAAATGATTTCTTGGCAACCAAGGAAGCCAAATCATCTTTTCCAGTAGTCCGCCACCAAGGCCGAGTTTTTTCAGCTCCCAACCAATGCGGTTCAAGATCAGACGACACACTTTTATATTGTTCAGAAACCAAGAAACTAGTAACATCATCATCCGAATACCAGAACTCATCTTCATTTTTCATCTTATGTGTTATATACATGTCATTGTTCAATGCAGCCTCGATTTTCGCCGTTCGAGTATCATTAGCTTTCTTCATACATTTAGGATTGACATACCATTGCTGCTCTAATGCAGCATCAAAGTTTTTGACAGATTGATCGCTCCCGATATTGACATTGAAGACATCGAGCTTAGACTCCAAGGTATTTAGATGTTCACATGTAAAATCTGTGGCACCACTCATGTTGGTTTTCACATGTAGCCACCATTTCATGTCGGAATCAGTTGAATCACTAGTTGTAAAATCAGGTTCCATTTTTTCAGAAACTGCACGCGACATCATGAAATCTTGTGCGAAACGGTTAACTGCATAACCAGCTCTAGCTTCTGCAGATGCCATTACACTTTGGTCTGATTACGAGCTGTTTTATGGTGAATCCATCTGTCAGTAATAAAATCATTCAGTTACACGTAGTAATCAATCTCGCTCAAAGATTTAAGATCAGACGGCTCAAATTACAAATTCGCTAACTATTTCACCAGCAATTTTCTTTATCCCCAACATAACCCAACACAAAAGGCATGAAAGATTATGAAATTCATCAAAGAGGGGTCAGTAACAGAATCATAGTACATTTAGAATATAATAATAAAACCAAGATTCTTTGACTTTTATTCATATAAAAATGATATTTGACAAATATCATTTCAAGATTCATTCGATTTCAGTTCAGATCTTACATCGCAAGCAAATAAAAGTTTTGATACCACAATTTGAGCTGCAACAAGATTTTTATGTCTCCACAACTACAAACAATTAAGGTTGTATTGTATCAACAATTTTTAGATTAGACTTAAAAATTTGAATTAAATTAGATTATGTTACAAAGTCAAAGCAAATAAACCAGAATCAAATAATTCAAGTTTCAAGATTTCTCTTACCAAATAACAAGCATGATTTTTCTAACCCTTCAAAGCAAAATTTGCATGCCCAAAATCCCAAGACAAAGACTTTCTGAAAAATAACATTCCCAAAAAACATGTTACAATAAGATATCAATAAGATCATACAAAATTGTATCAAAAACAGAATAAGATCAAACATAAGCTACCAAGGTAATTACATAGAACAAACAAAAACAAAGAAAGGTAGTACCTTAACCGGTTTTCCTTATGCAGAAAAAATCTATCTCTGAATTCAAGAGGGATCAAAGTTTTAGTTTTACTTAGCTTTCAAGATACCATCAAAGAAAGATAGTACTGCTATATGCCTATATACTCAGAGAGACAAATTTTCCTTGATTTTTTTTAGTGGGGTCGATGTTATCACATCCCATAACTATAAATTGGTTATTTTTGCTTTAATAAAGTAATTTTGATTATGTTTCGTAAGCATAATTATGTTACTATGAATATATCATAGTTTTTCGGTTTTTTTTAAGAAATAATTGACTTTTTCGATTAATTGAATAATTGAGTATTTGATTTTTTTTAACAAGTTAAAATGAAATATATTATATAAAAATAATTGCCTTAGCATAAAGTGTGTCAAGGTCAACTACCACCATTTACAAGGAGTCACAAAAAATACAGAGAGATAGACAAAGAAATATATCATACAAGGCCACAGAGCATAGGACAAGAACATCAGTTATGGTAGTTAAAAGGTAAAGTAACACTCATCGCCTTCAACCACCTAAAAGAAACTTGAACTTGTCTAACATCTAAGAAGTAGTGATAGCTGAGCCGCGGAACAACCTGCGATTTCTCTCCGTTCACACAACCTACACACACGCAAACCAAACAAGCTGCAAAAAAGAACGGTGGGCCCGAGACCCACCTGCTGAGTAAGTGAACTAGATGAAGTGATCACATAGGAAGTGTACTCCACCACCGGGATGTCAATCCACGAGCGCACTAATGCCCAAAGAGAACCAAAAGTACCACATGAGAGAAATAAATGATGAGCTGACTCCGTCTCGCTGCACTCTGAAACACATGAGCTGTAGTAGATATGATGCCTCGAGTGACCATGTTGACTTTTGTGTGGATAACCTGTCACGCAATAGACGCCACACAAAAATGAAGACCTTCAACGGAACCTGAGGGTGCCAAATGAGTTTGCCTGCATCATTCATAGGAACTGAAATTTGGGAAGTGAAAAGCTGATAAGCGCCACGGATAGTGTAGCCTCTATCGAGATCAGGCTGCCACTGCCACCTATCTGGAGATTGATCTTGCAGTGAAAGGGTAAGTAATAACGACTGACACTCCCTCAACTCCTCCTCCCAACCCCTCAACTGTCGACGCCACATCCAAGCCTCCCCATCTACTCCCGACCCAAGGGCCAATCTAGAAGAAAGTGTCGAACCCATTCCCACCCTCCTCGAAACGTGCTCTCAAACCATCTGTCCCCTGTCTCAATGACCTAAAATGTCAAATGCTTCTTATAAAAAAATCAGATATAATATTACATGCTCTGATCATTTATATAAGAAAATTATCATTTTTAATTTCATTGAATAATTGATATATTTGGAGATCAGGTATCATTCAATAAATTTAAAAAGTTAGCCCATTTTTATAAAAATGACCGGAAAAAATATGTAGATATTAAGATTAAAATTCTAGTATTTAATGTTAAAAAATGAAATTATAGTGACTAATTAGTTTGGAAAAAAAAAGTAATTTGGACTCAAATTTTGATAGTTTGTGAATCCCACTAAAATATCTGTTTCCAATAAGTAGTAGTGTTGTTGTGTTTTTATTCTGTTTTGTGTCTTTTAGTGTGACTTTGGTGTCACATTTATGAATGGGGAAGATTGAGTTTATCGTTTTGGGTTTTGGAGAATTTCTATCATATGCACAACTCTAAATCTATTATGTTTAGGCACATATTCATAAATAATAACAATTAAATCATATATAATTTAGTCATATCAATTGATGTTGACTATTTCATTTATCTTTTAATTTTATTTAAGTTTGTATGTGTACCTAAATCTAAATAGTTTGTGTTTGTGCCTATACAAGTGTTCCTGTTGTTTTTGGCTATGCCTTTGTTTGAAAGTTTCAAGGAAGTTAATGTTTTGGAAACAGGAATGGGGGAGCTAGCTAGCAAGCGGTGACACTACGTGGGACCATATGTTTCTCACACGCTACACCTTGTTAACATGTCCACTTCATGAATTTCATCATATTTTTTTTTTATGCAACATTTATATATTTATTTATTAAATTACTAGAATGCTTGATTTTATTTTTTTTGTGTTAGAAAAAGTGGTAATACACTGAAATTAAACTCACACACAACTGTGAGGTCCCGGGTTCGAACCCGGATCATGACGTCCGGCCTAATAATTTCGGCATTTGCCAGTTGAGATATGACTTCTATATTAAAGTATAAATTAGAGGTAGTATTATTGAATTCAAATATTCTACAAATTTAAAAAATAAATTTTTTTTCTCATTAAATATGGAGTATATTGAAGCTATAACCGAATATAATGTCTAAGATTTTGAATGGATATGAGACCATAAATTTTGTAAAGTAATATTACTTTCGGTCTTTAATATAAGATAAAATTTTCGTTTTAAATTCATTGAATTTTTAATATATTTTGTCTATAAGATACATTAGAAACTCAATAAATTTAAAAAATAAATTTTAAATTATATTAAAGATCGGAGGGAGTATTAGCTTGTTGTTATTGGTAATTCCTTATTCTTATAATTATGGCTATAGATTAACCTGCACAGATCAAATGCAGTAAAAAACGTCGTAGTTATATGTATTAATCAATCTCAGCCGATGATTTGAGATTGGTTTACTCACATTACACTTTCACTCCACTAAAATATTATTAAATAATCTTTATTATTAGATTACATTCAGATGGTCAAACCAATTGTTAATTGATCTAGTGGTGATTGACGTTTAACTTAATAGGAAGAATCACAGTTTAATCTTCCGCAATTTCAATTTGGGTTTTGACGGAAGGAAAGAGGCTGGAAGCACTTGAGGACAAAACTAACTTCCGAATACCGACAGTGAAACAAAAAATCAAATAGCCAACATCATCTATTGCAACACACATTTACGACATGTAATCTGAATCTCAGAATTCTCTTATCTATAGTAGAGAATTGATTTAGCTCCAATCAATTACGTTATCATTTATTAATTAAATTGTTTAATTCTTGTTAAGAAGTTTACTCTCTTGAAAATTCTAATTGTGATAGCATACATATAGTTTGTTGTTAATATATTTTCTTGAAAGGGTTTGTTGTTAATGTACTATATATCGTGCTTTGCTCATAAAGACAATTAATCTATGAGCTTAATTCTGTTTTCTCATAAGCTTACTTTGCTGTTTCATGTAAGTTATTGGAGCTCCCACGCAACTTCCACTATTGCTATTGCACTATCATCCAAACCTACGTTGAAATATTAAGTGTCTTCTATCAAATGTGAAAATGATGCTATTATAATTATTTGAATATAGGAGGAATTCTGATATAGGGCACAAATATAAATGTATACTGTTTAAGCACACTCACATGAGGGTAGAGAGAAAAAATATAAAATAATTTAATTTTAAATATTTTTTAAAAAATAAATAATGTGATATTTTATATATGTATGTCTAAACACTATTTATTTGTATTTGTGCCTATGTAAGACTTTATCTGAATATAGACTTTTTTTAAGATGGTGATTTGAATATAGACTGTTCTAGCATTTGTTACAAAATCAATAATAATCATTTTATAATTATAAAAAGTAATTTTGCACAGAAATTAAGTAGTAATATTATATAATCAATTTTGTGATGTGGTAGATTTTTTAATAAAAAGTCATAAAAAGTTGCCTAGCTAATTCGTTAATTGGTTTAACTTTTCCTTACGCTGCCTAATTCGTTAATGATTTTATCTTTTCATAAAAAACAATAAAGAGGATAAGTAATATTAGTTAACTAGTTAGGCACAAAAATAATTAAATATCTTGAGAAAATATCATGACAAAAAAAAAATCATTTTGATTCAAGTATCTGTTCTATGATTTATTAAAAAAAGTTTAAATAAAGAAAAAGTATCAAATCTATGACTTGTTAAATCTTTGAATATTCTTCATTTCAAAAAAAAGAAAACATCTTCGAATATTCTTCTATATCAAACTCATAAAATATAGGTTTAATTTATATTTTGGTCCCTTATGTTTATTTTAGATCTCAATTTGGTCTCTTATGTTTTAAAACACTCACGTTAGTCCCTTATGTTTTGAACGTTATTATTAAATGGTCCCTTCCGTCAAAAAAAATTTAGACGTCGTTAATTTTGACGACGTGTTAGACGGAAACGAGCTTAATTCATACTTTGGTCCTTTATGTTTATTTTAGCTCTCAATTTGATCCCTTATGTTTTAAAACACTCACGTTAGTCCCTTATGTTTTGAACGTTACTATTAAATGGTCCATTCCGTCAAAAAGAATTTAAACGTCGTTAATTTTGGCCACGTGTTAGACGGAATAGATATTTTTTACGCAGTCACCCTGCCATATCATTAATTGGATTTTAAAAAAAAATTAAAAAACTAAATGAAACCCAGAATTCGTCTGGCCCAGCGACCACCGCGCCGGATTCTGGATTTTGTTTATGCATGAACACAATTGAGAGTGAAAGAGAGACCGATGAGAAGTAGAGTGAGGTTTTTTAGTTTCAAATGAAATTCTGTTTCACTGAAAATCTTTTGTACTTCTCCCTAATTTTCATTCACCCCAATTCTTATTAAGTTAATTTAGTTTTTTATTTTATTTTTTAAATCCAATTAATGATATGGCAGGGTGACTGTGTAAAAAATGTTCATTCCGTCTAACACGTGGCCAAAATTAACGATGTTTAAATTTTTTTTTACGGAAGGAACTATTTAATAGTAACGTTCAAAACATAAGGGACTAACGTGAGTATTTTAAAACATAAGGGATCAAATTGAGAGCTAAAATAAACATAAGGGACCAAAGTATGAATTAAGCTCGTTTCCGTCTAACACATGACCAAAATTAACGACGTTTAAATTTTTTTTTACGGAAAGGACCATTTAATAGTAACGTTCAAAACATAAGGGACTAACGTGAGTGTTTTAAAACATAAGGGACCAAATTAAAAGTTAAAATAAACATAAGGGACCAAAGCATGAATTAAGCCTAAAATATAATTTTCTGATCATCTCATTAGTGCTATATTGTTCAATTCTTCTCTTTAGTAAACAAATTGTTTAATCTATAACATAACATATAAAAATTAATAATTAGAGACTTCTCAAAAGATTAAGGTTAATTTTATGATATCTTGCGATTTGAATCATTTGTTTAATCAAGTAGTTTAATCACTATAAATTCACATTTTAAAATGAATAAATGAAAGTATTGTAGTTGAACCATGATAGGTGCATGTTTCATACAATATCTTTACCCTCGTAGTTAAGTTCCCGATTACATATTTCAATCATCTTTAATTATCCTCTCTTGTCTCATACTAGTATTCAATAATTTTTTTTTTGAATGAGCTAAATTAGCCCACTTAAATTGGCATCGGTAGAAATCGAACAGGAAACCTTAAAAGAAACAAACTCTCAGGTCTCAAGCCAATATCACCGGATCAACCCAAATGGGTTACTAGTATTCAATAACTAAAATACCATTTCAAATGTGAGTGTCTAGGGGTGTAAATATGAACTTGGCCTATTAAAGACATGTACTTTTAAGACATCTTACCCAAAGAACAACTTAATATCTTAAATTATTCAACAATCAAGTTAAAGAAAATGGCCAAAAATGTGTCAATTTAATGAATTTGTTTGTGTTCTCTACTTTTTTTACAAAACCAAAAACTGATTTATATGTCAAAACTGCTGGTTTCTTATCATAGCTCATCATGGTCATCATTATCATCATCATCATCATTTTCCACATGACCATCTGCATAAACTGTGTTATAGAAAACAAATTCATGATTTAGCATCTCTTGCAGTGTCAATTTTTTATCTTCATCATCATCAGCCTGCATCAAATACAACCAACAATCTCACATTATTATAATCTAAACTTTCTTCTCTTAATCATGATTCTAAATTGCAGTAGTAGTCGCAACTTTGTGAACTTTGATATTATAGTAAATAAGTCTCTGAATGTATAATTTTTTCTTGCTTTAGTCTCTAAAGTCAAAATCCAAAGGAAAATCTGCAGTTTTCGTGAAAATTTTCCTTCAAATTTTCAAGCAGATTTTGACTTGTCGTATATTCAAGGACTTATTTGCAACAAAACAAGATACAAAAACTAAGACAAAAAATTTGCGAACATACAGGGACTAAAAAATCTATTAAGCAAGAAAAAAAAGGACTTACCTCATTCATCAAATAGAATGTGTAATATTTAGCAAAAGCTGTTTCTCCAGGATAAAGGTAAGGTATTATAGGTAACAATTCTTCAGGTGACAAGAATCTTCAATTACAATTTACATAACACATAATAGAAAAATTAATTAGCATGGAATTTTTTTTTTTTTTTAAAAATATTGACTCTAAGAAAAAAAGATTCTTACTGGTCCTTGTTCACATCAAGCTCAGCAAATTTGTCCTTTGCATTAGGTACATACCCTCCATTGGTTTCAAAATCCACATAACTTTCATATGTTCTATATATATGGTCTTCAAATTCATTGAAATTTAATTTCCCATTAATTTCATGATCATCCATGCGACTATATCACAAACAAGTTACAAAAAAAAAAAGTGTTATATATAACAAAACAATAAAAACTTTTTATTTTTTTGTGAGAATAAAATTTCTAAAGAGGTTAATAAAGCTTACTTAAGTCTATCTCTAACCATCCACTTCAACATTTCATGATTTTTGCTATCTTCTGGGTGCAAAAAACTGTTCCAAACAAGATGTAAACAACAAAAGATATTAAAAATAATTATAAAAAAAATTAGAAAAAATAAAAGTGTTACAATTATTTATTATTAATTAATTACTCTCTAAGCTCTGTGAAGTTAAGAAGGCCATTGTGATCATAATCTGCAATGTTAAATCTTTCCATCCACCACCCTGCTTCTCCATGTGTCATATCATTTTTCTCTGTTTCATCAGAAATTTTATTGTCAATATATGCTCAAATTCAACCATGGACTAAAAGTTTAAGATATATATTATGTAAAATTATATAAATTAATTTCTACCAAAAACAATTTTGTATAAATTATATAATTTGGAATTTTGGCTTGCACCCTCATATGATATTTAGCTCATTAATTTACCCTACTATGGATCCAACATTTAACTATTGGCTACTTTATTTTTAACATAACACTTAATATATGTTATGGGATTCAAAAATATTTATATGGTCACAAACATTTGATTACTCTATTTGATCACACTCATATAAAGATGCATACTATTTAATTATTCTCTATTTTTCCCTTTTATTGAACATGTGCGTGACAAAATAAAGTGACTAAATTCTTGTGACCATCAAGGACTCTCTATCAAGTTCTTAACTGCAACTTTGAATTCAAATGTAAGTGTATTTTGAGTACAAATTCATCTCTTACATAATATTAATCATTATTAACAGAAGCTCTCTTCAATCCTTCTCCTTCCTCTATCTACCGGAACAAATTGACTACAATCACATTAATGTTGTTAACGTGAATTGTTCTATTTTGATTGGACGGCCTAGGCTTTGCATGTGTTTTATACGCATTTCATAATTTAAATACAATCATTTAATTCAGATCAAATAAATCAAAATGTGTGACTGCATCTGTGTATCAATCATTTTAGTTATGTAAATAGAAATACTTAATAATTTTAAAAAAATGAAAATTCCAAGTTTACTTCTAATGAAATCATTTCACTAGGAAACCAATTGACATCAAAATCAAGTCATATAAAAAAAAACTAATAGAAAATGCAAAACTAATCAAGGAAAAAAGAAAATTAACAAATAATTCAATCACCTATATCATTTTGAGACAAGTGAGGTAGATACTCCCTAAATGAAAGAGCCAAATCACCATTCATATCTTTAGAATCCAACTCAACTTGTGTATTATAATCTAATCTTTCATTAGCCCTTTGAATAGTCCAACTTTCCAATTCATTAAAATCAACAAAACCATCATTTGGTTCTCTATCCAACAAAGGAAACAAAATATATAACCTTAATGTTGTATTTAATTCACCAACCGATGTAAGAAGATATTGATATGTCTCCGCTACCTCATTAACCGATGTTGTACTTTTCAAACTCGTACGACGAACATCAAAATAATCATTGTTTCTTTGTTGTTTTCTTTGTTCAGCCTCTCTCTCAATTTTTGTTACAATAGGGTCAAAAATTGGTGCCCTTTCTAATATTTTGTAACCGAACCTTCTATTCAGGCCACCCTTTTTTTCTTCAATGTTCGTTGGAGAACGAACTATGAAGAAAGATAATGTGGCGGTGGCTAATAATGTATAAACCACCGCCTTTGACATTTTTGTTGGGTGCCTTAGTTTGAAGGTTCAGAGACAAATTGGAGCTATGGAGAGGGAGAAAGAAAGAAATAGAGGTTTTGTTAGAGAATGATGGGAGGGAAAATCGGTTATTGATGGTTGGATGTTAATTAAGGGTACATAGAATAATGGTTGAAATGAGACAATGAATTTTTTTTGCAATGTTTATTTATGTAACAAAATTGGATACTATATATGTTTGGATGGTTCTAAATGTTTTTGTTTGCATTAGTTAATAATATGGTTCTTTTAATTTCCTTGAACAAAATCATAATCCTTTTTAAGAATTTCATTCAATGTCTCATGTTCAAATCCTTGTAGCTAAACAACAATGCTAATTTTTATAACCTTTGAACACTTCAAATCTTACTCTACAAAGACAATGTTTCCACATCTTGAGTGTACAAACTACTGCTCGATGTGTCAACGATTTGGTCATATGCAACGATTTTAACTTGATTCACATTTCCTCTGCGATTTTCGCTATTGCGACTTCTCTCAATATTTTATCTCTTAGACATGAGATAATGACATATACAACATTTTCTGTATTTGTGAAAATGAACTTGGTTATATGGATGTACCGCCACAAAATGCTTCGCTTATTTTGACGGAAAAAAACCACCATGAAATTCATTATTTTGTCAAAAGAAATTTCTTTTGCGGTCCTCATGAGCCTATCTCAATTGGTAAAGGACATTGCACATTTGTGCAGGGACCGGGGTTTGAACCCAATATGTCCACTTATTCACTTTTAAGGATGAATTTCTAGTCGCTAGGCTACCTGACAAAAAAAAATCTTCTGTGAGAGGTTTTTTTTATTAATTATTGAGTGGTCAAACTGCCATTATTAAATTACCAAGGGTATGAAGAATGAACACTTCTTGAATTAGGCGTATTTCGGTATGGAACACGTGTTAATGTCGGACACCGACTTATACTTACATTGAACTGTACTATTTTTTCAAGTGTCTGCGTCTATGTCCGTGCTAAAAGCTGCCGCTAAATTTTTATAGATTTGTTAGTAAATTGTGATTGTTTATACAGTTTGTCCTAAATTGATCTACATTAACAAGAGAGCAATTTTCTAATTTACTATCAACGAATTTTGCAATAGGTAGATACAAAAAGATTAAAGATTACAAGTGGGTAGATTTACTATTCATTCCTTCACTTCACGAGTCAAACTTCTTCAAGATATAGCTTCCCCCTCTTGTTTGTACCATCCTTTGAGGATCTCATCAACCAAAAGTTGTGTGGTGGTGTGGGGGAAGACATGTGCTCCACAGTAGAGATTATACTTTGAATCACATGTTCTATATTTTTCTTTAATTACTTATTTTGGAAAATGCCTTCAATTTTTTAAAATGTATTAATTCTTGTCTAACTTTTCAATACATGTCAGTATATTGTGGATAATTTTTTTTTATTTTTTTATCTCTTCACTATTTAATTTTATCTTCCTTTAACTATAGTAGACCTTTAACTAAATCTCCCTACCTTAAAAGATTAATCTCCCCTATGGGATATTGTTAAAACATTTTTACTTTAACTATATGTTTAGTTTTATTTGTTGGGTTGAATTAATTAACCTTCTTTTTTACTTGTCATTCATTCTATGACTATTTCAACTAAAAGTCCTTTCTATTTTAAATTATTGGAAGCTAACCGTCAGATGTGTCAACAAAAAGTGTCTTCTCAACCACTTCAAACAACATGATTATTCAGATATTTTGTCAATATATATATAGGACCAAACTTGTCAACAAATTAAGGACTCATATCATCTTCACATAGTGTACTCCCCTTTATAATGTTTCTTGCTCAAATGAGTATTCCAATCACAGTTGCAGTTTACATCAATGTGTGCTGTTGGCTGAGATGCTCATTTAAGCAAGCAGTGTTAGAAAGTGGGAGGTTTGTTTGTGGCCAAATATTGCTTCCTCTAACTCTTAGGATAAGGGGTCCCAGTATTCCAGAATACGGCTACGAGGTAAGTAAAGTCTTGACAAGAATTATTTTTATTAGGGATTGAATTCGGGTTCTTCGAACGATTCGTTTTAAAGGGAACTCATTAACGACTTAAATTTGATGTCTCGGTTAAATTGAGTAATTTTTACTTACGGGTATCAATTGATAAATTCATTTCTATATTATTGCATCATTTCTGATTTGCTTCTTGAATCTTCTACACAATTTATCATTTCATTATTTTCTAGGGGACTCATCGATCTATTAATGTATGCAATGTTGGGGATTTTGGATCGAAACCAATAACGGGTCAATGTTTTAAAATTCTAAAAGGGAAGACATCATATCTCCACCTATATTTGGTAAATGAGTCACATGCATATTTTATATATCAAACTCTTTTATTATTCATAGATGATATCGACAAACCGCTCACATATTCACATTTGAACTCAACATGCAAGCACACAACCAATCTCTGTATGATCTGATTGGTTCTTCATTTGATACATTTGGATAGTTTTTATTCCCTTTAATACTCAATAGCACCCTTGGAGGCATAATCAACAAGGGATATAATAATGGAATTAAGTCCAATGCATGACCCTCTCACTTTAATTACTCAATACAATATTCAAGCTTGATCAATTATATAGTTTCTTTCTTTTGAATCAGCTAACTTTGGTTGCACCCATTTTTAAAAAATCCTGGCTCCGTCACTGGTTGCACACATCAACTTCTTGGTTGATGAGCATGACTACATTATTGGGCTTGTTGGGCCCGTGATCTGAATTCTCTATGTTATGGAATTTCACATCTGTCACATTCAATAAATCTAGATCCATCTTATCTTTGACCTCGGTCGTTCAAATTACATGATTATGACCAATACGAGATTTGAGAGCAATTTTACACATTCCACATTTTTAAAAGACCATATGATTTTGGAAATATAAATCTGGACAGCACAAAGATTTTTCGATTTGTCTGGAGGAGACGCATTCAAACAAAATAAAAAATGTTTTTTATATGAACATTTATAATCTTGAATGATTTGGGGGTGAGAAAAGTTCCACCCCGAGATTTCATGATTGTTGTGAATCCAAATCCAAATTGTCGCACATATTTTGGGCCTGCTAGAAATGAACAATGAGCATACAAATCAAGAAGCTCAAAGTTATCATTAATGACAATATTACTTTAGAATCATTGTTAGCAACGACTACATTGTTTCTCATTATTGGGACATCATAGACAAGGGTCATATTAGGCCAAAACAACCCGAAATTCCTCTCACATAATGGGCCGGGCTTTAGATTCTCATCAAACAAAGCAAAAATATAGGTATCAAAAGTCCGATTCGGCATGAGAGGAGTTCCAACTCCAGAAGTTACATGTCTTACAAGATTCCCATTATAGTCGGAAGCACTCTTAAAGTTAACACCAATTTGGGCCGAGTCGCCCATCGATGGCCAACCCGTTTCGCCAATAACAATCGCAACATCCTCAAAGCCCAAAATTTTCATTGCCGAATAAACAGCATCAAGTTGTGCATCAAACATATTGGTGTAAAGTAGGTTAGTGTTATCATCTAAAACCCCTGAATTTGTACGAAAAAGTGCAAAATCTAGGTTGCTTGAAGTACAAGCAAAAAAAGGGTAAGGGTTAACCATGAAAGGTGAATTAGAATCTTTAAGAAACCTAAGCATTGGTTTGATTACATGTATGTCATAGCCTTGTCTAAACCTACCACTAGATGGTGGACTTGAATTAGACAAAATACCCAAAGAATGTGGTGTGGACACTTTTATAAGGTTGTCTAATGATGCACTTACAAGGGCAGTGTGTAAACTTTCCATGGCAGGAACAAGGTTTAAAATAAGAAGCTTGTTAGCTGTTGATAAAACTTCATTGCCTACTAAGATTCTTATGATGTTTGTTGAAGGGATAAAAGGTTGGACATTGGTTTTGATCCATTGTTGAGCTAAGGTTAGATTGGTTATGTTGGGGATTTGGTCATTAGGTATTGTTATGGTTATCTCTATCCCAGTATTAGCAAAAGCATGTAAGATTTCAGGGTTGGCATCAAAGATTCTAACCTTATTAATTATGGTGGAGTGCAAGAGAAATTTTGCAACTTGATTTGGTGGTGGAAGATTGTTTGCTATTGTGCCATAATTAACACCAATTCCTTGTACTACTGTAAAAGATTGTAAAAAGATTTTTTTTAATAATGTGATTATATAGTCATTCAAATTACTAATATGGAACTACATGCTTGAAATTAGAATGAAATTGTTAAAAAGAAAATTCTAGATTACAATACTTGGCACAATTTCTAAAGTATATATTGATTGACCAAAAAGGAATAAATATGAAATTGAATGATAAAAATCAAAAGGGTATCTAGGCTCTCACCTTGAAAAATAGTTAAAGCAAGAAACACTAAAATTCCATTTGGTCTTGAAGCTACACATATAACAAACGTTTTCTCCATGGCTATGGTGTTGATAAAAAAGAGTATTGATGGTGGTGAATTGAGGGAAGATGTGTCTATGAAGAAGTATCCTTGAGATGCTTTACTTTGTGAGATGAGAGAATTTTTTGTGTTTGCTTGCTTAAGTTGGTTGGTCACATGAGCAATCTTTTTTTAACTTACTCATTTTTTTCATTAATAAATGTTGAATGTGTTTGAAGTCCCACATTGCTTAGGTTTCCGGGCTGTTGGGTGTATAAATATGTGAGGGCAACATCACCCTTTGAGCTAGTTTTTGGGGTTGAGATCCAAGCATATTTAACAATAAATATAAAATTTTACACATGAATGAAAGACAAATACACAATAAGTAGCGTCAAATACATTTCGCCTAATCTGGTTCAGCGGTCAATTCTGACATCAAATTATTCCAACTTCTTTCAATCGCAATTGTAAGAAATCAAATCGTGATCCGCCCTATTAAGTCCAACACCAATCACCACTCGATAACTAACTATTAACAATAAAATTGATTGTTTGCTTCAACTAAACAAATCTATATATTGTATACTAGATGATTTTCTATTTTTAGTAACTTATAATAAACTAGATAACTCATGACTGAAACAAAAGTAAATAGAGAAAATGTTGCTTTTACCTTTGGCATGCAGATAGGAATAATCTTTTCTTCCTATGATGGAGAAGGTTTGTCACATCCATCATAGAAAGGCACTCCTATCTATCAAGCAATCTTTGTCTCCTAACAAATATGATAATAAATAGATAAAGGATATGATGAAAGCTTGTTCTATAGAGTTGTTTAATAACAGTTTTTCACAAAATTAAAGTGTTTTTATGAGTTATATAATGTTTTTCCACATGATATATTAAGTAGTATTTGAGTTTCTTATACAAAAAAAGTAGTATTTGAGTTTATGGTGTACCATATTTTTTTTTTCATTTTTTTTATCATCTTAATTAAAAAAATGAAATAATAATTTAAAATATATTTTTATGTTACATTTATTTTAATAGCTAGTTTTATCAAACCAAATTTGATTCGACGGTTTATCCCCCAACCAATAGAAGATTACTTATAGCTATCATAAAAATAAAAAATAAAACTAATAAGCTAATCAATAGCAATATGAGATTTATTGCAGATAAATTAGCAAATTGAGATTGTAGTATTTAATAAACTTAACGGTTCAACTGATTTCATGCAATTAGAAAAAGTCTATATTCAAGTACTTGATGTGCTCGAAGCCATCCGATCTTAATTGAATATTTCAAATTCGAGCTCAAAAACTTTAAATTTATAAAACAAAAATTAAACGTGTATTATTCTAAACCGCTCAATCAAGATCGAACGACTCTGATCACATTGGTTGTGTAAATGCGCCTTCCCACTAATTGTAGGGAATCTTCTTTTTTTGTTACGTATGAAGTTTACACTGTTGTTCTTGACGACTAATCTCTGTTAGGAACTTGTGGGTTACACAACGTGAGTTCTCACTTTTTAACCGAATTTACTTTATATGCATGAGTTAGGAATCAAACCTCTAACCACGTGCTTAAGTTATTATCACTTGGACTGATTCATTATTGGTGGAAATATATTTTTCTAATACATATGAAATTAAAAGATATACGAGTATATTCTTAAAGTAAAACAAACAAATACACCTTCAATTTGTTCAATAAACTATCGATCTCTCTCCGATTTGATCCTAAACTATAGAAATATACTAAATGATTCTTAAACCATTTATAATCCAACAATTTGATCTCTAAACTATCATTTTCTCTCATATTTTTAAAAAATTGAGGGACTAAATTGATGTGTTAATGATAATTATTAATTATTTAATATATTTTGATAGTTTACGGACTAAATTGAAGAGAGATTGATATTTTTTGAACTAAAACAAAGGCTACTAATTCACAAGAAAATATGGTTACCAAACAAAAAATTTTTCCAGCGCCATTATTCGGTTCAATGGACTGCCTAATTCAATTCTAATATCAAATACTTTCAATCTACCTCGAATTGCAATTACGAAATCGAAATTCAGCGTCAATCATAATTATACCAACTAATAGATGGTTACCAAACAAATCTAGTTATAGCAAAACTATTGACCTAAAGTCTTTGTTAGTACTACATGTTTGAATCCAATAATCCATTAGGCATCCATCCATCCATCCTTCTGCTACGACCTAACTTAAAAAAAATTGTTAACAGTTCATATTATACCCAAGGGAGCTTCTATGGTGCATTCACAAAAAGGATTTATTTGATGCATTCCCCACTGTGGCCAATAGAAAGTAGGGTGCACTTGGTCAAATGTCACATAGGATTACATGGTGTACTGTAGACCACTTATCAAACATCTTCTTTTTTTTTCTTTTGCAAATAAGTCCCTACCAAATTAAAACTTACAAAATTACTCCAATCTTAAAATTATTTTATTAATTAAAATTCATATCAAATAATCAAAACAAATAATCAAATCAAATCATTAAAAAGAAAACATCAACTCACCAAAATCTCTTCACCTCCATTAAAGAACTACAAGAAGATGAAGATTCTTAATAACAAAACAGAGTAGGCAGAGTGATTTTTCTGGGTTTTGCATCAAGCTTGTTTTTGAATTTTGAGTTGGATTTTTTGTGTTTTTTTATCCATTTTTTTTAAAATGGTTTTGTGTTGATTATTTAATTTTCACATATAAAAAGGTTTTAAATTTGGATTTCTTTAGAGTGTGTTTGTATGAAGAATTCTAAAAATTCAAGGGGTTCTAAATACTAGGTAATTCAATTGATTCAATTGAATTTTTTTGATTTTCAAATTCCATTGTTTGAAGAAAATGGTAAAATTCCATCGATTGTAAAATTCTTTGTTTTGATAATGTAATTGAAATTCCTTCATTTAATTTTATTTATTTTAATACAAAAATTATAATTATTTATTTATAATTAATATTATTTGAATAACTATAATAAATAACTCGGCCTGAACCATAAAACCGACAAAAAAACCTAAAATTGACCCTAAACTCAAAAAATTAGCCGAAAAATTTAAAATCGTCCAAAAACCGTAAAATCAACTTATGAAAGAGTAAATGTCCTCAAATTATGAAAGGGTATAGGAGTATTCACCATAATTAAAATATCAAAGCTAGTTTTCTATATACTAAATGATGCAAAACATATAATAATGGGGAATTCTAATTTATCATTTTATAATTTAAGAGCATTTACCCTTCAACTAATGAGAACAAACCATTTGTATACGGTCATATAAGTTTGTTACAATTAATTGAGGGAATCATATAAAATTTATTTATGTAATTTATTCTCATTAATCCAAGAATAAATGCCCTGAAATTATGAAAGATACGAAGCTCGAATTTTCCTATACCCTCTCAAACTCATCTACCAAAAAAAAAAAGTTGTTGTAGCCAAACAAAAACGCGTTTCACGAAATTATAAAACGAACGCATTTCACGAACAACGCTAATAATGAACGTTTGAACTCCATCGAAGAACCAAAAAAATGACGAATCCAAGCAAAACAGTATTACTCACCTCAAACGGCGACGATGTTTCACATGGCATTGCATTCCATTTAGCTAAACAAGGATGCAGGTCAATTTCATAACTCTTCAATCAATCATCTTCATTTTTTCACCGTTCGATTAAATTATTACTTTATTTAATTTAATTTTTTTATGTTTAGGTTGGTTTTGATGGGAGATGCAACTAACTTAAAGAGTGTTGCGCAAAAAATAACGGATTCAGTTACTGATTCTGTTACTGTGGAAGTAGTTGAATTGGATATGGAGAATGAAAATGAATCGGTTTTTCATCATGCGGTTGATAAAGCGTGTAAGATTTTGGGGAAATTCGATTCTTTTGTTAATTGTTATTCTTATGAAGGTAAAATCAATACAGTTATTTTATTTTATTTTGTAAAATTCAGTATGAAGTTAAGTTACAATGCTTAGGTGTTTTACTTTTTTACTCTAAAATAAAATGCAAAATTGAGTAGTTTAATTTATGTGTTTGTTTGGATTGACTTATGACTTATTTGAGCTTATTTACTGACGTTAACACTTGTGTGACTGTTTGGGAGAACTTATGAGTACTACTTATGACATGTTCGTAAGTGGTTTTCAGCTTATTTTTATAAGTTTTCTAAGATAATTTGACTGTTTATGGAAACAACTAATATAGTATACGAAAATAATTTGACTATTTTATCTTGTGTAATAGAAATAGGGTCCGTTTGGATTTGGCTTATTTTTTAGCTTGTGAAAATAACTTAATGCAAATAAATAAACTTTTATGTTATGCCATAAGTTGTTTTCAGTTTCACTAACAAAAATTCTATCTTTATAAGCTATTTTATCATAAACTACATTAAAAACTTATAATAATACATAAAAGCTTATTTATTTTCATAAGTTGTTTCGCATAAGCTTAAAAATAAGCCAATCCAAACAGATTTATAGTTTATTGATAAGAGCTTATATGATTTACGTTTATCCTATAAATAAACTACAAATAAAGCTGTTTATCCAAACAGGGTCTGATTTTACTTAGGAAAACTCAATCTATCGAGTTTGTTATAATAAAATAAAACTTGTTTGGATTTGTGTAACTTTTCAAAATCAATTTCAATCTACTTTAACATGATTTTGGCAAAAATTTAGAGGTTGTTTACTTTTTAATCAAAATTGATGTTGTTTTCAAATTTTGACTATGAAGTAATGAAATTCAAAATTAGTTTTGGCATTAGGTCGTTACTAACTTTTAGATCAAAGTTGCTTTTAAAGCAAAATCATTCAAACATGAATCAATTCACTTGAAATTCAGTTATACATAATTGAAAATCTTGTTTAACAAATACTCTTAGTCCTGTCAACAGGTTAGGCAATTTGTCAGTTGTCAATTAGGTATTTGAATCAGCAAATAAAATATCATTTAAGGACTTTAGCATAGTTTTCATTGCCAAATGTCAAGAGGCTAATACCAAAATATTAGACCATTTAGAGACTAATTTGACTATTTATTCTCTCTTTAAGTGCTGATATGATTTTATATGTGGAGTGTGGTTTTTTGTTTGGTTTCTGTCATGATGTGCTTGAATGTTGGCCTACCGTGTGTGTGTCATGTGAATCTATAAGCTGGAAAAATTGATTTATATTCTATTCATTTGAAAACAGGAAAGATGCAAGATCATCTCGAGTTATCTGAGAGCGAGTATAAAAAAATAGTTAAGATTAATTTTATGGCTCCATGGTTTTTGTTAAAGGCTGTGGGCCAAAGGATGCGGAACTTCAACACAGGAGGGTCCATTGTATTTATGACGTCGATAATGGGTTCTGAAAGAGGGCTTTATCCAGGAGCTGCTGCATATGCCTCAGCCTTGGCTGGAGTTCAGCAGTTAGTTCGAGTAAGACATCTTATTTAAGAGAATTATGTTTTAAATTCATCTTTTTGGTCCGCAGATAAGATTATTATGATATAGCCAATTCATTCATATGAAAATCAGATTGTCAAATTTTAATTCATCCTCTGAATAAGAGGATTTTCATGACTTGCTGATTGTTGTATATGATGTTGTCCTTGTGCTACAAAGTATTTTCGTTGAAGATAAACTTTTTGTCTGAGGAAAGTTGTGTTTCGAGTGCATTTTAAACTGATTTAACTCCCAATGATTCATTTATATGGTTAGTTTAGGGTTCGAGTCATGGTCACGAAAATTCAATTTCTGCTTTGTGTAATGAATAGTCTAAGATGAGCCCAATAGTAGATTTATTAGGTCCAAATCCATTTTAGGGTATGAGTTATTTGTTTCTAGAATATTCTAGATAAGTTTTAATGAGTCATGTTACTATCTAGCTTATATATAGAGAGGTTATCAATGTAATAATTATCAAATGAAATGAATGAAGAAAGTTAGTTATTTTAGCTTAGTGTAGTTTGTTAGTCTCTTTGTTGGCAATTATCTCTTTCAATTATGAACAACTAAAAAGTTGTTCATAACACTTTGTTTGTGGTTGGTATAGTTGTTATTTGAATTATATCTTGGTAAATAAAATGATTTCTGAGAATAAATAAAATGATAAAACTTTAAAATGAACAGGTTGATATGTAAAGCAGCTGATTCCCTTCACAAGGACCAATTCTCCTTCAACCACCTCAGTAGTTACAATGAACACCTAACTCTATTATGAACTTCTCTTTCTTTTCATACTTATTACTGTCTCTAAGTCATAACCAACTGTCGTTATCTACAACCAACCAATTAACCACCTAACTAAAAACTCTATTCTTTGTCCCTTCCTCCTCCTAGAGTGCACTATTTTCCCTAAAACTATCATTGTCCCGAAGGTTTAATTTTTGGAATTTGTTTTGAATAGCGATGGTATGCTCTCTACCTTGCCACTACATTAGAAGTTGATGCACCTGACCACTGCCCTGATTTTGTGTGGCAATCCCTTGCTCCAATAGGAAATTGAGGCTCTTTATAAGTATGCACCGTGAATTTCTTACTAAGGATATATGGACACCAATGTTGAAAAGCTAGTACCAAAGTCATTAACTCCTTCTCATAGACTGACTTTTTGAGTGAACCTTCTGATAAAGCTTTGCTTAAGAATGTAACAGGCCTCTTGTCCTGTGATAGCACTACACCTATGCCCTTTCAGAGTTTGAGAGTTGATCAGCTTGTTGACTCTATTGAAACTCCCCTTCTTGAATAAATCAGTGAGTAGTTTGACGATTTTCCATCATTTTGGAAAAAGCCTCGATAATAGCCAGCGAGTCCAAGGAAACTCCACAAAGTTTTAACTATTTTTATCCATAACCATTGAAATTTTGCATCGACCTTGTTATTCTTCATAAAAAATCCCCCTTTAGATATGATGTGACCCTAATACTTGATCCTCGTGCTTCCAAAGTTGCACTTTTTTTAGAGTTGGATCATAAAACTTGGCTTGTTTTAGAGTTGTTAATGCCTAATCAAGGCATCTCAAATTGCACTCCCTTGGTAAATGAGGATATCATAAAAGAAACTAGAGCATTTGTTAATATGAAAGAGATGAATGCAAATTCAAAATACCCTTGAAGTGTCCTAAATGCCGTGCCTAGATGAGAACTAAATGTTTGAAAAAATGGGGTCTTCGCCCTTGGTGTTTGAATTCCATGGATGATGTCTTATTTGTAAATATTTTGATTCCTTCTAAAGTCATCTTTCTTTCAACAGACCTGTTTTATATATCAAATGCATTAATTATTTTTGTCAATCTGTTGGTAAATTGGGGTCTGCTATTATTCTAAAACTTGTCAAAATTATGTACATATTAGTAATTGGTTTGGAAGATAAGGTTGCAATCAATTCAAAACTGAAAGCATGTGATTTGGCTGAGGTGGTATGCACAAAAGATAGCAGTGCATGTTTAATGCTATCTTATATTCAAACATTATTTTTATCCATATAAGTTGAGTCTCTATCAATTTGTTTTGTTCAGGCATCAGCTATGGAGATAGGAAAGTACAAGATCAGAGTTAATGCCATTGCAAGAGGCCTTCACCTGGAAGATGAATTCCCATTATCAGTGGGAAGGGAAAGGGCAGAGAAATTGGTGAAGGAGGCAGCACCACTTGAGAGATGGCTTGATGTTAAGAATGATCTCGCTTCTACAGTCATCTATCTAATCAGTGACGGATCATGTTACATGACAGGAACAACTATATATGTTGATGGAGCACAGTCTATAACTCGGCCCAGGATGCGTTCCTTTATGTGATTGTTTTCTCACAACTTTTCAAGGGATGTTTGTTCATGCATCTGATTTATTCTTGAACGCACAACACGGAACGGTTTATCACACTGCTAAAAATGTGGATTTGGCAGCAATGTTTTGCTATGCGGATAGATACGACACGGTTTATCACAGTTAAAATTTCGGGTTTGGTTCCAATGTTTGCTTATATAGAGTATATGTTAAGTTGCGCATACACTAAATAAATTTGTGGGAATATATAATTGTATGTAATGTGATGCTATAATTATAGAACCCCGAATGAGGGGCACAAAGGGTCCATAGTGTGGAGAGTTTAAGATATGTAGAGAAAGACATAATGAGCAGAGAGCATTGGTTCTCCGAAAGAGTTTAACTCTGGACAAAAGAATTCTTATTCTATTGTATTTTCCTTTGATTTTCAGAAATTTTTATTCTATTGAATTTTCCTTTGATTTTCAGAAATAGTATACTATTTGTTTCCTATTATTTGTCTTTTTTCTTCCATTTACTGTTTCTGTAATTTCGGAAATAGTATAATGCTATGAAGTTATGCAAAACAAGGAAAGGAAAAAAGATTTATCTTGATTCTCAAAAATAATATTTTGGAAACATTACAGGAGGTTCTCAAAAAAGTAAATTATAGGGGTTAAAACAAAACTCACCTACTTTGCAGGGATAAAGATCTATTAATCTTTAATTAAATGTATGTTTACAAAGAAAGGGGAGGTATTTTAAAACTAAATTACTTTTTTACCCTTAAAGTCTTATAACAATAAACAATAGCATCCATAAGTTGAGCTACAACTCTTCGATGCAAATCAAACCATCTTTAGATAGCAATTTTTTTATCTTGTTGATCCATCTAATCCCATGAAATATTTATAAAATTAAATTATATATACAATGCAACAACTTATAAAAACAAATAAATACATACATGCTTATTAATATTTTGATAATCAAAACCGGATATATCATTATAATAAGATCAATTTTCCTTACAAACAACACACATGAAAAATAAGTGGGTGTAAGTTGGCATTTGGTATCATACACCCACTTATTTTTTAGAAGTTGTGCATTAGCAAATGATAACTAAAAAGTAGTTAAATATACTTTAAGATGCATGTTGCTAATGCACATCTTCATGAAATCGACAAAGATTAACAATTTATGCCGTTTTTATTGAATATCTTAATCTTGGTCGATTTTAATAACATACGAATCGATTTTATATTTTTGTAAATTTTAACATAGATGATCTATATGATATTAACTTTCAATCCAACGGTGAATTTTATAAAATTTATATTCGTTAAAGCGTTATTAAGTGATGTAACATTACTCAAATGTTTCATCGATATAAGATCAATAGAAAATGATGATGTTTCAAAAAGAATAAAAAACATGTGTTACAAGAGATTTATGTTCTTACAAGAGGCATACTTATAAGAGGAAGATAGACAAGAAGCAGAGAACTCAGTATCAACGTTCAACAAGTTGTAAGACCAATGAAAAATAAAGCCTAAACTTTTACAAGTATAATTTATAATTTTAACAAAATATTTGAGAGTAATTCTATTAATATAATATATGCTTAAATATGCTTTTGGTCCCTCCAATATACACTTGTTTTGAAAAGAGCCCCTGTAAAAAAAAAAAATTGATTTTAGTCCCTGCAATTTGTAACCACTTTGAAAAGAGCCCCTGCTCATGAAATGTGGCAGCCATGTCACTTAAATGCACACGTGGCAGGCGCTGACAGGATTACTTATCTGATGTGACACAATTTTTGCCAACTGGATATTACATATCATTTTTTTTTTAAATACATAACTTTTTTCCAATTTCATTTTATGTTAATTTTTCTCTCTCTCTCTCCATATACTCTTCTTCCTCTCACTCGCTATGTTCTCTCTCATCAATTCCCTCCAAACTCCGGCCGGTGGCAGCCAGGCCAGACGGCGGCGCCACCGTGCCGGAAACCTAGACCCGTCCAAGAACAAAACTTTTCTATCCAAATCGCTTCGTTTCACCCTCCTAAACCCGATTCTAACCCCCAAAATTCCAAAATCTTACCAAATCGGAGCAAATCGGAGAAAGAAAAAGCGGCGGTGGTTTGGATGTTTATTGTTTCTGACTCTTCTCCTTCTTCTCTGTTTCTCTTGTTTCTTTTCGTTTGCTTCTGTTTCGGTGGTGTTGTGTGTGTGATTCTGTACGTGCGTGTGTGTTGTGTGATTTTGATGATTGTTGTGTGATTTCTGAAATGGGTTCCTGGAGAAGAGAAGAAGATGAAATGAAGATGAAATTGAAGATGAAATTGGTGTGGAGATGATTGTTGTGTGTGATCTGAAATAAAATGATTGTTGTTGATGATTGGTGTGGAGAAGAAGGGTTCAGGAGAAAGAAAAATGAACTGACTTTCTTCTTTCTTTTTTTTTTTTTTTTTTTTTTTTTTTGTTTTTTAGAAAATTGATAAATAAATTCTTTGAATTGAAATTTAAATGAAAAATTTATGTAAATGCCACATCAATAAAAAATCCTAGTCAACAACATCCAAATCATCAACAACAAGACATGTCAGCAAAAAATCTGACTTATGGGCTCTTTTCAAAATTTTTTTTTTATAGGGACTCTTTTCAAAACAAGTGTATATTGCAGAGACCAAAAGTATATTTAAGCCTTTAATATAAATTATATTTTTGTTTGCCTCCACTCCCTTCGGAAGCAAAAATTGCACTATATAAATATTTCATCTC
Organism: Trifolium fragiferum; assembly: GCA_954870985.1. NCBI lineage: Eukaryota > Viridiplantae > Streptophyta > Magnoliopsida > Fabales > Fabaceae > Trifolium > Trifolium fragiferum. The sequence continues at coordinate 9,589,160 of OX940796.1, forward strand.
CTCTATTCTCCCTCATTAAAAATTAAACCAAACATAACAATTTAAAAATCACCTCCCCTCCAACCTCCAACCAAACTCACCTTAAGAGGATTAACAACTAATTATATGTGGGTGGGTTTCTTTGGATTAATATATTATTGAATGTCTATCTTTTTATAACTATTCATCATTTGTATTTTGTTTGAAATGTTTGTTTTAAACAAATTTAATAGTAAATCCTTCTATTATTAATGAGAAGAACATAACATCTAGGAAGATGAAATTTAGCTTACATCTTTTTCTTACAAAAGAGCCATCTAAAGTGTTGTGGATTAATATCTCTTTTTGCCTATTCTCCTCATTCCGTCGAAGCCTTGCCCCTTTCCCTTCGGTCAATAACAACCTTCTTATCTCCGTCGAATCTCTTCCGCATAGCGCTTGATCTCTGGTTTCATGACTTCAGCAAAGCCATTATACCTACAAATAATTAATATTTGTAAAACAGTAGTCATTATACCTATAATATAAACAGAGATGCTTATCAGATTTTTAGGTATTTAGTTATCTTATGTAGTATAAATTAAAGATGAAAGTTATTGCTAATTTTTAGGATACATTATTGTCGCTATTTATTAGGAACTTTTTTTTAGGTCAAGTATTATGAATGAAATTTCTATATGCTCGTATCAAATTTTTAAGGTTACCGGATACATTATTGCCGCTCGCTATTTATTAGGAACTTTCACAACATATCTTTTTGTTTTTAGATGGTGAAAGAAAGACTTAAAAAAGATGATTATGTTGGGGAAAAGGTTTACAAATCGAAATGGAAAGGTCGACCTATCGTGGTCAAACGAATAAAAAGATGGAGAAAGGCTGAATTTGAGATTCAAAAGTACATCAAATCAATTGGTCAAAAAAATATAATAAGTATGCACTACCACTCTGAAGACAATGATAAGTTTACTCTCGTCCTTGAAAGAGGATTATGCTCGTTAACAAAACTCATGAATCATTACACTTTCAATCAATATCCTTTGAATGCTTATAGGCCTAGAACAAAAAAAACAGTTCTTGAAGAACTGTACTGGAGGCAGAGAATTGGGTGAGAGGCTCCACTTACCTCCTAACATAATCTGGACCTAAGAGACTATAAATAGTCTTTGTATCTAATACATATATCTTTCCAAATTCTAAGAAAAGATTCAAAGCAAAACAAATAAATTCATTTTTTAACTTTTCCTTCCTCTGATTCGCCATATCCAACAACTAGTAGCGAATGCGAAACTGGTTTAAACCATGGAAGACCATGTTTGAAGATACCTCCATATAATATTTAAATCTAAAGCCAACTACAACACTAACAAACTACAGGCCGTTTCGCAACAACCCTCATAAGTGATATCTCAACATAATATTCCGGTTGGAATATTATATAATCATAGATAAAATTTCACTCTTTAAAATATTTTTATATTAAAATCAAATAACGTGAAACTTACTTTTGTATATGGTTGAAACATTACTACTTTTTTTATATAAAAAAATGTTGAAACAATATTACTTATATATAAAAATTGTTTTCATGTTTAAAAAAATTGTTTAAACAATATTACTTAAGATATAGGTTTTCATGTTCAAACCTCAAGCAAAAGAAGAACATAACCGTATTTGAAGACAAACCCCCATAAGGAAATTCATGGAGCACTTGGGAGAGAGAGGTAATCACTCTCTACTCCATAATAATTTTCAACCGATAAACATATCTCCCCTTTACCTCAAGAAAAAAAAATGGAGGATTAACGTAGATAAGTCTTCAAGCTTGATAGTTTTTCTCTCATCTTCAAAATCTCCAAACCTAGAGCTCTCATTTCTCTCTACCTCCTTTCTCTTTTTTCCAAAAGATCCCTTTCTCTCTCTAACATTAAGCATTTATACATCCTAGGTTACAACATAGGAAAGGCCAAAAACAGCACAGACAAGGGCGCCCGCGCAATGCCTCCTTCTAAAGGGTGAACCTATTTCCATATTCCTTCTAAGGTGTGTAGCATAAGAGGACTTTTAACGCTTTCTTAATTGCACAAGAATGAAAATATTAGTAAGCCATGGAACTACCAAGTTACTTTCTGTGAGATGGTTGTTATATTTACATAAAGTAAGGGCGCTAGATTGGAGCTCATTGGTTCAGCAGAAAGGGGGGATAATTTACTACGAAAGTGCAGGGATAGAGTACATTGAAACATATTGCTTTTTCGCTTGAAGATTGGAACATATTGAGGTACGGATAGAGTACGTTGAAACATATTACTTTTTCACTTGAAGATTGGCTTTCTACGACATTAATGAAAACATAGTCCAAAGCAAAACCAATTAAGCTATTATGATTATAGATGTCGTGACTAGGGATGGCAACGGGTGCCCACGGGTGCGGGTTTTACACCACCCAAACCCACACCCGAAATTTCGGATGCCACCCGAACCCAAAGCCTATTCGGGTGATAAATTAACACCCACGCCCACACCCATTGGGTTCAAGCTTTTTCACCCAAACCCGAACCCGTAGCAAAAAAAAGAAAAAATATAAAAACATTGAAATTCCATCAAGGTCTCTTAATTAAATTAAAATTATGGTCTACAACAACATAGTCTTCAAGACTTTTTAAAAATTAAACTACAATTAAAAATAAGGTAAATAAGGTCTTCCAAGGATATTCAAACAAAATAGGGATACTTATGTAATTTAATGTCTAAGCGGGTGTGGTTTCGGGTGTGGGTTTAAGTGAACCCAAACCTGCACCCAAAATATCGGGTGACACCCGAACCCAAACCCAATCAACTCGGATTCGGATGCGGGTGGACCCCGCGGGTTTGGGTCTTCCTGCCATCCCTAGTCGTGACAGCATGATTTTTCTAGCTGCAAGGAATCCAGATTCACGATAATTGCTAGTGTTATGAGGTTGTTATATCTCGCAACATATAGAAATCCAAACTTGAAACTTTCTTCTAAGTCATTGGAAAGAAAACAATTTTAAGTCTAATCTCTCAAATGTCCTTGCTATTGAAGATGGTTGTAATTACTATATATTGATCCGGTTATTTTGTGTTCAAAACTCAATTTGCAAACAAAGTCTTATGATTTTTCCTGTAAGGCATTTTTTCCTCACCTTAAATTTTTTATAAATAAAAATCAATAAAAAAGAAGCTAAGGCTAGTGATTTTGTGGGTTCTTTCATTTTTTTTTGGTAGAATTGGACCTATATAAAAAGAAAATCCAACCCACATGGTGTAATAACATGGTTCTTCATCTACTCTTAAATTTAACTTATGCATTGCAGTAAATCTGTAAATTTAATTTTTGTTGTTCAGCATATCGTATGATTGTAGTTTGGGTGAGAATGCAACACATCATGGCATTTTATGTGTTACATCCAATTGTAAATTATGAAGATTGAGATTGATATATGGCCAATAAATGCAACCAATTTTTTTTTACTTACACCAAATAAAATACCCAAGTGTATTCTCTAATTTGACAATTTTTTTTTTTTTTGTTTTCTCATCAGTATCCGACTCACTGGACTTTCTAATCTGGTTCGAGAGTCGGTTTTGACATCAAGTGGTTCAAGTCCCCTCCTGATCTCAGTTGCAGAGGATCAAACTGTGATTCTCTCTATCAAATTTAGTGTTAATCACCACTGCACCAACTAACAATTGGTAAAAAAAGAAAAACAGTTTTAATTCACTCTAATAATGCATCTAAATTTCTCTATGCCATAATAGTTGGTCTTCAACATTCCATTATCTTGTGCAGACAACTACACTTTCAAGCAAAGTGTTTTGACTCTGGGTTTAACAACTTGGGGGAGAAAAGATATTATAAGGTTGTGTTGTCTTGTCACATCTGTGTACATGAAGATCATGGAAAAATGCAATAGAAAAAATCATACAAGATTGCAAAAGAAAGCAAATTTGTCTATGAGTGTTAAACTCTTTGGATCAGACCTATTCTAGTGACCATCAATATCCAATCTCGACACAACAACGATATTTATAATTATATTGAATTATGTTATTTTTTAAAAATTATTATAATGTCGACGTATCAATATATATATATATATATTATATCTAATATCTGTGTTTGTGTTCATGTTTCATAGGGTGTTAAATGGGTACCAAAATGTAAATAACTGTCGATTAAAATTTTGATCAAGTGATTTTATACGGAACACCAAATGTTAATATTGTTAGTATTATGCGAAGAGCGAAAATCAAACTCTCGGCCTCCTTATTACTTCACTCAGCTAACCGATATGCCCCAAAATTGAACTGTGTTAACTTCATTTCTTTCCTCTTTTTTCAATACCTTTAACCATTTTTACACAATTATTATCTTCACAAAAGGATAAAAAATCTTAGCAAATTAAGTAAAGAAAAGGATGTCACAATCTTAAATTAAGACCATATATATATATACAAAACATGTTAGCAATAAAAATATTAATGTCAGTGCTGTAGCAGTAGTAGCCATTGGCTATTTGAATCAGCTACACTTGTTTTGTTGTATTTTTGGAGCAACAGAAAGCCAAAAATGCTTCTGTTCAAGTAAAATTGACCACATCCCAATCATCACTTCTAACCTCAGGCATATAAGGGACCTACCATATGATAGCTTGAAAGATTAGCAGACAAAGAGATTCTAAATTGGTTAGCCCAACCCAATAATTAATTCCACTAACACCCCCACCACCATTTTATCTCAGTTAACTTCAACCACTGATTCTTGTATGAATCTCTTCTCTTCTCACAATCTCTCTTATTTTAACCAAACAAGACTCTTACAAAAGAATATCTTATGGGGCCTTTTGCATGTCCCTGATATATGACTTTGCACCTCTTTTAAGGGCCAGCATATTCTTAGTGTGAGGTAAAGGCAATTTAGAATTGGTGCCAAGACAAGTAATACTTAACCACTTCTTCATTTTTCAGATGGATTACGTTAGAACCATGGTCGTGCCGCCACTTGTCATGAACGGATAAGTCATCTAAATCTCCTGAAATCCGAAAGTGGAAGGTCGAAAAGTCCAAGTTTTTTAAATTATCTAAGTGTGTGTTTGGACTGGCGGTGAGTCTGACAGAATCACAATGACACCGTGATTTTGTAGAAACCCGGGTGTAGTTTTTGCCAAAATTACGGTAGCTTGCTGTGGTTTTGCTAGTGTCGAGGCGAATAAAACATGCACTAAACTGCAATCCTTTTCCGAGGTTTTGACCGAGCCTGCTCGGTTATTTTTTTTATGCTGCCAAACTTGAAACATCGCTTTCTGAGTCTTGAAGAACATTAGCAGCCTGCAATTTTCCAAGGACAATATGCCGAAGCAAACCGATAATTGCAGAAAAGGCCACTTCATGAGTCTATTATCGATTCTATGAAAGGCCACTTTCATTTCAAACGATTACAGGTAATCCGTAATTGTGGAATGATTTTATTCGCCCATCCCAACCGGCAGTCACAATGACTAGACCCCATGCATGACAATTGGAAGTACTCTTGCATGAAGATTTCAAGAACTTGTATGCAGATTTGTGCATTGCAGATTTTTTACTCTTAGGACTTGAAGTAGGAAGTTTCTCCTCGGGATAAGTTGCGGAACCTTTCGGAATAGAATCCAAGAAAAAATCTTGGCTTAGAGAAAAAGAAGACGGTGGCTCGAGGCATACAGCTTGAGGTGACCTCTTATTTAGGGCATCTAATTGTTTCAAGTTTTCAATGTTCTCAGATTTCAAACCACACCAAGGTACCGCCACAGATGCATTTGAAAAAAACCGCTCGCAGGACTTAATCTTCTTGACTTTCGTGGTGCGAAACTCGTCGTCACCAACATTCCACATATATACATTGGAGTCTTCACAGGCTGATAAAATGTGTTTTCCGTCTGAAGTAAGCGATGCAGACATTAGGCTCCCTGTATTAAGGCCTGAAAACACAATACCGAAATCCTTAGAATTAAAACATGTAATGAACTAAAATTTCAAATTATATATATATATATATATATATATATAAATTGAACCTTATAAAGTGGGTGCGAAACAAAATACCTTTGAATTTACCAACGACATTAAGCCCTTCAATGATTCTGACTTGTGAATCAGCACAGGTAACCATAACTTTACTAAAATCTTGAGGAAGAAACTGAAAAACATGGAATCAGTTAATTAACTACAGAAAAAGAAGCTTATATGAAGAAGACCACAGAACTCCATTGGCACAAAAGCAAGGAGAGAACAATACCTGAAATCCGGTTATTCCTCTCCCTGGAGATTTCTTTTTACCAAGTAAGCCTAGTTGTGATTGCATCTGTAGGTGATTATCTGATTCAGACAAAAACAAAAGCAAGCCCAACAAGTTAATATGCATCTTTTCATAAAACAAATTTGAAGCACTTGCACTTGAGCAGGATAAAGATTCACCAAATCGCAACGAATTGGTGTAGCCTATGAAGCCACGGACACCACTTATAATTCCAGAAAATGGAATAATTGAATGTAAATCATATATGTTAGTGGCGGACACTAGACACACATTCAATCGCAAGTGTCGGTGCTACCAGTGTTATTAATGGCGGAAAGCCAAAAGACCGGCCGCCATATGGTGCCGCCAGTCTTCACAAATTGGCCATGGTGGTTGTCGTAAAAATCCGCCACCACAATCCGACATGGCCAATATTTGACAACATCGGGTGCCACATAAAAGGAAAATATCGGTATATATGTTAAAAGAAGATACCTGATACATTGTAAAACCAACAATTGCCTGTCAAGGAGCCAATAATCCCTCCCTGTATAAGGTAGACAATTTACCTCAAATTAATTCCTATTCCTAAAGAATCTTCATTTCTACATAAGGAAATTTTTAAGAAACTATACCTGTCCATCGGGTCGATAACACACTGCAGTGACGATTTCCTTGACATCAGTCCAATCAACAACATGACAATCAGGAATCGCCCATATGCGCACTTTTCCATCTATTGATCCGCTAATGAAATAATCATTATCCACGGGATTGAACTGTATGCATGTCACTACAAAACATTAACATAAGAAACTATTTGTGAGGAAAATCCAAGTGATACCAAAACAAGAAGTTAAAGCTGAAAACTCTAATGCATAACAAGAACAGAAAGGCATTGAGGGCATCGAGGCATACCATAATTACTGTGTGAGAAAACTTTCAAGCAGCAGTCATGTCCCACTTGCCATAGACGAACAGTTTTATCAACTGAAGATGACAGCAGATACTGCAAAAAGAAGGGGGGAGAAACTAATTAATCTCCGATTTTTCAAAGAAGTTCAAATATAGAATAATATATTATTAGCTCGGTAAATAATTGAATTATGAAATTCACTCACATTATTATTTGACCAAGAGAGATCCAAAATTTCGCCTCTATGACCATGGAACTCATGCAATGGTTTCTCCAATAACCGAAAGACCTTAGGAGGAAAAATTATGCACGCTGAATCTGATGTCTTTTTTAGACTCTTCACATTTCTGATTTTATCCTTATCCGTAAACAAGGGTGTCAATTCCGACAGATCATTCACCGTAAAGTAAATGCAGGATGTATCAACTTCTGGAATGTCAATTTCATTATGTCTCTCATCCTCAACCACTTGCCACAATCGCACAACTCGATCTTCGCCGGCACTAGCAAGATACTGTCCGTCGGGACTAAATTTCATTGTGAAAATTGGCCCTTCGTGCGCCTGAATATCTTGCCCTATATAAAGAGCCGAAAGTTCCTTTCTTTGTTTCTTGCATTGACGGACCTTAACTCTCTGAATCCTACAACCCGAGAGTGAAACGCCGCCTTCGTGCTTCTTGCTATCAGATTCACCTTGTTGTCCATCCATCTTGGATTTCATTGAATTTAATTTTCTTAACCAAGCTTTTTTAGCCCGCCTCTTCCACGACTCAAACACACCTGTCTCCTCGGACCCCTTACCAATCTCGCGTTGGTAAGTTGGAGACTCCTCGGCTATGTTCTCGGATTCATCTGAAACCACCAACCGATTATTATTCTCCCTATGCTGCACTACCTGATCTTCATTACACCCTACTCCACTATCCAAATTCCTGTCTTGGCATGCTGATTCCTCCACCAAACCACCAAACTCCGAAGATTCCATGGAAGACGAACAAGACATTGATGACCTACTCGAAAGGAAATCATCCATAAAACCAGAACTTCTGTTCACACTCCCAACACCACCTTTCCTTCTGTTAATCTCATCTTCCTTTTCATGACTACTTCCATCTCCCGAATTCTCAATGTTTTTTTTATCCAAACTCGATTCCATCCACTTTATAAACTTACTCCTTCGATCTCGGACACTACCCGGACTCCGAGTCCACAATTCATATCCAAAATCTTTCAACAAACCCTCCACCATAGGAAAACCAGAATCAACTTCAGGAGTCTCAACAACACAATTTGCATCTGAGATTAACACAATATCTTCGTGTGCATCAAAAAATTGAACTTCTTCTTCACTGAACCTAGCCATAGCCATTGTTCTTCTTATTCAACCCATGAAATCACCTTCAAACAAGAGACATTTTTCAAGCAAGTGGGAATGTAGCAAAATCCTTATTTACACCCCCAAACTATATATACACAAAAACAAAACAAAAAACACAGAAATCAATATCAGAAAACATGAACATGAATTTTTTATTCAAAATGATATAAAAATAAGAATAAAACAGAAACCAAGAGATCCAACAGAGATCCCAATCCATACCCATTGAACCAACTCTTACAATTAAACAATAAATTCTCATTTTTTATTACAAAATCACTAGTAACAAATAATAAAAATACATAATTTAAAAAGAAAATTGAAATCGAAAAAAATAAAAACCCATGTTTTGAAACACAAAAAGGATCAAAATTTCAAAAACCATCAAGATATTTTTAAGAAAAAATCAAAAGGGTTGCGTTAGAATTCAGAAATGAATTAGAAAAAGATAAAAATTGAACAAGGGTGAGTGTTTGTAAAATTAGTTTTGTAAAAAAAAAAAAAAACAAACAAACATTGTTTTGGTTTATTTAAGGAAGAGAGAAAAAAAATGGCATGCTTACATAGATTGTGTTATTTGGTTTGTTTTATGTGAAGAAGATTATGTCTTGAAAGTGAGGAAGACGCAGATCGAAGCAGCATCCATGAAAGATTGGAACATTCTCTTTTTTTATTTTTTTGGTTTTCTTTCTTTCTCTCTCTGTGTGTCTCTCTCTATCACACACAAGAAGAAGAAAAGAAACAATGGAACTATGAGGAAGAGGAAAAACCATTATATATTTAATTATTTATTATTTATTTTACTGTAATTTATATTTAGTTATTATTTTATTTTTCTAGTCAAGATATTTAGTTATTATTTAATATAGTACGGAGTATGAAATAGTATGTGAGGATTCTATAAAAAAATAAAATAAATAAAATAACATTTTTATGTTTTTTTACTCATTTAGTCAACAAAAATATATGACAAATGAACTTTTTTCTTTTTTAAAAAATCAAAGAAAGATGTTATATACTAAAATAAAGTTAAACACAAGATATGTTTAACCAAAGATCTTAGAGATTAAAAAAAAAAAAAATAGTTTACGCACAAATAATGTAAATTAATTTTATACTATCGTTCGATATTTATTGTGTATTCCGTCAAATTACATTAGTACACCCTGTTTCGATTGTATAATATGAAAAAATGTTTAATTTTTCTATTGAACGATAGAGCATATTCATTAAACTCTGCTAAAAATGTAAACAACTTTGATATCTAGAAAATCAATCAAAATTTTAAACAAGGTTTAACTACCACATATTTAAATCATAATTAAAACTTATTTTTCTAGTCTTCAACCACCACCACGATAATTTTTTTATTAAACGAATAATATATATGAGCAACCACATCCACCAATCTTCTATAGCGTCTTGCAAGAAACTAAGATTCAAAAGGGCACCACATTCCATATGCATCTCCTCTTCTTTCTACACAAAGTGGCGTTGCCGCCATCTCCAACATGCTTCCCCCACTCCCCACTCCTTCCTATAGATATATGTCATCGAATTATTTTAATCAATTGTTGTCTCAAATAGTCTATTAAATATAATGTTAAGAGGTTCATCGCTTGTATCCTAAAAAAAATTCATCGTCTAACCATTTATCTCTCCAAAAATCAGTTTGTTCCCCATTATCCACCTTCCTAATTATGTTAACATCAAACTACCATCCAAGACTCAACCAGATCCCTTCTCTAACGTTACACATATCATTTCACCAATTGAATATTATTAATTAAACTGCTCAATTAAGTATCGTTTATTATTGTTTTCTATAATTTGTTCAAAAAAATAATTCAAGATTAAATTAAATAACGGAAGATGTTTAAACTCCAATTTTGATATATATGATGCGATGTTTCTACTAATTGAATTAAATTCACGAAAATAATTTACAACTTTCTATAAAATGTTAGCTAATGATAGATTAATAGGCAAAAGAAAATTCATATGATATCCTTCGATTCTCCCTTTCTTTTATTTCTTTTTTTAGTTACGTTTTTTTTAATATATATATATATATATATATATATATATATATATATATATATATATATATATATATATATTTCTTATATCATGTCAACATATTAAAGGAAGAAACTAATGAAATGTCCTTATTACGCAGGTAACAATATTATGAACATTGATGCGAAAATTTATTTAAAAATGTGAAAAGTACACATGAGCTGCATAAAATCCAAGATAAAAGCTGGGACATCACATATATTTAGATGACCAAAACTTATTGAAATCATTTTCTACTCTAAAAAAATGAAACTTGAGATATCTAGAGCCCAAAAATTTATTTAACGTATATTAATATTCATGGATATATATAAATAACACGTGACACAAATTTGTCATTTATAATTATAAACAAACACATTTTTTTTAATAATATTCATGGATAGGATAACTATCATACACTAGACAACATCTTTACCATGACGATTTTTTTTAATAATAATACCACTTATTTACCCATGGTAAAGCCTATATTAACCAATTTTTTTCTTCTTTCAATGTCAGGTTTCATTTTAAGAGTAAAATGAGTCTTTTTACTTAAACTTATGACAAAATATTAGTATTAACAGTGATATACACATTTTTGTCTGATAAATTAACTAATTATATGTCTTTTTTGTAAGTAAAATTTTCAATAAAGTCTATTATCTTACCTTGTAAGTAATAATTTCAGTAAAATTTTCAATCACTACAACAAAATTTTGGGACCTTTACCCACAGAATTTCATCTTTGGTAAATGGCAATTTTGTTGTAGTGAATAAAGTCTATTTTCAATAAAAAATTTCACTTCTTTTACCCACAATAATGTCTATTATCTTACCTTTTCTTTTTTTAATGTCAAATTTATTTTTATACTGCTTTATTTTTTTGTTTAACTACACATTTGACCCCTTACGTTTATTTTAAGTTTCAATTTTTATCTCTTACGTTTAAAAAGTATCAATTTGATCCCTTGCATTTCCACCATTTACATTAGTTAGCATTTCCGTTAGTTTTGTCACTAACATTGTTTCAACTGTACAAGTGTCCAGGAAACATAAGGAAGCAAATTGATAATTTTTAAAGTTAATGGATCAAATTGAAATCTAAAAATAAACGTAAGGGATCAAATGTGTAGTTAATATTTTTTTTATATATATAAATTGGACATGTTATTAACTATTATACAACGGAAACATGTTGTAGTTGTTATATTTATAATTCAAATAAATGCGCCATAAAAATACGGGACTTATTTATCAACGATTTCTAAAATAACCGCAAATTAGCATGATGTAGTAGGAAATAGAATTCAAATTACTACCCCTTCTATTTTAAAATGATACAAAAATAGTTTTTAAGCATATTATTACAAGTAATTTTATCTCACTCTTAAGTAGATATGATAAGTGTCACTCCTATAAATTGTTATAATAAAATGAGAAATACCACCCCCAACAAGTTCTATATTATATTCATATAAAAACAAGTTGCCATTTATAAATATTATAATTATAATTAACATTCACCAGACAATAATCTTACAATAGCAAATAAACATATAACCAGATTAATATGGCACTATACAAAATTCATTCTATAATATAAAAAATTGCGGCAACGCCGCAACTACGCACGGGTGTTAAACTAGTTAGAGTTTAAAAATATACTTAGTGTGTATAGTGTTTTATATTTATTGTAGAGTTCTCCTTAATTTTTTACTCTCAAGAAAATCATTCTTCTTGTAATTTTTTTTTGTCACAAATAATGATGATATAATGATGTATTGCTTTTTTTTTTTTTTGAGGGATAATGATGATGTATTGCTTTAATCCTCAAGTAACATATCAAAGCACAACCGCCGATCAACTCGCCTAATTACACTCAACCTGCTAAACTTCTTTCATTTATTATTAAATGTATTTTTTTAGGGCAAATAGGCTTATACCTCTGTAACGTAAGCGTGTTTTGTTTTTCTCCTGTAAAACATTTTTTTGTGACTCGCTCCTTGTAATGTTAAATTTTTTGGACTTGCCACTTTGATGTACTTTTTAAATCAGTTATTTTGTTCAAACCGATTTAAAAAGTGTTGTTTTTTAAATCGGTTAATCTGTTCAACCGATTTAAAAAGTTCAAATTCCTTGCACCAAAGGGGTAAAACAAAAAAAATTTACTTTGCAAGGGACAAAGCACAATAAAAAAAATTATGAAAAACAAAATTTGTCTATATTACAGAAAGATAAAGATTATTTACCTTTTTTTTTTTAATTTATAATTTACAGTAATCGAATAATATCAGTTTTAATTTAAATTCAGCATACGAAAACGTTTCAATTTCCCACTTTCATCAGCTTAATTGCCCATAAATTTCCCACACAAGTTTTTTTTTTTGACGAATATAGTATCATATGCATAGAGAAATCCCGAACGGAATTAATCATCACAAGTAGTTGTTGAAATACATTATCAATCAAGTCATGTATGCTAATCTATGGCTATTAACAATATGATTAAAATTTAATGATTTGATTTGCTATGTCCAAAGAAATAATTAATATTTGTTTTTGCTCACTCGGACTTTTTTTCTTTTTGTTGTTTTATAAGATATAGCTCCCCTTATTATCAATTCTTCAATCAGGTCACGATTAGGACATATCTAAATTATAAAAATTGAGCTATATGTCAACATTAGACCGTTGCATGAGAGAAAAATAAAGACTAATATTATATTTATAAGTTTATATTGATTATTATATTTTTATAAACTATAAGCAAATAAATATTATATTGTACAAGGGATATTTTGTTTCGTTTGTAGATTTTAAATTTGAACCCGAAATATCAAAGACAGTGGTAGAATTAGAAAAGAAAAAAGTTCGGATAACATTAGAAATCTAATTTCCAAACACAAGCGCAAGCGCAAGCGCAACAACATGTTAATAAGTCGACCTTGGGCAAGTACTTCTCTTTGAGGGTTCTCCACATGTCTATCATGTGCCAGTCTTATTTATTTCGAGATTGGTTTAAATATTAAAAATGAACTTTTAATAAAAAATGTTAAAAAATTAAAAAGAATCATCCTCTATTTAAATTATTATTATTTTATTTAATTAAGATTTTGTTTTTATCAAACATATGATATTTTATGAACATTAGTAATATATAATCATTATTATCGGACCTCAAAATTAATCTATTGAGTACACTTGATATTTTATAAAAACTAACAATATATAACTATTATTATAGGACCTCAAAATTTTGAGTCGATGCCTCCAAAATTTTAAGACCCGATATCATCGCTCACCTTGTACGCCATAAGTCTTATTAATTAAAGTATCTTTATTCTCTAATGCTTAATTTCTCTTGCTTTAGGAGTGAAATAAAGTAATAAACATTTTTTCATATTGTACTAGAATTCTAGTGTGAGTTGAGTCTTACATCACATAGAATAATGGATGTTAAACATTTTATGAGTAAAATAATTCATAAATCTAATGTCTTAAGATTTTGAGTTAAAATGTAGTATCCAACTCACTTGTGTAGTTGTTCAAAATCCAATATAATATTGCTCCCTGAAGTCCGAACCCCTCATGACCCGACAGTGGTAGAACCAATGGTTTGACGAAGGGTTCGACCAACTCTTTGTATATAAAGTCTTTCTGACAAATATCATCAGACTGCGTGTCTTGTTGAGTGTCACAACGTACGATGGTGCAAGTGTATGGATAAAAAAGCTTTTGTTTGCAGGAGAGCATATCCATAAAAGAATAGATGGACTTACATTTAAGGGGAATATTGTTAGTATTTCAAGTTAATTGAGTCTCACATTGGATAGAATAATAGATGTTAAACATTTTATAGATAAAAAAGACTCATATATTGAATATGTTAAGAATTTGAATTAAAATGTGATGTTTAATTCACTTGTATAGTGATATAATAATTGTTCGAGATCCAAAGTGACGTACCCAATAAATAACAACACACAAATATAGAAAGAAAAAGGCTGAAACTAGAAAAATGCTGAAACTAAAGAAATTTTAACCAAAAAAAATGCTAAAACTAGACATCAAACTCAAACACTACCAAAAAAAACAATTCATTACCAAATACCTTTGCGAAAGACTTGATTGGGCACAAGTATTTTGGACACAAATTTAGGGACATATACACAAAGCAAAAATATTAAAAGAAAAAGAAAATTATCACATCAAATCAAATTAATTTAATCATTTTTTAAAATTTTTTATACCTATAATGAGTATGTACCTAACAAATCATATTTATGGTTGTGCCTATCAAAGAATTGATCATACATTTGCTGTAACAACATGAACTAAGAAAATATCATATACCCGGCCTATACATTATTAGTCCTTAAATAAAATTATATTATAATTATTTTTTACTAAAATATTTTTATTTTAAATTTTTTATTTTAACTAATAATAAATAAATACTATATATCAATTGAAAATTTTGAAAAATAATATCAATTGTTTATATATATAGAAGGTTGCATAAAAAAATGGCAAATTCTATTGTACAATAGATTAATCTTAATGTATCAGTATAATAGCTAGGTTTTCAAACTAATAGAAAAATGAGTATATTTTAGAAGGTTTTTTTTCTATCTAATAAAATATTATAATAACTAAATATTAGACATCAAAGTTGTTAAAAAAATAAATTTTGATTTTTTTTTGAATTTTTATTATTCATATATAATAGTGAATATTAAATTTTTTAATGAAAAAATATAAAAAAAATAAAATTAATATCATATTTATAACAAATGAAATTGTGATTTTTCTTATGAAATTATGTTTTCTAAAATATAATAGTCAATATATAACTTTTTAATTTATAAAAATTATTGTTTATTTATCATTTTAAAAATTTAATATATCGATACTTCCTAAAAATTTATAGGAACAATGTGCAAAACACAGCCTATATAACTTTGATTGGCCATGCACATGTAATTTGTACATTTATGATTTATGTATGAAAAAACATTTATTTACTTTTGTTTTTCTCTAGCTTCTTCTTAATGCATGGTTGCCCATTTCAATTTTCTTCTTGTTTGTCTGTTATAAATAAATAAAAGAGTTGAGTTTAAACTTCATAGACTTCCATAAATGTTTGTTCTTGAATATAAAATTAAATAGAAATTATCTGCATGCATGTTCTAACATTAAAAAAAAAAAATTATTTGTTCTAATTTTTAGCTACAATTCGTTGGATTAAAAAAAAAAATCATATTTGGCAACTACTTCCACTTGTATGACAGATATTGTATGCTGTAAATTAAATAGAATCAAATAAAAGACATAACTTGGTTGGAAATGAATTTATTTATTTATCATGTTGCAGCCCATTCCTGCTTTATTAAGCAACAAATAATTTTCTGGAAATCCCCACGACCGCCCAAAGATGCTAATTAATTTCAACACAATTTTTTTTCTGATTTCACCAGCAATAAAAGGAATATTAATTAATTGTATAATATCGTGTAAAATACCGTCTTATATTTGTATATGTTAATTTTGTTCTCATCTAAAATAGTATCAATTACCTATCTACCAAAAAAAAAAATAGTATCAATTACCTGTTCTCATCTATGATATTTTAATTACAAACTACAATGTAGTTCAACCGTGGCAAAATGCTAAACTAGTCGGGGCTATATTTTAGCGACGCCTTTTGTATCCACTACACTACCTGGCAGGTTATGAAGCTCAGATACGTGATACGATACCGATACGGTGATATGAGAAACTTTTTAAAATTCCTGATACGATATATAAACATAAATTTAAAATTAAATATAGAAATACACAATATATAAACATAACAAAATTCGAGAAAAATAATAAATTAACATTCAAATTACTCAAATTGAGTAAACAAGTGACAATTACATATCTCAAGTTAATTAATTGTACTACCCAAAAAGGATAATTATTACTATCCAAAAAACAAAACATCATCGGTATCATCCAAAAAAATATATGGTTGTCAATCCATAAAAAACATCATACTCTAACAATCATTATTTAAGAGGAAACACAAATTGTATCAAGTTTATCTTCTCCATTTCTATCATAAAAAAACATAATTTTCCTGATACTTATACGTGTATCAGAGAAGTATCCGACACGTATGGATAATTATTTTTTTTTAAAATAATTTTAATTGTCTGATACTATCCGATACGAATATCGAAAAGTATCGGACGAGTATCGGTATCGAACACGTATCAGACACGATACTTCACCATTTTTGATATATCGGGGCTTCCTAACTAGCATGTCAAGATTTGCTAGCCACATCTATAATTGTTATTTGCTACAATTTCGATCGTGGATAATCATTGATTTTCTTGTGGTGACAACAACATCACCAAAATAAAAACTCGAACGGAATATTGTTGAACTAAAGCAGAACAAAATCATCTCTCACTAATAAGCAATCTTGTTAGACCAGACACTTTTGGACTAAAAGTAAATATTATCAATCAAACATATTCTACACAAATCTCAGCAAACTGCAACCCACCAAAGCAATCGGCTTGGTGCGGACCGCATAAACCTTTGGTTTAAAAAAAATATATGCATTGGAAATCTAATTGTGTGTGTGACGGTCGTCGAAGACTCTGGAAGAAAACGTCGACAGAGAACATGGTTTAGATGGAGAAAAACCATTCTAAAACCACATCAAATGGCATTGTCAAAATCAATTTTGGAAACTACGTCACCATATCACTGTGCGATCCGCTGGAGCAACCAACTCCTTTTTCCTTTTTTTTTTTTGTGATCATAGACAAAGTCATAATTGTAATAAAAAATCGAAACAAATGAGGTTAATTTCACGCTTAAATAAAGTAATATATACTATATTTAACTTAATAATATTCATGGCCGGTCTTGAGACTGGGCAAGCAAGCCCACAGCCCAGGACCTCAATAATTTATGGGCCTCACATTTTTTTCAAGTCTATTATAGTAAATATTAAGTATATTTTCTGTAACATTTATTGCGAAGAAAATATTTGGTATAGTGGTACATGGTTTGGCCTTAAAGTTTACTCCTTATTAAGGGGCAACAGCAACAGTTCAAGTCACACTTGTGACAGTTTTTTTATTTTAAGAGTTTTTTTACAAGTTAAATCACTTTACTAATTATACTTTACTTTTAAAAATTACTCTATAACTTATAAATAACTTCACTACTTATTTTATTTTAAAAAAAAGCGACATTTTATTATTTCTTTAAAAATGAAGAATTAATTTCTAAAACTAAGTTGCAATTTTTATTAAAAACACTATCAATTTTTAATGATATTAGTTTGAAGGTGTATTTTGTTATTATTGATTTGAAAGTGATTATTTTTTTACATTATTGATGTTGTTTACATTTTAAAAAAAAGATCACTCTTTTTAAAAAAATATCGGTTCATTTTTAATGATATATTGCTTAATTTTTTGTTTAATCGATTCAATTTCAATATTATGAAATGACCTTTTCATTATGTTAGTTACATGGATAAATAACTATTTTTGATGTTGTTGATAATATTTACAAAATAAATTATATTTTTTTTAAAATGAAATAAAATTTATTAGGGATCATTTTTATTATTTGTCCCGGACCTCCAAAATCTCGGAACCGACCTTGATAATGTTGACATTTACACTACTAGAAAAATCTTAAATACTGATGGACAAAATTCGTCTCTAAAATGCAAATATTCTATCACTAAGCAAGTTAAAGACGGATTTGATCCCGTCGGTAATTTCTTCGTCTCTGAACTATTAGAGACGGACAAAATCTATCTCTAAAATGTAAATATATGTCTCTAAAATAAAAATATTTGTCTCTAGCTAACTGTTTTTTCTGCCTTTAATTTCATCTCTATTATAAAAAAAATATATTATGTCTCTAAATCTCGTCGGTATTTTAACTTTTTCTAGTAATGTTAACTATTGAGTTAAATTTTAAAGATGGTAAATATCTACATTATAATAGTGATTTGTGTTGGATCATATAGTACTTGATATACTTCATGATCAATCGACACGAGTGGGAGCATATAAACTATTCTAAAAGTTGGCAGCCGACATTATTATATCTTAATTAATTATATATATACAGTGAACAATCTGGTAGAAGTTGCCTAATTAGAATTAAAGCCATATCATAGTAATGTTTGTTGATGTGTTTCTAGCCGACAAATGATGGAGTCCTTGTAGTTGTAAACATGATATATTTAAGAATATTATTTCTGACTGAATTATTTAAAAAAATATTATTGAAAGAAAATTTGATTATATATTGAAATTTTGATGTCAATCTATTTAATAATTTTAGTTCTTTGTATTGTTTTTTAAGATGGGTTGATTCGATACATTGCACTAAATTTAAATGATTGAAATTATGCTTCAAAATGAAAAATTATTGAAATTACTAAAATAAGAATATCTTAAACAATGACTTCCCTTTTAAAAAAACACTAGTATTTTAATTGTGCTCCATAATACATGCAGCAGTATTTTTTTTCAGCAACTCTCAAACTCAATCATAGGCAATTATGACATGAAAAGTGTCATTTATGTTGTTATAGTTTGGTTTTATGTTGTTGGGTTTTCTTTCACTTCATGGTAATTTGTATGTGGCTTAATAGATCTTTTGGTCTCTATATGTTCGCGAATTTTTGGTTTTAGTCCCTGTATCTTGTTTTGTTGCAAAAAAGTCCCTGAATGTATAATTTTTTTTGGTTTTAGTCCCTAAAGTCAAAATCCGCAGGAAAATTTATAGTTTTCGTGGAGATTTTCCTTCAGATTTTCCTGCGGATTTTGACTTTATGGACTCAAACCAAAAAAAATTGTACATTCAGGGACTTATTTGCAACAAAACAAGATACATGGACTAAAACCAAAAATTCGCGAACATACAAGGACATAAAGATCTATTAAGCCTTTGTATGTCGAACATTATATATAGATATATTATTTTTAGAGTTAAAAATTGAATTTTGATTTGTCACATTGTTAGTTTGTTTAGGTTCATTTTAGTGCACAAAATATAATAGAAATAAGATAGAATATAAAACATGACAATGATAAAATAAAATATAAACTTATGTACATCATCGTGTATTTAATTTGGTGCATGTTAGATCACAAATAACAAATTATTGGTTTAAGTTTAGCATTGTGAGAGGTTTTTTGACTTGTAAATTGTAATTTGTAAGGGTTGTTTGTTGGCCACAAATCATTTTAATTTGGCGACAAATTTGTGTTATTCTTATAGTGTTTTTCCATTAATTAAGTAAATTGAAGATGAGAAACTTTGAAAACCACAAAACTTACCTAGTTGACTTCAGCTACCATTCCGTACTAAGACATTCATTTATTCATAGCCCTCATTTATTTTGAAGGTTCATTTTTAACATAGCCGGATCAAAATAACTTTAATTTACTGAATTATACGCTTTCTCAAAATCAATTTTACATATGATAAAATCAAATTTATTTTTCTTTGCCACATTCACTACCTCGTTAGCAATCACAAGTCCACGAAGAATTTGTTTACTTTGCTTTTCAAAAACACCGATCGAAAACCTAATATGTGAATGATTAATATCCAAATTCTAAATTAATATAGATACAATCATACAATCAAAGAGTTATATTATTTATACGAAAAAAAATAGACAACGTATGCAACACTGTAAAATTCTATTTTTATCCTATACAAGTATACCACTTAGACAAATTATACACAAATGTGACACTGTATTTTTCTCAATATATATGTCTATTTCTGAAAATCAAATTGATGAGGATCAATATCTTCACCCAAATTCATCATTGAAATTCCTTTGGACAAATAGGACAAGGAAATACAGCTGATCTAGTTGGATCAAGATGTGACACCCTTTTCATGTTGCTAAAAAAATTAAATATAAAATATAACGAAGAGAAAATAGTAATAATAATAACTAATAGCTCATATAGACTACATCATCACTTACTCAAACTTTTTCATTAATATATTATTTTTTCATTTTTCTTCGACCTCTTTCTTATCATCTTTTGATATGAATTGAACCGGGACCAACTAAATCTAATACAAGATTTTGGTGCAAGTCGTACACTCTTATTAATCATAACTTCGTACTAATTAATAACTATTCAAAAAGTTTGTGGATTGGAGTTACTAGTGCAATATAGTAGAAAAGTCACATAATGGGTATAGTGCTTTTTATCATATAACTACACATAAAGGGAGTACATTGAATGTCAAATCAAATATGTAGTACTTTGCATGGTGAGAATTAAGTGCATGCAGTTGAGTTGACCTTGTATTTAACACCTAAATCTATATCGTTGACTTTTATTAATGGAAAAAATAGTATTAAAAGACTTTGAAAACCGTCCGTATCGATTTCGATAGTGTTTTTTGCCGTTAAGAATTTCATCAAAGTGCATGTGATGTGTATGCATGCATCAATAATTGGCCGGAGAAATTACACAATTTAGTAATAAAAACAAGAAAAGTAAATACACAATTTTTAAAAGTGACAATTTCTCTATGCCCTCAAATTAAGTTGGGTAAATATACAATAATCAATTATTTATAATTTAAATTTTGAACTATTTTTTTCATATGTGTATATACTCGACTTTTTTTGTCACAGATATATATAAATAGGTTTCCTTCATCGTACTAGTATATAAACTAACAATCGTTTGCTGATATTTTTGTAAAATTTACTTTGATTATCAATGCTTACATGATCGATGTTCCTTGAGATTATATTAACGGCTTAGAGTATTTTGCCACCTCATTCTATTGATTAGCTATGAGTTGTGTGATGTATAGAAAATATTTATTTGGATACAACCCTAAATAAATAAAAATTGTTTAAAAAAAATTTGTGACCAAATTATATATTTTATTCTTTTATTTGTTTTTGCTCAAATAACTTTAATTTAGGGATGTGCTCAAATGTGTGTTAGTATTTGTTATGGTTGTCTTTTCAAGCTCAAATCGAAATATAATGTGGAGGGCCAAGTTAAAAAAACTACCAAGTGGGGTATTTTTTCCATTCTCCATTTCTTTTTGTGGATGGGTGATTTGAAATATATGCATGTTTGGTGATGGGGCTCACAGTCACATAAATCTAGACCCTAAAAGTACCAAGTGTTAGATAATATGAATTATATGTTTTGTGAAAATGGAGAAAAAAAAGGGAGAAAAAGTATATATGTGCTGTGGTGATGTTGACAAATTTCCACCAAACAAGCTAGTATGGAGGAAAGTGTGGGGTTGGCATGGTTTATAAGATGTATTAATTTTCTTTTTTATTGTATATTCATTTACAAACATAATAAAAAAATTGAAGCATTTCATTGAAATTAATGTTGACACCTACATTTATCATTCACACTATTCATTTATTAATTTGAAAAAAATTAATGATAATTTTAAATATTTTTTCATGAACTGTGTCTTTTTTTTTTTATAATTTTGTGAAGAAATATCATTATTAGTATATTATTATTATTTTTTATTTATTTATTTAAGACACTGTATTATTTTTATTTTTTTAAGCAAACGTGGAAATATATTAAATAAAAAACAAGAGATACAGAGACTGGAGGACATTAAATCTGACCCAGTTACAACCAAAAGGAAATACATCGTGAACATACAAACGTGGAAATATATTTAAGACACTGTATTACAACTGGCAAGACCTCCATAAAAATAAAAACTGGCAAGACCAAATAGAGTTCACATATTTTTTGTGATTTAAGGTTTAGTTATACTTGTGGTTGAACTATTATTCAAAATAAGTTTTATTACAAATTTTTATGCTAAGCAAAATTTAGTTTTAATTATTTCGTCTCACAAATATCTAACAAATTTCTCCAAACACAACACATGATTTTCAGACATGTCAAGTTATTCCACAAAAGTTACTCAAAAAAAGGACCTATGGCGACAATGACAAGAAGGGAGATATTTTTATACCAATGTACTAATGTAATAAATATGCTTTTTAATTTTGTTCATAGTAGTCGTAGATGTAGGCAATATTTGGTTCAAGGTTTGATGAGAACGATGTAATTATTACGTATGAAAAAGTATTTGTTAAGAGAAAATTAAATAAATTTTGGTGATTTTAAAATTAATTTTTGCAGTTGCGTGAAAATAACATTAAAAAATCATATAAATAAATTATAACAAATTGTTTGTTGTGTGTTTTGTTTATGCAGTAATTAAATATTTGCTAATTCAATTATACAAACAAAATTCACCGACACTACAACATTTTTTGGGTTCTCCCCAACACTCACACTACAACATTACAAGTTGTTTTCTCTTTGTATATAATGCATGAATTTTTACATCATGAGATTTACATATATTTAAACAATTGCCTTTGTAACCAAAAAAAAATAAAAAATTGCCTAGACATAATATATACTTTCGGGTAATAGTTCATAATATCACAATAACATTTAAACTTCCTCCCATTGTATTATTTAACCAAAAGAAATTTATTCCAATGTTAATATTTTACATAATAAAAATGATACGGTTATGTCTTCATGAACTTAACTCAGTTGGTAGGGATATCACATTTTATATATAGGATTCAAGATTCGAACCTCAACATCCTATTTTTAGCCACTAAACTATTTGACAAAAAAAATAACACGGTTATATGCGTTAAATAATTAGTTTGAAAAAAATTTACCACTAGTTATTAAAAATTATATTAATTCTATTGTAATACTCATGCAACTAATGTCCTCCTATAGTCCTACCTAGTTTCTCTCAAATTAAAATTAATTTCTACACCAATTTTTTTTAGTTTAAGCCTCAACAAGAAAGAGTAAAATCCTAAAAAATAATCAAAATTCACTGCCTCTAATTAATATCTCTACTATTATTTTTTTATTTTGTTTGTATCCTTTATGTTTCTTTTTATTTATTTTTCCTTTTAGGTTGAAATGCTGTCGATAATTTGAAGAGATAGATATGGGCTTTTCTGGGCCCAATGTCGGATTGTTTTTTTGGTGGCCTGTATATGATCTGAAAAATGAAAATAACAATTGTATGTCAGTCAGTGATCAGTCTGATTTCATCGAATCACGTGAATTTTTATGACACGTTTGGATATCTCATTGATTCTCAATAATCACAATCATGAAGAGGCAGAAGAGCACTACAGCCATCAAAGATTTGAGTATAATGTCTCAAATTAATGTTTATATTCTACCGGAGACATTTATGCATTTAACATTTGATACATCTTAATTATCTCAAAAGAAAAATAAGAAGCACTTGGAAACTTAAACAAAACAAAATATATGATTATATTGTAGTAACACTATTTTTATTTTTTACATAAAAAGGGCAAAGGTCAAAGAAAAATAAAACTACAAACGAATATTTTTAGGCATGTAAGTCTCTGAAATATTCTTAAACAAGATATTTTATAGCTCCTTCGGAAGAACTTCTAAAACAATCATTAGATTTGTTGTCTTCACATAACATTTAGCTGATTTGAACATGCCAAGAAAGATTGATAAGATCTTGAATTCGACGAATCATAATGGGAGTAGCCCCATTAATCTTGCAATTATTTGCAATCATGTTCACTAGCAATTTAGAGTCGCTTTCCATAATGAGCAGAAAAAACCATGGCGTCTAGATTCCCCACATCTCGGCTTGAAGAACATTGTACATTTCGATCTTTTGAGCATAATCTTTTAGCCGTTGAACGTCGGAGTCTCGAATAAGGCCCCCACAAATCTACAAGGTCTAAGGAGTCTTTATAAGCTCCATCACAATTAAGTTTAGCCCAATCTCCTTATGATCTCTTCCATCCAATGTAGACAGTGTCAAAATGTCTCAACGCTAATGCTAGGTGCAGATGATCACCCTTATCAATGGCTCGAACCAAATCAAGAATGACACGAATAAGATCAATAGGTCAATGAAAGTCCTCCTAAAAAATAAATTTGTTTCTTCATGTCCAAAGATTCCAACATATCACCGTGAATATAGATTGTCACTCCTCTGCACGAGCTCCATATATTTGATTGGCGAGGTTGTTAAAGATCTAATCCCTACAATTCAAAGAAAATAAATTAGTAATATGAATTGAATCAACTAGAAGAATCCAAACATGGGTTTCATAAACACAATCTCGTAAAACATGGATGAGTATCTCATCACTATTCCCACAACTAGGGCAAATGGGTGAAACTCCAACTCCTAATTTGCTTCGACGGTAGTGGGTTTAAGAGACGTTCATGTGCCGATACCCACATGAAAGTTTGGAGTTTTATGGGCCCTTACATTCTCATATCTTCTGTCAATCCCCCTCGATATATTTATAATCTTCACATTGACGTTCGTACGTACCTTTGAAAATAATGTAGTATCACAATTTTAAGCCAACCAATTCTTAAAACTTAATTCTCAAAATAATTTTTCAAATAGAGATGATAATTCATTATCCTTTTTTGACGAATATATACAGCTCATCTTCTTATAAAGTTTATATCGTAGGATTTGTTTGGGAGTTACCAAAAAAAATAAGAAAGTATTTTGAGAATAAATAAATGAATGAATAAAGAAAATGGAAGATTTGAGTATTTATTTCACGTTCATAAAATTTATTTATTTTTCATTGGAGTAAAATATTTTGTTAGAGTCTTATATGTTTTGGGTTTTTATTATTGAGTATGATGATTTCGTTTTTTAAAATTCAATCTTTTCGATTAATCATGAATTTACATAAAGATAATAGATAATAGTCTACTAGACTTTAGTCAACAAAAAAATAGTCTACTAGACTTTTGTAAAAAAACAAGAAAAATAGTCTACTAGAGTTATATTGTAGGATCTTTTATTTATTTCTTTTTAATTAGTAGAGTATAATCCTATTATATTTTTTACATTTATTCTTTATGACTATAACCAATTAACCA
Source organism: Trifolium fragiferum (assembly GCA_954870985.1). Lineage (NCBI taxonomy): Eukaryota > Viridiplantae > Streptophyta > Magnoliopsida > Fabales > Fabaceae > Trifolium > Trifolium fragiferum. The sequence goes on from OX940796.1 coordinate 9,614,809, forward strand.
TGCGGGATTGAAAGAGTGATTATGATTTCTAAAAGTAATGTCACATATGATTATTCTCTTTCTTGCTCAAAATTCTTCTTACTAAATATCATTTTCCTAAAAGAAAAATACTTTTTGAAATTTATGTATTTTCATTTCTCTCATTTCTTTTGAAGTATTCCTCTCAATTTCCCTCTTAACCCTCAAACTAAAATTTACGTATGTTTTATACGAATCAAGAAATAGCTATGCTTAAAAAGGGCATTTTAAAAAATACTCATATTTTATTTGTGTACGTTTACACTTTTTTTTGTCAACTAGTCTAATAGTTAGAATTTCACCCTTAACGTGAATAAATGAGATGATCAGAGTTCGAAATTTCTAGGTATCTCACAATTTTTATTATTTTCCGCAAATTTTTTTAAGGTTAACCCCTAGGAAATATGGAGAAAAAATCCGTCTAAAGTTTTGAAGAATTAACCATTCAAATATTAATAAATTTAACCGTTACAATTTTCGAAAGATTAATCTCTCAAAAATGACAGTTCTTTCAACGGGGTTGGCTCTGTCGAAAAAAATAAGAAGCTAGAAATGAGTTGTTTTTTTAGCTTTGTATTGAGCTTAATCACACTTAAAACTTTTCCTCATATTTAGAAGTGTATTTTTTTAGATCAAATCATGATTTTCAATAGTAATTATTTGAGCTGTATAAAAGATTTTGAAGTCTTTCAAGTCTCAACAATATTGCACTAATAACTATAGCTGCATAATCTATAATGTAAATCTTAACACACCTACAACATTAGCCACAATTTAATATCATGAACAAATCTTAGTATAAAAACTCTGCACACTGAGCTATATTCTTCTCACCACTTGGAAATATAAATTCAAATTTCAACCATTGGTTGTATAAACTATAAATCTTGTGCCAGACATAAAAATTAATATTACAACTAGGAAAAAAAAAAGAGAAATGAATGAGGTTACTTCACATCAAAAGTTCACTTGTCTGTGAGTTATGTAATGGTCCCAAAATCACTTAAACCTCTACAAAGCCCCACTTTACATAGGGATCTGAGTTCTGAATAATCTGATATGCAAAGTATATGGCAGTTGATACAACAACCTTTGTTGTCCAAACCTAATAACACCTTTAGCAAAATACACTCACTGCTTCTGGCTCATACTTCACACTCACTTTTCACAATTTAGGACCACAACTGTTGTTGGGTGGATCTGGCCCAAAATCAAAAGTTTCATTAGTCACAATATTGGAACATGGCTTATAACACGCCACGCCACAAAGTAAGTTTTTATATTGGATCTAACTCATCGTTACAAAAGTAACTTTGGAAGACGAAGGATAAAACCCTGAGGGTTCATACAGAGGCTAAATCAGAAATATCTCGATAATTGGTGCATCGTGTAGGGGTCAAACATATGCCACACTCGAGAGATGACAAACCCTTTAGCCATTTAGCATCGATTGGGGGCTACTTTTCTGATACACTTTTACAAAGGAAAAAACCGTGAGGGTTCAGACAAGACTCAAAGCGGACAATACTTAAAAAACACAGTGTTGTGAACTTGATATCAGAACAATGTCTATTTTCGATAGAAGACATAAATAAGAAAAAAGTATAGAATACGACCTACCATGCATATGTTCATTTAGCAACAGAAACCGCGACTGTAACGAATCCAAATCCGTAACAACTTAAGTCACAAGAGTAATTGGGACCAGTCCTAGTTTAGTATGTTTCTGATTAATGGCTGCGGTGCTTGATTGGATACAGATCAGACAGTGATCCTTGCCTGTGTGTCTGAAACTTTTTGGTTTTTGCCAGCTGCTCTAGTTAATTGGTTATGGTACAACCTAAATAAGGGAATGGACCATGCTAATAGTACTAGAGTTTATGTTTGGAAGCATAGTATTGATATTGTGGTCCTAAAATGAGAGGATCAATAATCATAAGGTGTGAGGAAAGTGTGTTTGTTTCTTCCTTGTTTGTCAGTGTCATAGTTGCATTTTGTACTACATAGGAGTATTAGTATTTTAGTCATAAATAAAAATGTGCATGCAGCATTGTTAATTTGGTATATGTTGGTGTGTCCAAAAACCAATTGGAAGAGGGGACACCACGTTGACAATTAATCATCTACCCTTTTATCTCTTTCTTTTCATCAATTTATGTTCTTTAATTCTATGTAGAATGTGCTATTGTTAGGTTGAGTTTGTTTGAGTACATGATCGTGTTCTTATTTGTGTTAAGTATTATTTGCGTACAACTGTCGAAACTAATTTTTGAAATTAAATACAATTGCGATAGACAACAAAACCCCATTAAAAAGGTTTAGGTGTATACTACATTTATTGAATTGAAAAAATGAGTAGAATTTTAAAAAGTGAATTAATAGTAAAACACATTATGTTTAATATACAATTAAGAGATGGGGTCGTTTTGGTGTTATTGGCTTGAGACTTGGGAGTAAGGGTGTTATTGGATCGGTTTTGAGTGAATCCGATGTCCGAATCAATGAATTCTCGATTGGTTCGGTTTTTAATGTTTTTCAAAAATGAATCTGAACCAAACTCATCGGTTTGGTTTGGTTTGGTTTGGATACTTTAATTGGTTTTTACCGCACATTTTTTCCTATGTATTTCATGCTATTATTTTTTTCCGATATATTTTTGTTCATCAAATACAAAATACAATTCATCAAATAAGTTCATCGGATACAAATTACAATTATTTTCCTATAAGTTTATCAAATACAAAATACAATTTTTTTCTCATAAGTTCATCTAGTAAGTTCTCATTTACATAAGGAACACTCGTACTAATTGGTAGTTTAATTATATAACCAAAACATGTTTAAACCGTTGTAAAAAAAAATTAAACCAAAATCAATAACTAAGACCAAATGTTATATAACCAAAACATGTTTATTCTAGTTGCTCTGTTTGATTATATAATTAAAGGTCATGTTAACTTGTGCCCTAAGGGTTGCAAGGTTCTAAAGTAACCAGCTCAGTTTGTTCACCAATGTGAGTGTTATTGATCAAAGGGGCATACTTTTGCACCCAATCCATTTTCTCGCGTGCCCTATAAATTGACCAAAATACCCCTATCCGTTACTTAGGTGGTGGATACACCCTTAAAAAAATCCTGCTAGAATTGTTTTTTATAACGTATGCTACTTAAGTAGCGGACGACATTTTACAAAAAATTCTCATTTTTACAAAGTCCGCTACTAAAATAGCGGAAGGATAAAACGGAAAAGGCGTAGGACGCGCTCAAAACTGGTAGGGTGGTAGAAGTTGATCTCTTGATCAAAAGCTCACTTATAGTTGGGTCGTACATGGCCCAGAGAGAAAAGTTCATCAAAAACCCTAATATGTTTGATTGGGCTCTCTTCTCTCTGTGATTTGCACCCCCTCTGTAAAAATAAGAAATATAGAGAATAGAGTTGAGGCTCACAATTCACTAGCTCTCCCCATGATTGAAGGAAATATAGAGAATCTTGGCTTGGAATATTTTTACTATTTCAAAGTCAAATGAATAATCATAAATAAATGGCATCAAGAGTTAACTTTGTGTTGACACCAAAATTATAAAATTGATGATATTCATTTCGACTTGGTGTTAGAATTTGAATAGAAGAAGAAAACTCATTTCGATCGGCCATGGAACGTGATTTGTCGAAGTTAGCCATATTAATTGGAATTCGACTAATTATTGTGTGACATTCGACTAACATGTGAAGCATTTATCAACGTGGCAACAAACAACATGAATCAACACATCAAGCAAACAAGTCCTACAAAGAAGTTATTGGAAGTTATTAAAGAGAAGTTATCCAAAGAGACACTTGTCAAAATCTTAGATGTAGGAAGTTATTTGTTTTTCTCTATAAATATTTGTAACTTCTTTGTATTAAGGGTTGAATCCTATTTTCTGAATGCATTGCAACACCCACGCCGCGGGGCAAATGGGTTCGGAGGTTGATGAAGATGGATTCCAACCACCCTTTACATTCCATGCAATTTAATATTGCTTTGTTATTGCTTTATTTTCCTTTTTCCTTTACAATTATGCATTTCTTTTCATCTTTATTTTTCTTTCATTTTAATGCTTACTTGAGTGTTATTTCTATCATGTTGTCATGAGACAACTTGTTATTAAAAAGTGTTGGATTCAATTCTAACACTAAAAAGTGTTGGAGGCGATTCTAACACTAAAAAGAAAATAAATGTTCAAGTAAAACCAATGAACATTCATACTTTTCTGGAAAATAATGCACAAATATGTCCTAGGATTCTAGTTGATCCTGCAAGTTTAAATACTTAAACTAGCGATTGTTTACCAAAAATCAGTGTAAACACTTTGAAACCTTTTTTTTTTTTGTTCAACAGATTGAAACTTTGAACTGGGACGGCTGAATGGTTGGTTTTCTAACTAAGCTGAAAGCAAAAAATGAGATTTATTTGGATCTAGGAGGGATGCCCATGTAGTAGCCACTGTACTAGGAGGATTTGGTCTTCTTCAACCTTCGATTTCTGACAATGACACATAAAAGTCTGGTCGCGTAAACAATAGCTTGACACTCTTCGACAAAGTGCATTGCAGCTTTGTTCATATATCATATATGCATGGTATTGCAATGAAGTGTCCATGCATGGTATTGCAGCCCTTGTTCTGCTCGTGTTTCATAAATGTTTCATGTTTGTAAGGTTCTTCTGAATAGTCATCAGTACCAACAAAAATGAAGGACTGCATTATTTTAATGGAAAGAGTATCAACCAACATAATCAGTCATTTAAAACTTATAATTCTTTTATTGACCACAAATCATTTTAAAATAACCATTTGACAAAAACCAAAAACAATATGTCCTAAGTGATAAAATAACCATAAGAATTAGAATGATAAGGCGGTCATGCATTCCACTAAAAAAAACACTATTTTTTAAAAAAAAATAACTCCTAAACTTTACCATGGGGATATAGAACCCTAAACCATATCATAAACATGCAAATAAGATACTTAAATCTAATAAACAAGCATTACCATGGAGGAATGCCAGCTTTAATGCTTGGAGCAACTTTAATGCTAGATACAACAATCATATTTTGTGAAGCAGCTGGACCAGCAGGATCAAGGTTTGTAAGAATATGCAGTAGGAGTAAAGGAGCAGCTTGCTGCCATATTTTATTTGCTTAAGCACTAATTTGATCCACTGCATTAGTGACAGTAAAAAATTTCATGTGTCCATAGAAGACTTAAACTAGGAGTATCAAAACAAAACATTACATATACACAAGGTATCTAACAAGGCAACAAATAACGAAACCATTTTAAAGTTTAAATTATTTTTACTGTTGATGCGAAGGGTAACATGCCCAACATTTTTAAATATTCATTTGTCCATAGAATACATAAATCAGAAGTATCAAAACAAAACAACCCTTTTGAAGTTTAATTTCTTCCTAGCTATGAATGCCCAAAGGTACAAGTTGAATCAACTAATAGATCAAGAGATGACAAAAAATCGAGAGTTAACATTTAACAATTAAAGTTAATTCCTTACAAAATTACAATAAGCTCTGGATCCTTGACCGGCTACACAATTAGACAAAATGTTCAGTTGGATATTCATGTTCTAATCCATTATAGTCATAGTACAACCTTTCCCCCTTTGCTATATCTCGATTGGCAATTAAAAGAACCCGACATTCACCGCCAACATTAAATCTTACGCATTTCAAGTTCTGCTTCTTTTTGCCCTCACTGCAAGAAAATAAGAAACTTCATAAGTACTAGTAATTATTTAAATGAAATAAATTAAAAGATAATGTTAAACTTGACATGAGCTGCGATGATCACGCAGAGGAATTTTTAGTTGAAAGTACTCTCATCTTAGCATTACATTAAAAAGCCTATTGAATATTACCGATATTTAAATTAAAGCCACAAGTGAGTCAATTTGAACTAAACTTAAGTTAAACAGGTTTTAAAATATAACAATGCTTTCATTATTAACACTCTTAATTATCAATCCCCTATCATTGATTAGAGACTTTCCCCTTTGTAAAACATCCAAGATAGGAGACAGTGTGTCTTTGAAAGTGTGTACATACTGAAAACATTCATTGAGATTAATTTGACAATGTCTCGCTATATTATATTATTTAAGGCTACTACCATCACGTGCAGAGAATAAATTTTGAAAATAGAAGAAACATACGGTGTGTGATTGTTGATTCCATTAATGAAACGTGCTATGTTGCTACGTTTATCTGGGCAGATGACCAGTGATTGTGAAGGATTAGAAGCAGTAAGAAGTGTCATAATGCTATCCCCATCATCATATTCCCGATTCTTTAGAAAGTCTACATCTCCAACATATTCTGTTATTATTGTCAAATCTTTTATGGGTTTATCAGCTTCTACAGTGAACCTGCAAAAGAAGAAATTTAAAGTCAGGAATAGAGTGCAAAAGGAGAAAAAGTTGGTGCCAGCTTTTGTTGCATAAGCACTTACCCTTCCAGAGGATCATAAACAACCATGAGGGGCGGACATTCTCCCCTTTCCATCATAGTTCTACACATGTTTAGCGTCTCCGTGTCTTCTTTTGATAAGACCTGAAAAAAATATTTTGAAACTTATATCAAATCTAATCGCATATAACTACAATAGGAAAAAATATTTTCAAACTTATATCAAATCTAAGCGCATATGTGCCCTGATAGTCAGATTAAGTGGTGGATATAACCAAATGAATTCCAAACTAGTGTTTAGATAATCACTTAAACTTCACAAGTCAATAACCTAATCAGTACAGCTCAGCACAAAACAAATATGAATTGAACTTTGAGGGACCCATAATCATTTTCTCTTGTTTCTGTTGAAATGGCAACACAATCAAGTCAATGTTTTAGGCTCTAGGCCGCGAGGACAAAGAGGCAACATATGTAATTCTTAAAGCTTCAAACAATTTTGAAGTAGTATTAATCAACAATAGACTAATACTATTAAAATAATCAACACTACAACTTGCCAATAAACTTTTCCGCATACAAAACATAACACTTAACCAAACAACCAACAATCACGGCGGAGATGCTTGCTTATTAACCAAAAGAACCCTAACAAAAATACAATACATAATTAACAAACCAAAATAAGCTAATTAATTACCTGCATTCCTCCACGTTCAAGAGAAGGATCATTAGCACGCCTTGGTGCCATTCCAGCCATATAGACAAGCTTATTACGGAACACAGTTTTAGTCGCAGTCAACGCCGTTGCCAACGATGCCATCTGTTCTAATCTCCTATTAGAATCATCACTCGGAACAAAAGCCAGCAACCTCCTTTTCTTCTTCGAAACCACCAAAGTACTCCCCCTCTTTCTCTTCTTCTTAGCATCTAATAAAAAACACAAAATCCAAAACACAAACTTTAATCATCAAAAACCAAGGGCCTATTGGGATCGACTTATTTGAGCTTATCTACGAACATAAACTTTAATCATCAAAAACCAAGGGCCTATTTGGATTGACTTATTTGAGCTTATCTAGAGACATAAGTTTTGTGAAACTATTTGAAAGAACATATAAAAACAACTTATTACAATTTTCATAAGTTTGTTTTTCAATTTATTTTCATAAGTTCTCCAATATAGCTTATGAAAATAGCTCGTAAGACATAAAAAAAATAAAATTATTTTATCATTTTCGATAAAAATAACTTATGTAATGAGCTTATACATAAGTGTTAGCGTATAAGCTACAAATAAGCTAAGTATCCAAACAGATCCCAAATCAATCCATGCAATCACATTCCCTAAACATCAACATCACAATTTATCATCAATTGAATAAAACTCAGCTTACCTTGATTCGGAATCAGAGCTGCATCAAATGTTCGTTGAATTTTGAAAAAATCAATAATTTTCGTCTGTACAAGAGGAAAAGCTGCATTTCCAAACAGCATATTGTAAATAAATATAAGCAATGAAAAAATGAAAAGAAAAAAAAAACCTAATTAAAAAAAAATGACAACAACATTGTAAATGAAATTAGGTTAATCGAAACCCTAATTGAATGCATACATTTGGGGTTTTGGGGATTGTGAGAGCAAGAAGGACAAAACCAAGAGGACTTGGGAACGGAAGGGAGGATAGGTGTGAGGCAGAAGATGTGATAGCCGTTATCGCATTTGTCGCAGAGAAGCAACTTGGATGGGGATTTGCCGGAGTTACATTTTTGGCAAACGACGTCGTCGAAGTCAGGAGCTGGAATTGGAGCTTGTGTTCTTCTTCGACTTAATGTTGTTGTTGGTGAAGCCATGAAAATGAGATTTGGGATTTGAGAAATGGGTGCATGAGAAATGAAGAAGAAGGAGAAGGGATTTTATTTATAATTTGTTTATTATTTTATTAATTATTAAATTATTAATTGGAATTGATGATGACGCATTTTCGCGGGGTTATTTTGGTTTGGTTTCGCGGGAACTGTTTTCGTGTGGCGCCATTTGTTTTTTCTTTCTTCTTTTCTTTTGGTGGTATTGTCTTTTTTTGGGGTTGGAGGTATTTTTTTTTTTTGGACTCAAAATAAAAATTAATTCATTCATTCAAATTGAAACATACATAAATCATTATAAATTCAAGATTGCTAAAAATTTAAAAATGTGAATCTGCAAATAAACTCGCATTACCTAGGTTAATAGCATACAACAGCATCATGAAAGTGCTTACAAATATGACAGAATAAATGTCACCGGAATATTCATACTTTCGGATCTGCAACTTTGATATCTAAATCTTCATCTTCATCAGATTTGTAATGAGTTGAGGTTGATATGTCAATTTGAATCAACAAAACACAGTATTAAAACGAAAAACCAACAAACGCCGCACAAGACGACGACAAAACACAACACCGCACAAGACGACGACAAACAAAAAATTACAAAGAAAAACCAAATATATGTGAAAATCATTTATTTGAATAAAAAAAAACAATTTAGAGGGGTGATTTTGGATCAAAAATTGACCCTAAAACCACCCATCTTTTAGTGGATGAAGAAGAAGAGAAATTAGGTTTAGGAGAAAAAGGGGGGCGGTTGTGTGAGAGAAAGGAGAGAAAGGGAGTTGTCATTATAAATATTGTTTTTCTTTTCTTTTGATGAATAAAAAGTTGAATTTAAAATAACTTTTACTATTTTTTTAATCAAGTTTTCATAAAAATTATTCTTAAAAATACAAAAAAAAAAAAAAAAAAATTTTTAAGTCAAAACAAATACTCCCTTAATTCTAAGGGTGACCGCGGTGCGGTTTGGTACGGTTTTGAGCCTAAAAATCATCCTAACCGCGAGATAAAATTGCATGCGGTTCGGTTTGGTTCGGTGTATTTTTAAAAAGTCATCAAAATCAAACCAAACCAAACCAATGCGGTTATGATCGGTTCGGTGTTTGTGGTTTACACCATAATTAAAATATACTGAAATTGAATTAAATTAAATTAAACACAATAAGTGGTTGTGTTTTACATGCATGTTTTTTTCCTTCTTGGAACAGTAAAAAGATTCATTAAACTGGGGAAACATCCAAACTCACACTCACTCAACTCGGGTTTTTCCCGTCAAAGCGGGTACGATTTAGACGGGTTCCCACGAGTGTGAGTTTTATTGTCATGCTTACACATAAAATAGTAAATAATTGAATAGTGAAATTATGAAGACTTGTTGTGAACTTTGTTTCAATGATATATTTGTTTATTGTTATTGGGCATTGTATATTGGAATATAATAAAACTTAATGTGACACAAACAGGGGGTGTCACGTTTGGGAAAGAAAAAATTAAGCCTCCTAAAACACATGTGATTCCCAATAAACCTCTTATGAAAGTTGGTTTGAAGCCAAATACAAATAGTTCTCAAGATGTGGCGGTTCATATGATGCATGACAAAATCGAGAACCATAGTGAGAAAGATGAAAATCAAGTTCAAATTGTTCAATCTCTTTCCATTAATTCCAACATCAACAACTTGGAGAAAGTGCAAGAGAAAATCAACGTGGGAGGGAGCACGCTTGTTGACCCATGCCAAAAGACTGAGAACATGAGATCAGCAGATGAATCTCATATGATGATATTGAACTAATGAGTCTTTTTTATTTTTTGGGCTCTTTGTTTCTATTTTTATTTTTTTAATGATAGTGATTTCTTGGAATTGTAGAGGTGCTCAAGGAAAACATTTTCGAAGAGCACTCAATAATTTTTGCAGGAAGAATAGAGTTGACATGGTTGCTTTGCAGGAAACCCGGTGTAGCGGTAACACTGCTCGAAAAACCATCAAGAGCCTTGGCTTCAAACACCATATAGTGGCAGAAGCTAGGGGATTCTCAGGCGGCATTTGGTTAATGTGGAATAGATCGGATATACAAATTCAATTAATTAAAAATAATTTTCACTTTCTTCATGTGCAGGTTATGGAGAAAGACGTTGACCCATGGATTCTTACTGTGGTGTATGCTAGCCCTCGAGATAAAGAGAGAAACGACACTTGGCAAAAATTACGTAACCTTGCAGACACTATTAATATCCCTTGGTTGGTGATTGGAGATTTCAATGAGATTGCCAAGCTTGATGAAAAGAAAGGAGGAGCACCGACAGATATTAGAAAATGTCATAGCTTCAACAACTGGATCAACGATTGTAAGCTTATTGAAGTGACAACTGTTGGGACGAGATTTACTTGGAGAGGTCCTAAGTGGAATGGGAGAGACAGAGTTTTCAAGAAGCTTGATCGGGTCCTTTGTAATGTTGCTTGGAGATTGCGATACCATGAGGGTTTTGCTAAAGTCCTTCCTCGTATTCATTCAGATCATCATCCAATTATTACTCTTTTTGAAGGGAATCCAAATGTCGGCAGAAATCGTCCTTTCCGTTTTGAGGCTGCTTGGGTCACACATGAAGAGTTCCATATATTTCTCAAGGATAAATGGAGTGGTGGGAGTGATTTGGTCCATAGATTGCATGATCTTACTCCTCACCTCAAGGAATGGAATAAAGAGACTTTTGGAAATATTTTTAAAAGGAAAAAAGAGTTGTTAGCAAGATTGAATGGCATCCAGAATAGTCCAAACTATGGTTACAGTAATTTTCTCGACACCTTAGAGAGAGAGCTTCAAGAGCAGCTTGCAAGCACTCTTTTCCAAGAGGAATGTCTTTGGTTTCAAAAATCTAGAGGGCAATGGATTGTGGATGGAGACCGTAACACTAAGTATTATCATTCCAAAACCATTATTAGAAGGAGACGTAACAAAATCATTACCTTACGCAACGAGAACGGTGAGTGGATTGATGACCCCGACAACCTAAAAAATATGGTAAGAAATTTTTATATCAATTTATTCCAGGAGGATGAGCCAATTCGCGAGTCAATTATTTCACGGTCCACTTATCCTATGAATATGGAGGCCCATCATAATACTCTGAGTGCTCCAGTTCTTTTGCCTGAATGCAAGAGAGCTCTCTTTGACATGGGACCACATAAAGCGCCAGGTGAGGATGGCTACCCTGCTATGTTCTTTCAACATTGTTGGGACATTATTGCAGATTCTCTCTATCAGTTTGTTAACCAGGTTTGGCTAAATCCTTCTCTTGTCTCTTCTATTAATAATACTCTTATTGTGATGATTCCTAAAGTTGACAGGCCTGAGTTAGTGACTCAATTTCGCCCTATTGCTTTGTGTAATGTGATATATAAGATTATCACGAAGGTTATTGTCAATCGAATCAAGCCCATGTTGAATGATATCATTTCCCCCTACCAATCTAGTTTCATACCGGGTCGCACTATCCATCATAATATTATTATAGCCTAGGAAATGATACATGCAATGGCTAAGATGAAAGGTAAGAAGAAGTTCATGTCGATTAAAATTGACCTTGAAAAGGCATATGATCGTCTTAATTGGAATTTTATAGAGAATTGTCTCTTTGAATGTAAGTTTCCTCCTAAATTCATAAGTATTATTCGTCATTGTATTACTTCTACTTCTTACAAAATGCTATGGAATGGGGAAAAAACTGATACTTTTTTGCCATCCAGAGGCATTAGACAAGGAGACCCCTTATCGCCTTATTTGTTTGTTATTTGTATGGATCGTTTATCTCACATTATTGCAGACCAGGTAGAAGCCGAGTACTGGAAACCCATGCGTGCAGGTAGATCCGGTCCTCAAATTTCTCATCTTCTTTTTGCTGACGATCTTCTTCTCTTTGCAGAAGCTTATATTGAGCAAGCTCATTGTGTGATGCATTGTTTGGAGACATTTTGTAAAGCTTCTGGTCAGAAGATTAACAACCAAAAAACCGAAGTCTTTTTCTCTAAGAATGTGGATCAAGAACTTAGGGAAGACATTTTAAATCATACTGGTTTCACTCAAGTCAATACCGTGGGAAAATATTTGGGTGCTAGCATTGCACCTGGGAGAACCACAAGGGGGAAATTTAACCATATTATAGGAAAAATTCAAAACAGGTTGAGTGGTTGGAAGCAACAATGTCTTAGTTTTGCTGGGAGGCTTACCCTTTCAAAATCTGTTCTTAGCTCTATCCCGTACTACCACATGCAATATGCTAAACTCCCCAAGACTCTTTGTGATGAGATAGAGAAAATTCAGAGAGGTTTTTTATGGGGGGATACTGATCAAGTTCGCAAACCGCATCTTGTGAGTTGGAATGTGTGTTGTCTTCCAAAGAAGGAAGGAGGCCTTGGGATAAAGAGCCCTCACCAAATGAATGAGGCCTTCCTCATGAAAATGTTGTGGAATCTTATTAATCGTCCTGATGATCTGTGGTGTAAGGTGTTGTATAATAAGTATGGTAGACACAAAGATTTTCGCACTGCAATAACCTCTTTATCTTATGATTCCCCTCTTTGGAAAGCCTTAACAAGTATTTGGGACAAATTTCAGCAGAATATTGTGTGGAATTTGGGCAATGGAAATCATATCAACTTTTGGTTGGACAAGTGGACTCTTAGTGGCGACTCGCTCATTAATACCACTAGCCAACCTGTCATAGATACAACTCTCACCGTGCATGATGTCTTGAACCCGACAGGAGATTGGAACCGTAGCTTTCTTGATAATAATCTCCCTGTTAACATCGTTAATCAGATCTTAGCTATTCCTGCGCCTACTGATTTGGATGGTCCAGATACTATTGGGTGGAGAGGAACAACCACAAGACACTTCACAGTTCAGAGCGCTTATAAACTTCAAAGAGGGCAATATCAATCTTTAGATGGAGAATGGAAGGCCTTGTGGTCTTGGAAAGGCCCTCATCGAATTCAAACTTTCATCTGGATGGCTGCCCATGAGCGACTTCTCACCAATTATCGTAGGAGTAAATGGGGTGTTGGCATCTCTCCTTTATGTAGCAGTTGTGAAACTGAAGAGGAGACTATTATCCATGTCTTAAGAGATTGCCCAAATGCAACACAGGTATGGCTCAGATTAATTCCTTCAAAACACGTTTCTAATTTCTTTTCTTTATCTTGCAGGGATTGGATCTTTAAAAATATCACCAACCATTTTAATGGAATTTATAACGTGGATTGGATTTCAACTTTCATGGTGGCGTGTTGGCACCTGTGGACATGGAGAAACAAATCAATTTTTGAAGAAGGCTTTCAACGCCCGCATGACCCAACTTTTATTACTCTCAAAGTGGCAAAAGAGATTGAAGGGTATTCTGAAGTCCCCAGAAGCAATCGAAAAAGTGACACGATCTACATTGATTGGAAAAAACCTCAAGAAGGGTGGATTAAGCTCAATTGTGATGGATCTCAAAATGATAGGGTGGGCCTTGCTGGGTGTGGAGGTTTGTTGAGGGACTCAAGTGGCAAGTGGATCAAGGGCTACTCTCGAAAAATTGGATCTTGTGATGCGCTGCATGCAGAGATGTGGGGCATGTACCTAGGAATGGACCTTGCTAGGAGGCAGGGAATCACCCATCTCCATGTCGAAAGTGATTCTAAAGTGCTGATAGATATGGTGACTGATAGAGTTAAGCTCAATGGAAGCACCCCCACTTTGGTGCTTCGCATTAAGCATCTTCTTGCTTTGAGTTGGCAAGTCATTTTGTCTCATACATGGCGCGAGGGAAATAGAAGCGCAGATTGGCTCGCTAATTTTAGTTACTCTCTTGATTCTTTTGATATTAATGTTTTGGAGACTCCACCTAGAGAGCTTCAAAGTATGCTTTTTGACGATATATCTGGGGCTTGCATGCCTAGGAATGTTCGTATAACTCTGTAGTTTTTTTCTTTTTGGGGCTTTGCCCCTTTATTCCACCAAAAAAAAAAGAATATAATAGAAACTTAATGCGGTTAACCACGGTGTTTGCGGTTTTTGCGGCTCGCGGTTTTGCAGTTCGCGGTTCAATAAAAAAGCCATCCAAATACATTCAAACCAAATGCGGTTTTTGCGGTTTTCGGTTTGGATTGGTTCGGTTTGCGGTTTTACTTTTGGATTGGTTCGGATACGATCACCCCTACTTAATTCTAGTGCAGATTTAATTATTGATTTTTGTGTCGTTAAGACCATGGATACAGAGGTATGTATATTCTGGACACTTTAATACAGTCAAATGTGTAGCCTTTTAAAATTTACCGCTTTATGTTATTAATATAAATAATTTGTTTGCATCTTAATCTTATCTTAATCTTAATCTTAATCTTATTTTATCTTATCTTAATCTTAATCTTAATCTTATCTTAATCTTAATTATAATAAAAGTTATGTTTAACACCTACTAAAACCCTAATTGAGCTCTTAACTTAATCCTAATTTTTCCCTCCTAAACCACTATTTTTTTTTTGGTTACATTCTAAACCACTATTAATTAATACTCTCATTTAATTTCTCTCTCCTAAATTTGAATTTTGAATTAGACATTCGCTATATATTGAAAATAACACATTTATCTCACCTAGATTTGAATTTTGAATTAGTCATTTGCTATGTATTGAAAATAACACATCACTAAATGATTTTATTTGCAATTAATTTTGTACTACCATTTCTGAATCAAATTATTTTGATTTTATATGATTTTAATTTTATAGTATCATCTATTTTTATTAATTTATTAGTATTGTTTAGTTTCATTTGTACTATCTGTTTTAAATTTCAATATATTTATGTTTAGATTTCATTTTTTTATTTGCTATTTTTATTATAGAAATTTAAATCATATATCTAGCGTTCAACTAAATTCGTACAACACAAGGGTTAAAGTCTAGTTATTTTAAAGGTTAAATCATTATATTAATGGATTAAGTTGAAACGCATCGTTTTAATAAAAATAAATAAATTAATTAAATATATATTTATTTAAGAAAGAAAGAAGGGTCTAGAAAGAAAGAAAGAAAAAAAAAAAACCACCGAATTCCCACCTCCATTGTTGGTCTCATATTTCCATTTTCTTATTTCTATTTTCATTCCTCAACTTCGGTCCCCACCCCACTTTCAATTTTTCCTCTTCTTCCTTTAAATCACCAAACTCTTCCCATAAACCAAACACTCTAGAAGAAGATTGTACATCTAAGCAAAGTAAATCCTTAGTCTTACAAGCATTATTGAATATAATTTTGGGGTTAGGGTTAGTGTTCTAAAGAAGGAAAAGAGCATCCACTCCTTGAAAGTTGCTTATGAAACTCTTGAGGTAAATATATCACTTATAACTCAACAATTTATCTTAGGTATATGTAGTTGGTTTAGAAATTTAATGTTAGAGATTAGAGTAGATATTGGAGGATTTTATGGTTACACACATGTTTAGTTAAAACCTAGAATGACTTTCTAAATCTTGATAAATATTATTGATGTTCAGATTCTGTAGAAATTGCTCCGGTGGTTATTCTGAAAGGCATTGCTAAGAATGGAGTTGATTCATCATAGTTGTGAGTTGACGATAATCATTATCACATATTTTAATTATTGTTATTATTATTGTTATTTGATTATTTTCTATCTTAAAGTATTTATGGAAATGGAGAAACACAACCTTTGAGCATTTTTATCTTGTCATCATTATTTGAATTTTTAAAGTTCTCGGTATTAATATGGTCTCTATTTGAATTTACTTATGATTTGTTGAGCATAAGATTTGAAATTGAGATTTGATTTATATACTTTGGACATACGTTTGATATGTTGAGAAATATGGATTTTGAGATATGTTTTTGGAAGATATGTTGATATTCTCCGTTTGGATTGGTTTTTCTTATGATTTATAAAGTGGAATATTTTTAATTCCGTTTGGACTATATGTATTTCGACAAAAGCTTTCGAAAGGCATTGAAACATGGTTTTAAGCAATGTATTTTAAGAATCACGATTATAATGACGGCGATCTAGGTGCACCTAGTAATGCAATTTCGGTTAGGGAGAATTACCTGTTAGATGGAGCTGCCCCGATGGAAAGGCCGCCATTAGGAGGAGAGGGCTATCAACGAGATGTAAACTTCCTAATCGATAGATTTGATATTTTCTTGAGTCGAGAGAAAAGAGCTATCCGTTAGATGGAGCTACCACTAAGAGAGGCCACTCTTAGGAGGAAAGAGCTATCAACGAGATGAAGCTAGCTCTCGGTTTTAGCATTTAATGATCGATATAATTTGATGACGTGTTTTCCGAATCGATGAGAAAAGGGCTATCCGTTAGATGGAGCCGCCGCTAAGTGAGAGGTCGCGCTTAGGAGGAAAGGACTATCAACGAGATGGAGCCATCTCTCGATTCTCTCGCAAGATTTTACTTATTTTATTTTACTAGACTCTATATTTTATTTAAAATTGAATATTTTGATTCTTTTGTTTATACTCGATTTCTATATCTTTTATAATGTTTTTGATTTGGCTTTTCACCTCTTTATGGCATTGGATTTTTGAATAGTTTTCTTTTATGAATAAACCTATAAGTTTAGTGAATTTTCACGTGCACATTTTATGAATTAGTTATATTTTTTTCATGGTTACTATCTTTGTAAATTGAAATTTAGTTTGAGAAAACTAATTATTCGTGCCCTTGTGTGTTTCCCTTCTAGTTGGTGGTGGTTGTTGTCTCTCACTAAGTCCTCGTGACTTACCCCTTCATATTCTATTTTTTTCAGATTAAGGAGAGTAGCAAGCTTCTAGTAGATTCAAGTTCCAGATCGTAGCTCTTTGGTAGGTTCCCTTTGGTGGAAGTCTCTATTGTTTATGTTGAGTCGATGTATCTGCAGCTATTGTGTCTAGGAATATTTTATTTTGGAATGTATGAATATTAAATATCTAAACCTTGAACTGCTGACCGATAATGTATGCAGTAGAAATATTAAACAGGATTTATTTTGATTTTGGAAACGTTGAAAATACAGATGATACTCTGTTGAAATTTTAGTAAATATTATTTTTATGAAGTAAAAGTCATATTTTAAAATATTTTATATATCGTTTGATAGGTTTGGTCATAAGGCTTGCCGAACTAGTGTGTTAGTTCGTGCGCCGATCACGATTCAGATTCGGGTCGTGACAAAGTTGGTATCAGAGCTCGGTTGTAGGTCCTAATAGCTGCAGACATAGAATGAGAATAGGTTCTTGTTAGTAAATTGTGAACCGCGGCACCATTTACTTGCAATAAGCTATTAGCATTCTATGGTAGTCTCACTTGTTGTCCAATCCTATGATCTCTTTTGGTCTTTGCTTTGTCTCCCTCTTATTTTCGTCTAGTCCAATACTCGGACAATTTTCTTTCATTTGGTGAGGATGCCACCCAACACTAGAAGGGAAGTTTGTTCCTTATGGGTTTACTTCCCAACCTTAAGACTCTAGTCAAAGAGATTGTGGTTCGGTCGTACTCGTTGTTGACTTGAAGAAAATGATGGAGGATGTGGCGTTCATGTCCGGGCGTGACTTGGTTGCAAGAGTAGTTGGTGTTGAGGTGCCTAGAGGAAAACAAATATTACAGCGAGTATTGCAACAACTTGTAGCGGCTGTTGTTGGGCAGTAGTAGGGTAATCTATGACAAACAAATCTTGACGGGTCACAAGAAGTTAGCCAACGTATATACTAGGCGATAACCCCTTATAGAGAGATTGATGTGGATATAGAGAAATTCATGAAATTTAAACACTTGCTTTTTCTACGTCTAGTGTGTGTGAGGATCCATTGAAATTTATTTACCATCTAAAGAGGTTATAAAAGGCATTAGGAAGCTTAGGTATAAGGGCGGTAAAATTGGCATCATTTAAGTTGGAGAGTTTGGTATATGACTTGTTTGATACACTTACAGGTTGAAAACAAAAAGGATCACTGACGCTGGCATGGAGTGAGATCTCTTGATTGTCTGTGGTTCATTTTCTTCAAGAAAGTGTTAATGATGGATTAGCTCACGACTATGAGAGATTTGAACAAACTGAGGATATATCAATTTCATATAAAACCCGTTTTATAGAGATTTCAAAGCACGCTCCTCACCCTATCATAGAAGATATTTGTAAAGTCGTTCGTCAGAGAATTAAGGGAATAGTTAATTTCATATGTGGTATGACTTATTTGTTAAATTTTGCGGAGCTTTCTAGTTTGACACTTCAGATTGAGCAACAAATGTTTAAGGGTGGTAGTAAACAAGATTCTCGCAGGGAATGAGTTGAACAATCATATTGTAATTATTCTTATCGTGGTGCTGAAGTTATATTTGGTCATTAGGGAAAGTAAACAGTATCACAAGAGAGATAGTTCTAGTGGACAAACTTTTGAACATATTGCATAGTTGTAGATTAGATCACGGGGCATATAGATAATCCACTCTTACTTAGAGTAATTTTAATTCTATAGTAGTTAAGTATGTCATATTATGAGAGATTATCCTTGGTAGCTACGACACAACCATTATACAATCATTTATTAACACAAGTAGCTTTAGTATATATTTTGACAGGACTTGAGTATAGATTCTTTGTCCTTCCATCATGCCACGCAACCCTATTATAACTAGGAAGTGAAAGTTGAGATATTGGGTAATAGCTTTTATCCTTTTCGAGTGGAACACGATTTTGTACCATATAATTTAACCTCCAGTTTAGGATCTAACAAGTTATTGAAAAAGTTGTTATGGATAATTTGTATTGATTATGGACATACAAGTGATTTCAAAAGTATTATAACAAGTTTCAAAAGCGTGAGTTTCTTGTTGTTTTTCCTAAAGAATTTCCTAAAATGCCACCTGATAAGGATATTGAATTCTTTATAGACTTGGTTCCTAACCTTCAACTCACCTTTGTACCTCTTCATAGAATAGCCTGGCCGAACTTTAGATGTTATGAAAACGACTACAAGGTTTTCTCAATAAGAGTTTTACTCGCCCAACTTCTTTTCCTTCGAAAGATCTAGTATTGTTTGAAAAGAAAAGAAATGAACCCATGCGCTTATGTGTAGTATAGAGAATCAATTGGATGATAGTAATGAAATGAATATTGTTTACTCTGAAATTGACGAGTTGTCTGATCAACTTCAAGGAGCTAAGTATTTTTGCCTAAGATTGATTTACAGTCTTGGCATCACCAGATGAAGGTTAAGAGGGATCTTATTTCAATGAAAATTCTTTGCACATGTTACGAGCATTATGAAATTTTAGTTATGTCTTTTGGGTTTAATAATGCTCCAACATCTTTATGGATTTGATGAATTGGAATTTAAACCACCCGTATATTAGTATGCTAAGATTTATTTAAACGAGATCATTTCTTTACCTGACATGTCAATCTCTACTATCCTTGGAAACATGGCTCATTTGACTGCACTGTTTTGGAAGTCTATTTGAATTGGAACCCCGTTTGAATCTTAGTACAATCATTATCCTAGGACTGATGGTCAATCTGTCAAAACTATACAAAACATATAGAGGATATGTTTCGTGCTTGTGTTCTTTATTTTTGGAGGAAGTTGACCAATGTTTTTCTATGATGAAATTTTCCTATAAATAGTTACCAATCTAGTATTAAAGTGGCGCCTTTTGAGGCAATATATATAAACAATGTATGTCTTCAATAATAGGATGGTTTGAAGTTGGCTAGTCTAAACTAGTGAACCTAGAGTTGATTCAAGATGTCATTGGAAAAAAAAAAAGTTAAATTGATCTGAGATCGTTTAGTGACAACTCAGAGTAGGAAAAAGGCTTATTCTGACAAGAGGTGGGGTCCCTTGGAGTTCACATGGGAGGTCATGTATTTTTAGGTGTTTCACCGATGAAAAGAGTTTTGCAGTTTGGCAAGAAAGGTATGTTAAATCCACGGTTCGTTGGGCCATTTGAGATTTTGGAGAGACTCGAGCTTGTAGCTATTGCCTAGCACTTTCATCAGATCTGTCAGGAGTTTATCCGGTCTTTCATATTTCGATGCTTTAGAAGTACCTTTATGATCTTTCACATTTCATTAGTCATGAATATGTTCATTTATATGAGAATTTGAAATACACCGAACACCCGGTAGCAATAATAGATAAGGAAGTTAGACGATTATGTTCCAAGGATATTGTTTCAGTAAAGGTTTGGTGGAAGGAATCATCAGGTGAAGAAGCAATGTGGGAGTTTGAAGAAGTCATGCGGACAAAGTATCCACACTTATTTCAAAATCAAGGTTGATAGTATAAATTCGAGGACGAATTTTCTTTAAGGGGGGAAGACTGAAACACATCGTTTTAATAAAAATAAATAAATAAATTAAATATATATTTATTTAAGAAAGAAAGAAGGGTCTAGAAAGAAAGAAAGAAAAAAAAAAAACCACTGAATTCCCACCTCCATTGTTGGTCTCACATTTCCATTTTCTTATTTCTATTTTCATTCCTCAACTTCGGTCCCCACCCCACTTTCAATTTTTCCTCTTCTTCCTTTAAATCACCAAACTCTTCCCATAAACCAAACACTCTAGAAGAAGATTGTACATCTAAGCAAAGTAAATCCTTAGTCTTACAAGCATTATTGAATGTGATTTTGGGGTTAGGGTTAGTGTTCTAAAGAAGGAAAAGAGCATCCACTCCTTGAAAGTTGCTTATGAAACTCTTGAGGTAAATATATCACTTATAACTCAACAATTTATCTTAGGTATATGTAGTTGGTTTAGAAATTTAATGTTAGAGATTATAGTAGATATTGGAGGATTTTATGGTTACACACATGTTTAGTTAAAACCTAGAATGACTTTCTAAATCTTGATAAATATTATTGATGTTCAGATTCTGTAGAAATTGCTCCGGTGGTTATTTTGAAAGGCATTGCTAAGAATGGAGTTGATTCATCATAGTTGTGAGTTGACGATAATCATTATCACATATTTTAATTATTGTTATTATTATTGTTATTTGATTATTTTCTATCTTAAAGTATTTATGGAAATGGGGAAACACAACCTTTGAGCATTTTTATCTTGTCATCATTATTTGAATTTTTAAAGTTCTCGATATTAATACGGTCTCTATTTGAATTTACTTATGATTTGTTGAGCATAAGATTTGAAATTGAGATTTGATTTATATACTTTGGACATACGTTTGACATGTTGAGAAATATGTATTTTGAGATATGTTTTTGGAAGATATGTTGATATTCTCCGTTTGGATTGGTTTTTCTTATGATTTATAAAGTGGAATATTTTTAATTCCGTTTGGACTGTATGTATTTCGACAAAAGCTTTCGAAAGGCATTGAAACATGGTTTTAAGCAATGTATTTTAAGAATCACGATTATAATGACGGCGATCTAGGTGCACCTAGTAATGCAATTTCGGTTAGGGAGAATTACCCGTTAGATGGAGCTGCCCCGATGAAAAGGCCGCCATTAGGAGGAGAGGGCTGTCAACGAGATGTAAACTTCCTAATCGATAGATTTGATATTTTCTTGAGTCGAGAGAAAAGAGCTATCCGTTAGATGGAGCTACCACTAAGAGAGGCCACTCTTAGGAGGAAAGAGCTATCAACGAGATGAAGCTAGCTCTCGGTTTTAGCATTTAATGATCGATATAATTTGATGACGTGTTTTCCGAATCGATGAGAAAAGGACTATCCGTTAGATGGAGTCGCCGCTAAGTGAGAGGCCGCGCTTAGGAGGAAAGGGCTATCAACGAGATGGAGCCATCTCTCGATTCTCTCGCAAGATTTTACTTATTTTATTTTACTAGACTCTATATTTTATTTAAAATTGAATATTTTGATTCTTTTGTTTATACTCGATTTCTATATCTTTTATAATGTTTTTGATTTGGCTTTTCACCTCTTTATGACATTGAATTTTTGAATAGTTTTCTTTTATGAATAAACCTATAAGTTTAGTGAATTTTCACGTGCAAATTTTATGAATTAATTATATTTTTTTCATGGTTACTATCTTTGTAAATTGAAATTAAGTTTGAGAAAACTAATTATTCGTGCCCTTGTGTGTTTCCCTTCTAGTTGGTGGTGGTTGTTGTCTCTCACTAAGTCCTCGTGACTTACCCCTTCATGTTCTATTTTTTTTTTTTTTTCAGATTCAGGAGAGTAGCAAGCTTCTAGTAGATTCAAGTTCCAGATCGTAGCTCTTTGGTAGGTTCCCTTTGGTAAAAGTCTCTATTGTTTATGTTGAGTCGATGTATCTGCAGCTATTGTGTCTAGGAATATTTTATTTTGGAATGTATGAATATTAAATATCTAAACCTTGAACTGCTGACTGATAATGTATGCAGTAGAAATATTAAACAGGATTTATTTTGATTTTGGAAACGTTGAAAATACAGATGATACTCTGTCGAAATTTCAGTAAATATTATTTTTATGAAGTAAAAGTCATATTTTAAAATATTTTATATATCATTTGATAGGTTTGGTCATAAGGTTTGCCGAACTAGTGTGTTAGTTCGTGCGCCGGTCACGATTCAGATTCGGGTCGTGACATAAATCTCTTAGAACAACATGTACAATTTGAGGGGGGGTGGCCTGTTAAGACTAAGCAAGCAAAAAAAAAGGAGTTGCGGCGCTTGCTCGAACATCCAACTCAAAACCCCATGTCCTCCAGCCAAACCCTAATGGGCTCCACATGGGACAAGGAAGCAAGGAGTTGAGCAAGCCTATTAGCTTTCGTGCTTATGTGGCTAAACAAACAGGTCATAAACCTATTCATATTACATTTGATACCCCACACTAAATTGCCAACATAAGATCTAAGACACTGACTACGGTTTGATAAGTGCACTAGTCTGTCAACGAGTAATAATTCACACTTATGTGTCTAGAATGAGTTTGTATCCACAGGGATCGTGCCAATGCGCGACTAGCGTTATTTAAGTTCATAGTTTTGCATTCGCTTTGGTTTAAAAAAAGAGTTTTAGTTGAAAATTTCGAAATGCAGTGCAGAAATAGAAGAAAGATATGGTGATTGGACTCAGCCCCCTACTACGTTTTGGCATGATTAGTGTATAACATAGTACTTAGTCTAGCATCCGGCGTCAATTCTATCATTGTTGTGGCAATATCTTACTATTACCCTAATATATGTGAAGTCTCACTCACTACAAGAAATATGATTTTTTGCAGTGATTTTTTTTTGTTGTAACAATTTATAATAAAAAAAGTCGCTGCCAAAAATCATATTTCTTCTAGTATCTACAATTATAACTAGGATACCTACGAGAGCCTACATCGCTTGTCACATACCCTAACTACAACGTGAGTTATCCAACATACATGCATTATGCCCATTGACCATCAAATGTCTCTAAAGCCTAGTGTCAGACTATTCAGCCTTTAATTGCTCAGTTCAAACAAGTTTATGATTCCGCCTCTATCATCCTTAGTTCGAAGGTAGTTCTGGATGTTACCGTCTCTATTCCTCTAGCCTTATTTGCTACTAGATCTGGACAAATATTAAGTAAACCCTAATATTTATTCTAAGAGCACTTCCGCTTATCAGGCAAGATTGCGGAATACGTATTTAAAACAAGAAAGTAAATAAGTAATATAGTACTAAGTAACATTTATTATAATTTTGACTCAACGTACTCCAAATATTCATAGGGGAGTTCATCTTTTCCGCCACAACCTAAAGGATCTATACAAATGATTACATAATTTAATTACAAGAATAAAACTATGCTACCTAAAGAAAGATACCTTGTTGAGGAAGTTACCTTTCCTGTGAAGGGGGAAAGTTCTTTCCGTAGAGAGCTCATTTGCACTCCTTGCTCCTCTTGAACAACTATATAGTACTAGAGAATGCTCTCAATTTCTGAATGAAAAATAATGAGGAAAATGAGCTATATTTATAGTTTTTCTAACAGGTCTCAACGTCCTCATCGTGTTGCGATTGGTCCATCGTACTACGATGCATGGATTTGTTTGAAAATATAACTAATTTCTGCGCGCAATCACCTTGCTCTCCAAGTAAATCGCATCGTACCTAAAGAAAGATATCTCGCTGAGGAAGTTACCTTTCATATGAAGGGGGAAAGTTCTTTCTGTTGATAGCTCATTTGTCCTCCTTGCTCATCTTGAACAACTCTAGAGTACTAGAGAATGCTCTCAAATTCTGAATGAAAAATAATGAGGGAAATGAGCTCTATTTATGGTTTTTCTAACATGCCTCAACGTCCTTATCGTGTTGCGATGGGTCATCGTACTGCGATGTGTGGATTTGTTTAAAAAATACAACTGATTTATGCGCATAATACCTTGCTCTCAAAGTAAATCGCATCATACCACGATGGGTGCGATGGCGCGCATTGTTATCCATTTTTTGTTCTTTCTTGGTATTTTCTTGTATTCTTGCTCCTTTCCGCGCTTTGGTTCGATTCTTCAAGTTTTGCTTCGTATTTGGGCTTGTCTTGAGTCATTTTATTACTAACACTATACCTAAAATGCTACAATTTTTTTTGTCTTCAGACAGGAACTGCCTTGGTTGAGGAGCAAAAGATTGTTGCATTATCACTTTCAAAAATCACTTCCTGGAAGCAACAATCGTATGCTAGATGGATCACATTGTAGAGAGCAGTAGCTTCAGCTATAGTCGATTCGTCATTACTTGGAGATTCCCAAGTAGTCGCTGCGCCCAGGAAGCCATCGGAGTTCCGACACGTCGCGCATAATCCCCATCTTCCAGCTCTGGACAGGTTAGCATCATAGTTGATTTTAATCGTACCCACCATATGTTTAGTCCACCGAGTAGGATTAGCATTGTGTTGATGTTGATTATTGTGGTTGGTATTGTTGTTGTTATGATTAGGTTCATAAGTTTGCTCCGAATTAATTGCTAGTTGGTACTCCAAAATGCTTTTGTTTGCTTTCTCTATGACAGTTTGGTTAGTGACCTCTCTTAGTTCAAATGTATGTTGGTTACGAGCATACCAGACGCCATATATAATAGTCGCAATTTAGATCACATCTTCGCCTCTTAGAGTGGTAATAACATAGGTAAGTCAGTTGATGAAATTATCGTGGTTGTTGCTGAACTTGATACCTAATTTTATCCCAAACCATATCATATTAGCATATTGGCATTGCATGAAAGCGTGTTCAATGATTTCCGCATGTTGAAGGCATTTAGGACATACAATATGGCAAAGAATGCCTCTTTTTTCCAATCCACTTCTAACATGAACAACTCTTCAAATGATTTGTTTGCAGATTGATTCTTATTAGACTTAATTGCATTTCTTGTCCCTATATTTTTAATTTTTTGCTGTTTTGGTCCTACTTTTAAAATTCGACAGATCTGGTCCCCTAACACATATTTTGTCTAAAGTATGATGATACAACATGTTTTAATTGAACTTTATGAAAGATTTTTCTTACAATATCATCGATGTTGGTATTTTTTTATCATCGAATCATATACCACGTCATTTAAATTATATTATATCGTCAATTCATAGTTAAAAATTACGATATGAGAACCAAAATCGTCGAATTTTAAAATAGAAAAACCAAAACTGCAAAAAATTTAAAATAAAAAAGCCAAAACTGCAATTAAACCTTATTTTTATTATTATCAACTTTATATTAAGATTTATTTATTCTACTTTATTATTAGATTTTTGCTATTCACACCCCAAAAAACACTTCTTACACCCCAAATTGACCAAAATACCCTTAAAATAAATTAAATTTCCATTCATCCAAAACTCTTAATTGCGTTTCCTGCTATGATTCATCGTTCATCTCTGCCGTTTCCGTCGACCTCAAACCACTGTTTCCGTCGACATGCTCAAACCACAGTTGCCGTCGACGTCGCTCAAACCACCGTTGTAGAAATCTATATTATAAGTAATTCGAGAGTTTAAGTAAGATTATGTTATGTGTATGTAAACTGAGTTTATTTAACATGATGTAAACTGAGAATAGTACCCTTAGATTGCGATTGCCGAAGGTAAGTGTGAATTGAGTTTACTTAATGTATATGTAAACTCGGTTTACATAATTTATATAGACATACGTAAACTCAGTTTACATAAACCTTTAATGCGTACGTAAACTAACAATTAACGTGAACCCGAAAATCGCTCAATGTAAGTGTAAATTCAGTTTACATGAGAGTTTATTCAAGTGTACGTAAACTCTACAATTAACGTAAACCTTCGATGTAAGTGTAAACTCAATTTACATAGGATTATGCAAATTGAATTTACATTAGGCAATCTGAACCATGCGATTGCAGGAAAACATAAACAGAGAATGACATATAATTGAATGAGTATAAATTATAACATATGCAATAAAGTCTTGATAAAATTCCTTCAAATCCAAATCTTGAATTTCAATTAATGAGAAGCAATTGGAGGTTAAGAAAAAAAGCATTAATGAGGATTAATTGAGTTTATGAGACAGGTGAAACAGAAACATTGAAACTACAATGAAAGATGAAAACTCCTTTTAAACATTTATATAAAGAAGGACAATTTTGGTATTATGATAATTTTTTTATGAAATTTGGGTGTAACTAGAAGTTTATGGGATGTGAGTAGCAAAAATCTTATTATTATTTTGAATAAATGAATATTATTGACTTAGGCAAAAATACGGGGAGAATGAATGGGGCTGTAAAAGTAAATATTTGAGTGCAAAGTAGCAATTCCATTTCTTTTCCCATAGTTAACTACCAAAACCTTCATTCTTCTCTTTTCACTTCAACATGGATCCACCGAGCCAAAAACCTCTCGAAATCCACCTAGTCACCACCACCGACTCACCCGAGTTCACTCACCTAACTCGTTCCTTAACTCAAACCTCCCTCGTCGGACTCGACGCCGAGTGGAAACCCGTCCGAATTCACCAAACCTCATTCCCCACCGTTTCACTACTCCAAATCGCCTGCCAACTCGGTAACGACTCAGTCGTTTTCCTTCTCGACCTTCTCTCCCTTCCTCTCTCTTCACTATGGGAATCGCTCAAAGAAATGCTGGTTTCTCCAGATATTTTGAAGCTAGGTTTCAGATTCAAGCAAGATTTGGTTTACTTGTCTTCCACTTTCTGTTCTCAGGGATGCAATCCCGGTTTCGATAAGGTCACAATTCAATCAATTCAATTCAATTAGGTTTTTCTTCGTTTTGTTTTTTCTCGAGAAAATGCATTTTTAGATTTTTTTTTGTTTGTGATGATTTATAGTTATGGTGAATTGTGGATAGGTTGAACCGTATTTGGATATTACGAGTGTGTACAATCATCTTCAGTATAAGAAAAATGGAAGGAATGTTTCGAAGCAAAATAAGAGTTTGTCGACTATATGTGGAGAAATGTTGGGGATTTCATTATCTAAGGTTTGTTTGATTTTTGTTTAATTAGCTATTTAATTCAATGTGTGTATACTTCGTGATTAATTTAGATGAATCATTGATTCATTGTATGAAATTATCATTTGTTAATCAAATGAGTTTTAAAATAATAAATGTTGATTTGTGTACCAACAATGGATTGGTCTAAGTGGTAAGGGACATGAGCTCCTTAAGCTAGTGGTCAAGGGTTCGATCCTGGCTATTGCGTATGGAGAAAATCTGGTTGGGGTGCAGGGAGAATCCATTTTATGTGTCCATAGGTTTCTCGAGATTAATCACGGCTAAACGACAGTGAAAACTTCTTATTTATTAAATGGTAACAAAAATTAAACAAATTTGAAGTGTTAAATGCAGTTAGGGTCTTCAATTATTGTCACCAATATATCAACCTAAGAGCATTTATGTTAGCAGTATGTAGACTGGTTAAAATTCTACAAGAACTTAATCTTTTGGAGGATGTCTTTTGTTAGAACTTATTAGAAGTGATAGGTCCATCATAAAATATGCTTTTAGATTGTCATTTATATGCTTTCTAATAATAAAAACATGTTTTATCACATTTGCATGCATGATTATATCAATCAGAATATCTTAGCTTTGGAAAGTGATTTTGAAAATATCTGTTTGATCATGAACCAGATATTGCTAGGAAAAACAGGATTGAGCTGCATATAACAGAAATATTAGGGCTGTTTATATCATTGTATGTTAATAGAAAGTTAGAAACAAGATGTCTATAATAAAGGGGAACCTCTTATACGCTCAAGGATGTGTGTTTGCTCCCTTGGAATTTCAGGTTCTAAAGACACAGAAAATTGGCATTTTCAGTTACTATAAGGTGTTAACTGAACTTATATTTGCTTTAGGAGCTCCAATGTAGTGATTGGTCACAACGTCCTCTTACAGAAGAGCAGATAACATATGCAGCTATGGATGCTCATTGCTTGCTCGGAATATTTAAGGTCTTTCAGGCAAAGGTTGCCGAAGAAGGTTTTTACTTAAAGTTTCATACCACAATCTATGGACAAACTATAAACCTCTCATTGTGTTATATTTCTTTTCAACATTTTGAATTTTGTTGCATTGCTTGTTCAGATTGTTTCCGTCTAGTTTAAATAACTTGTTGGTATACTGTATACCGAGTTTCAGTCACAGCATTTTCAGCATTCTATTATTCAAGTTGGATCAATTTAAGTTTAACTGGTCTCTGATCGTAAACCCCTCACAAGATATATGCCAATATGGCACTGGGAAAAGGCGACAATGGCAACTTACTATGATGCAGAAAAGATACAGTACATAGTACTTTTTTATTACTGGAACTTAAGTGTTTTGCTACATGACAACCAACTTATGCTCCATGTCCAATAAAAAAGTGGTGATTTGCCAATTTTAGCCTTCTTTCATCACAACAGCATGTTAACATTTTCTTGGTTCGAACAAAATACAATTTCCTGTGGTTCATGCAAAATACAGTTTCCCAAATCGGTGCTGTGCTTTCTGCCCTTGTTTACCCTATTTATCTAACTGATTAATTACCAAAGTGTTCCTAAGTACTGTAGCATCCTTGGAATTTTCCATTTGTGGCTTGCTTGATTAATCATTAACCTTATTGAAGTTTGTATATTTGAAAGGAAAAAAAAAACCGTTTGTTAAAATAAAATGAAGAAAAAATATAAATTGATTTCTTGCGAGATAGTTTGCCAACTATACATCTTAGTCTTTTACATCACTTGTAAAGATAATGTATTCAAAAGTAGAGCAATCTTGGGATGTATATTGTTTCAAATTAAAAATTGATATGTTCTCTATCCATTCACTTGGGATGTATACTTAGAATTTTTTGGTAATTGGATTTTATTAATTTCTTAACTGCAGGAGAGTTGGTTCTCAATACCAATGAATTGTCCATTCCTAGTGCAAATCTTGGGTTGAAAGAGCTCTTCAGGAAGCACGATATGAGTGATAAAGTTCTTAGTACACAATTTTGTGAAGCTTTAGCAATTGTCCAAGCCACTGCCTGTTCTGATGTTGTTCAGGTGATACCTTCAGCAGGGGGAGTGGTTAAAAAGTCATCATGTTGGGTTTCTAAGCCAATGGATGACTTTTTGTTGAAAATTGTCAAAAAACACGGTGATAGGATTTTGCTAAAGGAATCGGACAGAGAGCCCAAGACCTCGAAAAAGAAACGAAAGAAGCAGTTGCCAATTAATGGGATTCCAAGAGAAAAAAATTTAGAGAACTTTGACGAGTGGCAAGGTACCGCACCTTGGGATCCATTAGTTGGGGGAGATGGATATCCAAAGTTCCTCTGCGATGTTATGGTAAGCATCTCAATTTAATTATGAATATATGATGTACCCTTTCTTCAATTTTTATGAACATCTGATTTACCCTTTCATTAATATTTGGAGGGCAAGCAGTAGTTTTATAGCAGATATAGTTAAATTCCAATCACTCTTGAGCACATAATATATGAGGCCATTTTTATTATTATCAGTGTCAATATTTTGACCACTTTTGTTTTTTTATGAATATTTATTGAAATGTGTTATCCAAAAAAAGGATTTTATTGTAATGAACGATTTGAATAGTTGTGTTGTGGATATATAAAATTAAAACGTGAGCACGAATCGGGTAACGAATTTACTCAGGTTGAAGGCTTGGCAAAACATTTACGTTGTGTTGGGATAGATGCTGCAGTTCCCAATTCAAAGAAGCCTGAACCAAGGTAATAGAGTATATGCTTCTGTTATTATTTTCTAATCGTTTATTATTGTATAAGTATCATTATTATTTGTGTGCCAGCTGATTTTATTTTATTTTCCTTTTTTCTGTCAGTTGAAGTTATTTTTATTATTTCAGGGAGTTAATAACGCAAGCACAAAAAGAGAAAAGAGTGCTTTTGACACGGGATGCGAAGTTGCTAAGACATGACTATCAAATATATAAAGTCAAGAGTCTTTTAAAAAATGAACAGCTACTTGAGGTATGGTTGCTTTAATTATCTACATAGAAATTAAATAGATTGTTAGATATTTAGACCAAAAAGAAATTGTTAATATACATATCTATGAAAGTAAAGTTAAATAGTATAACATATCTATCTTTGATAATTTATCAATCTGCCCACCTATATTGCTCAAATATGTCAAAATACACTACTGGAAGCGTGCTTTGAGTAACATGAGGGGGGCGACTTGAGAAATTATCTCTATCTTTTAAGGAACTCTTGTCTAGTAGGTTTAGAATGTGAACTCTTGTCTATAGTTGAGCCCGTGGATTTTGAAGTTAATAACATATTTAACCTGGAATGTTTGTCTTGGGTGAGTTGGGACAATATATTTCTTAGATTTCAAGTAAAGAAGTTTTGTTCAATGTTTGCATAGTGAATGAAAAAATTGTTAATCATATGTCGCTTGAGAAACTGATGACATAGTGTCACAAAGCTAAAAGTTGAGGTGTTTTTCAGATTATTGAAACCTTTCAACTAAATATTAGCGAGAATCAGCTAATGTCAAGATGCACAAAATGCAATGGAAGGTTTATTCAGAAACCACTCTCAACTGAAGAAGCTATTGAAGCTGCAAAGGGTTTCCAAAAAATACCAAATTGCTTATTTAACAAGAATTTAGAGTTTTGGCAGTGTATGGACTGTCACCAACTTTATTGGGAGGTAGTGCTTACAGTTCAATTTGTTTGCAAGTTGCTATTTATCCTTGCCTTATCATTTATCTTATATAAGTGTTTATGTCATAAGATAAATTCAAATAAGCTTCTTTAATCTAACTAAAACTCTAAAAGCAATTATTATAGTTTTTTTTCCTTACGGTAAGCCAATCAAATTCTCCCTTTTCATTTATGGTTGACCTCTTGTATGTTTCCAAATTATTTGTTTGACTGCAAAAGAGAAAAAGAAATTTCTTCTACTCTGATTTATTATTATGGCATTCCAGATTTTCTAACACGAGCATGTTGTGCCTTTCCTATATTCCAGGGAACCCAGTACCATAATGCAGTACAAAAGTTCGTTGATATTTGCAAGTTGAGTGATTAATTTAATCTTCCTTGAGCATGTGTACTTGAGTAATGGTGGCATTGGATACAATTTCTTTGAAGAAAAATGTCGTCCACGGTTTGAATGTATTTGATCCATGTAAAATTAGTTTATACATCAAGCTGGCTATCACTCCTCTCAACTTTTGTTGTATAATCTACTGATGACTGAACTATTTAATTTCAATGGTAGTGTTTTTGTAGAAAAAATAGGATGAATACTATGTTATTTTATTTCTTAGTTTAAGGCTGATTTAAATAGACAAAATACAAAATAGTTATCTCCTTGAATTAAGGAGGAAATAATTGCAAAGAGAAATAAAAGGAAATAATTGCAACAAATTAGGAAACTTAATATTTTCCAACACCCCCTTCAAGTTGGTGCATATATGTCTATCATGCCCAACTTGCCTATCAAATGTTCAAAGGTGGGTCTTGCCAAGCTTTTGGTCAAGATATCTGCAGTTTGTTGACTTGAAGTTACAAAAAGGTAGACATATGATCCCATCATCTAACTTCTCTTTTATGAAATGTCGATCAATCTCAATATGCTTGGTTCTGTCATGTGGAACGAGATTATGAGCTATGCTAATAGCAGCTTTATTATCAGAGTATAATTCAATGGAAGCTCAATTTTCATCTTAAGTTCTTCCAAGACTTTTTGGATCCATAATCCTTCACAAATACCTTGAGCCATAGCTCTAAACTCAGCTTCTGCACTACTTCTTGCTACAACTCCTTGTTTCTTGCTCCTCCATGTCACAAGATTACCCCAAACATAGGTACAATATCCAGAGGTTGATCTTCTATCAATGATTGATCCTGCCCAATCAGCATCGGTAGAAATACACATTTCTTTCATTAGTATTCTTAAAAAATAACCCTTTTCAAGGATTTGACTTCAAATATCTCAGTATCCTATAGACAGTCTCAAGATGCTCTTCAAAAGGAGAATGCATAAACTGACTTACTACACTAACTGAGAATACAATGTCAGGTCTGGTGTGTGACAAATAAATTAGTTTTCCAACCAATCTCTAATATCTTCCAGTATCAACAGGAACACTACCTTTTTTCCAAAGTTTTGCATTGGGATCCATGGGAGTATCCGCTGGTCGACATCCACTCATTCTTGTTTCTTTCAATAAATCTAGAATGTATTTATGCTGGGAAACTACAATACCATCCTTTGATCGGGCAACCTCCATACCAAGAAAGTATCTCATGGATCCCAAGTCCTTGATTTCAAAGTCTGTTGCTAATTTTTCTTTTACTTTTGCCATTTCAACTATATCGTCTCCAGTAAGGACAATATCATCAACATAAACAATCAGGTTAGCGATTTTCCCATGTGGGGAGAACTTTAAGAATAATGTGTGGTCAGCTTGTCCTTGAATGTACCCTTGTTTCTTCATAGATTGAGTGAATTTTTCAAACCAAGCTCTAGGAGACTGCTTTAGGCCATACAAAGACTTATTTAGTTTGCATACCTTTGATCCAAATTTGTTCAAAGCCAGGGGAATGTCCATATATACTTCTTCTTCTAAATCACCATTGAGAAAAGCATTCTTAACATCCAACTTATGTAGGGACCAATCCAAGTTAGCAGCAAGAGATAAGAGAATTCTAACAATGTTCAATTTTGCAACAGGAGCAAATGTTTCTGAGTAGTCTATGCCATAGGTCTGAGTAAAACCCTTAGCCACTAATCGAGCCTTGTATCTTAATTGACCCATATGAATTATACTTTACAGTAAACACCCATTTGCATCCAACCGTCTTCTTGTCTTCCGGTAGTGTCATAACACTCCAAGTTTTGTTCTTTTCAAGAGCTTTCATCTCCTCAAGTACAACTTCCCTCCACTTTGGAACTTCTAGAGCAACCTGTACATTTTTTGGAATCTCTACACTAGACAATTCTGAGATGAAGGCAGAAAAAGATGAAGATAGATTTGAATATGATATAAAATTGGAAATAGGGTGTTTAGTGCAGATATAATTGGTTTTCTAACAGCTATATGATCATCTATATTAGAATACAAAATACGACTCTTAGAAACATAGATAGACTTACCTCTTCCTTTTTTTGGAGGTTGATCATTCCCCGGTTCAGATTCATGATAGTGTTGAGATGTGGACTCATCACTTTCTTTGTGGTTTTTTCTCACACAAACCTTTCCTTTCCAAGTCTTGTTTCCTGCTTATAACCTATTATCTTTATATGACTCATTATTTTGTGGCATTTCAATAAGACCATCATTATCAAGATTCTCATTGTTTTCTTCATGAGAAAATGTAGGCTCGGATTCATCATTATCAAGATTCTCATTGTTTTCTTCATGAGAAAATGTAGGCTCGGATTCACCAAGTTCCTTACTCATAATAGGAGTAGGATCAGATAAAGAATCATGTCCATTTTTTGTTGGTGCAGAACTATAAGTCTTAGAACTTTGTGATACATGCAAAGGCATATTATTAAAGAAACTCATGTCCCCAGTTTGAAACGAGTTAAAAAGGCTAATGTCTTCAGTTTGAAACGAGTCTTCCTTTAAATTTCCCCCCTGAAGATGAGTGTCGTAAAAAAAAGGTTTGTTTTCAAAGAATGTAACGTCCTTGGTGACAAACATTTTCTTGTTTTTTGG
Organism: Trifolium fragiferum; assembly: GCA_954870985.1. Classification (NCBI taxonomy): domain Eukaryota; kingdom Viridiplantae; phylum Streptophyta; class Magnoliopsida; order Fabales; family Fabaceae; genus Trifolium; species Trifolium fragiferum. The sequence goes on from OX940796.1 coordinate 9,649,338, forward strand.
ATCAAAACATTTATATCCCTTCTGGGTTGGAGCGTACCCAACAAAAACACATTTTATAGCTCGCGGTTCAAGTTTACTAATATTCTTATGTTCATGAACAAATGTTGTGCAACCAAAGATTTTTAAAGTCAAATCGTTTGAAACACGATCAATAGGAAAACATTCTTTAAAAACATTAATTGAAGTTTGAAAATTAAGAATTTTGGAGGGCACTCTATTAATTAAATATGCAGCAGTTAAAACTGCTTCACCCCATAAATAATTTGGTACTTTACTTGAGAAAAGTAAAGCTCTAACCACCTCCAACTAGTGTCTGTTTTTTCTTTTTGCAACTCCATTTTGTTGGGAAGTATTAGGACATGAACTTTGATGCACAATTCCATTTTCACGAGAAAAAAAATCACTCAACATTGTGTTAAAATATTCCTTGCCGTTATCACTTTTAAAGACTTGAATATTTGTTTGAAATTGATTTTGCACTATTTTAAAAAAATCCTTTACAGCCTGACAAACATCAGATTTCCCCTTTAACAAGTACACCCAACATACTCTTGAGTGATCATCCATAAATGTGATAAACCATTTTTTATGAGAAAGTGTACTCGTTCGGTTAGGGCCCCAAACATCACTGTGAATAACAACAAAAAGTTTTGATGGTTTGTAGGGCTGTAATGGAAAATGAGAACGATGATGTTTTGCAAATTCACATGTTTCACATTTAAACAAAGACAAATCCTTATTATGAAATAGCTTTGGAAATAAGTATTTTAAATAAGGAAAACTAGGATGACCTAATCGCGAATGCCATAACATAACATCATCATCATTATTATTTAAAACTAAAAAAGATTCAAAGCATGAACTTATTGGTTTGGAAGGTAGTTGCGATTGAGGTTCAATGTCAAAGTAGTAGAGTCCTCCACTCTCTTTAGCACTACCAATCATCTTCCCCGGGTTCAAATCCTGAAAGACACAATGAGTACGAAAAAAATTAGTTTGACAGTTTCTCTCTTGAGCTAATTGACTGACAGACATGATACTACAAGATAGATTAGGGACATGAAGGACATCTTTGAGGGTTAGACTTGGAGACAACACAACTGAACCTTTACCTGCAATGGCTGAAAAAGATTCATCTGAAATTTTTATTTTATGGTTACCTGCACATGGACTATAAGAAGAAAATAGAGTAGAATCACCTGTCATGTGATCACTGACACCTGAATCAACTATCCAAACACGACTGGGACTGACACAAAGAAGGGCAGAATTACCTTTTGGGACAATAGGGCAAAACAAAGTGTTAGATTCAAGAATTTTATACGGTCTGTCTAGTTGTTCCTTCGTGAATGAAAGTTGACCAACCATGATTCCTTCGTGAATTTTATACGATTGTTGCTCTTGATTAGAATTACTCGCTTGGAATGTATGACCAACCATGATTCCTTTGTCGTACCTTCTCTCTATTGAACTTCGATCGGTTCATCCTTTTTTCGTAAAAAATAGTAACAAGTTTTAAATCGGCAGTTTTTTTTCCCGAACAGTAGCCGCGGGGGAACAATAATCGCAGATGAACAATTTCACGATATGAACAGTGTTCGCAGAATGAACAGTATTTTTTGATGCGCAGTTTTGCTTGTTGGATGAAACCGCAATGGCGGCGATTTAGGGTTTATGCGGAAGCGAGACCCCCAATCGGGAGCTCTGATTCCATGTAGAAAAAATATGATGAATACTATGTTATTTTATTCCTCAGCTCAATGCTGGTTTAAATAGAAAAAGTACAAAATAGTTATCTCCTTGAATTAAGGAGGAAATAATTGCAATGAGAAATAAAAGGAAATAATTGCAACAAATTAGGAAACTTAATATTTTCCAACAGTTTTATATCACAACAGGAATTCGTAAAAAATGCTACTGAGTGTATTCTGTTCGTATAGAAAATCTGTCTAATCATAAACGTCGTATATAAAAGCATTTGAAAAATGATCTTTAAGCTAGCCCCCTTGATTGCTCTCTAGGCGGCCCCCCATTTTGACTAAAATGCCTTTAAAAAGAGTTTTGGAAGTTAAAATCCAAAATTAATTTAATTTGGAACGTATATTCCAAAAATGTTGGTTTAGGAACCTCTGTTCCGAAGTGTTTTTTTTATCAGCAAAAGGTACTAAGTTCTATCTAACAAATATATTGATGAAGAGGTTGGCAGTAGTGCCTCTTCTTCTACAAAGGTTCAATCTCAAATCTTTCTTATATCAAGAATGTGACTCAGCTTGTTTCTCATAACTTCTAGGACATGCTTGATTTAATTTCTAATAAAGTTTATGGAGAAAACACAAAATTCCATATGCAAAAGCTTTTGACATTTTTTTAAGCTACTTAGATGTTTCTAGGCAGATGTTTCATATGGTGCAAAGTAAATCAATCATGCAAAAGAAATCAATCATCCTACATGATTGAGCTACTGTGTATCAGAGCAACACTGGTGTAGCTATTCAATATCAAGTTGCTAATCCAAGAACCCAATTCAATAATGACTTCTATCATTTTTTCTTCATATTTCAGAAGTTACGATTCGAACTCGCCTAGTTTTAGTAGGTAACTACTTCCAAACTAGCCCCCTATATTCTTCCAAGTCTGCTAGCAATTGGAGAGACTATAACTTTGTGATGTTTTAACTGCAATCCCAACCTGATAACAAAACCCTGTACATAATGTTAACATAAATCCTCTAGACATATATACCAAAACACAATTCAAGATAAAGGTGAACAATCCTCTAGCAATTTGAATTTTTACCTATTCAAATCCATATGTAACTTCTAACCAAAAAAATAATAAGTCCATATGTAATTTAAAAAAAATCGAAACACAAAACAGGAACAAAAATCTATCCACAGGTATGACCACCCTGGTCACTTCCTAATAACAGTACATTTCGCACCGTTCTCTATGGTCTAAGGATAATAAACACACAATTGTTTTTCTGACACACTCCGAAACTATACACTTTTACCTAAAGACTTCAAGGAGTTTGGGTTTCCGAGAGATAGACACATTAAAAATTAGTGGGGTACACAAATTAGTGGGACCCACAGGAAACCCAAACCCGACTTCAAGTGTTGACAAAAGGCACGAAAACCCTAAAAAACTACATCTTGATATTTTTTAACTTCAGTGAGTAAATTAGATTTAGCGTCTTCCTTTATATAGCCAATTAGGCTAAACAATACTTCAGCTGAACTATTCTAGAGACAAAATATATTTTCCACAAATATATTTGCACCAAATATTCACTCATAAATATATTTATTGTGTATAAATATATTTTTAGTAACAATCTCCTTAAAGCACAAAAATATATTTGAAATATATCTTTTATATTTTCTCCAACAATCTTCAAAATATAACTGGAATATGCGAAAGATTCCGCACAAAAATAAAATATTTCCTTAAATATCTTCATATATTGAGGAAATAAATAATCTTCGCAGAATCTTCAGCAATCAAAGGAAACCAACTTCTTGGTATCCTAGTAATATCCGAAGCTGTAAAAATTAGGATTCAAGAAAACGGCGCGTTGTATATGGCGCGAACTAGGTTTAGCAACCAGCTGGCAACATTGTTCACTGATGTTGCAACATATGGCTAGAATATTGTTTTAACAAAATGCAGCCAACATACAAAAATAATAGTAAAGAATTGGAGGAAACACAATTCATTTATTTTGTATCCCAATTGGGTCGCTATTATAGTTAGCAATGTGAAAACATATACAAAATAGCTTACATTAATACATACATACTCAGTTGTCCCTACTCCCCATACACAAATTTAAAACTAGAAACAGGTCAAACTAGAAAATAGAGATGCCAAGAGTGTAAATACTACAGAGGCAATTAGTTAAGTGCCATGTTTGCCTTGCCTCACTCAGTCAACAATTAGTGTACTGCAAAACGCTCCAAATATGCTCTACCACTCTTTCCTTCTCTTCCCGGTTTGCTACCATTAACAATTCATCCACTATTGTTTCGAAAGTTACAATCTAAAAACGCTTAATGGAATGCAACTTCCGAAGTTAGACCAGAAAAACATAAAAAATTCACCCAGGCAAATGAAACGGTTTCGAAAGATGCCTGAAAGTGTCAGATTTCATCTTCTGAAAATGCTTATATTCATATTGCATCTTCCGAAATCGTGTTACATAGGTAGAAACACATAAAAAATAAATAAACTAATGATAGAAGTCATTCTTGAGTTGGATTCTTGGATTAGCAGCTTGACACCAATGTTTCTCTGATACGTAGTAACAATCATGTAGGATGATTGATTTCCTTTGCACCATATTAATTTTTGTATGAAAATCTGCCTTGAAACAGTAGCTTAAGAAAACCGTCATATGGAATTTTGTGTTTTCTCCATAGACTTTGTTAGAAATTAAAACTTATGTCCTAAAAGTTTTGAGAAACAAGTTGAGTCATATTCGAAAGATTTGTGATTGAACCTTAGTAGAAGAAGAGGCACTACCGCCCACCTCTTCACCAATATATATTAGATAGAACTTAATACCTTTTTGCTGATTAAAAAAACTTCCGAAACCAACATTTCTATTGATTTTTTTAACTTTACTATATATAATTTAGTTTTCGAATATACGTTCCAAATTAAATTAATTTTGTCCCTTTTTAAGGGCACTTTGGTCAAAACGGGGGGCCTAGAGAGCAATCAAGGGGGTTTAAAGAGTTTTTTTTTTAGATATTTTAAACATCGGTTCACGGTGGACCGCTCGTAATATTAGTCATGATATGTATAGATATTGGATGAATATAAATTTATTTTAATAGTATTATAAATAGTTACAGATACTCCCTGTGGTTACTATTATAAACAAATTTGATTTTTTTGGTACATTGAAAAAATGATGTATCGGGTACGCAAAATATGGACTAGATACATCACTTTTCAATGTATCAAAAATATCAAATTTTCCTATATTAGTGACCGTAGGGAGTATATGTTTTTGTTTTTCTAATAATATTGTACTTCGTAAGTTTGCACAAATATTTTTTATTTTTATGAATGTATGGAAAAAAGGTGAAAGGAAAGAAAAAAGAAAAATACTAAAAGAAATAAAGATGCATGTAGTTACTTGAAAAATAAAGGAGAAAGTGAATTCTCATATATTCACGGTGTTATGCTATCATAATTGTTTGTGGGTATTTTTAGTGATTGATATGCATGATTTTTATTTTTTTTTACGGAGATATGCATGACTTATGAGAATAAGGGAATTGTATATATGACTAGTGTGAGACCCGTGCCAAGCACGGGTTATCAATTTATTATTTTTTTTTTATAATTAAATAAATATTATATTATTTGTATATTAGTATTATTTTTTATTTTGAAATTAATTTTTCATAATTTAAGATTTTATTAAGACAAAAAAAATAAAAATTGAAGAAATAAATTAGCATAAATTTAGAATAGATTTAAAATAAACACAAAAGTTAATAGAAATATTTAATGTTTTATAAATTGCATGGACCGGTCCACATATTGAATGATTAATGGTTACGGTCCGGACAAATTCAGAAAAATTGAGGGGGATAGGTTGTAATTCTTTTAAATTTAAATTATATTTAATGTGAAAACATTGTAAGAAAGTCGCATTATTTTATAAGTTTGAAGGCTTAATGTACAAATAGTATAAGAAAACATATTTGTCAAAATATATAAGTATAAATATATGTCCCTTGTAAATTTTAAAAATAAAATAAATAGACTCATTTATTAATAAATGAGTATAACCCATACAAATTACAAAAATAATAATAATAATAATCATATTATAGTGCACATATTAATTTGTGAGTATAAATACAGGTCTTGTATAAATTACAAAAAAATAAAGACACCTTATATTAACATATGAGTATAAGCATAGATGTTTGTAGGAATTACATAAAAATAGTCCCCATATTAAAATGAATATAAATATAAGCCCGTATAAATTATAAAAATATTCTCCAAATTAATATAAGTGTATACATATAGGTCCCGTCTTAAATTGTGACGTTGTTTGTTTTAATTTATCGTTTTAGTGTGAAGTTTTTGTTTTCCCGTCTTTGTGCAGCGTATTTTGTGTTTCCGTCTGGGTGCGGTGTTTATTTGATTCAGATTGAAAGATTAAAGTCCATCTAGTGTAGATCAAATCAATGACTTTGATGTCGTCAACGTTATAGATCAAGAGACATGAATATTCCGGACACATAATATGGTCAAATATGTAAGCTTAAGCAATTTGCCTTTTTATGCTATTAACATTTGAGTAATTCATCCTTTTTGATTTTAACGATTTTAAATTTGTATTGCATCGATGTACTCTATCAATTTGAATGAATGATAATCATTTATGTGTAAAAAAAATAAAATTGGTTTTTGTATAAATTACAGAAAAAATCTTTATATTAATTAATATATGAGTTTATATAGTACCTATATAATTTCTTAAAAAATACTTTTAATATATGATTATAAATATAGATCATACATTAATAATTTGGGAAAATAAATAACAAAGCTTACTTGGATGTATAAATGAGAAATGGAGTTTAATTTCCTTTTATGTATAAGATAGAATGTCGCAAAATACTAATCATGATCACAATCCTTAAAATATGGAGAAACAAAAAAATAAATCAAATGCACATTATTTAAGATATAATTTACATATTTGATACATTAACATGTACCCTAAAGACACTTGTTAAATTTTTTCTTAGATTAATTTACAAACTTCTCAAGAAAGAAAATAATCTCATAAATTTTATATGAGTAAGAGTAGAGACTCAAGTATAAATTTTATGAAAAGGCCCCGAAACAAATAATAAAAGTTAAATTAATCTCATAATATCTAAAGCAAAATAAATATAAAAAAATAGCCTAAAGTAATTATCTGGATACGTCTAGTGTTATTTAATTTCCATATCAATATCCTACAAATAAAATAAAGATAGAACCTCATATGAGTTATAAAGAAAAACTATCTATATTAATATATGAGTAAAAATATAGTCTTCAACTTAATATATGAGTAAAAATATAGCCCCATATAAATTATAAATAAAAAAGACCCATATAAGTTACAAAATAAAAACATGTCACTATATTAATATATGAATATAAATATTGTTCATTACCATATAAATTACAAAAAAATCTAATGTAGGCCTCGTAAAAATGCAAAATAAAATAAAATAGGTCTATGTATTATATGAGTCCTATATATGCTTTTTTTTTTAAAAAAGGCTTTATTTTAATTGCATAATATTTAAATTAAAATAAATATGAAAAACTACTTAAGGATAGTGAACTTTATCATTAAGATGATGAACTTTACTTAAAGATAAATTAATTTCAAATTTTGAATGAATTGATTATGGAACAAACTTTACTTATCTCCTAATCAAATTATGGATTACTAAGAATTTCTTTTCTGATCAATAGTTGGGAAACTAAGACCCAAAAAAATAATGTGGAATGTCAAATAATTCGAAAGATTAGCCATTGCAATCGCGCGTAGATCAAACTTGAAAATGCATAAAAAATGTTCTACACAATATTTCACGTTAATTTGCTAAATCATCTCAATTTTTCAATACCAATTTCATTTCTCATTATATACATTACCTAAATTTCATTTACTTTCATTTCAATGTTCTCTTTTTAATTTGTAATGCCTTTTTTCTTTTTTAATTTACAAATTTTATGTTTGAGAGCTCACAAAAGTATTTTGAGATTGATTTAGTTTAAACAATGCATTCACAATTATGGTTCATAAGGTAATGTAGGAGTCAAATATATTGTTGTTTTGTCATTCAATATATATACGAGGGATCCGTTGACTCCAGGAGTAAGTCTCCATTGACTTATTCCGCTTAATAATTCGATATCGGCATTATACTTTTTCAATCGAACCGTTAAATTCAAAGATCTCATTTAGTAGACCAACTACACAAATTTTTATAAAAATGTAGTTATGTATTAAGACCATTGAAATTCAACGGTTTTTTTTAAAATTTTGTTGCACGTTCAATTGAAATTTAAAAAAAAATATCAAACAGTTTTGAATTTTTATAAAAATTTGTGGAGTTGATCTATTCAATGAGATCTTTGAATTCAACGGTTGGATTGAAAAACTATAATACCGATATCGAGTTATTAAGCGGAGCAAGTCAGTGGAAATTTACTCCTGGAGTCAACGGATTCCTCCCTTATATATATATATATATATATTCATGAGAGCGTAAGCCCGTACTTTATTTGCATCTATAAACTTTGATCAAATCTTATATGATCTCAATCAATAAATGAAAATAATATTTTACTATTTACGTTATAATTATTAAACTTATTGTAGAATTTTTGCTTATAGTTTTGATTTTTTTTTCTTCCTCATATATTTAATATAAATTTTTTAAATCAATTAACTTTGATTCAATCTCAATAAATATGTTAACAATATTTTAAGATTTCTTTCATAATAAAAAATCTCACAACTACAATCGCGAGGGGGTTTGAAACGTTTATGTGAATTGGTAGGTGTGTTTCTGCGAATTGGTTCACAAATTATATTGAACCAATACGTAAAAGTATTGAGAACCGGTACGCGCGAACCAATTCACGGTTCACCGACATAGTAGTAAATTATGTAAATATAAAATTGACTCCAAATCAGATTAGACGGTCAAATGAGCCGGATATTGATGGTTAAAATAATTAAAAAAAAACTTGGCGGGCAAACTCTAAATTACCGAAATCCTTGAAAATCAGAGAATTAATGCAAAAAAAACCTTACGATTTGTTTATGCATTTAGAATGAAATTTATTTTTATATTAATCAATTTTAATTCAATAGTTTAGAATAAAATTTGTGACACATTATTCGGTCAACAAATCAAATAATGTGTCAAAAATTGTATTTAATTGAAAAACTTAGTATAGAAGCTTGTTCACGATTAGATTGATCCATTATACACCTATAACAATATTACTATTAATGTAAACTAAACTCTTTGTAATTCATTAACAATAGACCCTTCAATCGCATATGTATAATACATTAATGTAAAGTTTAATAAAGTCTACATCTTTAATCAATTTTATACAAATCTTTATTCGTACACAAAAGAAACTACAACCTATTAAAACTATACAAATCTTATTCAGATACAACAAAAAAAGCTATACAAATCTTTATGTCTCCAACTTTGGTTCTAGAAATTTAACATTTCCATCTTTCAATGAATCTACATATAAACAAATCAATAAAAATTATTCGATAGCAAAATATAATTGATCAAAGAAATTACAATCTACATATATCTCGCACGTTGCTACATAAAAAGAAAAAAATGGAGGAAAAAAGAGAGGATAACAACATTTTCAGAAGAATTAAAAAAATGGATCTGTAATATTTTAAAGAATAGAAATGAGATTAGATATTATTTATAGGCACAATAATATCCCCAATTAATTTGCAGTCATAATTAATATATATTAATGCATATATATTAATTACCATGTTGAAAACCGATTTCAAATTATTTCAAATTTCAAATTGTTTTTCTATCAATTTGAAACAAAAGCATATAAAAGACATATTCTTATATTATTAATAAATTGTAAAGATTCTTCAACAAACTTTAGAAAGAAGAAAAGAATATATTTTTAATTCTTTTATTTATGTTTTCAATATTAATCACTTGAAATTATAAAAAAAAATTCATGATGTATTTATTTTGTTATTAAAGAAAATCGAAATTTATTTAAAAATAAAAATTTCCTTTAAAACAAAATCGAATTTTTTTAATAATTATATATTTAAAATTTTATTATTTGAATTGTTTCCTTTCTAATATAGAAATTGAATGCAAAATTTTGAGAAGCAATGTGAGGAAAACATTTGGAAAAGCCATTAAATAATAAGTTTGTACATAATTTTTATAAAATTATATAAAGTAAACGTATTGAAAATTGTGTTGTTTAGTTTTAAGAGTCAAGGATTTTATTACCACAATTTAAAACTTGCACGCATTTTAATTAGTGAATCTGTTTTGTTTTTCCTTGTTAAAAACTTTTGTAGTAAAACTTAATACATTAATGCACTATATATTATTCCTATTTTTGGCTTGAGATATTTTTAGCAATGAAACTTATGAAATTACCACTAAACACATTTTTTTTATATATTTTTTTGTTATATATATATGTTTTAAAATAATGTAATTGAAAATCTCATTAAATATAAATCAATTAAATGCTAATAATTTAAGACAAAAATATATTTATATAAAATAAAATGCTACTGAATAATAGTATAATTTTTTTTATCTAAAATAATAATAAAAAATATTTTATTCTTGCTTATATTATGTTTTTAGTACAAAACTCACTAAAAAAACAAACTAAATGCATAAATAATATATTCATTTTTATTTAAAAATTATTTGATTTTCATAATAAAATTATTTGAATTTGAACTAATTATACTTTAAATATAAAAATAAATATTTGAATTATTTCCTTTTTAAATATGTAAATTAAATGCAATGGAATATGATCTTTTATAGTGAGTGCCATATGTACATAGCCATTAATGAGAGCTTAGAAAATAAGCCTCATTTGTATATTATAAAAGATGAAGAATAAAATGTTAACACTTAACACATGCTTTATAAAAAAAATATTAACATGATCTACCAAAAAACAATGTTAACATTTAATGGCATTTTATAAGGAGTAATTTAAAATACAAATATACAAATATATATTGAATGGAAATGGAATGGTGGACTGAATATATGGAAATGGTGCGTAAGTTTGAATTAATTGATAATAATTGATTATGATTTATAAATTAAGCAAATTTCCATTTTAAAGTTTATAGAAGTCAACTCGTGTACAAAATTATGGAAATAATTGAATGCTAATTGGGATATCATAAAATTGTAGTTTTTGAATAAGCCAGAATGTATTATTAATTTTTTATAACTTTTTTATAGAAAAACATAAGCTACATGATATAAACTTAATAAAAAAAATTGATAGGTTTGTCAAATGGAGAAGAAGAGAGATCGGTTGAACTGCATCTAGTATTGATCAAGCAATCCGTTAGCTTTCTTTGTGGTAGTAATGTGCAAAACTTTAGATCATAAATTGCATCAAATCTCAAATAAACTATAAAAATTATGAGTAAAGAAATGCAAAGTTTTTTTTTGAATTAAACAACAAACTATTTTCATCATGAAAACAATGGTTTTCAATAATTATTTAAGAAATCAAATACTAATTCATTATTCAGAGATTTATAATCACAAGAGTGAACAGAAACAAAATAAAAACAAAAAGAAAATACAAAAAACGATTCAAATGAAATAAAACAATTGAATAGTAAATATCATCACATAATACTGGAAAAATTATGATATTTTCCTACCTTAAACTTATCATGCATTCCCTTGCACCACTCAAAACTTCTCCATCCCATATGGAACCTCAACCTGTGAAGAAAATAACATATATTCTAACAAATTATATATATTGTAACAGCTCTACATGCACCTAATTTTTTTTGTTGACAAACATGCATCTAATTTTTAAAGCGGAGGTTCTATAATTAAATTGAAAGAAATTAAGAATACAAAAACATAGATACAAAACTCATATAACTGATCAGGAATAATAAACTAAATAAAGACATAAAAGCATAAATATTGTGCAAATTGTGTACACAAAAAAGAAGACACTTAAATAGTTTTGTTGGCAAATATTCTCTTTATAGATGCAGGAATTAGGGTTGTGTGAGAGGTAGTACAATCTTTAATGTAACAAAATCGATTTTTTTTAAAAAAATAAAAAAAATTCCTTTTAAAAAAATTGAAATTTTTAATAATTATATGTTTGAAATTTTATTATTTGAAACAAAAGCATATAAAAGGCATATTCTTATATTATTAATAAATTGTAAAGATTCTTCAACAAACTTTAGAAAGAAGAAAAGAATATATTTTTAATTCTTTTATTTATGTTTTCAATATTAATCACTTGAAATTATAAAAAAAAAAATTCAAGATGTATTTATTTTGTTATTAAAGAAAATCGAAATTTATTTTAAAATAAAAATTTCCTTTGAAACAAAATCGAATTTTTTTAATAATTATATGTTTGAAATTTTATTATTTGAATTGAATTTGAATTGTTTCTTTTTTAATATAGAAATTAAATGCAAAATCTTGAGAAACAATGTGAGGAAAGCATTTGGAAAAGCTATTAAATGAGACCTTATAAAATTTGTCTCATTTGTATAGTATTAAGATTAAGATTAAGATTTATTAATAAGATTAAATATATTTTTAACACATGACTTCAAGAGTCATATTCAATACATGAGAATAGGATAATTGTATATGATATCGACCAAAAAATAAAAGATAAAATTGTATATGACTTCAAGAGGCGTTTAACACATAAAAATGAGGGAAAACAACTTGCGTGTTATTAATCTAATATTAAAAAAAAACATTCTCATATATTATTTGTGTTTTTTTCATTTCATTTTTTTTTTGACGTAGGTGTTTTCTTCATTTCTTTAACTAAGATTTGCAACATTTAAATTTTTAAATTAAAAATAAAATTCTCTATTTAAGAATCAGTTAAAAATGAAATTTTCTAACTTGAGCAATACTTGGATTACTCTTTTTTTAGACTCTAAAAGATAAAAAAGTAATAAATAATTTAAACGATATTAAAAGTTTAGTTTTAAAGATAAGATATAATATAATTAGTTAGTTGAGATATTTATTCTACGTAAAAAGTAATAAAATATATTAAAAGTTAAAAAGATTTTAACCAGTAAAAAATGTATTAAAATAAATTATGATAAAAAATAAAATTAAAATGTAGTTGATATATTTATGCCTAGTTAAAGTAAATATTTTTTGAAAAATAGAGAATATACAGAATAAATGTGAAATTGACAAAAATATTGAATTTGAAAAATAAAAAAATTGAAATAAATTTTACTTTAATTAAGTATACAAAAATAATAATTATAAATTAATCATAAAATGAAGTAAAATACTCGGTGGAAAGTGTCAAAATAATAGTATATAGTTTGTTAGACCATGTACAATGGGAAGTTGAATATGATGTTGAATTGAATTTCAATAAGGCAATGTTCTCCAATGAGGGTGTTAAAATTGACATGGAGGAGAGAGAAGTTGAAAATTTTCAACACAGTTGAAACACAATCGGCGGGACACTTGTCTTGCTCTGATTGACTTCTCGAATTTTTATCAAATTATTACTTTGAACTCAAATTATTTCATTGCAAATTAATTTTTTAAATTTTTTGTTTTTCACCAAAATTCATAATTTTTTTTCTCTCTATAAATAGAGACTTGGTTCATTTGATTTGGACACAAAAAAAAAAACACATTTTTCACTATCTTAATCTTATTAGTGGTGGGATAGAGTGTTGAATGAAAAACCATTGGAGAGGGTAAAAGTTGAATGAGTGTTGAATTATTAGGTGAAAGAGAGAGAAGATGATGTGGAGCGTAAAAGTAGGTGTTGAGTGTTGAAACCATTGTACATGGTCTTAAAAGAGATATATTAATAGGAAGAAGAAAACTTTATTTTTTTGTGCAAGAAGAAAACATGTTTTTTTATCATGAATCAATAACGGGTTTGAGTTAACTCTATTTATTTTTTGACAAAATAAACGGTATTCATTCATTCAAAAAAAATAAAAAATAGTACATCGATGTAATACAAATTCATAATCGCTAAAAATAAAAAGGATAAATCTGCGAACAAACTCACAGTGTCCATGTTAATAGCATAAAACGGCAAATTACATATGCTTACAAATAAGACTATATTGACGTGTCCGGAATATTCATGTCTCCGGATTTGTAGCGTTGACGACACAATAGTCGACATTGATTGAATTTGCACTAGATCAGATCTACTCCTTCAACCTTAAACAAATGAACGTCGCACAAAGACGGGAAAACAAATACACCGCACAAAGACGGGACAACCAAATACACCGTACGAAGACGGAAAATCAAAACAAACAAATATGTGAAAATCACACTTATTTATTATAACGAAAAAGAAAAACAATTTGAAGGGATGACTTTAGGCCAAAATTGACCTAAAATCACCCCTTCTTCAATAAATTAAGAAGAAGAAAAATGCTATCCTTTCATTTGTTGTCAATTTAGTATAGGAAAAATGCTAAATATCGTGAGGGTGAGTATCACGAATCCTTAGCGAATGATGTGGTAACTCTATTTTTAAATGTGTCGCTTCTCTTTGTAGAAACTCAGAGAGATATAGAAAACATTTGTATATTTTCTGTGTGTCTATACTGAGATCACACTAGTTGTATTTATACTCATATGATACAACAAATACATTGGATAGTAATAAATAAGCACTACCTAGAAAGTTGTATAAAACTAGGAAGTCTAACAAATAGTCTAGGAACTCTACATATTCTCTTAATTCTAACAATTACAATAATGAGATAATTATAAATATCGTAACATCCCCCCTCAAACTCAAGTGGGTGGAGCACTAACCAACTTGAGTTTGGATACTAAAGTGCGGAAGCGACCAGGGGAATGAGGTTTTGTGAATAAATCAGCCGGCTGGTCAAGAGTGCCAATAGAGATAAGATGAAGTTCACCACGAAGAAGATGTTGACGAATGAAGTGACAATCAATTTCAATATGTTTTGTTCGCTCGTGGAAAACGTCATTGTGGGCAATTTAAATGGCACTGCGATTGTCACAATATATATTAGTTGGTGAGGATTGTGATGTCTCTAAATCAGCAAGAAGCCAACGAAGCCACAATATCTCAGAGGTAGTATCAGCAAGAGAACGATATTCAGATTCAGTGCTAGAGCGGGATGTCAAGGTTTGTTTCTTGCTTCGCCAAGATATAAGAGAATCTCCAAGAAAAATACAAAAACCAGTAGTGGAACGACGATCACTCGGATCACCGGCCCAGTCGGCATCAGAGTATGCTCTAAGAATCAATGAAGATGTAGTTGAGTAATGAAGACCATAAAATAAGGTACCCTTGATATACCGAATAATCCGAAGGACAACAGCATAATGTGTGGTACGTGGTGAAGCCATGAATTGGCTAACAAGATGAACAACATATGAAATATCCGGCCGAGTAACTGTGAGGTATATCAGACTACCTACAAGCTGCCGATAAAGAGTGGCATCGTCAAGCAAAGTACCATATTGAGGAGTAAATCGAACATTAGTTTCAAGAGGAGTGTGTTCAATTTTACAATCAGTGAGACTTGCTCGAGAAACAAGATCGGAAGCATACTTCGCCTGTGACAAAAACAAACCATCACTTGAAGATGATACTTCAAGCCCCAGAAAGTAACTTAATGGTCCAAGATCCTTCATCTCAAAATGTTTACATAAGAATTGTTTGAGCTCTTCAATACCCATGGAGTCATCGCCAGTTATAATCACGTCATCAACATAGAGAAGCAATACAACAGTGCCATTGCTATTTTTCCGAGTAAAAAGAGCAGAGTCATGAGCACTTGAAGAGAAATTCAATTGGGTGATAGTTTTGTGAAATTTAGAAAACCAAGCCCTAGGTGCTTGCTTGAGACCATATAGAGCCTTACGAAGGCGACAAACTTTGTTTTCTTGACAAGTATATCCTGGAGGAGGACGCATGTAAACCTCTTCTTCTAACTCGCCATTGAGGAATGCATTTTTAACATCCATTTGAGTGAGTTTCCATTGGCGAGTGGCAGCAATAGCAAGAAGAGTTCGAACAGAGGTGATGCGTGCAACAGGGGCAAATGTTTCCTCATAATCAATGCCATACTCTTGAGTGAACCCTTTTGCTACAAGACGAGCTTTGTAACGCTTGATAGATCCATCAGAAAGAGTCTTTATTTTATACACCCACTTGCATCCTACAAGAGTCTTATCAGAAGGAGGATCAACAAGGTCCCATGTGTGAGTTTTCTCCAATGCCTGTAATTCTTCCTGCATAGCTTGTTGCCAATGAGGATCTGCAGAGGCTTCTTTATAGGACTGTGGTTCATGATGGTGAAGTATAGTGGAATAACAATGATAATTATCACGAAGGTAGGGAGGTAGATTTCTTACCCTTGGAGGAAGCTCAATGGTGGGAGGTGCTGGATCAACAGGCAGAACATCATCACCAGAAGTGGATGGAACATCAGAAGGGGTTTGAGTCTCACTAGAAGAACCTGCATGTATGTCAGAACCTGCATATGTTTCACTAGGAAAATAATCAACATCTGGATTAGTAAAGAGAGGAGTGGTAGCAGACGGGATTGACGTAAATTTTGACAAGGAAGAGAACATTATGTGTTCCCAAAAGACAACATGGCGAGAAATTCGAATGCGCTGGGATATTGGGTCCCAACAGCGATAACCTTTGTGTTCAGTTCCATAACCAAGAAAACAACAAAGACGCGCACGAGGTTCAAGTTTAGTATATTCATGGGTTTGAAGTAGAACAAAACAAGCACAATCGAACACCTTAAGTGAGTTGTAATTTGGTGTAGCGTGATAAAGACGCTCAAAAGGGGATACATTACCAAGGACAGATGAGGGGAGACGATTAATAACGTGAACATCGGTTAGACATGCTTCACCCCAAGCGCGTTCTGGACAAGAGGCTGAGATAAGCATGGCACAGACCGAATCAAGAATGTGACGATGCTTTCTCTCAGCGCGACCATTTTGTTGTGATGTATAAGGACAAGAAAATTCAGACAAGGTACCCTGCTCACCAAGAAAAGATAAAAGTTTAGAATCACGATATTCCATTGCATTATCTCGACGAAATACCTTAATTGTTTTAGAAAATTGTGTTTTAATCATTTTGGCAAAGTTAATGTAAATTTGAGCAAGTTCATGCCGATTTTTCATCATGAATATCCAAGTAAAGCGAGAATAATCATCAATAAATAACACAAAATACCGAGATCCTCCCATTGTAGGGGTAGGAGCAGGACCCCAAATATCAGAATGTACAAGATCAAATGATGAAGCTGAAATAGAGGTACTTTTCTTAAATGATAAAGCCGGTTGTTTAGCGGTTTGACACATAGTATAATCAAGAGACTCATTTGTAACATATCCTAAATGACCTTGAGACACAAGAGGTTGCATTTTTCCAATAGAACTATGAGCAAGACGACAATGCCAAAGTTGAATGGAAGAATCGCTGGAAGCGGCACATATGTTAGGTCCTTGAGGAACATGCAGTTTAGTGAGCTCAAATAACCTTCCGATCTTACATCCAGTCCCTATGAGTTGTCCCGTCCGTGGATCCTGCACACGACATCCAGAAGAAGAAAATGTAAGTTCATAACCAAGGTCACATAATTGGCCAACAGAGATAAGGTTAAAGCGTAGTTTAGGAATGAGAAATGTGTCAGGTAAGCTTAAATTAGACAACGAGATAGAACCTTTATGGGTTACAGGCATATGAGACCCGTCAGCCGTGTGAATAGAATGAGTAGTGTTATTTTGAGATAGTGAAGAAAAAAGGTGAGATACAGATGTCATGTGATTACAACAAGCATAATCTAAATACCATTTAGAATTACCTGTTGTGGTGGAAAGAGCGGCGGGAGTATTACCGTTGCCAGAAGGAAGAAGTTGTCTAAGGAGAGATTCAAGGTCAGAGACAGAGAAGGCAGGCTGAGAGGATTATGCAGAATCATTGGCAGCAGCAGTTGCAAGTGCAGGCCTGAAAGAGTGAGGACGTTGTTGATTCTTATTCTGATCAGGTCGTGGAGGACGAGTAGGACAATTTTGAATCAAGTGTCCAGACGTCTTACAGTAACGACAACAGTTTGAAGCAATATGACCTTTTTTCTTGCAATTATGACATTCTACATTGGGGCAATCAATGAAGGAATGTCCAGGCTTACGACAATGACGCCAAAAATTAGGAGTTTTATTTGGAACTGCAAAGGCAAGATCATCTTTCTGACGATGAAGTCCTAGTCTAGTTTCTTCAGACTTGAGACATGGAAGAGCATTCTCTAATGTAGGCAAGGGATTCTGGTGCAGCAGAGATGCTCTGACCGGTTCATAATCATCAGTGAGAGCCATCAAAAATTGAATTAGCCGAATACGATCGCGATGAGTCTCGTATGTTTTTAGGTCGGTTGCATCTTTCAGAAAAGGCTCACAAGATGCTAACTGATTCCATATTACTTCCATTTGTGCTAAAAACTCATAAACAGGTTGGCTAGATTGTTGTTTCAAATTACTAAGATCTTTCAACAATTGATATTGATGCGATAAATCAGAGATAGTATAACGTTGTTTTAAATGATCCCATACCTCTTTGGCATTCTCAAATCTCCCGAATTGCAGATGGATGCTAGGAGTTGAAGTATTGCGAAACCAAGTGATGATCCGATGGTTCTTGCTATCCCATTCCTCTAATTTATCAGCAAAGGTGTCTACTGCTTCATTAGCACCTTTTGTGGGACACTTTTTATCACCCGTCACATATCGCCAGAGTCGCCGTCCTTTCAAAAATCCACACATTGCTTCAGCCCATTGATTATAATTAGAACCATTGAGAATAATGGTGATAGGAACCGTAACTTCGGACTTCTCCATTGGATTACAAAATTTCCAACGAAAAATAACACTTGGAGCAGTATTGGTAAAAACTATATGTAATTTAGAGGAATCTCACCTAAATAAAATATGAAGAGGCCACTTTGATACTATTTGAGGGAGAGTATTTGATGAAAAGCTCTCACTTTTTGATGGTGTCAGGATGTGGTGATTGAATTGTGAGATAAAAAAGGGATGGATCAAGATATGGCTCTAAGGGATTGATTCTGAGTAAAAATATAATCACCGAAAGAAAGGAAGATATATGGTGGATGATGGTGCTTTAAGCAAATTAGTGAAGCACCGATTGGTAATTAAAAGGAATTCTCTGGAAAAAAAAAAAACAACAACAACGGGGAAGAGCCAAAGGAAAACCTAAGCTCTAGATACCATGTAGAAACTCAGAGAGATATAGAAAACATTTGTATATTTTATGTGTCTATACTGAGATCACACTAGTTGTATTTATACTCATATGATACAACAAATACATTGGATAGTAATAAATAAGCACTACCTAGGAAGTTGTATAAAACTAGGAAGTCTAACAAATAGTCTAGGAACTCTACATATTCTCTTAATTCTAACAATTACAATAATGAGATAATTATAAATATCGTAACACTCTTATTCTCATTATTATCTTTCGACCTCTTTATTGAAACTTCTTTGTTCCACCTTTTCTTTTCTTTCTTTTTTTATTCTTTTTTTCCGGCTGCCAAGCTACTTTGCTCATATGGGTAATCTCATTCTCCATATCACTTCAATTTAACAACTTGATGACCACAAAATGAAGTGTTTCTGCTTCAAAAAGAAGTCTAAATCAACGTAAGAATTGCAGAATCAAAGCAACAAAAAGATTACAAAAGACTTGTTAAGGGACTCCGTGTAGAGAACACCGTCAAATTGAACTCAACGCATTATTCATTTGTAGAACATAAAATCCACTCATGATCTGGATTTGGGTATAACATTATGGACTCAATTTGGAGTAGTATTTATTTTGATTCTTATTTAGCGGTGAACATAGTAGGTGTCTTCGATTTTTTGAGGTGGAGGTGTTTATTTAACTGGGCGATGCAAACAAACACCTTCTCTTTTTCAATTTAATGAAATGTTATGATGTAATTAAATATTTTATGAAATTAAATATGTAGCAAAATCCAACTTGTGAAATTCGCAAAATAATCCCTCGCGATATATAGCACAACTCTTTAGTATAGATAGACACAAATGAAGATTAACGAGACACACTTTCAATAGGACACACTAAGCTTCACTTGCCTCATCCCAATGCTCATGTAGCATAATAACTTCCAAGATTGAACGACTAATCCCACACAATAAAATAACTTCAAAAACTGCAGAAATAATTGTCATTGTCATACTTCAATTACAGTTCATTCATTTCATATAACATGAAACGCCATGCAAAGGAGATAAGACACTCAACTATTATGGTTTATGATTTTAGATCGAAGCAACATAAGCACCAAAGGTTTATGCAGGCTGTTGATGTTGATAGATTTCATTTACAATTAAAATACTAAATCTCCCTGACATTCAAGAGAAGAACCATCTGAAATGTTGAATTTTCTTGCACGAGTCTAAATGACTTGGATCTTCAATTCTGTGAACTGATTTCTAAGGGGACACTAATCTTTCAACAATTCATCAGACTTATTTAACCAAATGTCATAAATATCCGACGCGAAGAGAACAAAGTGGACCTGAAACAAATATATAAATATAATTAAGCATTCTATAGAAAGATAACCTTATTAGGTACAAGCCTCATCAATTCTGTAAATCCTTTAAAAAACAATTCGAGTCATCATTCTAGAATGCGAAATTACCCATGCGGTACTCTCATTTTTATACAGCAATGTTCCTTTTTCATTTCGTGACCCTTTTTTGAATTTTTATCTCAAACTAAATTAATATAAATTTGGCTTTAATGAGTTGTTTAGGGAAAGGCCATTTTTACTCCCCATAATTTCTTTCATCAAATATTCAGTCAAATTAGGCCTAATGAAATATTTGCAACTCCTAGGAAAAACAATCATCAATCAATCAAACCAATTTTTGAGATATTCCAAATCGAGCAAATAATTGAAAGTCAAAAGAAACCTAATGCAAAAATAGTGTTCACGAAAAGTATAAATTGTATGGATTTGACTCCTTTAAAGTGTGTAATGTGTCTCAACTTTGATTAAAAATCAATAAATTGGACTTTTAACAAACTTTATCAACCTCCGATCTTTGCACTAATGATTAGGATCTCTAACTTCTAAAGTTTAAAGGAGCCAAATTCAAATTCTATAATACTATTCAAATAAAGAAAATGGAAATACTACCTCTTTAAAGTCATTTTGGAACTCTTTGATGGTAGAAATTGCTACAGTAGCAGCTTCATCATAAGGGTATCTGAAAAATGCAGTATTAAACATTCGTGAAGAGAGACTTGGTTATTATAATATCAAATCAAAGGGAAAACTATATTTGCAAGCCTAGAGACAGAATTTGTTAGGTTTGGGAACAAATTAGTCATCACAATGGCTATAAAATTGGTAGATATAAAAATCATGTTCACCTAACATCTCAAGCATTTCGGATAATTGGTCTCTATGATCAACTGGTCTATAGTTCAATAATTGTAGCTCTATTCTTCATAATAACAACTAAAATTCCACATAAGGTTGAGTATGCCTATTCATTGTCCATTGCATCAGGGCGTGTTAGACATAAATAGCATTTATGTTCTTTCATCTAACTTAACACCTTTGAGATAATTAGTTTATGACACACAGCATTTTCAATGGTATTCTATTGCATTATAAATTTTTTAACTGTGTTTTGCCCTAATGATTTGGATAGTCATAGTTGTGTTTTCATTAATCATAAATTGTCACCGTTTCTTTGGCAGATCCTTAAATACAATTCTCTCAAAAGACAAAAGTAAAAAAGAAGCCCAACCATATGTTTACACTTAGTTCCCTTGGAAAATGTGAAAGAGAATTACATCTCAAGCCATGGGACCAACCTAAAGTTTCACACCAGTATAACCATATGAATATGTGATCATTATTCATTACCAGCGAACAGAACATTGTGGACGAATAGGAGAGAATTTGTTAGCATAAACGTACCCATAGACACCACATGATATGGCTGGAAATGCTATATACTGAATGTTGTTCTCTTTTGCAACCGTCAAACTATTCCTGAAAAATTAAATTGATAATTCAAAATCTCAGTCCTGTAATAATGACAGTGAACCAAATCACAAAATGGAATGAACTTTTGCTAATTCAAAGATGATGACGAATAGCTTCTCAAGCACAACATTAAAAAAAAAAGAAGCTACCTGTAAGCACTTGCCAGAGAGGCAGCAGGATTACTATCAACATCGTAGATTGGGCCAACAGTATGAATAACATGAGAAGCTGGCAGCAAGAAACCTCTGCACATCACCAAGTAAAAGGTCTATATATTAGACAAGCGTCTGCGAAGGCTTATTTTCACGAGTTTCCATTTCTATCCTTATCAAGAATCAAGAAAATAACACCAAAACAGATTGTATTCAATAAGCTTATCCAAGATGATTATACTTTAAGTGAATTACATGATTTAGCCCCTGAAATTGTAAAAGAGCGGAAATTAACAAATTTCATAATGATCCATGAAATTGAAAATCTTCGTTAACATTAGTCTCTTCGAGACAATTTTAGGATTGGATTAAGAGACACAAAATGACTAATGCAATCAAATACTTTCAATTTCAGGGAATACTTTGGAATTTATTTAATTTCAGGAAACAAGTCGCCTGAAGCCCACAACCTTAGAGTTTATAGACAACTCTGGTGATTCACTTTTCATCAAAGTGTTTAACCAACTGAAAGATAAGTAGAAAACAAACACATCTAAATCGTTCATATATGTCAAATTATAAGAACTCACGGTGTGATCCTTGCTTCCCCTGTTGGGCAGCGAACTCCAGGCCTGACTTCTGGTACATTCCGGCATGCTCTAACAAGATCTGGACCAGCAGCCCTATGTATAGCTGAAATCAGCATAAAAGACCATCACTCAAAGAACATTTTCACCGTCCCATATAACTATATAAAACCGTATACTAATATACTCCCTCCGGTCACTATTATAAGCAAAAAACAATTTTTAGGTTCAATGAAAAAGTAATGTATTTGGTCAATATTATTGAACAAACACACTACTTTTTCAATGAACCTAAAAAATCATTTTTTGCTTATAATAGTGACCGGAGGGAGTACTATTTATAATTTTTTCTACTTAAAATTAAATTAAGAACTAATTAGTAAATATCCAATTTGATCCCTAAAATGGTAGAACTATATCAACTTCATTTCACACATTATCAATATTCAAAAATTATCTCTGAAATCAAAAAACATAAATCGAGTCCGTTCCTCCATTGGTAATTGTAGAATGATGCATTTGAAACTAAGTGAATAATGTGAAGGATATATTTGATAGCAAATTTACTTGGGAACCTATAAAGCGCAACCACAAACACGACACGAACACCGGCAAACGACACCGACACATACGACTAAATTGACTATTAACTCAACATTTCAATTATATATAGAAATTAGAAATGATTTACCTCCATCTGCACCACCACCTCCAAGCATTCTCTCATTTGCTGGATTTACCTGCATGTGTTCATATCCATATTCATAAATCCTAATCATATACATATAAGAAAAATTGTAAGAAAAATATGAAACAGTAGAGTAAATTTTACATACGATTGCGTCAGTGGAACCATCGATGGACCATTTTGTGATATCTCCTCTCTGAATGATCAAAGCGTTCGATGAAGATAACGGAAAACGAACTATGCCGCCGTCACCGTTACTGGTAACCCTAGCTGAAGTGTTCATTTCTGATGGACGGAAAGTTCTTCTCAGATTAACGGCGTTAGAAGACGAAGTGAATTTCAGTTTATTTAGCAGAAAACGAGAATTTGAGAAAATGGTAGTCATCGTCGTTTTTGAAGACTTTTGTGTCGTTGCTGAAAGGGAAGGCTTACGTTACAGTGTGTTCGCAGTCTTACATGGAAAGATCCGAGTCGTTCAATTGATCAAAAATTTGTTGAGCATTTATATCTACGAAACACGGACACAACACATATATGGACACCGGACACTACACATCAATATCGATAGTAATTTAGAAAAACGATACAATTCAATATTCAATATAATTATAAATGTCGGTATAATAGTTTCTTCGGGAACATCCAATAAATGTCGATATAGTGTTGATATTCGATACTGAAACGTGTCCGACACCGAAAAAGGCATAGTCCGAGAGTGTTCGCGCTTACTTAGACCATGAGCAATGGTCAGTTGAAATTGGTGTTTAATTGGGTCTCAACACAAGAAAGCATTGCAATGGAGGTGTTGAAGCTGACCTGGAGGGGAGAAGTGTTGAAGATGTTCAACTATGTTGAAGGTTGCTGAGGGGGGACACGCGGAAGCGTGTAATTCGTTGGATTCTGTCGCGTGCATGACATGCGCGGCTGGGCGAGTAGAGGCAGGGAAACACGGAGAGAGAAGAAGCTGGTGGATAGGATAGGGACGCCTGGCAGCCTTTGATTGACTGTCCGGATTTTCAATCTCATTTTATCTTCAAACTCAATTATTTCATTGCAAATTAATTTTTAATTTTTTTATTTTTTTTACCAAAATTCGTAATTTTTTTTTTCTCTATAAATAGAGACTTGGTTCATTTGATTTGGACATAGAAAAAAAAAACCAAGTTTTTCACTATCTTAATCTTGTTTATCTTTTAATTAGTGTTTAATTTGAAGTTTTAGTCTCTTTTTTTTGTGAAATGGATCTCAATAATAATTTCAACATCCAAAATTCTTCTAATTTTTCATTTGCCTACCAAAATCCCAACAATTATCCAAATCCTAACGGTTATCAAAATTCCAACAATTATCCAAATCCAAATCAATTTTCCAACCAACATCCTCAAAACTTACCTAATTTTGGTTATGCACCAAATTTCAACCAATCATCCTCTGTTCCAAACTTTCATCCATATTATGGATCTATGATGAGAAATCCATCTGAAACACCCCCGTTTAATGGCTATATGCCAATGGTGAATGCATCTGAATTTCCCGACTTTTCAACACAAATGACTATAGATGGCACGACAATCGCTAATCCTGTCACTCCTAATTCAGATGATTCAACTCCTAAGAGCAAGAAAAACCAACCACAACCATGGACCACTGAACACAATTTGGTGTTAATTAGTGGGTGGATAAAATTTAGCACAGACAGTATTGTCGGAAGAAACCAAAAATGTGAAGCATATTGGGGCAAAATTGCTGAGTACTGTAATGAGCATTGCTCATTTGATCCTCCGCGTGATGCAAATGCATGCCGAAACCATTATAATTATATGAATAAAATATTGAATAAATGGATTGGCGCTTATGATAGCGCTAAGCGTTTGCAAGCAAGCGGTTGGTCGGAGAATGATGTTTTGGCAAAAGCGCAGGAATTATACGCCTGTGGGAAGAATCTTCGATTCACTTTAATGGAAGAATGACATACTCTCCGTGATCAACCACGTTATTCAAGTCAAGTAAGAGGAACTGTTAGTTCGGGAAGTAGTGGATCTAAGAGATCTCACGATGATGCTTGTGGCTCAAACTTTATAGGATCTGGTGTTCGTCCTATAGGTAGGGAGGCAGCCAAAAAGAAGGGTAAAAAGAAATCTGCCATGGAGGTGGTGGACAAAGAATGGGATGATTATAAAATAATGAGGGAGAAAGAGGTGGAACAATTGGCAAGGGTAGTTTCCATTCAACAAGAGAAAAACAGACTTAAGAAAATGAGTTTGTATCTGAAGTTAAGTTCCGATGAGAATCTGGATGACCGGAAGAAAGTCCTGTTGGACTCGTTGGCCCAAGAACTGTTTCATAATTAATTTCAATCAAGTATTTGCATGTAGTGTTTCCATTCATTATTGTGTTGAATATGTCAGTCTACTATTTGCTTTAAGTATTTGTCTATAGTGTTTGCTTGAATTACTGTGATTGAATAAATCAGTGTAGTCTTTGCTACATGTTTGTTTTGATTATTGTGTCCAATTCTTATCTGATAATTAACTCTATACAATATTTATTTGAAATCCGCAAGCTGTCCACCACCCAATTCGAATATGTTAGTGTTGCGCTTTAATAATTGTGTCAACCACCCAA
This sequence comes from Trifolium fragiferum, assembly GCA_954870985.1. Classification (NCBI taxonomy): domain Eukaryota; kingdom Viridiplantae; phylum Streptophyta; class Magnoliopsida; order Fabales; family Fabaceae; genus Trifolium; species Trifolium fragiferum. The sequence goes on from OX940796.1 coordinate 9,675,339, forward strand.
CTTGCTTTAATTATTGTGTCCACCACCCAACTTGCTTTAATTATTCAGTTCACCACTCAATCCTTATCTGATAATTAACTCTATACAATAATTATTTCAAATCCGTCGGTGGACCAAATTGAATCTATATATAGGGACTCATCCATTTATGTACCAATATCCCAAATCTCATCCAATCTAATTCCAATATCCTAAATCTCATCCAATATACTTTCAATAACACAAAGAATGGATTCATCAGAAGATGATTTTGATGTCGCAGCCTACTCTAAAAATCGTGAAGTTGAAGACGCTTATGTACGCAACCGATTTAGAGAGCGTCGAAAGAAAATATTGGAAGATGGTGCACGTCGTAGTAGAAAATATCTCAATAGAGATCATACAGCTGCAAACCAAAGACTAATTGACGACTACTTCGCCAATGAGCCTACATATGACGATGCAATGTTTCGTCGTCGGTACCGCATGCAGAAACATCTTTTCCTTCGAATCGTTGGGGACCTTTCAAGCAGTGATAACTACTTCACCCAGCGAATTGATGCTACCAAGAAAGAAGGTATATCACCTTTAGCAAAATGTACCACAGCAATGCGAATGTTAGCATACGGTATGGCAGCAGATGCGGTCGATGAGTATATCAAAATAGGAAGTACTACAGCATTAGAGTGCTTACGTAGATTCTGTAAAGGAATCATACGATTATATGAGCAATTGTATCTCAGAGCACCAACCCAAGATAATCTGCAAAAAATACTACATGTTAGTGAACTACGGGGGTTCCCAGGGATGATTGGGAGTATTGACTGCATGTACTGGGAGTGGAAAAATTGTCCTAAAGCATGGGAAGGTCAATTTACTAGGGGGATAAGGGAACCACCACAGTTATTCTTGAAGCAGTTGCAACTCATGATCTATGGATCTGGCATGCATTTTTTGGATGTCCGGGAACGTTGAACGACATAAACGTTCTAGACCGTTCACCTGTTTTTGATGATGTGGAACAGGAAAAGACTCCAAGTGTGAATTTCTATGTGAATCAACGTCCCTATGATATGACATACTATCTAGCTGATGATATCTACCCTTCGTATCCAACTTTCGTCAAATCAATTAGACTTCCTCAAAGTGAACCCGATAAGTTATTTGCAAAATATCAGGAGGGATGTCGGAAGGACATCGAACGTGCATTTGGAGTGCTTCAAGCTCGATTTAAAATCATCCGTGAACCAGCTCGCTTGTGGGACATAGCCGATTTGAGTATCATCATGAGGTCTTGCATCATATTACATAATATGATTGTTGAGGATGAACGAGATTCATATTCTCAACGTTGGACCGATTTTGAGCAGTCTGAGGAAAGTGGATCTAGTGCACCGCAACCATATTCAACAGAGGTATTACCCGCTTTTGCAAATCATGTGCGTGCTAGGTCCGAGCTCCGTGATCAAAAAGTTCATCACGAATTGCAAGCAGATCTAGTGAAACACATATGGACAAAGTTTGGAATGTTTCAGAATTGAAGATGATTTGTTTCGTATTAATTATGTGTGTGCGTTGTTTTGCATTTTAAGTTAATTTACATCGTATTAATTATGTTACTTGTGTGTTGTATTACATTTTAAGTTAATTTGTATCGTTTTAATTACGTTATTTGTGTGATCTATTGCATTTTAAATTAAGAATATAATAAAAAAATTATTTTAATTTCTTTTGTTAAGTGTTTATTATTTTAATTTAATTTTAATCGATAATTATAATTTTATTGAATCATAAAAACAAAAACTTAAATTTAAATAAGAATATGAAATAAAAAATGGTGGGGTAGAGAAGGCGGTGGGGTAGAATGTTGAATGAAAAAACTATTGGAGAGGTAAAAGTTGAATGAAGTGTTAAATTATTAGGTGGAAGAGAGAGAAGATGATGTGAAGTGTAAAAAGTGGATATTGAGCGCGTTGAGAGTATATGACCATTGTAGATGGTCTTATAGACTCAATATAATGACGTGGCATTAAGTCTTTGCCTTTGGGAACTAGATGCTATGCTAAGAAAAAATAGAAAATTGTTCTTCTTCCTTTCGGCTCCGATCGGAAAACAGAAACGCGCGATGGGGAGGAATCGATTTTATGCGTTTGTTTCCGTTTTCGTTACGGTGCACCCGCACGAATCTTCTGCTCTTCTTCATTCATTCTTCTGCTTCTTCTTCGTCAGTTTTTCATCTCAATGTCAATTTCACAATGTTCTTCTTCTTCTTCTTCCGTTTAACTATTAATTATTTTTTTAAATTTTTGTTGTTGCAGATTTTGAGTGCTTATTTTGTAGTTTTACCTTTGCGTGATGAAGGTGCAATTTCATTGGGACTATCAAATCTACCTGGTCTATTTATAGGTTCATTGTTGCTCACCGTCGTTGCTGCACCGTTTTCATCACTCATCTTCTCTCTCCCTAATCTATCTAAAAACAAGGTTGACTTTTATTTTATCACAATTCTTTATTTTTTCTTCAATTCAATTTTCATTATTCATATTCCTATTACTATATAAGAATGCTAGACACCAACATGTAGACACCGATAATAATTTGAGAAAATGAAACTTGAGAATTTGAAGTAATAGTGATTGAATGTAATTATATGTATCAGTATCGGACACAGACACGTATCAAATAGCTACATGTGTCAGATATGACATTAATAAGGAAACTAGTAGGTACAATTACAATGCAAGGTTCTTTAACACTCTTAGCTAGGGATCAAATGCTAAATTCTTATGAATTTAGGGGAGTTACTTTTGAACCTAAAAGATACAGCAAATTAGCAAATTAGTTGGAAATTTAAACTATCTTGAAGTTCCTCGATTAGACATCTCATTTATAGTCAGAGTGCTGAGACAATTCCTTAATTCACTTGGTGGAGGACATCGACGTACGGTCATATACATCATAAGAGCTGGTAAAGAAGCTCCAGGGAAAGACCATATCTATTAAAATAATGGTCACACAGTGAAACCGTCACACTTGGTATTTGAGTGGTTCGATAAAATAATGTCCATTTTTATGAACTTCGTATTTGTTGCAGACAATTTAAAAACATTAAGAATTAAGAATCAAAATGTGGTTGCAAGTTCAATGGCTGAAAGCCTGAAACAATATTATGTTAAGATGCATTCATATTTAACTATTTAGTCATTTTTGTCATGAAAAATGAATTTGAAAATTATATATAATGGATATTAATGTTTACTTGCATGTCATACTGTAATGATGCCTTTTGAAATTCCAGGCTTTGGTTTTCATACACAGGTTCTTCAGTGTATCACTCATAGTGTTCTTTATTTTATGGCACTACTCATCAGCTGGATCTTCAACATCCAATTTGATCGTAAGACAATAATATAACTGGAAGTTGTTTGTTGCAGTGTAGATATTCAGCTCAGTATATTATTTGTGTTAAGATCGTGTTAAATTGGGTTTTCTGTTCCTACTCCTAGGGGTCCACAGCTTTGACCTCGAAAGAAGGGAAACTTAGTGATCAAGGTAGTCTTGCATCGTCATCTGGCTGGGATAACCATGGATGGTTTTATATCTCTGTCCGTATAGGATTGTTTCTTTGGGTATGGCTTATAATGATTTTGTTCTCCACTTTTTGGTCTTAATGTATTAATAAATTTGATTTCACTCTCCTGCTAGCTTGCTTCCAAAGATACTTTTGTGATATATTTACATTTTTTTTTGTGCTAAGGTTGCTTTGCTTAATCTAATTACAATTTCTTCAACTTGGGCAAGGGTGATTGACGTAATGGACAACGAGGTTTGTTTACTGATACATAATTTTTGTTTCGATTTGGGTTGTATGGGGCCCACTTAACATGCTTTGGGTTCAGTCAGGTTCGAGATTATTTGGGTTTATTGGTGCTGGGGCCACCCTTGGACAACTTTGTGGGTCACTGTTTGCCACGGGAATGGCTTTTGTTGGTCCATGTAAGTTTGCACGTCTTTATACCGTCCTTTCTTGCTTGGTTTCACTTTGTTTAACATCGAAATCATGTCTTTTGCAGTCTTACTTCTGTTTGCTGCTTTGTTGATGGAACTTGCAGCCCAAACATCAAGAGGGATAAATTCCGATACATCTCATGTTGAAGAAGAATTGTCTCCCATTAGGTTATTCCTATATTTTTTTATCTTCATAGTTATATCATATGAGTGAAAGTTGAGATGCATTTGAGATGGTACGCAACTCATTTTTCATTCCGAGATAAAATTTAACCATTAAGGAAAACTTACCACATGTAGAATTAAGCATCACATCATACGTATCTGACCATCCTACACTACAAGTTTCAACTAACTGATTGGATAACTACTTGGGTGGATTTATTTAGGCGAACTCTAATTCAAGTTAATAGCATCAGATCGTAATAAAAACAACTAAGCCTTTTTCCACCAGGTGTGGTTAGCCGATTCTGAATATGGGAAAGAAAATTATGGGCATCATGGACTGCTTGCATCTCATTTAACTTTTTGTTTGCTGAAAAATTTCAGAAAATGAATTATACAACACAATATGAGGGATATGATCATAATTATTTATTTATTTATTTTGAATTAGAGAATCTGATTCCAACCACAAGAATGTGGCTGGTGAGATTGAGAGGACTGAACCCACTCTAATAGGTTCCCCAAAGTCATCCACTTCCTTAGTGAAGCATAAAGTTTGGCCCATACTGGAAGGACTGTGGCTTATATTGTCATCAACTTACCTGTTGCATATATCATTGTTCATCTGGCTGAGCGCAGTTGTCTCTTCATTCTTCTATTTCCAGGTTAGGTAATCTTCTGTCCTGCAATACATCTTTGGTTTTCATTATCCGCATTTCTGTTCTTAGAAAATTAATGAGTAGCAATTATGATTCACTGTTTCATTTCCTTATTAGTATTCAAAGTTTTGGTTTTTTTTAATGGGATTCCTGTTTCAGAAATGCAGAGGGGCTGAAAACCTTTTACTGCACTTGTACCGATGTTTTAGTTTTTAATTTTCAACGTTTTCCACTAGAGTGGGCTGTCTGGCCGTTTGCCTCTGGATTTGCTTCTGTTTTGCTGTATTTGCTATGTTTTGTGGCTGGTTGCCGTGGTTTGTAATCAGTTGGTCTTATTCCTGTATTGATTGCTTAGTTTGATGGTTAGGCTAGGATAGACAGTGTTTCGTTGGGTTTACCATTTGGCCTGTTTAATTTCTGTCTAGCTGAAAGATCATCAGTAAGCTTGAACTTTAGTGTTAAATATTTGCACTTGAAAAACTACAATTTGGTACTTACTACTTAGCTATGGTATGACTTTAAGTTAGATTACAATTAGGCAATTAGCCCTTTGATTGATTGGGATCAAGCAATAAATAGGAATAATAATGTGCAGCCGATGCATTCAATTTTTTCGTACTCTTTAAAATTAAATATTCTCTGTTTGTTTTTGGATGATTAATATCTGAAGTGGTCTTAATTGCCATTCTATGTGTGTTAAGATGACTTTTTGAACCTGTATACATCTCTAAATGGTATTTCTTCTGAAGTTTTCCAGTCTGTGATTGCAGAAGGTGAGTGTTATTGCCAGCACAGTTACTAGCTCTATTGGTAGGAGAAAACTGTTTGCTGAGATAAATAGCTTTATTGCTGTTTTTATTCTTATTGGACAACTATCCTTAACGGTAAGCGTTTTAAAAAATGACTTTTTTTGCTTGGAATTGAACATTCTTTTAGAGTTGTGTTTGGACCTTAGCTATTGATATAACCTAAAAACCACATATATCTCTTCATTAATTTTTACTTATCTAGTGCAGGGGCGCATTCTTACTGTTGCTGGGGTGACTACAGCTATATGCTCATTACCTTTCATTGGCTTCTTAAATTTAGCCGCTCTAGCTGTTTGGCCAGATTGGATGGTGGTGGCTATTTGTGAGACACTGAGAAAGGTTGTCCTCTACAACTTGCAAACATTTCTTGCTTCTTTAATAAAAATATACAATAATTAAAAATGCTTCATATTAGAAACATGCAATATTACTAACGTGTATAGATATTTGCTTCTTAAGATACTTCTTCCCCTTCATAGATATTTATGCATAGAGATATAATATATGATAGAACATTATAGTGTCGTTTGATCCATGTAGCTGACCCCACTAAGTGGGATAAGGCTTGGTTGTTGTTCCCTTTTATAGATATTTGTTCAATTCTCTGTTATTAGAACTCTCTGGTCGATACCTCCCTTTATTTTTCCTCAGCTGTCCTTTCAGCATGGGGCTTCAGCTCCTGTGATCACTGGCCCATTGTGAGTAGTCGTCTAGTGTCAGAGGCGACACTTCCATCCATCTCAAAACCCACCATCTGGCTTCCCCTTCATGTATTGCTGCCAGAACTTGGTTTGCACACTGCCTTCCTGTCACTGCAAGACCTCGCCGCTGGTGTCAACCTGGTTGTCAGCACTCCTTGGTTTTACTTTGCCTCGGTTTGATTTGTTACAGCCTGCAGGTGCTTGCCTGGAAGCGTTGTTCCCCAATTGGTATTTTTTGGGTCTGTTTGGGAGTGTAGGAGCGGAGGAGGAAAGGGCTTTGGGGGGTTCATTTTTCTTCATAATACAAAACCTCCTTAAATCGGGGAAACTCAAAAATTATATTGGAGGAGGACTTTGGAGGTTTTTATGAATTCTTCAAATTTAATCTATGTTGTTATAATATTCTCAAAATTAAAATATGTTAATCATAAGCATTCTCTACAAAAAAAACTCTCAAAAAATGTGGAAAATTTCTCTATTTTTCCCTCTACTCCACTCCCCCTCAAGCTCTCCCCTCCAAACTCACAAACAAAGCCTTAGGGTTTGGTTTAGCTTCTCTGTTTTTCTGTTTTTCAGACTTGTATTTACTTTCTCATGGCCTAATATCCCAAGACTGGACTTGAAAATAGAGAAAACTGATACTTTTATTCTCTATTCCCAAATGTACAATGCCAAAAGGCTACAATGTACAGACAAAGGATCGTAAATTCTATTAATGGCTATCCTAAAATTAAGTAAATAAAATCTGTACAAATAATTCCCCACAATGCAACAGCTGGTCCCACCAAAGAGTTGAATGGAAAGAACGGCTTCGATCAACATACTGTTGAACTTTGGTTCTGAGGCCAGGATCTTTTTTAGTATCTCGGATAAGGTATAATTGTAATAAGCTTGGTCTATATGCCTTAGCTTGAAGGGAAGCATCAAAAGAGCATATTACTTTTGTTGTATGATATATAGTAATGATTTAGGAATTTGTATTTTTAGTTATAAATATTGTCCTTGCATTCATTTTTCAGACTATGTTTCTCTTTCCTTCCTAGCTTTGAACAGTTTTCTGATTGATTATCTTCATCTTTTGAAGATATTAATAATAATAACTCTGGCTCTGTGTGTTATAAAACCGCACGTTGTTGATTAAATTATCTATTGTTTATCTTTTGTGTGTATTCATGTTCTAAAATTTTGCAGGTTGTTACATATGTCGTTACAAGGCCTGGAAGAGAACTTTTATTTGTTGTTGTTTCAGAGGATGAAAAGTATAAAGCTAAAGTATGACCATCATTTTCTTTGAGCTTTCTTTCTGTCTTAAAGGTTAAATGTAGTATTGGTTGTAGATCTTGGGATTGTAGAAGCATATAGACACAGCCACAAGTGAATTTCAAAATGACAATTTAGTTCCTTAAATTAAAGAACATTAGCTAATTTAGACCCTTTTCTGAATTTGCCAACACAATTTAAAAGTTCTATGTTTATCTTGATGAAGCAAGAACCTATTAGTCAAGACAATATGTATTTCTTTCATTGGTTTTTATTAGTGTTTTCTAACAAGGTATTTTGGTGAAGATACTAAATTGACTGATGTTTTATAATTTAAGAGACTAAATTGCTATTATGCAAATTTAAGGGACTAAATTGTCCGACTCTCACAACTTCAATGACTAAAATGTTGATTTACTCATACAGCCATGTCCCATTTTCATTTTGGAGCCAACCAATGACTTCACTGCCATAACATTTTAATATGCTATATTTTTAGCGAATTTCCTCATAAGTACATTAAACAAATATAAATGCTAATGCAGATATGCATAGATGTGCTGGTTCAAAGACTCGGAGATGCAGCAGCAGCTGGAATGTATAAAATGCTTTTTGGTACCCAAAACGGAAGTCCATCAATTGCTGCCCTTTATGGCCTTCCCGTACGTGTGAACTTATCATTCTATCCATCTCCCTCTCAAATAGCAGTGTTGGTTAATCAAAGAAAAGAAGTGTAGAAAAAAAGAAATGGATTGTTAGCATATCATAAAAAACTAGTATATATTTATTAGCTCATATAGTCATAGTTATTCCTTATTATTTTGGCTTTCCTGGTACATTGCGGCTTTAGACTAATAATATTTTTCCACACTTTTTACTTAATACATTGTATGTTCAATGCTAATCGTATGCATCTTTTTATTGCTTTATACCAGGTTTGTTTGTTGTGGATAATCACAGCATTCTTTTTGGGTCGTAGGCAAGAGCGACTTTCAAAAGAAAATTTGAGATTAAGTGTACATTGAGTGAATTATAATACGTGATAGTTCAAATGACAAATGCATGAGTAGGATTATGTTTGGAGAAAGTCGAGCTTCTGAGATAAAAGCTAACAAACTTGGTATGTTTTTTCAAGCACTCCTTCTGTGCAGATAATTGGAGGAATTTTGATGTAAAGTTATACATTGTAATAACATAAATTGATATATGATGCTGGAATATTTTAAATATTGTTCGAGAAATTTTGATAGTAAAGTTTGGTGATAATGAATTAATGTTCATGCCTGTATTTAAGTATAGAGCTGTTGTTTTGACTCAATTGGAGAACTAATTCAACAACAATTGCATTCCTCCTGTCTCTTTTGACCATGAAACCACCTCCAATCTTTTCATCTCTTTGCAGTCTACTGCCACTTCTATTTAATTCGATTCCTTTGGGTTTTGATTGTTGGGTCTTGATGATTTTCTGGTTTAGTTAATTGGTTTTTGATGATTTCTTGTACATAATTTACATCCAATTTTTTGGTTTAGTTGAAATGATTTGATGAGATTGAAGAAATGTAAAAAAAGAGATTCAGGAAGTATTGAGGATGGAGAAGAAAAAATGGGAAGGGGATTGAAGAGAAGAAATAATATTTGAGAAGAAAAAAATGTGAAGGAGATTGATGATTGTGGATGATGTTTTTTTTTTTTTACTTCAATTGTGGATGATGTTGATGATTTGAGTTCATGTTATTGTTGTTGGGTAAAATGGGTAAAGGAGAGAGAGAATATAAAGGGAAAAAAGTTATTGGGGTTCTTAGATTTGAGTTTGAGCTTGAAGGGTGTTGTTGATGATGAAGGAGATTATTTTTAATTGATTTTTAATATTTTAATAGAAAGGGAAAAGCTTATTTCACAAATATGCACCTCAATGTTTACTGTTTTTGCTTTACTAAGTACAAAGTTTTCATTTTGTTTATCGGTAAACTAATTTATGTCAAAGAACATGCAAGATACACATAATAAATTCTCCCCCTCTCAATCTAATTTTTTCCATACACATGAACCAAAGATCGAATCCCTAACCATTGTTTAATGGTTTTAAATGCTTTATTACTTGAACCACTTCATTGTTGGTTTAAATGTTTACTTTTAAAAGGATCATTTCACAAATATGGAATTATCAAAATATGCCTTTTCCCCAAAAAACAACTTTTTCAAAAACAAACTTTTCATTGCTCTTCCAAGAAAAGAAATAACTTCTGTTATTTTATTTTTTTTGTTGACAATTCAAAAATATCTTTTTATAGAAAGAACTCTTCTTGAAAACAAATTTTCTCTTGAGCTTTTTTCTCTTCGCAGATTTTTCAGGGAAACACTTAAGAATGATTATATATTACCACTATTTTCAAGATTAAACATCATAACCCATTACTGGTTTCATAGTTGTTGTAAAAAGTTAGCAGCAGTGCTCTTAATTTGAAGTGGCATAGTAGAGTCCCCTAGAAAGGGTTAAGAATCTCCAATGGAGATGCTCCAAGGGCATGAACAAAAGTGTTGGCCTTATCTCTTTTTAATTTCTTTGCATTTTCCTGCAAGAGATGCTATTTCTGCACTCAAAGATCCAATGTTTTTTCTCCCACTCATTTTAGGGTGTAAACCAAACGGGGAAAATTAATTTTTCCGACTATCTGCTTATTTTCCACTCATCCATAATCATGCAAATCAAATGAAACAATGAAGAGACTTTTATATATATAACATATAATATCTGCAATCTGCAACATTTCAGCAGATAGCAACAAACACCGAAAGAATAATAATTCCATGTATGTGTGCATAATAATGTATCTAACATATAACATGTATATCTAAAAAATAACTAAAGACCTTTTGCCTCAAACACATTTGTTTTAGTTAACTTAAACTGTAGCCGCTATCATGACTTATATTTAAATAAACCTTCGAGGTTAATTTAATTTACCTTCATGCAGATGGATATTGTAAGATCACATAATAAGAAGAGAATTCTGCAAAATCAACCAATTAGTTGATAAAAATTGGCCCTACCAGTAGTCCCTACAAGAGCATGAGCCATCGCGGAAATGATGGAACCGATTGGTGTCTCTAACAATGATTTCCCTCTGCACAACCATAGACACATATTTTATTGCTGAATGGCAATCACCACAAACTCTGATATTCTTCATTATGCGTATAGTGGATCCCGGCGAAGTATTTAGAAGTGCAAAAGCAAGAGCCAACTTCTCACTATGATACTGCAAATTCAATTCCTTCTCTTGTTGATCTACATAGAGATGCACATGACTTGTATCAGGAACATAACCAATCTCTTTAATTTTCTGATTTAGATTCTCCCACATTTCATAAACCTTGTCTTTCTGTGGATGAGAAAAATCATTTGCCACAAATACATGGACAGAATTCTCAATCTCAACCCAACTACAAGCCGGTTCCTTCTTCAACCCACTATGCTTCATCATCTTTCTCACTTTTGCAACATCCTTCCACTTACTAGCAGAGGCGTAAATATTGGCAAGCAATGTATGTGTTCCTGAATAAAAAGGGTCAAGCTCTAAAACCTTTTGAGCGGCATAAGCACCCATTTCCGTGTTTTTATGCATTTTAGACGCACCAAGCAAAGCTCCCCAGATAGCCGCAGTTGGTTCAATTGGCATTTCTTCTATGAAACTCTTAGCCTGATCAAGAAGACCACCTCGACCAAGAAGATCAACAACTGTCGTGTAGTGCGAGACTTTTGGTACAAGGCCATACTTCTTCATCAACTCAAAATAATATTTACCACAATCCAAAAGTCCGGCATGGCTACAAGCCGTAAGAACAGAAAGGAATGTTATATCATTGGGTTTAATCTTATCCCTCAAGATCATCTCTTCGAAAAGGTCCACAGCTTCCTTTCCAAACCCATGTTGAGCATACCCTATCAACATGGAATTGCAAGAAACAACATCAACCTTAACCATCCGATTAAAAACCTTCTTTGCATCCCAAATATTCCCCGACTTCGCATACATGTGAAGAAGTGTGTTCCCCACATAACCAACTAACTTCCTTCCTGATTTCATCATATGTGCATGGAGCCATTTCCCTTGCTCCAAAGACCCCGTGCTTGACGAAGAACACAAAAGAGCCGAATAAGTATAATCCGTCGCTCCATAATCCTCCCTTTGCATCTTCACAAATAAAGCCAAAGCCTCTTCTCCATCACCTTTCCTTGCATAACCAGATATCAAAGAATTCCAAGAAACCTCATTCTTACTCTCAAGCTCATCAAAAACCAATTGCGCTTCCCTTAAGTATCCACACCTCGCATACATATCCACAAGCGAACTCCCCACAAACACATTTGACTGAAACCCATACTTCCAGCAACACCCATGAATTTGCTTCCCATCAACATAACTCCCTAAAAACCCACAACACTTCACCAAACTCGACAAAGTAAACTCATTTGGTCTCGCCCCATCACGTATCATCTCAGGAAACAAAACAAGCGCACTACTAGCACACTCATTCTGCGAATACCCAGTAATCATGGAAGTCCAAGTCACCATATCTTTCACACCCATTTCATCGAACACTTGGCGGGCAAATTCTAAACTACCACATTTCGCATACATAAACAAAATCGAATTTTGAAGGACTAAATCATTCTTAAACTGAGAATTAAGTATATGGGTATGCACTAATTTTCCTTGTTTGAGTTTCCCTAACATTGTGCATCTTTTTAACAGATTGTTGTAAATTGTTCGGTCCGGTTCGAGTGAACCATTGTCGATGAGGTCTAGAACATGAAGACCGGAGTTGTCTGAGATGAGACTTGGACGAAGGAGGTTTTTATCGTCTATGATGTAATGTGAGATGTTGTTGTTCCATTTGTTGTTGTTGTTGTTGTTGTTGTTGGTATCCTCTGATATGTCGGAATGTGGAGGTGTAGATGGAGTTGCGGATTGGTAGAGTGTGCGGAAGATTCTAGAAACTGTAATGAATGAGGAATTTCTTTTGCATTGGATCATTACAGCAATATTTGTTGGCCACGCAAGGTTGAGCTGAGAGAGTGTAGTGTTGTGATTTTATAGCGCCGTTTCGGCTTCAATAGTACAGTGTTTAACTGTTACCGATGTAACTTTTTCCGATCGATAGACGAAATGATAACTCATCGAAAATTTATACACAAAAGTGTAGAGATTGAGGTTGAATTTTGGCCATGGCCCCAGCCATGTCGGCATTTTTGCCGGTTGAACTAGAATTTGTGGATGGTACTATCTCCGGACTTTTTTTTAAGCAAAAATTCTCTTTTGCACACTGGAGTTGACTTTTTATCCTAATTTTATGTGTAATTTTCAGTGCAATTCCTAAAATATCCTTTTATCTATTATGAAATCTACTCATACTTAGATGTGATCATCATTAGTACTACTGCAATATAGATTACTTGTAGAAATAAATAAATGCATATGTAGGGGTATTGTTGGAAAACAAATATTAATTAGAGTTGAATTTAATGACTTTTTGCTTATATTTAGAGTCAAAATTTTTTGTTGACTTTTGCTTATAAATAAGGCCGGAGGGAGTACACAGATGTAATTCTGTCATAGATGTCAACGGGGCGAGGATTGAGCGGATGGTACTTTACCACTCCTTGCCCCATTCCCTGCTTAGGAGTCATTTCTTCCTCCATCTTCATCCCCACGGATTCCCACAATATCAACAGATCTTCACATACATAAAAAATTAACAAAATTGACATCCCAAAACTCTGACATTAATATATAGAGAATTTTTGCTTATAAATGAAGTAACTCTTTATGAACTCTTTCCCTCTAATAAGCATTTTCCCACAAAATTCTCAACTCTGTGCAGTTGCTTCCATATTCCTTTTGTATTGTGTCTTTCAACTCTATCATCTTAGCAACATGCATACGCTACTTTCAGAACCCCTCACACTTCCATCATCACCAAACCCACCAATTCCCAAAAATCAAACAAAACCACCCAATTTATCTCTTCTTCACAACCACCCACCCACTTCTACCACCTACTCTACAATTCTCCAATCTTCTAACTCCCTCACTTTAGGAAAACAACTTCATGCCCACTCCATCAAAACTGGCTTTCATAACCACCACTTTGTTCAAACCAAGTTACTTCAAATGTATTCCATTAACTCTTCTTTCAAAGATGCATGCCACATGTTCGACATAATGCCTGTTAAAAGCTTGCATTCTTGGGTTGCATTAATACGTCTTCACCTTAACATGGGGTTGTTTGAAAAAGGTTTTATGCTTTTTGAACAATTGTTATATGATGATGGGGTGGGAGAAAAAATGGATTTTTTTGTGTTTCCTGTTGTTTTGAACGTTTGTTGTGGTCTTGGTGATTTGGAACTAGGTAGACAACTTCATGGGATGATTTTGAAATATGGGTTTGTTACTAATGTTTATGTGGGGAATGCTTTGATTGATATGTATGGTAAATGTGGGAGTTTGGGTGAGGCTAAGAAAGTTTTAGAAGGAATGCCGCAAAAGGATTGTGTCTCTTGGAATTCTATTATAACCGCGTGTGCTTCCAATGGGATGGTGCATGAGGCGTTGGATCTCTTGCAAAACATGTTGATGAGTGAGTTGGAACCGAATGTTGTTACTTGGACTGCGGTTATTGGAGGATTCTCGAGTAATGGTTATGATTTTGAGCCGGTTAAGTTGTTTGCTAAAATGGTGGGAGCAGGGGTGGCGCCAAATGCTCGGACGGTGGCGAGCGTTCTACCTGCTTGTGCTAGGATGAAAAGGCTTTGCCTTGGGAAAGAATTGCATGGCTATATTGTTAGACATGAGTTGTTCTCTAATGGTTTTGTTGTGAATGCATTAGTGGATATGTATAGAAGGTGTGGTGATATGAAAAGTGCCTTTGAAATGTTTTCCAAATATGTGAGGAAAAGTGCAGCGTCTTACAATACAATGATAGTTGGTTATTCGGAAAACGGGAACATTATAAAGGCAAAGGAATTATTTGATCAGATGGAACAAGAAGGTGAGGAGAGGAATAGAATATCATGGAATTGTATGATATCAGGGTATGTGGATAATTTCATGCTTGATGAAACTCTCATATTGTTTCGAGATTTACTGATGAACGGAATTGAACCTGATTCATTCACTCTTGGAAGTGTCCTTACTGGCTGTGCTGATATGACTTCTATTCGACAAGGGAAAGAGATACATTCCATTGCAATTGTCAAAGGTCTGCAGTCCAACAGTTTTGTCGGCGGAGCTTTGGTAGAAATGTACTGTAAATGCAATGACATTATAGCTGCTCGAATGGCATTTGATGAAATAGGTGAAAAAGATACATCAACATGGAATGCTTTGATATCTGGATATGCTCGGTCAAGTCAAATTGAAAAGATTGGAGAACTTCTTGACAGAATGAAAAGGGATGGTTTTGAGCCAAATGTGTATACATGGAATAGTATTTTAGCTGGCCTTGTGGAGAATAAACAATATGGTTCAGCAATGCAATTGTTCAATGAAATGAAGGTTTCAAATTTGAGGCCTGACATATACACAGTTGGAATAATCTTAGCAGCATGCTCCAAGTTGGCAACAATTCACCGAGGAAAGCAGGTCCATGCATATTCCGTAAGAGCGGAGTACGACTCTGATGTTCATATTGGAGCCACTTTAGTAGACATGTATGCAAAATGTGGTGGTATTGAACACTGCTATCATGTTTATAACAAGATATCAAATCCTAATTTGGTGTGCCACAATGCTATGCTCACTGCTTATGCCATGCACGGACACGGGGAAGAAGGAATTGCTATTTTCCGTAGAATGTTGGCCAACAAAGTTAGACCGGACCATGTAACTTTCCTATCAGTTCTTTCTTCATGTGTTCATGCGGGATCAATTGAGATTGGTTATGAATGCTTTTATTTAATGGAAAAATTCAACGTCACACCCACATTAAAACATTATACGTGTATGGTCGACCTCTTGAGTCGCGCAGGGATGCTCAATGAAGCATATCAACTTATCAAAAACATGCCAATGGAACCTGATTCAGTGACTTGGAGTGCTTTGCTTGGAGGTTGTTTTATTCATAAGGAAGTTTCCTTAGGTGAAATTGCAGCAGAAAAGCTCATAGAATTGGAGCCGGGTAACACCGGAAACTATGTTATGTTAGCAAACTTGTATGCTTCTGCAGGGAGATGGCATGATCTTGCTAAAACTAGAGAGTTGATGAATGATAGGGGAATGCAAAAGAGTCCAGGATGTAGTTGGATAGAAGATAGAGATGGGGTTCATGTTTTTCTTGCTAGTGATAAAACTCACCAAAGAGCAGAAGAGATATATTATATGCTGGATAATTTGACTAAGTTTATTAGAATAAAAGAACATAAATCATTTATAACATGAGCAAAGAGTTGTACAATATTAATAGGAGTAGACTTTGTAAAAAATATACATGTACATATTTAAGAAGATGAGTTTTATACATCAACTACTAAAGAATATACATACAATGATGACCCATATCTTCATCTGTAAATTCATTAAAGAATATACACACTGCTAGTGATATAGGAGCAATTGATAATATATATATATATATATATATATATATTTTGATTACTTTCACATATTTCTAAAGAAAATCCCCTCTCATAAATATTAGTATGATTAATTATACATTACAACAAATAAAATAGTATAATTTTATGACTAGTTATACTGACTGAAACAAAATGTGTGTTTAATAAACAAAATGCTCAATTTTTGGCCCATCAAATTGTAGCACTAGTAATTTTTTTTAATTGTTACAAGGCTAATCAAAATAAAAAAGAGAAAAATGATACCAACAAAAAAAAAACTATTCTCTTAAGGTGTTGCTCTTAGGGAGATCGGGAATGTCTTCCGGTATTGAGACATGAGTTAAGAAATCCGCATTTGAAGAGGTTTCGAGCTTGGCTAAGAAATCAGCATATTGGTTTCTCTCTTTTTGATAGTGTGACAAAGAGTAATATTGTTTTGAGAAATTAAGTCATTTATGTCTTGAATAAGCACAACATAGACATGACACTTAACGATATAGGACATTTGATAAGTTTAATGCAAAGTAAAGAGCATGAGTAGCAAACTAACTCTTTAACGGACAAGTCTTTAGCTAAAGTAAAAACTTGATAGATGTCATATAATTTTCCAAGTATAATGTTAAATGACTATTAGAAAAGTCAAAATAATAATTTTACCAAAATAATAATTTTTTTGATAAATAAAAATAATAATCATAGGCTTACACATTATAATTTTGACATTTTTACTATTAAACAAATTATGATTTGTGGACAAATATTTTGTATTTGTTTTTTTACAAAAAATATTATTTTTCTTAATAAATATATAAAAGTATTTGTTTTTGTTTATAGATATGAGATGATTGGAATGAGTATTTGAACCAAATTGGATAAGTAAGTTATGTCCCTCTCTCAAGTGGAACAAACAAATCATGTAAACAGAAAAAACTATGAATGAATCTTAACAAAAAAACCTAACATGTTCTATGCGTAATCATCACGAACGAACCCTTCTTCTTCTAAATTCGTATATACACGAACAAAATACAGAAACAACACCTTCGAAGCTGAACCAAATGATACTAACACCGTAGCGTAGCATACAAAAGGGCATTATCGTAATTTCAAAATTCATCATCCATGACATGAGATGAACACATCCGCTCACTTAAACACCGACACAACTGCCATTCTCTCTGTTGCCGCCGGTACCAAAACCGGCCGCAAGGGAAGATTCTCGATCATGGCCGCCGCTCAAGCCAACTCTACTCCCGCTGTTCTTTTCACCGCCCTCGCCGGTGTTGCTATTGTCGCTGTCATTTTTTACGGTGCCAGTAGGTAAATTGAAAACCCTAACAATACTTGATTCATTCATTTCAGCTAGATCTCTATTTTTGTACTTAAATCGGTTTGATGAAAATTGAAAATAATGTGATTCATGTGAATGATGAAGTTGTGGATAAGATCTTGATTGTTATTATTGTTGAAGTTCCTTTAACTGTATCTCTGATTTAAATGAATTGCATGCCGTGAACTTTCGTCTTACTAGGATTTTATATGTTGCTTTATTATGTTTTATTCCATGGTGATTATGATCCAGATTCATATCCAAAAATGAATATGTAGTTATAGTGTTTCCATTCGATGGGTTGGCTTGGGACCTTGGAGTGTGCTCCTCTCAAGGTCGAATCCTCATGGCGCCACTTGTTGAGTTGGACCGGTCCATACAAAGTTTGGGCGCCAATTGAGGCCCTCACTAGTGGACAGTGGTTTGGTGTCCCGTGGATTAGTCAGTCCTTGGGCTGGATATCGGGTCTTCAAGGGGAAAAAAAGGAACACTGCAATGATAGATTTTTGGATATATTTAGAGCTTCAAAAGAAAGATTTGTGTTAGTATATATTTTGAGCTTGCATAATGTTATTTGGGCATTTAGGAGTTAAAAATGATATTCTCCGGGCCTGATTACATTTAGGACAAAACTTACCTGCAATGCTATAGACACTGTTCAACCGGTTCCTGTTACAAAAAACAGTTAATTTCATGAAAAGATATAATAAGAATTTTACGTAATATATATTTTCAACGAGGAATAGAAAAAACTAGATCTAAAGAACAACATTTAAGTTTTTTCCTTAAAGTTTATTGCGTGTAAATAGTCTATGCTATGGAAATGATGCATCTGGTACTTATTTTAGGGTGGAAACCATGTGGTATTCTTGATTTTGTAAATAACTAAGAAAAGCTGAGTTATTATAGTATTAAACCTATATTATTTTCCTCTTTTTGTTAACATCCCTATACATGTTTTACTTGGAGAACATAGGTTCCTTCCACTCTTGGAATGGTAAAAGTGACTTAATTCTAGTAGTAAATAGAGCTGCTAATGTATCATATGTTGAGGTTAGTACTTTTTTGGAGAAATACTGCGGTTTGTCCTTACGGTTTTGTATGAAGTGTCTCGCTAAAAAATTACAAACACTAGTAGAATAAAATGTATGTAATCTATGATAAGACTTTTTCAATGGGGGAAAACCATAAAATGCTTGAAATTGTTCCCCCATTGTGCTAGAACACTATTGGTCAACTTAAATCACTGTGATCACGCAGGAAAAGAAAACATGCCCTTTCACCTCAGTATTGGAAAAGCTTGTTTACAGAAGATGGTAGACTCCGTGATGGTGGAATTAAATTCCTGAAAAGAGTGCGCAGTGGAGTGAGTTTACCAATTCATTCACCTGTACTTTAAATTTGAGTATCTTTCGTTTCTTTTGGAATTGAGTGCATTATAAATATCTGATGCAGGGTGTTCATCCTAGAATAAGGGCTGAAGTTTGGCCGTTCCTACTTGGAGTGTAAGCATGCCATTCTTTTTATTTCATTTTATATAGTCATAGTCTTCACTCGCATAATTACAACGAATCTTATCTTAGTTATCTTTTAGTTAATATACAATTATGCATTAGAAAGGGTATGGATTACCTTGTCCTTTCTTTATATTAGACTGTTAGATTGTGCTTTACGTTTTTCTTATATACAGTTACTGATTACACTTGTATGACTTAGACAGGTATGACTTTAACAGCACCAAAGATGAAAGAGATGCTGTAAGAACTCAAAATAGGTAGGCATACAAGTTTCATTCCCAAATTTATTATATATCTTTGTGCATGATCAATAATTTAAATTTATACTCTTTATACTTTTTTTTTATTTATGTTGAGAGGGACGGCGTGTTAACCTGAGGTTGATATCTTTATTATACACAGAAAGAAGTATGAAGGACTCCGTAGACAATGCAGGAAACTCATCAAGCAAAGCAATGAAAGAAGTGAGTTAAATGAACTTGGTGAAATCAGCTATGAAGGAGGTGATGGAAGTCTTCAAGATTCTGGTTCTTCTAGTTCTGATGGTGCTGCAAGCGCCAGGGAATTTCTTTCTAGTCAGGACAGAACTCCAGATGCTGAATATTCAGATCATCCATCCATTGTCTCATTGGAAGATGATTATGTTAATGTCGACAATGCTGATGCATCTATACTAGACACAGACTCCACCGAAGCTCCTGAAGTAATTCAAACAGTTCCTCTCGATGATGTTCAGGAAGATAACAACCCCATTAAAACTACCGAGGATTCTGCTGAAGGTTCTGAAGTAATTCAAACAGCTCCTCCTGATGATGTTCCAGAAGATAACAACCCTGTGAAAACTACCAAGGAAGTCTCATCTCCCTTACAAGAAAAAGTTCCACCAAAGCTACCAACTAATGAAGACTTCTCCACCTGGCAACGAATTATCCGACTCGATGCAATACGTGCCAATGCAGAATGGATGGAACACTACCCCTCCCAAGCTACCATATCAGACAATATAGCACGTCGTACTGCTGAGGATGTTGGCTTGGAGGATTATGGTCACCTAGAGGCTGGCAGAATCTTACATGCTGCCCGGCTAGTTGCTATTCTCGAAGCATATGCACTATATGACTCTGAAATCGGCTACTGCCAGGGTATGAGTGACCTTCTATCTCCTATAATTAGTATTATATCAGAGGATCATGAGGCTTTCTGGTGTTTCGTTGGATTCATGAAGAAGGCACGGCAAAATTTTAGGCTTGATGAGGTGGGTATAAAGAGACAACTGGAATTAGTTGCAAAAATAATCAAATATAAGGATGGCCATCTATTTAAGCATTTGGAGAAACTTCAGGCTGAAGATTGCTTTTTTGTGTATAGGATGGTGGTGGTATTGTTTCGAAGGGAATTGACATTTGAGCAGACTCTTTGCCTTTGGGAAGTAATGTGGGCAGATCAAGCTGCAATCAGAGCAGGTATTGGTGGGATTACTGCATGGAACAAAGTCAGAAAGCGCGCACCACCAACAGATGATCTGTTGCTTTACGCAATAGCAGCTTCGGTATTACAGAGGAGGAAATTAATCATTGAAAGGTATAGCAGCATGGATGAGATCATTAGGGAATGCAATAGCATGTCAGGACAGCTTGATGTTTTGAAATTGCTAGATGATGCACATAACTTAGTGGTTGCTCTTCATGACAAAATAGAGACATGATTCTGATCAATTCACTAAGCAAATGTAGTTTATAATTTTTAGTGTACAAAATTTTTTGTTTCAGACTTGCAGATTCTCTTCTGCATTTAAAATAAGCACCGGAGTTGAGCTGCACGGATTATTGCTTATTACTCCCAAATATAGACGTCGTTCTATTTATTTTCTTCTTTAGCTCTCTTTTTCCTTTCATGGATTTTGATTTCAGACACCAGTCCAAGGACTCTGGAGCACCCTCTGGGAAGAGGTGGTGGTGGCGTATAACTGTTAGAAATTGTTAAATTATTATCTGCAATTAAGAATGCCTATTTTTCTTTCTTCTAAAACAGGGTATTTTCCAGTTTAGCTATTCTAATTTTATGTCATTCATTTGTCCTTTTGAATCAGCCATCGCTTAACTAGGATGCTTGTTGATATCAGTTTCTAAAATTTTGTTTATCATTTTGTTTTAGAAGAAAGGAAATTGAATACAAAACACTAGGATGCTTGTTTCCAGTTTGTTCATTAGTCATTCAATCCAGTTTCTAAAGTATACTTTCAAGGAAATTTAAAGTAATCTTGTATTCATGGGTTGAATGACTAATAAGTTTTGAAGTTTCAAACAGATATTTTTCTATGTTAAATTGATCATTTATTTTTAAAAATATGTATACCTTGACCCAACTTCATTTTTAGTTCACATATATTACAATTTTGTCCACATGATCATTGAATGCTATATACTATAAAGTATGTCTTACCACTCAACATTACAATTAGTCTCTTGTTGACAATAAGATCACATCTTAATTAAAAACTAACAAAAGTCGGGTCAATTAGTAGTCAAATTTTCAACACACCTCTAATGTTGGACGATAATGGCGAAGTTAAGCACCGTACACAAGCTTCGCTATAATTTTGAACAGTTATACAAGTGTAGAATTTATAGCGGAGAACTACTATTGGAACTCTAGAAACCACACTCTTATAAAGAGGAAAGAATAGTTTTTGTCGAAATCTATCAAGGCTTTGGGTAAAAATCCAGTGTCAAAGTCATTTGCATTGTTGTTCAATATCTAATGTGTTAATCCAATTTAGTAAGACTCTCCCCTCTCTCGGCCTAACAATTCTTAGCTGTGAAATAAGTGTTTTGATAAGAAATTAGTCTCATAGTCATAGCAAGTGCAAAATTTGTAGAGGTTCTTTGGGGAGCCACCGAAATTTCAATGACAATATAGTAAGAGAAATTCGTGTTAGGTTGATTGCAATGTAAGTCCCACATTATTAATGAAAGAATAAAGGGTCAAGAAAATTATATTTGAGAAGTCCTACATTATTTGGAGAAGTGAATGGTGGAAGAGCTCAATGCTATATATAGAGACTTCTATTTTCGTGTTTCAACACACCAAACAGTAACGCTTGTAAACACTTTAAGTTTATATTTGTGTTTATTTCTCTTTCTCTTATGCTCTTGTTTTAGAGTATTTGAGATGTAGTTCAAATATTTACTTTGGAGAGTGTGTTTGTTCTGGAGTCATGGGGTGGTTGAGAGTGAAGTCTATATGTTGTAACAATTTTCATATAGTGTTTATTCTCTGGTTGTCTGTTTAGACAGCAGCCGTGGTTTCTTCTCTGATTTTGGAGTTTCCACGTTATTTTCTTGTGTTGTTGATTGTGTTCTTTTATTTTCTCTATGCTGGTTTTTCCCAACAACTGATATCAGAGCCTTTTGGTTTGATTCAGGGAGGTGATAGTTCCGCTGTGAAGTTTAGGCTAGAGAAAATTGGTGGAAGAATCATGTTTGGCTTGTGGAAAATCATGTCAAGGATGTGTTGATGCAATCAGGGTTACACAAGGTCAACCTGGAGAGGCGGTGGTAAGAATACTCAACATCGGTCTGGAGAGGTGGTGGAATAATACTCGGGTTACGACTGAAACAACAACTTTATCATGAGGATGTGAAAGTGCCATTGGTGTGAAGTTTAGAATCGGTGGAGTTTTGGAGTCGTGGACTTTGAATGCTCCTATCACATGTGTTTGAAGAATGAATATTTTGAATTCCTAGAGCTAGTTGAAGGTTGAGTGGTTCATCTTGGAAACGGGAAGGCTTGTAAGGTTCAAGGTATGGATGATGTTTTTTTTTTACATGATGTGAGGTATGTTCCTGAACTTAAGCGAAATTTGTTATCTATAATTATGTTTGGTGTTCTAGGGTATGAGACTAGATTTGAGCATGGAATTATAGAAATTTCGTCTAATACAAAGATGGTTGGTTTTACTATTGGTCATGCATCTGTTACTAGTGATGATTTTCATGATGTGGTTGAAATTAGAGACTTCAGGTGGGTACTTGTTAGTGCATGGGTTTAGTTGGACTAGTGAAATAAGATTTACTAGGTGATGTAACTAAGCTGGAATTGTTGGAGCCTAACAATGGTGTGAAGGTGGTTTCAGAGTAGTTTGAAGTTGTTAGGTGGCACATGAGCATCGGTTGACATGGATGCAAAGTGTGTGATGATAGCGTGTGAGAATTGGTTGGTATTGATGCAAGATACGCATTTATCTCGATGGCTGATAAACTTTTGGAGAAAGCCAACATGGAAGTGGCACCATAAATTTTCAGCAAGGTTTTGAGATGAAATTCTTGGGATGATTTGGTTCCAAGTGAAGGAAATTCTTGGGATGACTTAGTTTCAAATGAATAAAATTCTTGGTATGGTTTAGTTCCAAGTGCGGTGTACTTTTTATGGTGGAGTATGATAATTTAATTTGCCGGTATAGACAATGAGAATTATGATTGTCGGTGTAGACAATGAATATTGAAGATCATTACAATTAAGGTGGAGATTGTTGGGGTTGATTGCAATGTAAGTCCCACATTGCTAATGAAGGAAAAAAAATTCAAGGAAATTGTATCTGAGAAGTTTCACATTGCTTAGAGAAGTGAATGGTGGTGGAACTCAATGCTATATATAGAGACCTCAATTTTCTTGTTTCAACACACCAAACAGTAACACTTGTAAACACTTTAAGTTTATATTTGTATTTGTTTCTTTTTATCTTATGCTCTTATTTTAGAGTATTTGAAATGTAGTTCAAATATTTACTTTGAAGAGTGTGGTTGTACTGGGGTCATGGGATGGTTGAGAGTGAAGTCTATATCTTATAACAATTTTCATATAGTGTTTATTTTTTGGTTGTCGGTTTAGACAATGACCGTGGTTTTTTCTCCGGTTTTAGAGTTTCCATGTTATATTCTTGTGTTGTTGATTATGTTCTTTTATTTCTCTATGCCAGTTTTTCCCAACAATTCTTTTGGAGCCTTAGGTACTTCTCATACGCAGTTATAATTTCTTATTTTACACTTTCACTATTTAAGTAGCGGAAGTTATAAAATGGAGAAATTTAAGAAAAAAAATCGTCTAACCTGAAATTTTTAAGATTTTACACGTCTGCTACTTAAGTATCGAACTTTATAAAAATGAGAAATTTGAGAAAAAAAAATCTCTTAACATAAAAGTTTCAAGATTTTACTACTTAAATAGCAAAAGGGGGTATTTTGGTAATTTCAGGGGGCATCAAGAAACTCACGGGATGAAAAAAGAAGTTATCCTACAATAAATAATGATTAAGGTACAAGAGCATAGTCCATACATTTTGGTCCAAAATCATCTATTGTATGATCCATCCATTAACATCTTGCATTGTGCATGATATACATTTGGTTTGTTGTATATATCACATTTGTTTTGTTGCATGTAAATTGTAATCCCTCTAACACTTGTCATGTTGCATGTAATTTTTTTACACTTGTCTTCATGCATGTAAACCATGTAGTTGTTCTTCTCCTATAAATAGGAGTAAGGAGTTCACAAAGTATTTTGATCATTCAAACATTGATAATCAAAGAGTGTGTGTTTGCTAAAACAGAGTATCTTTATTCTCTTCTAGCTCTAATCCATCTTTGGGCCTTAATATGGACTATGCTGTTGGGCCTTAATAATTTTTTATCATGCTAGTTAGTGTCAATTTTTTAAATTATACAAAGCAAAAGCCGAAACTCGTTTTGTAACGAATCTAGGTTTTAACTATCGAAAGTCTAGGTGGATTTTGCTTTGCCTATTTTATAGATCTCATAACCACCTTAAACCCTAGAATCGCAAGCAAACCTTGTTTGGAGTAAGAGCGCCGCGTTTGAGAAGATTTAGAAATAAATGGCTCGTTCAAATGAAAAGGTTAGCAATTGTATACCTAATGATCTTATGTTCTCTATTATGTCAAAACTACCACCAAAATCTCTGAATCGATTTAAATGCGTGCGAAAATCATGGGCTCTCTTTTTTGAAAACCCTTATTTTCTGAACTTGTATCGCAAAAGTTTCATCTCTAATAATTCCTATTATGATGATACATGTCTCCTCTTAAAGCAAATTGTTCTAGGTTTTGAACATTCTTTGTTGTATTTATTTTCTGGTGAGGGGTTTACCAATAAGGTCAAATTAGATTGGCCGCTTCCATTTCAAGAGGATGATCGTGATATTAATATTTTGGGTTCTGAAATTAATGGCAATCTTTGTCTCTACGCTGCCAATGATAATTCAAAAGTTGTACTGTGGAACCCATGTATTGAGGAATTCAAGGTCATTCCTCCCAATCAATATGTGTTTGCACCACCTCATGTAAGTGTTGAGTTTCAACTTCATGGATTTGGTTATGATTACAATGGAGATGACTATAAGTTGATTAGATATGTACAATTTGGTCGAGATCTACATTGTTTGTTAGATGCTCAGTTAAATGTGTCACTATTAATGTCACTTTCAAGGATGTTATGCGGCAGTTCTTCATGGGAGATATATAGTCTCAAAAGCAATTCTTGGAAGAGACTTAATTTAGATATGCCAACTTATAATGAGAGTCGTGGATGTGTTCTAAAGCAAGTGTACACAAAGGGGATGTGTCATTGGTTGTGCGAAAGGGAAAACATTGATAATTCTTGTTTGGTGTCATTTGATTTGGTTAAGGAAGTGTTCTTTCTAACACCCATACCTTCACTTATGGAAAAATTGGAGGATATTCATTTAATGTTGTTAAATGGGTTCATTGCTTTGATGTATAAAGATGCAAAAACGACTACTTTTCATATATCAATTCTTGGTGAAATCGGTGTGAAGGAATCGTGGATGAAAATCTTCATTGTTGAATCATTACCTTGTCTTGGTCATCCTATTGTTGAATCATTACCTTGTCTTGGTCATCCTATTGCATTGTATTTTAGTTTGTTGGTTTTACTTTGTTCATTCTTAGCTTGTCAAGTTTACCTTGATTAATTAAAGGGTTAATAGGACAATACCCCCTGTAATGTTAGCGAGTTTTGTGATACCCCCTATAAAAAAAAATTTGTTGATTCCCCTTTGCATTTTGAAGATTCCACGCGTTACCCCCCTGGGCGCACACCCTGTCTGCTGACCGAGCGGAATCTCCTACGTGACACGCTGACTTGGATATATATATTATATTTTAATATTTTATAATTAAATTTTTGTCACGTGGAAAATCCACGTAATTTTAAATAAAAATAATTAAAAAAAATCACATTTTTTAAAATGAGTTTTATTATTTAACTTATTATTAATTATTATTAAGTTAAAACAAAATAAAAAAAAATGCAATTCTTGTAATGTTTATTTTCATTTTAATGTAGGACTTGGTAGCTGTATTTGCAATATTGCTGAATCAACTTCCTCACCACCAAATTAGGTACCAACTCTATGCTGCTAACACTTTTACCTGTCTTTGGACATGTTGCATTTCCACTTCTAAACCATTTGAGAATCGAAAATCATCCGAGTTTACACAACTCAAAATCATCTCACTTTCCCTTCTTGAATAATTTTTCTTACTACTTTTTCCCTCTTCTTCACAATCCAATACTTCCACCACTACACATCTACAATAACACATAAACCCCATCAAACTACTTAAAAAACCCACCTTTCTCTTTTCATCATTCAACCACTCAAACCCAATTTCACCATCCAAAAACTTCACCTCTTTATTAATCTCACTCCACTCACAAACCCCAATATAATCAAGAACCTTCTTCAAATCAAACTTATTTGGAACAATCCTTTTCTCAAACAGGTTCAAGACATTCATAACTTATATGCAAAGTTGTTCAACACATGGAGCTCACAACTTGTTGTAGGAGTGTGGTTGATAGTGTTTTGGTGAAAGACAATGTTTTTTCTTGAGACAATTGAAATACAATACCCATTAAAGTGTTGCACCAAACAAAACAAAAAAGTGTACTCCCTCAAGCAAAATTTATATTTTTAGATTCTTTGAAAAAGTAATGTATTTAGCATGTATTATTGTCTAGATACATTGCTTTTATAATGAATCTAGAAAATCAATTTTTGCTTATATATAAAACCAGAGGGAGTATTTCGTGAAATTTCGCGACAACGTGGTTCGCTGTATATAGTACCACTCTAATTAAAATTTCTAATAAAAAAAAAAAATGAAATTAAAACATAAATAGATTTTTAAAATCATTAAATTAATACTAAAAATATAAAGAGAAATGCAAAAAATTGAAATATAAATGAAACCAATTGATGTGGCAATGATAAATGAAAATATTACGTTTTTCAAAAAATAAATAGTTGGACAATTAATTAATGAGTCAAAAATTAGGTGAGAGAATGAGGATGTCATTAAAAGTGGATTAAGAGAGAAAAATTAGGGTTAAATGGTAAGAATATCTATGAAGCACCGACACCTCTATGATTAGACGTGTCGCGGTGTCCGACACTCGTATGACATTCGTACGACACTCCTACAAACGTGTCGGAGAGGTGTCCAAAAAAGTAATTTTTCCTTTATTCTGACACTACTTAAATCGGTGTCCGACACCTATAAGATACTCGTACAAACGTGTCGGGGTAAGTGTCCAATTTTTATTTTTTTTATTTGCTTCTACTTTTCTCAGACATATATACAACGATTAAAGATGTGTCGAAATAATAATATTGATCAATGAGGGATTAAAGATATTACATTTTGATTACATTATTTTTAGTTTTTCGATAGTAGTTGAATGAGTAAATGTTAAATGTAATATCATATATTATTTTAAAACTTCTTTTATTGAAAAATTTGTTCAATTTAGATGCATATGTATGTATTTTTATTTCTAAACTTATATTTTTTATAAATATGTAGCGGTGTCGTATAATTTTTACATTAGCGGTGTCGTAGTGTCCGTGTCGTGTCGTGTCGCGGTGTCCGTGCTTCATAGAAAATAAGTAGTGGCAAAACTTTAATTTTATATTATATTAATTAAGATTAAGATAAGATATGCAAGAGAAGCGGATACATAATCACAACTAAAATACAATTATGTTGAGACCCTTTGGAAGGCTAAAGAAGCGAGAGTGTATTATGATGATTATTGTTGTAAGAGGATTTCAATATATAAAAGAAAATATTAATTAAAATTTAAAAGGGATACTTTTAAATTCAAATATAAATTCAATAAAGGTAAAAATAAATACGATAAATCTAAAAATAAACTCACATTATTTCTCTATTTATTTTATTTTTTTGGTTTTCACCACCAATTTAATTTGGTTCGAGGATCAGTTCTGACATCAAGTGTTTCCAACCCCCTCCCGATCGGAGCTGCGGCGATCGAACCGTAATCCTCCTTATCAAGTTCAGCGCCAATCACCACTTAACCAACTAACGATTGATACTATTTCTCTATCTTAATCAACCATACTTTTCTCATTTTATATACGAATTACGACTAGTCGACAATTTACCAGTCTCTCTCCATTCATATGATCACATTCATTGCTCATTTGTACTAAATTTACATTTTTTCACAAAAAAAAAAACATTAGTTAGCAAAAGTGTCGTCATTTAACATAACATTTAGCGTATACATTAATCCCCGCCATGGAACCTGTGAGAAACAAAAA
This sequence comes from Trifolium fragiferum, assembly GCA_954870985.1. NCBI lineage: Eukaryota > Viridiplantae > Streptophyta > Magnoliopsida > Fabales > Fabaceae > Trifolium > Trifolium fragiferum. Next base: position 9,704,053 of record OX940796.1, read on the forward strand.
CAAAGAGCCAAATATATTCTGTCTCTTTCATAAGTCAAAAACAAGTTTTTTTTCCCGAATCCAAAGGCAAACGTACGTTCAAATCTGTAAAGCATTTTGTTAGATTTTTTCTTAAAAGAAATAAATCAATCGGTTAATTTGTTTGATAGTGTAGTACAATTTTCTGTTGAGGCACACGTGTAGTACAAATAATTAGGGGTGGACATCGGGCGGGTATGGGCGGGTTCGGTCTCAAAATGTTCATCCATCTTAAACCGCGGGTGATATGTAGAGACCCGTCTTTGTCCATTTTCGTCCTTCGGTTTGGACGGGTTAGGGTTGTGCGGTTTGCGGGTTCGTGGGCGGATTATTTCGGTTTCAATAAAAAAAAATTACAAATAAATAGAGCAAGATAAAAAAAATAAACTTAGATTCATAACACGAAAATTAAAATATCAATATCATCATTTGCATATCTGATATATATTATCACCAAACCAACAAAAGAAAAATAAAACATAAAATAAAGAATAACAAAACATGAAGAAAAAATTGATATTTACAAAGACAAAAAATATTATAATGAAGAAGAAGAGAAAAGCGGGGGAGGAAGAAATGATTCATCTACTTAATCAGTTTCATAACTTTCATTGTGCTTGGTTGTCTCATTACAATACTAGATGAAATACAAAGATTAAAAGCAATTTTTGTATTCTCAAAAAAGGAGAGAGTTACCGTCAAAAAAAAAAAGGAGAGAGTTTGTGTTTCTCGAATATGCAGAGGTACTATTTTATTGTGATAGTAAAAAATTATATTGTAAATTGAAATGCATTGATTATTTATATTTGAAAAAGAATAATACCAGTATAATTATTAGATATTTGTGCATTTTTTAAAAGAAAAAAATGACATATATGCATTCCACTAACGTCGACATTATTAGTGTAGTAGACTAATTTTTATTTTTTTACTATGCGGGCGGGTTTCGGGTTCCGTCGGTCCAGTTCTCTCCACCCGGACCCGCCCACGTCAACTCTGTTCAAACCGAATTTCCAAACCCGCAAACCCGTAGCCCAATCCAAACCGCCCATTTTTCGGTTTTATTTATCGGTTTTTTCGGATTAGATCGGGTCGCGGGTTTTGTGTCCACCCCTACAAATAATAATAAAAAGCACTTATTTTTTAATCTTTTTCCTTTTTGCACTTTTTGTAGTACGACACAACTACCTATTACTACAATCTATCTGTACGACATTTGACAACAAAAGTGACAAGAGTGCACCTATGTGTTTGTTGTTGAATTTTGCAATGTACTTTTTTTTTTCTTCTTTTTTTTTTCTTTTGCCCTTTTCCAATGTACTACAAATGTTGATTTGAGATTGATGATTCATATATTTCATATAAGTTTGGTGGGTTTTTGAGGTTCATTATCTCACTCACTTTCTTTGAGTTTCTTTTGTACCATTCATCAATCTCTTCTCTTTTGTTCCATTGCTGCAAATTAAGGTATGGTGATATTTAGTATTTAATAATTATTTTATATTTTAATTTTTTAACATGTTTTTTTTTCTTATGTTTTCTCTTATAATGTGAATTTTATTTTAAAGTTTTCTGACATAATTGTGTATGTTTTTCACTTTTTCTGGATCACAATAATTTAAAAGAGTTGATATTTGATGGGTTTTAGTTTTTTTTTTTTTCTCAATAATTATTTTGTTCATAAGCTACATTTGTCATTATATTGGAGTCAATCTTATTTGAGACATGCAAGAAATTAATTAATTATTGGTAATTCTCATAATCAAAATTCAAAAGTGATAATATTTGATGGATTTCATTTTTCAACATTTTTTTTTTCTTAACTCATCAGAAGTGTCTTACTATTGGAGTGAATTATGCTCAAGGAGTTATCAAATACTAACAATTGTCTCAATAGATTTGAATTGTTATAATATTTTAACAAACCGCTATTATTCTGCGATATACTATTCAGTACAAATTGTTGTCAAATAGTCTTTATCGCACTGTTGCATATAGCAGAATTTGAACAAACCGCTATTTTCTGTGACCTGCAATCGATAAGACTGCTACTAACAATGTCGCTTTTCGTGTTTTACTTTGCTTTCTTGGAAGATTGATTCTTCTTATTAGAAGAAGAGGATTTGTTAATTCCAATGGGAAATATAAGCAATGAAGAACAAGAACTAGAAGAGATTGAGAATTTAGAGAGAGAAGACATAGAAAAAGTTGGAGTTGATGTAGAAGATACAAGTGGAATAGCACCATGGACAAAGCAGATAACAATAAGGGGACTAATTACTAGCATCCTTCTTGGTATAGTTTATAGTATCATTGTTATGAAGCTGAACCTTACAACTGGTTTAGTCCCTAATCTCAATGTTTCTGTTGCACTTCTTGGTTTTGTGTTCATTAAACTTTGGACTAAGATTCTTGAGAAAGCAAATATTGTTTCAACACCTTTCACTAGACAGGAAAATACCTTAATTCAGACTTGTGCCGTTGCATGCTACAGCGCATCTTTTGGAGGTGAGTTTTTTGTTTTGTTTTGTTTTTAATTCAATATATCTATCAGTTTACAGTTTTAAGTAAATTGGCGGACCCTAGTAATCCAGAGTTCGGCCAAGAGGTAAGTAAAGTATGATCAAGGATTGTCCTGGTCAGGGTTCCAACTCAGTTACTACCGATCGATTAAACCTTCAGTAAAGATCATTAACCGCTTGAGACAAATCGTTTGTTTAATGATAATTATTTACTTTGTATTTAGTATGTAAAATTGAAGAGTTGAAATTTATATATTTGTAGTGTTCTAAATTTTACTTGTTTATTTATAGGTGGTTTCGGATCTCATTTGTTGGGTTTGAATAGGGCGACATATGAGGGAGTTGGGGGGGCTAGTACACCGGGGAATACTCCTGACACCAAGGAGCCTGGCATTGGCTGGATGACCGGATTTCTTTTCGTTACTTACTTTGTTGGGCTAACAGCGTTAATTCCCTTTAGAAAGGTATTGCTTATTAATGAATATGTATTCTGTTGGTCAAATCGTGTTGTCAAATAGAAGCTATAGCGGCTCTATAACGCTAAAGCATAATGAAATTTGAACAAATTGCTATTGTTCTGCGATACCCTATTCAGTACAAAGTTTTGTCAAATAGCGGTTATAACAGCAGTGTAGCTTAGCGGTTTCACGATCTGTGATGTGATTGAGAATAACGCAATCAAAATATCCTACTGTTACTACATCTCAGCCATTGGATGAAGGTTAAAGCATATATTTTTTTACTTCAGCAAACCGTGTTTATGAACCGTATAATCTTCATCCAGTGACTGATATAGTGATCGCAGGATATTTTGACGGAATCAAATCTATTTTCTTTATTAGTTTCGTTATATGATTTTCACTTATTTAATTGAATAGATTTCAAAGGTTGGTTAATCATGAAGATTACTAGTTTAAGTAATTATATATTAATGTAAAAGTGATGAAAGTGTTCATTTTAAGATGAATCGGGTTTAGAGTAACTTGAATGATGTTTGCTATGTTATTTAACAGATGATGATAATTGACTCTAAATTACCTTATCCAAGTGGAACTGCTACAGGTGTTCTTATTAACGGATTCCATACTCCTAAAGGAAATGTCATGGCCAAGTATGATTACGAGACCGATTGTGTTTGTGTTATTCGTCTTTTATATTTGTAATTTCAAGATGAAAACATATAAAACTAGTTTGGCATCTTTCACAGGAAGCAGGTTAAGGGTTTTACGCAATTCTTCTCACTCAGTTTGCTTTGGTCTTTCTTCCAATGGTTCTATGCTGGTGGAGACCAATGCGGATTTGGTCAGTTTCCTACCTTCGGGTTGAAAGCGTGGAAAAACACGTGTGTGCTTTGATTCTATCTCTCTTTTTTTAATAGACAAATGTTAGTTTATTACAATGTTGTTAAATAGTCGCTATAGCAGCGCTATATCGCTATAGCCTAGTGTAATTTGGAGAAACCGCTATTGTTCCGCGATACACTATTTAATATAAAATGTTTTCAAATAGCCGCTATAGTGGCACTATACCACTATTGCATAGCGGAATTTTAACAATCCACTATTTTCCGCTATCAGCAATTGATAGCAGCGGTATATTAGTTATGTTAGTATTTGTCGGGGTTTGATTCATCCTTTAACTTCAACTGCTTAGGACCATGAAACATTTTTCAATTGTAATCGATTCGAATGTTTGATTCTTTTATGCAGATTTTACTTTGATTTCAGCATGACTTATGTTGGAGCAGGAATGATCTGTTCTCATCTTGTCAATTTATCATTGCTTTTCGGTGCTGTGGTTTCATGGGGCATTATGTGGCCGTTGATCAGAGTATTAAACGGAACTTGGTTCCCTGAAAATTTGCCGGAGAGTAGCATGAAAAGTCTTACCGGTTATAAGGTCAAAAATTGAAGGACACTATTAAAACTAACATGATTTCAGTTTTTTTTTTCTTTTACATTTTAAGCCTTAACTTTCCTTTATTTTCATGATGCAGGTTTTTATTTCCATTGCATTAATCCTTGGTGATGGACTCTACAATTTTATCAAAATTATATATTTTAGTGCCTTAAATTTTCAGGCCTGCATGAAAAAGAGAAATCACAATGCAGGTAAATAAATGGCCTTTTATCACTTTTGCAGTTCATGAGTTATGTATTTTTCAAGTTTAGGCAGTGGTTTCACGTATCAGCCATGGTGGATTGCGGTGACAGACTTTTTGACAACCATCATGGCCAAATTCATGAACGATGGCAACGCCATGGTGTTTTTATGGCGGCGTTTTAGCTTTCTTCCATCCGCAATTGATAACACTAAGTTTAGGTTTTAATATGCTTACTTGCCTTACTAATTACCACTCTATAAGCCTATATTACTGTTTTTTGGCATTAGCCCTCTGGTTCTCAGGGGAAGGGGCCCAGTAATCCAGAGTTCGGCCGCAAGGTTAAGAAAGTCTGGCCAAGAATTGTTACCACTCTATAAGCCTATATTACCATGTCATAAATACAAGATACTACTGTATCAATAAAGGAAGTAATTGATTTATTTCCAACGAAATTAGTATGGTTTACGTGAAAAGGTTTTGGGTGGTTGGATTAGATGAATTTGGATTTCAGCAGTCATGCTGTCGTGAATCTCTCGTCCAATAGATGAAGTCCAGATGGCTTATATTACGAGATATATTTTAAATCTGATTTGGTACGGTCAGAATATGAGCTGTCTTGTCGTCATCCAGCGGTCGAGATTCCTTGACTGTGTAACTGCAAGCTTTCTTTGACTGCGGAGAATTTGGGTCTGGATTATGATATTTTGCTTTTCATTTTTCTGGAATTTTCAGTCTTAATAGAGTGGTTTCTCTGCTTGTAAGAAGCTTTGCCTTATTATTCTACTATAATCCCTGGTTTATATCAATCTAATGAATGCATGTAATCATGCACGTAATAGTTACTAAACCGCATATTGCACCACTATAGCTGTTACTTAACACCACTTTGTACTAGGCCGCATATTGCAAAACAATAGTGATTGGTTATATTCTGCTACACTATAGCACTATCGCCACTATTTGACAACAATGAATCTAATATATATTTTTCTTCATTGCAGCTCCATTTACAGATAATAACCAGAACCAGACTTTAGACGATCTTACACGCGATGAATTCTTTTTAAAAGAAAGCATTCCAATATGGGTAGCATGTGTAGGATATACAGTACTCACCATAATTTCAATCATTGTTATCCCTCTCATATTCCCACAAGTGAAGTGGTACTTTGTGGTGGTAGCTTATCTCCTAGCACCAATTCTCGGCTTCTGCAATGCGTATGGTTCTGGCTTAACTGACCAGAACATGGCTTATAATTATGGAAAAGTAGCACTTTTCATTCTTGCAGCCTTAGGAGGAAAAAATAATGGTGTTGTTGCTGGACTTGTAGCATGTGGACTAATAAAATCACTTGCTTCAACTTCATCTGATTTAATGCAAGATTTCAAAACTAGTTATTTAACTCTAACTTCACCGCGATCAATGCTTGTAGCACAAACAATTGGTACAGCAATAGGTTGTGTTGTGGCACCACTCACATTCTTTATTTTCTACAGTACAAACAATGTTGGTGACCCTAATGGTCCATTCAAAGCACCTTATGCTATCATATACAGAAACATGGCAATTCTTGGTGTTGAAGGCTTTTCAGCACTTCCAAATCATTGCTTGCAATTCTGTTTTGGGTTTTTTGCATTTGCTTTGTTGGCTAACTTATTGAGAGATTTGAATCCAAAAAATATTGGTAAGTGGGTCCCACTTCCAATGGCAATGGCTGTACCTTTTATTGTTGGTGCTTATTTTGCAGTTGATATGTGTGTTGGGAGTTTGGTAGTTTTTGTTTGGAATTGGATGAAAAGAAAGGAAGCTGGTTTGATGGTTCCAGCTGTTGCTTCTGGTTTGATTTGTGGAGATGGGATATGGGTTCTTCCTTCAGCACTTCTTGCTTGGTTTAAGATTCATCCACCAATGTGTATGAGTTTCTCTGCATATACGTAGAATCTTGCAGATCTTTAGAGGAAATAGGTGTAGTCAAAACTTGTTATGACTAATATTAGATAGTACATGGTTCATAGAGATATTTTTTATTTCTCTATTTTTGAGTAGTTCATAAAGATCTTAGTCAAAGAAGAATTTACATCTTATTTAAAAGGCATATAGGGACAATAAGTGTGAAAATGTTTTCACATTTGAGAGTGAATTGGTGTAAATACAGTAGTTTTTTTTGCAATTTTATTGATCTTATAAACTGAAAACCGTTACCATAACTTTATGAAATTTAACAATCACATTGCGTGCATGCGTGTCGCTAAAAATTTAATATGGCGAGATGATTTTCTTTTAAATTCATTCCTTTTATAATACAAATTGAATAGTAATTTGATTCTCATCTCCATTTATAAGTTAACATTGGTAATACTGTGTTTGTCTCTAAGTATAAGATCGACCATAAAGAAAATGAAACTTTATTTATACCCTTTGTCTTTTGTTGTGTGTTCCCATGGCTAGAGCTAAGTATTTGGGTGAGAGCATCTTCAATGCATGTTCTAAATATGATTCTTAAATATAATAATGAATTTTTATGTTAAAGCATCTTCAATGGAAAAGTTGTGCTTATTTGGTGTTCTTAATTTCTTGCATTGGAGATGCTCTCAAGACCTATAACCTTGTTTAACCCGCAATCTGCACATGTTAGGGCCAAATAAAGTACTAGTCCCATTAAATGTAGAATTTCGCCCTCATCTCTGCACCTGGCCTCGTAGCAAAACCCAGAATTTCTCGTATCTACTATTCCTCACCATGTGTAGTAAATTTACATTATTCACTTTGTAAAGGTTAATTTTTTTGACATTATCTGCAAAGATATCCCTATATGTTAGGGCCAAATAAAGTACTAGTCCCATTAAATGTAGAATTTCGCCCTCATCTCTGCACCTGGCCTCGTAGCAAAACCCAGAATTTCTCGTATCTACTATTCCTCACCATGTGTAGTAAATTTACATTATTCACTTTGTAAAGGTTAATTTTTTTGACATTATCTGCAAAGATATCCCTATATGTTAGGGCCAAATAAAGTACTAGTCCCATTAAATGTAGAATTTCGCCCTCATCTCTGCACCTTGCCTCGTAGCAAAACCCAGAATTTCTCGTATCTACTATTCCTCACCATGTGTAGTAAATTTACATTATTCACTTTGTAAAGGTTAATTTTTTTGACATTATCTGCAAAGATATCCCTATATGTTAGGGCCAAATAAAGTACTAGTCCCATTAAATGTAGAATTTCGCCCTCATCTCTGCACCTGGCCTCGTAGCAAAACCCAGAATTTCTCGTATCTACTATTCCTCACCATGTGTAGTAAATTTACATTATTCACTTTGTAAAGGTTAATTTTTTTGACATTATCTGCAAAGATATCCCTATATGTTAGGGCCAAATAAAGTACTAGTCCCATTAAATGTAGAATTTCGCCCTCATCTCTGCACCTGGCCTCGTAGCAAAACCCAGAATTTCTCGTATCTACTATTCCTCACCATGTGTAGTAAATTTACATTATTCACTTTGTAAAGGTTAATTTTTTTGACATTATCTGCAAAGATATCCCTATATGTTAGGGCCAAATAAAGTACTAGTCCCATTAAATGTAGAATTTCGCCCTCATCTCTGCACCTGGCCTCGTAGCAAAACCCAGAATTTCTCGTATCTACTATTCCTCACCATGTGTAGTAAATTTACATTATTCACTTTGTAAAGGTTAATTTTTTTGACATTATCTGCAAAGATATCCCTATATGTTAGGGCCAAATAAAGTACTAGTCCCATTAAATGTAGAATTTCGCCCTCATCTCTGCACCTGGCCTCGTAGCAAAACCCAGAATTTCTCGTATCTACTATTCCTCACCATGTGTAGTAAATTTACATTATTCACTTTGTAAAGGTTAATTTTTTTGACATTATCTGCAAAGATATCCCTATAAAAAGCCTACCAAGTCTTTTATGCAGTACAAAGAGTAACTACAGTGTGCCATTCTTCTTCACTATAAAATAAATAAAAATAGAATTATAGGAAGAGAAATAGAGAGAAAGAGATTGAACTAGTTAAATGCTATCTCCTCAAGGACTTGAAGTGTCTTTTGATGAACCTGCAAGCAAAGGAAAGGAACAAAAGATACAAGTCATTCAGCAGATCATGGAAAAGATTATATGACTGATTACTTTAGGAGATGATTCGATCTGCAAAGCTATGCACAAATTGCCATCGCGCCACCATCATAGCTGATAGCAGAGCGAAATCTCTTTAGGAACAATCCTTTAGTATTTAACTATTCTTTAGGCATGGTCAAACCAGTTTAAAATATGGCGAGTGGAAACTCAAACGCTATACTTAGTTTTGCATTTGAATTAGTCAAACCTGCATCTTCCTCTAGGTACATGTGGTACTTGTGGAACATGGTTTAAAAATCATAAGCAACGCCAAATATGGCACGAAGAAACAAATGAAATAAATAGATTTCCATTTTCATATAAACTCGTTCAAGTTTATGAATCTTGTCTGTAGATAGACTCTCCACTTTGAGAACCTTTTTAACAGTTGTATGGAAAATCAAATGTTTAAAAAAATAAAGTAAAATAAATAATTTTCAGAAAATAAAAATAACTTTAGTTGCTCTTAGTAGCTGATTTACTTCAAGATCGACTAATGAAATTCCAAATGGAAAATACAGAGATAGCATGAAAATTTTAAAGAAGCTTATGCATAAAATAAGAAATAGATATTTATGATGAAAAAGAATGGCATGTATCTTTCTAACAAACTAATTTACAGGCAGCACATGATTTTGGAAATAGAAATGTTTATGAAATTGGTAAAGTGAAAACGAATTTACCCATTCCAGATGTTGTGCAGTGATACCAGAGTCAGATCCAGCATATATACCAGACAAGACCTGGCAAAAATAGAAAAATATCAATTGAAAGTGCAAACACGGGCAAAGGTCATTCAAATCTACCGTGTAATAAAGCAATAATCAGATGTATATCAAGAACTGAGTATGGGAAAAAATATGCAATTCCATGTAACTCTCTGGCTACATTGCTTCAAAGATAACCATTCAACATAAAAAAAAATGGTATAGTATTACCTTAGAGACTGTTTCGAGAAACATGCCCGGGCGTACTGGATGTGGCTTCCTTCCTGTCACACTTGCCTGGATATCATGACAGACAAGTTACATATGCTGTTAAATATAAATTGAATGCACATAAAACTCGGTCACATGTTAAATAATACACATCATCCAATTCAACTCACCCTTCCAGCAATTCCTGTTGAAACCCTGTCGTCATCATCATCGCCAGAGATGTCTGCACCTTCATCTTTTCCGAGCATCACATTTCTTATCATATCCAGCACAACTTTCCCAGGTTTTAAGGCCACCAATTTAGTTAAGAAGTTCACCTGCACTCCCAACAGTTTTAATGATACCAAAAGCATATTTTTGACAATGAATAACCATTGAGTTTAGTTTTAAATCTATATATATCTAGTGGAAATTTCCAAACCCTTTTAACACATTACACATACAATAAAGGCGTCTGAAAATCAAATATTGAAACTCGGCATCAACGTACCTCAGACTGAGGTAGAGTATAAAATCCACGGTTATTTCTTTCATCCAAAATCCCCCCTCCCATCATATCACGAGCTTCTTCTCTAATCAAAACAAGTCTTGCAAGCAGTTTCCGATCAGGCACAACAGGACGAGTTTCCATTGACTGCAAACAATTAACCAAACAGTGTCTAGAACTCATGTGGTTTCCTTGGTCAAGATTTCAGATAGAGTAAAATATTTATCACTCAATTTAAAGAATAAAAAAGTAAAAAGATATTTTAGAAAGCTTCTGATAGAATGAACAAAACGAGAAAGATATTGCTCTTGAAGGACACGGAAATATATTTTCACAGAAAAAAAAATAAATAGAAAACAAAAATTAATAAAAATATGAGTTAGCCCTCGAATATTGAGAACCTCTACAGAATTTGAAAGAAGTATTAACTAGTACAAGACATTTTAAAGATTAAACGACTGTGTGAAGGGCATAGTAATTCATATAATACATGAAATTTCTATCAATACCTCTAATAAATCATCAGCTTGATTAGCTATGTCATTTAGATTTGCCCCTGGGATATGAATCTTCAAGTCATTCTCTCCTTTAAATGAACCACCGCCAGCTGCAACTCGGCGTAACAATTCATATCTGCTTTCCTTTTTCGGAGTTCTACACAGAAGCCCAACTACTTGAACCTAAAAGATGAAGGGAGAATTGCACATTGGTATACAACTTGGAACCAGTCAGAAAAGTGTTCAAGAAGTGGCTCAAAGTAGTTCCTTACCTGGGGTGGGCATTTTTTAGTTAGATGTGATAATACTGTCTCTTTGATAACTTCCAACAGTGACTTGCGCTGCATGGACATATGTGCGCAGTTAATTCCCGGCTACAACTTTATGACAGTTTGTTTGCTTAACAAGATATAAAATTATGGCATAATGGCATCATTTAAAGGACACTTCTTTCTTAACGGCATTTCAAGTAAAAAATTAAGGGACGCGGAGGAGCAACCATAGGTACAAATATCCTTCTCTTGATATGATAAAATAGGAAGGACAAATAAATTGCAGCAAGTCAGCAACTTTAGTCTGAAAAGCACACCTTATCATCCTCGTCCTTCTCAGCAAGCTGGATCATGTAATCAAGGGCCATCATGAAATCAGATTCCATCTGATCAACTCTCTTACCAATAACTCCTTGCGCAGCCAACTCCACTGCTACTTTTTCAGATTCTTCATCCATATTCATATCTTTCAACTGAAGCAATAACAAATTTATACATCTAATAGGGGCTAACAACAACATACCACATTAAAATTCAAGCACAACAACTTAGCATGCAAATGCTAAAAAAAAAATACAGCGACATGACGAAGAACGAGAAATGTTTGCGTAGAAAAAATTGCACACTATATTCACATAATCATGCAATTGCGGATCTAAACCATTATATAAAGACAGGACAACTTGCGTTCTGACTTTATATTTGGACTCAATTTACTAACATTGGAACGTGGAGCGTCCAGTCTTGATTGAACGGTCCAGATCGCGTGACTGTGTTAAATGTGTAATTCTCCTTCAGAAGTGAATGCAGATCCCATATCTTAACCAAGAAAATACATGCATGGAATTTGTGCTTTCACCCGTGCAGTTTAAAAAACAAAGAAATTTAAAAGATGATCCGCCATCAATGATACGGCAAGTTCTAGGGTAGACCATCGTGATAGATGATCTACCATAGACCCAATACATACAGATCGTCTAAAACTCCAATGATACTCCAACAACAACTGACATCATCCCCCAGAAGTATGTTCACGGTCTTTCTTATTGAAAAATTTGAGAGTTGAGGCAGTGACCTATCAGTGTCAATTTGATAAAACAAAAGAAAACATATAAAGCTGTCTCAAAACCCAACTTATATGACACTGATTAAGTCACCACCTCAGTCGTGAGGAATAAGAGGACAGCGAACTTCTACTTCTAGAGGGCAGTGTTTGTCATTGTTGGTCTTTTGGACAATTTTCAGGTCCCTGTCAACGGTCTGTAGAACTTGCCTCTTTAATAATACTACTTGAAAGTTTTCAGCCACAAAATATTTGGTTTTTTTTGTTTACAATCGAGCTGAGGATCGAACCCACGACCTCATGCAGAATAAACAATAGTATGTGAAGAATAAACAAACAACAGAAGGGACTATCATTCATTACTAGTCAATTCTCATCACAACATTAAAATAGTAACACACTAAGAACCTATGAAGCACAGACACTTCTTAGATACACTCCTTATATTAGGCGTGTCCCGGTGTTGGACACGCGTTTTAAAAAACGGTCGCGGTCGCATCTCGGTTACGTAAAGATTTTCGCGATTTCGGTTGATACAGGTGTTACGACACTAATTGCAGTCGTCGCGGTGTGAATTAATCACAATTTGTTCTTTAATATAAAAAACAGTGATAACAGTAACGGTATCGGCACCTATCAAAACTGTTTTGTCGCAGCCGTTTTCGCTGTCGCGGACCTTTTTTAAAACCTTGGCCGTCACTGTACGACACCGACACTTATAATTACATTGAATTATGTTATTTTCTCAAAATATTTTCGATGTCAACGTGTCAGTATCATATATGTGCCCGTGCTTCATATAAGAGCACCTCCTATGGTGCAATCCCACAGCTCAAAATAGAAATTCTCATCATAAGTTGTTTCTATAAGTTTGCTCAAACAATCTAACAAGTGCTTAAGTCAAACAAATAAGTTCAAATAAGCCAATCCAAACAAACAGCTGAATGTGCTCAAACTCAAAATTCAAAAAACCTAAAAAAACAACTTACAAGAGTAATCATTTCTTGAAGAACAGAGATAACTTGATCCCCTCCTTTAAGAAGTGCTTCACGTTGAGCAGATGTATCAGTATCAGAACTACTTTCGCCTTCATTTCGATTAAGAAGTTCTTCGAGTGGAAATCCACCGCCAACTTCATAACTCGTATCGCTGCTGCTAAACACGATTAATCGATTATTTTTCACTTTTAGTAGCTTCTTCTGCTTCAACTTTAAATACCGTTGTTGGTGAGTGGAAGTTAAGTTAAAAAAATTTGATGAATGAAAAATTTGTGTGGGAAGTGGGTACAAGATTGAAGCGCTAAGCATTTTCGTGTATTCTCGATTTTCAGTTCATAATAATAATAAATTTGAATTGTTCTTCTTGTTGTTATTGGGGTTCTGTCTGGGTTCAAGCTACACAACTGAAACTGAGAACAATTGAAACGATGGATATTAAAAGGAGTAGTAGATATGATTTTCGAAGAGAACTTTTCAAATATAATACTTTAAAATGACAAAAGCATCAGCAAGCCGTCTTAGCTCAGCTGGTAGAGCGCACGGCTTTTAACCGTGTGGTCGTGGGTTCGATTCCCACAGACGGCGGCTTGTATTTTTGTTTTTGTGATACCATTCATTTCCTCCATTTCATAATAATAATTCATCTATTTATAAACAATTATAAAGTAATTAATTTTCCTGATTTTTTTTCTATAATTTTTTTTAATACTTTAAATTTCCAAACTAATAGTAGTTATATTGCTTAAATATATTTTCGGCACTCTTTAGGTTTTAATTGTGCAACTTTAACTTTTTATTTTAAATGAACAATTTTGGCAACCCTAAATTTTTTTTATTTTTAATTTCATAATTTTATTCTGATTTTGACCGAATGTTGACATGGCATTTTATTTGATATGTCTTATTTCTAGTATTAGGTAAGTTGGTTAAGAATGAAATTTCTAGTCACTATATTACTTGATAAAATAAAAACAAATATAAACAAAAATAAATGGAAAACAAATAATAAGAAAAGTTCTCATTTTCTTTGTTGTTGGCCGTCCCAGAAATTTTGAGTGTCGTGTGAGAATATATTGGAAATCATAGTCTGAAATTTTGAGTGTCATGTGAGAATATATTGGAAACCATAGTCTGTATATAGAGTAAAGGCACATTAGGACTCTCATTATTCCAACATGGGTCATCATAACATCCACTCATTTGAGCTCATATATCCAATTAATTAATTCCTAAAATATAAATTCAATTAGCCTTTTAACTTTTTCTTTTTTTTTTAAGTTGAGAGGCAGAAGCCTGCAACCCATGAAAAAATATATAAATAAGAGAAAGAAATACAAAAAGAGGGGGGGGGGGGGGGGGGGAGACAATATAGCATAAACCCTCAAAGCTTACTTAAATCTATACTTAGAAAATCCATATTTGTTACATTGAAGCTCGTAAGAAATATGGGGAGGAGGAGCATCCCACACCAAGTAAAAGCTTCTACGGTAAGTCCAAGATAACTTGGAATCGGTCTCAAGCCAGAGATTAGTCCAACCTTTAGCTTGAGCAATCTCGATAGCATGGATGGCACCCATCAGTTCAGCAAAGATAGAAGAAGCAATTCCCAAGTTATCTGCAAATCCACCTATGAAATTACCATAACTGTTTCTGTACAAACCGCCACAAGCTGCAAACCCCGAATAACCTTTGGCTGCACCATCAATGTTACATTTAATCCAAAGAGAAAAGGGAGGCTGCCAAAGAACTTCATAAAAGATGTCTTTGAAATGACCAAATTAATGATAGTTTTCCAGTGAATTCTTCTATTCTTAAACCTTTGTTGATTCCTAGCGTTCCAGATACTGTCAATAACATTAATAATGGAGGCTAGCACAACAATTTGGCAATGAGCAGACCAACCTCTATAACAGATATCCCAAATGCTTAGAGCTGTCAGATGTAAATTCAGTTGGAGAAGGGAACTAAGCCAAGACCAAATATTTAAAGAATAAGGACATTCAAAAAATAAATGGTGTGCAAATTCTTGATACTTACAGCAAAGAGAACACATAGAGCTTAATTGAATACCTTTTTCAGCTAGCTTGTTATCCGTTGGAAGCTTGTTATTAATTAACCTCCAGGAAAGCAAGGATTTTGAGGGAGGGATGTCAAGACGCCAAATAAGCAAGTGATAGAAGTTTTAGAAACGATGCTGATTAAAGTAGGGAACATCGCGGTGACAGCTGCGGGAAAGTGCCATTGCTTGTTTACAATAAAATCTTCAACTTTAGCCAAAAGGTGATTGTGGAACTGAACAGGAATTTGGAGAGTTTGAACCAAAGGAGTACCACACCAATCATCAAGCCAGAAGTTAATATTGTCTCCTTTACCCAAAAGCCAAGATGAATTCTCCATAAGCTCTGCATGAGAGTCTTTAATACTGCTCCATATGGATGAAGAGATGTGGTGAGAGATTATGCCATGTTTCCTTAAAACTCTACTTTTTAGCAGAAGGGCCCAATCTTCTAAAGAGTTCATGAAGTCCCAATTAAGCTTCAAACTGGCTCCCTTATTGATCTGAGTGATAGATCTTAGACCAAGACCACCTTGAGATGTAGGCTTACACACCTTGTGCCAAGCCACAGTTACAAGCTTTCTTTAGTTTACATCTTCGCTCCAGATGAAATTTCTCATTAAACATTCTAAAGTTTTGATCAAGCTAGCATGCCAGCAATAAATAGCAATAGAATGTTGAATCATGCTAAAAACAACTGATTTCACCAATTGAACCCTTCCTGCAATAGATAACAAAGAAGCTTTCCAGGCTGAAAGCTTGGATTTAATTCTATCAACAAAAGGTTGAAGGTGTGAGACTTTAGGCTTACCCCTAAAAATGGGGACTCCCAGATAAACGAAAGGCAAAGAACCAATCTTAAAACCAAGCAAGTGAGCAAAATGAGCTAGTCTATGCTGTTAGGCATGTAATAGTTGTCCCTCCGTCTCAAAATGAATGTCGTTTAAATTTTTTGCACATATTAAAAAATGTAATTATGTTGTTATTTGTTAAAGGAAGAAGTAGGCATCAATGTAGTGACCGTATGTTATGTAGTAACTGTATGTTGACATCAACTCCTTTGAATGGAATGTACTTGTTGTGTTACTAAGTGTGTGTGTGTGTGTGTGTGTGTGTGTGTTTGATTGCGCATCTGCACCTCCAAACGCACATTTACTCCTGCTCCCATTGTGATTTCTGAGATGCTACAATACCAAGTTTTTGCATTGCCGTGATTTTTCACCGCAATTTTTTTTTTTACGAGGATGTTTTACTCTTGGTGTTGGGGTCGATGGTAGACAATAGGCAAGACTCAAGAGTGGGGCCATTCGTTTTCTTTGCAAGAGTTTTGCACCTTCAGATGTGATTGTTTTCTTGTCAGTTATAGTTGATCAGTTGTTATTGTTGCTGCATAAAGTTTCTGATACTGTGTAGTTTTTGGAGAACAGAAGATAATTTTACTCCTCACAATTCAAGGTCACATAGGAAGATGCTATTCATTAGAAAAATATTTCAAATACCCAGGAGAAAGTGTCTATATCAGTCAAATATTTCAAATACCCAGGAGAAAGTGTCTATATCAGTCAAATATTTCAAATACCCAGGAGAAAGTGTCTATATCGGTCAAATATTTCAACCCTCATTTCTCATGAAGCTATTCATTCACCAGCAGAAATCACCAAGGCATTAAGTCTGAAATGAATGTTGGGTTGCTACCTTTTGGTCATTGTCTTAATATTCTCTTTTATTTCATGAATAATGATAATTTAGTTGGTTATCTATGCTGCATTACACCCACAAAAATTAGGAGTATATTCATAAACAAGTGAATAAATAAACTATTGTATTATCCTATTGAGGACAAGGGTGCTGCTTGATTTAAATGTCTTTGACTCTTTGTCTTTCCTCTTTGAAAAATGCATTTATGAAGGATTTAACAGTAACCTAAAACAAACCAGAAGTTCCAACACATTTGCCTCATAAAGAAAAATATGACAGGAAAATAAGTCAACAATATTCTGTATCTTGAGATATTAGTCGCTGGCTCCCGACCAGGATATACCCTAGGCGCAACAAAAAATTAACAATATGAAAACCATACTAACTGTTAGAATATCTTTAAGATTTACTAAGGGTACATCAGGAAATTTGATCCTGCTACAAGAAGAAATAAACTATTATTTTGGCGCAATAAATTATGCTTTTGACTACATAAAGTTTAAAGCATAAAACCAGGATGAACCAAAGAACCAAGACTTTCATACTCAATTTTAGCACAATTGTCAGCTGACATAAAATCAATTAGAAATATAATCTCCAACTTTGAGTTTGTCGGCAGCTAACACATATGAGACAGGAGTCAATCGCTTGCATGAAATTTCTCCCTCGATTTTAGCAGCTCCCTCATCACTAGATTGACCATCTTTACTTTCAGCTTCAATTAGTTTGTGCTTGTTCATCCCATCATACACCATTCTTCTGACTTCTTTCCGTCCTTCCCTTTCTGCTAATCTCAAATCTTTAAAGCCCTGTTCGAACTTCGCTTCATCCTCCGGTGAAAAGAATACAACCTCCTTCGTTCCAAGCTCTTCATACAACTTCTCGATCTTTGCCTTCCACAACAGGCCTATTTCTGTGTCCATCTTCTGATAAGGAGTCCTCAGCAAGTATTCATCAATTCCACCTGCCTTGTCTATGCAACGAAGGGCGTGAGTGGTGACTTTAACACGAATATGACGATCTAGGATATAACTAAAGAGCCTCTTATCCTGAACATTAGGTTTCCAAGTTCTCCTTTTCCTGTCATGGTCATTAGAAAAAGAAACAAATTTGCATCAATATTGTAATCATCTTTCTCTCTTTCAGTATCCCAAAGATACAATAAAAGGAAAAGGAAATTCCTAACACAAAATTGAGCAACCTAAAGATATCAATGATGTTCTAAATTGAGTTACGGTAGCTAAACCAGCAAACAGATTCATTCTTGAAATTACTGCGCAGTTACTGTAATGTGACAGACAAGGTCGTGCAGGATATCACAATATTGCAAGCAGCACTGTTGAAATTCATGTCCAGTCTAACAAATATAAGACAAAAATCAACAGGATATATACTTCCAAAAATTAGTACTAGCAAGCCATGAAGAAACTATTATTCTTATTAGCAAACATCCAAGACTAGGGAATTGAGAAGATCAACTTTATAACAATGATAGTGGATATAAACCACGAAAAAATTGGTCAATAGTAAAGTTTAGAACTAAATCAGGATTACAACCTATCACAGAGATTTTACTGAAAAAATTTATTCAGCATCATCACCACTTGGAATTGGATACTCCAAAAAATGGACAGTTTAAGCGAGTGATCGAAACCTGCCTTCATCTAAAGTAGAATTTCATAATTCAAAATGCACAAGATCACCCAATAACTGAAGAGATAACTGGAAAATCAATCATATCTATCCAACAATCCTATGCATAGGTATAGAGATGGATAGTGATATTATTTAATATTTGCCTAGTGGATCGAAAGATGTTCAGTTCCTTGAATCTTCTAATTTTAAATTTGGAGCATCAATCCTTAATCTTACACTCTTTATCAATCCTTGAGTTATGTAACAAAAGATCATACTAAAATTTCAATAAACTTTGATCAGATTAATATGAAATGTATTTTAACTTGGAATGTATTTCAGCATTTACATTCTGAGACAAATAAAGATTACTATTAACTGAATTACTCAAATATGAACAATTACTAGAACAGTACTGGGTTTCAGAGCAAATCAAATCTACCATATTTATATTTATTGAAAAATGACAATGTTATTTATCAATCAACTGAAATAAGAATCATGGTTTGTCTCTCATAACAATTAGAAATTATGTCTACAAAGATACTCGTACAAACTATTCAGAATATGTTTAGTATAAAACCAATTAATGTAAGCACAAGACAAGTAAAGAAAATCATGAAGGCCGCTGATGCAAGTGGGAGATGATAGAAAAAAAAAAAAGAAAGGCAAAAACAACAGAAGAACCGAAAACAGAAAGCTTTTATCCACTGCTGATAAAGCCATGAAAACAAGCAAAGTACTGTTGCAAGAAATAAAAATTGCAAGTAGTGACAATGACCATAGTATTCACTTAAGAACGACATGTAAACAATTCTGTGTTTCACACTCCATAATAATAGGCATCTTACGATTGACAAGATGATTATCACGAGGATGTAAATAATCTAACAAGATTGACAAGATTTGCCCACAGCAGCTACTTATGATTTTATGATTGGTACACACTTTTTAGTGATTCAAAGGAAACTTTGGTCGGCCCATGAAGCATGGAGCAATTTTTATTGTTCAAGTTTATAAAATTTATCAGGAAGAAGCATAGCAAAATGATATTCAAATATTCAATGTACTTTATAAGTGGATGTGCGGTGCTCTAATCAGAGAGAAATCATGATTCTTTTAGGAAAAATCATTGCCTAGGGACATTCAGGTTCTTGTGGCTATGCTTTGTCGCTCTTTATGACAACACCTTTCCTTGTTAGAAAGACAATAGAAAGCTGCATTTGTATTAATCCTTTAGTTATTGTTGTTTCCTATTTTACATAATTAGGATACCTTATCTTCTTCCCTATGCAGCATTGAGTACCTAAGTAAAACCGACACTTCAAATTAAAGGTATGTCTAGTGTCCAACACCGACACATTTGGTTACGTTCAATAATTCTATTTTCTAAAATTATCATTAGTGTCAGTGTTTTGTTTGTGTCAGTGCTTCATAGATGCTGACACTTTATATCCGGCACTAACATGACACGGACACTTGTGATTACATAAAATCAACGCTATTTTCTCAAATTATCATCGGTGTCAATGTGTATGTGTCTATGATTCATAGCTTATTCCCTTTAAATTAAACTACTATTTTATCCATAATTTGTAAATCGAAATACAACCCTATGAACTAAAACAAGAAAATTGCAAACCTAGTTAACAATTAAAAGCAACAAAACAATTACAAAAATATAAATTGATCAAAGAAATGAAAACAAACCTATTGCCACCATCTTCACTAACACTATTGCCAAATTGAATGTGTTTCCCAGCATAGAGACCGCGTTTTGCACGACTCATCACAACTTTTGATTTAGGAAGACATTTCTCCAACGATACCTTCGCTTTTGGAGTCAAATTCTTCTCTCCAACTTTCTTCAGAACTTTCTTCATCATCTCTTTACCTCTAAACGCCATTTTCCTTTTCACTTCACAAAAACAATAACGAAAAATGAAAAATAAATACGAAAACGAGTTGAGAATAAGTGAGAGAATCTGTTATTAATCGCGGCCGCAAATGGCGTTGGAATTGCATCTGAGAAGGTTAAGAAAGAAACCTGGACGATTTTATCACTGTTTCTGGCGGTTGTGAGTAACTTCGGCGGCGTTTTCCGGGAAGTTGAGTAGAGATCAGTGGTGCGACTGCAAATTACAAGGGCAGCGGCTTTTGTTTTTTATAAAGAAGCTGTTTTATTTTTATTATTATATTATTATATTACACGATTTTTGTGTTAATCTTATATTAAACGGGCACTCTCGTGCCCGTCAGTCCGCTCTTTTTATAGCGGGTCAAATGGGCACGTTTGTGTAATACACATTTTCTATTATTCCAACTTATATGTTGAAAACATCCTCCATGTTGATCATTTCTCATGTATGATTGAATTGAATTGCTTTACAATAATAATTTTGGAGTCATTCTATAATGCAAAAGGAAACAGGAAGAAACATCAATTTTGGTGCATGGTTAGATACTATAAGAGCATTATATGCATCACTTTAAAAAAAAAAAAAAAAATTACAAAAGCTTGAGAATACATAAATCGATTTATGCATAGTTTAACAATTGATAAAATGATTTCTAAAACAACTTTCTTTAAATTTAGATGGAACATACATATTTTTTTTCTTGGCAAAACTACAATTTTTTTCTTTGACGTACACCAAAAAAACAATTATTGAATAAACATGTTAGCAAAACTATTAAACCCATAGATATATAAAACTACATAGAAAAAATCTTTGTTACACCAACCATATATAACTTCATCTCCATCTACTATTTCATTTTTTTTCTTCTATTGTATCTTTCTTTCTTCTTGATTCCTTTATCTTCCTCTACCAGTAGCAAAGTACTTTTTCAGTCTAGTGTTTCTTCTAATATCCAACTATTTATCAACTAATTTGTTCTAGACGCGGACTCTTATTTCTCTCCATGTTTATACTCCATATGGCATCTATGAATTGAAATAAAGAATAGAGATTATTAATGAAACTAATTAAAAAACAATAAGAAAAAAAATAGAGATTAATATTTGACCCAACAAAAATGGAGATTAATAATTAAACTATAAGAACTAAAATGAGAATCTATTACTGGTCATCAAATATCGAAAGTCAGTTTTATATCTTTACTACCTATTGGCTATAAAAATTAACATGAGAAACAATTAATGAGTTTATTTTTTTAGTTTTTATGTTTGATCAAGTGCATCAGTCACCCCTTTCATTTCAATTGCAATGTTAAATGGTTATTAGAAGCGAAAGTTAGTCAACTATGTGATTATTACTACTTTTTAGAAATTTGTGAATAAAGTGAAGGACATTTTTGAATAAAAAAAAACTACACCAAATCATAAAATTGTTTTCCCTTCATATTAACAAATACTCATTATTTCAATTTGAAAAACAAACAAAGAAAAAGCAATCTAATGTTTGATTGACCATAAATTAAATAGAAAAAAGCAATTTAAAAGAGATATTCATTTTAGCAATTTGGTTCGTCGACATATTGATGCTTGTACATTCACTTATCTTGATGATGTTTCCATGTAGTTTATGGATAAAAGAAAGTAATGGGAGAAAAAAAAGGAGTCAATATAAAATATAAAATAGGTACGTACTTACAATTGGAAAAAGCAAAAGGTAGTATGAATTAAGTGAACCATACCCAATTTCAAATATTGATTTGTCGTCAGCATCAAGTGATATAGCGTATGGGTTTGTAAAATAATTTGAAAGATGTATAGTTCTTGATGTATGACGGAAAATATTGAACAATTTTTTAAGATGTAACCGGCTATAAAAAAAAGAAGTAACCAACTATAACCGTAATTGGAGAAATATTTTTGAAAAAAGAAAACTACCACAATTTGAAGAAAAAAAAAAAAAAAACTACCACAATTAAAGGGTAAAATGAAAAGAAAATAAAGGCTACATCAAAATATTGTTTTGCCTTTATATATTGTAAGATAGATAGATACTGATTAGTTTAATAAAAAAAATAAAGATAAATATAATAAGAAAGCAAAGCAACCATACCTATTTCATTACTACTGTATGTGCTCATTCTATATGTGTATATATATGCTGCCACCGTTTGATATGATTATGAGAGAGTGTATTGGATTGCGAAACACTTGTAAACTTTTTTATATATAGATTTGAAGTGAAAAATAAATCATATATAAACATAAATTAAAAATTAAAAATTAAAAATAGGACTAAATCATTAGGGACCTAAAACAATATAAGAGACATTTTTATCTTCATCATAGGGGTTTTCTATTTTATAGAAAATAGAGGCCTAAAGTGAGCCAGAGGTTTATCAATGAGTCGACTTTGGATAATGAGTACAATAAAGATCGCTGAGAGAAGAAAAAAAATGATAAATCGTGAGAAACATGAAACAGATAATTAATTGCATTCTACATGTCTCTCTCTTTTGAGAAATTGGGAGGCATTGGAACATTGGTCAACTCGAAGAACATCACAACAATTACAAATAACACCAAAGAAGAAATATATTTGATTGTTAAAAAATCTCTCTATAACCAATTAGTAATTGCTACAATCAAATTTGGTGAAAACACTTTGTATAATAATATTCACAAATGAATAACCCAAACAATTAATCGAATTAAAATATATGTATACATCCATTAAATGACCAAAAATTTATTCATTCAAAACCAACTAATTAAATCAAAACAAAGAGAAATAATAAGCACTTCATGTCTTTGACATTCCCTTGTCAACCAACCCTTTGTTTTGTTTTTCTTTCTTAATTGGATGTCTCGCCGATTCTATTTTTTAACATGGTTGTGTTGTTTACTCTCCTCTCTTGGGACTATCTCTTGCCACCTTGACATTACCACCATCACCATTTTAGCCCATCTTTTTTGTTGCCGCCTTGAAAATTACTCTGAAAGAAACAAAATAAAAAAGTAAAAACTTCTCTTTGTTGACATTCCATTGTCAACCAACCCTTTATAAGGAATTAAATTATTATGTATAGTAATTGTTATTTAAGTTTCAATTTTCAACTTCTCTTTTCTCTTATTTTTAAAGAAACACAAAGAGATAAAAAAATCATTATTATAAATAATTTACACTCATTTATTGTCGGATGTCCCATTTTTGCTTTAATTGTGTATCGCCAACCTAAGAAGAAAAAAATGTTAAGAAATATGATAATCAATATAATGGATGAAAGGGGAAGAAAATAGAATAATCTTAAATAAAAAATTAAATGAAGAAAATAAAAGTAATGTGGTAAATCAACCACTCACCTCTCTTGCATGTAGCAGGGCACACTTTTTTAATTTGAATCCACGGTTGATCCTTGGCAAGAAAGAACTGAAACATATAAATGTTATTTAGCCATTTGATTTTCCAAATGAAGAAAAAATAAATTAAAGTTAAGAAAGTTAGAGAAGAGAAGAGAAAAACTTGATGGATGTGAACATTTTTCTATTGTAGTGTATTACTATGATGGTATCTTTTTTTTAAATGTTCAGATTTCTTTTTCTACTCATGTACACCATTAGGATTTCATCAACTTCCTTCTTTTATTGCACTTAGCCAAGAAAGGAAATAAAACAATCAAACAATTTTGCACCGAAGTTTGTTTTAAATTTGATATTTGAGAGTAGTTTTTTTTAAGAGAGCAGTTTTGTTTTTGGACTATTGACATGTGTCAAAATATAGTTATGTAGTTTTTTTGTTAGATGAATGAAAGTTTTTGAAGGGTAAAATTGGTAATATGAAAAGTCCACTCCAAATAAAAAATTAAGTCCTCTTTATATATAGTAATAGATTATTATATTATTATATTACACGATTTTTGTGTTAATCTTAATCTTATCTTAATCTTATCTTATCTTATCTTATCTTAATCTTATCTTAATCTTAATCTTAATCTTAATTATAATAAAAATAAGGTTAGCAACCACATAACCCTAATTTTTTTCCCTCCTAATCTCACTCTTAATGACCTCTCAACTAACTCATTAAATCTGATGCAAATTTGAATTTCAAATCAATTTTTTTATTCCCTATATGTATTAAAAAATGTCAATTTATTGCAGTTGGAATTAGCACATAGAGCCACTAAAAAGCTTTTATTTTATTGGTTTTTTTTTCTCTATATGTGTCATATGTTTATACTTTAATTTCTGCATGTTTTACAATGCACTTAACCCTAATTTATGGCCCAATCCAAATATATATAGGCCACTAATCCATGTTCACTCCTCACACTTTTTCTTTCTTTCTTTCTTTCTTTTTTATTCGGGTTTTGTTTCTTCTTCCTTTGCATATTCTCCTCCTTCAAAACAAAAATAAAAATCATCTCTTTCTACATGAAATCTACAAACATGTATGAGAGCAATGATGACTATGTTGACATGGAAGACTTTTTATTTTTCCTCTAACTCTTTCAGTGTATATTTCTTTGTATATCATTTTTATTTCATGATTTTGATTTTGTTGCACCCTCCAAAATTAGATGTTTCATCAACTGTGTTGTTGCAATATCAAATTGGAAAGTACTCTATATGTTTGTAGTTATGGTGTCTTAAGTTAATTTAGGAGAAGGGTGAAGATTTGAAAGAGTTTATTTTGTTTGTAGTTTATTGTCTATTTTTTGCTCTGTTTGGCTATATGCTCCTTTTATATTTTGGTGTTTAAAAACAATGTATTTTGTGTTGGCTATGTACTACTTTTATCTATTCCAATCTTAAAAAGTATATGTTTCTCAAATCTTAAGTCTTTTGTTTTAATTTACAGCCGTCTGCCACAAAAGCATTCCATTGCATTCGATTGGCTTTGAAATAGACATTATTTGAGTTACTACATGATACTTTCACTTGGCTTGGAAACAAGATTCAATTTTTTTGAATGCAAAATAAAATACTGCACATGATAATATCTACAAGAAAATTGAAAATGTACTAACTTCTTTTTTATATTTAAAAAAGCTTAAAACTTTGTACCAAACAAAATATAGTGCATGATCCTTACCAAAAAAATATAGTACATGGTCATTGAAGGACTTATTGGTTCTCTCAAGAGCATCTTTAAGTTATGAGTATAAGTAAGTTGTTTTATTTAATTAGGAAACATATTTTAGATATTCATGAAATTAATCTAATAATAATCTTCACCAAATGTTCATGATCAAATTACATTCCCTATTTTCCCTTATAAATAAAAAACAAGTCACTTAATTCTCTCATTGCTATCGGTTTTTTTTTTTTAAAAAAAGGAAAAAAAAAATGGCTACAACCCAAAATAACGTTTGATGATATTGCTATTTTTAAGGCTACAACAAATGTGTTTTTTATTTTTAACAAAAAAAATGTTATTTTTAAGTTTATTATATTCAACTTGCTATTTTCTTAATCAATACTCCCATCTTTGATCATTTAAATTGAAATAAGTTAGTATTCTATTCTCAACAATGATTAAAAAAATATATTTTTACTAAACTAAAGATCATAAATTCTTTTTATTTTTAAAGTTAATCATTTGCATTGTAAAAGGTAAAAAAAAATCATGAAAACTATTTTGCATTTAAAAGTGTCAGGTGTGGTTGCATGGGAAATATAATTGATATTCTTTATTCAATGATATTTTAAGAAAATGTTGTTCATGCTTTTAATTGGAAATTTTGAAAAAGTTATCCACAATCTATTAATACAAAACGGCTAAGCATAGCAATTTAAATTATATATCTATCACTCCACAAAATCCGTGCAACGCACAGGCCAAAGTCTAGTCTTATCTTATCTTAATAAAAGTAAGGTTTAGCAACCACTTAACCCTAATTTTTTTCCCTCCTAATCCATTTCTTAATGACCACCCCAAACAACTTATTTATGACATCCTTATTTTCTCTCACCAAATTAAAACAATTTACTTTATTTGAAAAAAATGGCATAGGGCTGCCTTGGGGTTGTCGCATAATAACTCTATTGTCTATAATCACCACCGCACAATGACAAAAAGTTATTAGTTCAATTTAATAATTAATACCATTTTTATGTTTAGGTTTGAACTATATACCTCAGAAAAACGTATACCATGTAATGGCAAACCTCCAAGATGTTGCAGGTGCTTTACTGAGTTTGAAATGTCAGTTGTTTGTGTTGTTTAAATTTTGTTTTCTCTAAAAATTTAAGAGATAGTATTACGTCTAATTTTTTTTTATGGTTCATTCTTGCAAAAACAGTGGAAACAAATGGTGACGATGAGTATCATATATCTATGCGAACTTATGTCTTGAAGATTCACACATACCATATGGAATTTTTTCCCTCCAGCATACCTAAACTACTTATATGAAACTGTGGTATAGATTTTGTTTCACATATTTATGTATGGTGTAGTTTTTGTTTTGTAATTATAAACATGGTGTAAGTTCTATTGGGTTAATAGATGACATGGCTGTTGGTTGTCTCTCTGATGACATGTGCGGATTTATTGCTATTTTTATAAGGTCCCAAAAAGAATGAGTCACCCACCATTGGTTGCTATTCTCCTATGTACTCGACTGAATAATGAAATAAAGAAGTAAAATGTTGATGAAATTAGTTAATGCTAGCATGAATCTTTAGTCTTTCAACTATTATTATTCTGTGCCTAATCTCAGTTCTCACATCCCTGATTTGTACTATAATTTTTCATTTTCTTTCTATCAACTCTATTATATTCTTCAAATGTATTTATGCAAATTCCATTTTGTTATCCCTATCTAAACTATTGTATGTCTTCGATCTGTATGTTTCCTTATTAAAATTTGGTCTCCCTCATGTCTCACTCTCTCTCTCTGTTCTTAAATTTTTTAGTTTCTATTTTTCTCAAAATTTGGCCGCTCTCATCTCTCAATTTCTCTATATGCTTAATTTTATTATTATGAATTGTTATTATATTTTCATTCTCTAATTTGGTTCTATTCTATGCTGGCTTAGTCAGTCATATAGGAGTACATGTGTCCTCCCTAACTCAATTTAAATGAGAAAAAAAATCTACGTTTTTTATGTGAGATTTTTTATTTTGATGATTGTTAGCTTATATTTTTGACATGCTTCTTAATTTGTTACTAATTTCAATTGCTAATGGGATCCTTAATTTATGTTTGACTTAGGTTACAATTTATTTTCTTATTAATTTGCTTTGATTTACTTTGTTACACTATCAAAATCAAGTCTAAGTTTTAAATTTGTTTTCATCTATTTGTACAAACTTAATGTGAGTGGTATTTGTATATCATTTCACCGTAAACAAGTTCATTGTAGACTAAAGTATATAGGCTGCAATTAGGCAACAAATTTGGTGGCTATATATGTGACTAATTGAAAACAATTTGGTTGTTATATGGCTAACCAAAAATAAAGGTGTTGGATATTGTTATGTTTGTTCTTTCAAGACCATTTACAAAAGAAAAATGGAGCATGCTATGTAAATATAAGATATATAGTCTATTATATAACAAAAAAAAAGGTGAGTTTATGCTGCCTAAAAGAAAATTGCCGGGTTATTTTGTCAATAATTACCGGTTGAAGTTTGAGGAATAACATTCTTTGATTGATTTGGATTTAAATGAAATTGAAGTGTTGAGAAGAAGTGTTGTACATTGTCATTCTATTTAATATCTTATTTTCTTATTGTTGTTCAATGTTAATCTTAAACAAGGAAGTATATACTTTGGCTATATAACAAGCATATTTCTAATTGTATGAAACACAAGCATTTGCTTAAGAATATATGGTGAATTTTTATATGTCATCTATATACCAAATGATGAGTCACAAAAAAAATTGTATCACAACTAACCAATAAAGTTTACAAAAAAACAAACATAAGTCGTGCATCGATGCACGGGTAGTAGCCTAGTTTTGCAAAAAAAAAAATGAAAATATAAGTTTTTTTTTCAAATTTCAAAATAAATATTATAGAAATTTGTGTTCAATCAATGGTGTTTTCACAAAAAAAAGAAATTTATCAAGTACTTTGTTGGCTAAAAATTCGGCTAGATGAATAAATGGACGTTTGGAAGTTCAAACTTTGATATCTAAATGTATAATATAATGTCTCTATCAAGTGAGTTAATGTCTCTATCATTATAGTTTTTCTGTAAAGTAATTTAATATTTCATGGTAATGTAATTGTAGTTTAATTGATAGTAGTAGGAATGCTGATATGTTGTGATTTGAATTTTCACATTTAAATATGATTATGTCTAACAAGAAAGAGTGATTTAAGTAGTGACATGTCATGAATAATATTATAACAAATACGAACATATGTACACACGCCCGCACACACGAGTCACGCACATACACAACCACTAAGTAAACAAAATTGGTGTCCTAAAATGTTGGTGCCCTATTTGGTCGCTCCTCTCGAACACTCTGAACCCTATAGAGATCCAGATTGTTCGAAAGTTTATAGTGATACTTAGTCAAATATTAGTCGTTCATGGGGTGCTTCAACTCAATCACATAAAGATATTGGGCTTTTTCCCATTGGGCGAAATGGTCCCATTTCCCTTGGGTAGGTGCGACCCACATATATTGGCGATTATGGATCATGTGGCGTTTTTTGAAATTCGCCTAGTGCACAAATAAATCTATTTCAATTTATATTTCAACTTATTGGTATTAAGAATTTGATTACGCCTTTAGTTGACAACACTACACTTGTTGTACATATTTGCCCTTCTCCTTTGCATAAGGATAACCCTAATGCTGTTTTGAATGGGCCGGAGATCATGAAAAAAATCCTATTGACAGTCTAAGTACACACCTTACCTCTGTTGTTAAGGGTATTATTTCTTATTCAAGTTATATCAAGTTTCCTATTATAACTATTGTTGTTTGTGTTGAAGTAACAATTGTATTGGTGTTGGTTGGAGTTTGCTGCATATTGTAATAAAAAGGGAAGTGGAACATGTGGTTTCCTTCTTTATCAGTTAATAATACTACATCAAATACAACTGTTGCAACAAACTTCGAGTATCTTGAATACCCACTTGTGGATATTCAGGGATGGACAATCCATTTTTATGAGAGTTATTGTGGTGGGTTGATTTGGTAAAGTCTACATGGGACAATTGAGTGATGGAAGGAAAGTGGCAAGGAAGAGGAGGGAGTCCAAATTCACAGTAAGGAATTGACGAATTCCAAATGGAAATTCAACTGATGTCTCAATTACGCCATAGCCATCTGGTGTTTTTGATAGATTCTTGCTGTGAGATTGAAGTTTCAATTTTGATATATGAATATATGGTAAATAGGACTTCTAGTAGTCATCTTTGTGGCTCGAGACTGCCGAGTCTAAGTTTTGAGCAAAGACTAAATATTTGCTTAGGAACAACAAAATGATTTCATTACCTCCATACTATGTGATGTCATGAAAAAAATTATTCACCTAGATATCAAGACAACAAATATTTTGCTTAACCAAAATCTGAATGCAAAATTTTTTGATTTTGGAAATTCAAAAACCATTCTCAGGGTTGATGATCTGCATGTGACGTCAATAGTCAAGGGAAGTGTTGGGGTACATGAATCAAGAGTATCATTTGACGATTCAACTGACAGAAAAAACTGATGTATACTCTTTAGGAGTAGTTCTTATATAAGTTCTATGTGGAAACCATGTCTGTAAATACGCGAAAATAAGAGACTTGGTAGGTTTGGCCATGCAATATCATACAAATGGTCACTTGGTTGATATCATAGATTCCATTGGTTGAAACAAAGATCAAATCGGATTCTCATAGGATGTTCGGAGAAAATGTCGAGAAGTGCTTGGATGACATTGGTGCTGGCAGGCCTGCTATGTTAGATATCCTGTCAAGTTTAGAATGCGCTCTTCAACTTCAAAAGGATGTGGTTCAATGTGACCCTAAACACGGGAAGGCAACAACATTTCAAATGAAAAGGACATAACCTTATTGAGCGGTCGATAAGGTTAAAATCTTGTCTGTAGATATATTGTTACTTGCTTGTTTGTTTTTATGGATCAATTTGGATTAATCGATAAGTTTTGATTCATCTGATATCAAGGTTGTTAGACTTACGAGTTTATTCAAACTCGTAAAGGGTCAATAATCTCGACTCGTAAACCCAGCTCGTAGACTCGTACGAGTCTATAGAAAAAAATGACCTTTACACACACACACACACATGCATGCACGCACACTCCTACACACACACAAACATGTAAATTACTCATAAAAACAAACTTGTTAACAAAAAGAATCTATAATGAAGCAATAAAATATATAGCAACATATATAAATAATTAGGTACTAGTTTACTCTTATTTGAAAACTACAAAAAGTAAAATATCATGAAACAAATATGTTAATGAATTCAAATATCTAAAACTCCAATGAAATCGTCAATGAATGAGGAGACTCATTAGACATCGTCGTTACTGAAGAAATATACTAGAAAAGTGATAGTTCTTTGATGTTTCTAATTCTAAGCATATCATCGTGAACAATGGAAAATAGATTTGAGGGATTTTAAGTTATATTTTTTAAAGTTTAAGGATTTTGAGCCGTTTGTTGGGTTTTTTTTAAAGAAACTTATAAAATTCGTGAACTTGTCATAGACTCGAGAGTCTATGCGAGTTTGTACGAGCCTACTCGAATATGTGTCTACCTACGAGTCTACCCGCAGGTTTAACAACCATGTCTGATATACAGTTAGAGACATACCGTCATTGATGCGCTCCTAATCTTTTTTGAATGAAAAAATCAATTATCTTAAAAATATCATTCATAGTTTTAGGGGATACAAGTAAATAAGAAAAAAATTGGAAGCACAAATTAATTTATCTTTCTCAATTTCATCAAATAAGGAAAATCTATTATAGAATTTGCATCGGCAGAAATAACATATGAATCTTATCACTATCCCGCACTTTTCCATGTTGACTGTTGTGATGATTGTACTCAATATCCATCATTTTTTCTAAGCCAATGCTCATTCATTACCTTAATTTTAGAGTCATCTTGTATCTTCCACCTACACCTATTCATAAGCACTTGCCGTGATTTTCAAATACTATATCAAGTATAGCTCAGATTACTATCAAGATGGGCATAAAAAAAATAAGAGTTGGGAAAATACTTCGCTTTGTACACTTGGCCACAAAGAGTATTTGGCTTCGTTATGAAGTTCCAATCCTCCAACCTCTTTTGGAAGTGTCATTATATACCAATGCCAACCATTTAATTCTTCTATTATTTGTTTCTCTTATCCCACCAAAACAAATTGATCATCCTCTCAATTTTCTTAATTTTTTTTTGGCGTAAATCCGCTATCCTCTATATATATAACTGCAGAGACTAATACCTCAAATAATGTAGGACTCAAATGAGTGACAAACTTTCTATAGGAGTTTTTTTTTGGTAAACTTCATAATTTTTTTTTTCTTCTAATATAAGGTATAAGCTCATAACCTACGATGATAATTAAAATTAATAGATATTATGTCATGTTAACAATTTTCTTATGTGATCAATGTTAATAAATACTCCTCCCTAGGATCCTTTTAACATTTTTTTTTAATGCAGAAAGCTAATAATTAATGTTGCATGACCAAGTAATTAGATTAAAATGGTTAATGAGGTGAGAATTCAAGTTTGATTCTTGTTGAAAACAATGTTTGACTAGACTTTGTTCAACTCGTCTCAAAACTCTAAATTGCTAGGATTTCATTCACCTAAAATTAAAGAGCTAATATTAATAAAATAAATAAATTAATGTTGCGTTGAACTTTAAAAAAGACAAATAAATAAATACTATAAAATTTTCCGAAACCAACGGAGTGATATTAAAACTAAATTATATTAATAATTAATACTATTAAAAATTAAATTTGTAAACCATATTTTTAATGCACAAATATGAAACTCTAAAATACGAAGGACTTGTTTATCTTTTGGTAAGTTTGTTAGAATCAGATGAGTTAATATAAAATCACGATAATCTATGATAATACCAAATATAAATTTAAAATTATCAAAATACAAACTAGTATAACTCGATTTCAATCCTGAACAAAAATAATTTATCGTTAATTTTTATTTATCTTTCGCCTCAACTCCGAATAATCATTATTAACTTTATTTGTTCGAACATCTTTTAATAAATTTATCAAAATCACGATAATTTACGGTAATATCAAACATACACTTAAAATTATCATATATAATAGTTTAATACTATTTATCAAATTCAATCCTCAACAAAATCAACTTTCTATCCAAAATAATCATTATCAAACTAGATCCTAACACAAAAAGAAACAAAGAGTTTTGTTTAAAAAAAATAAAAAATGACTATATAATGTTGAAGTGAAGTTTGAATAAATTTGAAAAAACATGATTTGGCTTTCCTTGTCTAATGGATCTGTCTCGTGACAAAACAATAAAGGCAACATTTTAAAGCGCGCCCACTATTTTCCTTTTTCCCTAAAAAAATTCAATTTTCAATTTCAATTTCAAATTCTTCTCTCTCTTCAACACTTCACTCTCTTCTTAAGATCCCAAAACCCTAATTCACCAAAGTTCAACTTTTTCTCTTTCCCTCTTTTCCCAATTTCATCTCAAACACCTTCTTGTATGGACGAAGAATGCAACTCATCTCAGCAATCGATTTTGACCGTCCAATCTGCTTCAAAGGTTCGTTTTTTCTACGTTTTTTTGTGGGTTATTGTTATTCTTAAGAAAAAAAATCTGATTTTTTTGTTCTTCTTTGTGTTTTAGATAATGAGTGAGAAACGAGTTAATACCCACTTGGGTGATAAGCATGAGCCCACTCGAAAACGTGTCAAAATGAGAGATCTTGAATCACTGGTTCATTCTACAGGTAATTTCATAGTTGGATTGGATTTTTTTAATTTACATGCATATGTTTGAAAAATTCAATCTTGTATGTGTCAACTTCAATTCAATTTTGTGTTGTTTGTTTTTAACCTTTTACAAAATTTTATGTCAGTATATTTTTGGGGTGTAATTTGAGTATCCTTCGCGCGTAATTGCAAAGACTATCCCCCGAACCATGTGGGCCCAAATGGGTGGCAAACAAGAGTTTTAATTTTATTTTAGTATTATGCAAATGATATTTCATATGTAGTTTGATTGAATTTGCAATTTCACTTACAATAATACCGATTTGAATTATTATTATAGTTTTATAAACCTTATTATATTATTATTGTATTGTATATAGTTGATTTATTATATGCATTATGGACATTCTTTTGGGGTTTAGTTTAGTGTCAAATATATGACTTGCTATTGTAATTATGATGCAGAAAAGGCAATTGGGAAAGAAAACATTGTCCAATCGTCGTTTGGTGATAATGAGATGTCACAAATCACGAAGGTGCCATTGACAGTGGACATGGATGTTTCAAAAGAAGAGCAAGATGGAAGGAACACATTGGGTAGCCCCAGTCTTTTGGATCTTAACACTGAAGTTTGTGGTACCAGACCTTCTTTGCATTCGGATAAAAGTGGTGGATTTGGTGAAAAACTCGGTAATGATAAGGAATCATTGTCTGAGAAGAAGGAGCGAGAAGACCAAGGTGGTGATGCTGTGAACACGAGAGGAATTAACGTGGATCTCAATGCAGAAGATGATACTAGCTCTGTGAATGTGGAACCGGCGAGTTTTCAGAAAGAACATGGTCATTTTAAGTCAAAGGATGTGTCCGAGAGTGCGAGCAGTGCTGAACCTCCAAAGGAGAAAGATCCAATGAGAATATGGATGGAGATGAAGCGTAATGGTTTTATTTCAGCCGTTCATGGAGGCATTCCGGTACCGAAGAAACGCGGGAGGAAAAGTAAGACTGAGATTCTTGAGCAAAAAATGGAGGTTGCAAAGAGAGAACAAATCAACAGGTTTACAAAGATCGCAGCTCCAAGTGGACTACTGAATGATTTAAACCCTGGGATTATTAATCATGTAAGAAATAAAAAACAAGTCCATTCAATTATCGAGGCTCTTGTAACTGAAAAACATGAAAATAGGAGCAGGCGAGAAACACATCGAATGAGTGGAGGTATAGACTTCAATAAGAGAGACCTAGAATGTATGAAAGATCCGAGTAAGCATCAACCTACTTTTTCTCATGAAGAAAGGACCTTTTATGGCTCTGCAGGTGGTAGACAAGTACGAAAGAATCACACGACAAAGAACGATTCCTCATGGATTTTGGAGGATAAAGGTTGTGACCGTGACACATACAGTGTAGGGAAAGCTGGCTTTAAAGATTGTGTATCAAATGCAAGTCATGTCACAGAAGACGACGTTTTATCGCTGAAATTGTCATCTTCAATGAAGGCATCAATGAGTTCCACCGATTTGTCGAATGAAGAATCATCGGTTTCATCGCTTTCTCTTAAAGGTTCGTAGCCATTTTCCTCTTGCTTATGTTTCTCTTAAAGGGATCGGTTCTTTTATATTGTTTGGCTTGAAAGCTAGGGATGGACTGATGTATTGGAAAATTACTATTTACATTAGGCTAGTATAGATGTCATGCATTGGAAAATTTCTCTTATCACAATATGTATAGGATCAACTGGGCTGTAATTTTTTATTTTTTTTTGGCTTTATATGAGCTTATTGAGCCTTTGTTGATACATATGTTTCTATGTTTTTCAGCTGCTACTGTGGCTTCTCAATGGTTGGAGCTTCTACATCAAGATATCAAAGGGCGTCTTGCGGGTACTGCCATATTTATTTATTTTAAATGAATTTTGGATAGTGAAAATGCTTACATGTGGTTTATGTATTTTTCTCTACATTTGCAGCTTTGCGTCGCAGTAGGCGGAGAGTTCGATCTGTAATCACTACTGAGCTGCCTTTCCAAATGTCGAAGGAGTTTGGAGATAACCAAAATTACGATCCTTGTGGTATGAATATTCCTGCTGGACTTTCAACTAGCAAAATAGCAGAATTGCATCAGGCAAGATGGACTGCTTTGTTTGATCATATGGATGGAGCACTTTCAGAAGAGGAAAAACAACTTGTGAGTGCAAAAACCCATAATCATTTTGCCATGGTCTAAGTCTTATTTTAGTCTTCCTTAATGTTAATCTGTGCCATGATGTATGATAAGTATGAAGGGGTACGATCTGAAACAAGGTCAAGATACAAAAATAATAAGGCTGTGTTCGGTTTGTTTTCTATGTTCGTTGTGTTTTCAGCTAGTATGTTGTAAAACATAGTTACATAGCGTCACTTTGTTTTTTCATTCTGTTTCGTGTTTTTGATGTTTTACGAAGCAAATGATGAAAACTTTTCTTGTTTTCACCATTTCCCTTAGAAAAATTTGAGGATATAAAATCAAAACTAAGTAACATATTTGTAAGTATTAATGGCAACATGTCAACTGAAAACAAAAACAAAAAATCAAGTTCAACGTCCCCTACTAATGCTGGTCGAAATAGTCATATGTCTTCATAGGAATGGAATTATAGTTCAACAAGTTTGAAAATGCTAAAGTACATGGACTGATTAAAATCTTGCTTATTTAGATTTATAGAACTATGTCCTTCCTTTGGTAAGGGTGGATACCGAGGAAGATTTCAATTTACCTGGGTCATTACAGTGATTTGGGAATATACAATTACCAAGAACTAAGTTGGTGCCCTTTCTCTTCGTCTAAATCTGGATTTGTCTGGTTCATAATTTCAGGAAAGTTGGTTGAATCAAATAAAGGAAAAGCAACTGCTCTGTGATCAGGGCCTACAACATGTAAACTGGAGCAAGGCTTATGGTTTACAACAGTTGGGGACTTCAGAAAATCATTCCAGGTAAACTTTCAATTGCCTGATATAAAATTACATACTATTGATGTTGTGATCCTGGTAATGTTGGCTAGATTTGAAGTTTTTAAATTGGAAAAGTTACATATATAATATTAAGTTAAGATAATCACTCAATGTGAATGTATCAGTATTCAGATTTTAGGAGATCAAAATTTTCTTAATTAAAAGCCATTTAATTCTTAGATGGTCATATATTTACAATATAACGACTGTCAAATTGTAATAGTATTATATTTTAAAGGAACGAAAAGAAAATGGGAGTACTTAACAGTCTTAAATTGTCAGAGAAGACATACTAATGTATAGAAGTCTCCTGGAATTTATTGTAACCAATCAATCCAATATTAGACGGATTTACTGCATATTGTTCTGTCACAATAAGTGATCAAGATACCGTATCCTTGGTCAAGTGATAGAGCAATATTGAAGGCATAAAAACCATACATGGTTTTCCGTTGATTTTACAAAAAGGCGTATAATAAGGAGAGTGCCAAGAGCAGTTTTAAGGTTGCGGTATTGTCTGCGACTGCTGTGATCATAAATCGCAGCAAAACCCACATTGTTACACCGTAACGTAGATCTAATTAAGAGGCATATGAAGGCGAAAAATCGACAGGTGAAATTATTAAGAACAACTTAGAGGTCAGTGATTTGGCTATAGATGAGTTGTAAGAGAACATTATGGCGCCATTTGATCTACGTAGCCAATCCTACCTAGTGGGTTAATGCGTGGGGAGTTGACAAATCAAATAAACTAATGATTATTAACAGTGAAACTTGCCAAAGAGACTCTGAAGCCTGAATGGTTTTCCATGTGTTTATTCATGAAACTTTGATCTATTTGACTCATTTTTAAATGAGTTTGTTATCCAAATTTGATTTTTTATTTTTGGCAAATAACTTGATGGACATCATCGTATATTTGACTATGCACTGAAAATGCAAAAAAGCCTTACATATATCTGTAATTATATTTCGTCGTATAGATATTTATGAAGGTTGAAGATGATTTAGGAACTAACATACAAGTCATTATGGTGAAATATCATTGGATGCAAGTGTTAATCGATTTCATACTGTTGTGGGCTGATTATAATCATTGAATTCTTGAAAATATGTCGCTTCAAAACTTAAAGATGTCTCCATATGAATACTTTCTCAAAGTTTGAAAGCATTAACCCCTAAATAGATTGGATTTGTTTCCTTGTATAATTAGGGCATGCATTCTAAATTACATAGAATTTTCTTCCAATATAAAAAAAAAAGTTATTTCTGCTGTGCGAAGCCTTAATTTTGACAAATTTTGATAATCTTTTATGTGCAGACCATCACAATTAGACAACTCGGAGAAAGAGTTAGCTGTTAACGCAGCAGCAGCTTCCATATACTCGACATGCAATTTTCTACTGTCAGAGTTAAGTTGCATTTGACACTGAATCATACACAATGTTGGCAATTGCTTGTCGCGGAAATTAACAATTTGTTCAAATTGTACCATGCTCTACTACTATAGCACTGCTATAGCCATTACTTGGAAGCACTTTGTACTAAAAAGCATATTGCGGAACAATAACGATTTGTTCAGATTCCGCTACGCTATAGCGCTATAATGTTGCTCTAGCTGCTACTTCGCAACACTAGTCATACATTTGTCTGATCATGTTGGTTTTCTTTTTTTCCCGCTCTCCTTGATGAGTAGAGATTCCTTTAGCAATTGCCATTGGCATGTAGAAAAATTGTAGTTTAGGTTGGCATATGAGCAAGTTTTGATACTTGTTGTGATTGTAACTCTAGCTGTTGGTTTACATTTATTTGTCACTTTTTTTTGCTGAACTTTTCTATAGAAATGTATGTCTACATTTTCTATAGAAAATTAGTCAATAATCATTAAAAAAAACCAATATTATTGGATTCTTTCTCATGAGTGATACTTTTACACTACTACACATAGTCCTCTGCTACATGTTGGATGGATCTGGATTCAGTAACAGCTTCACGCAGTAAGGGATCATGGTCATAGATTGTTGATTGGATGGCTGTCGTACAATCTATCAGATTTTATCTTATTTAATCATAACCATCCATTTTAATCGGACGGTTAGAAACAGTTACTGTGTCACGCCGTAACTGTGTTAAATCCAAACCCCATGTTGGATTGGCTGTGAGACTAAGGTACTGTTTTGCCGGATTTTTTTTCTACTTTTTTATATTTTTAGAAGGCAGGCAAGTACAATATAAATTAAGACCCTGTTTGGATTAGCTTATTTTTGAGCTTATGCAAACAACTTATACAATATAAATTAGGTTTTATGCTATTTTATAAGTTCAAACTAGTGAAAATTGTAATTTTATAAACTATTTTATTATAAACTACTTTGACAAACTTATAATAATACATAAAAATTACATAAGTTGTTTGTATAAGTTCAAAAATAAGCTAATCCATAAAAATTGCATAATTTTATAAACTACTTTTGTTTACGAAGTACTTATGTTAAAATGAAAAAAACTGAATAGAAGGAGCTTTGGACAAAAGGAGATGAAACTTACTTTAGAATTGCTTCTCGGAACTTCATTTTCATATTCACCTCATCGAACCTCGCTGTCCACAATTTTTCATATCATTTATATTATTTAAGTATTTTTTTATACTTCCCTGCATATCATCAAACCAGTTCACATATTTTTTCTTTAGCACTCCTACTTTCTTCCATGGCTCACAGCTCAACCACTTTCTACTACCATTGTTAGTACATCACTTTGTCATATACTCTATAATTTTGGACTACTTATTGTTATGAATTAAACTTGTAGTGGTGGTCCTTAAATAATTTTGGACTAATTTTATCATTTGATTTTTTCTTTATCATATACTCTATAATACTTTTTGTTTCAACTAGTCGTCGGCCCGTGCGATGCACGGGTTCTGCAGAACGACATTTATATGCCAATCATGGTTGTTGTTTTAGATTAAGGGTATGCCATAAATTAATTATAAGTAAGTGACTAAAACATAAATATAATTATAGAAAGGTTTGTTAATATAGAGAGGGACAATTTAAATGTCAATAAAAATGAGACTACTACAACACAAAATCCAAACACAAAGATTAAAATGGCCAAGTCCAAACATCAATTTAGAATTTCAAAGACAAAAAATCCCAACATCACCAAGTACTATAGTCATTACAAACAAACAAAATAGGCATTATCCTAGATCATCAAAGTTTCTCAAGTTCTGTCTCGAATGATTTCCACAACTAAAAACCTCAGGTGGATCCGAGAGTTGAAATTGTAACCTGTTTAATCCCTTCTTAAGATTGTTAGCCCTCATAAACTCAAACCAACCTTTACTCATATACATTTCCTTCTCGCCTTCTTTTCTTTCGTACGTGATGAGGGTGCACTTGATTCCATCTCTGTTGTGTTGAGTTTTAATTACAATGCTTTTCCTATTCCTAAGACGGCGCCTAAAAGAATCTTGTGGAATATACTATCATATGGAAAATAAAGGAAAAAATTAAATAGTGTATCAAAATATAAGAATCGTATGAGGCATAATACTAACAACTCACCAAACCCCGAGCCTTGGTCGAGCTTGCATACACGTCGCTCATGAGAAGCTCCCAACCGAATACACGATCGTTTTTAAACTCACGTAAGTTGTAGTCATTGGTATGAGATGCACTGTCCACTTCTGCAAGGGATGGATCATGATCTTCTCCATTCACCGATATTAGAGATTGATAAGAACCTTCAGGATTTGGAACAATGATGTTCTCCTCATCCGAGTCATCGTTTGATAAATAATCAATGGGTTCTTGATTGTCCATCTTGATGGATTAGCCATCCAAAAAATTCTCTTCGAAGATGTTTAATCCAAACACTTTTGAATTTCGGACAGATTTTAATTTCTCGCTATATTGATATACAAAGAAAATTAGTATTTTTTATTTTACGCTTATTTCAAATATATTGTCTACAATGTCAAATGGCAATACCTGGTGGGGATAAATGCAAGTGTGAAATGATTTGGTACTCTTTCTCTTAGCTTGAGCTCTTGCAAAGTTTTGAAAGCATATAAATTAAATACAAACTTAAATTAGTAATGGCTAATTTTTATCATTGAATACGATCAATTAATGCAATGAGAAGAATGAGTATTTCATGCTAAGTAATTGAAAAGAAGCAACAACACAAATGAAAGCAACCTCATCCAGAGGACATGGTGATAATGACTTCAAATTTAAAATTTTAATGGACACTAAGATAAAACCAAATTACTAAAATAAAACTAAATCATAGTACCTTAAGAATATAGATGAAATATTTAAAGTTAGACAATAACTGACATAACTATATAATTGACATACAAAATAAAAGAAAATCTTCACAAAACAAAAACTAACATTGAGCTTTAGTTAATTGTTAGACAAACATTCTCCAGTTTAAATTTTCTATTTTCCAGCATACACATATACAAAGAGTTGAACTTTAATGGTGTAAAAAACAGAGACAATCCATATATAAAATATCACATTAGAATCAAACACTCAATTTGACAAAATTAGAAAATTAGAAACACCACTCCCAATCATACCCAAATTCAAAGAAAATAAAAGAATGGAAGTGAAAAATCAGTAAGAAAGATAAACTAAACCTAAATTATATTTCATTTCCCTGATTTTGATTTGAACTCTCTCTCACACCATTTCATCCTCAATCTATTGCATGCAATAAAGGAGAAAGGCTCACTATGCATCATTATTGAATTCAAATTAAAGAGCTATATTCAAAATCTAAATGTATCATGACCAATTTAATTGAAACTAAGTAAGCAAATAGAGTGTTAAATTGACCTTAGATGGTTAGAGTAAACCTAATACTACAATTGATAATGCATAATGATAAATGGCTTAACACAAAACATCACAGTCTTCTCTTCACAATGCATGGTTATGTAATGCACTACGCCTAAAGATCTATACTTGCAAATATATGATGTCATAAATTTTCCATTATATTGAGTTAACCATCACAACAACCTCTACACTTTACTAAACATATATATAGTGCTAAAACAACTATTGAAACATAAATGGCTTAACATAAATCACCACAATCATGCCTACTAAAAAAGTCTTGATAAAATGGCAAAGATCAAACTTCTACTTTAACTCTAAATTGCAGTAAAAATGTATCATGACCAATTTAATTGAAACTAAGTAAGCAAATTGAGTGTTAGGCCTTGTTAAAATTAGCAAAGATCAAACTTATACTTTAACTCTAAAATGCAGTAAAAATGCATCATGATGAGTTTAACCGATCTTAGAGATCTTAGTCATCCTCACATAAATTCCTATAGATCCAAATCATGGAACAAAAAACAAAGAACTTTAGAAAAGGCATAGTTCATATTGGCCGTGATTGATTTTGAATTATGTTGAGCAACTTTAGAAATGATTTAGTCTTAATTCTTATTCTGGGATAGATTTAGCAAATTATTAAATCTATGTTTTTTGAGATTAGAAAAGGCATAGTTCATAAAATGTCATTTCAAATTGGCTGTGATTGATTTTGAATTATATTGAGCAACTTGCTCATTCTACTAACTTGTATGGATTTTTACAACATTAGAGAATTCATCCTTTGTAAAAATTATTTTTGAATGAATAGATTTGCAAAATTGATTTATGTTTATATACACATTAATGCAAAAACTGGATTATATACTAACTTTTAAGCTAAAAATGATGTTGAGGCAAAGTGGATACCTGATTATCTTTTGTTTCTACTTCCTTTTTGGATCTATTTTGCACCCAGCTGCAATTAGATTCAAGCTCACTCAGTAATTTCTTCTGTATGTTTATGTGGAGTGTTCCTAAAAACAGCATCATTCTTGGCAACCATAAACCTCTCAAAAAACATAAGCAGATTCTTCTTCAATTTCATCCTTAAATTGTGAGATCAAATCCCTCCTAATAGTTGCATGAATTCTCTTATGCTAGATAAGAATAAGGGGTAGACAAAATATGAGATTAATTTAAATCAAGTGAGCAATTCTCATATAAGTACTGCAAAGGAACAATTGAGTGATAAATTTTGATCAAAGTTTTATGAACTTCAGATGCTTAGATTAAAGCTAATTCAACAATTTATAATGCACCATGAGGCTGATAATTTTAACTAATTCTAAAAATTTGCTCAATTACTTTTCATAGATTATGGTTATTCAGTGTAATGCATGCCATTAATAGCTAATTCCAAATATCAATGCACCATGAGGCTGACAATTTTAACTAATTTTAAAAATTTGCTCAATTAAATTTCAAAGTGTATGGTTATACAATGCAATGTATGCCATTAATAGCTAATCCTAAAGATCCATACATGAAAACATATGATGGTATGAATTTCCAAATAACTGGAGTTAATCTTCACAACACTATCTACAACATCAAAATCCTTCTGACTCGAAATCAAACTTTCAATTTTACTCTAAAATGCAGCAAAATGAATCATGATTTGTATGGAACAATTGAGTGGCAAATTTTGATCAATGTTTTATGAACTTTAGATGCGTAAATTAAAGCTAATTCTACAGTTGATGATGCATCATGAAGTTGGTAATTTTAGTTAATTCTAAAATCTGCTTAGTTTCTTTTCACAATGCATGGTTATGCAATGCAGTTCATGCAATTAATAGCTATTTCTAAAGATTTATGTAAGCAAATATATGATAGCATAAATTTTCCAATAACTTGAGTTAACCTCCACAAAACTATCTACACTGCAATAAACATGTCTATAGTGCAAAATAAGTGATTGAAACATAAATGCTTTAACAAAAAACATCAAATCCTTTCTACTCAAAAGCCTTGTTAAAACAATAAATATAAAACTTCTAATTATACTCTAAAATGCAGCAAAATGCATCAGGATCTATCAATCAAAACAGATGAGAAGTGAGCATAAGTAACATACACTTTCATCAAGAAAAATCATATGAATTGCTCATTCTATGGCAGGATTAGAACGATCAGGTGTGCTCCAAAGATTGATCACAGGAACCCTTATCCGAAAATCAATCTTTCCACCTAAAATTTCAGAGGTCTTGGTCATCTTGACATAAATACCTATAGATCCAAATAATTAGACAGGAAAAAAAAACTTAGCATGAACAATAAGCAAAATATCTGGTGAAGAGAAAGAATAGATTAGAAATAACCTGAGTTAGCCATTCTCAGTGAAAGAAGAATAGTAGTACTGTAAAAGCAGTTGTTGGTGGTAGAGGAAGGAGGAAGTGGTTGGTATTTATAGAGAAACATATGTGTGCATGGATGACAGATGGAAAAACAAAACTCTCTGAAATGACTGCAATATTCTCTTGCTAAATGATACACATCAGAAGCACTACACATGGTCAATTGCTATAGGAATATGTCTTGTGTGCCAGTGGTAATATTTTACAAATAATTGATGTATAAATATTTGATCATACGTACATGGCAAAATAAATATAAACAAAGCCAGAAAACATTATAAAGAGATTAGTCCATAATTCACATTGAATTACATCATATATTATCTTGATAACTACCTATGATATTAGTCCACAATTCTAATCCATAAAACACTGTCATAGTGCCACTGCCAATTCCTTGTATCAAATGAATAAATCAAACTAAATAAATTAGATAGTTGACTTGTAAAGTCTTAACTGGAGGATAATTTAACTATCAACCCCATTTTCAATATTGCTAGGAATGAATAGTGATTTAAATTCCAGTTTTGAAGAACTACTAATCACATAATAACTGCATGAAACATATGTATCAGAGAAATCCCGAGGGAGTCTTCCTATTGGCTGCATTTTAATTACATAAAATTAGACACCACCCCAAAAGTCAATATTAAAACAGTCTCA
This sequence comes from Trifolium fragiferum, assembly GCA_954870985.1. Taxonomy (NCBI): domain Eukaryota; kingdom Viridiplantae; phylum Streptophyta; class Magnoliopsida; order Fabales; family Fabaceae; genus Trifolium; species Trifolium fragiferum. Next base: position 9,748,263 of record OX940796.1, read on the forward strand.
TAATAAGACCAAACTGCATAAGATGGATACATGGCAACAAAATGTTATATAGTTATGCAACAATACATGGCAAGAAACTGTGACATATAACTAAACATCAAAGAGAGCCAACAAAGAGTGACAAAATGACCTAACCAAGAGCTTGCTTCATCAACAAAAAAGTGCAAAAGAGTGAGAATTAGTTTTTCAACCAATTAATTTATCAATCAAATAATCTCTTTCAATCAACTACAAACCAAAATATCTAATCAATTAAGCATAGTCCTGTGCTATTAAGGAAAATCTTTCATTTAGAAGACTCGCATGCTAAGCCTAAGAAACTGTTAAAAAAATAGAGTAGATTCCTTGGATTTGAATCTTTATGCTTGGGATACATGGCATTCTCAGTGCTTTTCTTATTCTTTGACACTGCATTACAGAAAACTACCAAACAATTATCTCAATATTTTATAGTGAACTCTAAACCACAGAAAATTGCATCTAATCAATTAATTCTAGCATTGTTCTATCAAGAAAAAATTTCACTATAAAAAATTCAAATTCTAATCCTAACAAACTGCAAAAATAAAAGAAAGAAGATGATTAATCTCCCTTTTTCATATGAGGACTGAAACAACAAAAATAAGCACAATCCTTGGTTTTGGATCCTTATGCCTCATATATATCTCATTTTTAGTGATTTTCTTGTTTTTCCATCTTTTAACCAAGGAAAAATGCATCTAATCAATTAAAACCACCAAACAATTGTCTAAATACTCTACGGTGAACTCTTAATTAAGGAAAAATGCATCTAATCAATTAAATGTAGTATTGTTCTATGAAGAAAAAAATTTCACTTTAGAAGTTTCACATTCTAATCATAATAAATGTAAAAATAAAAGAAAGCAAATCATCCTTTTCTCTATAAGGTTCGAAACTATAAAAATAAGCACACAAAAAATAAATGATAAGAACACCAACATATACCAAAACCCATCCAAACTTAATGATAAAAAAAAAAAATCTAACAATACTTACACAATGAGCATCAAACTCCATTTGATAAGTCTGTAGAGTAGCAAAGAGATCATCCAAGTTTGAAAAGCATCACACTTAACATGTTTAGAAACATTTAGTAAAAAGTAATCTTATGTTTTTGAAACCAATCCAACATTGAATCAAACATTCTATTTTTTTGTTTCTTATTGCAAAACTCATATGAGATCGGAATCGTTATTGGAATCATTCTAAAAACAAAGCTTCAAACAGGTTTGATAGAATGATCAAGAATTATCAACAATTTTGGCTGGAAAATGGAAAATAACAACATGAATATCATATAGATACAAATTAAAGTATTGTTGAGAAGTGCTTATAAAAATGAACCCAAATTTTGATACTTACCCCCAAGCTTTTTAAGCTAGTAGTAACATCCTCTTGTTGTTGCTGAAGAGTGGTCATGGCTACACATCCAATCCCAGCTCCCTTGAATCCAGCACGCACACCTTCTGCACATTAAAAAATGTTCAAAGTGTAACATTCATGTTTAACATATAAAAAAAAAGTATTTAGCAAAAATAATTTCAACAAACCAGTTATCAGAGTCAACAACATTACATATAGACATAGTTAAAAGCATGAGTTCAACTTTTGCACTCAAAATTGTCTCAGTTTGCCCAAAAAATTGAAATTTGGGGAATTGAAAAGTTAAAAGCATGAAATTTGGAAGTTAGGGTTGATGATTTTTGGCCCAACCAAGAGGAAGAAGAAAAACGCGTGAGTGAGTGAGAGAGAAAGAGTGGCGCGCGAAGGTCCGCTCGGAGGTGGAGGGTGGTGTGCGGCGGTGGCTGTGCGGTGGTGAGTCGGATTTTTTGTTCTGCTTTTATTTTTATGTGAGAGAGAGAGAGAGAGACCAGAGAAAGAGAAAGGGAGTGAGAAGATGAGATGAAGGAAGAGTGAAGATCAGATGAAAATTATTCTGACCAATGCATGGTACTGTACTTAGCAAGTTTTCTATTGGATGGAGAATTCTAACATGCACTCATTAAAATGACTTCACCAAAAAAGTCAAAATCTAGTGTGGTAAAGGCACAAAAATTTCTATGTGCAAATCTCAAATTTAATGGCCAGAAACCAAGTAGCCCATTAGCACAAATTTAGTAGCAAAAATTTGGTAGCTAATCCATAGCAATTAAGTTTAGTCCAATGAATAATATGATAGTAAAACGACACGAGAATGAATTCCTAAGAAGTCCATGTGGAAAATTAATTTACCCAATAATCAGCTTTAAACCTAACCTAGCTGATCTTGCTCTATACAAAGTCCAAATTAGATGGTTTAAAAGACTACACTATTGGTTTAGAAACTCAGGAAATCTCTATTTAGCTAGAGAATATAAAGAACTAGCTGAAATTCTTCAGAAAAATCTTCAGAATATTGCCAGATGACTGAAGAAAGTCTAACAAGTAAATTACAAAAAGTTTTAGATAACTTCTCTGATTTACAAGATAGGATAGAAAAACAAACATCCTATTTAGAGACTTTACAGTCTGAAGAAGAAAGATATAAACCATATGAAACATGGAAGTTTCATAATGGAATAAACTTTGATTGTTATGAAGAAGATGAAACTCATAAATTTCCTCACCTTTTTCATACAACAAATCCACAGCTAAATAATATATCTTGTATGATAGCATACGTGATAAAACTATTAGAAGACAAAAACCTTCAATTCTCTCAAGGGGGGAAGAGAAAGGAAAAGAAATAGAAAATATTCCTAGGCTTCTAGAAAACCTCGAAGAAACTTTCGTTTCTACACAATTAAAAATTAAACCACCATCTAAATTCTTTTAAGAATGAACGATACAGAAGAAGCCCTTAATAGGCAATTAGAAAATTTGGAAAGACTTATGGTCTTTTTAAATATATCAGGAAAAAGTCAAGCAATTGACGAAGAACCGAAAGAGAAAAACCAAATCATTTATGATTTTAGCTCTGAAGAAGAAGTAGAGGAAGAAAATGAAAATCCTCACTTTGTAAAATTCGAACCAGCAGAGACATCTGGTACAAAAAGATCTGCAGAATTCGAAAGAGAATTTACCAAACAAAAATTCCAAAAGGTACCCCATTATTATGTACCTACACAAAACTCATTTCAAGGGCAAGGAATTTTAGACATAGACTGTAGTTTCGATACAGCCAAAGATCTAAGAGATTGGTACAATACAAATAGTGTATTAGTCCAGTTAAATGAAGACCTTAAAAATCTAGGACCAATTGAGATTTTCAATTTCCTACAATATAAAACTAGAGGAAATGCTTACAAATACATTTCAACTTTACCACTAGAAATTATGGGAACAATACTCCTAACAGGAGCTTTAGTAGTAGACTGGATTCATATGTTACTCGTAACAGAATTTAAAGGATGGAAGGATTCCATTCAATCTAAGATAGCATTTTCCGACCAAAATCTTTGGAAGATAACTAACCTAAAAATCTGCAACATGTGCTATGTAGATAATTTCATTTGTGAATTTCAGGACTATTATTACAACATAGATAATAGTACTAGAATTTCCAGAACCTTGATAGAACTATTCTATGACAAGTTACCAGAAAGAGTATCAGCTCAAGTTAAAACATTCTTTACTTCAGCATTAGCAGAAGGAAAAGTGGATGATACTCTAGGAGGAAGAATAACCACCCTAAAAATTTGGCTCCAAGAAATGTGTAGTAAAAAAATAGCCAAAAGAGAAGCTCAAGTATCCCTTTGTTGTAATAAACTACAAGACAAAGTAGGAAATTATGGTTGCAACTCTAGGAAGAAACCCAGAAAAACAAGATTACAAAAACCCTATAAGAAAAAGAAATTTAAGAAGGTTCCTTTTAGAAAATTCAAAAAGGGAAACAAAAAATTCTTTAGGAAAAAACAACCTTACCATAGGAAGAAAATATGCCCACAAGGCAAGAAATCATGTACATGTTGGTTATGTCATGAAGAAGGTCACTATGCAAATGAGTGCCCTAAAAAGGAAAATCCAAAGAAAAATATCCTACATGTAATATATGCAATGGGATATGAACCTATAGAATCAGACATAGAGTCCGATGAAGACATTTATGAATACTGCACAGAGACAGATTCAGATGTCGAAGAAGATACTTGGTAAAGGAAATCCAAGTGCTACATTTATCAAAATAGTGCTAAAAAATAGAAACCTTTTAGCCTATATAGATACAGGTGCAACTCTTTGCTTTGGGAAAAAATCTATCTCTAGAAATTGGAAAAGATTAACCAAGCCAAAAGAAATAATAGTTGCAGACAAATCAAAACATCAGATATGGTTTAACCTTAGAGATGTGTCTATAGAAATTGAAGGATATAAATTTTGTATTCCAACAATCTACCTCCATGATTCAGGATTAGATCTAATCATAGGAAATAACTTTTTAAAATTATATGAACCCTTTACTCAAAGAAAGGATACTATATCACTTCATTGGAAGGATTTGGGAAATCCTAAAAATAGAAAAGTAGTAACCACCAAAATAGTTACTAGAAATGAAATCTTAAACCTTATTAAGGGAAACCTTAGGGAGTTAAGAACTATATGGGAAAAAAGAAGTTTCAATATTAGTATAGAAGAAAGGTTAGATGAAGTCTGTTCAGATAACCCTTTAGACAGTGTTAAAAACACTAATCATGAACTTATAGTCATTAAGTTCAAAAATCCTAATGACGAGATAAATGTTCCAAATAGAATTCCATATTCTATTAGAGATGTTGAAGAATTTCAACAAGAATGCAAAGATTTACTTGATAAAGACCTTATAAAACCTTCATCAAGTCCACATTCTGCACCAGCTTTTTATGTCGAAAACCACAACGAAATAAAAAGAGGTAAGAGAAGAATGGTAATTAATTATAAGAAACTTAATCTGGCAACAGTTGGAGATTCTTATAAATTACCTAGAAAAGATTTTATTTTAGAAAAAATAAAAGGATGTAATTGGTTTTCTTCCTTGGATGCAAAGTCTGGTTATTATCAACTAAGACTAGCAGAAGAAACAAAACCATTAACAGCTTTTTCATGTCCACCTCAAAAACATTACGAATGGAATGTTTTGCCTTTTGGACTAAAACAAGCACCATCAATATATCAAAGATTTATGGACAAATCTCTCGCAGGTTTGGATCATATATGTTTAGCATATATAGATGACATACTTATTTTTACAAAGGGAGATGAAAAACAACATCTTCGAGATTTAAAAATTGTTCTTTTAAGAATTAAAGAAAAAGGTATCGTAATTTCAAAAAAGAAATCAAAACTTTTACAAAAGGAAATAGAATACCTTGGTCTAATTTTAAAAGAGAATGGGGAACTGAGTTTAGCACCTCATACCCAAGAAAAGATACAAGCTTTTCCAAATGAACTTTCTGATAGAAAACAAATTCAAAGATTTCTTGGATGTTTAAATTATATTGCTAATGAAGGATTTTTAAAAGACTTAGCAAAGGAAAGAAAGCATTTGCAAAAGAAAATTTCAGAAAAAGTTCCATGGTCTTGGACTAAAGTTGATTCTGATAATGTTAAAACCATTAAAGAAAAAATACAAATTTTACCCGAACTTTACAATCCAACAATAAAAGATTTTTTGATTGTAGAAACGGATGCATCACAAACAACCTGGGCAGGTTGTATGAGAGCCTTACCAGATGGTAAAGCAAAACTTTTTCTTAATGAGAAAGGATGTAAAATTGAAGAGTCTAAGGACCTTCAACCAAAAGGCATTGATTACAGTGCTTCTAAAATCCTGATAAAGGATACTGAAAATTTACAGTTATGTAAATATATTTCTGGTACATTTACAGATACATAATCTAGATACCATATTCAGGAACTAGAAACTCTGGCGTGTGTAAAAATACTAGAAAAATGGAAGATTGACTTATTACCGTCAAGATTCCTTCTTCGTACAGACTCTAAATATCTTACAGGATTTTGGAGATATAAAATTAAAGCTGACCATAAACAAGGCAGATTAATAAGATGGCAGATGAAATTACAACAATTCGAGCCATATATTCAATATATAAAATCTGAGCAAAACAGTTTTGCAGATACACTGACTAGAGAATGGAGCAAGCCATAAAGCTACTTCAGAACAACATCAAGCAAAAGGACGAGCAACTTGTCGCCCTAGAAATCAAAAAAGCAAAAATCTCTGCCGAGAGGGGGGAGATGATTACAACACTCAAAGGTTTACAAAAAATGACAACAGATGAAAATCAATCAGCAAAAGGCTCAAGTGAAGTTCTTAAAAAAGAAGAAAACTTGGACCTCCTAGGACAACCTTCTGGAAAGTATGACTACTATGTAAAGTATACAACTCCAGAAAGTTCAAAAATTCCTATTGAAACAATAGTACCCAGTGGCTGGAATATAGAACAAGAAGCAGAATCTTCAGAAACAACCTCAGACAGCAAGAAGTCTTGGGCTGACCAGGTCGAGGAAGAAGATGAAGCTAGAAAAAATGGTTTATCAACAACCATTCAAACAAGCGATCCCGTAGACAATGAGATGGGAAAGTTTGAAGCTTATGTCATTTTTGATGGTCCAATGAAAGGGATCTATAGAAAATGGGCAATAGCTAAGCAGCACATCTTAGGCAAGAATGTGCGTCACAAAGGATACAAAACCATGAAGGAAGCTGAACAGGCACTTTACGGAGCCTACAAGGAAGTTACAACAGCAAAAAACCTTCAAAAATCTCCAACAATGGAGTCGAAAAGGAAGCTGTCAATTGACAAAATTCGCCAGCTCGAATACCAAAAGAATTTCCAGATAACTGATCCAACCTATATGGAATTCAGTCTTAGATGGAAATGGATAAACCATTATGTGGAAGAATTCACCACTGAATGCTTCTACCCGGCAAACAAATTTAGCTGTCCTAAGACAGTTACATTACCAGGAATAGATAGTACTACATGTCTATCTTTCTTTCAAAATGGATTAATTCACACTATATATTTGGAAGAGCAACCAAAGAAAACTTTTGGGGAGCTCAAGTTTCTTCCAAAAAATCTACAAAATTTGGCAGAAAAATTCAATAATTTATATGCCAAAGGAAAAGAGATCTTCCTAGAGGTCGATTCAACATATCCTTGGTATGATGAAAATACCTTGGAGCTGGTCACAAAACCAATATACTTAATCAAGATTGGGATATCCAACAAAGAATATCCGGTCATGAATAAAGAAAGTACATAATGGCATCCAGCTATGTACGTCAATCAAATGAAGAATTTTCGTTGGAAAATTTCAAGATTGTCATCCCAGACAAACTACAGAACAATCTACGAAGACTCATCAATGATCGTGTATAGCGATTCCATAAAACCAGCAAAAGAAAAAGATATCAAGGCAATCAAAGAACTTGAAGAAAAAATAGACCAACTGAAGGATGATCATGAAAAATTACCAAGGGTAATTCAAGAAGAATGCTGCAGATATTTTCTACAGTATTACAAAAATCATAACTTATATGTATTATTTTCTATCAAAATAGCTATACAAATTGAATTTGGAACTTACAAATCGAATTGTGTTTTATTTTTGAAATTGTTTTACGCTTCGGAACTTACTATCCAAAATATTTTTTTAAAAATTATTTTTACTTCGGAATTTAACATCCGAATTGTGTTTTTATTTTATTTTTTTAAAAATTACACTTCGGAAATTATGAACCGAAAACAGACACCGACATTTCCTCGTTGTTGTGTCTTCTTTCTTTAACTTTGTTTTCATTTCTTTGTACTCACCGACTCTTTCATAACCCAATACGAAATATTTCTTCTTTCGGACAAAACCGTTATCTGAGCAATGCCGAATTCATCAATGTTTGGTTTCAATTCAACCGGAGGTTCCACCATCCTAACACATACCTATATAAACCAATACAATAACTACATATCATAAATGTGCTTTACAAAGTTGAAAAAACAAAATTCTGTTAAGTTTTGATTTTATCTTCCAAAATAATTTTGGAATGCACGTTCCAAAATTTACGTTTACAGATAACACTTGAAAACTCAAAGATAAACCAATTAAAGCATACATTACATGTTGGATGACACCAAATAAGTGTAGGAACCCTCTATGAGTGAATAAACGTTAATTTTAAGGCTTCAAAACGTGAAAAGAAAAAAAAAATCAACTTGTATAGCCATTGATAAAAAATAATACATATTAGTGTATTTTGGAATATAGGTTCCAAAACCTATCTTCAGGACAATTTTGTCAACACGGGGGGGCTAAGTAACAAATAAGGGGGTCTAGAGAGCATTTTTCAAATATTTATAGGGACAAAAAACTTATTTAACCCTAAATTTATTGATGGTGGATATTGTTTTATAAGACTATTTTACGAAACAACTTTTAACTTAAAAATAGTATTAAGATGTAAAATAAAATAAAATTACCAAACAATTTCAACTTTATTTCTAAAGCAGCTTTTAGACCGTAAAATGGTCTGGCCAAACACACCCTAACTTATAATCGAATGCTTATTTCATAAATGTCTATGATATTTTTTTCTCTGCTAAACAAAAACGAAGATAGCTACCGGTTTTTCCTGAGCTACATACCATCATCAGAATCCAAAATCTAAACAAACTCACTTAAATTCTACTAACACTACAAGAGAGAAAAACTAAAAAAAGTGCTATCAATCATAGATTGCGAAAAATAACAGTTTGTTCAAATTTTGATATGCTATAGCGCTGTTATTGTAGTTGTTGTGTAGAAGCATTTTATACCAAATGGCATATTGTGGTCGTTAAATCAAGGTCAGACAAATTTTTTTAATTTTTGCACCGATTTCCGACCCACCAAATGTGAACGACTTCTCTGGCTCGTGTGTAGAGACATGCACACTGGCCAAGCGTTGTTCCCCCTGAAAATCGAACCCGGTATTCTTCGGATACGTCCTTGGAAGGAGCTCCTTGCCACTTGAGCCCAAACAACTTGGTTAAGGTCAGATAATTTTAACCGTACTGATTTAAATTTCTCTCATTTCGCATCAGCAAATCAGACACCTCTATCATTAAAAATGAACTTATGTATTATGATTCCTATAAGTCTATAACTACTAACTAGTTTATTTAACATAAATAAATAATATTAAGATTGGTATCGAAATAAATAATATTAAGATTTATGTTACTTGATTGAGGTCTGTGTTCTAATGAAGATGAAATTCAGAATATAAAATAATTTTTTTTTGAAGCAAATAAAATAAAATTAGATTATGTAATTTTTCCTCAAAAAATATAAATTGTTTATATTGTCAAATAAATGTTGACCATTTTACGGTATTGGTTGCAAAGTCACTCTGAAATTTAATAAGCTAGATTACTAACACATTAAGCTTGAATATTCCTAACTAATTGAGTTGGAATATCCATTTCAAGAAGAATGTAATGAAGTTCAATAAAGAAGATATGTTGATCATCATATTATCAAAATATAAGCTATTTCTACTTAAAAAGAAATATCATTCTTACAATTGAAATACAAATAAAATTATTTGCAAGTAAAAAGAGAGTAAATCTTCAAAATAAATTTGTTTATTCATATTATCTAATGGCGTCTTAAATGACAACTCCTTTGTAAACAAGGTAAAGTTCCATAAAACCACAATCATAAACCTAAGCAAGAATAGTAATCAATTACTTATTCTTTTATTCTTCAATTGAAAGAAGATTTTTCTTATAGATTACAATCTGAGAACAAAAGAACATACTTTTAATGCCAAGCTCTTGAACTGTGTTGGTAGTTAAATCACACCTAGCTAGTTCTTCATCTTCCTTTGCGAAGAATATATCTCCGTTCTTCCCTACTCCAATAGGATTTCCAAGATAAGGAAACGGTCCAACAATGAAAAGTTTAGCCCATGATTCCTTGACGCCGATTTCGCCAAGAATTGATATGTGAAAAGTAGCTGTTTCTACATCTTTATATATCAGAGCAATAGACTCATTTAACAGCAATAAATGAGTGTTCACCAATTCAAAATCAATAATATTGTCCGTAATTGAGGATATGGATGTCAGAAAGAATGCTTCATTACCCAAATTGAATGACACCAAATATAAATTATCAATATCTCTTTCACTTTTTCCCAACCAGTGACACATCCCATTCATGTACACTTGATCTACAACACCTACAGGACTCCGATAAATTTTTTTCATATCCAAATCAAGTTTCTTCCAAGAATTACTTTTAAGGCTATATATCTCCCATATAGGGTCATATAATACCTTTGACGCAGACATATTCATCCGAGCGTCTAAAAAGTAACACAGACTTGTGAAAAATTCTACATATCTAACCACCTTATAGTCATTTCTAATGCAATCATAACCAAATCCATGATGTTGACTCGCAACCCTTATGTAAGATGGTACAGGCACAACTGGGTTGGGAGAAATGACCTTGAATTCTTGAATAGCTGGGTTCCACACTACGAGTTTTGAACTAATACCATTGACATAGAGACAAAGAACACCATTAATTCCAGAACCCAAAATATTAATACCACGATCATCCACTTGAATTGGAGGCGGCCAATCTAATTTGACCTTATTGTCAAATCTCTCGCTAGAAAATAAATACAACGATGAATGCTTTTCAGAATTTAGCAGAGTCTGCTTTAGGAGGAGACATGTATCATTGTTATAGGAATTATTAGAGATAAGATTTTTCCGATACATGTTCATAAAGTATGAGCTCTCAAATAAGGAGACCCACGATTTTCGCAGACATTTAAACCGATTCAACGATTTTAAAGGCAATTTCGACATAATAGAGAAGACAAGATCGTTAGGTATACAATTACTAACCTTCTCATTTGAAAGAGCCATCGATTACTAAGTCTTCTTAAACGTGACGCTCTTGCTCGAAACAGGTTTTGCTTGCAATTGTTGTGAAAAGGGGGTGTATATATAGATTGTTGCCTTAGCTTTCTTTTAATTTTTTAATATACTTTTAATTATTAAATTTATTTTTCACTATATATTGTTGCCTTAGTTATCCATTGTTTTAAATAGTATGCTCTTTTTAAGTAGGAAATAACAAGTGGCATATGATATAATTTTCCTTATTAACTAAGGAAATTAAAGATCAAAATCTACGATGAATTTAAAATAATAAAAACTAGTCAAAGGTTTTTTATATATATATATACTTTTTAATTTTGTAGTCAAAGTTTATTAATGTCATATCACATCTTAATTAATTTTGAAAAAAAAACTCTAAATTAAGATCATAAAACATTTTTATATTCAATTATGTATTTTTCACCTAAAAGTTTTAAATCTCATTCTATGATAATAAATAATTTTGTTGACTTTGACAAAAAAAATAATAATTTTGTTGACTCAATAAATAAAGTTAAATATCAGCACATTGCATATCAATATTTATCTTGTGAGTATCTTAAATCACTAATTTATTTATCATTTTTAAATTTAAGTTATCACTTGTCTTAAAAAATATTGTTGCATTTCTAAATAGAAAGATGTCTATTGTAACACCTCATTTTCCTTGATGTATATGTGTTAGTGATCATAATTAAGGTTTATTTTCGACAGTTTCTTAGATGAGTAGGTTGAAGTTAGAACTTAGATAGGGACCTTTCTTCATGTGGAAGTCAATCAAGATGATTTTTAATCAAAGGAATTCACTAAGCGAATCTAAATTCGCTAAGCTAGCGTGCGTGGCTGATAATACCATGGTTTTCAAGTTCCACGTGTCAAGCGCTCATAGGGGATTGCTGTCCCCAAAGCCCGCAACACACTCTGATTGGTTGCATGACGCAGCGGGAAAGTTGTGGAGTAGCGAGCTTATACTCGCTACAAGAAAATGGAAAATTTAAATTATTAGTATAAATATCCATCCTCTTAAACCTTGTATAAACTCACATTAACAATAATCTACCTAACCTAAAATAATTACATCATGGCGAATATTTCTTTCAACCATTCCTAAGGCTATGCATACATGTGTTCCAAATAAACACCATGAAGCCAATTTAATATGCAGCTAAGATGTCTAAATGAACCTACCATCTTACACATACCTAGGAAAAAGTCAACATTTGACTAAAATCTGAGTTATCTCTGAATGACTCTGCGAATCTGAGTGCAAAGATGTGAAATTCTATCGAAATAGTTCTGGAAATGACCACATTATGAACCTTGCGAAAATGTCAGACTCCAGAAACTCGATATGAGCAGCCCGGCCAATTAGAGAATTTAAATTTTTGCCATAGGCAGTGGCATCAAAATTGACATCACAACGCATAAACACTCGACGCTCAGAAGGATTGGCACGGATTTGATCCAAACAATCATTCAGCATCTCTAGGAACACACTACTCTTCTTTGAATTGTCATATGAAGCAGCCTGGCACGATTCTATTCTAGCGGAATGGTACGGCACATAACCATCCTGAAAAAACATTATCATACAAATTTCAAATCGGAAAGGTTTAGTTTGTGAAAAGAAAATATCCAGTATATACTAGTATTACATTATCTAATAGAAGATTAAGTTTTCACATGCATTAGTATATTGATTGAAGATTCCATTAATTAAATTTCAATTCTAAAGACCCGTATATTAAAGACCAGCCACTAACATACATTCTTTGCTAACCTGAGGGGAAGATAACAAAATTATATGCCTAAAATGATCCAAGGTCTTCTGCTGTAAAAAGGAAGAAATGAAAAAAACCATATTAGAACCTCAGGAAATTAATTAAATTCCACATAAGATATCATATGAATAATCAAGGCCTTTGGGACTTCGGTAAAGTGAACCCTCAACTTTCAATTTCAAAAATTGATATGCAAGATAAAGCACAATAAACAATGCTTATAAGTTATAACAGTGTAGTATGGAAGAACAGTCACACATAAAAAATGAGTTATTCAATTAATTAAAGTCTTGGAGCTTAGTGTCCATTTTCTCCCAATCTTTGCAGAACACCTTCCTTACCTTACAAAGTTTATATAGAAATGTATTTTGAATATCTGGATCATCTGTGAAGGTGAGCTGATGAATGCACTGTGTGCCTTTTAGTTTCTTCAAAAGCCATAACCCAGAATTAAAGAGTGAGTTTGAACTATAAAGATACCCCAAGTGCGGACCAGACACCGAAACATATGTATGTAAGTGTCTTAGAAATGGCCCCATCATGCTATCTGAAACATTGTAATAAAGTTAGCACCGAATGTCAAACAGATGAACACGTTCAATTCTAATAGTTTGCCCTACCAGCTATTGCTGTTCTTATAATGAGGTTCCCAATGGAATGTCCAACGAAACTAAGTCTAATATCTCCCAAATTTCCAGATCTTGATGCTTTATCCATTTTCTTTTTAACAAAGGAAATCACTTCCTGTGCTAGCCTTTGTCCCATTTCTCTGAAGTCGCCTGATGTTTTATCTTCATTTGCCCGTGACATCAGAACTTCTACCTTCGGATCTATCAAAAGCCATTGATTTCGAATAAGTCGTAGATCCAGATGATGCCCCTACAATATTTTCAGAGACAGAGAATAAGCATTCAACAAACTTTCAACAATAAGAGGATCTGCGTATGTGTGACAGTGTGTGTGTGTGTGTGTGAGAGAGAGAGAGAGAGAGAGAGAGAGTGTGTGTGTGTGTTAATCTTTCTATATTGTTCTTTGTGGTAATTCTCTAGTAGCCCCCCCAAGCCTATATACAAGGGCAGAGTCATGTTTGATAGTTACACACGGACAATATGATTTTGTTAAGAGAGAGAGAGAGAGAGAGAGAGAGAGAGAGAGAGAGAGAGAGAGAGAGAGAGAGAGAGAGAGAGAGAGTGTGTGTGTGTGTGTTAATCTTTCTATATTGTTCTTTGTGGTAATTCTCTAGTAGCCCCCCCAAGCCTATATACAAGGGCAGAGTCATGTTTGATAGTTACACACGGACAATATGATTTTGTTAATAATAGATTGATATCTGTAAGGGGTAATTTGGAAGTTGGGAGAAGGGTTTGAGGGAAAAGTGAGGAGGAAAGGGCAAGGAGGGACGGTCCTCCACCTTGCATTGGGTATATTTTGCTCCATGGGATGGGACTAAAATCACCCAATCTGGAGGAACTTAAAAAATGAATTGGGAGATGATTTTGGAGGGCTTGAACGATTTCCCAAAAACTTTTCCTCTTTAAACAACATTATCAAAACAAAGAAAATGTTGGTCATAAGCTTTCCTCCCCTTTCTTTCCCTCCCCCAAATCCGTTCCCTTCTAATTCCAAAACAAAACCTAAGTAATATGTCTTATGGCTTGCGTGCGAAGTTAAATTTGGAAGAGCTACTACAACGATAACAACGGACATTTTGATGATCAATATCGGTAAAGAAGTTAATTAATGAAGCTAGTAGTCATTTGGATCTCAGAATCATGGATTTGGCGCACTTACAAGCTACAAAATCTACCGAAACGGACAACACCATGATTAGGAAGTGAAGTGCATGACAGAAGGTAAAGTTTTCGTTATGGAATGGGACATCAGGTAGTGATGGAAGGACTATTATGACCATGATTGAAATTTTTTAGCTTGATCAGACCGAAGGGCCAAAATTGGCCCATGGATACATTCATCTTTATGGCGAGCCTATGCACATTTTGTTTAAAAGCTTCAAAAGAAAGGCCAGGCATTTGTACTTTTTTGCATAAGGGTCCGTTTGGATTATCTTATTTTTGAGCTTATGTAAACAGCTTATGCAATTTTTATGTATTATTATAAGTTTGTCAAGGTAGTTTATGATAAAATAGCTTATAAAAATACAATTTTCACTAGTTTGAACTTATAAAATAGCATAAAACCTAATTTATATTGCATAAGCTCAAAAATAAGCTAATCCAAACGGACCCTAAATCATTTTGACAATGCGACAGATAGCCCACCAACATTGATTGGCAATCAATCTCAGTCAAATAGATATAGATAAATTTAACAAGATTGAGACATACACAAAAAGCATGATACTGTATATACAAAATTCCGTGTGTGCAGAACTTGCCTGAAACCCATGTACAAAGACAACAATCTTCAACACATGACCATTGCTTTGTGGGTTAGATTCTTTGTTTGCAGTGTCTGAGATTGATTTTAGCTCAGCTTGAAAATTATGTGAATTTGGAAGTATGACATTTCTCAGGTATGAATTTTCACTGATTGTACGCCGTGGTGCATTCATCACACGTTCAACAATCACAATTGGTATACGCAAAGGATCTCCAAACATTTGCATGTCTTGAATTGATTGGTTGTTAATCTGCAAAATGTAATCGATTAATAGGCCATATGTAAATGTAAAACAGGAGTAGTTGTTCACCGAATTGATAACAACCCTCATTTGTGCAATGCTCTTTCGATGAATTTCAGCACGTGTAGCTGCAGTCTGAAGAGGCTGTGTAATTTAAGAATAAAAGTAATTCAGTTTTAAAAATTTAATAATATGTATAAAAAAGACTTTCTCAAGCTCATCCAAGCAACATGCCTGACAATAAAAATATGGAAGAACATATAAGAACTCACCTCATCAGATGATTTCAACAAACTGGAAACTCTTCTGTGCACCCCACGATAGGAAAACTCATCATTCACACTGTTAATATAATGATGAGGCATCTCTACCTTAGAATATACCATCCATATTGACCATTCTGTTTTCCTATCCATAGCCCAAGCATCACGCAAAAGTTCTAGAATCTTTGTTTTGTTATCTCTAGAAACAAATATAGATCAGCTGATTAAACATGGAAAGATAATGATTTTTATACATGCTCATGTACTATGAAAGGGGTCACAAATTATAATTGTCAGTCGGTTAACTGGATCACTGTCATTTTTATGATAGTAAGTATAGAAAGATGCCTGAATGAGAGAACAGAAGTTGATGATATCATTTAGCTGCCCAAGAAATTGTTCCATAGGGTTATTCAAACCAATTTATATCATATGTGAGTTCATTGAAAAGCAAAAATGGAGAGGAGGGGGGGAATAAACATCTCAAGAAAACTATAATCTCTCAATATTGCTAAGACTATTGGAAGCAAAAGAAGAAACATTGCATCAGGTTTGGATGTGAAAGAAGCAAACCTGTGGAGTTTTAGAAATGTGTTCCGCAAATACAGCAATTGGTCTCCCACTGAATGGCAACAGTCCAACAGCTCACTCTTTGACAAGGATTGAAGCTTTTCAGCAATCAGAAGATCCAGAGCATCATTTCCTCTCTGTACAAGACAAGAAAATTGAATAAATAAATAAAAGTATAAATAGAGAAACAAAATAGCAATACTCTGCAGCATGTATAAAAGTAAGGACCTTTAGACCATTTTGTGGATTTCCTTGTGCTAAAATTTCAACATCTGTTGCAAACCGATTTCCTTGCACAACAAATTTCAATATTTTCTCATTGTTCATTTTTGACTGAAACTCTGAAATCTCAATTGTCTGATCAACTGCTTTGCTAAGTTTTAGTAATTCTTCAAGTAATATATCACGAGCCATTAATAATGTCTTAAGAAGCATTACATTTTTCAAATCTACAGAGGCAACTTCTTCCAAGCCCTGGTTATTCGCATAAGCATGAGTTAGTTCCAAAAGAAACGTCTAAACAAATATAGAACTAAGAATATAAGCTGTGGTTACCCGAATGCAAAAACAAAAATATTTATGAACTTCTTACAAAAACACTTTTTTGAATGACTCTCATCACATTTTCCGTTGCTGGCACACAGTTTTTCATTTAAAAGTTTTTTCATAGTGTCTAAACACGCCAAGTTCTTTTTATCCCGATATTGCCACACTAATCTTTAAAAATAAATATGTTGGCATGAAACTATTTAATGAGATATTATTATTCCCCTTTTAGAACAACAGATTACTTAAAAAGTAAAACTATTTAGCATAAAAAGTTTATCACCTGGAAGGTATACAGGTTCAGAGAATTCTCAAGTTAGAACATAGAAAAATCATAATAGAAGTACAAAATAGAAAAATATAATCCACATACAATGGAAAACATCTGCATATATACAAAGTGAATACATGCAAAGTTGAACTTTCCACCTTTGACCATGCAAACTTGGATCCAATAAGACAACACTGGCAGAAATATGCATGAGCATCATGCAAAATACAAGATTTCAAGAAACCTTTTAGTGTAATAATGCCAAGAACACAAACATGAAATAATTCAAAGAAACATTTGTAGTAAATATTTTGAACAAAGCCAAAATGATCAACACTTTAATGGTGATTCCCAGAAAGAAACAATCAATGTTAGAGCATACATGGTTCAATGTGTCGTAACTTTTATCTACAACGACTTCAGCATTGGGAGAATTGCTGAAACGGAGAATATAAACATGTTACTCTATGTAACCAAAAGATGCATAGATGAAGTTGCAAACAAATCTGCTCTACTGAACATTTAAAAAGTAATAAAAATAGTAAAATGAAGATCTAATTGATTCATACAGAAAATTAGATGGACAAACCTGGGTACCTTCAATGCAGATGGATTACGCAGAGCTCTTAGTAAACTGACATGTACACTGACATCAACAAGAGCAGCATGAAAAGCATCAAAATGTACAGGACAATATGAGTGCAGTCCTAAAAGAGCTTTAGGCGGAATTCGGAATTCATGGACAGAAGCAGAGTAAGCATCCAGAGCATCTTGCATGTCAGTACTGTAGATGGTGAACTCCAGTCATTATACAGATTTCACTAGGGATATATCAATCAGAAAGAACAACCATGTCTTTTGGATCCATACTAATATGCCAATAAGTATACTAATTGAATCACTCACCCATTTTCAACCGTGGGAGCATACATAAGCTCGAACTTCAAAATTACAGCAGTAGTAGGCAAACCCTGAAGTTTAGAATCGCGTAACATAGTTAAATTTGTATCCGAGAATGAGAGAAAGAACAAAAGAATTCTCTGAAAACTGAATCCTTTATTATCAGTATTGTAAATAGTGCACTGTAGCGGAGTGGAGCAGCCCCTGGCCGCTACAAATACAACACATGCAGTAGCAGAGCAGTTTAGTGCAGCGGCAGATATAGTTGCCAAAACAGCGGCTGCTGCTATAGCACTGCACCTCATAATGTGATCGAAAATTCCAAAAAGCCCTTAAAATTCAAATGTTGGTGCTTTTGGTATTTTAGGAATTTTGAAATTAAAAATGATTATAACATTTTTCCCTTTGCCTCATTCATGTCATCATATTTCACCCTCTCACTGGTCATCACAGCTAGTTGTTGAGTTTTTATCCACTTCCTTCGATCTCGGATATAAGCAAAAAGATACTTATATTTGGTGGTCTTGTAAGCGACTTTAACTACTTTCACACTATTCAAAGACGGCATTCCTAAAATACCCCAAAATGAATATAGGTTTTAGGCTTAAAAGCAGTTTTATTCCCTCTATCTTGACAAAAATCGCAATTCGGTCCCTCCATTTCTATTTGTGCAATTTTTGTAACCCAATTCACCATTTCTTACCAATCAACAATTTTGACCATCCAACTTGATGACGTGGCAATAAATTAGGCGACCTTACATGATAACAAAGGGTCTTATAGCTGAGAGTCTTAAAAAATGTGGTGTTAAAATGAGTCGTGATCATTGTTATTAGAATCTTTTTCATTATTGTAAGGCTTGTTTTCAGTAGGTAAGAAAATATAAACCCTTATTTATTATATGGCTTGTTTTGATATATAAGGATTCACTTGCATTTGGTAGGTTAGAGAGGTCTTTGCTTTTTAACAAGCCTTTACACAACAATAATAAAAGTCATGTGTATTATGCATTTTGAAATTGAATTTTTTTAAATGTCTGTTGCAATTGTGATTAAGAGGCCTTGTCAAGTTTAGACAGATCTCTATTTACAAGTAGATTTTCTGAGGTTAAGTTAGGCCCCAAGCTCATAGTATAACATGGTATCAAATTCTCTCCTATACCTGTTGTTATTGAACAAAGATCTCTATCATTCCACTCGTGTTTGTCCATGTTTCAATATGGCTAATCCTGAGTACGAGGGCATGTGTTGGTTGAGATAACTGTTATTCTAACTAGATAGTGCTCGTAAGTGTTAACAAGTCTCACATCGGTTGCGAGATGGCTTGAATATGTGTTTATAAGTAAGAGGCAATCCTCACCTTACAAGCCGGTTTTGTAAGGATGAGTTAGGCCCAAAACTCAATTATAAGAATAAGGATTGGACAATCGTTGCCTTACTAATCAGTTTTGTGGAGTTGAATTGATCCCCAAGCCCAAAATATAATGTGTCAAGAGAATTGTTTTTATACAAATGTTATTGTTGTATTTGTTATATCTGGGCCTTCTAGCTCTGCCGAGCTGTAGGCACTGCTCTCAGCAGTAGTCTAACAACAACTAAGTCTTATCCCACTAGGTGGGATCGACAATACGGATATACGACTTCATAATGGAACATTATACACTTATTGTAAAAAAATAAAAAAAGTAAAACTAAATTTGTATGTGTTAATGTGCTAGAGAGTGTAAACTAAACAATTTTTAGCAATATAATATAGATGCCAGCCTTGTCACTGTCGTCAGTCCGGTATCTGACCTAGATGTCTTCCTACCAGATAACGTACCACCTAATATACAATTACCATAATACCATCTCATAATATTTCTTTTCCCCTCAGTACCCCCTAAAGTAATGAGAAAATAAGAGAGATTATCACCTGAAAGTTACTGAGAGATAAATTAAACGAGACCATCATACATAAATGAACATCCTGCCTGGCATATTTTATCCGAAAAGGCTGTGTTGAGAAACTGTTGTCTGTATCATCGATTCTCCAAATACCACACAAACTACCAGGACCTAGATCAGGATCTGTAGAACATAAAAATTTCTACCACATCAGGTATATCAGTATATGTAGGTGGAAAAAAATACATCAAGTAAAGAAGGCCATTTCATGATAGACAAACAAGATACCACAATCTCATGCATTGAATAAAAGATCCTCGGAAAATCATAATGCAATCCAGATTTATGGTGCAAACAGTCACAGATTAAATAGCTCCCTAATCCACTTTTTGAACTATTTAGGGACTCCAGTTTCAAATTTCATTAAACAAAAGGATATATTTAGTTTATCTGTGATTTTGATATGTAAAACACTTCGGTTCCTCCCATTTCATTCCATTGTGATTCTATCATTCTGAGAGGTAAAAAAAACGCATTTACAAAATTACTGATAATAGAGAGGGAACATTCCTTTCCTATATAATTTTAAACTTCCAAAATCCAAATATAGTTACTAGTTCTCCTTCCCCTCTTTGCCTTCCATTTCCCTATTCAAATGTAATCCAAACAGTGTAGAGTGCTTAAATTGCACGAGGGAAATCCTCTCGATGGTCATGACAATATTTGAAGTATTGCAAAATAATATACCTCGAATTTATGAATTTCCTAAACTACAGAACATGGCTTTCCAAAATAATTATTATTGTATAAAATTCATGATATAGTTCACAGGTCCAATGGGTCACCAAAGAAGGTAATGGAAGCTCCATTGCCAAGAAACATGACTTTCCTACAGTAAAACTATTGACCTAACACGGATATATTATAAACAAAACATAATATTGCGCAAAAAATGACACATTTTAGATATATTGAGAAAAGGGAAATATAACATTGATAAAACCAATATTTTCAACACAAAGTATCATCCATATAACAGAAGAACCCGTGCAATAAAGTGTGGACGACAAATAAATTTCAATAAAAATTTCAGTCTAAAACAGACTATCATTTGTATAGATGAAAACTTAAGCCTAAATGCCAGAAACAAAATGTACATAGAAATCCAAATAATACTGTACAAAATTAAATATAGTGATTTCAAAGTTTCTATCGAAAGCAATAACCACAGAAAAATAAAATATCTTACCCAGTTTTCTCAAGAACCTAAGTTATACAGAGCATAATCATGAAAAATTACCTTCATATTGAACAACTCTAGCTGGAATTCCAAAAGATATATTTTCATTGTCCTCCCATCTCATAGTAACTTTAATCCGATACCATCTATATAAAACAAGATATGCATGTCAGTTGAGTTAACCAAGACTTCACAAAATAAATTGGAAAAAAGAAAACAGAAATGGATAAGTACCCCTGATTGAAAAGGTCAAGATTGTGAAACCTATGAATGTAGATTGCAATCTCCTGCACAGCTTCAAACATGGCAACCGGTCTGACCTTAGAAGAGTGTCGCATTACATCAGATAGCCACACTACTTCCCAAGTTGTCTTGTTTTTTTTTTGGTTTTCACCACAAGTTGTCTTGTTTACTTATTGCAGAATTATATCAAACAATAACCCGTCAAAATACGCTTTTCTCCCGTCTCTTAAGTCTTAATAAGCACCAAATCCAAGTCCCTTTAAGTTCAGATCTTATCAAACCTATCAAGGATCACTAATTATTTATCTAATTAACCATCTGCGTAAATGAAACACTAGATTGTAAATTCTAATATTCACTCTCAGCACTTTCCATAGTCACCCGCAGCTGCAAATAAGGATAATAATAGCACGCGGTCAAATGCAAAGTTGTAAAGAACAATACTTGATCAAAGGCATTGACAATAGCCAACTTGTGAAAGAATCAATTACACCGCATGCACATGCATGCATAATACAAATCATATACAATTGGATGCAGGAACAATATTACTTTTTTGGGTTACCGTGTTATAGGTACGAAGTTTCCACTGTCATTCAGCAGTGACTAATCTCCGTCTGAGAACCTATGGGGTACACAAGGTGGGTTCTATTCTCTCAACCAAACTTTTTTCATTCGCACGAGCCAGGGATCCATCCCTGGCCGCCTGCTTAAGGGGCCCAGTTTTTTTATCACTTAGACCAATTCATTGTTGGTAATGCAGAAACAATATTTAGCGAAATTAATTCATACATTAATACATACATATATAATACTTGTTCAATCCACATACATTTCTATAATGTAGAAATCAAAACTGCAATTACTTGTTTTTTGTCTGAATTATGGAACTGAGTAAAATTTGCATAATTAATAAAGCAGATAAAATAAGGTCAATTTTAAGGTGAAAAGGTTTTACAACCTACCCTATCAATAAGTAATTCAAGATTATGAAATTAAGCTAAAAAAATATCATAAGCAAGTTGAATTATGATTAATTGATTGGAGCACAATTTTCTATACAGAATGGCATAACAAAACGAATTTGCATGAAAATTTTGGCAACAAAACTTGAATAGAAACGATAAAAAATGAGAGAATTTTAAGAGAAACGGAAAATGAAACCTCAAATCGGGAAAAGGGAATGCGCGGTAATTGCTTGCTAGGGTTTATGTTACGCGGTTATGCCGGCTGCTTACAAAATGAGAAGAAAACAAAACAAATGTAATTATTTTGATAATTATTTTGAAAAGCATAGTAAACTTAATCATTTGGTTTGATATAATTTTTTGAGTTTAATTATTATGCACGATTCTCTCGTAAATTTTAGCTCAATTGATAGGACAAATATATTATATATGTAGGACTAGACTTCGATCATCCCACTTATCAATGTTATGAGTGAAATTTTTAACTATTAAATTACGTTACAAAAATAAATAAATTATTATGTATGGTCAATATAAAATTATTTTACGCATGTATCTAATAATATATTATTACATCAATTAGTATATGAGAGTGTCTTAAAACTGATTAACGATTTTATTTTTTTGGTAGTGTACTGATTAACGATTTAATCATGTGGTAAAGTTATTTTTCACCAAATGGTTAATAAATTGTGACACATTATGGTTAATATTTACTATTTTTTTTTTAAGGATCAATGTTAGATAGTTAGTAATTGTGGTAAGTTTAATCAACTAGCTTATAGTTTATTGGACTAGTTTATAAGCTTATATGAAAAAAATTGAAGTGTTTTGTAAATAGCTTTTTTAATTAGTTTATAGCGATTTTTTATATGCTATTTCAAGTAGCGTTTGTAGCTTTTTACGGTTTTTTCCATTTTTAACTTTTAATTTTTTTAATGTTTTTTATAAAATAAAAAACTACCGACTAAAGATAATAAATACTCACTAACATAAATGTCCTTTTATGTAATTTTATATTTATCAACCACTTTAAAAGCTAATTTTACAAAACACTTAAATTTCAATCAGGTAGTTTTTCAGCTATCAGCTATAAGGTGGCTTTTCAGCTATCAGCTATAAGCTAGCTTATAGCTTAATTTTACCAAATAGAGCCTAAGAAGGAAGGCTCGAAGCATCCACCTCATTTTCATTGTCTCTTAACTCCCTCATTACTAAGTCTGTGTTTGATTCTGCGATGATAATAATTGATTTTGTAAAACTGATTATGGTCAAAATTGATTTTAAGTTGAAGTGGTTTATGTTTGAATATATTAATGCAAAAGTGAATTGAACAAAATATTTGAACGTAAAAATCAATTTTAGAATCAGAAGCTACGATTTTTAGTTTCAAGTAGAATCAATTATGGAGGCAGAATCAATTCTACTTTTAAGAAACCAAACAAGTAAGAATCAATTCTACACGTTCAGAATTAATTATGGCTACTTTAGAATTGAAACGAAACATACACTGAGAGTCTTGCATTTGACGAGATAAGTTCATAAGTTTATAAGTAGAGACAGTCAACATCTTGCAAATCAATTTTATAAAGTTGAGTCAAGATCGATATAAAATTATAAGATGGTATCAAAGACTATCCAAAATTTTGTTTCGAATCTAAGTGCAAAAGAAGTTAAGAGTCTTACATTAAATAAAATAAAATTCAAATATAAATTTAAGTAATTCTTACCTTACAATTTCTTGTAAAGTTGAGTTAGGTGACTCAAATCAACCATCAATGATCCAACCTTATATTTATTCAACCAAAGATAGAACAAGCAAAAGAATGAAACTAACTACATGAGAGTTATTAATACACTTGACCACTGGTCCGTGAGTCTAGTTCATTTGGTAGGATTTTTGTACGTAAAGTGCAGGGACCGAAGTTCGAATCCTAGTACGTTCACTTATTCCTTTTTAAGGAGTGAAATTCTAGCCACTAGACTACCTGACAAATAAAAACACTTAACCATTGCTACTGTGTCCTATATGTTGCTATATTGGCATAGAGTTTAATAGCTTATGTAATAAATCAAATGGCTTTCAATAACTACTTATCATGCAGACTTCATTTTCCTGAATCACTAAGTGATAACTTCCTAAAAGAATCAAGATGAAGCAAAACAAAATTAGGAATTGAGGATAATAATCTAATAGTCTAATACAACTTATTAAATTAAAAATCTAGAAAAATTGCAAAAGAAATTCAAATTACAAATAATCATAAAAGGAACTAGCTGTGACATATCATGACACTGACTTAGGGGGTTCAAACTTGAGGGATATGTATTCGGTGCAGTCAGAACCTGTGACTGCATGCAGTCGGAGCCATTACAGTCGTCCGATCTTGATCGAACAACTCAGATTTTAAAGTTAAAATTTTATGTTTTATTAAAATCAAAACTGCAGTCAAATCTGAGCCACATAATTCTGATCAAACGATTCACAGCTGCTGACTGCAACTTGACTGCACAAAAACCAACTGCATTGAATCTGTTTCCAAACTTGAGTTCTTAGACCTCTTATACTATGGTGTAAAAAATAAATAACCAAAGATTCATAATGCAAAAGATATAGCAATATATATATATATATATATATAGTATAAAATCATTCATACAAATTTAAATGGAAACACTATCAACTCATAAATTAGAAATAGAGTAATAAACCTCTAAAATAAATTTGATACAAGATTCATAATATGCAGAAAATCCATTTTGTAAACAAGCTAAAATGAAAATAGCCACAATCATAAAAAAGAAGTAACAATAATTAATCATATAATCCTCCAATGTGAAGAAGATTTCTTTTATAATAAATTGCTACTTCATGACGAACCCTTTGTCCTTTCACATGAAGCTCCTCAATTATTTTGGCATTCAAATTAAACCAGGATAGTCCTTCACCTTCTCTTTTTCTTTCAAAGAATATAAGGTCCTTCTTCTTTGGTTCAATAGGACGCTCAACAAAAGGTAAGATATCAACAATAAACAGTTCAGTCCATGATTCTTTTACACCAAGTTCTCCTAAAATTGATATATGAAAAGCAGTTGATTCTGTATAATTAAAGATGAAAGCAACAGATTCATTTAACATAATCAAGTGCACCAATTCAAAATAAGGATGGCGGTTCTTGCAATATGAGGGTACGGGAGTTGTAAAGAATACCTCATTTATCCAATCAAATGAGACCAAAGATTCTGTAGTCATAGTTTCTTCATTTGTACCATACCAATGACTCATTCCATCCATGTATAGTCGGGGACAAGCTATTTTCAGAATAAGGTAAGATAATTTGACATTAAGTTTTTTCCAAGAATTACTTTTTAGACTGTATATCTCCCACAAGGGGGCATCATTGTCCCGAATCAATGGTCGTTCCACACCAAAACTAGTACTAGACTCAACTGGAGGATAAAATACTACTTGTCGTATTACTTTGTAGTCATCTCTAACATGGTCATATCCAAATCCATGTAAATCCCAAAAATGATCTGAATAAGGTGGCACAAACTCAATAGGGCTAGGTGGAATAACCTTGAATTCCTCAGTAGTTGGATTCCATAATACAAATTTGTTATTCCGTTGACCGAGACAAAAAGTCCCATTGACACTAACAGAACCCAAAATGCGAATATCACAACCATCCTCATAAAATGGAGGCGGTAAATCTAATTTGACTCTGTTCTCAAACCTCTCACCAGAAAGCAAATGCATCACAGAATGTTCTTCACGAGAAAAAGGCGAGATAATCTCTTGTAGAAGGAGAAAGGTATCATCGCAGTAAGAAATGTTTTTAGTAATAAAATTGCTGCGGTATATGTTCATAAAATGAGGGTTTTCAAATAAAATGGCCCAAGATTTGCACACACATCCAAAACGCTTTAACGATTTAACAGATAATTTTGATAGAACAAAGAAAGCAAGATCATTAGGTATATGTTTGCTAACCTTTTCATTTGTTGCAACCATCAAATTCTTCATATTCGACTCGAATGATATGTTATGTCTTCAACCTTAATCAGCAACGCCAAGGATGAGATCGATGCAGCCGATTAAACCAAAACCCTAGCCAGTGTGAAAAAATGGTCATGAGTTTGGATTTATGAAGCCCTAAATATCACTTTGTCCCCTTATAGGATCAGCCCAAGAGTAAGACAACCCAACAATGACTTTAGGCCCCAATAAATGAAAAAGAAAAACAAAACCCAGAAAGAATGGTCTATTACAAGTCATAAGTCCATTAGCCCACAATACGAAAAATGCCTCAAGAAAAAAAATTGTAAAAATGAGACAACAATTTTGCATCTTTGATAGAATTTGAATATGCATAGTTTTTAATAGTATTATAAATGATTAGTTAAGATTTTATTTAAGTTTATTAGAACTATTTACTTGTTTTTCTTAATTTTATAATTTTTTAGGACTTGATGCTTGGAATACGAAGAAGTGAGTGAAATAGATGCATTTTATGGGGCCTTTGTGACTAAGACTTGTTTTTTGATAGGTGAATGTCTTCCTTAATGAAAAGAAGGTGAAAATTCAATGCAAATCTAGCACCAGAGGCGGTAGACATTCTAAAAAGGGATGCATAGTAATGTTATTTCCCTAGGTGTCTATGAATGTAGTTTTTTAAAGATTGGGTTTTGTGCTACAAAAAGGTTTAGCGGCTGATGACATAAATTTCTATAGTATTCTTAGCAGGTAGTTGAAGACTTTGAAGACCAATTACAAGCAAAAACCTAAAGAAATGAAGTTACTTGCAGAAAAAAACAAAAAAATACCAAAAAAGTGGAAATTAAGCGCGCCATCGTACCACGATGAATACCATCGTGGTACGATGAATATGTTTCAAAAAATAAAGATTGTGCTTAATAATATCCAACAAACCGCCTTCATTGTGCCATGATGGTATTTATCGTGCCACGATAGTTCAATAGCCCAAGCCCAGAAAAAACTATAAATAGAGCCCTCCTTCACAATTATTCATTCAGAAAAATACAATTCAGTAATCTGAAAAGTATTCAAGTCTCTTAGGAGCAAGGAGGGCAAATAAGCTCTTTATGGGAAGAACTTTCTTCACCACAAGAAAGGTAACTTCCTCAGCAATACATCTACGCCATTGGTATCCATAGTTTTATTCTTGAAAAGGGGATTATATTTAGAGACAAATAAAATTTTTATAAGGATGCTTATAATAAGGGACGGAGGAAGTATTATTTTATAGTTTGACATGTTATGCATGTATTGCTTTATCTCAAATTTCTTGCTTCTTTCAAAGAATTTATGTTAAAAACTTGAAGACTCTGCAAAGTGCAACTTAATTAAAGGAATCGAACATGAATTTCAAATCTAAAACTATTTTGCCTCGAAGCATACTCATTATTATTGTATGTTTATTTTGCATATTGAATGAATATTATAAATTTTTTTCAGATGAACTCTGAACTATTAGGATAACATATTTACAAATATTATATAAAAAGCAAATCAAAATGATTAATAGAAATGGTCATTTTGTCACATATATGATATTCTAACTTTGTAATTCAAATTTTTACCACTAAAATGACATTTGGTAGACTTTTGTATATGATTAATAATAATAATAATAATAATAATAATAATAATAATAATAATAATAATAATAATTCACCTAATTTTTAAGTGTAAATACTAAAATTTAAAATTTGTCAAAAACTTTGTCAAAAAATAATGTAAATTATAAAATTTTATGTGATTATTAAATAAAAAATTGCACCATCTAACTCAGGGTCATGGTCCTGGATCCGCCACTTCAATTAATCCTTTTACTTTAAAATAGTTCAATTTGATCCGTTAACATATCTCTATTTGATGCAATTTGGTCTCTTACTACTGTTCATTTATTGCTTTTGTAAAATCTTATGCACAAACAACCAAACATTTTTACAATACTAAACTATATTAGTTGTGTTCCATGAGTTTAATTTTAATAGATTACTAATTTTTTATCTAAGACAGAAAAAACCATATATTAGTTGTTAAATTTTTTTTTTTTAGTACTGCGAGTCTCTATAGATACGATAATTATCTCTGAATATTTATTTACTCTTGTAAAACTACAACTAACAATCTACAAACTCAGAACATATTTTAAATAAATTAATATTAAACAAAATAGATTATTTTTGTGTGTATTTGTACGTGATAAACATTTATCCAGTATTTTTGATATAAGAATAAAAGAAAAAGAATAAAAGTGAGTGAAAAAATAAAATGAAAAAATAAAGTAAAAATAGAGCTATAAAAAGAAAGAACACGAAAGATAAAAATATAAATTATTTGGACAAAGTTATGCTTAATTTTATTTACGTGTCAGTTAATTAAATTAAACTAAATTAATTTAATAATTCAAATTGTATATTAATTTTTATTTTTTGGTACATGTATATTATTTTCTGAAGTTTATAATTTATATATTAAATAAACTATTTCTATTCAACTTCAATGTAAAACAAACTAACTTAGAGAATCATATTTTTCACTCTATGATGTATTACAAATATTATAGTTGATAAGTCACAATCTAAGTGGACCATTTTTCCACCTACCATGCTAAGAATTGAAAGGTTCGATATATAGTCCAACATCTTTATAAAACATTGAAGACGTTGCCATCTTTGACGAATATATACTGTTACATGAGGCTACTCGAAGAAGGAGAGGACAAGAGAATTTAATTAAGGACCACAATAGTGATTTTTTAATTGGTAAATTAATTCAAACAAGACAAGTTATAAGATATTTCATGCATGTGCTAAGATAAGCCAAATTGTAGAAACTAGACAGAGTAGATAGTGATGGTACAATGTTTGTTGTATTATTTTGTGTATTTTGGATTTGGATGATGCCATTGTTGTTGATATAATTTGCACGTAATTTGTACTATTTGTTTCAAGATTTTGAATGGATAACTATGTACACTTAGATTAAAATGATGATTATTACTGGTGGAAAGATAGATGTCTATCTATCCAATAATCTAACTCTTTAGAATTTGGGACTAGGAAATTAAAAGTGTCAAAAATAAGTGATATTAAAAACGTGTTGATTATAAGAACAAGTTTTTTTAAATTTAACTATTTTGTTCGAATCAGCTTTGAGGGCCGTCTGTCCTATAGTAAAAAGCTTATATCAAAAACTTTTAACTTACGATATAATTTGTCAAAAAGAACTCGCGATATAACAATTCTATAAGTATCTAATAGTTGTTGTTTTCTCTTCCTCATTGGTATATATCCTATGCTTGATTCTTCTAGCATCTTATCTTTATTAAATCTCCAAATCATGAACAATATTGGATGTATATTTCACACATCAGCCTTGATATAGTTCATCATAAACAAATGATAGAAATCACTACAAAATAAAAGATATTTTGCAGCAATTTTTATCGTCGTCAAAAGTAAAAAGTCGTTGGCATAACTTGGCAGCTATGTCAAGGACTTTTGATTTTCAACGACGATAAAAATCACTGCAAAATATCTTATTTTATAGTGAAATATTATTTAAAAATAATTTGGTGAATGTGTAACATATATTTGGCGATATGAATCTCAAATCGATCGATTACCAATAAATGTGTAATTGCATTTTTTATACAATATAGTGAATTTCAATTCTACTTAATGAGGTTAAAGGACGATTTGTAAGCCCATTGATAAAAGTTTGGTTTGTACAAAGATGAGACTCGTCTCTTTAAGTTGAAATTATTTTTTCTTAATGCGAAATGATAAGTGTCACTTAAAATTCATACACATAATTGTGAGATCTCAGTCTCAAGTTTAAACTTAAATAAAAAAATTCAAGTTAATAATATCAACTTGAACTAAATTTTAAAAACAAATTCTCTATTATTAAGAAAATCTTATTAGCAAATATCTATATTTGAGTCTTGAAATATGTAACCCTAAAGTCCTCCAAATTAATTAAACCCACTTACTTTTAGATATGTAAAAAAGGGCAGTTGAAATACAGGAGATCTGATGTTTGACACATGAATTTATTCAAATGATTTGAAGTACATACAATTACAAACAAACAAATTTTATCCTTAATTATTAGTTGAAGTCAATATGTATACGGAATTCACTATTGTCGGTAGTGTGAACTTATGTTATGCTATTATTGTTGCAACTTGCAAAAGATGCTATACTAAAGGAGAAAAAAATGATACAACCATAGAAAACATATCATTTTATTTTCTTTGCTTTATTATTTTACATTATGTTATTACTAAAAAAATTGAATTGCCAAAAAAATTGAAGACGAAAAAATGATTCTTTACTCTATGTTTTTAGGAAAAGAGCCATGCTATATGGCACGACGCCATGTATCGACGAACTGCACGACATGACATTTTTTCATATATAATCGGTGCTGTTATATTAATAATTTGCTGGTCAAGTGCATGTGGGTATATTTAAGATTAAACTAATCAATTAAATTGGTCACTCCAATATATTAGAGAGTTTATAATTTTTTTTTATTATAATGTTGTCAATGAAAACCTAACCTAATATTTCATAGATACTAACCAGAGTTTTCACTACTAAATTAAAGACTAAATTAATTAATAAGAAAACAAGGTGGAAGATTAAACTAAAATGAATAGATTAAATAAATAACAAAATAAAATAATAAGTTGTGCCGCTAATGAGTAAATTTTTTTATTTTTTTTGGTAGTGAAATTTTTATTGGTGGATAAACAAAATAATAAGACATTTGAAATTCACATACACAAAATGAAAGGCTCAGAATTTGCACCCTACTCATAACGCCGTTAACTAGTAATTTCATGATTTAGGTCTGTTTGGATTTGATTTATTTTTTATCCTATTAAAATAGCATATGTAAATTAATAAAGTTTTATGCTGAATGAAAAATTTTCATTGACAAAAATTATATTTTTATAAGTTATTTTATTATAAATTATATTGAAAAGTTTATAATAATACATAAAAATTTATTTATTTACATAAATTATTTCGCATAAACTAAAAAATAAGTCAATTCAAATAGACTCTTAATAATTTTTTATTAATTAATTGATGCACTCATGGCTAAAATCATGTTGGATAATTGAAATTATGATAGAAAACCATGTCAATCAAACAGTCGTACAACTTGCACGACAACAGTGCCTCGTGCACTTTAGCATTTCGCTTAGGAAAATGATTAATAACACGACACAATTTGTCGTGAAAAACGCACGATGGTATTAATTACATGTGATAGCCAATAGCCATTGCACATTACTCCACTCCCTGTCAAATATCATAATATAATTGTTTTCTTATATTTTTAACATAATAGAATTCTTATTGTTTTCTTCCATGAATTTAAAGTTTTTTTTTTCACCAATTTTTTTTGTCAAGTGTTTTAATAACTAAAATTTCAATTTTAAAAGTGTATCTGTATTCAACCCTCGGTCCTGCATTTTGCATGTAATATATTTATTAACTGATTATTATACTCACGGGGACAAAAAAAAATTTAAGATCAAATTCATCCATAAATCCTTTCAATTTTACGTTTATAATAGATAGATTTTTTAAGTTTTTAAGTTACAAATATGTCTTTTTAAGTTTTACATTTATAATATATAAGTTCTTTAAATTTATTATGTTTTTGGTTAAGTAGTCTAGTGGCAAGAATTTCACCTTTAAAGATGAATAAGTGGAAGTACCAGGGTTCGAACCCTGGTCCTTGTAATAATTTGCAATGTCTCTGCCAATTGAGTTATGCTAATGGGGACAGTCTTTATATTTTTTAAGTAACAAATAAATCATTTAAGTTTGTAGTTTGTAATAAATATATCTTTTAAGTTTGTAATTTGTCAAAAAAAAATAGTTTGTAATTTCTAATATCTAAATCATATTTTTTAAGGACCTACTGATATATATTACAAACGTGAAACTTAAAAACTTATTTGTAACAAATATAATATATTTTTTTGTCAAGTAGTCTAGTGGCTAGAATTTCACCTTTAAAGATGACCAAGTGAGAAAACCATAGTTCAAATCTAAATCTCTACAATAATTTGCAATGTCCCTACCAATTGAACTATACTTACCGGGACAAACAAATATTTGGTTTTTTTTTACATTAACAATATATCACGAACAAACAATTATATAATATTTGGTTTTTTTTACATTAACAATTAGTATATATACATAATGCTTTCATACAAAGTAATAAGTATATGGAAAAATACCAAGTGTAACTAGCTAGCAAACATATGTCGTACAAATCCAACGACATATGCCGTCGTACCGTTTAGCATTGTTGATGTTTTTGACATTTCTCGATCTTTTTAGTCAAAATTCATGCATGTTCCACATTTCCTAAAGAGTGTGTACACCTTTTAGTACTAAAAGGAAGATAGACTATATAAAAAGAGGGAAGAATTATTAATAATGTGATATAAATATAGAGGTTAAGAAAAAAAATTCAACAATTATTCTACTTGTATAAGTTGATTGATGTTGACCCATCATAGCACACCTCAATAATATAGAGAAAAAACTTAGCAATAAACGTCAACGTTTACGACTCTGTGCAACGAAAATTAGAAGGGATGATATAAGGAAACAATAATTATGTAGAAGAAATTTTTTTTTGAACGGCTAAATTTTATTAAAAGACAACTCCTCCACAAGAAGTGAAAGGAATTGTCGAGGAAACATACAGAAACGGTAACGTGATATAACACAATTACCAACACCAAACCAAACACCCCAACACCCATACACCAATAATGATTCGCTAAAAACCCCCAGAGAAAACCCCTATCTAACCCTAGAAGACACCAACTGGCTCTAACTTCCGAACTCGAATTAAAATTACTCGGCCCATCAGTTCCAGAAAGTAGCCCCAGAAGTCAGCGGTTGGGGGACCCCAGTAGTCAGAGAATCAACGGTCAACACCTGATGCAGGAGAGTTCAACCAGATACCAGAGACCTGCAAGGCTCAGCAGACTTGAACACCCCTCAGCGACTCCAAGAGTCCTGCAAATCTCACCAGATTTGAAAAATGGTCAGAGACTCTTGTATCCAGAAGAATCCACTCACACTCGGTCTTAACCGTCCAAACACCCTTCCAACACCGAAACTTCCTGGAGGTACGATAAAGCAACATCGTCCGTCAACACGGGGAGTCTGCGTACCTCGCCCTTTCGGACACGCCAGGACCAATATCAAGGCCAAGGAAAAAAACCTCAGCCAAACATCGCCACCACCACTGCCCAATAACTCCAACCAACCCCCACCGCAACCAATCAGCACAAACACCAAACAAACGACCCAAAAGGACTGCCCTCAACCTTCGTCCAACAATCCACCTCGTCTCCGGCCACTCCACCCCTGCGCAGAGCCCCACCCAAGCACAACACAAACGGCAACCCTGCCTTTCCTCCTCCACCAATCCCAACACTATACCAAATCCCCTCGGCAACCACACTGCCCCCTTCGCTGCCCCTTTCAACAAAACGCCGACACAGCCAAGCAACCTCTTGTGCCAAACACCCAAACAACACAAAAACCACCCGAAACCGAGACCCCTCGCCGGAGAAGGAGGAGCTCCGGCGAGGAACAACACCCAACCCCCTGAAAACGGCGAAACCCCAAAGCAGACCCAACACCATAACCCAACACCAAAGCCTACAGAGGCACCCAGCCCGAGCCCCACCGCCGGAGAAGGAGGAGCTCCGACGAGGAGGAAAACTAACACCAAAGCAGACCCAAAACACAGCAGCAACCAGGCGCACACCAAGGCAACAAGCACACCCAAGGAAGAAGAAAACAGAGGAACAAACACGGCCGTCGCGACCAAACCCACACCGCTACCAAAACACACCACTCCACAACAAAGAAGACGACCAGAGATGAGACGGAGAAAAGGACAAAATGAAACCAAGACCTGGTGGTACGGAGCCAGGAGAGCTCGCCGTACCACCGCTGCACACCAGACCACCACACCCGGAAAGAAAAACGAAAGAAAACAACAAAAAACTAAAAAATGGCCGTCAACCACCACCGGCGAAACCAACAGTCTCTCACCACCATCGACAGGACCGCAAAGCACGTCCAGTTCCGACCCGACCACCATCTCCACCGGAAAACCAACACCTTTTCCAAAACCACGACACCACGACCAAACCCAAGCGAAAATGACCTCCCTCCGACGAGGAGAGGCAGCCGGCGAGCTGAACAGAGCAAGAACGAGCATAGGTGTCAGGAAAAAGACCGCCGGAGCAAGAAACCGGCCGACGGCAAGCAGAGAGGTCGTACGGAGTCACACTCATCGTACCACCATCTACAGGGTCTACATCGAGAACCGATCTGTTTAGATTTGGGGGAGAAGAGGGTGGCGGCGCTCTAGGGTTTTAAGAGAGAAGGGAGAGGAAGAAATTAATTAACGTACATTTTCAATTAAGTTTTTTAAGGTTTGACTCACCGTTATTTAAATATATATATACACTAGTGTAACATTTGAGTAATGTTACACCGATCAATAACATTTTAACGAATTTAAATTTTACGAAATCCACCGTTGGATTGAAAGTTTATATCATATAGATCATTCATGTTAAGTTTTATACAAATCTAAAACTGTTTGGTATGTTATTGAGAGCAATCAAAATTAACGGTTTTTGCATTTTTATTGAATACTGTTAATCTTGATTTTTCCCGATAACATATCAAACGATTTTAAATTTTCGTAAAACTTAACATGGATGATCTATATAATATAAACTTTCAACTCAACGGTGAATTTCGTAAAATTTAAATTCGTTAAAGTATTATTGGGCGGTGTAATATTACTCAAATGTTACACCAGTGTAATTTGATCCCTCCCCATATATATATATATATATATATATATATATATATATAATATATATATAGGTACCTTCGAGCGTGAATATGATCTCCACCGTACAAATGCAACACTTTAGCTTTTTTTTACGCAACGTAACACTTTAGCTAACACACTACGATCCTTACAAATGAACAATGACAAAGAAAGACAATTTACCGTTGAACAAAAAACATCATTTTGCTTCAACCAAATACATCATTCCGTTGACTAGGCGTGAGCATCGGTCGGATTCGGACCGAAAATCGTCGAATCGATAAAAACCGCGACCTCTTAATTTGGATCCAATTCCGACCGTTTACGTCTTCAGTTTGTTCGGATTCGGGTAATACAGGTGACAGGTCCAACGGGTCGGTTTTAACGAGTTAGATTGAAACGTTGTATGTTATATTTAAAACTTCATTGTTCAAAAAATTATTTGTTTTTTGACAATTCGTTCAATATTTCGTACATAATGCAACAAAAGATACAATTAAAATGATGAGACGAAGTTAATTTGTTTCAAATTTGTAAATTCAACGACAATAATAGATAGTAGACGAGAAGTAAAAATTAAGATAAATCTAAAATATTATCTTTCACATCTCCTTTATCAACATATTACAAGCTAAAGCTCGTAAAATACAACATTTTCTCCTCTATCAAAGATAGATAAAATTAACAAAGTGAAGAACATATGATATTAAGAGAGAGAAGAGGTGCTCGAAATTAGAAAAAAATTAATTTGTATTTTAGAAATTGTTCGGTCGGTTTCGGTTATGAATAGACGGATTATTAGAGACCCGCACCCGCCCGTATA
Organism: Trifolium fragiferum; assembly: GCA_954870985.1. NCBI lineage: Eukaryota > Viridiplantae > Streptophyta > Magnoliopsida > Fabales > Fabaceae > Trifolium > Trifolium fragiferum. The sequence goes on from OX940796.1 coordinate 9,784,272, forward strand.
TAACCGTTCATAACCGTTTTTTCACAATTGTTAACCCGAGACCCGACCCGCATCCGACCGAATGCTTCCACATGTTGGCGGTTATGTCGGTTTCGAGTCGGGTTGCGGGTTTGTGCTCACCCCTACCGTTGACAACCACACAAAAGATAAACACATTTTTGTTCTTTCTTTTCTTCCCTTTACACACATTATTGAAAAGTTGGAAATATTTTTCACCACATCAAGGTCCATTGACAAGTTAAAAACCCATCAAATTAAAAATCGAATTTTATTTTTTATGGGAATTACTTTTTAATTAATTTTTTTTACTTCGCAGTCGAATTCTAAATGATCATAGTTTCTTCTCTTAAAAATCAAAGAGTTAATAAAAAAAATAATTAAATTTCACACTTCAAACATATTGGAAAGCCGAACAAATACTTAACAAATTCAATATAATGTCATGAAAACACCACATATTATGTTGTTGATGTTCTTCTCCACAATTATACTCTGGTTGGTAGTGAAGTAGCAAAGTTTTACACAAAAAAGAGGGATTTGAATTGTGTATCTTTTTAAATTTTTCTGATTGAACAAAAGAGTTAGAAAATAGTTAGACAACTTTTCAAGATCGTTCTGAGAATGATATTGAAAACAGATTAAAAATGAAAACACAATAGAGTTAAAGAGTAAGGGAATTAAACACCAAAAGTTATACTGGTTCACCCCTAATTCTTTGGGTTACGTCCAGTTTCCACTTCCAGTGAGTTTATTCACTATAATCTTATGATGTTACAAATCCAATATTACAATACTTCCTTGATCTAGACCTAATAAGATCAACACTCAAACACTTACAACTTGTTCTGACTTTTAGTCACACCTGACTAAACACTCAATAAATAGTTACGTATTGACTTGAGCAACCTTATGATGAAAATAAGTTTGGTTCTAAGCTTGATTACAAAACTCAATACACAGAGACAAGCTTAGAGTGATAGTACTCTATTCTATATAGTTAGATCTAAGATCTTTATAATAAAAGACAGAGAATAGAAGTAACTTAAAAGAGGGTTCTAAGATTGATAAAAATGCTTTGCTTTTGCTTGATTGCTTAAAGAACTCGTGCCTTTGGAAGATGGTTGAACATGTTATTTATAGATGCAGATTTGAATGTGACTTGTAGGCTTGAGGGTGTATATGTTAGAGAGTGATTCTAACCGTTCCAAATAATCAAAGGATATATAGCTTTATAGCTTCTGCGTAATTCTCAGAATCTCTGCATGATCTTATTCCATTCTTGTTTTGATTTTTCCATGGAACGATCGGTTTGAACTTGATTCCAATTGTAATGAGTTGTCATGAGTTGCAGCATACTTGTATACCACGTTTCAGTACATAAGATAGCTGTTTTGTAGCTTTAGAATAGGTACATATAACAGTTGGGGTGGTTTTGCAAAAATTGTGTGCTTCTTTTCATAAGTTCATTTTCAATTCATTCTTGAATCATTATGGGAATGGGTAAGGGAGCGTGTGACTCATCCATTCTTATCCATAAGTACTTTGTGACCGAAGATAAACCTTAGATATAGTTGTTATCCTTCCATAATACGGCTGAAGTTGTACTAAAAGAATAAACCTAGATGTACTTGCCTATTTCCTTTATAAAAGAATGCTTTTTCTTTTGTACTTGTGCAAGTACAATAAAACTATGAGTTCCGGTCAAGTTGTTTCGTTTTAATTGGTCTAGGAAGTATGTCTTTAAGTTATAATCTCAGATATTGTAAACCTTAAAACCATGTGCTTGTGTCAATCTTTGGTTTTTCCCAAAAGCTCGAAAATGGTATGTCACTGGATAGAATTTATTGATGCTTTTACATTCACTTCCTTAAATGGTCTTTATGCCTGTAGAGATTTGATTCTCTGGTCTTTAAAAGTGTTTATTTGTTTCATTCCTTTTGGCTATTCAAAAACAATCACTTTTTCTTAGAGAGTTAATCAATTATGTTTGTCAGTCAAGAACATTCTTAGAATGATCTTGTTTCAGCATTTTCTCTCATAACTTACCAGATTGCTTTCTTTGGATCTGTTGTTTCTTATAGTCACTCAAACACACTTGTTAGATGACAAAATGATCATAATACATTTAAACATAATTAAAAATGTTTGTAGTCTTTAAAACATCAAAAATGGGTTTTTCTTCAACAGGTAGTCTATCTTGTAATAGACGTCATCCGAACACCCACTATAGGAAATAAGATTTTTCGCAGGGACTTTTTTGCAGTGACATTCAATTTGTTGACAAAAATATACATATAGCAGCAACTAATTTAAGTTGTTGTTGTAAGTTAGTTTTTTTCTCAACAATTATGTTATCGCTGGAAAAAAGTTACTTATCCCAACAATAATTATTGTTGTCGCTAATCGTATAGTTTTTTTGCAACAAACCTTGTAAAGCCGCTGAGAAACCAACAATTATTATTTTCTTATACGTATCTTTTATCATGATTTTGTTCCTATATTTATGCGTAGATTTGTTTTAACTTAAAATTATTATCTTTTTTGTTTGTTTTTTTCTTTCTATTTTTATATTTTTAATACTATTGATTATTTGCAACAACTTTGTAAAGTTACTGAGAAACAACACAATTACTATTTTTTGATGTATATCTTTTATTGTATTCTATTTTTATATTTTTAATACTATTGATTATTTGCAACAACTTTGTAAAGTTACTGAGAAACAACACAATTACTATTTTTTGATGTATATCTTTTATTGTAGTTTCTGTTTTTATTTTTTTTGCGTAAATTTCTTTTAACTAAATATTTTTTTCCTTATTTTTATGTTTTGTATCTCCTTTTTGACAACAACATTATAATGTTGTTAGAAAATCTTATAATTATACCAACAACATAACTTGTAAATGAATATATTAAAAAATTGAAATTTTTTTTGAGCAATTTTAATATACATAATTTTTTTTATGCATAAAAAAAATTACCAAATTTTTATTGTTTTATCTCTACTTTTATGCATAGATTCATATATAATCTTTTATTGTTTGTTTTTTTTTCTATAATTGTTTTAGTAAACTTCTTCTAATCCTTTTTCTTTTCTTCCTATTTTTATACATATATTGTTAATACAGTAAAATTACAAAGAAGGATACAAAATTTAAAAAATTATTAAAATTGATAAGGACAAATTAGTAAATAAAGTAGTTATCAATTTTAATATATTATTAGAAGTAGATTAATTAAATTAAGTTTATTTGGATTAAAAAAATAGTGGTTTGTTTTATTTTTTTCAAAATTCGACGTTATAACTATTGAGATAATCATGTTGTGTGACTGTTAATTGAGTAAAGATTAATTATTTTATTTCTCATGTATTTTGGAATATTTGTTAATTAATCAAATCTATTTACTAATAGCTATAAATTCACCCACTTGGATCATATATTGTAAACTTTCTATACGATAGATTACTATTCATCCAACGCTCCTCTTTCTCTACGACGAGAATGTATCTAATATTAAAAAGCTTTGAAGAATACCGACGCAATTCAAGAAAACTGTGAAGACTATGAAAAAAGATGATGAACAATGGAGAACAAGGGGCAAGCAATCAAGCCATCGCTGTTTTAGAAATTTTTGTGGTGTTCTTATAGGATTAAGTGATAAACGTTCTAAATAGTGTTGCTCTTTTGTGTTTTCTAATTTAATGTTTTGATATTATGTGAATAGTCACTTGGTTTTGTTATGGTCTAAATAACTTGTAATTTGTATTTTGGTTCTTTGTATTTGAATTTTTGTATAAATAAAATTCGCTGATTTAAAAAAAAAGATTGAACGAGAAACATAACTTATAAATAAAATTTAACAATCAATTGTTGATATTGAACGTTCATTCCTTTTTTTTTTTTGACACAATTGAACGTTCATTCCTAATATCTTATTTCTTGGGAGATTAAATTAATATTTGAATTATTGACAAACGCTAGTTATGTCAACGACCAAAACTTTTTGCAACGGCATGCAACAACAATTTTTCCATTGGGAAAAACACTTTTTTTGTCAGCGACAATAATTGTTGTTACAAAAAACACTAGTTATGTCAGCGACATTAATTGTTGTTGAAAAACACTAGTTATGTCAGCGACATTAATTGTTGCTGCAAAATACTAGTTATGGCAGCGACATTAATTGTCCTTGCAAGACTTTTCGCAACGACACTTATGCCAACGACATGCAGCGACAATTTTTTCGCTACGAAAAATACATTTCGCAGCAACTTTGTATTTTTCGCAGCTGTTGCTGCCAAAAATCATATTTCTTGTAGTGACCATGCAATTGATGATTAATGTTAGTGTTTGTGTGTTGACTGCTTTTTGGTAAAACAATATGTTACTACAATGTTGGACACAATGTTTCAACATCTGGATACTAATTCAGGATATGCTGAAAGCGCGCCTCTTTAATGCGCTGTTGTCTATTTTTGGAATCCACGCCTTTATTCCAGGATCCTAGCTCGTATGCATGGTCAAAGTATCTCAAGCTTTTATTGCTCTATCGTATCTTCTTTTATGACTAAGGATACTCATGATACCTTGTGTTTATGTGACCTGGATTTTGTTGCTGAAGACTTGAAGCCCAACATGTGCAAAGGCCCATTTCTAGATTTTGTATTTAATTTACATTGTAAACCTAGCTAGGGTACGTGTGTGTATTGTATTGTGCTAAGTACAGCATTTCTAGGGTTGTCAAGTGTTTTCTGTTGTGAGCCTATCTTGTTACTCTTTTACAAGATTAGGACTTAGTTTGATTTGTATTTGTGTTTTACTTCTCCTAAGCTTTTAAGTACGGAGAGAGTTTGTTTCTGAAAGTGTTTTCAAATCTCTATAGTTGTGTCAGTTACAATCACTTGTTCAGTGGTTGAGTAGGAGGTGAGAAGGGTTCTCAATCTTAGGAGTTCCTAAGGTGAAGTTTCATTAGATAGTGTCTAAGTCATAAGTGTAAACATGGGTGTTTGCTGAGAGCTTAGGATTAGAACTATCATAGTGGATTTCTCTCCTGGATTGGTATCCCCCAGACTAGGGCTTGTTTAAGCGTCGAACTGGGTTAACAAAGATATTGTGTCCTTTACTTGTGCCTTGTTTTTATTTTCATATATTACTGTCTGTTTGTGAATGTTCCAACATTGCATTCAACATCCCTAAGGTTGGAACATTGTATCAAACATCCTACTTCGTACTGGTGGAATTTCAATTGGTATCAGAGCATGATTGGAAGTCTACTGTATCTAACTGCTAGTAGACCTGACATCACATTTGCTGTTGGGGTTTGTGCTAGGTACCAGGCTGATCCAAAAGTTAGCCATCTAGCTCAGGTCAAGAGAATACTGAAGTATGTGAATGGGACAAGTGACTATGGGATATTGTATACACATGGTGAAGACTCAAGGCTGATTGGTTATTGTGATGCAGATTGGGCTGGAAGTGCTGATGATAAAAAAAGCACCTCTGGTGGTTGCTTCTTCCTTGGTAACAACTTGATCTCATGGTTCAGTAAGAAGCAAAATAGTGTGGCTCTATCTACTGCAGAAGCTGAATATATAGCAGCAGGGAGCTCATGTTCTCGGCTATTGTGGATGAAACAGATGCTTCAAGAATACAATGTTGAACAGGATGTTCTAACATTGTTCTGTGATAATCTTAGTGCCATAAACATATCCAAAAATCCCATTCAACACAGTAGAACCAAACATATTGACATCCGTCATCACTTCATCAGAGATTTGGTTGAAGACAAAATTATAGTGTTGGATCATGTGAGCACAGAAGAACAAATTGCTGATATTTTCACCAAGGCCTTGGATGCAAAACAATTTAAAAATTTGAGGGGCAAGTTGGGAATTTGTTTGCATGAGGAGTTATAGCAATTAAGGAAGGAGCAGCGCACAACCGCTCTTTGTCTCTCCCATAATTTGCTGCACGATCTCCTAGGTAAATCATATCAAATAACTTCTTTCCTTTTAAAACTAACCTACTACACGTTACTTAGCCCTTTCTCACTACCTCACACTCTCTCAACTTCTCATAACACTAATCCTATTATTGCCGTCTCTATTCTCTCACTCCCTCACCATCTCGTCAAATACGAACCTTACCACCCAACCACCATGCCTTCCGCCAAAAACACCACACCTGTCAATGATCAAGACCAAACCCCTGTCTCTCCAACCTCTGAAACCAATGCTCCCTTGAATGTCAAACCCATTACCATTATTTTACCTGAAGAAATGTCACATGCAACTCCTGCCAAATCCACCTCAAAGAACACAAAGAAAGAGGCTTTCTCAAACCCCGGCTCGAAGTTCTTTACCAAACCGAAAAAGGGTCAATGCAAAATCAACCTGAATATGCATGATTTACTCACGAAAGATGATCCTTTCAACCTCAATGCCAAGGTGAATGTTGAATCATCCAGTCAAGTGCAGAAGAACATCAATGTTGAAGCATCACCAAAACCTTCTGACAAGGTTATCCCCTCAGATTCTGAAAAAGGTAATACTGTTGAAACTCTAAAATCTCATGAAAACATAGGGTTAGATGCCTTAAATTCTGCAATAGATCATATGGATATGGACTCTGTTGTCAAAAGTGCTGCTGAAAAGGGGGTTAATACTGTTCATGAAACCCTTGAGATTCCTACTGGTGTAGAGGATGTTGGACCGGATGTTGGAACATCCTTGGACCAACAACATGTTCAGCCAACTGTGGCTCCTGCTGGTACTGAAAATGATTCTGGCTTTCACACTGCAAATGAGAATGACAATTTGTCAACTCATTCAGTAAGCAATGCTGCTAAGCATGCCACTCCCCAGAAGACTGTTGAGATTGAAACTGATCCAGAAGAAACTTCTGTTCACCAAAAGGGTGAAGCTCCTGTTATTGACATAGATGATTTGGAAGATGAAGTTCCTATATCACAAGCCTTTGGTATTGGTAAAAGGCTAAGAAGTAGTAAAGGGAAGGCTGTTCCTAGTGTGTCTGAAACACCCAAAGCTGCAAAGAAGGGTGTAGGAAAAGGTGTGATGATTGGACCCAAGAAGGGGTGGAGTAAGTTTACTCCCAAGGTATCTGTTTCTAAGGGAAAGAAGAGAAAGGCTGCTGCCTCCAGTGAATCATATGAGGATGTTTCTGAGGATGTGCCAAACATCCAAGTTACCTACTCTATTGTCAAGAAATCTGCTGCAAAGAGGGTTCCTACTATTGGCTGCTTTTTGGTAAAACAATATGTTACTACAATGTTGGACACAATGTTTCAACATCTGGATACTAATTCAGGATATGCAGAAAGCGCGCCTCTTTAATGCGCTGTTGTCTATTTTTGGAATCCACGCCTTTATTCCAGGACCCTAGCTCGTATGCATGGTCAAAGTATCTCAAGCTTTTATTGCTCTATCGTATCTTCTTTTATGACTAAGGATACTCATGATACCTTGTGTTTATGTGACCTGGATTTTGTTGCTGAAGACTTGAAGCCCAACATGTGCAAAGGCCCATTTCTAGACTTTGTATTTAAGCTACATTGTAAACCTAGCTAGGGTACGTGTGTGTATTGTATTGTGCTAAGTACAGCATTTCTAGGGTTGTCAAGTGTTTTCTGTTGTGAGTCTATCTTGTTACTCTTTTACAAGATTAGGACTTAGTTTGATTTGTATTTGTGTTTTACTTTTCCTAAGCTTTTAAGTACGGAGAGAGTTTGTTTCTGAAAGTGTTTTCAAATCTCTATAGTTGTGTCAGTTACAATCACTTGTTCAGTGGTTGAGTAGGAGGTGAGAAGGGTTCTCAATCTTAGGAGTTCCTAAGGTGAAGTTTCATTAGATAGTGTCTAAGTCATAAGTGTAAACATGAGTGTTTGCTGAGAGCTTAGGATTAGAACTATCATAGTGGATTTCTCTCCTGGATTTGTATCCCCCAGACTAGGGCTTGTTTAAGCGCCGAACTGGGTTAACAAAGATATTGTGTCATTTACTTGTGCCTTGTTTTTATTTTCATATATTACTGTCTGTTTGTGAATGTTCCAACATTGCATTCAACATCCCTAAGATTGGAACATTGTATCAAACATTCTACTTCGTACTGGTGGAATTTCAATTAAGATCATAAAAAATTGGAAAATGCTAAATAGTGCACCCGATGCACTAGTTAAGCATATAAATAAAGAAATTTTGTTACGTGTTACTAGTTTCCTTCTTTGTCTTTGTTCGGTATGAGACTTCGAATTAAGATTGACTACTATAGTAAAACCCTACAATTTCACAATATTTTTTTATTTTGGTCATCAATCTAAAATCAGACGGTGTGAATTATAAACAGTGGTTTTTTGGTACGTAATAATAATCTCAAAAAGTAATTTTTTTTATTAAACGACCGATATCGATTATAGTGTGTTACAATGTGATTTTGTAACTCCAAGAAATTATTTTCTCTAGACTTTAAGCCATTTTGTATGGATGAGTTAGAGTAATAAAAGTTTGCGAAAAGTCTTTAGACACTTTTTTTATAGGAAGAAGAGATTTTCTTTTTAGAGTAAATAGGCTTTTACCCCTTGTAAAATATGCGAGTTTTATATTTGCCCCCTGCAATTATTTTTTTTTAGGAATACCCCCTTACAATGTTCAATTTTTTTTTTTAATGTATTTTACCCCTTGCCGAATTTTTTTTTTCCAACATAGAAAGGTAAAATACACTATCAAAACATTTTTTGAACATTGCAAGGAGGTATTCCTACAAAAATAAATTACAGGGACAAACGCAAATCTCGCCTATTTTACAGGGAATAAATGCCTATTTACCCTTGTTTTTATAAACAAGTTTTTTAATTAAAGATACTCCAACTAACGTACAACTATAATATATATATATATATATATATATATATATATATATATATATATATGCGATGAATGTTAATTAGATTTTCATTATTTTAAAATAGGAGAATGTTAACTTGTGCTTTTAAGGCACATGATAAGAAGACAAATATGAAAAACATTTATTAAAGCATGTATACCATTTAATTATCTAAGCATTAAATTTTTTATATCATTAAATGCTACATTTCTATTTTTAGATAGGTTATCATGTATCCTTAGGGCACAAGTTAACACGACCATTTAAAATAAATTATCAATGTCGTCCACTCATATTTAAACTCATATCAATTAATAAATTATTTAATTATTCAATTTCTAATAAATTTTACTACTTTTAGAATTAAAATAACAAATAACTAATAGAATTAAAACAAGACAAATAATTAAGACCATTAAAAAACTATACCCCCACACATTTTCATATTAATTAGTAGATCACTTCGAACTTATTCTTCTCTCATTGAATATCATTTTTTTTTCACAACATGTATATTATGGCAAAATTCTAATAATCTCTAGAACTACAAAAATTCTTTCTAAGAGATTGATCTCCACAACATGTATACTCTTCAATTGACACATGTTTGGACTAAATCTCATAATCACTTGTAAAGAAATCGGATTCTCTGCCAAACTTGTCACAATATATTTGTCTATTTCCCACAGTTTTTGTCTTTATGCTACTTGCACCTCTCCCCCAATTTTTAAATGAGAGGACCCTTCTCCATCACAAAATAAGGGAATCAAGTAAGGGCAAAAGCCATATGTCTTAGTCAGAGAAGAATTTGTGGCACCTTGGTAAACCAATAGTCACATACCCTACATAAAATATAATCTCTAAAATGGATGGACAAAAACTAAAAAAACAAAAAGTGTAGGGACACTTTGGTTCCATAACATAGACCAAAATGTTCCACCTTCGATGGTTCACATGCTTGTATAAATATTCTACTTTATTTCAACTTTCAACCAAGTTCAATATTCTTTTGAATTTCTTTTATAGAAAAAATATTATTCTTTTGAATTTTCAATGGTATTCCTCTGTATGTTTATTGAAATATATCACAGAGTTAAGTCTCACAATATATAGAAGAGTAATGGTTAAGTAATATATAAATAAATCGAATTATAAATTCAATGTTTTAAGGTTTTGAATAAAAATCACATGTGTGGTTGTTTTTAGTCTAATGTGTTAATTCAATCTAATAAAACTCCTCATCATTATTCAATAATAGTATCAGAGCCCTATCTTTTTAAGTAAAAATACAGGATAAAATTTTTGATAGTTTTCGACTAAATATATTGATCCAACTCAATGAGATTCCTCAGGATTTATCAATTCAAGTTTTTTTTATAAAGTAAGCCACTTGAGTTGAGTGAAAATAAATTCCTCACGTATGTTTGAATTACATGTGCCATACAACTAACCCTTGACTTCCTTTTCTCAATTATTCTATATATAATAATAATTTTTCTTCTGTAGTTCCTATAATTCAAACATTTATGTTCTTTTCAACACTTCTACTATAGAGTTCAAAAGTTCTATATAGGTAGCTAACACCTTAAAGCAAAACACCAACCGAAAAATACACCAAACTACTTTCTTCTCTTCTCTTTTCCATTTGTTTGTGTTTGGTGTGAAGGGCACACACTAATAACCATCCAAGAGAGAAACAGAAAGGTAGTTTGTTTCACTAGTAGAACATCATGCATATAGAAGCCCCAGAAAATTATGGCCCCGAAGACAAAAACTTCGACGATGATGGACGAGCCAAGAGAACTGGTATTCCATAAGTACTATGTTTATTACTATTGAGTTTGATGCGCAGATGAAGCCATGACATATATTAGATAAATTTAGATACTATTGTGAAACCATTTTATTTTGACAAAATGTTTTATGTTTTTTATTTTGCTTTTAATTTTAAGTTTGAAATTATCACCTTATAAAAAATTGTTTTCAAAGAATTGTCCAAATTTTTTTTTTATTATTTAATTTTTGTTAAAATCTTTGAAAACAAAAAACAAACTTCTATTAATCTTTCTTCTATATTTACTATAATTGGGCTTGATACGTGGATAACACAGTAGATAAAGAATAGTTTAAGCTTGCACAATATAAATTATTTTTAATCTGCAAAATATTATCCTAAAATGAGATCAGATTTGAGGTTTTCAAATGCTCTTTATCCCTTTAAAAAATACGCTCTTTAATAGTAATAAAAACACTGTCTTACGTAATCAATTTTTTAAAAGTTTAAAAATTATTTTTCTCAGTACAATTTTTTTTAAAATTTGGTTTATTCAATCAATGTCCTCAGAACACATGTTTGCATGACCCTTTATCATATAATTTATTTTTTGTTATGAAATTTTTTTTTTTTTTTTTTTTTTTACAAATTTTTTTTGTTATGGTTATATATTATATATGATTTTGATTTGATATGAATTTTCAGGAACATGGTTGACTGCAAGTGCACATATAATAACTGCTGTGATTGGTTCTGGAGTTCTATCACTTGCATGGGCTATTGCACAAATGGGTTGGGTGGCTGGTCCTGCAGTTCTCTTTGCATTTTCTTTCATTACTTATTTCACTTCCACTCTTCTTGCTGATTGTTACCGTTCACCTGATCCTGTTCATGGCAAGAGGAACTATACTTATTCTGAAGTTGTCAGAGCTAACTTAGGTACAAAATCTTCAAAACTTATATATATTATGATCATATAAATTGGTAATGTTTAGTAAGATTTTAGGTGGAGACGCGTTTCAAGTGATGATATAAATTGGTCTTTGTAATTAGAAGTTTAGAATATTATTGTTCTCGTAATTGAGACGACACTGACACATTTGGTGTTAGTTCGACAAAAAATAAAGAAAACAAATATGAGTGTCTAAAAATTCAACTTATATTTGTTTTATATTATTTTTGTCAAATCAACATCAATGTATCAATTGTGAGTATACGAAGGATTCTAAAGTTCTCCTTAAAGATGGCAATATTAATTGGTCATGGTCAAAATTTTGAACATTTTTCAAGTATCGGTGCACCGGAACAAGTAATATAATATGTACCTTTACTAGATGAAAAATAATTATTTCTTGTGTTCTTAGTTGTTAATCTTTGAAGTTTTTATCTGTTTATAAAATTTTTATTTAGACATATAATTATGAAAAATATTTTAAAGGAAATATTTCATTAAATTGATAAAAATATATAGCTCACCTTTAATTTGTCACAATTATTTTGATAGGAGGAAGGAAATTTCAGCTATGTGGATTGGCTCAGTATATAAATCTTGTAGGTGTAACCATTGGCTACACAATAACTGCATCAATTAGTATGGTGTAAGTTTTTTCTCATCAACTTTTGACTTAATTAGTATGTAGGAATTGTTTATTTTATTTAAATTAGTATATGTAGGATATGCAACCATATACTCTGTAAATATAGCTAAGATTCTTGTTGAAAAAATTAATTATTTATAAATTGTAGATGATATATTTAACTAAAACTAAAACAATATATTGCTCAAAAAAAAAACTAAAACAATATACTAAAGGCTTATTAGATTATTAGTAATTATAGGCTCTTGTAAAAAAAGTGAATATTTCTGAATTCTTAAAAATAAAGTGAGAATATAATTGATCTAATAGGGAAATGAATAACAAGAAAAATTGAATTATTGACAACATTGAAGAAAGAAGGAATTTAAATTGATCCCATCACTAAATTTAGACTTAGAGACAAATTTCATATTTTTATTATATCTATTTGAAAGGGACTTATATCTAATTTCTATCTCCAATCATTTCAACTTTTTTAGAAGTATTGATCAAATAATTAATAACATGTATTGATAAATTTTGTCAAAAAAAATGTATTGATAAATTTACATCATAAATTTCCTAATCACTTTTTTTGAATTTTTTTTTATCAGGGCTGTAAAAAGATCAAACTGTTTTCACAAGCATGGCCATAATGTGAAGTGCAATGTATCAAATAACCCTTTCATGATAATTTTTGCCTGCATCCAAATTGTTCTTTGCCAGATACCCAATTTCCATGAGCTCTCTTGGCTCTCAATTGTTGCAGCTGTTATGTCTTTTGCTTATTCTTCCATTGGCCTTGGCCTTTCCATAGCCAAAGTTGCAGGTAATTAATTAATTGCATGTCACTTCAACTTTTTCTTGACCCTATAATTGAGTTTTGAATTAGGCACACAGTCACACTCATCATAGCCGTCTAATTAAAATTAAACAATAAATAATTTTAAATATAGACCATCTAATTTTAATTAAATGGTCGAAATGTGTGTTCACATGTGCAGTCATAAGATTGTGACCGTACACAATCCGAAATTAGTTAATTGAGAAGTTAAAAGATCATGTCATCATCATGGTCTTCACTTTCACATAATTAATAAAGTGATATTATAATAATAAAATTGATATAAACAATTTTTTTGTGAATGTTTGAAGGTGGGGGACATGTGACAACATCCTTAACTGGGGTACAAATTGGGGTAGATGTTACTGCAACTGAAAAGGTTTGGAGGATGTTCCAAGCTATTGGTGACATTGCTTTTGCTTATGCTTTTTCAAATGTGCTTATTGAAATCCAGGCAAGTACAATATTTGGTTAATTATTTTTTAGTCCCTATAAATATTTTTAATTTTTAGTTTATATTAAGAAAATAAATTTAATGAGGCCTATGTACTATTGCAGGATACATTGAAATCAAGCCCTCCAGAAAATAGAGTTATGAAGAGAGCAAGTTTAATTGGAATTTTGACTACAACATTATTCTATGTGCTATGTGGAACTTTAGGTTATGCTGCATTTGGAAATGATGCACCAGGAAATTTTCTCACAGGATTTGGTTTCTATGAACCCTTTTGGTTAATTGACTTTGCTAATGTTTGCATAGCTGTTCACTTAATTGGAGCTTACCAGGTAATTAATAAATAACTTAATCTTAGTTTAATATTATGACCATCGCGGTTGAAATTTAAATATCTTCGAGACAATTGCAAAATAATTATTAGCACATACTACTTTAATTAAAAGCAACTTGAGTTTTATACTAATTTTATTGAAATATTTATTAAACTTTGTATAAACTAAAATCAAATGACTCTCGTTCTAACTTGTAATTTTGTATCTGATTTGCAAAACCTAACAATGGATTATCTGATCTTAATCAGATAGCCTGCATTGTGTAACTACGATGAATTATCCAATCTTAATCAGACAGTCTGAATTGTGTAACTATGATGAATTATCTGATCTTAATCATACGGTATGAATTGCGTAACTAGAGCTAATGTGTGATATTCCCTATATGTAGGTCTTTGTCCAACCCATATTTGGCTTTGTTGAGGGTCAAAGCAAACAAAAATGGCCAGATAGCAAATTTGTGAATGGAGAGCATGCTATGAATATTCCATTATATGGAAGCTATAATGTGAATTACTTTAGAGTAATATGGAGAAGTGGATATGTGATTATAACTGCAATCATAGCCATGTTATTTCCATTCTTCAATGATTTCTTGGGATTAATTGGTTCACTATCCTTTTATCCATTAACTGTTTACTTCCCTATTGAGATGTATATTAAAAAAACCAAGATGGAAAGGTTTTCATTCACATGGACATGGCTTAAGATATTAAGTTGGGCTTGTTTGGTAATTTCAATAATTTCAGCTGCTGGATCAATTCAAGGACTTGCTCAATCTCTCAAGAAATATAAACCCTTCCAAGGAGAACAATAATGAGACTTTGTGTTAATTTTCTAGTGTAACATTATTTTTCTTTTTGTTTGTCAATGTTTTTTCTTGTCTTAAATAAGTTACTATAGAAGTTTAATCAAATGATATTGTACTAGTGATATCAAGTGTTTATTGATAGTGGACAAATACATCACCAAGGAGTACAATACAAATCAAGTGAATAATAATCTCAAAGATGGTTGTAAATTAAATTATATGTAATGTAGGAGATTTAAAGTGAGTTCTTATTTAATTATAGTGATTAATGAGTTTCAGTCAATTATATGATCATGAGTATTTGAATCCCTACTAAAACAATGAATAATGATTAACAAGTGTTTATAGATATTAGATAGTGAACAAAATATAACACCAAGGATTACAGTACAAATCTAGTGAGTCATAGGACAATCAAAATTAAGTGTATTCTTTCTTTTGAGAAAGTTGTCTTGTTTTCACAAAATATTTAAAAGTTATTGCACATATTTACAATTTTTAACATGACAAATATTCTCATGATTATTTATTATAATTATAGACAATTTTATGAAAGAAAACAAAGGTGAATCTATAATATAAAATACAATAATTTTAAGCTTGTCAACAAGAAGTCGTTGTAGTATAGTGGTAAGTATTCCCGCCTGTCACGCGGGTGACCCGGATTCGATCCCTGGCAACGGCGTTTTGCAACATTTTTTTGGTGATTTTAACCTTAGTATGTCTCAAGATATGATGGATATCAGGAACTCATTTTCATTAATTACATCCCCCAATTCTCTCTTCTAGAGTCCTTTTCATTCACATTCAAACTAAAATTAAGTTAGAAGTGGCTTCTAGTACAACTTATTCGGATGGGGCTAGGAAAAATAATAGCTTGTTAGGATGTGAAAGGCTTGTGAGAGGTAAAATTGTGAGTGGAGTGGAACTTTTGCTAGAGGTTTTGGTGATTCTGATGTTACGGTGGCGGAGTTTTGGAGTATTTCACAGATAATAATTCTTATGCTCAATAATGTAGAAGGAAATTATGTCATATGTATCGTGGAGTAAATTTGTGTGCGGATGTTCTTGCGCATAAGGTTGTGATTTGGAAAATTCGGTTATGTATTATGAGTCGTGCCCGATTCAAATTAGACACTTGGTGACGACTAATGCAGTGATCTTTCCTTGGGCTTAGACCCTCGGTTAATGAGAAAAAAATAAGAATGCATTTGTTGTCTTGGAGTGTCAAAGAAGTAATGAATATATGAAGTACATAAACAAGAAACATGAAAACATGACAACCTTAAAATGTAATTGTTCGTTTAGACCGATGAGTTAACTTTTGAGCGGTTGTTTATGAAGTCTTAACATTAGAATTGAGAATACAATCACAAGATGACTCAAATTTTTCAAGATCATAAATATGTAGAGAGACGGCTTAAAATGGAGAAGCAAGTCATTATCCTTGAGATGACAAATATATAATCCTTTCAAGAAAAACTCATTATATTACAATGAATTATTAAACGAGTGTTCATACAAAAAAATATTAATGAGTGTGTTTTAATAATACAATGAAATATAGTACTTTTAAATATTAAAATAAAAATATACACTGATAAAATAAAATAATTTTTTTATCGTTATCCAATAGTAAATTTGTATTTTGTCAAATTATTCCACAACAACACCCACTTTAATTATATGACATAACAAAATATTTGATCTCTATTGAAAGTTATTGTAAAACTAATGTATTAATTTTTTGGCAAGAACATATCTATTAAACTTCTAAGAGCATGAACATTGGGGGTGGCTTTTGGTAAAATGGAAACCTTGTGTCACTGTTGCATTGATATTTGGTATTAAAGTTGGTATCCAAATTCAACCACGATGCCAAAGAAAACCACGGTACTTTTATGATTATTTTTTTTTTGTAACAAATGTTTTTTATATGTTGTAGGGTTAGTGGGACCTAGTTTAGAGTTTTTTGATGAGTGGTATTGATATTTAAAAAATATATTTGAGTTGCTTAAATAATAAAAAAGTATAAAATAATATAAAAAATTAAATGGGGTCCATTTATACCACCAAAATAAGTATCATTGATGTAGATGCTAAGCATTTTGTGTTCAACGGGTGTATCCAAAAAATGAGAGGGCTGTTACTAGCAAAAAAATCAAAATGTAAAAGCCCATCTATTGAGCCTTTAAAATTATTTAATTATTTTATTATTCGAAAAAAGATAAGAAAAAAAAAAAGAGTAGAAAATATTTCCAACCATTGCAAGGGAGATGAAGAACTGGTGGTGGTTGTGACAAGAGCAACATATCCTTAACTTTTCATTATGTCACACATTTTCTCCTTTCCTCAACTTTAGACAACACTTTCATGGAACACAGAATTAAATTATGGGTGTCTGTTTTAATTTTAGATTAAACCCAAAACTCACATGTACTGTCCCTATTCACTCTCCTCATTTATTCCTCTCTTCTTCATCTTCTGGTTAGTTCTTTTATTCCTTTTGTATTATACTATTATTATTAATTCTAGTTTTACTAATTCTAAACTCACTTGGGTTGGTTTCGTGGTATTGACTTGGACTTGAGAGTGTGCTCTTCTTAAAGTCTTAGATTCGATTCTCTCTGGTGTCAATAGTAGTACAATTTAGTTTATATTATACACTGCATATAATTATTTGAACAAAATAATGATAATTATTTTGGTGATAAATTTAGAGATTAAAGTCAAATATTTGTTTACTATAAGTACAACTCAGATGGTAGTTGCAGAGTCGTGTGATGTTGGGGCACACTCCACATTTGTGTAAAATTCTCGCCATTAGATTATTTGACAAAAAAAAGTCAAGTATTTTTACTGATCTAACAATTATGGTTGATTGACGGTGTAAACAATATTTATATTGTGTTGTCCATGAATCCTAGCTCAATTGGCAGAAATGCCGAAATTGTTAGGTAGGACGGCATGACCAGAGTTCAAACCCTGGTCCGTGAGCGTGAATTTTCAATGGCTTGCCATTTCGTCTATGTACCAAAAAAATAAATATATATTTATATGTTGATGCATAATAATTATATCCATAAATTTATAATTGTGCTAAGTCTTGAAGCATTTCCCTATTTATGTTTATAGTTTACATATCAATATCTATGTATGGTTCTTAGTGTTTTTGTGTGTGTGTGTTGGAATGTGGTTTTCAGTTAGCAGAAGGAATGTGTTTCTATTTCTGTGTTTTTTTAATTTTGGGTTTAAATGTGATGTAGCTGGAGGCAGGGAAGTTTTTTTCAGCCCAACAAGGTTATCTTTCCTTTCAACAATTTATGAGGAAGGAGAAACTTTGCATAAGGATTTTGGAAAGGCATTTGCATTTTCGCCATCAGCGTTGGAAGCACCACGAAAGGATTTATTGCGAGGAGGAGAAGAAACAAAGGTGTTCAACCTAATCCTTTTCATATAATCAAGGTTTTAAATTGCAGTCACATCACGATTTTTTATATTGCGGAGAGTTCGCAGTCAAATGTGGCTGATGCAACCTTCAGTCCTTAATTTTGGTGGCAGAGACATCAAAACCTTGATGTCGTAGTCACAAACCTTTTGTCAAAAACAACTAATACAATATGTTTTTATGTTGAAAGATAGAAAACGGAAACGAATTTTAAAAGATGCTTGTTTTTCAGGTAAGTAAAGGAAAGAGGTCGCTTAGTAGTGTGCATGAAATGATTGATAACACGCAATTGCCTTTCGGGGAGTCACATTTCGGTTTGTTAATGGAGAACCTTGATGTTTTAGAAGAAACTTTTGCGGATTCTGAAGCAATAAGGTTGAAAAAGAATATTATATCGCAACTAGAAAAGCTTGGAGCTCTTGAGTTGTTCAATGTTTGTCTAACAGCATCTTCCGAAACCTCACCTGTATCGACATGCACTGACGGAGTTCTTGAACAAGTTGAATTGAATAACCACAAAGTAGATGACCATACAGGTAAAATTGTTGTCCAATCTAGCAAGAGGAAGGAAAATAGAACAAGAAGAAAGAGAGCATCGGTTTCCGTAGCACCTTCCTCTAAGTCCTTTCCTTTAAAAGATAATCAAGAAGATCCATTACTTTCTTCGCCGGCGGCTTCTTTTGTAAAAAAAGCATCAAATAAGAAAAATAGAAGGGCAATGATTACTCAAAGGGAGGCGGAAATGGCAAAAGGTGTAAAGGTTAGTTTATTGGCGATAAAATATTGAGTTATTCGGTACCATGCTTGTAATGCACTCAAATGTTAACATTATGTATTATTTTAGGTTCTAGCAGAGTTAGAGAAAATGAGAGCAGCTATAGAAGAGGATACCAAACAAGCGGTAAGCATGAGTAGTTGGGCAGAAGCATCTGGAGTCGATGTGAAAGTGCTAAAACAGCAACTGCATCATGGCTATTATTGTAAAGTAGAGTTGATACGGAGTACTCGTTCCTTAGTTCTATACTTTGCCAGAAAATACAGGGGCATGGGAATAGCTTCAGAAGATTTGCTTCAGGTTTGTTCTAATTTTCATTGTGTAGTTTTTATGGTTCGATATTTTTTATATTATTGTGGAGGAGGTTTCTATTTGGCTTTTACTTGTGTGTTCATTTGTCATTCATTCGTGTAAGGTATATCACATGAACCTGAGTTTTGCGATGAACAATTGATATTTATGAACCTAACAATGAAAATCTTGTCAAAATAACTGTAAATTGTCCAAGATAAACATGTGTGTACGAGATGGAGGGATATCAGGCTGATTGATCATTTCAAGTCTCAACTAGCGTGGAAAACATTGTGCAATAGATATGCTGATATAGTCTCGACGAAAAAGATTAAAATGAAAATTTAAGACATAGTCAAGATTCTTGGCAGATACATGTATTTGAGCCCTTTTCACCGAAAAGGTGATGCTGCAGATGATGATTCTTAGAATTGAACTGCCCACCACATATAAACGCATATTCAGGTTATATCTCATTGAATGTGCCCTCTTACCCCTAGGACTAGACATGTGGAGCATGAGTGACCTAAGTGGTCCGATAGCAGATGACTCAATGAATCTTGAATATGCTTCAATACCATCTTAGAATTTGGGTTGGGTCTAGCTCAATCCCTACAAAATTGGCTTGTAAGGTGAGGACGGCCCACCACTGATAAACACATTTAGGCCATATCTCATCCAATATGAGACTCTTAACAATGATGATGACGATGATGATATTGGTGATTTTGTTGTGTGTAAGTGTTAAGGCTTTGGGTTAATCACTTAATTTTACTTGTGCATTACTTTGTTGCTCTATGCTGACTAAGACACAGCATTATTTGAATACTTTATAGAAGGACAATTGAAAGTTGTAAGGTGCTTCCATCATTGATGGTTTGATAAATGTTTTGAAATACGCTTTTAAGTCAGCTTCTCACTAACCTAGATGTTTTTCTCTTCATATTTTATAGGTAGGGTATATAGGTGTTCTCCAAGGAGCAGAGCGATTTGACAGTACAAGGGGATACCAGTTCTCAACCTATGTGCAGCACTGGATAAGAAAATCAATGTCAAAAATGGTTGCAAAATTTGCTCGAGGAATCACTATTCCTGTATGTTCCTCTTTTCCTTAGGAGGTTGTTTCTTAGTACAAAACTATAAATATAATCCTAGAAAGACCATAAATTTGATCATTGTATACTTTTTCTGTTTGCTATTCTTTTTAGTGGTCAATGAACAAGGCAATAAATCAGATCAAGAAAGCACGAAAAGTCTTGAGAAGTACATCTATGAAATACCCCGATGATCATGAAATTTCAAAGATGACAGGTCTTTCACTGGATAGAATCATATCAGCTAGCCATTGTCTGAGATCAGTTTCTTCAATGAATCGTGGCGTAGAATATATGGTAAGACTAACGGCCTCTTTATTTTGTAAAAATATTTTCTGTTTTCGTTTCTTAAAATTTGCGTTAGTTTTACTTGTTTACAAAAGAGAGACTCTTGAAGTTAACACTTATTTTGTGTTTCCTAAAACAATGAAAATGACAACCATTTTTATTATTTCCAGAAATGCATCATCCCTAGCTTGTATTTTACGTTCTCTCTATCCCAATGACTCTGTTATGAACAACTTTTTAGTTGTTCATCAATTGAAGAGAATAAAGCTAAAAAAAGACTAAAACTATACGAAACTAACAAACTAATTTTCTTCATTCATTTTGCTTGCCTCATTACATTCATTCATGCCTTTATTTATAGGCTTGGTTAATCCTAACAAACTAACCAATGACTCATCTAATTAGATCCTTCTAGATCCTCCTAGAAAGTATGAACAATCACCTAATTATCTAATCTATCTTAAGCCTATTAATCCTATATTAATTCCTTACAGACTCACTTCAAAAGTCTCTCATCTTCTTGGTAGCAAGTTAAAGTCCTAGAAAATGGAATCAAATAATGTTTTCACAAAGTAAATGTGCCCTAATACTTTTTGCATGTATGCCTCTTTTGCTGCTGGAATCAAATAATGTTTTCACAAAGGAAAAATGAAGATAACTTGATGAGTTCATAAACTCCTAAAAGGAGCGAGGAATGCTGATAACGCACTTTTTCAGACACATTTTCTTCTATTGATCGAAAGTCAAATAGGTCCAACTCTTTTGAAATCGATCTCCACAGAAATTTCGTAGGACCTATATGATTCTCAACCAACAAAAAAGTGTTGAAAGGAATGCGTTGTTAGCAATACAGGACTAAGACAGACATGGACACCGGACACGACATTAGTAATGATTTGAAAAAAATGAAACAATTGAATGTAACAACTTCAAGTGTCCGGTGTCCGCCTTCAATCTAGAAGTGTCTGGTGTCCGCCTTCAATTTGACGTGTCAGCACTGCATATAACATCCTATGTAATTTGTGAACATCAGATGCCGATATATTTATGTTCCTCAAGCATGAATATATTTCATGATCATTGTTGAGACTTGGAAACAATTATCCTATAATTATTGCTATCTATCATAAACTATTTTATGACACTGATTCTGTAGGGTTATATGCCGGATAATTCGATAGAGAGTCCTGAAACGACTGTGATGAAACAACAATTTAATAAAGATATACATGATATCCTCCAAAGTTTGGACTCAAGAGAGAGGCAAATACTAATACTACGTTTCGGCCTTAATGATCACAAACCTAAGTCTCTTGAATATATAGGGAAGATTTACAAAGTTAGCAAAGCATGGATATGGCAAATAGAGAAAAAAGCTCTTGCAAAATTAAGGAATGAAACAAACATCTCAAAGTTGAATTATTATTTGGATCTGTAGTTTATCATTTTGTTTTTGGTAAACTTCGGTAACATCTATTTTCATCTGTATATGAGGGATGTGTATAAACTCTTAATCCAAAGTTTATTGAATGCATTGTGTATTATCAACTGCGATCGGGAGAGGGCTGAAACCACTTGATGCCAAAACCATTTAATGTCAGAACTGACCTCCGAACCAGATTACACTGGTGGTGAAAGTCGCAAAAAAATAAAAAAGTTATTTATTTTTACAGTTTTCTAGCTTGAAAAAATGTTATCAATTGTTGCCAATGCAGCTTTTCACTTTTCACTTTTCACTACACAGAAGAGATATTTTACTAGATGTAGAGAGCCTTAACTCTGCAATATGTGGCCTTGATTCTTTCTTCTATGGGCACAAACATAAATCAATAGTGTTTAGGCACACATACATAAAATATCACATCATTTACTTTTTTGAAAAATATTTGAAATGAAATTATTTAATCTTTTCTCTCTCATTACTCATGTGAGTGTGCCTAAACACTATACATTTATATTTGTGCCTATATTAGAATTCCTCTCTCTGAAGTCCAACTTGATTCTGCCCGAAAATCAAGGGAAAATACTACTCAGGTGTTTATAAGAAAAAATTGATTTTTTTAGATTAATTCAATAACTTATGTATTGTCTAGATTTAAATTATTTAATGAACTTAAAAGATTATTTTTAGGTGAAACATACTCTATCCTTTGATAATTTGGAGAATTTGCCCAACAATCAATGAAAATATGTCAGATAAGTAGATTTACATACGAGTACTCACAACTAACTTGCAATCAATTAATATAATTTATTCTTATTGGTCAATGGGTAAATTAGTTAGAATTTTTTTTTTAAGGAATGATTTGATATCAAGAGGTAAATTAGAATTTCTTTTTTAATAATTATAAAGATTTGATGTTTTAATTTTTATAACTTTGTTTTTATATAAAAGTATTACATTTTTTGTTGTCAAGTACTCTAATTGCTAAAATTTCACTTTTTTAAGTGAAATAGTGAGAATATCAAGGTTCAAACTTTAATTCCTGCATTTTTCATTCAGTGTCCTTACCAATTGATGCTCACAGAGACTGCATTTCTTTTTCTACTAATAGATAAAATATATACGATGATGGATATTAGTCACTGCTAAAAAAGCAATTAAAATTCCTTACCTATAATTTAATAACTTAAAATAAACTTATAATTTTTTCCAATTCTTTTTACATGGTTTCTAGAAAAAAAGAAGTCTAATCCATCCTAAACTTGATATACAATTTTTCAAATACAAAAGTTTCATCGTAAAATAGATACTTATATATTATGGGTCATGCTAAACAGTGTTTCCGGACAGTTGTTAAGCATGCTAAAAAAGGAAATTAAAAATAAAATTAATGATGATAAGATGTCTTTTTATACTTTTAAGGTATTAAATGCACAATTTCCAAGACAAAACTTCTATATTAGTATGCTTAACTAGTATTTCGGGAGCACTATTTAGCATTTTTCATATATTATTTACCAATTTTTTTTCTAGTGAAAATTTACCAATAATTTTTTTACATGAATAGTAAAATTAAAATCATTGTGAGATCTAAGCTAAGGGGGATGTATTGGATTGAGATTTTAAAAGACTTTTTTGAGAAAAAAAATCTTGAAGATTTTAAAAGATTTTGTAAGATATTGTTGACTTTGTGAGATTGTAAAAAAATTTTTCTGAGAGACTTTTTAGAATCAGGATTCTTAACACAGGATTTTGATGGATTATAACAGATTTTGATGGAATATAACAGATTTTTAAGATTTCAACGTACTTTTTAAGGTTTTGAAGAATTTATTGAATTTTAAGCCAAAAAAATTATAAAAATGAATAAAAAGGATGATAAGTAAATTCTAACTTTTTATTTATTAAATAAATAAATTCTAAAGTTTGAATAAAGAAAATAAAAATGATAGAAATTTTAAATATTTTAATAGCAAATTCATTATTGCCTAAAAAAATAGTAACAAGCATAAAAAGAATAAAAAAGTAACAAAGTGATTACAAATTCAAGTTCTTCTAAGTAGCATTTCTCCACATATTTGAACCTATACTACTCCTCCATAAATTAGCATCTTCTCGTTCCTGTTCTTGTATTTGAACAGCAGGTTCATAATTATTATCTTCATCATTTGGTAACACTGAAGATGACGATGAAGACTCGTCAGTAGGTTCGACTGGAAATTCATCAGAACGACATTCTTTACGAAGAAAATTATGAAGTGCTGCGCATGCCAACACAAGGTCTGCTTGCGCCTTAAATGGGAATGGAGGTGCTGCCTTAAAAATTGTGAACCGTGATCACAATAATGACTGCTTTATAAAATTATCATAATTTTGTGTTTCAAAAAATATCATAATTTTATTCACTTTAAAATTACTGTATAGAAGAGTATCACAACACTCCTTAAAACAATTGCATGATTTGCCTAAAAGAATGTGTTGATATAGTTACAAAGCTAAATTAAAGTAGAGCACACATGAAGAAAACAAATGCAGAACAACCCCTTAAACAAATCGTTAGAGTAAGGTAATTTGATATATATATGATATGGATTCATTATCAACGATGATATATATACATATATTATGAGGATATACGCTAATGGGTATGCAACTCTATACTTTTCCCAGAAAGTGTTATACGATGAATATATATGATGAGGATTCATTATAAACGATGATAGTAATACGATGAATATATATGATGAGGACACACATGAAGAAAACAAATGCAGAACAACCCCTTAAACAAATCGTTAGAGTAAGGTAATTTGATATATATATGATATGGATTCATTATCAACGATGATATATATACATATATGATGAGGATATACGCTAATGGGTATGCAACTCTATACTTTTCCCAGAAAGTGTTATACGATGAATATATATGATGAGGATTCATTATAAACGATGATAGTAATACGATGAATATATATGATGAGGATTCATTATCAACGATGATAGTAATAGCAAATTCGTTATGATGATAGTATACGATGATAGTACGTAACAATAGCAAATTATTATGACAGTGATATATACGATGAAGTTGTAAGAAAGAACCTGTTGATAGTAGTCCTGTCGGCTGAAAAAAAAAGTCTCGAAAGATTGTGAAAAAGTCTTGAGGGTTTGAGTGGGATTGTTGGAAGAATATTTTATGTGTATTTTGAACTAAAAAGTCTTTCAAAATCTATTTCATAATAAAATCCATCAAAATCTATAGACTTTTGAATACCAATAGACAGTTTAAAAATGATGAGAAATCTCAATTGAATATCAACAGATTTTGTTGCCTTAAAAAAAAAATCTTAATTGTCTTAATTGAATACCACAAGATTTATTTAACTTTTATAAAAATCTTGATTGAATACCACAAGACTTTTTATTATAAAAAAATTCTTTTAAAATCCATTGAAATCTCAATCCAATACACCCCCCTAAATCCTTACCAAACGTATATGCTTGTAGAGGGGGTGTAAAAACAAAATGGGAGGTGTGACTTGCATTTTCCAAAACTAAACGCTAAAATCTGACCCAACCCAAAAAAATCACCGCATTTCCAAGCAAACAAAGACCAACGAAAGAAGAACAAACATCATAAGCTCCTCCTTCACCGATTGCTTCTTCAATCATTCATTCATACCAAATTCAATTTTGTTTTCTCAATCTTTGACGGCTATTATTAATAATATATAATTATTAAGGTTTCATTGATTCAAAGATTC
This sequence comes from Trifolium fragiferum, assembly GCA_954870985.1. Classification (NCBI taxonomy): domain Eukaryota; kingdom Viridiplantae; phylum Streptophyta; class Magnoliopsida; order Fabales; family Fabaceae; genus Trifolium; species Trifolium fragiferum. Next base: position 9,810,080 of record OX940796.1, read on the forward strand.
ATCAACGAGCAACAACAAAAAAATGGGTATTCCTTCAGAACTTAGGGATGTTTGGGTCTCCAAAAGAAATTCTTTCATTATTGCTTCTCCTGATGAAGAGAGGAAGCTTTTAAGAACTAAAATATGTACTAATGGTATTTTCATTCTTTTTTACTTCACATGTTTTTCTTTTTATTGTTTAATTATTATAACATCATTATATAGATCACACATCATTGGTTCATTATTTTTGCATGCTATCATTATTTTAATGTTGGGTTAAATTTAAATTAATTGTAACCAATTAGTTGGGCTTAATGAGCTCCTCTAGAACGATATGTTTGAGAGAACTCAGTTCGATTTCTGGTGGGAACAATTTTTTACCGGGCTTTATTTAGGCCCCATTTCCCCGAAAACCGACAAAAAATAATTAGTTGTTACATGGCTAATTTGGTTTGTGGATCACCCAATGATTTTTTTTTCTTTCTAGGGGGGTTTTAGTAGTTAAAAGGAAACAAGGTTTTGTTTAGGATTTGTTTGAATATCCAATGTTGAATGGAGTGCAATGGATTGTGATTGAAGGAATGGTGTCTAATGTAATGATTGTTTGGATATTTTTATTATTGAATGAATGAAAAAAATGGATTATGTCTTGTGTCTCCCGTTCAATTGAGATCTCAAGTCGATTGGATAGAGCTATGACTAAACTGAAGTAGTCCTTAGATTAGGCAATTATGATCTCTTAAGCTAGCTTTGGAGTTGAATTAGGCGTAATATACAAATTTTAATATGGTATCAGAGTCTATCATGTATATGTTAATGGGCCATCTGTATTTCTTGAGCTAGCATTTGGAGTTGCGTTATACCTAAATTCCAAGTTCTAAGAGAAACGATGTAATTTAATATTGTTCGCTTTTGTTTCTGTTGGAAAATAATTATTGAATGGTGTGACATAGAACCAATCTAGTGAAGATTGTGAGGTAACTCTTAGGGTCGTATGATAAATGGAGGCGTGCGGTGTGGTTGAACTCTCAAATGTGAGGTGGGATCACTTGTGTTCAGCCACCTGTTTTGCAATGGGCGTTGCTGAAATGTGTCGAGTTTTGTGGAAAAACTCTTACGCTTCAAAACCCTTCAATGTAGGCTTAGTTGACAATGAAGAACGGAACAAAAACCTAACTGATACCGTTCTTTCCTCCCTGCAAAGGTGTTCATTTTTGTGTCGCCATTGCCTATGTGCTGCTGACTGCAATGCCTTCACCTTCTTCCTTGCCTTCCCCTCTTTTCTTTCTTGAGGGGCAATGACTTCCCCTGTTTTTTTTCAGTTCCCTGCCTTCCCCTGCACCTGCGGGCTGCGACTCAGTTTCTTCTTATTTATGAACTTATGAAGTTATAATTAACTCAGTTTAATGTTATGATTTAGAGGTTATTTTGTTTATGTATGACAGCTTTTATGCTTGTGTTTGTGTATTTACATTAAGTCCAATTTGTCCCTTTGATAGGATCTTATGAGTCGTGTAATGATCCCCGAGTTATGATCTTTCACCCACTTACGTTCCTATGTAGGATCTCGTGTTTGACTACAATGCATTGAACTATTATCACTTGTTTACTTTTCTGCTGATTGATAAAATCAATGTTAAACTTTATTGGAGTAGCATACATATATGCATGTTTTACCTGGCCAGTGGCCATACATCAAAAAAACTTCTTTATTTATTTCTCTCCGAGATTTTCATTTGGCCTTTTCTTAATATACAGAAGGCGTGCGTGCTGGATTCAAGGCAGCTGCCGTTACATGCGTTGTCACTACCGTGCCAACAGTAAGTAATTTTTCTTTCGGGAGAGATGCTTATAAAAATACTGTGCTATGTATTTTTTACATTATAAATAAAGTTTCATTTAAACAATGTTTATGTAATTTCGTGGATGCAACTTTCAGTTATAATAGAAGTCAGTGTATTAACCTTGGATATCCTTCATATTGCATTATGTCTTCCCCTACCATATATCCCTCTGGTAATATATATCAGATAAGCATAATGTTAGACCAAATTTACATTTTGAAACCTCTTTTCTCCTTACCAACTTCTGAAACATAATTAGCAGCATGATTAAGAAATATAACTTTATATCATTCTATTCCTTTCTATTCATGAATTTAAATTTTATTCGATGTTGAACTTTTCAAATTTGCAGTTGGCTGCTGTTCGCATGATTCCGTGGGCAAAAGCAAACCTCAATTATACCGCTCAGGCACTTATCATATCTGGTGGTACGATCTCAACTTAAAATAACCAAAATAATTGATTTAAAAGAGACATGCTATTATCTTTTGTATGAAGAAAAATAAATCTTTTCAATATTAATTTCTTCATAGTTATTTCTAATAGCTACATCTCAAGAAGCAATAAATCATGATACTAGCACATTAAGAAATTCATATATTCGTCGTGCATTACTCTATGAAAAGGATTGCTTGTTTTTGAAAATTCATGGAAAGACTGAATGCATATTAACACTAGTCCTTCGTTGGTGAACAGCATCCATTGCAGCATACTTCATCACTGCTGATAAAACTATCTTGGAATGTGCGCGAAAAAATGCAAAGCTTGAAGATTCTCTGAGACACAATCGTAACTCAGTTTGATCTTAGGCACTGCTATACTCGTTGCTAGTCTCAGTGAATGATTGAGCTACTTGTAATGTTCAACCTGTAGACCTGTTATAAAATCTTCCTCTGGGTCTGTCTCAGATGGATTTGAAGGTGTATATTCTTAAATAAAATAACTTTTTCGTGTTGTGTAATAGTTATATTCGGAATCAGAATTGCAACTCCAGTAATTATTGGAGTGGCTTTATAACGAGAATTTTGCAGAATTGATCTAGCTTGTTTTTTTGAAGTTGATGTACCATTTGTCACTATATTTTATTTTGAATTGTAATCTTTTATTTTAAGTAAAACTTGGTCACCAAGTTAATTTGAGATTTAAATATTGTTGATATATTTTTATGCAAGAATGATGAATATGGTGATTGTGCTTCTCTGCTCTGAGGGAGAATTAACTAACTTGGTGACCAGTTCTACTTTAAGAGTGTTAATATAATATTGATAATTTATTTTATTTTATTTTAACACTAGTTTAGTTGTTTCGCAACTATAATCGCACCATTTTGTGTTGTATAAATATCGAGTTAGGATCCTCTCTATTTTTTTTCTTCATTATTATAGTTGTGAAGAGTTTTATAATATATATTAAATTATTGGACCCACAAAAGGTCATATCATTGGATTTATATTCCCAAAACTTTAGTAACGGTAAAAATGAAGAAAACAAAAAGAGATCCTAACTCACAAATATCATACCTCTTTTGAGAATTATGGTAACACATAATTAGAATTTATGCGATTATTCCTTTTTCTTTTTTTTAACACAATTGGAGTGATTATTCTTAAAAAAATATGAAAAATTGAGGCAATTAATATATTTTAACCATTTTATGATAGAACTGTCACTCGAACCAAATTAGATGTTTCAGTGGACCGAATGCGAATACCGATGGTGAAAAAAAAACATCATTTTATGATTATATTTTTGGTTATAAAAGGGGCTAAATCCAAAAAAATTACATTACATAGCGAGTAAGTGGGGGAGAGAAACACTCCTAAAATCATCGGCAATAACATGATATATATACACGGTGTGTCTTGGGGAGCAAGACTTCTTCCGTTCTTCCTTCTTTTGTTAACTGATCAAGTAATCCTCTCTCTCTTTCTCTCTCATTATTAATTCAACTTTTATTATTATTATTATATTATTACGTATTATTTTGTAGGAAAATGCTATTTTTTTTTATTATTATTAATTATTTAAAGCTTAAAACTAAAACCTGAACGCACACAAAAACGGTTTAGGATTCCGACGACGCAATTTACGTCGGCGACGCCGCCGCTTCGCCCATTGTGTGTATCAATAGCAATGGCAATTCTCAAATCATCCGATTATTCAAATGCAACAACAACAACTGATCAGTATATTCCTTTCTACTATATACTTCACATTCTGTTCTTCTCAACTCATTCATTTCATTTTTCAATTTTTGAATGTCCGTTCTGTGGCAGATCATTGAGTGTTGAACAGAGGTTTGAGATCATAAGAAGCATTGGTGAAGAGTGTATCCAAGATGATGAACTTCGTAATCTCCTTGCAAACAAGCCTGATATTGTTTGTTATGATGGTTTTGAACCTTCTGGAAGAATGCACATTGCTCAGGCATCAATTTACATTTTTTTTTTATTATCTATATATAGAGTAGTAAATTTAATTTTGTTTAACAAAAGTGATTTTGGATTAACTTGATTTTGTAAAATTGATTTGTTAAAATTGTGTTTCAATGTCTTTTAAGCCTAAAAGTAATAACAAATTTGGTAAGGCCATGTTTGGATTAACTTATTTGAGTTGAGTTTATCTAGTGGTTTATCTAGTGGCATATAAGAAGTCTAGATTATTGATACTGATATGATACGCCGTATCCCGAGCCACATCCGTGTCATTTAGCCATGTAATATGCCGCGTTTGTGTCATTCGGCCGTATCATATGCTGTATCGGTACCATTTTCAGCCGTATCCCAAATGTTTCAACCATATTTTTTAAAAAAAAAAAAAAAAACTTAATTGTCGGATACTTCTCCAATACGTATGGGAAGTATCAGACTTGTATTGGTGTTGGATACGTGTCAGACACTGATACTTTAGCAAATTTGAGTACCGATACTTTAGTTTGGCATAAACACTAATGAGACTGCTTGAGAGCGCTTATGGAAACAGACAAGTTATAACATGTCCATAAGTTGTTTTCAGTTTATTTTCACATATGTTCTGGATAGCTTATGAAAATAGTTTGACTTTATAAGTACTTAATTGATAAAACTTATGCTATAAGCACTTAGTTGAGTTGTTTATCTGAATATCACCTAATTGTAGAATCTTCAACTTCAGTCAAACCAAGATTTTGAGGGAAAGTCAACTTTATAAATAATCATGTACATCTTATTTCACTATAATCACTTATGAAAAAATAAATTTTGTTAGACTTTATTATTTAACCAACTTTGTTGATTACTTGATTTATGTGGTGAATGGAATCTTTTGAAGGTGCTGTTTGCTAATGTAGTTATATTCTTTTACTTATGTATGTTTATAGGGTGTTTTGAAAGCAATTAATGTGAACAAGCTAACTTCTACGGGTTGCCGAGTCAAAATATGGGTTGCTGATTGGTTTGCTAAGCTTAACAATAAAATGGGAGGAGATTTAAAGAAAATCGAGACGGTTGGCCAGTACTTCATCGAAATTTGGAAAGCCAGTGGGATGGATCTTGAAGGAGGGAAAGTTGAGTTTTTGTGGTCGTCTAAGGAGATTAATGCCGGAGCTGATAAGTACTGGCCTCTTGTGTTGGACATAGCTCAGAAATTTAGGCTTAAAAGGATTATCAGGTTTCTCTTTTGCTAATAAAAATGCTTTCATATATGATCCACTAAATAAAGGATTTGGACTTGAAATGTTGTTTCATTTTTGGTTCTTCCAAATTGTAGGTGTAGCCAAATAATGGGACGAAGTGAACCTGAAAATTTGGCTGCTTCTCAAATAATGTATCCATGCATGCAGTGTGCTGACATATTTTTCCTCAAGATACATTTTTATCATTTTCCTATTTATTTTGAGCCTGCATTGACTACTTTAGCTTAAATAAAATATTGTTAACTTCACCTTAAGAAAACAATAATTCTAAACTTACAGAGTGGTGCCCTTATAGGCTCATGATTGGCTACTGTAAAGAACTGAAAAATAAATGAATGCACAATGATAGCAGTAAAAATGAAAATTTGAAATTACGATAGAAGTTCACAGCCCTGTTCTGTTCTTGGATGTTTCTGTCTTAGTTTCTTATTGTTTATGTTATATAAATTAGCTGATATTAATTTTCATTTCTTGTGTTTGGATATCAAGATGTTGTTATGCCATTTATTATGTCTTTAGCCTCATTTATAGTTGCCAATTTGCTTGAAACATATTGGTCAATAATGCATGAATCATTTTATCTTAAAATAGGCCGACATCTGCCAATTGGGAATGGATCAGCGAAAAGTAAATGTGCTCGCCAGAGAGTATTGTGATCTTATTAAGAGGAAGAACAAATCTATAATATTGTCACACCGTACGTATTCTCCAGATTTCTGTTAGATATTGGTTCATATATGAATAAGTATCAACGATAATTCTATGGTATTTGGGATATTATTGGATAATAAGAGAATGCTAGTGATGTATTATTATTGATACAAGAAAGGAATTATAGAAAAGTAACCAACCTCTAGGAATTAGAGAGCCTAGTCTCTCCCAAACCCAACCCACATAAGAAAACCACTCAATGATTATTATTCCTCATCCTTATTCTATTTATAATAATCAAACCCACTAACATAATGATAATATTTAATAAGCACTACCCCCACTAACATAATATCCATATTATATTTAATGAGCACCACACCCACTAACATAATGAGCTTAATTACTTGGACCTTTGGGCTTATGCCTGGCATACACATGTTTGATAGGAGGCTTACTAACAATACTCCCCCCTAAAGATTCACCTTGTCCTCAAGGTGAAGGATAACATAAGTGTCCGCCAGGGTCCCATAACTTGAAACAGAAAGATTGTGTTGTACATGAAATAAGAAAATTTCCTTCCGCATCAAATTTGCTCGCTGCTGTCAATCTTCTTGTGACAGGTTTTTGGGACGACATTGTTACCGACAATGGAACTTTCTTGTTCCTAGACTTAGGAATATCAGCAACCACCGTGTGAGAGTCGATGTACGGCAGTTTCGACATCAGCGGCTGTTGGTCTAACCATTCTGGTGGTGGCTGCTCATTTGGTTCATCTCTAAATCTCAATTCTCTTATTTTCCCAGTTGCCAAATTTCTTAAATGTGATGGCAATGGTGACATTGATAGTGAGTCTTCTGCCTGTGATGGATTGTCCATCTCTGCATCACTTCTCTGGACCTTTACTGGAATGACACTTATCAATGAATTTGTATTTTTCGCTTCGTCATCAACTGCACAAATTTTAACTTTAGTTTGAGATGTTATTGGCTCTTGTTTCTCTTCTTTAATTTCAGTGTTGCCTCTGTTTTCTTGGCCTTCATTTTCTGAATCCAGAAGACAATCCCAAACTTCAGGTTGGAATCTCTTTAGGATGGCCTTTGAAAAAGCCAACCAAGAAGTAATTGGATTTCTCTCCTTCCAAGAAATCCACCAATCAAGAGCATCTCCTCTCAATGCAAATGCAACAGCCCACCGAAATTTCATCTCTTCGGGCATTCTTCTTGACCCAAAATATTGTTCTGCCTGGATCAGCCACCAATAGGCATCCTTTCCATCAAATCTTGGAATCAATCCTACAACCATCTTCACAGAATATCGCTGGATCAGAATTGCTCTGATACCAGTGTTAGATATTGGTTCATATATGAATAAGTATCAACGATAATTCTATGGTATTTGGGATATTATTGGATAATAAGAGAATGCTAGTGATGTATTATTATTGATACAAGAAAGGAATTATAGAAAAGTAACCAACCTCTAGGAATTAGAGAGCCTAGTCTCTCCCAAACCCAACCCACATAAGAAAACCACTCAATGATTATTATTCCTCATCCTTATTCTATTTATAATAATCAAACCCACTAACATAATGATAATATTTAATAAGCACTACCCCCACTAACATAATATCCATATTATATTTAATGAGCACCACACCCACTAACATAATGAGCTTAATTACTTGGACCTTTGGGCTTATGCCTGGCATACACATGTTTGATAGGAGGCTTACTAACAATACTCCCCCCTAAAGATTCACCTTGTCCTCAAGGTGAAGGATAACATAAGTGTCCGCCAGGGTCCCATAACTTGAAACAGAAAGATTGTGTTGTACATGAAATAAGAAAATTTCCTTCCGCATCAAATTTGCTCGCTGCTGTCAATCTTCTTGTGACAGGTTTTTGGGACGACATTGTTACCGACAATGGAACTTTCTTGTTCCTAGACTTAGGAATATCAGCAACCACCGTGTGAGAGTCGATGTACGGCAGTTTCGACATCAGCGGCTGTTGGTCTAACCATTCTGGTGGTGGCTGCTCATTTGGTTCATCTCTAAATCTCAATTCTCTTATTTTCCCAGTTGCCAAATTTCTTAAATGTGATGGCAATGGTGACATTGATAGTGAGTCTTCTGCCTGTGATGGATTGTCCATCTCTGCATCACTTCTCTGGACCTTTACTGGAATGACACTTATCAATGAATTTGTATTTTTCGCTTCGTCATCAACTGCACAAATTTTAACTTTAGTTTGAGATGTTATTGGCTCTTGTTTCTCTTCTTTAATTTCAGTGTTGCCTCTGTTTTCTTGGCCTTCATTTTCTGAATCCAGAAGACAATCCCAAACTTCAGGTTGGAATCTCTTTAGGATGGCCTTTGAAAAAGCCAACCAAGAAGTAATTGGATTTCTCTCCTTCCAAGAAATCCACCAATCAAGAGCATCTCCTCTCAATGCAAATGCAACAGCCCACCGAAATTTCATCTCTTCGGGCATTCTTCTTGACCCAAAATATTGTTCTGCCTGGATCAGCCACCAATAGGCATCCTTTCCATCAAATCTTGGAATCAATCCTACAACCATCTTCACAGAATATCGCTGGATCAGAATTGCTCTGATACCAGTGTTAGATATTGGTTCATATATGAATAAGTATCAACGATAATTCTATGGTATTTGGGATATTATTGGATAATAAGAGAATGCTAGTGATGTATTATTATTGATACAAGAAAGGAATTATAGAAAAGTAACCAACCTCTAGGAATTAGAGAGCCTAGTCTCTCCCAAACCCAACCCACATAAGAAAACCACTCAATGATTATTATTCCTCATCCTTATTCTATTTATAATAATCAAACCCACTAACATAATGATAATATTTAATAAGCACTACCCCCACTAACATAATATCCATATTATATTTAATGAGCACCACACCCACTAACATAATGAGCTTAATTACTTGGACCTTTGGGCTTATGCCTAGCATACACATGTTTGATAGGAGGCTTACTAACAATACACTGTACATTCTTCCCTTCAATATAGGATATACAAACGCTTTGAAGAGTTGGTTGTCGACTATGAAAGTGGAGAGTTACATCCAGATAACGTCAAATTGGCTTTGTCGAAGTCATTGAATGAAATTCTAGAGGTAATGTTTACCGATTATGTTTATGCAACTTTTGTTACTCCTTACCTCTTACTAGATAGGCAATCTTTGTACTCGGCACTGAAACAATGAATGGTTTTGGTATGAACATACTTCAAATTTATCACATTCCATATTCTTATGACTATATTGGGGAGTCTTCTTGTAATACGTCGGGTTTGAAATTTAAACGTTGTGTTATTGATTAATATACGATAGATCAAGACCCTTAATTAGTTGCGACTACCAGAGTAGAGCTAGGGGAAATGCAAAGGCTAATACACTCTGATGTGGATAATGGCATGAGCTATTATGATTAGTTAGTTAAGCGAATGACTAAAAAGGTAAGGAGGAAGGTTAGCCTGTTAGGCGAGGAAAGGATATGATAAAAATAGTGGGAATTTGGGAGGGAGTGGGACTGTGGGGTTTTTAAACATTCAGGAAATCATTTATTCTTTACACGGGTCCCTGTCATTGATTCTGCACCCACCTTGGGTCAGGATTCAGAATTTGGTTTTCATTAAAAAAATAAATCATTCTTTTTGCTGATTTGAGACCAGTTCTATCAATATATTTAATTTGTTTTATCCATCATTACCATCTGATCTCCTAGTAAAGCACTATATCTGCTTTATAGTGTGTTGTTTACACTTCATCTTTCTGTATTTCTATTGACTAAATATTAAAATGTAATCATGTGTAAATTAAGTGAGAGGAAAGATAGTTAAGAGTCCAGATGCTACCCTTATGCTTAGGCTTCTCTGGAAAATGTGCCCTATTGGTGTTGATTGCATTTTCCAACTATTCCTTATGTGCTTGATCATAAAAATAGTAGTGATGTTATATCCTATATTTTTGTGAACTCAGAGGTAAAATCTTTCTTTCGTTTCTTTATTTCCATTATATGGCACAAATTAAATGATTGCTTCTTGGAATATGCAGTCTGTAAGGGAACACTTTAAAAAAGACGAGTATGCTAAAGGGAAACTAGAAGAAGTCAAGGTTAGGCTCGTCTGCAATTAGTAATTTACATAAAACAATCATTTTGATGTTGTATATATGTTTTGTCTATGAATATACACTAAACTAAATTTGTTTTTGGTTTGCAGCGTTACCAAGCCACCACGTAATGTGCTGATTCAGGCTAATTTTTTTCTTTGCCATTAAATTTAAATTGTTATTAAATCCATTTTTTTGACTTGTATAATATGGTGGAGGTACTTTTATGTTTGAGAAATGTTGGTAAATATCAGTAAGTTTCAATTATTGCCGTATGCATCTTTGGGGTGTGTTGATTCCTGCAGCATGTGTAAAAAGTTTATGTATTTTTTTGGATGAAACTCTGATAAACGAGAGAAAAGAAATAGCAATGTCATTATGTTAAATCATTAAGCCACTGACTCAATAGTTGTTGTCCAGGAAACCAATGGCAATGGAGGAAGCAGCAGCCGCAGAAGCTCTTGAAACGTTATCTATGGATGAACTATCCAATTCAAACGCAACAACTCAGCAGTAAGTTTCTGCTACTGCACTCTCCTCAAATCCCAAGGTTTCAGTTCAATTTTCAATTTCCGTGGTGCTATGTTTTTCTGTTGCAGGTTGTTGCAGAGGTTTGAGATTGTGAGGAGTGTTGGGGAAGAGTGTGCTCAAGAGAACAAGCTCCTTAACATCCTTGCCAGCAAGCCCGAACCTGTTTGCTATGATGGTTTTGAACCTTCGGGACGTATGACCATTGATGAGGTCATTATTCTCAATATTAGAATACACACACACACACTCATAAAATAAAAAGGAAATTGAAGTCTAGATCGATAGGGGGTAAATAGTTTTGTGTCTATGACAACCATGATTTAATATTTTAAGTTGATTTGGTACTGAGTTTGAAGGGTCTGTTGTGATTGCTTTTAATCCTAAAATCAAATTTGTTAAGTGGACATTTTTAACTTAATACAAAAGCTGTGTTTCTAACACCGAGTCAAATTGAGATTTGGATGTGAAATCAATTTTTTAATTTGAAACTGTTCACTTTACTAGAATAATAATGTTTGCAAGAAGGCAAAATAGACAACCATATATGTCAATCTCCACTTTGAAATCAACATATACTTAGTCGATCACTTGATTTCCATGGTGATGGGAAATTCTTTTGAAGTTGTTGTGTGATTATATAGTTACATTCTTTTACTTGTGTATATAGGGTATCATGAAAACAATTCATGTGAACAAGCTAGTATCTGCTGGTTGCCGAGTCAAAATAGTGATTGCTGATTGCTTTGCTAAGCTTAATAATAAAATGGGGGGAAATTTGAAGAAAATTGAGACGATTGGCCGTTACATGATTGAAACTTGGAAAGCTATTGGGATGGATCTAAAAGGAGGAAAAGTTGAGTTTTTGTGGTCGTCTAAAGAGATTAATGCCAGAGCTGATGAGTACTGGCCTCTTGTGTTGGATATAGCTCAGAAGTTTAGTGTACAAAGGATTCTCAGGTGAAAATTATTTCCTATGATCCACTGAATAATGGGTTTGAGCTTCAAATGTTGTTTTATGTTTGGTTCTTCCGATTTATAGTTGTAGCGAAATAATGGGACGAATTGAACATGAAGAATCAGCTGATACTTCTCAAATATTCTATCCATGCATGCAGTGTGCTGACATTTTATTCCTCAAGGTACGTTTCACTTTTTTCCGATATATTAATGCCCGCATTAATGACTAAAAATACATTGTCAGCTTGACATTTGAATAAAATCATTATGAACTCATAGAACATTGTCCATATAGGCTCAGTATGGTTGTTGTTAGTCTACAGTAGAGAACTATTAAATAAATGAATGAATGTATCATGATGGATATTTAGTTGTTCACAGCTCTGGATGTCTTAATTAATTGCCTTTCAGTCACTCAACAATTTCTCCCCTTAAACTTCAATTGTTTTATTTTTGGATTTTTTCGAACTAGTTTCTTATTGTTTCTATATGCAAACTAGGCTGGTATTAGTTTTTATTTCTCATGTTTAAGTCTCTTGTTGTGTTGTTTATTATGTCCTAGCCTCATCTGTAGTTGCCAATTTGCTTGAAATATATTGGTGAATACTGCATGAACCTTATGATCTTAAAATAGGTCGATATTTGCCAAATGGGAATGGATCAACGAAAAGTAAATGTGCTTGCGAGAGATTATTGTGATATCACAAAAAGGAACAAACCAGTTATTTTATCCCACAGTATGTATACTCCAGATTTCCTTTCAGATAGTTTATATTTATGTTGTATATTGCTTACAAATTGATTTTGGGGTGATTTTCAGACATGTTACCTGGTCCACAACAAGGGCAGGACAAGATGTTAAAAACTGACCCATCAACATGCATTTTCATGGACGATACGGTGGTAAGTTGCTAATAGTGTATTACTCAGGTCTTTTCATAACAAATAGTTGACATTTTAGGTTTATTGAAAAACTAAAGTATCTAGCTTATAATAGATCATATATTTGTTATTCAATGAATCTAAAAAGTGATATGATTTTATGAGAATTATTTTTTTGTAATTTTGTTTTAAATATTTCGTGACTAGTCAAACTTCGTATATAATAGGGTGAAGTGAAGAAGAAAATAAATAGTTTTATTGCCCACCAAAGATTGTTGAGGGAAACCCATGCTTTGACTACATTAAGCGCATTGTCTTACCGTGGTTTAACGAGTTTACTGTGGAGCGTAGTGATGATAATGGTGGGAATAAGTAAGTTTTCGTATTTTCTGCTTGAAACTTCATATATTTCATAAGAGAAGTAATTTCTTCATTTTCATTATGGCTTCCTTAAGTCTGTTATATCTACCTTTTCTTTTCTTGTGTTAAATTTTTTGTTTTTACATGTTTGTGCTTCCATTCATTTTAGGACGTTCAAAAGCTTTGAAGAGGTGGTTGCTGACTATGAAACCGGAGAATTACACCCGAAGGACCTTAAACTAGCTTTGTCAGCGTTATTGAATAAAATTCTCGAGGTAATGTTTATTAGAAACAATAAACATGTAGTTTTCTTTTTAAACACCAAAGTCATTAGTTAATTGTTAATGTTAGTATTTCTCTCCTTCTTAAGGACTTGAAATTTGGTCGTTTTACACCTTAACTCTTTTAACTCAGTTGAGCTAGTCAACCTCGCCTTTAAATGATTGTTTCTTGGAACTTGCAGCCTATAAGGGAACACTTTAAAAACGACAAGGATGCTAAAGAGCTACAGGAACAATTCAAGGTCGGGCTTGTTTGGAATTAGTAAAATAATCAATCATTTTAATTTAAATGTTTGTATATATAAGTTTGTCTATCAAAAATAGGGGTGTCAAAATTATCCGTTAATCCGTTATCCATCCAATCCATTCAAAAATTTATTCATCCAATCCATCCATTAACAAAAAAATTAGTTAATGGATTGGATTGAATCCATCCACTTAATTTTAAAATCCAATGGATTATTGTTTATTATTTTTTGAAAATCCAATGGACTATAGTTTATTATTTTTTACAATTCTAAGGATAGTCACTTTTGTTATTAAAAAAACAATTCTTTAAATAAATGTATTTCTTTGCAAAAATGTATTATTAAAAAACTGTAAAAAAAAAAAAAAAGTTTTTTTATGGAAAAAAAATTAAAATACTGTTTTATTAGTTTAAGAAAAAATAATTGTTTCTTTCTTAAAAAAAAAGTGTCTTTTAATGCTCTTTAAAAAACTGAATTTCTTTTAATGTTTCTTTAATGTATTATTAAATTTTCCTTTTAATATTTAATAACAATTTAATATTATATTTTATTATTAATTTTATAATTAAGGTGGTTGGTGGCTGAAGCCCCCGGAGCACCGCCGGACCACCACCGGACTGCCGCCGACCACCGCCAACTCGCAGGAAAATATGGACCCCTCCGCCGTGGACCGCCGTCCGCCGCCGGACCACCGCCGGCCTTCCGTTGACCGGCCACCCACCACATACTTTTATTCATTATTAAAATATTACACTATTTAAATCCTATTATTAAAAAAAATAAATTTTAGTGTAGAAGGAATGTCTTGGGCTTACTATGTTTGGTTTGGGTTGGGCTTAGTGAAAAAATAAATTTGGGTTGATTACACATCAATCCATTAAAATAAAAATTATGTTTTAAAAATAATAAATAATCTGTTTTAATAATTATATATATATATATATATATATATATATATATATATATATATATATATATATATATATATATATATAATATTTAGTGTTTTATGAAATTCAAAAATAATATTTGAATTAATTTTGTTGGATGAATTGGATGAATTTTATCTCTAAACGGATGGATTGGATTGGATTCTTTGATCTCATTTTAATGGATTGTTAATGGACAAATGGATTACTTTGATCCATCCATTAACAATCCAATCCAAATCCATCCAATCCATCCATTTTGATACCCTAACTGGTACTCCTCTTTCTTTCTTTGTTCTTTAGATGCATTTGATATGTATTAAAGAGTAATGACCGAACATAACAGTATAAGACATAACACATATAGCAGAACAACACAAATCAAACTTTTATGATATTAAACAATTTTTTGTCCTATACGATATTTGGTGAACAAAATGATATTTTGATATTTTAGACAACTTGTACTTGGGATAAAACGTTATGTCTTAGTTTAGTAGGGACAAAATATTGTGTCCTTACCTCCCAATTTGTCCTGCCTCCCAATTTGTCCTGTCTGTGAATCAATTATACAATCAAGTTGTTGTGTACATAAGTCCATTATTTTGTAGTTGATGAAAGACACCTTAGTCCTACTGAATTTTGTAAGTTTTGTTACACAAAAACGAGTTTGTTAAAGTATCGGTCCTCTTCTTCCCCATTCCCGCTCCCTCCATTAATATCGGTGTCTGTGAAATTTTGAGAGAACGATTCGATACACATAACTTGAAATTGTGTCATCATCATCATCATCATCCTCCTCAACACCTTCAAATGACTCATTCAGGTAATTTTTAATCTAATCGTAGAATCCATCATTCCTGTGTTTCTACTTTGTCATTTCATTGCGTCTATTGAATCATTTCGATTTGGATAAAATCCGTTACTTTCATTCTTCACACGCTTTTCAGATTTCGGTATAGATTTAAAAAATTGTTTTTTTATATACCTTCATGAGATAGTCTTTACATACTTTGTGATAATTAACCAACACTTCAAAATCTCATGAAAATATATTAGACACTGCTAAATTTCAGTAACTCTGTATTTTAGATATGTATATCTGTTATAGTGTATTAGGTTTGCCAGACTAGCTAAATATATGATGAGTTAGTGTTAACGTGCGCGCCCGTCATGGCCTGAGATTGGGTCGTGACAAAGTTGGTATTCAAAATAACTATTTTATATGGTGAACATTAATTTTGTTGTATAAAACTTCTCAATGTGTAGGAATCATGACTCATGAGAGTGTGAAGATAGAATCTGATGACGCATAACTGTCAATAGAATTGCCCGGTGCATTTTTTTTGGCGACTTGGGTTTTTTCTTGTATGTACCCATGAAATTGAGCTATCAACAGAGTGGAGTTTACAATACTCGTACTAAGATTTTACTGTCATCGTTGTCGGCAATGGTGGCTGAGTCCACAACTTTCCCGATAGACCTGATAAAGACCAGGCTCCAACTCCATGGTGAGTCGCTTTCCTCAAGTCGTCCAACCGGTGCATTTCGGATAGGTTTGGACATTATTCGGGAACAAGGTCCTTTTGGCCTTTATAAGGGTTTGTCTCCAGCAATTTTAAGACATTTATTCTACACACCTATTCGAATTGTTGGATATGAGCACCTAAGGAGTGTTATTTCTGCTGATAATGGATCGCCCTCTATCATTGCCAAGGCTGTTGTTGGTGGAATCTCTGGTTGTATGGCTCAGGTGAGAACCACATGGTCTGGAATGTGTTGTATATTTGTGTAGAATTTTTGTCAATTTATTCATTTCTCATAGTAAATAAATAAGATTTGTAGTTGAATTTTATTTATACCTTGTCATTTGAAAATGTTGAGCATCAATATCAATATTATATTTAAAGGAAAAGAGGTCCAAAACTCATCTGGATCAAATGTAGTAAAGTTACTGTCTCTTGATTTTGAATTCTGTAGTTATGAGGTTCAAGAACATATATGTGGTATTTGTACGTCATTCGATTTTTTGGTTTGAACAATTGATTGATTCATTATAAGTAAGCTATAGCATGACTTTCGTGTATTTTGATTGATATTTATCTTAGTTAGTAGTGAGGTTATCCTAGTAGAGCTCATGTAGGAAACTAGCGAGTCAATTCATTACATATCATCCGCCTTGTCTTGGTCTTGGTCCTGGTCTAGGCGATTCAGCCTAAGTGAGAGAGATCCGCACGGATTTCTGGTTACCTTTGTTATAATATTCTAACATTCCCTCAAGCATAAGCTTTACTAAGTTTTAAGCTTGTTACAAGTAGCAACTCACAAATGTTAGACAAAATACAACCAATCTCAATCAAAGAACTTGGGAAACTAAAATCCTTTAACAAAGTGTAAACATTGATAAAAAAAAAATGAAGAAATATCTGCTGACCATTGTGATAAAATGAAATTTTACTGATATAATTTCCGATGCATAGTAGTAGCATAAATTTTTTGGGGATGAACCCTTGTTTTCCTATGCAAAGTTTAGAATTACAAATTTATTTATATTTATATTATTTATGATTTATGATGAGTAGTACAGGTTATAGCAAGCCCAGCTGATCTTGTCAAGGTGAGGATGCAAGCTGATAGTCGAATGATGAGCAGAGGTCTTCGACCTCGATATTCAGGGCCATTTGATGCTTTTAACAAAATCATTCAAGCTGAAGGATTTCAAGGACTGTGGAAGGGTGTTTTTCCTAATATCCAAAGAGCCTTCTTAGTGAACATGGGGGAATTAGCCTGTTATGATCATGCGAAGCAATTTGTTATTAAAAGTAGGATAGCCGAAGATAATGTTTATGCCCACACATTAGCTTCCACCATGTCAGGTCTTGCGGCAACTTCTTTAAGTTGTCCGGCCGACATTGTCAAGACTAGATTGATGAATCAGGCAGCTAAAAAGGAAGGGAATGTCTTATATTGTAGCTCCTATGATTGTTTGGTAAAGACAGTTAAAGTTGAAGGAATAAGAGCACTATGGAAAGGATTCTTCCCCACATGGGCAAGGCTTGGTCCATGGCAATTTGTGTTCTGGGTTTCCTATGAAAACTTTAGAAAATTTGCCGGGCTCTCTTCTTTCTAGGATAATATTTTGAATTATGCTGTTAAACATTCATTCAAGATAAACTCACAATTCACAGCCTCAAGAGTGAGTGCACACACTGAAACTTCTTTCTGTTGCTTGTACTATTATTTGGAAGCCTTTCTGTGCAGTTACCAGTTACATTATCTCCAAGTGTTACCTTTTTTTTTTAACTTTCAATTTATATCGATCTTATTTATTTTAGAATAAATTTCACTCTTATTTTTCCTCAAAGATAATTATTAAGTCACACTGTTATGCTCTTTTTGGTTTTGGAAAAATAACCTCAGGAGGATGTTATTCGTACAGTTTGCGACAATGGGAGTCCAATGCAAGCGGACCTTGAATTACTTAAAACTGGTATATAAAAAAGAACACAGATGGCAGAATGATTGGTTTCATTGTTAATTATATCAAAAAATAGTTTCACATTTTTATGTTACATACAATATGTAATGTTTATATGTGGATTAAATGTTTCAACTGTCTCTTTCACTATGAGATGCTTGTGCAAGTTGATGTTGATGGTTATGGTGTACATGCCTATAATATAATTCAATTATATTTGCACCTGCTTTGTATACCTTTGACAGAGAAGATCTTATTTGGATAATATAATTTAATGAACAATACTCTTTGACTAAGGAAATCCTATAAAATGTGTAAGGAACTCAAATAGCTAAAACTTATCAGCATTCATTTACATGTGGCAAAAGGGATGTTATACTCGTCCATTTATCGTGCTTAATCCAAAGCCCAAACCTGCATAAAAAATCCGCGAGGAAGTTAAGTTACCACGAAGGAAGTTGGTTAGTTTGTTATATCATGACTGATATTATGATGAGTGTCTGACCTGGATCTTTCCTTCAGAGGAACCAACAAAAAGCATCATGCCATCAACATCTGACACTAATGATGTAATTTCTGTGTGACCGCCTGCCATTTTGATGGAAGCGACTCGAGTGAACTTATCTTTCAGCCAAATTTTGTACCGGCAAATATGAAGTCACTGTTGATGGTTGCATGATGGATGTCGAGTCCAGTTGAGAGTGATCCCACCACCATTTTGGTGGAAAGTGAAATTATCTTACATCAATTTGAAGGAAAAGTTAGTTCTGCAAGAAAATATGATTTATCGGTAATGACAGTAAATTTGGAACAGAACAATAACTGACATATATACCTTTCCTGCAGCTGCATCAACAGAAGAACCACAAGCAAAGAGGGAATCATCGTGAATTTGAATGGAGTGTATGGTTTGTTTTCCCAACAATTTTCTTGTACCAGTGAAGAATGAAGTTGATGTATATTTGGATAAGTCAACCTCCTGCCATCATTCAGCGCATAATTCTTAAGGTAAGATGAACTATTTCAAGAGAAGCTTTTGTATGTTTTTTGTTAGAGTTTTATATTTTGAAAATAGAAAGAACATATGGATCTTAATGAACTCTTAAGCAATACTAGTTGGTTGGTTTACTTCTTCTGCTAGATAGAAAACGAAGCAAGGTAAAGGAATGTTTACCTGTATGCTGTAACCAGAGCAACCGCAATACAGTTTGTCGCCGGCAACAGCAAGGCGTTTCACATATTTGTTGAAATTGATGAGCTTTGGAGTATCTAACCAATTAAAAACCTGTAAAATATCAAGTTTTTATCAATTTTATCTTATGATGGAACTAGATTTCTTTTGAGTTGTTCAGCAATATATAAGGCTTGCCTTAACTCCTGTTCCTTGAGTTACATAGCATGCCAATTCAGCATTCGCTGCTAGCTCATACACTGCCTCCTTAACGTCATAAACATCTATACATTTAATCCCTTCAGGTTTAATAGTCCAAACATGTACATAAGAAGTATTATTCAATGGTGCATATCAAGTACTATGATTAAGCTAGATGGTCAACAAAAGATGCAGGAAATTTAGGAAGCTAACATGAAGCTAAGTTCAGATATCAAGTACTATTGCTTATTCTAGTAAATTTCATTAATAATTTATTATGCGAAAGTACTTGTTAATCCTCGTCACCTCAAATATTAGCAACATTAATTGTTATGGAAAACAAAGTACGGCCAACAAAATATTTGACCAATTTTTCTGCGACATAGCATGATGGGTTACCCGGATTGTTTTGTCCAAGGAAGAACTGTATAGTCTATCAACAGAAGAGCAAAGTGATGTGACAGCTTTTTTGTGCTCACGAGTTTCTTGAATTACTTGCGGTATTCTCTTCCTTGCGTCCCATACCTAGGAGGAAATCTTAATGTTAGAAAACACAGCTAGACACAGACGGACAAAACCACACTGTTTATGTTTGTTAGGATACTATACCTTGATAGTTCCATCAGCATGTCCACTCAAGACCTGACCATTGAGGTAAAGCAAAGAAAGAACCTCTCCATTTGAGCTCAAATCTAACTCTACTACTTCTTTACAACTCCACAACTCTGTCTATAGAATAGAGAATTAAAGTACTTACTTTTCTAAACATATGTGTTACATGAAATGAACTGTATCCCAAATCACTACTCCACTTACCACATCAACAGAATTTAAGTTTAGTAAGGCTTTCAATATATCAGCTGCAACTGTTGAATACTTCTTCAGCTTCCTCAAGATTCTGTAGATGCTTTTAGCATAAACTCTAAGTGCTTCATGAGCAGCTGAAACATCGCAGTTTTATGTTTAGTGTACTCCTTTGTATGAATATTTTTTTTGACTCAACTTCTCTGTATAATAAACATGCAGATAATGTTTGCATGACTAATATAAAAAAACCTACTTGGATCACTAATGAAAGACTTCAAAGCTAGGGTAGCCAGGATCTTTTCCTCTAGGTTCTTGGATGACTGGAGGACATTTATAAGTGCATCGAGCAGGGATTTCCGAGCAATATCCCTTACACCAGTATCTGGTAGAGTGAAGAGCATGTGTGCGAGCCATGTGGCAAGAACAAGGCAAGATTTTGCCATCTTTAAGGAGTTACTCTTTAGGCATTCTTCCAAAGCTTGAAATATTGAGCCATTTTCGTGATTGCAAAGTACAGAAGCTACCCTTTTCTGCCAAGATTTCATGGCATTTTTTTCATCCTCCTGTGTAAGAAAAGTTTGTATTAGTATCATGAGAAATCAATTATCAACCAGGCCAAAAATAACAATCGTAATGGCGCTTATCCTCGAACCATTGTTTCCATTAAATCATTGTCATGGTGTCCCAATTGCTCGGCCTTCATTAAAACATTGTAAGGCTGATCAAATCCTGCAACCTTCAGCAACCAAGCTTCAGTATACGACTTTCCTGAGGAAGTGACATGTCCGATAAGAAATAGTAAAGCATCCAAAGCCTTCATTTGATTATTTGAGAAGTCCTTTTGCCAAAGTGCTTCTATCAGTGTCTCTACAGCTTCTTCCCTGTAAATGCTCATCTTTCGTGGTTCAACCTGAAGTTGACAGGAACAAAAATAATATTGAGGAAACAAGAGAGAACAAGTTAAATTTTAAGAACAATAAATTTAACTAACAAGGCTCACCAAAAGATCCAGCTGAATAAGAAGACTGGAAACAGCAATTTGATGTTCCATTGGAGCCATCTGAAGATATACAAGAAATGTATGCATTGTACTGAATGCTCCTTCATCTTTGATTATCTGTAATAACTGATTGCTGAACGTCCTTCTGTAACATCATAAAAACAAAATAGTAAAATCAGTGTTGAACAGGAGCGGCTCAACAGTACATTTTTCGCAAAGCATATCTTCATTCATGGTTTAGTAAAGGTAACTTGCCTTCCGTTAAAATGTGGCGAGTATTTAACAGGAAAACATTTAGGTATGCCTATGGCTGATTAATATGAAAAATCTGTGCTTTTCCCATCTAATACCAGTTATTGTTGGTGAAAACATGGTATCATTGTTGCTTTAGTTTCGCCAGTTTAGTGTAAACATAACGGTGATACTTCTTAAATGAATAATAATATGGTTTCTATCGAAATATTGAACACGATGAAAACAGTAACATATGAATGAATGTTTCATTTAAGTACATAGTTGACAAAGGAAAATTTTGCTTATTGTAAGGTACCTATTCAATCGAACCAGTTCTGAGAGAAACTCCACACAGATTCCTCTCACGCTATCATTTCCAGCATGAAATAATTCAAGAATAGGCGACAATTCAATTCTATTTGCTATTGAGATCTTGCAACTTTTTTCAGCTTGCATACAACACAAAAGTATGGAAATGACAGACCTCCTTCCTTCCATTCTGTCCAAATACTTTACTATGGCTGGAATTCCATTTGCCGAGATAACACTTGAAGCATTGACAGACCTGTTATATTCATCCTCTCCCATTAAAATTTGCTCAAGAATTGCTATGGAAGCATCTCCGGGGTCTATAGATAACTGAAAACCATCTATATCCTCATTTTTGTTCTGGATTACTTGGATAAGAGAGGGTATAAGTTCATGTTCTGAAAGCTGAGCAAAAACTGGCCGTAGTTGGTAAATAAGAAGTGCAGCCTCAAACAAACCATTCTTAAGTAGAGTAGCCAAGCAATCGAAATCAGAATCTACACTATTAAGTGTTTCTCCAACTCTTTCATCTTGATAAATTTCTTACAACTCGACTATTACCGGAAATTAGGTTCTTGCCAAAGTTCAGAGGAAACACTTGTGGATTATCAACAACACTCGTCAACTAAAGGTGGGGGCAAGATCCGTATACGTCGGGACGGTTAGCTTAAAATAATTTAATATATATATATGAAAGTAGTGGTGACCCAAGCCCTACTAGGGATAAATAGGTAGAGAGAGTAAATTCTCCATTAGCGACTTTAACAAGTCACACTTGGTTAGATTATCCCGACCTTAGTACGTTACTTATCATAGTTGATTTATGATTCGAGGATTGTGTTGTGCTTGCCTTATTTGATTAATTGATTAAATGTTTATATATTTGGATGATTGTGGAATAAGAAACAAAATAGATTATTTCTCGAAGAAATAGAGGGAACAACATAGTAGAAATTAAGAAGTTGATCCTTCATCACGTAAGAGAAGTTAAATACCTTGATTAGTTGTATTTGGTTGGGTTATGGCTAGGCAAGACTTGGTGGACTATGTCTCTTACGGTCACCTCTCTTACCTGGGAAGTCAATAATATACTATTCATGGTACGAACCGAACTTACTGTGTAAAGATAAGAATTCGGAAAGTAAGGAATGAAGGAATATGACGAGATGGTTGAGTGATCATATAGACTTGCATTTAGGAATATGTAAGTCCACCGCCGTACGGTATGGGACGTACAAGGTTGATCAGCTGCCTAAATCCTGACGAGGATTATTATTGCGCATTTGGCAAGATGGGATCTTGGCTTGTTTTCTTAGGGGTGATCGACTTATAACGTTGGACTCCATGTGAAGTCAGGTGGCGTAGCTCTTGGTAATTGGGAGTACGTTGGTGGCATGTGATCTCGTGATGCCTGATCTTGGTAATTGGGATAGGTGTCCTTGATAGCGTCTAATGGCCTGAGTCAGCATATAGATTATGGATGCATTAGAATAAGCAGACAATGAGGACAAATAGATAAGTGAGAAAGAAACGCTTGTTTGAATACGTGTGTTTGTCATATATATTGTTATTTTACACCCTATCCCCACTTTTAAACTTGTACGCTTTCTTAGCCCTGTATTCTTCTTTGTCTTGTACTTTTGGGTTGATCAATGACGAACAGACGATGGTCCAAACTCCCCATCACATATCGATTGTTCCGGAGAGGAGGCTATGGAGTGACGTGGAAGTGAGCTGAGGTCGAAGAATGGTTGCGTTTAGAATAACGCTAATTACACCGCTACTATTATGTATTGGTATTTCTATGGTCAGTATAAGAGTCAGTCTTGTTGGACTTAGGAAGTCCTTTTATGTTGTCCTAAGATTTTCTTTATGAACTTTTCTGTAAGGTTTTTTATCTATGTGACAGTGTCGCCAGACAAATAAGTTATGTCCAAAATCTATATGTAATATTTTGAAAACATATGTTTATGAATGAGTGTGTTTCAAATAACTAACTAAGTCTTGTAATTTAAAAAGATTCAAATTTTCCGCATTTTTATAAAAAAAGATTTCAAGTGTTTAGTTAGAATTTCACTAATGGGACAAGGGTCGTCTCATGAAACATGTCCATGGCCGATAGCTTCATTACCCCAAAACAAAACAAAACAAAAAAGAAAATATAAAACGAGACATTAATAAAAATCCATCCAACAGAAATGGTAAGAAAAGAGAAAAAAGAAGCAAATGGATGTTAAGAAAACAGAGGAAAAGGAAGAGAAGATCGCACCAACCATTGCAATGAGATTTTGAAGATCGCACAAAATGGAGTTCCAAATGTTGAGGAACTCAACTACAGAATAGTGATGACATGGGATGATACCAATACCAAGTTGAAATTATAGGATTTACACTTTTAATTTATCAAGAGAGAAATTGAAAATATTATAATTTTGATTTTGATACTTGATTCGGAATTACAATATTTATTGACTAGATAATGGTAGTAGTATCATGCGATGCATAATCCGATCCGACCCCATGATGTGAATCATTGATCTATATATCGTTTTGGGTGTGAATCGCAGGGGGGCATCATTTGAATCGCAAGGTATCTTTCAAGTCGCAGGGCGCATCGTTCAAATCGCAGGAATCGCATCAATTGGTTTGAATAGCGAAATTCAAGCAGTGGAGCGGAGCAGGACGACTGACCCAATTTCTTTTGGCAATATTTTAAAAAAACTCTTCACAGAGGCCACAAGTTTTAGAATTTCTAAAGTCATGGGTCGTTATTATACATTAAAAAACAAAAGTTAAAACTTTCATCATCGATCGAATAGAATAGTATATATGAAGTAGAGACACCAAGAATGGAAGAAAGATTATTGAAGAAGTCATATGAGCTAGAGGGAATTAGATTTCTCTTACTAGTTTTTCTCTTACTATTCTTAATGATATACATTTGCACCATTAGCAGTAGTATAGATCTACTACAACCTTGTCATGTAAATGTGGAGTCACTGATCTTTTAAATAAAAGACCTTTTAAATAAAAGACAATGCCTACAGTTTGCATTGCCTATTTTCTCAATCAAACATTTTATTCTCTTCAACTTATTAATTACTCCAGAAAAGTATACATCGTAGCAATTTGCATTAGACTTAAAAGGTGCCGCGTCGCCATTAATGAAGAGGATAAGTTTAATCCCAGAAGAAGATAACAAACAGGGTTTTAAAATATATGAGAAGACTCTAATCACTTTCAAAGAAAATGACAAACCAGATTTCTTCTTGAAACATTCTGAAAATTTCTTTGATGTACAAAGACAAATGAGTGATAGATATATTTGGGTTATGCTAATAAGAAGATACATATTATAGTCTAATTTCAGGAACAACTGGCATGTTTAATTAGTGTTAGATCACTTTTTTATAGTAAATATGATACCTAACCACAAGTTTGAAAGACGCCGTTTTCAAAAGTTATTCTTGCAAACTGTAATACAAAATTAATAAACATATTCATCACGTTCAAAGCCCATTTGTCATATAATTGTCAAACAATAAAAGCTCCAAAATCTTAGTTCTGTACTCTCTAACAGAGGAGAATTTTTTTTCTCCTTAACAAAATTTGACTCAAATGTAGCTTTAAAACAATTACTTAGCTGCAACATACACAAAGTTAGATGTATAATGTTCTTGTCATGACATCCAAGTATGCAAATACACATTTGAGTGCAATCAAACAGTTAAGGACCAATTAGTTGCAGAAGTTCTGCTGCACTGGGCCTATCAATTGCATTTGCACTTGTCATTTTGCGCAGCAGACCCACTTGTTCTTCTGCCTTCCAATCAACTGGCAGCCTCCCATGATTAATAAAATTTGACACAACTGTGTTTCTCTCTGTGTCTGATCCCATGGGATAACAACACAACTCAAAGTAGATGATGCCCAGACTATATATGTCAACCTTCATATCAACTTTGGAATCTTTCCGTGCAATCTCGGGAGCATTATATAGCGGGACTCCAACATAAAGACTGTTGGGAACAGCTCCACCGTCTTTGCAAAATGTAGCTGAGAAAAAATATATTACATATTACAAATAAATTAATTTTACATGTATCAACATAAACTACCGATTCTAAAAGTTGCCATAGCTCTAAAGCTTGATTCAAACAACAACCATTCTAATGAAAATACTCAAGTTTTGGATTTATGATCAGTTCCTAATTTGTACATTATAACAACATTTACCAAATGAGCTTTCAAGCACAGTTATGTAGCTAGTTACTTCCGCAAAACAAATTATTATTATTTCTTTGGAAAATATAAAAAGAAAAAAATATTTAGACTCACCGAGACCAAAGTCTCCAATCTTTATGTTATCATTACGGTCCAGGAAGATGTTGTTGGGATTTAAGTCCCTATGTATGATGTTGTTTCCATGAATGCATACCAAACCTTTGAGGATTTGGCGAAACAATTTGAGTCGAGTATCGGAAGATGGTGGTGAATTCAGAAGCATATCATGAAGTGTACTGAAAAACAAAGAAATCAGAGGACAAGTGTTAGAGCATTATCTCAAGACAAAGAAATCAAGCACAAATCACCATCATAATGTCATGCTTATCTTCTTAATAATTGTAGCTATCAATTTATTTAAATTCCTTGTCTATTGTAATCATTAGCTTTAAGTGTCAATTATATAGTCTTTAAGTGCCAATGATATAGTCAACGTACAACTAGTATCAAGGCACATGATATTTGCTTTTTTTTTTTAATGGCTAATAAATTTTATTAATGCACAACACAGTACAAGGAGTACTGTGAGGCCACTGGTGAAACCAGCAAGTAATCATACAAACAGAGTCCAAAACAACAAGAAAAGCCATACATGAGGCAAAGCAAAAAGCCACAATACACACACATCAAGTGGCATCAGTAACCAAATAAACAACACTCATTGCCAGCACAATGAATCACAAGGCCGGAAGACAGCAGACGAGTAGCACCACCACCTCAGCAAACCAGAAAACACCCATCATCTTTGCATGCACTCCACCGGGTTCCAATTCCATTCATATAGTAGACATGAACCCGTCGCCGACTTACTCAAAAACCACTGCCACGAAAGGCGTTTAATCATATCCAAATCATTCTCCACATTTCCAACAACATTGTTGAAGACCCTTTCGTTTCGTACTTTCCAAATTACCCAAGTAAAAGCTAGCCAAACCACAGCAAAACCATTTCTAATCTTTTTATTTCTACCACACCCCACCAATAGTCCATACGACATCATCGGATCCGGCGGTAGAACCACCACTACTCCAAGCCACCTGCAAACAGCATACCAGATTGCAGCAGCATAATTACAGTGCAAAAAAAGATGCCTAACAGATTCCACCCCCTCACCACAAAACACACAAAGGGTGTCTTCAGTCCGTACAATCCGTCTACGACACCGGTTTTGATTAGTTGGAATTCTATCCAAAAACACTTGCCACGCTAAAGCACTGACTTTGGATGGTACCGCACTTTTCCAAATAGTTTTAAAAGCGAAAGATTCCAACGGAGACACCGTAACCCGGGGCGATAACAGAGGAGCAAGGGACTCATACAAATACTTAACCGAGAACCCATCCCCAACATTTAGCCTCCACACCCACCTATTATCGACATATGTGGTAGCAAATTCATTAATAACCACTTCCAAGTTTCTAACCTCAGCCTCCTCCCAAACAAAAAAATCTCTCCGCCACAATAACCTCCATCTCCACACACCGTTTTCCCAAGTACCAACATCCTGGACCATCGCATCTTGTTGAACCGACATTCCAAATAATCTAGAAAATTGGTGTTCAAGAGTTTTTTTGGTTTCCCAGGGTATCCTCTGCGCGATTTGCAGAGACTAATCCCTTCGAGGATCTGGAGCGCATTTAAGGGCTGCCTCTCCCAAGCGATGTTTTTCCATACACACCGGCCAGGAATCGAACCCCTGACCAAATGCTTAAGGGGCCCAAGCCGCTTACCACTTGTGCCACACCCACTTGGTGTGTTCAAGAGTTTGATCCCACACCCAAACCTCATTCCAAAATTGGCACATGATATTTGATATTCTTGTGTATAAATGTGTATACACTACTACAAAAAAGAGATATAATAGCGCCTATTTAATAGCACTTATTTGAAAAGCGCTATTAAAAAGAAAAAACGGAGCCATATAATAGCGGTTTTTGTAGAAACGCTATTAAAGCTTTGAACGGAAGAATGCTACAATAGCGCTTCTAGGAAAAGCGCTATTAAATCCATAAATGCGGAACTCTATAATAGCACTTTTGGAAAGCGCTATTAATGTTATACCCTATAATAGCGCGTTTTTGCATGACAGCTATATTAATGAAAACTACTAAATTAAAAAGAGTGTTGGGTGGGTGTCGAACCTTTGACCCCTTTGTTGATTAATTAATATTGATTGATAATTAATAATCTTAATACTATACAAATGAGACAAATTTTATAAGGTCTCATTTAATGCTCTTTTTCAAATGCTTTCATCACATTCATCCTCACAAAATTGTATTAAATGCATACTTCAAAAAAGGAAACAATTCAAATTCAAATATATAATTATTAATTAAAAAGGAAATAATTCAAATTCAAACATATATATATATATATATATATATATATATATATATAGGGTTTTGCTAATGCACACCCACTATTTATAACCTAATTGTATTCATTAATTTAGTTTATATTGATTATACGTAGAAGAAATAGATTAGATTTGTTAGTAATAGTAATTTTATTTTTATTGTTCTATAAGAATTAGTAATTTACAACTACTATCAAGCTATTGGAGCATATATTTTGAACAAAGTGATCTTATAAGTTATTTTCTTTTATGTAGGAATATTTTGAATAAGTTTTGCAGCAATACAATCATTATTGGAAAGAATTAAAATTGGGATGCAACTGTAGAAATTAGCAAGTGTTTTATTTTGTGACCAGAGTAGCAAGTTGTTTTTTGCTATTAGGTTGATTTAAAAGTTAACTAGAATCGATAATACTAGCAACAAATAAAATATGAGCTTTTTCATATATATAGCTAACAATATATATATAACTTATTTGTGTTGCTATAATGGAAAAAAAAAAAATAGGAAACATTACTAATTTGATATAAGTAACATTACTAATTTGGATTTCGAGCGTTTGAGTATTTTTTTCCCAGTTTAAAATTTATGATTATTTGATTAGTCATATCTAACTATTATTATTTTTTAAATTTTCATATTATTATTATTGTTTAAATTTTAAATAATTTATAAAAGAAATTATATTATAAATTTCATGCATCACATTTTTTTAAAAAAAGAATATATATTTTCAAACAAAAAAATTCATTCTAATTATATATGTATATATATATATATATATATATATATATATATATATATATATATATATATATATATATATATATATATATATATATATATATATGTATAACATGATATTAAATAATTGGTTTAAAATAAATAAAAAATGTAATATTATTTGTTTAAATAATTTTTCTTTAACTTAGATTATTGAAAAAATAAATAGTAATTTTTTTTATATTTTAATTATTATTTTATAATACAATGGCATATGCCTTATATTCTAATATGCCTTATTTCAAAAAGGAATGAAATATTCCTTACATTAATTTGCCTACTTAAAAAAGGAAATAATTCAAAATGAAATAATTCTAATTAGAATATTTAGATTATAAAAAATATTTCAATTCAATTATTATTTCAACTTCAAATAATTTTTAAAACCAATTTTTTATTTTTATTTTCGTGGATGAAATGATTAAACAAAATGAAAAAAGGTAAAAAATAAATATTTTATAAAAATGAATCATGGCTTGACCAAAATAAAATGAATCATGGAATTTTCCTTTTTTGAAAATGTGTCATATAGGAATGTTCTTCTTTTTTTTTTTTGGACAATATTGAAAATGTGTCACATAGGAATGTTTGTTTTTTTTACGATAATATAGGAATGTTATTGATTGTTGACGAATTATGTAATTTATTAATTTCACTAATTGGTCATGTTTGTTATTAATGATTTCAATTGCATATTAAAGACAAAATTATTCATATCTTCATTTTTTTTTTCTCTATATATATGATCTTTGTGTGAATACTACAATTCACAATTTTTCAAATCTTTTCTTTTAGTTATTTCTCTTTAGTTTTTTTTGAAGAGGAGTTATTTCTCTTTAGTTATTTTCATTGTTATTTATTTACTTGAATTTTTAAGACTAATATTAATTAGTTGTTTTCACGATTATTTTTTTAGTGAATTATTTTTGCTATTTCAATTTATTGTCTTTTTTATCACTCATAATTGTTGTCTTTTTAATTTTTTTTAATTTTTTCTTCTTTATTCTATTATTTTGTTGATCATTCTATCTTCTTTTATTTTTAAAAAATGTGATCATAAATAAATATATTAAGAGAAGATAAGTGTCTCTTCAATCTCAAGATCACTTTGAGGTGTGTCATAAAGTTGAAAACAAAAATCATTGATGAATGATTTCATAACGACATTTTTTGTTTTGTAGACTTTTTTAGAGAGAGATGAACTATAAAGTAGATGCATGTTAGTAAAAAAAAAATTTGAGAAGATAAACTATAAAGTACTGTCTCAATAATATATTGTTTAATGTAGTCTTAACTAGACAATATTTGTGGAAAAATATTAATTAATAAAATTATTTATGTATACATCGGCCAATTTTTGGGGTTTTCTCTTTAATATTTGATTGAAAATTTTCTCTTTATATTCAACTATGATAGACATTTGCATATATTTTGACAAAAATTTGTATATATAACATTTTTTTTTTTGTACAAAAATATTATCACATATATATGACAAGCTAATTATTACTAATCACCACCACATACAAGACATTTAATAGACCTTGCAAATATATTACCCTAAATAAAAAATTCTTATAGTTTTTTGGTGCAAAAAAAATCTTATAATTTTTTTAACCAAAAAATCTTATACTTAATACCCGTCATAAAGTAATCTTTTATAAACAAAATAATTTTTTTTTAATGTCACGGGATAATGCATCACCTCCATTGATATTTACTAGACAAATAATTTTTTTTCCTAAATACAAAATCAACAATGAATTATTAGCAATTATTTGGGTGTATAATATAATTTAATTTGCACAATTTCTATAATTAATTAGTCTATCTATAATTTTCATTTAAAACTCGAGGTTGCACATAGCATGTTCATTTCAAAATCCACTCTATAGGTCCCTCCAAAAGTGAAATTGAACTGAATATAGAGGATCATAATAGCTAAACAAATTAAAAAGGCTAAAATTACATGATTGGAAAATTAAGAAGACAAAAATACAATTAAACATATATAAAGGTATCATTCTTGATAATTATACTAACTATCCTTCTTTTTGTTCGAGTCACTATTTTTTTTCATGTTTAAAATAATAATTATTATAAAAAAAACCATATTGACAATCTTAATTCATAAAAAAATTTAATTAACTTTATAGATAATTTCTCTATAAGAATGTTTTTTACTCATAAAAAGTATATTAAAACAATAAAAAAATTATTATTCTTGATGAGAAATGGAGAATAACTATTTATTTTTTGTCAAGCAATAACTATAATTTTTTTTTTGGTCAAGTAGCCTTTATTCACAAAGATAATTATTTTTCTTTCTATCCTTTGATTAAAATGAGAGCCAAAGTTTAAGAAGAGAAAACTATATGAAAATAATATGCGGGAAATCCCAACATGCATGTCTACGACCATGAAATAACTAAATTCAGACAGACACGGTTCGACATACACGATATATAACTATTTGGTTCAACATGCATGTCTACGACCATGAAATAACTAATATGAGGTTGAACTTTTATTGTTTTTGCTATCTATTTATCTGTTTCTTTTTATTTTACGGATTGTGGTGGTTAATATTGTGGGATATTCTATCTCTTTTTTTATTACATGTGATATTATATTTGATGTACATCAATGGAAATTATATTTTTTTTTACTTATATATATATATATATATATATATATATATATATATATATATATATATATATATATATATATCCAAGTGAGTTTTTGTTTATCATGTCCATTTATATGTGATCTATATTTATAATCACATCTTAATAGTATTTTTTTTTGTTAAATTCATACGGGGTTTATATTTGTACTCATATATTAATATAGAGGTTTTTTTTTTTGTAATTTATACAATAACATATATCTATGCTCATATATTAACATGAAGTCTATTTTTCGGTGTAATATATACGAGGACTATATTTGTACTCATATATTAAATTTATACGGGGTCTACATTTATACTCATATATTATTACAAGAGCTTATTTTTGTGCGTAATATATATATGAGGACTGTATTTATACTCATATTAATACGAGACCCTTTCGTGTTGCCAAGATTAATAGATGACCTTATTTTTTTATAATTTATATAAGGCATACATTTATACTATATATATATATATATACACACGGGGGCTTTTATTTTTAGTCATATAATAAACAAGGCCTATTTTATTTTATTTTTTTAATTTATATGAGACATATATTTATAATCATATATTAATACGAGATCTTATTTATACTCATATTAATACATAAGTGTATATATATATATATATATATATATATATATATATATATATATATATATATATATATATATATATATATGGGGAGAGATCAAATTACACCGGTGTAACATTTGAGTAATGTTACACCGCTCAATAACGCTTTAACGAATTTAAATTTTATGAAATCCACCGTTGGATTGAAAGTTTATATCATATAGATCATCCATGTTAAGTTTTACAAAAATCTAAAATCATTTGATATATTATCGGGACAAATCAAGATTAATGGTATTCAATAAAAACGCAAAAACCGTTAATTTTGATTGCTCTCAATAACATACCAAATAGTTTTAGATTTTTATGTTTAAGAATTCGAACATCGACAGTATAATGGTTAAACCTAAACTAGTTCGACTAATTGTGACTAACAAGTGATCCTAGAAAATGATAGTCATATCTCACCAAATTCGACTTATTGAGACCAACATATCCAAATTTTCTCAACTAGAATATTCCGTCTCACTTAACTAGACTAACAATAAGTAAGAAACTCGTGTCTCGACAATTTAATAGTTTAAACAAAACTAATTCGAGTAACTGCGATTTAAGAAACCTAGTTTCTATGAAATGATCCTTGAGTCTCAACTAATTAGACTTATTGTGGCTAAAGAATTCAAAATTTCTCAATCATCCGATCAAGATCAAACTGCTTAGATTTTATGATAGTTTTTTATTTTAATTTAATATAAAATTCTAAGATAATATCTAGACTGTCCATCAAAATCAGACAGCCTAGAACTCACAGACTGCACGACTGCACCATAGTTTGAATGCACCCAATTCCTATTTTATGGTTTTCACTTTCATCTCCCGCTGATTGTTTCGTCACTCCCCCCTCTTTTATTTTCATTTCCTTTCCCTCACATGCTCAAAATCTAATGGGCACCGCTTTATTTTTCTCTCCCTCCAAGTGAAAAATGGACTCCAACAAACCACACACAACTAGGTTTTTGTTTGCTCAAACTCAAACCCATCGTTTCTCTCTTCCATTGCATTTAGTGTTACAGCAGCCAGGGTTCTGTCTTTCACAAACACTGGTTCTATTTTGTTTTGCTGGAGTTAGCGTTCTATTTGTTCGACAGGTGCTGTAAAAAACCCCTAACTTTTATTCTCGTGTTCTGAATATTTCAAGTTCAAAATGTATTGTAAAAACCCCCAAATCTCTATTCTTTTACTCTGAAAAAGCTCACATTTTTATGTTTTGTTTGTTAGGTTTTGATTTTTCTCTCTTTTGCAGATATTTCCAACCATTGAACAATTGTTGAAGTTGTTAAGTGACATTCAGGAGAATCTTGAAAAAGATTCAGATAAGTAAAATGTTGATTTGAGATTGGTTATTTTTTTGGTGTTTTGGTTTTCATGATTTACATTGTTTCTGTTGTCTTTTTAAGGATTAGAAGCATGTATGGTTATTTCTTTGTATAATTAAATGAAAACTAGTATTTTAGACACCCTTTATGGTTTATCTGTTTCAGTTTTGTTGTTGCTGTGATTCATCGAAGAAGCCTGCTTTTGATTTCTCTATGGGTAGTTTGTTTTGTCTTTGCATCTGCTTTTTTTGGTGCCCTGCTAGTCCTTTGGGTGGTTTTTTTGGTTTTGCAATGGTTGTGGGGATTTTGTTTTTACCTTTCGCTGCTGTTATTGAGAAGATTAACGGTTTTTGCGTTTTTATTGAATACCATACCTGTTTTGTCGTGGGTTCATGTTATGGTGTTTTGGTGCTGCCCCTGCTCGTGGAAGCAGTTGCAGGGTGGTTTGGTTGGGTGGTTATGGTGTTTGATTGGTTCGATTTGGCTTCAGTAAAACTGCGATTCTCCTTGTCGTGGTGGTGGATTTGGGGTTGGCTTCAGGTTATGGTTTTGTTTGTGTGGTAGTGTTGGAGTGGTGGTCCCGTTATTTCTACCACACCCCACCAATAGTCCATACGACATCATCGGATCCGGCGGTAGAACCACCACTACTCCAAGCCACCTGCAAACAGCATACCAGATTGCAGCAGCATAATTACAGTGCAAAAAAAGATGCCTAACAGATTCCACCCCCTCACCACAAAACACACAAAGGGTGTCTTCAGTCCGTACAATCCGTCTACGACACCGGTTTTGATTAGTTGGAATTCTATCCAAAAACACTTGCCACGCTAAAGCACTGACTTTGGATGGTACCGCACTTTTCCAAATAGTTTTAAAAGCGAAAGATTCCAACGGAGACACCGTAACCCGGGGCGATAACAGAGGAGCAAGGGACTCATACAAATACTTAACCGAGAACCCATCCCCAACATTTAGCCTCCACACCCACCTATTATCGACATATGTGGTAGCAAATTCATTAATAACCACTTCCAAGTTTCTGACCTCAGCCTCCTCCCAAACAAAAAAATCTCTCCGCCACAATAACCTCCATCTCCACACACCATTTTCCCAAGTACCAACATCCTGGACCATCGCATCTTGTTGAACCGACATTCCAAATAATCTAGAAAATTGGTGTTCAAGAGTTTGATCCCCCACCCAAACCTCATTCCAAAATTGGCACATGATATTTGCTATTCTTGTGTATAAATGTGTATACACTACTACAAAAAAGAGATATAATAGCGCCTATATAATAGCACTTATTTGAAAAGCGCTATTAAAAAGAAAAAACGGAGCCATATAATAGCGGGTTTTGTAGAAACGCTATTAAAGCGTTGAACGGAAGAATGCTACAATAGCGCTTCTAGGAAAAGCGCTATTAAATCCATAAATGCGGAACTCTATAATAGCACTTTTGGAAAGCGCGCTATTAATGTTATACCCTATAATAGCGCGTTTTTGCATGACAGCTATATTAATGAAAACTACTAAATTAAAAAGAGTGTTGGGTGGGTGTCGAACCTTTGACCCATTTGTTGATTAATTAATATTGATTGATAATTAATAATATAATAAAAAAACTGAGATCAAAATTTATTTATTTTATTATTTTTTAAAAAAGAAAAACTTATCTCCTCCCCTCACAACTGCATCGTTCCTTTGTTCCAAATTCCCATCCTCTTCACTTGTTCCTCTAGTACTCTCATTCTCATAGCGCCATCTCCTCAATCTCCATCCTTATCAAAGTCCTTCGTTTCAACCCAACACCTTGCCGTCGAACCCTAATTCCTTATACCCTCGTTCAACCTCAATCTCCGTCGAACCCTACGTCTTCATTTCGGCCAAAAACCTCCATCTTTATCGAACCCTAAATCTCGTGATTCTCGGTATACCTAGAACAACAATTCTCTGTGTAACAACCCTTATATTTCAACAGTTTCTCTTCTTTTCTTAAATCATGAACACGGTTTTCCAACCATGGACCTATATATACAAGGTGAGTACATTGGTTTTATTTATATTATAATAATTACTAATGATTGTATTGTTATTGTGAATTTTCAATTCGACTAGTATTTGCTAAAATTGCAGAGCCAATCATGAACTCCATAAATTATTTTGATTTCGGCGACGTCGCTGATCCGCTACGGAGAAGCTTCTTTATGATAATCACATTAAACAATTGAAAATCTTAAAAAAAACATAATACAATATTCTCTCTCTACAAGAAAAGCTCTCCTGCCTCTCTCTAGCAGCAAATCTCGCATACCCTTTCTTCTTCCCTTAAATCCAAATCATTTTATTTCAAAGATGTAGAAACTAAAGGTGGTGGTGTGATGATGGTGCTTTGCCATCCACGCCACCTTATTGGCCAGTTTTTCCGGCGGCACAACCTCTTTACGTGGTGGTTAGCGGCGGATCTGGTTGTTGTGTTCTTTTTTGGCGATGGTTTGGACAGATCTGGAGTTTTTCAGTGCTACTCCGGCGGTGGTGTTCGAAGTGAGGAGGGAGTTTTGGTGCTTAGCTGCTGCAGTTTCGGGGTGGTGGTTTTGCTCCGGAGGCGTGTGTTGTGGTGGCTGCGGAAGTGACAGTTTAAAATGGTGGCTCCGGAGGCGTGTCGTCCTACCTGTTTTGTCGTGGGTTCATGTTATGGTGTTTTGGTGCTGCCCCTGCTCGTGGAAGCAGTTGCAGGGTGGTTTGGTTGGGTGGTTATGGTGTTTGATTGGTTCGATTTGGCTTCAGTAAAACTGCGATTCTCCTTGTCGTGGTGGTGGATTTGGGGTTGGCTTCAGGTTATGGTTTTGTTTGTGTGGTAGTGTTGGAGTGGTGGTCCCGTTATTTCTACCACACCCCACCAATAGTCCATACGACATCATCGGATCCGGCGGTAGAACCACCACTACTCCAAGCCACCTGCAAACAGCATACCAGATTGCAGCAGCATAATTACAGTGCAAAAAAAGATGCCTAACAGATTCCACCCCCTCACCACAAAACACACAAAGGGTGTCTTCAGTCCGTACAATCCGTCTACGACACCGGTTTTGATTAGTTGGAATTCTATCCAAAAACACTTGCCACGCTAAAGCACTGACTTTGGATGGTACCGCACTTTTCCAAATAGTTTTAAAAGCGAAAGATTCCAACGGAGACACCGTAACCCGGGGCGATAACAGAGGAGCAAGGGACTCATACAAATACTTAACCGAGAACCCATCCCCAACATTTAGCCTCCACACCCACCTATTATCGACATATGTGGTAGCAAATTCATTAATAACCACTTCCAAGTTTCTGACCTCAGTCTCCTCCCAAACAAAAAAATCTCTCCGCCACAATAACCTCCATCTCCACACACCATTTTCCCAAGTACCAACATCCTGGACCATCGCATCTTGTTGAACCGACATTCCAAATAATCTAGAAAATTGGTGTTCAAGAGTTTGATCCCCCACCCAAACCTCATTCCAAAATTGGCACATGATATTTGCTATTCTTGTGTATAAATGTGTATACACTACTACAAAAAAGAGATATAATAGCGCCTATATAATAGCACTTATTTGAAAAGCGCTATTAAAAAGAAAAAACGGAGCCATATAATAGCGGGTTTTTTAGAAACGCTATTAAAGCGTTGAACGGAAGAATGCTACAATAGCGCTTCTAGGAAAAGCGCTATTAAATCCATAAATGCGGAACTCTATAATAGCACTTTTGGAAAGCGCGCTATTAATGTTATACCCTATAATAGCGCGTTTTTGCATGACAGCTATATTAATGAAAACTACTAAATTAAAAAGAGTGTTGGGTGGGTGTCGAACCTTTGACCCCTTTGTTGATTAATTAATATTGATTGATAATTAATAATATAATAAAAAAACTGAGATCAAAATTTATTTATTTTATTATTTTTTAAAAAAGAAAAACTTATCTCCTCCCCTCACAACTGCATCGTTCCTTTGTTCCAAATTCCCATCCTCTTCACTTGTTCCTCTAGTACTCTCATTCTCATAGCGCCATCTCCTCAATCTCCATCCTTATCAAAGTCCTTCGTTTCAACCCAACACCTTGCCGTCGAACCCTAATTCCTTATACCCTCGTTCAACCTCAATCTCCGTCGAACCCTACGTCTTCATTTCGGCCAAAAACCTCCATCTTTATCGAACCCTAAATCTCGTGATTCTCGGTATACCTAGAACAACAATTCTCTGTGTAACAACCCTTATATTTCAACAGTTTCTCTTCTTTTCTTAAATCATGAACACGGTTTTCCAACCCTGGACCTATATATACAAGGTGAGTACATTGGTTTTATTTATATTATAATAATTACTAATGATTGTATTGTTATTGTGAATTTTCAATTCGACTGGTATTTGCTAAAATTGCAGAGCCAATCATGAACTCCATAAATTATTTTGATTTCGGCGACGTCGCTGATCCGCTACGGAGAAGCTTCTTTATGATAATCACATTAAACAATTGAAAATCTTAAAAAAACATAATACAATATTCTCTCTCTACAAGAAAAGCTCTCCTGCCTCTCTCTAGCAGCAAATCTTGCATACCCTTTCTTCTTCCCTTAAATCCAAATCATTTTATTTCAAAGATGTAGAAACTAAAGGTGGTGGTGTGATGATGGTGCTTTGCCATCCACGCCA
Organism: Trifolium fragiferum; assembly: GCA_954870985.1. Lineage (NCBI taxonomy): Eukaryota > Viridiplantae > Streptophyta > Magnoliopsida > Fabales > Fabaceae > Trifolium > Trifolium fragiferum. The sequence goes on from OX940796.1 coordinate 9,848,544, forward strand.
CCTTATTGGCCAGTTTTTCCGGCGGCACAACCTCTTTACGTGGTGGTTAGCGGCGGATCTGGTTGTTGTGTTCTTTTTTGGCGATGGTTTGGACAGATCTGGAGTTTTTCAGTGCTACTCCGGCGGTGGTGTTCGAAGTGAGGAGGGAGTTTTGGTGCTTAGCTGCTGCAGTTTCGGGGTGGTGGTTTTGCTCCGGAGGCGTGTGTTGTGGTGGCTGCGGAAGTGACAGTTTAAAATGGTGGCTCCGGAGGCGTGTCGTCCTACCTGTTTTGTCGTGGGTTCATGTTATGGTGTTTTGGTGCTGCCCCTGCTCGTGGAAGCAGTTGCAGGGTGGTTTGGTTGGGTGGTTATGGTGTTTGATTGGTTCGATTTGGCTTCAGTAAAACTGCGATTCTCCTTGTCGTGGTGGTGGATTTGGGGTTGGCTTCAGGTTATGGTTTTGTTTGTGTGGTAGTGTTGGAGTGGTGGTCCCGTTATTTCTACCACACCCCACCAATAGTCCATACGACATCATCGGATCCGGCGGTAGAACCACCACTACTCCAAGCCACCTGCAAACAGCATACCAGATTGCAGCAGCATAATTACAGTGCAAAAAAAGATGCCTAACAGATTCCACCCCCTCACCACAAAACACACAAAGGGTGTCTTCAGTCCGTACAATCCGTCTACGACACCGGTTTTGATTAGTTGGAATTCTATCCAAAAACACTTGCCACGCTAAAGCACTGACTTTGGATGGTACCGCACTTTTCCAAATAGTTTTAAAAGCGAAAGATTCCAACGGAGACACCGTAACCCGGGGCGATAACAGAGGAGCAAGGGACTCATACAAATACTTAACCGAGAACCCATCCCCAACATTTAGCCTCCACACCCACCTATTATCGACATATGTGGTAGCAAATTCATTAATAACCACTTCCAAGTTTCTGACCTCAGTCTCCTCCCAAACAAAAAAATCTCTCCGCCACAATAACCTCCATCTCCACACACCATTTTCCCAAGTACCAACATCCTGGACCATCGCATCTTGTTGAACCGACATTCCAAATAATCTAGAAAATTGGTGTTCAAGAGTTTGATCCCCCACCCAAACCTCATTCCAAAATTGGCACATGATATTTGCTATTCTTGTGTATAAATGTGTATACACTACTACAAAAAAGAGATATAATAGCGCCTATATAATAGCACTTATTTGAAAAGCGCTATTAAAAAGAAAAAACGGAGCCATATAATAGCGGGTTTTTTAGAAACGCTATTAAAGCGTTGAACGGAAGAATGCTACAATAGCGCTTCTAGGAAAAGCGCTATTAAATCCATAAATGCGGAACTCTATAATAGCACTTTTGGAAAGCGCGCTATTAATGTTATACCCTATAATAGCGCGTTTTTGCATGACAGCTATATTAATGAAAACTACTAAATTAAAAAGAGTGTTGGGTGGGTGTCGAACCTTTGACCCCTTTGTTGATTAATTAATATTGATTGATAATTAATAATATAATAAAAAAACTGAGATCAAAATTTATTTATTTTATTATTTTTTAAAAAAGAAAAACTTATCTCCTCCCCTCACAACTGCATCGTTCCTTTGTTCCAAATTCCCATCCTCTTCACTTGTTCCTCTAGTACTCTCATTCTCATAGCGCCATCTCCTCAATCTCCATCCTTATCAAAGTCCTTCGTTTCAACCCAACACCTTGCCGTCGAACCCTAATTCCTTATACCCTCGTTCAACCTCAATCTCCGTCGAACCCTACGTCTTCATTTCGGCCAAAAACCTCCATCTTTATCGAACCCTAAATCTCGTGATTCTCGGTATACCTAGAACAACAATTCTCTGTGTAACAACCCTTATATTTCAACAGTTTCTCTTCTTTTCTTAAATCATGAACACGGTTTTCCAACCCTGGACCTATATATACAAGGTGAGTACATTGGTTTTATTTATATTATAATAATTACTAATGATTGTATTGTTATTGTGAATTTTCAATTCGACTGGTATTTGCTAAAATTGCAGAGCCAATCATGAACTCCATAAATTATTTTGATTTCGGCGACGTCGCTGATCCGCTACGGAGAAGCTTCTTTATGATAATCACATTAAACAATTGAAAATCTTAAAAAAACATAATACAATATTCTCTCTCTACAAGAAAAGCTCTCCTGCCTCTCTCTAGCAGCAAATCTCGCATACCCTTTCTTCTTCCCTTAAATCCAAATCATTTTATTTCAAAGATGTAGAAACTAAAGGTGGTGGTGTGATGATGGTGCTTTGCCATCCACGCCACCTTATTGGCCAGTTTTTCCGGCGGCACAACCTCTTTACGTGGTGGTTAGCGGCGGATCTGGTTGTTGTGTTCTTTTTTGGCGATGGTTTGGACAGATCTGGAGTTTTTCAGTGCTACTCCGGCGGTGGTGTTCGAAGTGAGGAGGGAGTTTTGGTGCTTAGCTGCTGCAGTTTCGGGGTGGTGGTTTTGCTCCGGAGGCGTGTGTTGTGGTGGCTGCGGAAGTGACAGTTTAAAATGGTGGCTCCGGAGGCGTGTCGTCCTACCTGTTTTGTCGTGGGTTCATGTTATGGTGTTTTGGTGCTGCCCCTGCTCGTGGAAGCAGTTGCAGGGTGGTTTGGTTGGGTGGTTATGGTGTTTGATTGGTTCGATTTGGCTTCAGTAAAACTGCGATTCTCCTTGTCGTGGTGGTGGATTTGGGGTTGGCTTCAGGTTATGGTTTTGTTTGTGTGGTAGTGTTGGAGTGGTGGTCCCGTTATTTCTACCACACCCCACCAATAGTCCATACGACATCATCGGATCCGGCGGTAGAACCACCACTACTCCAAGCCACCTGCAAACAGCATACCAGATTGCAGCAGCATAATTACAGTGCAAAAAAAGATGCCTAACAGATTCCACCCCCTCACCACAAAACACACAAAGGGTGTCTTCAGTCCGTACAATCCGTCTACGACACCGGTTTTGATTAGTTGGAATTCTATCCAAAAACACTTGCCACGCTAAAGCACTGACTTTGGATGGTACCGCACTTTTCCAAATAGTTTTAAAAGCGAAAGATTCCAACGGAGACACCGTAACCCGGGGCGATAACAGAGGAGCAAGGGACTCATACAAATACTTAACCGAGAACCCATCCCCAACATTTAGCCTCCACACCCACCTATTATCGACATATGTGGTAGCAAATTCATTAATAACCACTTCCAAGTTTCTGACCTCAGCCTCCTCCCAAACAAAAAAATCTCTCCGCCACAATAACCTCCATCTCCACACACCATTTTCCCAAGTACCAACATCCTGGACCATCGCATCTTGTTGAACCGACATTCCAAATAATCTAGAAAATTGGTGTTCAAGAGTTTGATCCCCCACCCAAACCTCATTCCAAAATTGGCACATGATATTTGCTATTCTTGTGTATAAATGTGTATACACTACTACAAAAAAGAGATATAATAGCGCCTATATAATAGCACTTATTTGAAAAGCGCTATTAAAAAGAAAAAACGGAGCCATATAATAGCGGGTTTTGTAGAAACGCTATTAAAGCGTTGAACGGAAGAATGCTACAATAGCGCTTCTAGGAAAAGCGCTATTAAATCCATAAATGCGGAACTCTATAATAGCACTTTTGGAAAGCGCGCTATTAATGTTATACCCTATAATAGCGCGTTTTTGCATGACAGCTATATTAATGAAAACTACTAAATTAAAAAGAGTGTTGGGTGGGTGTCGAACCTTTGACCCATTTGTTGATTAATTAATATTGATTGATAATTAATAATATAATAAAAAAACTGAGATCAAAATTTATTTATTTTATTATTTTTTAAAAAAGAAAAACTTATCTCCTCCCCTCACAATTGCATCGTTCCTTTGTTCCAAATTCCCATCCTCTTCACTTGTTCCTCTAGTACTCTCATTCTCATAGCGCCATCTCCTCAATCTCCATCCTTATCAAAGTCCTTCGTTTCAACCCAACACCTTGCCGTCGAACCCTAATTCCTTATACCCTCGTTCAACCTCAATCTCCGTCGAACCCTACGTCTTCATTTCGGCCAAAAACCTCCATCTTTATCGAACCCTAAATCTTGTGATTCTCGGTATACCTAGAACAACAATTCTCTGTGTAACAACCCTTATATTTCAACAGTTTCTCTTCTTTTCTTAAATCATGAACACGGTTTTCCAACCCTGGACCTATATATACAAGGTGAGTACATTGGTTTTATTTATATTATAATAATTACTAATGATTGTATTGTTATTGTGAATTTTCAATTCGACTAGTATTTGCTAAAATTGCAGAGCCAATCATGAACTCCATAAATTATTTTGATTTCGGCGACGTCGCTGATCCGCTACGGAGAAGCTTCTTTATGATAATCACATTAAACAATTGAAAATCTTAAAAAAACATAATACAATATTCTCTCTCTACAAGAAAAGCTCTCCTGCCTCTCTCTAGCAGCAAATCTTGCATACCCTTTCTTCTTCCCTTAAATCCAAATCATTTTATTTCAAAGATGTAGAAACTAAAGGTGGTGGTGTGATGATGGTGCTTTGCCATCCACGCCACCTTATTGGCCAGTTTTTCCGGCGGCACAACCTCTTTACGTGGTGGTTAGCGGCGGATCTGGTTGTTGTGTTCTTTTTTGGCGATGGTTTGGACAGATCTGGAGTTTTTCAGTGCTACTCCGGCGGTGGTGTTCGAAGTGAGGAGGGAGTTTTGGTGCTTAGCTGCTGCAGTTTCGGGGTGGTGGTTTTGCTCCGGAGGCGTGTGTTGTGGTGGCTGCGGAAGTGACAGTTTAAAATGGTGGCTCCGGAGGCGTGTCGTCCTACCTGTTTTGTCGTGGGTTCATGTTATGGTGTTTTGGTGCTGCCCCTGCTCGTGGAAGCAGTTGCAGGGTGGTTTGGTTGGGTGGTTATGGTGTTTGATTGGTTCGATTTGCCTTCAGTAAAACTGCGATTCTCCTTGTCGTGGTGGTGGATTTGGGGTTGGCTTCAGGTTATGGTTTTGTTTGTGTGGTAGTGTTGGAGTGGTGGTCCCGTTATTTCTACCACACCCCACCAATAGTCCATACGACATCATCGGATCCGGCGGTAGAACCACCACTACTCCAAGCCACCTGCAAACAGCATACCAGATTGCAGCAGCATAATTACAGTGCAAAAAAAGATGCCTAACAGATTCCACCCCCTCACCACAAAACACACAAAGGGTGTCTTCAGTCCGTACAATCCGTCTACGACACCGGTTTTGATTAGTTGGAATTCTATCCAAAAACACTTGCCACGCTAAAGCACTGACTTTGGATGGTACCGCACTTTTCCAAATAGTTTTAAAAGCGAAAGATTCCAACGGAGACACCGTAACCCGGGGCGATAACAGAGGAGCAAGGGACTCATACAAATACTTAACCGAGAACCCATCCCCAACATTTAGCCTCCACACCCACCTATTATCGACATATGTGGTAGCAAATTCATTAATAACCACTTCCAAGTTTCTGACCTCAGTCTCCTCCCAAACAAAAAAATCTCTCCGCCACAATAACCTCCATCTCCACACACCATTTTCCCAAGTACCAACATCCTGGACCATCGCATCTTGTTGAACCGACATTCCAAATAATCTAGAAAATTGGTGTTCAAGAGTTTGATCCCCCACCCAAACCTCATTCCAAAATTGGCACATGATATTTGCTATTCTTGTGTATAAATGTGTATACACTACTACAAAAAAGAGATATAATAGCGCCTATATAATAGCACTTATTTGAAAAGCGCTATTAAAAAGAAAAAACGGAGCCATATAATAGCGGGTTTTTTAGAAACGCTATTAAAGCGTTGAACGGAAGAATGCTACAATAGCGCTTCTAGGAAAAGCGCTATTAAATCCATAAATGCGAAACTCTATAATAGCACTTTTGGAAAGCGCGCTATTAATGTTATACCCTATAATAGCGCGTTTTTGCATGACAGCTATATTAATGAAAACTACTAAATTAAAAAGAGTGTTGGGTGGGTGTCGAACCTTTGACCCCTTTGTTGATTAATTAATATTGATTGATAATTAATAATATAATAAAAAAACTGAGATCAAAATTTATTTATTTTATTATTTTTTAAAAAAGAAAAACTTATCTCCTCCCCTCACAACTGCATCGTTCCTTTGTTCCAAATTCCCATCCTCTTCACTTGTTCCTCTAGTACTCTCATTCTCATAGCGCCATCTCCTCAATCTCCATCCTTATCAAAGTCCTTCGTTTCAACCCAACACCTTGCCGTCGAACCCTAATTCCTTATACCCTCGTTCAACCTCAATCTCCGTCGAACCCTACGTCTTCATTTCGGCCAAAAACCTCCATCTTTATCGAACCCTAAATCTCGTGATTCTCGGTATACCTAGAACAACAATTCTCTGTGTAACAACCCTTATATTTCAACAGTTTCTCTTCTTTTCTTAAATCATGAACACGGTTTTCCAACCCTGGACCTATATATACAAGGTGAGTACATTGGTTTTATTTATATTATAATAATTACTAATGATTGTATTGTTATTGTGAATTTTCAATTCGACTGGTATTTGCTAAAATTGCAGAGCCAATCATGAACTCCATAAATTATTTTGATTTCGGCGACGTCGCTGATCCGCTACGGAGAAGCTTCTTTATGATAATCACATTAAACAATTGAAAATCTTAAAAAAAACATAATACAATATTCTCTCTCTACAAGAAAAGCTCTCCTGCCTCTCTCTAGCAGCAAATCTCGCATACCCTTTCTTCTTCCCTTAAATCCAAATCATTTTATTTCAAAGATGTAGAAACTAAAGGTGGTGGTGTGATGATGGTGCTTTGCCATCCACGCCACCTTATTGGCCAGTTTTTCCGGCGGCACAACCTCTTTACGTGGTGGTTAGCGGCGGATCTGGTTGTTGTGTTCTTTTTTGGCGATGGTTTGGACAGATCTGGAGTTTTTCAGTGCTACTCCGGCGGTGGTGTTCGAAGTGAGGAGGGAGTTTTGGTGCTTAGCTGCTGCAGTTTCGGGGTGGTGGTTTTGCTCCGGAGGCGTGTGTTGTGGTGGCTGCGGAAGTGACAGTTTAAAATGGTGGCTCCGGAGGCGTGTCGTCCTACCTGTTTTGTCGTGGGTTCATGTTATGGTGTTTTGGTGCTGCCCCTGCTCGTGGAAGCAGTTGCAGGGTGGTTTGGTTGGGTGGTTATGGTGTTTGATTGGTTCGATTTGCCTTCAGTAAAACTGCGATTCTCCTTGTCGTGGTGGTGGATTTGGGGTTGGCTTCAGGTTATGGTTTTGTTTGTGTGGTAGTGTTGGAGTGGTGGTCCCGTTATTTCTACCACACCCCACCAATAGTCCATACGACATCATCGGATCCGGCGGTAGAACCACCACTACTCCAAGCCACCTGCAAACAGCATACCAGATTGCAGCAGCATAATTACAGTGCAAAAAAAGATGCCTAACAGATTCCACCCCCTCACCACAAAACACACAAAGGGTGTCTTCAGTCCGTACAATCCGTCTACGACACCGGTTTTGATTAGTTGGAATTCTATCCAAAAACACTTGCCACGCTAAAGCACTGACTTTGGATGGTACCGCACTTTTCCAAATAGTTTTAAAAGCGAAAGATTCCAACGGAGACACCGTAACCCGGGGCGATAACAGAGGAGCAAGGGACTCATACAAATACTTAACCGAGAACCCATCCCCAACATTTAGCCTCCACACCCACCTATTATCGACATATGTGGTAGCAAATTCATTAATAACCACTTCCAAGTTTCTGACCTCAGTCTCCTCCCAAACAAAAAAATCTCTCCGCCACAATAACCTCCATCTCCACACACCATTTTCCCAAGTACCAACATCCTGGACCATCGCATCTTGTTGAACCGACATTCCAAATAATCTAGAAAATTGGTGTTCAAGAGTTTGATCCCCCACCCAAACCTCATTCCAAAATTGGCACATGATATTTGCTATTCTTGTGTATAAATGTGTATACACTACTACAAAAAAGAGATATAATAGCGCCTATATAATAGCACTTATTTGAAAAGCGCTATTAAAAAGAAAAAACGGAGCCATATAATAGCGGGTTTTTTAGAAACGCTATTAAAGCGTTGAACGGAAGAATGCTACAATAGCGCTTCTAGGAAAAGCGCTATTAAATCCATAAATGCGAAACTCTATAATAGCACTTTTGGAAAGCGCGCTATTAATGTTATACCCTATAATAGCGCGTTTTTGCATGACAGCTATATTAATGAAAACTACTAAATTAAAAAGAGTGTTGGGTGGGTGTCGAACCTTTGACCCCTTTGTTGATTAATTAATATTGATTGATAATTAATAATATAATAAAAAAACTGAGATCAAAATTTATTTATTTTATTATTTTTTAAAAAAGAAAAACTTATCTCCTCCCCTCACAACTGCATCGTTCCTTTGTTCCAAATTCCCATCCTCTTCACTTGTTCCTCTAGTACTCTCATTCTCATAGCGCCATCTCCTCAATCTCCATCCTTATCAAAGTCCTTCGTTTCAACCCAACACCTTGCCGTCGAACCCTAATTCCTTATACCCTCGTTCAACCTCAATCTCCGTCGAACCCTACGTCTTCATTTCGGCCAAAAACCTCCATCTTTATCGAACCCTAAATCTCGTGATTCTCGGTATACCTAGAACAACAATTCTCTGTGTAACAACCCTTATATTTCAACAGTTTCTCTTCTTTTCTTAAATCATGAACACGGTTTTCCAACCCTGGACCTATATATACAAGGTGAGTACATTGGTTTTATTTATATTATAATAATTACTAATGATTGTATTGTTATTGTGAATTTTCAATTCGACTGGTATTTGCTAAAATTGCAGAGCCAATCATGAACTCCATAAATTATTTTGATTTCGGCGACGTCGCTGATCCGCTACGGAGAAGCTTCTTTATGATAATCACATTAAACAATTGAAAATCTTAAAAAAACATAATACAATATTCTCTCTCTACAAGAAAAGCTCTCCTGCCTCTCTCTAGCAGCAAATCTCGCATACCCTTTCTTCTTCCCTTAAATCCAAATCATTTTATTTCAAAGATGTAGAAACTAAAGGTGGTGGTGTGATGATGGTGCTTTGCCATCCACGCCACCTTATTGGCCAGTTTTTCCGGCGGCACAACCTCTTTACGTGGTGGTTAGCGGCGGATCTGGTTGTTGTGTTCTTTTTTGGCGATGGTTTGGACAGATCTGGAGTTTTTCAGTGCTACTCCGGCGGTGGTGTTCGAAGTGAGGAGGGAGTTTTGGTGCTTAGCTGCTGCAGTTTCGGGGTGGTGGTTTTGCTCCGGAGGCGTGTGTTGTGGTGGCTGCGGAAGTGACAGTTTAAAATGGTGGCTCCGGAGGCGTGTCATCCTACCTGTTTTGTCGTGGGTTCATGTTATGGTGTTTTGGTGCTGCCCCTGCTCGTGGAAGCAGTTGCAGGGTGGTTTGGTTGGGTGGTTATGGTGTTTGATTGGTTCGATTTGGCTTCAGTAAAACTGCGATTCTCCTTGTCGTGGTGGTGGATTTGGGGTTGGCTTCAGGTTATGGTTTTGTTTGTGTGGTAGTGTTGGAGTGGTGGTCCCGTTATTTCTACCACACCCCACCAATAGTCCATACGACATCATCGGATCCGGCGGTAGAACCACCACTACTCCAAGCCACCTGCAAACAGCATACCAGATTGCAGCAGCATAATTACAGTGCAAAAAAAGATGCCTAACAGATTCCACCCCCTCACCACAAAACACACAAAGGGTGTCTTCAGTCCGTACAATCCGTCTACGACACCGGTTTTGATTAGTTGGAATTCTATCCAAAAACACTTGCCACGCTAAAGCACTGACTTTGGATGGTACCGCACTTTTCCAAATAGTTTTAAAAGCGAAAGATTCCAACGGAGACACCGTAACCCGGGGCGATAACAGAGGAGCAAGGGACTCATACAAATACTTAACCGAGAACCCATCCCCAACATTTAGCCTCCACACCCACCTATTATCGACATATGTGGTAGCAAATTCATTAATAACCACTTCCAAGTTTCTGACCTCAGCCTCCTCCCAAACAAAAAAATCTCTCCGCCACAATAACCTCCATCTCCACACACCATTTTCCCAAGTACCAACATCCTGGACCATCGCATCTTGTTGAACCGACATTCCAAATAATCTAGAAAATTGGTGTTCAAGAGTTTGATCCCCCACCCAAACCTCATTCCAAAATTGGCACATGATATTTGCTATTCTTGTGTATAAATGTGTATACACTACTACAAAAAAGAGATATAATAGCGCCTATATAATAGCACTTATTTGAAAAGCGCTATTAAAAAGAAAAAACGGAGCCATATAATAGCGGGTTTTGTAGAAACGCTATTAAAGCGTTGAACGGAAGAATGCTACAATAGCGCTTCTAGGAAAAGCGCTATTAAATCCATAAATGCGGAACTCTATAATAGCACTTTTGGAAAGCGCGCTATTAATGTTATACCCTATAATAGCGCGTTTTTGCATGACAACTATATTAATGAAAACTACTAAATTAAAAAGAGTGTTGGGTGGGTGTCGAACCTTTGACCCATTTGTTGATTAATTAATATTGATTGATAATTAATAATATAATAAAAAAACTGAGATCAAAATTTATTTATTTTATTATTTTTTAAAAAAGAAAAACTTATCTCCTCCCCTCACAATTGCATCGTTCCTTTGTTCCAAATTCCCATCCTCTTCACTTGTTCCTCTAGTACTCTCATTCTCATAGCGCCATCTCCTCAATCTCCATCCTTATCAAAGTCCTTCGTTTCAACCCAACACCTTGCCGTCGAACCCTAATTCCTTATACCCTCGTTCAACCTCAATCTCCGTCGAACCCTACGTCTTCATTTCGGCCAAAAACCTCCATCTTTATCGAACCCTAAATCTCGTGATTCTCGGTATACCTAGAACAACAATTCTCTGTGTAACAACCCTTATATTTCAACAGTTTCTCTTCTTTTCTTAAATCATGAACACGGTTTTCCAACCCTGGACCTATATATACAAGGTGAGTACATTGGTTTTATTTATATTATAATAATTACTAATGATTGTATTGTTATTGTGAATTTTCAATTCGACTGGTATTTGCTAAAATTGCAGAGCCAATCATGAACTCCATAAATTATTTTGATTTCGGCGACGTCGCTGATCCGCTACGGAGAAGCTTCTTTATGATAATCACATTAAACAATTGAAAATCTTAAAAAAACATAATACAATATTCTCTCTCTACAAGAAAAGCTCTCCTGCCTCTCTCTAGCAGCAAATCTCGCATACCCTTTCTTCTTCCCTTAAATCCAAATCATTTTATTTCAAAGATGTAGAAACTAAAGGTGGTGGTGTGATGATGGTGCTTTGCCATCCACGCCACCTTATTGGCCAGTTTTTCCGGCGGCACAACCTCTTTACGTGGTGGTTAGCGGCGGATCTGGTTGTTGTGTTCTTTTTTGGCGATGGTTTGGACAGATCTGGAGTTTTTCAGTGCTACTCCGGCGGTGGTGTTCGAAGTGAGGAGGGAGTTTTGGTGCTTAGCTGCTGCAGTTTCGGGGTGGTGGTTTTGCTCCGGAGGCGTGTGTTGTGGTGGCTGCGGAAGTGACAGTTTAAAATGGTGGCTCCGGAGGCGTGTCGTCCTACCTGTTTTGTCGTGGGTTCATGTTATGGTGTTTTGGTGCTGCCCCTGCTCGTGGAAGCAGTTGCAGGGTGGTTTGGTTGGGTGGTTATGGTGTTTGATTGGTTCGATTTGGCTTCAGTAAAACTGCGATTCTCCTTGTCGTGGTGGTGGATTTGGGGTTGGCTTCAGGTTATGGTTTTGTTTGTGTGGTAGTGTTGGAGTGGTGGTCCCGTTATTTCTACCACACCCCACCAATAGTCCATACGACATCATCGGATCCGGCGGTAGAACCACCACTACTCCAAGCCACCTGCAAACAGCATACCAGATTGCAGCAGCATAATTACAGTGCAAAAAAAGATGCCTAACAGATTCCACCCCCTCACCACAAAACACACAAAGGGTGTCTTCAGTCCGTACAATCCGTCTACGACACCGGTTTTGATTAGTTGGAATTCTATCCAAAAACACTTGCCACGCTAAAGCACTGACTTTGGATGGTACCGCACTTTTCCAAATAGTTTTAAAAGCGAAAGATTCCAACGGAGACACCGTAACCCGGGGCGATAACAGAGGAGCAAGGGACTCATACAAATACTTAACCGAGAACCCATCCCCAACATTTAGCCTCCACACCCACCTATTATCGACATATGTGGTAGCAAATTCATTAATAACCACTTCCAAGTTTCTGACCTCAGCCTCCTCCCAAACAAAAAAATCTCTCCGCCACAATAACCTCCATCTCCACACACCATTTTCCCAAGTACCAACATCCTGGACCATCGCATCTTGTTGAACCGACATTCCAAATAATCTAGAAAATTGGTGTTCAAGAGTTTGATCCCCCACCCAAACCTCATTCCAAAATTGGCACATGATATTTGCTATTCTTGTGTATAAATGTGTATACACTACTACAAAAAAGAGATATAATAGCGCCTATATAATAGCACTTATTTGAAAAGCGCTATTAAAAAGAAAAAACGGAGCCATATAATAGCGGGTTTTGTAGAAACGCTATTAAAGCGTTGAACGGAAGAATGCTACAATAGCGCTTCTAGGAAAAGCGCTATTAAATCCATAAATGCGGAACTCTATAATAGCACTTTTGGAAAGCGCGCTATTAATGTTATACCCTATAATAGCGCGTTTTTGCATGACAGCTATATTAATGAAAACTACTAAATTAAAAAGAGTGTTGGGTGGGTGTCGAACCTTTGACCCATTTGTTGATTAATTAATATTGATTGATAATTAATAATATAATAAAAAAACTGAGATCAAAATTTATTTATTTTATTATTTTTTAAAAAAGAAAAACTTATCTCCTCCCCTCACAACTGCATCGTTCCTTTGTTCCAAATTCCCATCCTCTTCACTTGTTCCTCTAGTACTCTCATTCTCATAGCGCCATCTCCTCAATCTCCATCCTTATCAAAGTCCTTCGTTTCAACCCAACACCTTGCCGTCGAACCCTAATTCCTTATACCCTCGTTCAACCTCAATCTCCGTCGAACCCTACGTCTTCATTTCGGCCAAAAACCTCCATCTTTATCGAACCCTAAATCTCGTGATTCTCGGTATACCTAGAACAACAATTCTCTGTGTAACAACCCTTATATTTCAACAGTTTCTCTTCTTTTCTTAAATCATGAACACGGTTTTCCAACCCTGGACCTATATATACAAGGTGAGTACATTGGTTTTATTTATATTATAATAATTACTAATGATTGTATTGTTATTGTGAATTTTCAATTCGACTAGTATTTGCTAAAATTGCAGAGCCAATCATGAACTCCATAAATTATTTTGATTTCGGCGACGTCGCTGATCCGCTACGGAGAAGCTTCTTTATGATAATCACATTAAACAATTGAAAATCTTAAAAAAACATAATACAATATTCTCTCTCTACAAGAAAAGCTCTCCTGCCTCTCTCTAGCAGCAAATCTCGCATACCCTTTCTTCTTCCCTTAAATCCAAATCATTTTATTTCAAAGATGTAGAAACTAAAGGTGGTGGTGTGATGATGGTGCTTTGCCATCCACGCCACCTTATTGGCCAGTTTTTCCGGCGGCACAACCTCTTTACGTGGTGGTTAGCGGCGGATCTGGTTGTTGTGTTCTTTTTTGGCGATGGTTTGGACAGATCTGGAGTTTTTCAGTGCTACTCCGGCGGTGGTGTTCGAAGTGAGGAGGGAGTTTTGGTGCTTAGCTGCTGCAGTTTCGGGGTGGTGGTTTTGCTCCGGAGGCGTGTGTTGTGGTGGCTGCGGAAGTGACAGTTTAAAATGGTGGCTCCGGAGGCGTGTCGTCCTACCTGTTTTGTCGTGGGTTCATGTTATGGTGTTTTGGTGCTGCCCCTGCTCGTGGAAGCAGTTGCAGGGTGGTTTGGTTGGGTGGTTATGGTGTTTGATTGGTTCGATTTGGCTTCAGTAAAACTGCGATTCTCCTTGTCGTGGTGGTGGATTTGGGGTTGGCTTCAGGTTATGGTTTTGTTTGTGTGGTAGTGTTGGAGTGGTGGTCCCGTTATTTCTACCACACCCCACCAATAGTCCATACGACATCATCGGATCCGGCGGTAGAACCACCACTACTCCAAGCCACCTGCAAACAGCATACCAGATTGCAGCAGCATAATTACAGTGCAAAAAAAGATGCCTAACAGATTCCACCCCCTCACCACAAAACACACAAAGGGTGTCTTCAGTCCGTACAATCCGTCTACGACACCGGTTTTGATTAGTTGGAATTCTATCCAAAAACACTTGCCACGCTAAAGCACTGACTTTGGATGGTACCGCACTTTTCCAAATAGTTTTAAAAGCGAAAGATTCCAACGGAGACACCGTAACCCGGGGCGATAACAGAGGAGCAAGGGACTCATACAAATACTTAACCGAGAACCCATCCCCAACATTTAGCCTCCACACCCACCTATTATCGACATATGTGGTAGCAAATTCATTAATAACCACTTCCAAGTTTCTGACCTCAGTCTCCTCCCAAACAAAAAAATCTCTCCGCCACAATAACCTCCATCTCCACACACCATTTTCCCAAGTACCAACATCCTGGACCATCGCATCTTGTTGAACCGACATTCCAAATAATCTAGAAAATTGGTGTTCAAGAGTTTGATCCCCCACCCAAACCTCATTCCAAAATTGGCACATGATATTTGCTATTCTTGTGTATAAATGTGTATACACTACTACAAAAAAGAGATATAATAGCGCCTATATAATAGCACTTATTTGAAAAGCGCTATTAAAAAGAAAAAACGGAGCCATATAATAGCGGGTTTTGTAGAAACGCTATTAAAGCGTTGAACGGAAGAATGCTACAATAGCGCTTCTAGGAAAAGCGCTATTAAATCCATAAATGCGGAACTCTATAATAGCACTTTTGGAAAGCGCGCTATTAATGTTATACCCTATAATAGCGCGTTTTTGCATGACAGCTATATTAATGAAAACTACTAAATTAAAAAGAGTGTTGGGTGGGTGTCGAACCTTTGACCCCTTTGTTGATTAATTAATATTGATTGATAATTAATAATATAATAAAAAAACTGAGATCAAAATTTATTTATTTTATTATTTTTTAAAAAAGAAAAACTTATCTCCTCCCCTCACAACTGCATCGTTCCTTTGTTCCAAATTCCCATCCTCTTCACTTGTTCCTCTAGTACTCTCATTCTCATAGCGCCATCTCCTCAATCTCCATCCTTATCAAAGTCCTTCGTTTCAACCCAACACCTTGCCGTCGAACCCTAATTCCTTATACCCTCGTTCAACCTCAATCTCCGTCGAACCCTACGTCTTCATTTCGGCCAAAAACCTCCATCTTTATCGAACCCTAAATCTCGTGATTCTCGGTATACCTAGAACAACAATTCTCTGTGTAACAACCCTTATATTTCAACAGTTTCTCTTCTTTTCTTAAATCATGAACACGGTTTTCCAACCCTGGACCTATATATACAAGGTGAGTACATTGGTTTTATTTATATTATAATAATTACTAATGATTGTATTGTTATTGTGAATTTTCAATTCGACTGGTATTTGCTAAAATTGCAGAGCCAATCATGAACTCCATAAATTATTTTGATTTCGGCGACGTCGCTGATCCGCTACGGAGAAGCTTCTTTATGATAATCACATTAAACAATTGAAAATCTTAAAAAAACATAATACAATATTCTCTCTCTACAAGAAAAGCTCTCCTGCCTCTCTCTAGCAGCAAATCTCGCATACCCTTTCTTCTTCCCTTAAATCCAAATCATTTTATTTCAAAGATGTAGAAACTAAAGGTGGTGGTGTGATGATGGTGCTTTGCCATCCACGCCACCTTATTGGCCAGTTTTTCCGGCGGCACAACCTCTTTACGTGGTGGTTAGCGGCGGATCTGGTTGTTGTGTTCTTTTTTGGCGATGGTTTGGACAGATCTGGAGTTTTTCAGTGCTACTCCGGCGGTGGTGTTCGAAGTGAGGAGGGAGTTTTGGTGCTTAGCTGCTGCAGTTTCGGGGTGGTGGTTTTGCTCCGGAGGCGTGTGTTGTGGTGGCTGCGGAAGTGACAGTTTAAAATGGTGGCTCCGGAGGCGTGTCGTCCTACCTGTTTTGTCGTGGGTTCATGTTATGGTGTTTTGGTGCTGCCCCTGCTCGTGGAAGCAGTTGCAGGGTGGTTTGGTTGGGTGGTTATGGTGTTTGATTGGTTCGATTTGGCTTCAGTAAAACTGCGATTCTCCTTGTCGTGGTGGTGGATTTGGGGTTGGCTTCAGGTTATGGTTTTGTTTGTGTGGTAGTGTTGGAGTGGTGGTCCCGTTATTTCTACCACACCCCACCAATAGTCCATACGACATCATCGGATCCGGCGGTAGAACCACCACTACTCCAAGCCACCTGCAAACAGCATACCAGATTGCAGCAGCATAATTACAGTGCAAAAAAAGATGCCTAACAGATTCCACCCCCTCACCACAAAACACACAAAGGGTGTCTTCAGTCCGTACAATCCGTCTACGACACCGGTTTTGATTAGTTGGAATTCTATCCAAAAACACTTGCCACGCTAAAGCACTGACTTTGGATGGTACCGCACTTTTCCAAATAGTTTTAAAAGCGAAAGATTCCAACGGAGACACCGTAACCCGGGGCGATAACAGAGGAGCAAGGGACTCATACAAATACTTAACCGAGAACCCATCCCCAACATTTAGCCTCCACACCCACCTATTATCGACATATGTGGTAGCAAATTCATTAATAACCACTTCCAAGTTTCTGACCTCAGTCTCCTCCCAAACAAAAAAATCTCTCCGCCACAATAACCTCCATCTCCACACACCATTTTCCCAAGTACCAACATCCTGGACCATCGCATCTTGTTGAACCGACATTCCAAATAATCTAGAAAATTGGTGTTCAAGAGTTTGATCCCCCACCCAAACCTCATTCCAAAATTGGCACATGATATTTGCTATTCTTGTGTATAAATGTGTATACACTACTACAAAAAAGAGATATAATAGCGCCTATATAATAGCACTTATTTGAAAAGCGCTATTAAAAAGAAAAAACGGAGCCATATAATAGCGGGTTTTTTAGAAACGCTATTAAAGCGTTGAACGGAAGAATGCTACAATAGCGCTTCTAGGAAAAGCGCTATTAAATCCATAAATGCGGAACTCTATAATAGCACTTTTGGAAAGCGCGCTATTAATGTTATACCCTATAATAGCGCGTTTTTGCATGACAGCTATATTAATGAAAACTACTAAATTAAAAAGAGTGTTGGGTGGGTGTCGAACCTTTGACCCCTTTGTTGATTAATTAATATTGATTGATAATTAATAATATAATAAAAAAACTGAGATCAAAATTTATTTATTTTATTATTTTTTAAAAAAGAAAAACTTATCTCCTCCCCTCACAACTGCATCGTTCCTTTGTTCCAAATTCCCATCCTCTTCACTTGTTCCTCTAGTACTCTCATTCTCATAGCGCCATCTCCTCAATCTCCATCCTTATCAAAGTCCTTCGTTTCAACCCAACACCTTGCCGTCGAACCCTAATTCCTTATACCCTCGTTCAACCTCAATCTCCGTCGAACCCTACGTCTTCATTTCGGCCAAAAACCTCCATCTTTATCGAACCCTAAATCTCGTGATTCTCGGTATACCTAGAACAACAATTCTCTGTGTAACAACCCTTATATTTCAACAGTTTCTCTTCTTTTCTTAAATCATGAACACGGTTTTCCAACCCTGGACCTATATATACAAGGTGAGTACATTGGTTTTATTTATATTATAATAATTACTAATGATTGTATTGTTATTGTGAATTTTCAATTCGACTGGTATTTGCTAAAATTGCAGAGCCAATCATGAACTCCATAAATTATTTTGATTTCGGCGACGTCGCTGATCCGCTACGGAGAAGCTTCTTTATGATAATCACATTAAACAATTGAAAATCTTAAAAAAACATAATACAATATTCTCTCTCTACAAGAAAAGCTCTCCTGCCTCTCTCTAGCAGCAAATCTCGCATACCCTTTCTTCTTCCCTTAAATCCAAATCATTTTATTTCAAAGATGTAGAAACTAAAGGTGGTGGTGTGATGATGGTGCTTTGCCATCCACGCCACCTTATTGGCCAGTTTTTCCGGCGGCACAACCTCTTTACGTGGTGGTTAGCGGCGGATCTGGTTGTTGTGTTCTTTTTTGGCGATGGTTTGGACAGATCTGGAGTTTTTCAGTGCTACTCCGGCGGTGGTGTTCGAAGTGAGGAGGGAGTTTTGGTGCTTAGCTGCTGCAGTTTCGGGGTGGTGGTTTTGCTCCGGAGGCGTGTGTTGTGGTGGCTGCGGAAGTGACAGTTTAAAATGGTGGCTCCGGAGGCGTGTCGTCCTACCTGTTTTGTCGTGGGTTCATGTTATGGTGTTTTGGTGCTGCCCCTGCTCGTGGAAGCAGTTGCAGGGTGGTTTGGTTGGGTGGTTATGGTGTTTGATTGGTTCGATTTGGCTTCAGTAAAACTGCGATTCTCCTTGTCGTGGTGGTGGATTTGGGGTTGGCTTCAGGTTATGGTTTTGTTTGTGTGGTAGTGTTGGAGTGGTGGTCCCGTTATTTCTACCACACCCCACCAATAGTCCATACGACATCATCGGATCCGGCGGTAGAACCACCACTACTCCAAGCCACCTGCAAACAGCATACCAGATTGCAGCAGCATAATTACAGTGCAAAAAAAGATGCCTAACAGATTCCACCCCCTCACCACAAAACACACAAAGGGTGTCTTCAGTCCGTACAATCCGTCTACGACACCGGTTTTGATTAGTTGGAATTCTATCCAAAAACACTTGCCACGCTAAAGCACTGACTTTGGATGGTACCGCACTTTTCCAAATAGTTTTAAAAGCGAAAGATTCCAACGGAGACACCGTAACCCGGGGCGATAACAGAGGAGCAAGGGACTCATACAAATACTTAACCGAGAACCCATCCCCAACATTTAGCCTCCACACCCACCTATTATCGACATATGTGGTAGCAAATTCATTAATAACCACTTCCAAGTTTCTGACCTCAGCCTCCTCCCAAACAAAAAAATCTCTCCGCCACAATAACCTCCATCTCCACACACCATTTTCCCAAGTACCAACATCCTGGACCATCGCATCTTGTTGAACCGACATTCCAAATAATCTAGAAAATTGGTGTTCAAGAGTTTGATCCCCCACCCAAACCTCATTCCAAAATTGGCACATGATATTTGCTATTCTTGTGTATAAATGTGTATACACTACTACAAAAAAGAGATATAATAGCGCCTATATAATAGCACTTATTTGAAAAGCGCTATTAAAAAGAAAAAACGGAGCCATATAATAGCGGGTTTTGTAGAAACGCTATTAAAGCGTTGAACGGAAGAATGCTACAATAGCGCTTCTAGGAAAAGCGCTATTAAATCCATAAATGCGGAACTCTATAATAGCACTTTTGGAAAGCGCGCTATTAATGTTATACCCTATAATAGCGCGTTTTTGCATGACAGCTATATTAATGAAAACTACTAAATTAAAAAGAGTGTTGGGTGGGTGTCGAACCTTTGACCCATTTGTTGATTAATTAATATTGATTGATAATTAATAATATAATAAAAAAACTGAGATCAAAATTTATTTATTTTATTATTTTTTAAAAAAGAAAAACTTATCTCCTCCCCTCACAATTGCATCGTTCCTTTGTTCCAAATTCCCATCCTCTTCACTTGTTCCTCTAGTACTCTCATTCTCATAGCGCCATCTCCTCAATCTCCATCCTTATCAAAGTCCTTCGTTTCAACCCAACACCTTGCCGTCGAACCCTAATTCCTTATACCCTCGTTCAACCTCAATCTCCGTCGAACCCTACGTCTTCATTTCGGCCAAAAACCTCCATCTTTATCGAACCCTAAATCTTGTGATTCTCGGTATACCTAGAACAACAATTCTCTGTGTAACAACCCTTATATTTCAACAGTTTCTCTTCTTTTCTTAAATCATGAACACGGTTTTCCAACCCTGGACCTATATATACAAGGTGAGTACATTGGTTTTATTTATATTATAATAATTACTAATGATTGTATTGTTATTGTGAATTTTCAATTCGACTAGTATTTGCTAAAATTGCAGAGCCAATCATGAACTCCATAAATTATTTTGATTTCGGCGACGTCGCTGATCCGCTACGGAGAAGCTTCTTTATGATAATCACATTAAACAATTGAAAATCTTAAAAAAACATAATACAATATTCTCTCTCTACAAGAAAAGCTCTCCTGCCTCTCTCTAGCAGCAAATCTTGCATACCCTTTCTTCTTCCCTTAAATCCAAATCATTTTATTTCAAAGATGTAGAAACTAAAGGTGGTGGTGTGATGATGGTGCTTTGCCATCCACGCCACCTTATTGGCCAGTTTTTCCGGCGGCACAACCTCTTTACGTGGTGGTTAGCGGCGGATCTGGTTGTTGTGTTCTTTTTTGGCGATGGTTTGGACAGATCTGGAGTTTTTCAGTGCTACTCCGGCGGTGGTGTTCGAAGTGAGGAGGGAGTTTTGGTGCTTAGCTGCTGCAGTTTCGGGGTGGTGGTTTTGCTCCGGAGGCGTGTGTTGTGGTGGCTGCGGAAGTGACAGTTTAAAATGGTGGCTCCGGAGGCGTGTCGTCCTACCTGTTTTGTCGTGGGTTCATGTTATGGTGTTTTGGTGCTGCCCCTGCTCGTGGAAGCAGTTGCAGGGTGGTTTGGTTGGGTGGTTATGGTGTTTGATTGGTTCGATTTGGCTTCAGTAAAACTGCGATTCTCCTTGTCGTGGTGGTGGATTTGGGGTTGGCTTCAGGTTATGGTTTTGTTTGTGTGGTAGTGTTGGAGTGGTGGTCCCGTTATTTCTACCACACCCCACCAATAGTCCATACGACATCATCGGATCCGGCGGTAGAACCACCACTACTCCAAGCCACCTGCAAACAGCATACCAGATTGCAGCAGCATAATTACAGTGCAAAAAAAGATGCCTAACAGATTCCACCCCCTCACCACAAAACACACAAAGGGTGTCTTCAGTCCGTACAATCCGTCTACGACACCGGTTTTGATTAGTTGGAATTCTATCCAAAAACACTTGCCACGCTAAAGCACTGACTTTGGATGGTACCGCACTTTTCCAAATAGTTTTAAAAGCGAAAGATTCCAACGGAGACACCGTAACCCGGGGCGATAACAGAGGAGCAAGGGACTCATACAAATACTTAACCGAGAACCCATCCCCAACATTTAGCCTCCACACCCACCTATTATCGACATATGTGGTAGCAAATTCATTAATAACCACTTCCAAGTTTCTGACCTCAGTCTCCTCCCAAACAAAAAAATCTCTCCGCCACAATAACCTCCATCTCCACACACCATTTTCCCAAGTACCAACATCCTGGACCATCGCATCTTGTTGAACCGACATTCCAAATAATCTAGAAAATTGGTGTTCAAGAGTTTGATCCCCCACCCAAACCTCATTCCAAAATTGGCACATGATATTTGCTATTCTTGTGTATAAATGTGTATACACTACTACAAAAAAGAGATATAATAGCGCCTATATAATAGCACTTATTTGAAAAGCGCTATTAAAAAGAAAAAACGGAGCCATATAATAGCGGGTTTTTTTAGAAACGCTATTAAAGCGTTGAACGGAAGAATGCTACAATAGCGCTTCTAGGAAAAGCGCTATTAAATCCATAAATGCGGAACTCTATAATAGCACTTTTGGAAAGCGCGCTATTAATGTTATACCCTATAATAGCGCGTTTTTGCATGACAGCTATATTAATGAAAACTACTAAATTAAAAAGAGTGTTGGGTGGGTGTCGAACCTTTGACCCCTTTGTTGATTAATTAATATTGATTGATAATTAATAATATAATAAAAAAACTGAGATCAAAATTTATTTATTTTATTATTTTTTAAAAAAGAAAAACTTATCTCCTCCCCTCACAACTGCATCGTTCCTTTGTTCCAAATTCCCATCCTCTTCACTTGTTCCTCTAGTACTCTCATTCTCATAGCGCCATCTCCTCAATCTCCATCCTTATCAAAGTCCTTCGTTTCAACCCAACACCTTGCCGTCGAACCCTAATTCCTTATACCCTCGTTCAACCTCAATCTCCGTCGAACCCTACGTCTTCATTTCGGCCAAAAACCTCCATCTTTATCGAACCCTAAATCTCGTGATTCTCGGTATACCTAGAACAACAATTCTCTGTGTAACAACCCTTATATTTCAACAGTTTCTCTTCTTTTCTTAAATCATGAACACGGTTTTCCAACCCTGGACCTATATATACAAGGTGAGTACATTGGTTTTATTTATATTATAATAATTACTAATGATTGTATTGTTATTGTGAATTTTCAATTCGACTGGTATTTGCTAAAATTGCAGAGCCAATCATGAACTCCATAAATTATTTTGATTTCGGCGACGTCGCTGATCCGCTACGGAGAAGCTTCTTTATGATAATCACATTAAACAATTGAAAATCTTAAAAAAACATAATACAATATTCTCTCTCTACAAGAAAAGCTCTCCTGCCTCTCTCTAGCAGCAAATCTCGCATACCCTTTCTTCTTCCCTTAAATCCAAATCATTTTATTTCAAAGATGTAGAAACTAAAGGTGGTGGTGTGATGATGGTGCTTTGCCATCCACGCCACCTTATTGGCCAGTTTTTCCGGCGGCACAACCTCTTTACGTGGTGGTTAGCGGCGGATCTGGTTGTTGTGTTCTTTTTTGGCGATGGTTTGGACAGATCTGGAGTTTTTCAGTGCTACTCCGGCGGTGGTGTTCGAAGTGAGGAGGGAGTTTTGGTGCTTAGCTGCTGCAGTTTCGGGGTGGTGGTTTTGCTCCGGAGGCGTGTGTTGTGGTGGCTGCGGAAGTGACAGTTTAAAATGGTGGCTCCGGAGGCGTGTCGTCCTACCTGTTTTGTCGTGGGTTCATGTTATGGTGTTTTGGTGCTGCCCCTGCTCGTGGAAGCAGTTGCAGGGTGGTTTGGTTGGGTGGTTATGGTGTTTGATTGGTTCGATTTGGCTTCAGTAAAACTGCGATTCTCCTTGTCGTGGTGGTGGATTTGGGGTTGGCTTCAGGTTATGGTTTTGTTTGTGTGGTAGTGTTGGAGTGGTGGTCCCGTTATTTCTACCACACCCCACCAATAGTCCATACGACATCATCGGATCCGGCGGTAGAACCACCACTACTCCAAGCCACCTGCAAACAGCATACCAGATTGCAGCAGCATAATTACAGTGCAAAAAAAGATGCCTAACAGATTCCACCCCCTCACCACAAAACACACAAAGGGTGTCTTCAGTCCGTACAATCCGTCTACGACACCGGTTTTGATTAGTTGGAATTCTATCCAAAAACACTTGCCACGCTAAAGCACTGACTTTGGATGGTACCGCACTTTTCCAAATAGTTTTAAAAGCGAAAGATTCCAACGGAGACACCGTAACCCGGGGCGATAACAGAGGAGCAAGGGACTCATACAAATACTTAACCGAGAACCCATCCCCAACATTTAGCCTCCACACCCACCTATTATCGACATATGTGGTAGCAAATTCATTAATAACCACTTCCAAGTTTCTGACCTCAGCCTCCTCCCAAACAAAAAAATCTCTCCGCCACAATAACCTCCATCTCCACACACCATTTTCCCAAGTACCAACATCCTGGACCATCGCATCTTGTTGAACCGACATTCCAAATAATCTAGAAAATTGGTGTTCAAGAGTTTGATCCCCCACCCAAACCTCATTCCAAAATTGGCACATGATATTTGCTATTCTTGTGTATAAATGTGTATACACTACTACAAAAAAGAGATATAATAGCGCCTATATAATAGCACTTATTTGAAAAGCGCTATTAAAAAGAAAAAACGGAGCCATATAATAGCGGGTTTTTTAGAAACGCTATTAAAGCGTTGAACGGAAGAATGCTACAATAGCGCTTCTAGGAAAAGCGCTATTAAATCCATAAATGCGGAACTCTATAATAGCACTTTTGGAAAGCGCGCTATTAATGTTATACCCTATAATAGCGCGTTTTTGCATGACATCTATATTAATGAAAACTACTAAATTAAAAAGAGTGTTGGGTGGGTGTCGAACCTTTGACCCCTTTGTTGATTAATTAATATTGATTGATAATTAATAATATAATAAAAAAACTGAGATCAAAATTTATTTATTTTATTATTTTTTAAAAAAGAAAAACTTATCTCCTCCCCTCACAACTGCATCGTTCCTTTGTTCCAAATTCCCATCCTCTTCACTTGTTCCTCTAGTACTCTCATTCTCATAGCGCCATCTCCTCAATCTCCATCCTTATCAAAGTCCTTCGTTTCAACCCAACACCTTGCCGTCGAACCCTAATTCCTTATACCCTCGTTCAACCTCAATCTCCGTCGAACCCTACGTCTTCATTTCGGCCAAAAACCTCCATCTTTATCGAACCCTAAATCTCGTGATTCTCGGTATACCTAGAACAACAATTCTCTGTGTAACAACCCTTATATTTCAACAGTTTCTCTTCTTTTCTTAAATCATGAACACGGTTTTCCAACCCTGGACCTATATATACAAGGTGAGTACATTGGTTTTATTTATATTATAATAATTACTAATGATTGTATTGTTATTGTGAATTTTCAATTCGACTGGTATTTGCTAAAATTGCAGAGCCAATCATGAACTCCATAAATTATTTTGATTTCGGCGACGTCGCTGATCCGCTACGGAGAAGCTTCTTTATGATAATCACATTAAACAATTGAAAATCTTAAAAAAACATAATACAATATTCTCTCTCTACAAGAAAAGCTCTCCTGCCTCTCTCTAGCAGCAAATCTCGCATACCCTTTCTTCTTCCCTTAAATCCAAATCATTTTATTTCAAAGATGTAGAAACTAAAGGTGGTGGTGTGATGATGGTGCTTTGCCATCCACGCCACCTTATTGGCCAGTTTTTCCGGCGGCACAACCTCTTTACGTGGTGGTTAGCGGCGGATCTGGTTGTTGTGTTCTTTTTTGGCGATGGTTTGGACAGATCTGGAGTTTTTCAGTGCTACTCCGGCGGTGGTGTTCGAAGTGAGGAGGGAGTTTTGGTGCTTAGCTGCTGCAGTTTCGGGGTGGTGGTTTTGCTCCGGAGGCGTGTGTTGTGGTGGCTGCGGAAGTGACAGTTTAAAATGGTGGCTCCGGAGGCGTGTCGTCCTACCTGTTTTGTCGTGGGTTCATGTTATGGTGTTTTGGTGCTGCCCCTGCTCGTGGAAGCAGTTGCAGGGTGGTTTGGTTGGGTGGTTATGGTGTTTGATTGGTTCGATTTGGCTTCAGTAAAACTGCGATTCTCCTTGTCGTGGTGGTGGATTTGGGGTTGGCTTCAGGTTATGGTTTTGTTTGTGTGGTAGTGTTGGAGTGGTGGTCCCGTTATTTCTACCACACCCCACCAATAGTCCATACGACATCATCGGATCCGGCGGTAGAACCACCACTACTCCAAGCCACCTGCAAACAGCATACCAGATTGCAGCAGCATAATTACAGTGCAAAAAAAGATGCCTAACAGATTCCACCCCCTCACCACAAAACACACAAAGGGTGTCTTCAGTCCGTACAATCCGTCTACGACACCGGTTTTGATTAGTTGGAATTCTATCCAAAAACACTTGCCACGCTAAAGCACTGACTTTGGATGGTACCGCACTTTTCCAAATAGTTTTAAAAGCGAAAGATTCCAACGGAGACACCGTAACCCGGGGCGATAACAGAGGAGCAAGGGACTCATACAAATACTTAACCGAGAACCCATCCCCAACATTTAGCCTCCACACCCACCTATTATCGACATATGTGGTAGCAAATTCATTAATAACCACTTCCAAGTTTCTGACCTCAGCCTCCTCCCAAACAAAAAAATCTCTCCGCCACAATAACCTCCATCTCCACACACCATTTTCCCAAGTACCAACATCCTGGACCATCGCATCTTGTTGAACCGACATTCCAAATAATCTAGAAAATTGGTGTTCAAGAGTTTGATCCCCCACCCAAACCTCATTCCAAAATTGGCACATGATATTTGCTATTCTTGTGTATAAATGTGTATACACTACTACAAAAAAGAGATATAATAGCGCCTATATAATAGCACTTATTTGAAAAGCGCTATTAAAAAGAAAAAACGGAGCCATATAATAGCGGGTTTTTTAGAAACGCTATTAAAGCGTTGAACGGAAGAATGCTACAATAGCGCTTCTAGGAAAAGCGCTATTAAATCCATAAATGCGGAACTCTATAATAGCACTTTTGGAAAGCGCGCTATTAATGTTATACCCTATAATAGCGCGTTTTTGCATGACAGCTATATTAATGAAAACTACTAAATTAAAAAGAGTGTTGGGTGGGTGTCGAACCTTTGACCCCTTTGTTGATTAATTAATATTGATTGATAATTAATAATATAATAAAAAAACTGAGATCAAAATTTATTTATTTTATTATTTTTTAAAAAAGAAAAACTTATCTCCTCCCCTCACAACTGCATCGTTCCTTTGTTCCAAATTCCCATCCTCTTCACTTGTTCCTCTAGTACTCTCATTCTCATAGCGCCATCTCCTCAATCTCCATCCTTATCAAAGTCCTTCGTTTCAACCCAACACCTTGCCGTCGAACCCTAATTCCTTATACCCTCGTTCAACCTCAATCTCCGTCGAACCCTACGTCTTCATTTCGGCCAAAAACCTCCATCTTTATCGAACCCTAAATCTCGTGATTCTCGGTATACCTAGAACAACAATTCTCTGTGTAACAACCCTTATATTTCAACAGTTTCTCTTCTTTTCTTAAATCATGAACACGGTTTTCCAACCCTGGACCTATATATACAAGGTGAGTACATTGGTTTTATTTATATTATAATAATTACTAATGATTGTATTGTTATTGTGAATTTTCAATTCGACTGGTATTTGCTAAAATTGCAGAGCCAATCATGAACTCCATAAATTATTTTGATTTCGGCGACGTCGCTGATCCGCTACGGAGAAGCTTCTTTATGATAATCACATTAAACAATTGAAAATCTTAAAAAAACATAATACAATATTCTCTCTCTACAAGAAAAGCTCTCCTGCCTCTCTCTAGCAGCAAATCTCGCATACCCTTTCTTCTTCCCTTAAATCCAAATCATTTTATTTCAAAGATGTAGAAACTAAAGGTGGTGGTGTGATGATGGTGCTTTGCCATCCACGCCACCTTATTGGCCAGTTTTTCCGGCGGCACAACCTCTTTACGTGGTGGTTAGCGGCGGATCTGGTTGTTGTGTTCTTTTTTGGCGATGGTTTGGACAGATCTGGAGTTTTTCAGTGCTACTCCGGCGGTGGTGTTCGAAGTGAGGAGGGAGTTTTGGTGCTTAGCTGCTGCAGTTTCGGGGTGGTGGTTTTGCTCCGGAGGCGTGTGTTGTGGTGGCTGCGGAAGTGACAGTTTAAAATGGTGGCTCCGGAGGCGTGTCGTCCTACCTGTTTTGTCGTGGGTTCATGTTATGGTGTTTTGGTGCTGCCCCTGCTCGTGGAAGCAGTTGCAGGGTGGTTTGGTTGGGTGGTTATGGTGTTTGATTGGTTCGATTTGGCTTCAGTAAAACTGCGATTCTCCTTGTCGTGGTGGTGGATTTGGGGTTGGCTTCAGGTTATGGTTTTGTTTGTGTGGTAGTGTTGGAGTGGTGGTCCCGTTATTTCTACCACACCCCACCAATAGTCCATACGACATCATCGGATCCGGCGGTAGAACCACCACTACTCCAAGCCACCTGCAAACAGCATACCAGATTGCAGCAGCATAATTACAGTGCAAAAAAAGATGCCTAACAGATTCCACCCCCTCACCACAAAACACACAAAGGGTGTCTTCAGTCCGTACAATCCGTCTACGACACCGGTTTTGATTAGTTGGAATTCTATCCAAAAACACTTGCCACGCTAAAGCACTGACTTTGGATGGTACCGCACTTTTCCAAATAGTTTTAAAAGCGAAAGATTCCAACGGAGACACCGTAACCCGGGGCGATAACAGAGGAGCAAGGGACTCATACAAATACTTAACCGAGAACCCATCCCCAACATTTAGCCTCCACACCCACCTATTATCGACATATGTGGTAGCAAATTCATTAATAACCACTTCCAAGTTTCTGACCTCAGCCTCCTCCCAAACAAAAAAATCTCTCCGCCACAATAACCTCCATCTCCACACACCATTTTCCCAAGTACCAACATCCTGGACCATCGCATCTTGTTGAACCGACATTCCAAATAATCTAGAAAATTGGTGTTCAAGAGTTTGATCCCCCACCCAAACCTCATTCCAAAATTGGCACATGATATTTGCTATTCTTGTGTATAAATGTGTATACACTACTACAAAAAAGAGATATAATAGCGCCTATATAATAGCACTTATTTGAAAAGCGCTATTAAAAAGAAAAAACGGAGCCATATAATAGCGGGTTTTTTAGAAACGCTATTAAAGCGTTGAACGGAAGAATGCTACAATAGCGCTTCTAGGAAAAGCGCTATTAAATCCATAAATGCGGAACTCTATAATAGCACTTTTGGAAAGCGCGCTATTAATGTTATACCCTATAATAGCGCGTTTTTGCATGACAGCTATATTAATGAAAACTACTAAATTAAAAAGAGTGTTGGGTGGGTGTCGAACCTTTGACCCCTTTGTTGATTAATTAATATTGATTGATAATTAATAATATAATAAAAAAACTGAGATCAAAATTTATTTATTTTATTATTTTTTAAAAAAGAAAAACTTATCTCCTCCCCTCACAACTGCATCGTTCCTTTGTTCCAAATTCCCATCCTCTTCACTTGTTCCTCTAGTACTCTCATTCTCATAGCGCCATCTCCTCAATCTCCATCCTTATCAAAGTCCTTCGTTTCAACCCAACACCTTGCCGTCGAACCCTAATTCCTTATACCCTCGTTCAACCTCAATCTCCGTCGAACCCTACGTCTTCATTTCGGCCAAAAACCTCCATCTTTATCGAACCCTAAATCTCGTGATTCTCGGTATACCTAGAACAACAATTCTCTGTGTAACAACCCTTATATTTCAACAGTTTCTCTTCTTTTCTTAAATCATGAACACGGTTTTCCAACCCTGGACCTATATATACAAGGTGAGTACATTGGTTTTATTTATATTATAATAATTACTAATGATTGTATTGTTATTGTGAATTTTCAATTCGACTGGTATTTGCTAAAATTGCAGAGCCAATCATGAACTCCATAAATTATTTTGATTTCGGCGACGTCGCTGATCCGCTACGGAGAAGCTTCTTTATGATAATCACATTAAACAATTGAAAATCTTAAAAAAACATAATACAATATTCTCTCTCTACAAGAAAAGCTCTCCTGCCTCTCTCTAGCAGCAAATCTCGCATACCCTTTCTTCTTCCCTTAAATCCAAATCATTTTATTTCAAAGATGTAGAAACTAAAGGTGGTGGTGTGATGATGGTGCTTTGCCATCCACGCCACCTTATTGGCCAGTTTTTCCGGCGGCACAACCTCTTTACGTGGTGGTTAGCGGCGGATCTGGTTGTTGTGTTCTTTTTTGGCGATGGTTTGGACAGATCTGGAGTTTTTCAGTGCTACTCCGGCGGTGGTGTTCGAAGTGAGGAGGGAGTTTTGGTGCTTAGCTGCTGCAGTTTCGGGGTGGTGGTTTTGCTCCGGAGGCGTGTGTTGTGGTGGCTGCGGAAGTGACAGTTTAAAATGGTGGCTCCGGAGGCGTGTCGTCCTACCTGTTTTGTCGTGGGTTCATGTTATGGTGTTTTGGTGCTGCCCCTGCTCGTGGAAGCAGTTGCAGGGTGGTTTGGTTGGGTGGTTATGGTGTTTGATTGGTTCGATTTGGCTTCAGTAAAACTGCGATTCTCCTTGTCGTGGTGGTGGATTTGGGGTTGGCTTCAGGTTATGGTTTTGTTTGTGTGGTAGTGTTGGAGTGGTGGTCCCGTTATTTCTACCACACCCCACCAATAGTCCATACGACATCATCGGATCCGGCGGTAGAACCACCACTACTCCAAGCCACCTGCAAACAGCATACCAGATTGCAGCAGCATAATTACAGTGCAAAAAAAGATGCCTAACAGATTCCACCCCCTCACCACAAAACACACAAAGGGTGTCTTCAGTCCGTACAATCCGTCTACGACACCGGTTTTGATTAGTTGGAATTCTATCCAAAAACACTTGCCACGCTAAAGCACTGACTTTGGATGGTACCGCACTTTTCCAAATAGTTTTAAAAGCGAAAGATTCCAACGGAGACACCGTAACCCGGGGCGATAACAGAGGAGCAAGGGACTCATACAAATACTTAACCGAGAACCCATCCCCAACATTTAGCCTCCACACCCACCTATTATCGACATATGTGGTAGCAAATTCATTAATAACCACTTCCAAGTTTCTGACCTCAGCCT
Organism: Trifolium fragiferum; assembly: GCA_954870985.1. NCBI lineage: Eukaryota > Viridiplantae > Streptophyta > Magnoliopsida > Fabales > Fabaceae > Trifolium > Trifolium fragiferum. The sequence continues at coordinate 9,879,378 of OX940796.1, forward strand.
CCTCCCAAACAAAAAAATCTCTCCGCCACAATAACCTCCATCTCCACACACCATTTTCCCAAGTACCAACATCCTGGACCATCGCATCTTGTTGAACCGACATTCCAAATAATCTAGAAAATTGGTGTTCAAGAGTTTGATCCCCCACCCAAACCTCATTCCAAAATTGGCACATGATATTTGCTATTCTTGTGTATAAATGTGTATACACTACTACAAAAAAGAGATATAATAGCGCCTATATAATAGCACTTATTTGAAAAGCGCTATTAAAAAGAAAAAACGGAGCCATATAATAGCGGGTTTTTTAGAAACGCTATTAAAGCGTTGAACGGAAGAATGCTACAATAGCGCTTCTAGGAAAAGCGCTATTAAATCCATAAATGCGGAACTCTATAATAGCACTTTTGGAAAGCGCGCTATTAATGTTATACCCTATAATAGCGCGTTTTTGCATGACAGCTATATTAATGAAAACTACTAAATTAAAAAGAGTGTTGGGTGGGTGTCGAACCTTTGACCCCTTTGTTGATTAATTAATATTGATTGATAATTAATAATATAATAAAAAAACTGAGATCAAAATTTATTTATTTTATTATTTTTTAAAAAAGAAAAACTTATCTCCTCCCCTCACAACTGCATCGTTCCTTTGTTCCAAATTCCCATCCTCTTCACTTGTTCCTCTAGTACTCTCATTCTCATAGCGCCATCTCCTCAATCTCCATCCTTATCAAAGTCCTTCGTTTCAACCCAACACCTTGCCGTCGAACCCTAATTCCTTATACCCTCGTTCAACCTCAATCTCCGTCGAACCCTACGTCTTCATTTCGGCCAAAAACCTCCATCTTTATCGAACCCTAAATCTCGTGATTCTCGGTATACCTAGAACAACAATTCTCTGTGTAACAACCCTTATATTTCAACAGTTTCTCTTCTTTTCTTAAATCATGAACACGGTTTTCCAACCCTGGACCTATATATACAAGGTGAGTACATTGGTTTTATTTATATTATAATAATTACTAATGATTGTATTGTTATTGTGAATTTTCAATTCGACTGGTATTTGCTAAAATTGCAGAGCCAATCATGAACTCCATAAATTATTTTGATTTCGGCGACGTCGCTGATCCGCTACGGAGAAGCTTCTTTATGATAATCACATTAAACAATTGAAAATCTTATAAAAACATAATACAATATTCTCTCTCTACAAGAAAAGCTCTCCTGCCTCTCTCTAGCAGCAAATCTCGCATACCCTTTCTTCTTCTCTTAAATCCAAATCATTTTATTTCAAAGATGTAGAAACTAAAGGTGGTGGTGTGATGATGGTGCTTTGCCATCCACGCCACCTTATTGGCCAGTTTTTCCAGCGGCACAACCTCTTTATGTGGTGGTTAACGGCGGATCTGGTTGTTGTGTTATTTTTTGGCGATGGTTTGGACAGATCTGGAGTTTTTCAGTGCTACTCCGGCGGTGGTGTTCGAAGTGAGGAGGGAGTTTTGGTGCGTAGCTGCTGCAGTTTCGGGGTGGTGGTTTTGCTCCGGAGGCGTGTGTTGTGGTGGCTGCGGAAGTGACAGTTTAAAATGGTGGCTCCGGAGGCGTGTCGTCCTACCTGTTTTGTCGTGGGTTCATGTTATGGTGTTTTGGTGCTGCCCCTGCTCGTGGAAGCAGTTGCAGGGTGGTTTGGTTGGGTGGTTATGGTGTTTGATTGGTTCGATTTGGCTTCAGTAAAACTGCGATTCTCCTTGTCGTGGTGGTGGATTTGGGGTTGGCTTCAGTTTATGGTTTTGTTTGTGTGGTAGTGTTGGAGTGGTGGTCCCGTTATTTCTACCACACCCCACCAATAGTCCATACGACATCATCGGATCCGGCGGTAGAACCACCACTACTCCAAGCCACCTGCAAACAGCATACCAGATTGCAGCAGCATAATTACAGTGCAAAAAAAGATGCCTAACAGATTCCACCCCCTCACCACAAAACACACAAAGGGTGTCTTCAGTCCGTACAATCCGTCTACGACACCGGTTTTGATTAGTTGGAATTCTATCCAAAAACACTTGCCACGCTAAAGCACTGACTTTGGATGGTACCGCACTTTTCCAAATAGTTTTAAAAGCGAAAGATTCCAACGGAGACACCGTAACCCGGGGCGATAACAGAGGAGCAAGGGACTCATACAAATACTTAACCGAGAACCCATCCCCAACATTTAGCCTCCACACCCACCTATTATCGACATATGTGGTAGCAAATTCATTAATAACCACTTCCAAGTTTCTGACCTCAGCCTCCTCCCAAACAAAAAAATCTCTCCGCCACAATAACCTCCATCTCCACACACCATTTTCCCAAGTACCAACATCCTGGACCATCGCATCTTGTTGAACCGACATTCCAAATAATCTAGAAAATTGGTGTTCAAGAGTTTGATCCCCCACCCAAACCTCATTCCAAAATTGGCACATGATATTTGCTATTCTTGTGTATAAATGTGTATACACTACTACGAAAAAGAGATATAATAGCGCCTATATAATAGCACTTATTTGAAAAGCGCTATTAAAAAGAAAAAACGGAGCCATATAATAGCGGGTTTTGTAGAAACGCTATTAAAGCGTTGAACGGAAGAATGCTACAATAGCGCTTCTAGGAAAAGCGCTATTAAATCCATAAATGCGGAACTCTATAATAGCACTTTTGGAAAGCGCGCTATTAATGTTATACCCTATAAAAGCGCGTTTCTGCATGACAGCTATATTAATGAAAACTACTAAATTAAAAAGAGTGTTGGGTGGGTGTCGAACCTTTGACCCCTTTGTTGATTAATTAATATTGATTGATAATTAATAATATAATAAAAAAACTGAGATCAAAATTTATTTATTTTATTATTTTTTAAAAAAGAAAAACTTATCTCCTCCCCTCACAACTGCATCGTTCCTTTGTTCCAAATTCCCATCCTCTTCACTTGTTCCTCTAGTACTCTCATTCTCATAGCGCCATCTCCTCAATCTCCATCCTTATCAAAGTCCTTCGTTTCAACCCAACACCTTGCCGTCGAACCCTAATTCCTTATACCCTCGTTCAACCTCAATCTCCGTCGAACCCTACGTCTTCATTTCGGCAAAAAACCTCCATCTTTATCGAACCCTAAATCTCGTGATTCTCGGTATACCTAGAACAACAATTCTCTGTGTAACAACCCTTATATTTCAACAGTTTCTCTTCTTTTCTTAAATCATGAACACGGTTTTCCAACCCTGGACCTATATATACAAGGTGAGTACATTGGTTTTATTTATATTATAATAATTACTAATGATTGTATTGTTATTGTGAATTTTCAATTCGACTAGTATTTGCTAAAATTGCAGAGCCAACCATGAACTCCATAAATTATTTTGATTTCGGCGACGTCGCTGATCCGCTACGGAGAAGCTTCTTTATGATAATCACATTAAACAATTGAAAATCTTAAAAAAAACATAATACAATATTCTCTCTCTACAAGAAAAGCTCTCCTGCCTCTCTCTAGCAGCAAATCTCGCATACCCTTTCTTCTTCCCTTAAATCCAAATCATTTTATTTCAAAGATGTAGAAACTAAAGGTGGTGGTGTGATGATGGTGCTTTGCCATCCACGCCACCTTATTGGCCAGTTTTTCCGGCGGCACAACCTCTTTACGTGGTGGTTAGCGGCGGATCTGGTTGTTGTGTTCTTTTTTGGCGATGGTTTGGACAGATCTGGAGTTTTTCAGTGCTACTCCGGCGGTGGTGTTCGAAGTGAGGAGGGAGTTTTGGTGCTTAGCTGCTGCAGTTTCGGGGTGGTGGTTTTGCTCCGGAGGCGTGTGTTGTGGTGGCTGCGGAAGTGACAATTTAAAATGGTGGCTTCGGAGGCGTGTCGTCCTACCTGTTTTGTCGTGGGTTCATGTTATGGTGTTTTGGTGCTGCCCCTGCTCGTGGAAGCAGTTGCAGGGTGGTTTGGTTGGGTGGTTATGGTGTTTGATTGGTTCGATTTGGCTTCAGTAAAACTGCGATTCTCCTTGTCGTGGTGGTGGATTTGAGGTTGGCTTCAGGTTATGGTTTTGTTTGTGTGGTAGTGTTGGAGTGGTGGTCCCGTTATTTCTACCACACCCCACCAATAGTCCATACGACATCATCGGATCCGGCGGTAGAACCACCACTACTCCAAGCCACCTGAAAACAGCATACCATATTGCAGCAGCATAATTACAGTGCAAAAAAAGATGCCTAACAGATTCCACCCCCTCACCACAAAACACACAAAGGGTGTCTTCAATCCGTACAATCCGTCTACGACACCGGTTTTGATTAGTTGGAATTCTATCCAAAAACACTTGCCACGCTAAAGCACTGACTTTGGATGGTACCGCACTTTTCCAAATAGTTTTAAAAGCGAAAGATTCCAACGGAGACACCGTAACCCGGGGCGATAACAGAGGAGCAAGGGACTCATACAAATACTTAACCGAGAACCCATCCCCAACATTTAGCCTCCACACCCACCTATTATCGACATATGTGGTAGCAAATTCATTAATAACCACTTCCAAGTTTCTGACCTCAGCCTCCTCCCAAACAAAAAAATCTCTCCGCCACAATAACCTCCATCTCCACACACCATTTTCCCAAGTACCAACATCCTGGACCATCGCATCTTGTTGAACCGACATTCCAAATAATCTAGAAAATTGGTGTTCAAGAGTTTGATCCCCCACCCAAACCTCATTCCAAAATTGGCACATGATATTTGCTATTCTTGTGTATAAATGTGTATACACTACTACAAAAAAGAGATATAATAGCGCCTATATAATAGCACTTATTTGAAAAGCGCTATTAAAAAGAAAAAACGGAGCCATATAATAGCGGGTTTTTTAGAAACGCTATTAAAGCGTTGAACGGAAGAATGCTACAATAGCGCTTCTAGGAAAAGCGCTATTAAATCCATAAATGCGGAACTCTATAATAGCACTTTTGGAAAGCGCGCTATTAATGTTATACCCTATAATAGCGCGTTTTTGCATGACAGCTATATTAATGAAAACTACTAAATTAAAAAGAGTGTTGGGTGGGTGTCGAACCTTTGACCCCTTTGTTGATTAATTAATATTGATTGATAATTAATAATATAATAAAAAAACTGAGATCAAAATTTATTTATTTTATTATTTTTTAAAAAAGAAAAACTTATCTCCTCCCCTCACAACTGCATCGTTCCTTTGTTCCAAATTCCCATCCTCTTCACTTGTTCCTCTAGTACTCTCATTCTCATAGCGCCATCTCCTCAATCTCCATCCTTATCAAAGTCCTTCGTTTCAACCCAACACCTTGCCGTCGAACCCTAATTCCTTATACCCTCGTTCAACCTCAATCTCCGTCGAACCCTACGTCTTCATTTCGGCAAAAAACCTCCATCTTTATCGAACCCTAAATCTCGTGATTCTCGGTATACCTAGAACAACAATTCTCTGTGTAACAACCCTTATATTTCAACAGTTTCTCTTCTTTTCTTAAATCATGAACACGGTTTTCCAACCCTGGACCTATATATACAAGGTGAGTACATTGGTTTTATTTATATTATAATAATTACTAATGATTGTATTGTTATTGTGAATTTTCAATTCGACTAGTATTTGCTAAAATTGCAGAGCCAACCATGAACTCCATAAATTATTTTGATTTCGGCGACGTCGCTGATCCGCTACGGAGAAGCTTCTTTATGATAATCACATTAAACAATTGAAAATCTTAAAAAAAACATAATACAATATTCTCTCTCTACAAGAAAAGCTCTCCTGCCTCTCTCTAGCAGCAAATCTCGCATACCCTTTCTTCTTCCCTTAAATCCAAATCATTTTATTTCAAAGATGTAGAAACTAAAGGTGGTGGTGTGATGATGGTGCTTTGCCATCCACGCCACCTTATTGGCCAGTTTTTCCGGCGGCACAACCTCTTTACGTGGTGGTTAGCGGCGGATCTGGTTGTTGTGTTCTTTTTTGGCGATGGTTTGGACAGATCTGGAGTTTTTCAGTGCTACTCCGGCGGTGGTGTTCGAAGTGAGGAGGGAGTTTTGGTGCTTAGCTGCTGCAGTTTCGGGGTGGTGGTTTTGCTCCGGAGGCGTGTGTTGTGGTGGCTGCGGAAGTGACAATTTAAAATGGTGGCTTCGGAGGCGTGTCGTCCTACCTGTTTTGTCGTGGGTTCATGTTATGGTGTTTTGGTGCTGCCCCTGCTCGTGGAAGCAGTTGCAGGGTGGTTTGGTTGGGTGGTTATGGTGTTTGATTGGTTCGATTTGGCTTCAGTAAAACTGCGATTCTCCTTGTCGTGGTGGTGGATTTGAGGTTGGCTTCAGGTTATGGTTTTGTTTGTGTGGTAGTGTTGGAGTGGTGGTCCCGTTATTTCTACCACACCCCACCAATAGTCCATACGACATCATCGGATCCGGCGGTAGAACCACCACTACTCCAAGCCACCTGCAAACAGCATACCAGATTGCAGCAGCATAATTACAGTGCAAAAAAAGATGCCTAACAGATTCCACCCCCTCACCACAAAACACACAAAGGGTGTCTTCAATCCGTACAATCCGTCTACGACACCGGTTTTGATTAGTTGGAATTCTATCCAAAAACACTTGCCACGCTAAAGCACTGACTTTGGATGGTACCGCACTTTTCCAAATAGTTTTAAAAGCGAAAGATTCCAACGGAGACACCGTAACCCGGGGCGATAACAGAGGAGCAAGGGACTCATACAAATACTTAACCGAGAACCCATCCCCAACATTTAGCCTCCACACCCACCTATTATCGACATATGTGGTAGCAAATTCATTAATAACCACTTCCAAGTTTCTGACCTCAGCCTCCTCCCAAACAAAAAAATCTCTCCGCCACAATAACCTCCATCTCCACACACCATTTTCCCAAGTACCAACATCCTGGACCATCGCATCTTGTTGAACCGACATTCCAAATAATCTAGAAAATTGGTGTTCAAGAGTTTGATCCCCCACCCAAACCTCATTCCAAAATTGGCACATGATATTTGCTATTCTTGTGTATAAATGTGTATACACTACTACAAAAAAGAGATATAATAGCGCCTATATAATAGCACTTATTTGAAAAGCGCTATTAAAAAGAAAAAACGGAGCCATATAATAGCGGGTTTTTTAGAAACGCTATTAAAGCGTTGAACGGAAGAATGCTACAATAGCGCTTCTAGGAAAAGCGCTATTAAATCCATAAATGCGGAACTCTATAATAGCACTTTTGGAAAGCGCGCTATTAATGTTATACCCTATAATAGCGCGTTTTTGCATGACAGCTATATTAATGAAAACTACTAAATTAAAAAGAGTGTTGGGTGGGTGTCGAACCTTTGACCCCTTTGTTGATTAATTAATATTGATTGATAATTAATAATATAATAAAAAAACTGAGATCAAAATTTATTTATTTTATTATTTTTTAAAAAAGAAAAACTTATCTCCTCCCCTCACAACTGCATCGTTCCTTTGTTCCAAATTCCCATCCTCTTCACTTGTTCCTCTAGTACTCTCATTCTCATAGCGCCATCTCCTCAATCTCCATCCTTATCAAAGTCCTTCGTTTCAACCCAACACCTTGCCGTCGAACCCTAATTCCTTATACCCTCGTTCAACCTCAATCTCCGTCGAACCCTACGTCTTCATTTCGGCCAAAAACCTCCATCTTTATCGAACCCTAAATCTCGTGATTCTCGGTATACCTAGAACAACAATTCTCTGTGTAACAACCCTTATATTTCAACAGTTTCTCTTCTTTTCTTAAATCATGAACACGGTTTTCCAACCCTGGACCTATATATACAAGGTGAGTACATTGGTTTTATTTATATTATAATAATTACTAATGATTGTATTGTTATTGTGAATTTTCAATTCGACTGGTATTTGCTAAAATTGCAGAGCCAATCATGAACTCCATAAATTATTTTGATTTCGGCGACGTCGCTGATCCGCTACGGAGAAGCTTCTTTATGATAATCACATTAAACAATTGAAAATCTTAAAAAAAACATAATACAATATTCTCTCTCTACAAGAAAAGCTCTCCTGCCTCTCTCTAGCAGCAAATCTCGCATACCCTTTCTTCTTCTCTTAAATCCAAATCATTTTATTTCAAAGATGTAGAGACTAAAGGTGGTGGTGTGATGATGGTGCTTTGCCATCCACGCCACCTTATTGGCCAGTTTTTCCGGCGGCACAACCTCTTTACGTGGTGGTTAACGGCGGATCTGGTTGTTGTGTTATTTTTTGGCGATGGTTTGGACAGATCTGGAGTTTTTCAGTGCTACTCCGGCGGTGGTGTTCGAAGTGAGGAGGGAGTTTTGGTGCTTAGCTGCTGCAGTTTCGGGGTGGTGGTTTTGCTCCGGAGGCGTGTGTTGTGGTGGCTGCGGAAGTGACAGTTTAAAATGGTGGCTCCGGAGGCGTGTCGTCCTACCTGTTTTGTCGTGGGTTCATGTTATGGTGTTTTGGTGCTGCCCCTGCTCGTGGAAGCAGTTGCAGGGTGGTTTGGTTGGGTGGTTATGGTGTTTGATTGGTTCGATTTGGCTTCAGTAAAACTGCGATTCTCCTTGTCGTGGTGGTGGATTTGGGGTTGGCTTCAGTTTATGGTTTTGTTTGTGTGGTAGTGTTGGAGTGGTGGTCCCGTTATTTCTACCACACCCCACCAATAGTCCATACGACATCATCGGATCCGGCGGTAGAACCACCACTACTCCAAGCCACCTGCAAACAGCATACCAGATTGCAGCAGCATAATTACAGTGCAAAAAAAGATGCCTAACAGATTCCACCCCCTCACCACAAAACACACAAAGGGTGTCTTCAGTCCGTACAATCCGTCTACGACACCGGTTTTGATTAGTTGGAATTCTATCCAAAAACACTTGCCACGCTAAAGCACTGACTTTGGATGGTACCGCACTTTTCCAAATAGTTTTAAAAGCGAAAGATTCCAACGGAGACACCGTAACCCGGGGCGATAACAGAGGAGCAAGGGACTCATACAAATACTTAACCGAGAACCCATCCCCAACATTTAGCCTCCACACCCACCTATTATCGACATATGTGGTAGCAAATTCATTAATAACCACTTCCAAGTTTCTGACCTCAGCCTCCTCCCAAACAAAAAAATCTCTCCGCCACAATAACCTCCATCTCCACACACCATTTTCCCAAGTACCAACATCCTGGACCATCGCATCTTGTTGAACCGACATTCCAAATAATCTAGAAAATTGGTGTTCAAGAGTTTGATCCCCCACCCAAACCTCATTCCAAAATTGGCACATGATATTTGCTATTCTTGTGTATAAATGTGTATACACTACTACGAAAAAGAGATATAATAGCGCCTATATAATAGCACTTATTTGAAAAGCGCTATTAAAAAGAAAAAACGGAGCCATATAATAGCGGGTTTTGTAGAAACGCTATTAAAGCGTTGAACGGAAGAATGCTACAATAGCGCTTCTAGGAAAAGCGCTATTAAATCCATAAATGCGGAACTCTATAATAGCACTTTTGGAAAGCGCGCTATTAATGTTATACCCTATAAAAGCGCGTTTTTGCATGACAGCTATATTAATGAAAACTACTAAATTAAAAAGAGTGTTGGGTGGGTGTCGAACCTTTGACCCCTTTGTTGATTAATTAATATTGATTGATAATTAATAATATAATAAAAAAACTGAGATCAAAATTTATTTATTTTATTATTTTTTAAAAAAGAAAAACTTATCTCCTCCCCTCACAACTGCATCGTTCCTTTGTTCCAAATTCCCATCCTCTTCACTTGTTCCTCTAGTACTCTCATTCTCATAGCGCCATCTCCTCAATCTCCATCCTTATCAAAGTCCTTCGTTTCAACCCAACACCTTGCCGTCGAACCCTAATTCCTTATACCCTCGTTCAACCTCAATCTCCGTCGAACCCTACGTCTTCATTTCGGCAAAAAACCTCCATCTTTATCGAACCCTAAATCTCGTGATTCTCGGTATACCTAGAACAACAATTCTCTGTGTAACAACCCTTATATTTCAACAGTTTCTCTTCTTTTCTTAAATCATGAACACGGTTTTCCAACCCTGGACCTATATATACAAGGTGAGTACATTGGTTTTATTTATATTATAATAATTACTAATGATTGTATTGTTATTGTGAATTTTCAATTCGACTAGTATTTGCTAAAATTGCAGAGCCAACCATGAACTCCATAAATTATTTTGATTTCGGCGACGTCGCTGATCCGCTACGGAGAAGCTTCTTTATGATAATCACATTAAACAATTGAAAATCTTAAAAAAACATAATACAATATTCTCTCTCTACAAGAAAAGCTCTCCTGCCTCTCTCTAGCAGCAAATCTCGCATACCCTTTCTTCTTCCCTTAAATCCAAATCATTTTATTTCAAAGATGTAGAAACTAAAGGTGGTGGTGTGATGATGGTGCTTTGCCATCCACGCCACCTTATTGGCCAGTTTTTCCGGCGGCACAACCTCTTTACGTGGTGGTTAGCGGCGGATCTGGTTGTTGTGTTCTTTTTTGGCGATGGTTTGGACAGATCTGGAGTTTTTCAGTGCTACTCCGGCGGTGGTGTTCGAAGTGAGGAGGGAGTTTTGGTGCTTAGCTGCTGCAGTTTCGGGGTGGTGGTTTTGCTCCGGAGGCGTGTGTTGTGGTGGCTGCGGAAGTGACAATTTAAAATGGTGGCTTCGGAGGCGTGTCGTCCTACCTGTTTTGTCGTGGGTTCATGTTATGGTGTTTTGGTGCTGCCCCTGCTCGTGGAAGCAGTTGCAGGGTGGTTTGGTTGGGTGGTTATGGTGTTTGATTGGTTCGATTTGGCTTCAGTAAAACTGCGATTCTCCTTGTCGTGGTGGTGGATTTGAGGTTGGCTTCAGGTTATGGTTTTGTTTGTGTGGTAGTGTTGGAGTGGTGGTCCCGTTATTTCTACCACACCCCACCAATAGTCCATACGACATCATCGGATCCGGCGGTAGAACCACCACTACTCCAAGCCACCTGCAAACAGCATACCAGATTGCAGCAGCATAATTACAGTGCAAAAAAAGATGCCTAACAGATTCCACCCCCTCACCACAAAACACACAAAGGGTGTCTTCAGTCCGTACAATCCGTCTACGACACCGGTTTTGATTAGTTGGAATTCTATCCAAAAACACTTGCCACGCTAAAGCACTGACTTTGGATGGTACCGCACTTTTCCAAATAGTTTTAAAAGCGAAAGATTCCAACGGAGACACCGTAACCCGGGGCGATAACAGAGGAGCAAGGGACTCATACAAATACTTAACCGAGAACCCATCCCCAACATTTAGCCTCCACACCCACCTATTATCGACATATGTGGTAGCAAATTCATTAATAACCACTTCCAAGTTTCTGACCTCAGCCTCCTCCCAAACAAAAAAATCTCTCCGCCACAATAACCTCCATCTCCACACACTATTTTCCCAAGTACCAACATCCTGGACCATCGCATCTTGTTGAACCGACATTCCAAATAATCTAGAAAATTGGTGTTCAAGAGTTTGATCCCCCACCCAAACCTCATTCCAAAATTGGCACATGATATTTGCTATTCTTGTGTATAAATGTGTATACACTACTACGAAAAAGAGATATAATAGCGCCTATATAATAGCACTTATTTGAAAAGCGCTATTAAAAAGAAAAAACGGAGCCATATAATAGCGGGTTTTGTAGAAACGCTATTAAAGCGTTGAACGGAAGAATGCTACAATAGCGCTTCTAGGAAAAGCGCTATTAAATCCATAAATGCGGAACTCTATAATAGCACTTTTGGAAAGCGCGCTATTAATGTTATACCCTATAAAAGCGCGTTTTTGCATGACAGCTATATTAATGAAAACTACTAAATTAAAAAGAGTGTTGGGTGGGTGTCGAACCTTTGACCCCTTTGTTGATTAATTAATATTGATTGATAATTAATAATATAATAAAAAAACTGAGATCAAAATTTATTTATTTTATTATTTTTTAAAAAAGAAAAACTTATCTCCTCCCCTCACAACTGCATCGTTCCTTTGTTCCAAATTCCCATCCTCTTCACTTGTTCCTCTAGTACTCTCATTCTCATAGCGCCATCTCCTCAATCTCCATCCTTATCAAAGTCCTTCGTTTCAACCCAACACCTTGCCGTCGAACCCTAATTCCTTATACCCTCGTTCAACCTCAATCTCCGTCGAACCCTACGTCTTCATTTCGGCAAAAAACCTCCATCTTTATCGAACCCTAAATCTCGTGATTCTCGGTATACCTAGAACAACAATTCTCTGTGTAACAACCCTTATATTTCAACAGTTTCTCTTCTTTTCTTAAATCATGAACACGGTTTTCCAACCCTGGACCTATATATACAAGGTGAGTACATTGGTTTTATTTATATTATAATAATTACTAATGATTGTATTGTTATTGTGAATTTTCAATTCGACTAGTATTTGCTAAAATTGCAGAGCCAACCATGAACTCCATAAATTATTTTGATTTCGGCGACGTCGCTGATCCGCTACGGAGAAGCTTCTTTATGATAATCACATTAAACAATTGAAAATCTTAAAAAAACATAATACAATATTCTCTCTCTACAAGAAAAGCTCTCCTGCCTCTCTCTAGCAGCAAATCTCGCATACCCTTTCTTCTTCCCTTAAATCCAAATCATTTTATTTCAAAGATGTAGAAACTAAAGGTGGTGGTGTGATGATGGTGCTTTGCCATCCACGCCACCTTATTGGCCAGTTTTTCCGGCGGCACAACCTCTTTACGTGGTGGTTAGCGGCGGATCTGGTTGTTGTGTTCTTTTTTGGCGATGGTTTGGACAGATCTGGAGTTTTTCAGTGCTACTCCGGCGGTGGTGTTCGAAGTGAGGAGGGAGTTTTGGTGCTTAGCTGCTGCAGTTTCGGGGTGGTGGTTTTGCTCCGGAGGCGTGTGTTGTGGTGGCTGCGGAAGTGACAATTTAAAATGGTGGCTTCGGAGGCGTGTCGTCCTACCTGTTTTGTCGTGGGTTCATGTTATGGTGTTTTGGTGCTGCCCCTGCTCGTGGAAGCAGTTGCAGGGTGGTTTGGTTGGGTGGTTATGGTGTTTGATTGGTTCGATTTGGCTTCAGTAAAACTGCGATTCTCCTTGTCGTGGTGGTGGATTTGAGGTTGGCTTCAGGTTATGGTTTTGTTTGTGTGGTAGTGTTGGAGTGGTGGTCCCGTTATTTCTACCACACCCCACCAATAGTCCATACGACATCATCGGATCCGGCGGTAGAACCACCACTACTCCAAGCCACCTGCAAACAGCATACCAGATTGCAGCAGCATAATTACAGTGCAAAAAAAGATGCCTAACAGATTCCACCCCCTCACCACAAAACACACAAAGGGTGTCTTCAATCCGTACAATCCGTCTACGACACCGGTTTTGATTAGTTGGAATTCTATCCAAAAACACTTGCCACGCTAAAGCACTGACTTTGGATGGTACCGCACTTTTCCAAATAGTTTTAAAAGCGAAAGATTCCAACGGAGACACCGTAACCCGGGGCGATAACAGAGGAGCAAGGGACTCATACAAATACTTAACCGAGAACCCATCCCCAACATTTAGCCTCCACACCCACCTATTATCGACATATGTGGTAGCAAATTCATTAATAACCACTTCCAAGTTTCTGACCTCAGCCTCCTCCCAAACAAAAAAATCTCTCCGCCACAATAACCTCCATCTCCACACACCATTTTCCCAAGTACCAACATCCTGGACCATCGCATCTTGTTGAACCGACATTCCAAATAATCTAGAAAATTGGTGTTCAAGAGTTTGATCCCCCACCCAAACCTCATTCCAAAATTGGCACATGATATTTGCTATTCTTGTGTATAAATGTGTATACACTACTACGAAAAAGAGATATAATAGCGCCTATATAATAGCACTTATTTGAAAAGCGCTATTAAAAAGAAAAAACGGAGCCATATAATAGCGGGTTTTGTAGAAACGCTATTAAAGCGTTGAACGGAAGAATGCTACAATAGCGCTTCTAGGAAAAGCGCTATTAAATCCATAAATGCGGAACTCTATAATAGCACTTTTGGAAAGCGCGCTATTAATGTTATACCCTATAATAGCGTGTTTTTGCATGACAGCTATATTAATGAAAACTACTAAATTAAAGAGTGTTGGGTGGGTGTCGAACCTTTGACCCCTTTGTTGATTAATTAATATTGATTGATAATTAATAATATAATAAAAAAACTGAGATCAAAATTTATTTATTTTATTATTTTTTAAAAAAGAAAAACTTATCTCCTCCCCTCACAACTGCATCGTTCCTTTGTTCCAAATTCCCATCCTCTTCACTTGTTCCTCTAGTACTCTCATTCTCATAGCGCCATCTCCTCAATCTCCATCCTTATCAAAGTCCTTCGTTTCAACCCAACACCTTGCCGTCGAACCCTAATTCCTTATACCCTCGTTCAACCTCAATCTCCGTCGAACCCTACGTCTTCATTTCGGCCAAAAACCTCCATCTTTATCGAACCCTAAATCTCGTGATTCTCGGTATACCTAGAACAACAATTCTCTGTGTAACAACCCTTATATTTCAACAGTTTCTCTTCTTTTCTTAAATCATGAACACGGTTTTCCAACCCTGGACCTATATATACAAGGTGAGTACATTGGTTTTATTTATATTATAATAATTACTAATGATTGTATTGTTATTGTGAATTTTCAATTCGACTAGTATTTGCTAAAATTGCAGAGCCAATCATGAACTCCATAAATTATTTTGATTTCGGCGACGTCGCTGATCCGCTACGGAGAAGCTTCTTTATGATAATCACATTAAACAATTGAAAATCTTAAAAAAACATAATACAATATTCTCTCTCTACAAGAAAAGCTCTCCTGCCTCTCTCTAGCAGCAAATCTCGCATACCCTTTCTTCTTCCCTTAAATCCAAATCATTTTATTTCAAAGATGTAGAAACTAAAGGTGGTGGTGTGATGATGGTGCTTTGCCATCCACGCCACCTTATTGGCCAGTTTTTCCGGCGGCACAACCTCTTTACGTGGTGGTTAGCGGCGGATCTGGTTGTTGTGTTCTTTTTTGGCGATGGTTTGGACAGATCTGGAGTTTTTCAGTGCTACTCCGGCGGTGGTGTTCGAAGTGAGGAGGGAGTTTTGGTGCTTAGCTGCTGCAGTTTCGGGGTGGTGGTTTTGCTCCGGAGGCGTGTGTTGTGGTGGCTGCGGAAGTGACAATTTAAAATGGTGGCTTCGGAGGCGTGTCGTCCTACCTGTTTTGTCGTGGGTTCATGTTATGGTGTTTTGGTGCTGCCCCTGCTCGTGGAAGCAGTTGCAGGGTGGTTTGGTTGGGTGGTTATGGTGTTTGATTGGTTCGATTTGGCTTCAGTAAAACTGCGATTCTCCTTGTCGTGGTGGTGGATTTGAGGTTGGCTTCAGGTTATGGTTTTGTTTGTGTGGTAGTGTTGGAGTGGTGGTCCCGTTATTTCTACCACACCCCACCAATAGTCCATACGACATCATCGGATCCGGCGGTAGAACCACCACTACTCCAAGCCACCTGCAAACAGCATACCAGATTGCAGCAGCATAATTACAGTGCAAAAAAAGATGCCTAACAGATTCCACCCCCTCACCACAAAACACACAAAGGGTGTCTTCAATCCGTACAATCCGTCTACGACACCGGTTTTGATTAGTTGGAATTCTATCCAAAAACACTTGCCACGCTAAAGCACTGACTTTGGATGGTACCGCACTTTTCCAAATAGTTTTAAAAGCGAAAGATTCCAACGGAGACACCGTAACCCGGGGCGATAACAGAGGAGCAAGGGACTCATACAAATACTTAACCGAGAACCCATCCCCAACATTTAGCCTCCACACCCACCTATTATCGACATATGTGGTAGCAAATTCATTAATAACCACTTCCAAGTTTCTGACCTCAGCCTCCTCCCAAACAAAAAAATCTCTCCGCCACAATAACCTCCATCTCCACACACCATTTTCCCAAGTACCAACATCCTGGACCATCGCATCTTGTTGAACCGACATTCCAAATAATCTAGAAAATTGGTGTTCAAGAGTTTGATCCCCCACCCAAACCTCATTCCAAAATTGGCACATGATATTTGCTATTCTTGTGTATAAATGTGTATACACTACTACGAAAAAGAGATATAATAGCGCCTATATAATAGCACTTATTTGAAAAGCGCTATTAAAAAGAAAAAACGGAGCCATATAATAGCGGGTTTTGTAGAAACGCTATTAAAGCGTTGAACGGAAGAATGCTACAATAGCGCTTCTAGGAAAAGCGCTATTAAATCCATAAATGCGGAACTCTATAATAGCACTTTTGGAAAGCGCGCTATTAATGTTATACCCTATAATAGCGTGTTTTTGCATGACAGCTATATTAATGAAAACTACTAAATTAAAGAGTGTTGGGTGGGTGTCGAACCTTTGACCCCTTTGTTGATTAATTAATATTGATTGAT
The DNA here is from genome assembly GCA_954870985.1 of Trifolium fragiferum. Lineage (NCBI taxonomy): Eukaryota > Viridiplantae > Streptophyta > Magnoliopsida > Fabales > Fabaceae > Trifolium > Trifolium fragiferum. The sequence goes on from OX940796.1 coordinate 9,896,021, forward strand.
AATTAATAATATAATAAAAAAACTGAGATCAAAATTTATTTATTTTATTATTTTTTAAAAAAGAAAAACTTATCTCCTCCCCTCACAACTGCATCGTTCCTTTGTTCCAAATTCCCATCCTCTTCACTTGTTCCTCTAGTACTCTCATTCTCATAGCGCCATCTCCTCAATCTCCATCCTTATCAAAGTCCTTCGTTTCAACCCAACACCTTGCCGTCGAACCCTAATTCCTTATACCCTCGTTCAACCTCAATCTCCGTCGAACCCTACGTCTTCATTTCGGCCAAAAACCTCCATCTTTATCGAACCCTAAATCTCGTGATTCTCGGTATACCTAGAACAACAATTCTCTGTGTAACAACCCTTATATTTCAACAGTTTCTCTTCTTTTCTTAAATCATGAACACGGTTTTCCAACCCTGGACCTATATATACAAGGTGAGTACATTGGTTTTATTTATATTATAATAATTACTAATGATTGTATTGTTATTGTGAATTTTCAATTCGACTAGTATTTGCTAAAATTGCAGAGCCAATCATGAACTCCATAAATTATTTTGATTTCGGCGACGTCGCTGATCCGCTACGGAGAAGCTTCTTTATGATAATCACATTAAACAATTGAAAATCTTAAAAAAACATAATACAATATTCTCTCTCTACAAGAAAAGCTCTCCTGCCTCTCTCTAGCAGCAAATCTCGCATACCCTTTCTTCTTCCCTTAAATCCAAATCATTTTATTTCAAAGATGTAGAAACTAAAGGTGGTGGTGTGATGATGGTGCTTTGCCATCCACGCCACCTTATTGGCCAGTTTTTCCGGCGGCACAACCTCTTTACGTGGTGGTTAGCGGCGGATCTGGTTGTTGTGTTCTTTTTTGGCGATGGTTTGGACAGATCTGGAGTTTTTCAGTGCTACTCCGGCGGTGGTGTTCGAAGTGAGGAGGGAGTTTTGGTGCTTAGCTGCTGCAGTTTCGGGGTGGTGGTTTTGCTCCGGAGGCGTGTGTTGTGGTGGCTGCGGAAGTGACAATTTAAAATGGTGGCTTCGGAGGCGTGTCGTCCTACCTGTTTTGTCGTGGGTTCATGTTATGGTGTTTTGGTGCTGCCCCTGCTCGTGGAAGCAGTTGCAGGGTGGTTTGGTTGGGTGGTTATGGTGTTTGATTGGTTCGATTTGGCTTCAGTAAAACTGCGATTCTCCTTGTCGTGGTGGTGGATTTGAGGTTGGCTTCAGGTTATGGTTTTGTTTGTGTGGTAGTGTTGGAGTGGTGGTCCCGTTATTTCTACCACACCCCACCAATAGTCCATACGACATCATCGGATCCGGCGGTAGAACCACCACTACTCCAAGCCACCTGCAAACAGCATACCAGATTGCAGCAGCATAATTACAGTGCAAAAAAAGATGCCTAACAGATTCCACCCCCTCACCACAAAACACACAAAGGGTGTCTTCAGTCCGTACAATCCGTCTACGACACCGGTTTTGATTAGTTGGAATTCTATCCAAAAACACTTGCCACGCTAAAGCACTGACTTTGGATGGTACCGCACTTTTCCAAATAGTTTTAAAAGCGAAAGATTCCAACGGAGACACCGTAACCCGGGGCGATAACAGAGGAGCAAGGGACTCATACAAATACTTAACCGAGAACCCATCCCCAACATTTAGCCTCCACACCCACCTATTATCGACATATGTGGTAGCAAATTCATTAATAACCACTTCCAAGTTTCTGACCTCAGCCTCCTCCCAAACAAAAAAATCTCTCCGCCACAATAACCTCCATCTCCACACACCATTTTCCCAAGTACCAACATCCTGGACCATCGCATCTTGTTGAACCGACATTCCAAATAATCTAGAAAATTGGTGTTCAAGAGTTTGATCCCCCACCCAAACCTCATTCCAAAATTGGCACATGATATTTGCTATTCTTGTGTATAAATGTGTATACACTACTACGAAAAAGAGATATAATAGCGCCTATATAATAGCACTTATTTGAAAAGCGCTATTAAAAAGAAAAAACGGAGCCATATAATAGCGGGTTTTGTAGAAACGCTATTAAAGCGTTGAACGGAAGAATGCTACAATAGCGCTTCTAGGAAAAGCGCTATTAAATCCATAAATGCGGAACTCTATAATAGCACTTTTGGAAAGCGCGCTATTAATGTTATACCCTATAATAGCGCGTTTTTGCATGACAGCTATATTAATGAAAACTACTAAATTAAAGAGTGTTGGGTGGGTGTCGAACCTTTGACCCCTTTGTTGATTAATTAATATTGATTGATAATTAATAATATAATAAAAAAACTGAGATCAAAATTTATTTATTTTATTATTTTTTAAAAAAGAAAAACTTATCTCCTCCCCTCACAACTGCATCGTTAATTTGTTCCAAATTCCCATCCTCTTCACTTGTTCCTCTAGTACTCTCATTCTCATAGCGCCATCTCCTCAATCTCCATCCTTATCAAAGTCCTTCGTTTCAACCCAACACCTTGCCGTCGAACCCTAATTCCTTATACCCTCGTTCAACCTCAATCTCCGTCGAACCCTACGTCTTCATTTCGGCCAAAAACCTCCATCTTTATCGAACCCTAAATCTCGTGATTCTCGGTATACCTAGAACAACAATTCTCTGTGTAACAACCCTTATATTTCAACAGTTTCTCTTCTTTTCTTAAATCATGAACACGGTTTTCCAACCCTGGACCTATATATACAAGGTGAGTACATTGGTTTTATTTATATTATAATAATTACTAATGATTGTATTGTTATTGTGAATTTTCAATTCGACTAGTATTTGCTAAAATTGCAGAGCCAATCATGAACTCCATAAATTATTTTGATTTCGGCGACGTCGCTGATCCGCTACGGAGAAGCTTCTTTATGATAATCACATTAAACAATTGAAAATCTTAAAAAACATAATACAATATTCTCTCTCTACAAGAAAAGCTCTCCTGCCTCTCTCTAGCAGCAAATCTCGCATACCCTTTCTTCTTCCCTTAAATCCAAATCATTTTATTTCAAAGATGTAGAAACTAAAGGTGGTGGTGTGATGATGGTGCTTTGCCATCCACGCCACCTTATTGGCCAGTTTTTCCGGCGGCACAACCTCTTTACGTGGTGGTTAGCGGCGGATCTGGTTGTTGTGTTCTTTTTTGGCGATGGTTTGGACAGATCTGGAGTTTTTCAGTGCTACTCCGGCGGTGGTGTTCGAAGTGAGGAGGGAGTTTTGGTGCTTAGCTGCTGCAGTTTCGGGGTGGTGGTTTTGCTCCGGAGGCGTGTGTTGTGGTGGCTGCGGAAGTGACAGTTTAAAATGGTGGCTCCGGAGGCGTGTCGTCCTACCTGTTTTGTCGTGGGTTCATGTTATGGTGTTTTGGTGCTGCCCCTGCTCGTGGAAGCAGTTGCAGGGTGGTTTGGTTGGGTGGTTATGGTGTTTGATTGGTTCGATTTGGCTTCAGTAAAACTGCGATTCTCCTTGTCGTGGTGGTGGATTTGAGGTTGGCTTCAGGTTATGGTTTTGTTTGTGTGGTAGTGTTGGAGTGGTGGTCCCGTTATTTCTACCACACCCCACCAATAGTCCATACGACATCATCGGATCCGGCGGTAGAACCACCACTACTCCAAGCCACCTGCAAACAGCATACCAGATTGCAGCAGCATAATTACAGTGTAAAAAAAGATGCCTAACAGATTCCACCCCCTCACCACAAAACACACAAAGGGTGTCTTCAGTCCGTACAATCCGTCTACGACACCGGTTTTGATTAGTTGGAATTCTATCCAAAAACACTTGCCACGCTAAAGCACTGACTTTGGATGGTACCGCACTTTTCCAAATAGTTTTAAAAGCGAAAGATTCCAACGGAGACACCGTAACCCGGGGCGATAACAGAGGAGCAAGGGACTCATACAAATACTTAACCGAGAACCCATCCCCAACATTTAGCCTCCACACCCACCTATTATCGACATATGTGGTAGCAAATTCATTAATAACCACTTCCAAGTTTCTGACCTCAGCCTCCTCCCAAACAAAAAAATCTCTCCGCCACAATAACCTCCATCTCCACACACCATTTTCCCAAGTACCAACATCCTGGACCATCGCATCTTGTTGAACCGACATTCCAAATAATCTAGAAAATTGGTGTTCAAGAGTTTGATCCCCCACCCAAACCTCATTCCAAAATTGGCACATGATATTTGCTATTCTTGTGTATAAATGTGTATACACTACTACAAAAAAGAGATATAATAGCGCCTATATAATAGCACTTATTTGAAAAGCGCTATTAAAAAGAAAAAACGGAGCCATATAATAGCGGGTTTTGTAGAAACGCTATTAAAGCGTTGAACGGAAGAATGCTACAATAGCGCTTCTAGGAAAAGCGCTATTAAATCCATAAATGCGGAACTCTATAATAGCACTTTTGGAAAGCGCGCTATTAATGTTATACCCTATAATAGCGCGTTTTTGCATGACAGCTATATTAATGAAAACTACTAAATTAAAAAGAGTGTTGGGTGGGTGTCGAACCTTTGACCCCTTTGTTGATTAATTAATATTGATTGATAATTAATAATATAATAAAAAAACTGAGATCAAAATTTATTTATTTTATTATTTTTTAAAAAAGAAAAACTTATCTCCTCCCCTCACAACTGCATCGTTCCTTTGTTCCAAATTCCCATCCTCTTCACTTGTTCCTCTAGTACTCTCATTCTCATAACGCCATCTCCTCAATCTCCATCCTTATCAAAGTCCTTCGTTTCAACCCAACACCTTGCCGTCGAACCCTAATTCCTTATACCCTCGTTCAACCTCAATCTCCGTCGAACCCTACGTCTTCATTTCGGCCAAAAACCTCCATCTTTATCGAACCCTAAATCTCGTGATTCTCGGTATACCTAGAACAACAATTCTCTGTGTAACAACCCTTATATTTCAACAGTTTCTCTTCTTTTCTTAAATCATGAACACGGTTTTCCAACCCTGGACCTATATATACAAGGTGAGTACATTGGTTTTATTTATATTATAATAATTACTAATGATTGTATTGTTATTGTGAATTTTCAATTCGACTAGTATTTGCTAAAATTGCAGAGCCAATCATGAACTCCATAAATTATTTTGATTTCGGCGACGTCGCTGATCCGCTACGGAGAAGCTTCTTTATGATAATCACATTAAACAATTGAAAATCTTAAAAAAACATAATACAATATTCTCTCTCTACAAGAAAAGCTCTCCTGCCTCTCTCTAGCAGCAAATCTCGCATACCCTTTCTTCTTCCCTTAAATCCAAATCATTTTATTTCAAAGATGTAGAAACTAAAGGTGGTGGTGTGATGATGGTGCTTTGCCATCCACGCCACCTTATTGGCCAGTTTTTCCGGCGGCACAACCTCTTTACGTGGTGGTTAGCGGCGGATCTGGTTGTTGTGTTCTTTTTTGGCGATGGTTTGGACAGATCTGGAGTTTTTCAGTGCTACTCCGGCGGTGGTGTTCGAAGTGAGGAGGGAGTTTTGGTGCTTAGCTGCTGCAGTTTCGGGGTGGTGGTTTTGCTCCGGAGGCGTGTGTTGTGGTGGCTGCGGAAGTGACAGTTTAAAATGGTGGCTCCGGAGGCGTGTCGTCCTACCTGTTTTGTCGTGGGTTCATGTTATGGTGTTTTGGTGCTGCCCCTGCTCGTGGAAGCAGTTGCAGGGTGGTTTGGTTGGGTGGTTATGGTGTTTGATTGGTTCGATTTGGCTTCAGTAAAACTGCGATTCTCCTTGTCGTGGTGGTGGATTTGGGGTTGGCTTCAGGTTATGGTTTTGTTTGTGTGGTAGTGTTGGAGTGGTGGTCCCGCTATTTCTACCACACCCCACCAATAGTCCATACGACATCATCGGATCCGGCGGTAGAACCACCACTACTCCAAGCCACCTGCAAACAGCATACCAGATTGCAGCAGCATAATTACAGTGCAAAAAAAGATGCCTAACAGATTCCACCCCCTCACCACAAAACACACAAAGGGTGTCTTCAGTCCGTACAATCCGTCTACGACACCGGTTTTGATTAGTTGGAATTCTATCCAAAAACACTTGCCACGCTAAAGCACTGACTTTGGATGGTACCGCACTTTTCCAAATAGTTTTAAAAGCGAAAGATTCCAACGGAGACACCGTAACCCGGGGCGATAACAGAGGAGCAAGGGACTCATACAAATACTTAACCGAGAACCCATCCCCAACATTTAGCCTCCACACCCACCTATTATCGACATATGTGGTAGCAAATTCATTAATAACCACTTCCAAGTTTCTAACCTCAGCCTCCTCCCAAACAAAAAAATCTCTCCGCCACAATAACCTCCATCTCCACACACCATTTTCCCAAGTACCAACATCCTGGACCATCGCATCTTGTTGAACCGACATTCCAAATAATCTAGAAAATTGGTGTTCAAGAGTTTGATCCCCCACCCAAACCTCATTCCAAAATTGGCACATGATATTTGCTATTCTTGTGTATAAATGTGTATACACTACTACGAAAAAGAGATATAATAGCGCCTATATAATAGCACTTATTTGAAAAGCGCTATTAAAAAGAAAAAACGGAGCCATATAATAGCGGGTTTTGTAGAAACGCTATTAAAGCGTTGAACGGAAGAATGCTACAATAGCGCTTCTAGGAAAAGCGCTATTAAATCCATAAATGCGGAACTCTATAATAGCACTTTTGGAAAGCGCGCTATTAATGTTATACCCTATAATAGCGCGTTTTTGCATGACAGCTATATTAATGAAAACTACTAAATTAAAAAGAGTGTTGGGTGGGTGTCGAACCTTTGACCCCTTTGTTGATTAATTAATATTGATTGATAATTAATAATATAATAAAAAAACTGAGATCAAAATTTATTTATTTTATTATTTTTTAAAAAAGAAAAACTTATCTCCTCCCCTCACAACTGCATCGTTCCTTTGTTCCAAATTCCCATCCTCTTCACTTGTTCCTCTAGTACTCTCATTCTCATAGCGCCATCTCCTCAATCTCCATCCTTATCAAAGTCCTTCGTTTCAACCCAACACCTTGCCGTCGAACCCTAATTCCTTATACCCTCGTTCAACCTCAATCTCCGTCGAACCCTACGTCTTCATTTCGGCCAAAAACCTCCATCTTTATCGAACCCTAAATCTCGTGATTCTCGGTATACCTAGAACAACAATTCTCTGTGTAACAACCCTTATATTTCAACAGTTTCTCTTCTTTTCTTAAATCATGAACACGGTTTTCCAACCCTGGACCTATATATACAAGGTGAGTACATTGGTTTTATTTATATTATAATAATTACTAATGATTGTATTGTTATTGTGAATTTTCAATTCGACTAGTATTTGCTAAAATTGCAGAGCCAATCATGAACTCCATAAATTATTTTGATTTCGGCGACGTCGCTGATCCGCTACGGAGAAGCTTCTTTATGATAATCACATTAAACAATTGAAAATCTTAAAAAAACATAATACAATATTCTCTCTCTACAAGAAAAGCTCTCCTGCCTCTCTCTAGCAGCAAATCTTGCATACCCTTTCTTCTTCCCTTAAATCCAAATCATTTTATTTCAAAGATGTAGAAACTAAAGGTGGTGGTGTGATGATGGTGCTTTGCCATCCACGCCACCTTATTGGCCAGTTTTTCCGGCGGCACAACCTCTTTACGTGGTGGTTAGCGGCGGATCTGGTTGTTGTGTTCTTTTTTGGCGATGGTTTGGACAGATCTGGAGTTTTTCAGTGCTACTCCGGCGGTGGTGTTCGAAGTGAGGAGGGAGTTTTGGTGCTTAGCTGCTGCAGTTTCGGGGTGGTGGTTTTGCTCCGGAGGCGTGTGTTGTGGTGGCTGCGGAAGTGACAGTTTAAAATGGTGGCTCCGGAGGCGTGTCGTCCTACCTGTTTTGTCGTGGGTTCATGTTATGGTGTTTTGGTGCTGCCCCTGCTCGTGGAAGCAGTTGCAGGGTGGTTTGGTTGGGTGGTTATGGTGTTTGATTGGTTCGATTTGGCTTCAGTAAAACTGCGATTCTCCTTGTCGTGGTGGTGGATTTGGGGTTGGCTTCAGGTTATGGTTTTGTTTGTGTGGTAGTGTTGGAGTGGTGGTCCCGTTATTTCTACCACACCCCACCAATAGTCCATAAGACATCATCGGATCCGGCGGTAGAACCACCACTACTCCAAGCCACCTGCAAACAGCATACCAGATTGCAGCAGCATAATTACAGTGCAAAAAAAGATGCCTAACAGATTCCACCCCCTCACCACAAAACACACAAAGGGTGTCTTCAGTCCGTACAATCCGTCTACGACACCGGTTTTGATTAGTTGGAATTCTATCCAAAAACACTTGCCACGCTAAAGCACTGACTTTGGATGGTACCGCACTTTTCCAAATAGTTTTAAAAGCGAAAGATTCCAACGGAGACACCATAACCCGGGGCGATAACAGAGGAGCAAGGGACTCATACAAATACTTAACCGAGAACCCATCCCCAACATTTAGCCTCCACACCCACCTATTATCGACATATGTGGTAGCAAATTCATTAATAACCACTTCCAAGTTTCTGACCTCAGCCTCCTCCCAAACAAAAAAATCTCTCCGCCACAATAACCTCCATCTCCACACACCATTTTCCCAAGTACCAACATCCTGGACCATCGCATCTTGTTGAACCGACATTCCAAATAATCTAGAAAATTGGTGTTCAAGAGTTTGATCCCCCACCCAAACCTCATTCCAAAATTGGCACATGATATTTGCTATTCTTGTGTATAAATGTGTATACACTACTACAAAAAAGAGATATAATAGCGCCTATATAATAGCACTTATTTGAAAAGCGCTATTAAAAAGAAAAAACGGAGCCATATAATAGCGGGTTTTTTAGAAACGCTATTAAAGCGTTGAACGGAAGAATGCTACAATAGCGCTTCTAGGAAAAGCGCTATTAAATCCATAAATGCGGAACTCTATAATAGCACTTTTGGAAAGCGCGCTATTAATGTTATACTCTATAATAGCGCGGTTTTGCATGACAGCTATATTAATGAAAACTACTAAATTAAAAAGAGTGTTGGGTGGGTGTCGAACCTTTGACCCCTTTGTTGACTAATTAATATTGATTGATAATTAATAATATAATAAAAAAACTGAGATCAAAATTTATTTATTTTATTATTTTTTAAAAAAGAAAAACTTATCTCCTCCCCTCACAACTGTATCGTTCCTTTGTTCCAAATTCCCATCCTCTTCACTTGTTCCTCTAGTACTCTCATTCTCATAGCGCCATCTCCTCAATCTCCATCCTTATCAAAGTCCTTCGTTTCAACCCAACACCTTGCCGTCGAACCCTAATTCCTTATACCCTCGTTCAACCTCAATCTCCGTCGAACCCTACGTCTTCATTTCGGCCAAAAACCTCCATCTTTATCGAACCCTAAATCTCGTGATTCTCGGTATACCTAGAACAACAATTCTCTGTGTAACAACCCTTATATTTCAACAGTTTCTCTTCTTTTCTTAAATCATGAACACGGTTTTCCAACTCTGGACCTATATATACAAGGTGAGTACATTGGTTTTATTTATATTATAATAATTACTAATGATTGTATTGTTATTGTGAGTTTTCGGCCGATTTTCGATTTTTCGGTCAATTTTTGGGTTTTCGGCCGATTTTCGGTTTTCCAGCCAATTTTCGGGTTTTCCGGCCGATTTTCGGTTTTTTGCCAATTTTTGGGTTTCCGGCCGATTTTTCGGTCAATTTTTGGGTTTTCGGCCGATTTTTGATTTTCCGTCCGATTTTCAGTTTTTGGCCAATTTTTGGGTTTTCGGCCGATTTTTTTTGTGTTTTCGGCTGATTTTAGGTTTTTCGGCCAACTTTAAAGTTCAAGTTGGGTTTAGGGTTGATTTTAGTGTTTCAGGTCTATTTTAGATTTTTCTACCAATTTTTGGGTTCTAGTCGAGTTTAATGTCGATTTTAGAATTTATATTTGATTTTCAAATATTAATATATTATATTTAAATCAAACTAAAAAAAACACGAGAATTGTCAATTATCTTTAATTAGGTGTCATTTTAAAATTCCCCACTTTTCTAAGCAACAAATCATTTTCAAAATATTTGGGATTTCACAAATCCCTTCAATTGTTATCCAAACAATGGATTTTAACCCGAATCATTTGAATTCCCTCAAAACATTACTTTCCCTCATTAAAATCTCTCATCCAAACACACGCTAAGTCTATAAGCTTTGATTAGTTGACTGGTTTAATGTTATAAAACTTTTATGCCATGCGATAGTCGTTAAATCTTCAATGACGCCATGGTAATGGTAATACTAATTTAAGGATGTACTAAATTATGAATTTAAAAAAATCTACTCATCAATTAAGTTTAAATTCTCATACCTGAGATTAAGCTAATTATTACATTCATAATTCGTAAACGTAAACTTTAAAGTTGTTTTACTTGGATTTTTTTATAAATTGTTTTTTTTTTTTTTTATTTCCAATTTTCTAGGTTGTTTATTTATGTTGCACTCGCTCCGGTCACTTATATAACAAAAAAAAAACACCTAAAACTTTGGTCACTAATATTAGAAAAAATCAACAACTTTTAAACTAATTAATACTATTATTCCTAATATACCCTTATTTAATTTAATTTTTTTTATACATATAATTTATTACATTTTTGTACTGCACGCCTTTCTAGTTTCTACCTTCTTTCATTTTTCTATTTCCTATACGCCTGTCTAAATCATTGTTGGCAATGACATTCTCAACTTCATTTCCAAATTCATTTTCATGTGGAGGAAAAACATTTAAGTCAAAAATATGTTCTTCAGAGGAGGGTGGTGCACTGTTTTCGTTCAATATTGATGCATCTTCAATGGCATGAGAATCATTGTATGGCTCATTTATATTGATGGGTGGTGGTGCTCTACTTTCATTCAATATGGAATCATTGTATGGCTCATTTAAATCAATGGGTGGTGCTCTATTTTCATTCACTATGGAGTCATTGTAGGGATCATTTAAGTTAATATACAAAACCATGGTGAACTTGAATAATTTTAAAGTGAACTAGTGCTTAGCTTTATATAGAAACTTATTCAAAAAATTGAATATGCCAAATATACAAACATAGTGAAATTGAACAGAGAAAGACCGGGTGATGTGTAAATCGATGTGTGTCTTCATCTTCCTTTTGGACCGCCATGGATAGATGGGTCATTGGCAGTGGTGTTCGAGATAGAGAGGAAAGGAAGAGAGAGTGAGAGAAGCCGAGTGGTTTATGTTGTGAGAAGAAAGAATTTAAAATTAAGATTGTCACGCTAATATAAATTTATCATTGAACATTATTTATCACAAAAACTCTCCTGGTACTAGGGGTGTCAAAATTATCCGTTATACATCTAATCCATTCAAAAATTTATCCATCCAATCCATCCATTGAAAAAAAATTAGTTAATGGATTGGATTGGATCCAATCCATCCACTTAATTTTAAAATCCAATGGATTATTGTTTATTATCTTTTGAAAATCCAATGGACTATAGTTTATTATTTTTTACAATTCTAAGAATAGTCACTTTTGTTATTAAAAAACAATTCTTTAAATAAATGTATTTCTTTGCAAAAATGTATTATTAAAAAACTGTAAAAAAAAAAACTGTTTTTTTGTGGAAAAAAAATTAAAATACTGTTTTATTAGTTTAAGAAAAAATAATTATTTCTTTCTTAAAAAAAAAAGTGTCTTTTAATGCTCTTTAAAAAACTGAATTTCTTTTAATGTTTCTTTAATGTATTATTAAATTTTCCTTTTAATATTTAATAACAATTTAATATTATATTTATTATTAATTTTATAATTAAGGTGGTTGGTGGCTGAAGCCTCCGGACCACCGCCGACCACCGCCAACTCACCGGAAAATATGGACCCTCCGCCGTGGACCTCCGTCCGCCGCCGCCGGACCTCCGTTGACCGGCCACCCACCACATACTTTTATTCATTATTAAAATATTACACTATTTAAATCCTATTATTAAAAAAATAAATTTTAGTGTAGAAGGAATGTCTTGGGCTTACTATGTTTGGGTTGGGCTTAGTGAAAAAATAAATTTGGGTTGATTACACATCAATCCATTAAAATAAAAATAAAAATTATGTTTTAAAAATAATAAATAATCTGTTTTAATAATTTATATATATATATATATATATATATATATATATATATATAATAGCCTAGGCTAGAATTTCATTTAATAAATATAGTTTTATGAAATTCAAAAATAATATTTGAATTAATTTTGTTGGATGGATTGGATATTCATCCATTAAATTGATGATAATGGATGGATTGGATGAATTTTATCTCTAAACGAATGGATTGGATTCTTTGATCTCATTTTAATGGATTGTTAATGGACAAATTGATTACTTTGATCCATCCATTAACAATCCAATCCAAATTCATTCAATCCATCCATTTTGACACCCCTAATCAAAATACATTATACTATAAACACTAAACAAATTTGTCTTTGGTTTGCAGAAGGCTTGCAAAGTCTCCAAGTAACGTGCTGATTAAAGACTTCAATCTATTTTTTTATTTATTTATTTGCCAAATAGGCATAAAAAATTTGTGGTTACTAAATGCATTTTGTATATTTTGATTATGATCTTTTAAAGGCTTGAAAAGATAATAAGGATTGAGTTTAAACTCTAGATGAGTTGTAAAAGGGTATGGCTTGAGCTTGACTATGTCTATTTATTCTTTCTGATAATTTTATTCTTTGCAATATATTTTGTAAAAAATCAAACGTGTATTTATAAGATGAAATATAATGACTTATTTATATGTATAAACTTATTTTTTATAGTATTATTATTCAAAAATAAATAAAGGTTTCCAACTTGCTCTGTGATGCTTCAATAGGCAACGACCTCTATAGGTACAAACAAGACTCAAGAGAATCAGAAATTCTAGAACAAATTTATCCCACAGTCTGATGTGCATTTAAAGATCAATATTCAAACTATAATTTTATGCAATTTTCTTGTTATAAAATGAAGTGATCAGTGAAGTCGCAAAAAGAAAATGACTATCAAGAACCATTAAAATTTCAACCTTCATCAAATAAAGATATAGTGATATAACAATAACAATAAAGATTAATTTACATCTCAAAACTTTATTTCTGATGACAATATTCATATGTGAAACACTTTAAAAACATTGAATGCTTTAACATATCACGAATTTAGATCAGTAGTGTGCCTGTTTACTTTATGTTTCCAATATCAGAAGTAATTTTAACATTTTGAGAGTGATAAATCAATGTCTTAAAATAAATAAAGTAATTTGTCTAATGTATTTGACAATCGACTAATTATATAAAATTATATAAATAACTTTTTGCATATATTTGTATGATCCCTACAAGAATTATTACTTACCATGGCAAATGGATATAACCCAAAAAGAAGTGGGAACCAAAAATTTAATGACTAGAATGAATTACATGATATATTTTCTTCACCTTTAACCTTTTGTGAAGGAAAATAAATGGGAACCAAAAATAATAAGGGGTGTCAACTTACACCCCTATAGAAAGGGAATGCAATGATTGGAGTAGTAGCCTTCAGCTGATCAGAATGCATATCGATAGATGGCGTCGGCTACACCATCTTCATCGTTGCTTAAACCAATTACATTAGCCACAGATTTGGTCTTCTTTGATCCATTACTGAGTGCAACACCTAAAGAAGCCAGCTGAAGCATCTCTACATCATTTTCCCCATCACCAATAGCCATTATCTGCATATCATAAATTTGTAATGAAGAATTGTGAGGATAGAAGTCAGCGCAGCTGGCTGTAATATTTAACGCCTAAACAATATTAGTCTATGCAATATTTTTTTTTATTTCATTTGCAGTTAGTCCATGCAAAAAATGATGGATTTAATCCTTACTAAAATAAAACATGATATTTTTGCTTTTGATCTTTGTTCTGATTTAGTCCTTGAACTATTTGGTTCATGCTGAAATAGTCCTTGTAAAATAAAATTGATGGCATATTTTAGGAACTAAAATCAATATAGTCTATGTATTAGAAGAACTAATTCAATATAGAGCAAACATTTTAAGGACTAGAACCAAACAAATGACGGCCAAAAACATATTTTCCTAATTTTAAGATTAAAACAAATAAAAAAGTTTGTCGATCAGAAACCAAAAAGTAAGTGTATGTTACACATACAGAAGCTAAAAGGTTATTTATCTATATTAAAAGTATAAGATTGACATCTCATTAGCAATCATACTACATTTGCATGCGTAATAAGCATCTCTGTTTAGTCTCCTCAACTCAATGGTCGATTAATAAAATTCAAAAGATAGTCAGACCATGTGAAATGCAATCACGAAATACAAGTCATACATTAATGAGGTTCATAGATTTTTGTGGTACCTCATCAGGAGTAACTTCCAAATGATCAAGCAGCGCTTTTACTCCATTTCCTTTGCATGTTCCCAAGGGTACAATTTCCAGCATGTCTGGCACAGCTTGAACAACAGTGGCACGACCTTTTGTTGCATCTGACCAGTATGGACGTAATGTATCTGCCACACTCTGGGCAGTGCCTAAGAAAATCATTTTCTGTGTCGCCAAATGTAATAGTTAGCAAGATATCCAATTGAAAAGTGGCAATAATAACAGTAAATTTAGGTAGGTTTTTTATTGCAGTTGTCTTTGAGGAGAGGGTGCAGTCATTACAAATTTGTATGTGATATTTATTTGATAAAGTTAAACTATGAAGATAAACAAAGAAAAAATATATATACATCTGAGGTGAAGTGTAAGACTATAAGGTTCTAATTATAAGTCATTCCTCCTTTCCAAAAATGGAAGAAGGCCTTCAATAGAGAGCAGTGAATAGCTGTTAATAATAATAATACTATAATTGAGGGAACAAGAATATGTCCTAGTGAATACCTGTATGTCTGCAGAAGCCAGAAGATGTTCAACAGAAGGCATGATCTCAGCCTGTAAAGTATTTTTATATAAGAAAAAAAATGCATATAGCATAATAGAATGCAAGAAATCATATACGATCCCGAAGGTACCTTTGGCTCATGGTATACTGTATGAAGTGAATCGACAAGTGGATCACGAAAAAGGGTTAAGCAGCGACCTTCACAAAATGCAATAAGTGGAACTTTACTCTCCAAAGAGTAAAGACATGCCTGCACATACAAGAAACATAATTCTTATATACAGTTACAAGAAGATTTTCTCATTGTGTAAAATTAAAGCAGAACTTCAAAAATTTGTGGTTGATGAACATAAGATGGTTATTGAGGGTAAGTCAGGAGTTTGGTTTAGGGCTAAAACAACAACACAGCCATATTATTTCACAAACAAAAGAGAAATAAAGTGGTAAAAAATTAAAAAGCCACAGCTAACCTTTGCAATTAAGTCTAAAAGGTCAAAGGAGTACAGGACACATTAAACTCTAATGAATTATGTGTTGTTACTTTTGAAAGAAAAGTTGTTCCGAAAAATGAAAAAGGAGGGTTAAAGAGATTACCTCTCTACAGACATTTGGATCTAAGCTGCTCCTATATATTTCTTGACCTTGTCTACCATAAACAAGCAATCCCTGGAATCATGTGGCGTAAGGAAGATAAGGCATAGGGTACTAACATCTTAAAAGATAGAAACTAACAGTGGGAAAATTGTAAACAGAATTAAAATCAGAAACTACATATTGTTGGTCATTCAATTACACAATACAATGCTGGAATTAGCAATTTACTTAAAAGAAAACTATCAATTACATTTTTTCTTACTTTTCCAAGTGATTAAGCTATCCCCAAAAACATGGTACCTAGTAGTGGATCTCAATAATCATAAGTCATAAGAGTCTGCCCAATTAAGATATCAATATCACACTTCTAAAAGCATTGTTTCCAGACAATCCAGTCCTTTTCTTGCCAAGCTAGGGCACACACCTACTTCACAAAAGGCTTTCAAGAAAAAAAAAAGAGATGTGCCCTCAGGCTCCGTCAATCTCTATTCTGTTTCTAGCCCTACTCACGCTCTGCTCTATCTGTGTCTGTTGTGATTGTTGTGTTGTTTTCACCCTTCATGTTCTCTGCAGCCCTTTAACTACTTCATTTCTAAACGTTTTACATGTATGCCCTAACAACAGAAACTAAGGAAAACAGAACCAGTGCTGAAATACAAATAATGAGAAATATGGACATATGCATTAGAACGGGAAGAAAACTGTAATAAGATCTCATAATTAAAAAAAAAAAAAAAAAAAAAAAGAAAGAAAACTATAATAAGAAACAGGGTATACAAAACTTCTCATAGTAAAGGCCTACATCTTATTTACTCATCAGCCTTTTAAGAAAATATCCAAACAAATGCCCTTTATGGCCATCCTTGTCATCAAATATCTTCACTGTGAGTAATGTTGCCAACTTCATAATTTTTGAAACTCTATTGTTCGACCATTTTTAATGAGATTGAGATCGCATAATATTTAAGGTAAATTTTTGTGAAGATTGATTAGCAGGTAAAACATGTATACCAAATTGTTATAGACAAACAAATGCTATCAGTTTGAACATATATGAACTACCTTGTGGAATCACAGGTGTCACCAGAAACATGAAAAGGCACAAACAATTACCTGCAAGAAAACCCCAGGAGAGAATTCTGAAACAATGCCATCCTTTCCAGCTAAATCCACCATCTTAAAAATATCTATCACAGCTGGACGAGCCTATTTCCCAATGTTCAAAACTAATGATCAGAATGAGTAAAAAAGAACTATTGATCAGAACAAATTTTCAACCATATATAAATGTCTACATTTATATGAGAAAATTGCTAAGATATATAGCTGTATCAGCAACCAAGGATTGACATGTATTAGCCAATATCAAATAAATAACTTATAACATGATATTCCTGACAAATCATAGCTCTATAACATCTTACTTTTCCAGTGGCTATCACAATTTTTACACCCCTTGCTGAGGCCTCTCTCAAAGCCATGGCAGTTGAAGTAGAAATTTGACTTTTGCTGTTCAGCAATGTTCCTTTATATAATACAAGATTATATTAAAAACCCAAAAAAGAAGGATAATCAAAATCAGAAAAGTGTGTTTCGCACAGATCTTACCATCCATATCACAGAAGATATAGTTGAACTTCGGTTTGTAAAACCTAAGACTGCCTTCTTTCTTCCTGTCTTTTGACAATTCCTCTATAAGATTATTTGCCCACATACTTTTTGTGCAAATGACAGTTACTTGAACGAGAGGGAAGCACATAAAACTGAAATATCATACAGGTTCACAAATGTAGATGCATGCTAGTAAAAAATTACAATTACCATCTGAACTTTCTTGGCTATAATTTGAATTTGTTTCAGCATCATCATATGCACTCTTTATTAGCCCTTTTCCTTTCCAACCAAGACTCCTCAAAAGGAGTTCCTCTTCTTTCTCCATTTCTAGTTCAGCCTCTTCGCTTAATTCATGATCAAATCCCAAAAGATGTAACAACCCATGGACCTTAAAAAAAATGTTGTAATTAACATTATCAAGTGTTAACTTTTAGTTTACACAGCATAAACACTGTCTTTGAAGATAAAAGACCAACATGCTCATCTCATTTTTTTCTCAAATAACCCATCCCACAAGTAAAATGAAATGAAACACCAGTTTACTTTCCACCTTTTGTATCTAAAGTTTCAACCAACAATTTATTTCTACACGAGTATGTTATACACTTTAGCACTCGGTGCATTGATTCTTGCAATGAAAGACATTCTCTGTTTTTGAATGGCTGGTGAACTCTATTTCAAGATTTGTAGTTAACAACACATATTACAAAAGATCAGTTTACAGTACCAACTTTTGTTAATGAAATCATGTGAATTTAACCAAGCCTGTTTCAAAAGTCTAACACAATAAAGTTCAACACAAGACATAATAAAATAGTCAGAGAATATTATGAAACCAACCATGAGGATACGGATCTCATCAAGAAGTGTGTGCCCTCTTTCCTCCGCTTGTCTTGCCGCTGTCTCAAGAGAAATTACAATATCACCAAACATAAGCTGCACAGAAAAGAATTCATCATGGTCTTAACAATTGGCAGTCCGTTTAAGCTGTAAGTTTGTATACTTATGAATTATGATGATGAGGTAGAAAATGTAATTCTTACAATAGGAAGGTCGACTTCAGATACATGTTGTGACACTGAGAGAACATCGGTAGCGTGATCTTCACCTCTCCATTCCTTGTTAAGTCTTCGTATAAATTTGTCATTGCAAAGAAGCACGGATAACTCAACACTTTCAAACTTGCCAACATCATCTATAGCAGTATCTCTTGTTTTATACTCTGAACCTTTCAAACCATCAAATGCCAGTTTCATTGCCATTGGAACATTTAGACGAAGCATCTCTGCAATATTCTGCATATGGTAAAGACAAAGACCCAAAAAAGAATGAATTATGTAGAAATCTGATATAAATAATGATTCTTTAAAACACAAACTATTTCACATGACTTTGATGATCTAGTCAAACAAATAATGTTACCATATTTCAAGCTTCAAATTATTATATTTAGCACATTCTTCTTGTTATCCTCTTTTTCTCACACATGAATGTTACTCATAAGTTTAAGATCATATTATTATCCTTAGCATAATATTATCCTATTGCAACAGCATAGCCAGCAAAAACATCAAGCCACTAAAGCTGGGGCTTTAGGCCTTTTCACTTGATCTCTTAAAATTAAACCACTTTGGGGACATTCAGAGTGATTAACAAACGAACATGCTATGACAGTTAGATTGGTAAAAATCACCAGAGCAGGTAACTGACGCACAATAAATGCCACTAATCCCCTTGCCTTATTACAATTATTTCAAATTAAAAGATCTAGCTTCTCTGAAGCCAGTAATCCATATATCCTCCATTGATGAAAAAAAAAATTGATACTTCAAAATATTCACGATAACCAACAATTTAGTTCTCTAAGTATCACTTTTTCTCCTATTCCTAAATTATATGAAAATAATAAATAGTTCTTAAACTATATGAAATCCGTCAAGTTAGTCTCTAAATTATATAAAATAAAACTTTGTAATCCTTAGTATCTCTTGTCTAAATATATAAGAGCGGGAACTAATTCGGCGGATTACACATAGTTTCGCAACTAACGTCACTGCTTTTAAATGGTTTAAGAATTACTTTCCATTAAGAAAAATAAACTACTTAACATTTGCATATAGTTTAAGTACAAATAAATGGGAGGAAAGAGTGATACTTCGATAACTAAACCAACGGTTTAGTCATTTTTTTTTTGTCTTAACCCTTCAGTTCCCAGGGGAAGTGGTCCCTCATAATCCGAAGTTCAACCGAGAGGTAAATAAAACCTAACCAATCATTATCCCGCTCAGGATTCAAACTGTTCTCTCTAAAACAATTCGTCCTTAACTGGAGCTCATTAACAATTTGAGCCTAATCTAATCACTTGGTTATATATGTACAACATAAAATTAACATTTGATTTTTCACATCAAGTAGCTAATATATCTTACATTGCCCTCTAAAGTGATTATTCCTATCATATCATATGACTATAATAAATCCTCCTAAATTATTGTTTTGTTATTATTATTATTACACTAATAATAGCTCAACTGACTAATTAATTAATGATGAAGTAGAAACCAACCAAGATTTCAGGATCATCTGGCAAATTTTCTTCGATGCAAATGTCGACGGAGAGTTGCAACTCTTTCTTCTTGCGCTTTGGCGTTCGACTTCTGACTTTCCGATACTCCCTCTGTCCACCACCACCGGCGGCACGGACTCCACGAAACGGTTGTGACTGGTGGTTCTTGACGCTGCGATCGAAAAGTGCAAAAGAGACACGGCGAGGAAGGTTACATAAAGCGACGCCGGCGGCGGCGTTGTTGTTATTGTTGAATAGAGAATAGGAATGGGATTGAGGGAGGCACGTGATGGCGCGTGGCATGATGGAATGAGTGCGGCGGAGAAGATTAGAGAAACGAGGAAGCATATGGAAGTGTGGCGGAGAAGGTTTGTTGATAACTAACTAACAATGCTTGTCTTCTCTCAAGTTAGCGGGAGACTATAGAATCCGGGTTTCTTTAGATTGGTTTGCTGCAAAGTTAGTTTATAGAACCTCGTACTCCTTACTAAGTTCAGCGTCGATTACCACTGAACCAACTAACAATTGGTAAAACTATACTTTTTAAATTCATTATAAAATGGAGTATATTATCTAAATACATTTATTTTATAATGAATTTAAAAATTAAAGTGTTTCTATCTTATATATGAGCTCAAAGGGAGTACATTTTCAAATATTTCTTTTAGAGGAAAGAAAAAACATATAAGCATATCACCTCATCTCACTTAATTTTACTCTTTTATATAAGATAGCAGGTTAAAACATTCTTATTAATCGACAGTGTAAAATTAATTTATAGTGATGGTACATATTTTTTTTTAAAAAAATTATGAATTTGTCAAAATAATTTATTAAAAAAAATAGTTTATGATGATATAAATTTCGTTGTATACATTTATTGGCTTAATTAAGTTATTTTTTTTTATAACCTAAAATATATAAGCTGCAATTATTTTTTATATATTTTAACAACCTTCATTTTTTTTGACACATTTAACTACCTTCATTTTAAAATAGCAAAATCACTATTTTTTTAAAAGTATAACTCGTTTTCATGTAATTTTTTGAGAGTTTGGGTTTCCTCCATTTATTATCTCTCCATTTATTCTCCATTTGGAGAGAGATAGACACATTAACAATTAGTGGGGTCCACAATATAGTGGGACCCACTTTTTAATGGGTCCCACTAATTTTTAATGTGTCTATCTCTCTCCAAATGAAGAATAAATGGAGGAAACCCAAACCCAATTTTTGAATGTATTGAAATTATAAATATATTCACAATTAGTTTTTTATAAATTAGTCATTTTGCTCATTTATTTATATTTTTAGATGATCAATTTTAATTTTCGGATGTGTATTTTGCTGGTCAATTTAATTTATAAAATTAATAATAAAATATGAATTACATATGCGTTTGAAATTTTGATATATTTATGGACTATAGCGACAAAGTCTCACATCATATGTTCAACGACTAAAATGGTGGTTGGCCTATTGTAACATTTTTAAATTTATTTATCTTCTTTATGTAAGTAATGCAACCAAAATTAAAAAAGAAAATTATTTAGTGCTTGGTGACGATATATATACCTATATGTCAGCATAATAAATAAATAAAAAATCGAATAGATATATACATATAAAATTGGGAGTTTGTACATGCTTAAAGCTAATTACCTAATAACCTAAGCTACATTTTATACGTAAAGGGTTTGTATTTATGAAACGATTCATGCAACCCATGAATGGCTGCAATTGCTGCAACTAATGAAACTATCATAAAAATAAAGTTCAATGTTTGAAGTCCAAACCATTTGATTGTTTGCCTTGGCATCTTTTCTTTGGCAATATACATTGCAATTGGAAAATATATTGTTAATGGCCAATATCCCATTGCTCCAAGAAGTGCTAACATTTGGTTGAAAAAGGGCATTGCCATAGCCAAAATAGTAATTAGTATGACAAATATGGTCCTCCAAATGAGCCTAAAAAAATTGAAGTTGCACTTCATTTTGCCGATGCCAATTGAGTATTCTTTGCTTACAAAACTTGATTTTGACCATATTTTACCGGCAAACATTTCAACCACACCGAAAATTGGTTGGACAATTACCTGCACAATTCTTCAAGATCAATTGCTTACCAAACACATGTATAGAATTTCTTTTTAATCATGGATGTAATGGTTGTCTTGATCGTCTGCAGATATTATGACTGCAGACGATCCGGGTCATAGAATTAAAGAGTGGAGTGATAAAAGTAAAATAATCATTAATGCCACTTTAATTACTAAAACTTTGTCATTGTCAAAAAAAAAAAACCTAAAACTTTCTTCCTTCCTTTTTTTCTTCAAAAAAAAAAAGATGTTTGAATGATAGCAAGAATTCCAAAATATAGTATCTAACCTGATATGCTCCAACCAAATGCACAATAATGAAGACATTGGCTAAATCAACAAGCCAAAAAGGTTCTTTAAAGCCAGAGCCCATTAGGATGCTTCCTGGAGTGTCTGACCCAAATGCAGCATAGCCAGAGCAAGCACATAAAAGGAAGATAAATGTCATTATAAATATTCCCATTCTGTTTGCCATCTTCATCACTTTATTTTCTGGTGGCGATGACTTTAATGAATCCTATTTTTCAAAGCACACATAATAATTTCAATGGAATGGAAACATATTATATATTTTAAAGAGAATGCAATTGTGTTTTCAAAAAAATATAAGGTTTAAATATCATTTTTGTTTCAGTATATTTGTGAATTTTTTGTTTTAGTTCTTGTATCTTTTTTTTTTGCAAATAAGTCTCTGTATGTTCGCGAATTTTTGGTTTTAGTACTTAAAGTCAAAATCCGCAGGAAAATTTGTAGTTTTCATGCAGATTTTTCTTCGGAATTTTCTGCGAATTTTGACTTTATGGACTAAAACCAAAAATTCGCGAACATACATGGACTTATTTGTAACAAAAAAAGATGCAGGGACTAAAATAAAAAATTCACGAACACAGAGGGACCAAAAGATCATTTAAGCTTAAATATAATTACAAATATTTTAAAAAGTAAATAAATTTGCTTTCCATAATATCATTTTATGTTGTTCGTTTACCTTTTATCCAAGTGTAATTATCATATATATATATATATATATATATAGGGGATTGCTAACATACTCCCACCTAAAAACATGTGGGAGTATGTTACCAAGCCAACTCCCACTATATATTTACTTAAAAACCAATTATATCTATACAAACCAATATAAGTCATAAGGTTAGTTTTGTAAATTTGTATTTTATTCTAATTTCAAAACAAAATATTTGGAACATAGTTCCTTAATTTTAGTAAATGTCTCATAATTAATAACTAACATTGTTTCTTATGGTTTTTTTTTCTATTAAAGTATTGTAAAAAAATCCACAAGAAACATTATATTTTTTATATTAAAATGGTTTCTTACGAATTATTTCGAACGTATATTCGTAGGAAAAACAATGTAAATCTGTAGGAAATAAAATATATATTTTACAATTTCCTGTGGATTATTTCGAAGGTAAATTCGTAGGAAAGACAACGTAAATCTGTAGGAAATAAAATATATATTTTAAAGTTTCCTATGGATTATTTCGAAGGTAAATTCGTAGGAAAGACAACGTAAATCCGCATGAAAAAATATATATTTTAAAGTTTCCTACAAATTTATTTGTAAGAAAATTTACAAGAAAAAGTATATTTAGCTGCGGATTTTTTCAAAGGTAAATCCGTAGGAGATAATTACGATTTTCGTAGGAAACAGGATTATTATTAATAGTTTCTCAATTTTCCTACATATTTTCCTTTGAAAACCAAGGAACTTTTTTAATAAAATCATATATTTTCTTGCAAGTTTTATTTTGAAAAAAGCTATTTTTCATTGACTATTAAATTTACATAAGTTTTTTTAGTTGTCAATTTATTTGAGTGACCATAGAGATTATTATTCTGAGGTTTAGAGGTGATCTTTGGGTTGTCTTTGGATTGAGTTCTCTTTGTACATTTGAATTGGGTGGTCTTTGTACATAATTGTATTAGAATTAATTAAAAATTAATGTTAACATGTGTCTATGAAATATTTACTAAAATTAAGGAAACATGTTTTTAATATTTTATTTGGTAAATATATAGTGGGAGTTGGCTTGCTAACATACTCCCACATGTTTTTAGGTGGGAGAATGTTAGCAAACCCCATATATATATATATATATATATATATATATAAAATTAAAAAAATTGAATTGATTTTAATTCAATACCTGAATATCTATGGCTATTACAGAATAATTGCTAGCAAGTGCAGCATTTCCTAAGGCAATGAGCATATTCCATAATTTGTCTCCTGAATATTGCTCCTTGTCCCCTATCAAATATGTACTCTTTCCTTTTCCTGTTTCAATTTATACTTCCACAAATTATATTCATCCTTCTGACCATTAACAAATTACTCATCTTAGATGCTATTTATTATCAACTGTCACTATTATGTACAAAATAATTTTTTTGCTTATAATAATTAGAGAGTGTAATGCTATATTACTCAAATTTATATAGAATTCACAAATGCTCATGATTTGTGTCAATTCATTATAGTAAAAGTTTGACATTATAACTTTAAAAGACTATGTTCAAATTTCTTAGAAAATATTACACCCTAAGCTCTCATTACAAATTTTATTTAGAAAAGTTGTTTGTGTAATAACCAATGTGTCCTTTTGTGTAGATATATTACTACTATTAAATTGTCCTTTGTTTATAGCAAATTCATTTAATATTGATTTTTCATATTCCAACATAAATTAGTAGTATTAATTAGGCTAATATTTAGAAAATAATAAATATAAATTTTATTTTAAGGGTGAAATTTCTAACTACTAAATTACTTGACAAAAATAAAATATTTTAATAATAATAATAAATGCAATTAGGACATTGAAAGAGAAACATTTTTTTTTCAATAGATACTTATAATTATAATTAGGAATAGAGATTATAAAATTATCAATAGTACACCACTTTAATTAATAATAAAAAATTTAAAAAATACCGAGAAGAAGTGGAATTTAACCTTGGATAATGGTAGCAAGAGAAAGTCCAATACCAATAAAGGCATAACCAAATGAAGTTGTTGCTGCTACAATTGAGAGCCAAGATAACTTGTGAAAATTGGGGATTTGGGACAAAAAGATTTCAATAATTCCCAAACCAATCATGTATGGATTATTAGAAAAATGGCATGGATATTCGGTTCCCCATTCGTGGAAGCAATTAATTTTTCGTATTGACCTGGCATATGCAACATTTTGAAATTAATTAATCAAATTAAAACAAAGAAGTCACATTATTATAAACTAAGATGGTATAAGAGTCTTATGTTTAATGAGATTTAGTCGGAAGATATGTTTATAGGTAAGATCAATTATCACCTTATAAGTAAATAGATTTTATAGGGTTGAGTTAGGTTCAACTTAAATCTCTAAGGTGGTATCACAACCTCTCCGAGATTTATTAGATTACTTGTCATCAAATTTTCGCAATCAAGTCACTATTAATATATTCACACACCAAGATCAATAGTGTTGGATGTGAGCGGGTGTGTTAAGTTTTCCA
Organism: Trifolium fragiferum; assembly: GCA_954870985.1. NCBI lineage: Eukaryota > Viridiplantae > Streptophyta > Magnoliopsida > Fabales > Fabaceae > Trifolium > Trifolium fragiferum. The sequence continues at coordinate 9,921,490 of OX940796.1, forward strand.
TATTGGGTGAAAGATGACATAATTATGTGTTTATAGTAGATATAGTTCTCATCTTACAAACTCTGCTGGATCACATGCTATCAGGTTTTCGCTATGCCACCCACTATTTATATCCAGACACCAAGACCGTTCTCACCTTACAAGCCGACTTTGTAGGATTGAGTTAGGGCCAACTCAAATTTCTAAGATAAGATACCCTGATCGTAATTTGCGAAGACTCTGATATCTTAAGGTAATTAAGATCCATTTAAAAGGTTAATTATATATCTTCCAAAGTAAAAAAAGGACATAATAAAATAACTTACACAGCGCTCACAGATGCAGTTATTGTGTATCCAATTGCTGCTCCACTAAGGTTAGCATATTGGACAATTCCACAAACCATATGCATTCTACCACCTAATAATAAAAATGTTGCCCAAATTAAATTTGTATAGACACAAAATAACTAAAACTAATCTTGTGTGACAAGAAGCATGACATGAGATATATTTTGGTACCTAAGATGGTCTTGACAGCCTCCATGTAAGTGTGATTCCTCTTACCAGTGACAGGGTCTGGTGTTCTGTAACAATCTGCTAAAAGATTTGAAGTGTAAAGTGTAACAAGAGCTATGGTTATTATATATGAAACACCAATGATCCATCCCATTTGAGCCATCGCCCATGGCAATGTCAGCACACCAGCACCAATCACTGCAGTTATGATATGCGCGATTGAGGTCCATGTTGTCCCTGTAGTTTAAAAGAAACCCAAGAGCGCGTTTAGAATGAACTTTTGGATCACGGACATCCACACTCTGGCGAAGGGTTTTATAATGTTATTTTGTATCACTCTTTCAACGGGCAAACAAAAATAATTACGACAAACAATCAAGTGTCTGTCTCAGTAGCCTCAACTCCAAATCATGATATACATTAAATTTTGAGAAAAACATCAAAGGTATAGATATAGTCTATATATATAGTTTTTCCTCATTTGACAATGGATTTTATATATGTCTTATACCTAAACAAAAATTTCTGACCCAAATTTTTTAGATCAAACGCGGTGGCTCACTTTTCACACTCAGAGAACCGGCCCTATATATATTTAGCAGGGCCCCATTTCGACTTGTAGAGTACATTTCGATAGAAAACTTAAACGAGAGATTATAATTCACCATAAAGTTTGAAAGAACCTGCTCGTTTTGGTTTGCCATCATCATCTATTTCAGTGTCATTTGCTATTTGATTTTGCCTTTCATCCACCTCCATGATCTTCACAGTTGAAACTTCACTATAAACAAACGTGGCTTTTAGATCTAATGAGTATATGGTAAATAAATTCATGTGTATTCTTTTGAATTAATAAAATTTTTAAATCAATCAATTAATGAGTCCAAGGAAATTAAGGTTTTTTCCGTTAAATTCTGAAGTGTCATACCATATTTTTAGCATTGTTTGACATTGTCCATCATAATTAGTTAAAGGAAGTGCTCTAGACTCAAGTCTAGATTCTCAATCAACTTTAATTAATTAATTGTATTATGAAAACAAAATTAGTCATTTGACATGCAAAATTAGTACTAGTTGTATTTTATTTTGCCTTAATCGAGTAGTTGAATTTTATTCCCGGTTAACAGTCTAAAGACAAATTATTTTTAAAAATTTTGAATTCAAACTCTAACTAGTAATTGGTTAGAATTTTATTTACTCTCGAATTTTGAATTATCGTACTTCAAACTAGTTGATTTTTTAAAATTGATTTCAAATATTCTTTTTCTTGGATTGTGATGGGGAGTTTTACTTGATTGGATCAACATAGGACCTTGAGCAAAATATAAGTGACTTTGATATTTCATCATCAATTTTAATTTCTCTATGTATTAATTCCACTCATTTATTTCTCTGTCGTCAAGTTGATCCGGACTCTGATACTATTGTTGAGTCATGAGGGGGAGCCTCACTACTAGATTAGATCAATACATTTGGCTACGAGCAACCACACAAGTGACTTTGACACCATATCTTCAAACAAAACCTTAAGAAATTAAATTTATAAGTCATCACTTATATGTTATTTAACATCAATTCTTCCAACGAATGTGGAACATAACCCACACTTAATATATCTCAACACCTTTAAATGTGTTATTACACACCATATTATAATTAGATTATCTAGCAATTGGGGCGTAAATGATGTTTTAAGTCGCTTCTTTTGAATGACTTAAAACGTATACATACTAAGTTTGGATGTTAAAAAAATCCGTTAATCGTATTACTACATTATGTTATAATCATGTTATTTGACAATTGGCGTAAATGATCATGTTTTAAATTGACTCTTTCGAATGACTCAAAACCCCCTTACATTCTAAGTCGAGACATTCTAAGACAGGCGATGAACTAGCATAAAAATCTATTATAAACCGGCATATAAAATCCCTTTTCCGCACCGGTGGCTCTTGCTTTGGTCAAGTTTTATTAAAAAAAGTAAGTTTTTCTTGTAGTGTAATCTTTTTCTATTTACTTCCAAATCAAGTTCAAAATACTTTTGTAAAAAAAAATAATAAAAAAGAAAAGAAAAAGAAGAGCGTACCTACAACTTAGAGATCTTCCCTCAACAGCTGCAAAAGAGTGACACCACAAATCATACATTTTTAAATGGATATCATATCACATAACGTGTGACATAGTAACTTTCATTACCATCTAGATATTCATTTCAAATGAATAATTGGAACTATGTTGTTGGATCACACCATATAGGTGCTTTGAAGAAGTCATCAATATAATATACTCGGTCAGTCGCTATTTATAGACCATTTTCTTTAAAACAAAAAAGAAATTAAATTAAATATAAGTCGTCTTTCAAGTTAATAATTTAATACAATTTTCCAATATATATATAATTACACATTCCAATATATTTCTAATTAATACTATTATTAATTTACTTTGTAAGATGAAAAAACAATTTTTAATACATTCAGCTAAAAAGAACAATTGAGTAATAAATATGCATAAAATATACACATTAATTACACTGTCATTTTTTTTAGTAACCTTTTGTTAACACTGTCATTTTTAAATTTTTTTTAATGAAATTGGTGCTGATAAAATTTCAAATAAAATTCCACCAAATAAAACCTGAAATAAAGTGTCAAAGGAATCGAACTTGAAAAGAGCGTTATTACCGCTCCTCACTATAAATATGCTGGGATAAAAAAATCATATGTCTTGGAAGTCTCGAGCAATTCAACCGTCTGTTCTTAAAATTTGGTGAACTAAGCTCTATTTAGCAATGTCAAATTTTGAGTCTATTGACTAGCTCATTGAAAAACAAAACCTGTTTAATAACCTTTTTTTTCTTTCACGAGCTAGTTTAGTTTTATTAATTTATAGCTTATTTTGATAAGTTATTATAGCTTTTAGTTATTATTTTTTCTTTACCTTTATTATCTTATTTTTTAAAAAATTAAATATTAATAAACATATTTTTATTATTTCTTTCATATTTATAAGTTAGTCCATCCGTTAATTCTACCAAACACTAAAGTTCAATTCGTTAGCTTATTTGGTATAAGCTATAGGCCCATCCGCTATAAACTAGTTTATCGGTTATCTACTTTTTTTTTTATGCCAAACAAGCCTAAATGTAAATTAGAAAAAGCAGAGACCACCAGGGAGGAATGGCACGAATGCTATTGTTTACAAGCGGAAATCTTGAATTATGCATGAAGGGCATAAGATACACAGGAAAAACTTGAGCTCAAATCAGTGCTTGGTAATTTCATTATCAAAATCAATATAATTTGGCTTCGTTTATTTCCTGATTACAAAGATGCTATTGTCTATAAGCAAAAATCTTGTATTTGTGAATGTTTTGGCTAATTTCACGAATCGAAGCAACTACAGCAACCAATGAGACGAGCATACAAAGACAATTCAAAGATTGGAGAGCACACCACTTCAATGATAGTACTTTTATGCGTCTCTGAGCAATGTGCATTTGTATGGGGAAGAAGACAACTAAAGGCCCGTACCCGATTGCTCCTAGTAGTGAAAGAACTTGATTGAAAAATGGCATTGCCATGGCAAGAATTGTTGCTATTATCACAAATATTGTCCTCCAAATTAGCCTAAATAAGTTTAGATTGATCGTTGCGCCACACACTTTAAACATATGGTCCTTGTTTATGAAATTTGAATTCGGCCACATGATGTTTGCACCCATTTCAACGACACGAAAGAGTGGTTGACCCATCACCTATAATATAATATTAAATCATCACGTATATCAAACATTAAACCTAAATAAAATATTATCATGTGATATAAGTACACTATACACAATATTTGGCCAATGTATCATATGATAATATTTAACAATCTTGTGGTAAAATTATAAATTGAAATAGCAATGGTGGAACCTGATATGCTCCAATCATATGGATTATTATGAATACATCTCCAAGAGCAACGATCCAATAGGGCTCATAAAATGCAGCAAAAATGTTTCCTGGCGTGTGGTCACCAAAAGCAGCATAGCCAAGACAACTGCATAGTAGGAATATCATTGTCATTGTTGAAGAACCTATCACATTAGCTCTTTTCATTTGTATATTTTCTGGTGGATTTGACCTTAATGTGTCCTAAACAAAAGAATGGAATAATCAAATTCAATGATAATAATCAAAAGTTTCAATTTATTGCTACAATTTTTATATGCTTTTATAAATAATTTTTTAAAATAGTGATTATAAGAAGTAAATTGTGATATTTTACCATTATGTCGTAAATAACAATAGCATAAGTGCAAGCGAGTGCTATGTTTCCCATTGAACTACAAACCCTCCACACTTTGTCTGAAGCTGATAGATCTGGCCCTATTTTTGTTCCGGTTATACTAGTCGGTGCCCCCTGTCCTGTTCTTAATCAAAATCCATTTGTAATTAGAGATAAAAGTATCATACAACTAATTGTAGAACATTAGTACGTTTTCTCTCTATTGATATTACAGCCTATAATCGACTATGCCATAAAGTCGGCTGTACAACATCAATTGAATTTGCAAAACAATGTAATATACAATAATGGTGAAAAGTACCTGGGAGAAGAACTGAAAGACAAAGACCAATTGCAATGAAAACATAACCAAATGAGGTGATAGCAGCAACCGTTGATAGCCATGTGAGTTTGTGAAAGTTTGGAATTTGAGACAAGAAAAGTTGCAATGTCCCAAAACCAATCATGTAGGGATTATAAGAACTTTTGCAATCAGCTTCATGTCCTTTATTGTGGACGCAAATAACTTTGTTTATTGCTCTGCCATATATATTACATTCACAGTCATAAACCACAAAATATGGGCCAAAAATTGCTTAAATTCATTTGTATTTGAGAAACTTTAATTTTTTCATAAATGTAATAACATACGCCAAGCTTGTGGCTGAAGTAATTGTGTAGCCCACTGTGATCCCAGCAAGCTTTCCGTACAAAATCAATCCACAAATCACATGCATCGTTCCACCTATTATCAAGTACAAATATTGATATCAGATTTTGTGTCCGAGAAATATTTCCATTAGATTATTATGCAAGACAAGAGTACCTAAGTAGACCTTGACAGCTTGCATATAAGTGTAATTTCTCTTGCCAATGACAGGATCTGGAAATCTATAGCAATCTGCTACAAGACTGTAAGTGAAAACAGAAATGGATGCAAATATCAATATACTGGCTATACCAGCTATCCATCCTAGTTGAGCCATGGCCCATGCTAGAGCCAACACCCCTGCCCCAACTACCACTGTTATTATGTGTGTTGTTGCTGTCCACACATTCCCTGCAATGCAAACCACATTAATATTCTATTCATCAGCTTATTCAACTTTTTTTAAGGATTAAAGTGTTCTGTAGAGATACCAGCATAAATCGTACTCAAAGTCGCACTTATGAGAACGATTTCTAACGCGTGAACCGTAGCTATTAATTTTATTACAATTGTTCTCTATGCCCTATCAAGCAGTTCCGGTAAGAATAGGCAACGTCTTGATTCACCACGAAAACAAAATCATTTTTGTAGGTGAAGACTACGACTACTTTTTTTTATCATTTGACAACGTTTCTCTTTTCAGTGTGGCGGTTCTCCTTCCACACCCACAGCGTCGACCCTGTTTAATTATTCCAAATATACTTATTTTGAACCATTATCCCGGATAGTGGGAGTGTTCAACTATTTAGATTATTTCTGGGTTCACTTTTAGTCTTTTGGCATGAAAAAACATCATCTGCTTTCAAAATTCTATAAATTTACATGACCAATATTCCATTTTGCCAAAATTATAAGCAAACATTTAATTTTTAAATTGATTGAATACTGATTTATCTGATCTATATTATAGACCATATACACTAGTTATCTAATGAATATAAAAAATAAACTTTTGTTTATAATCGGGATGGTGGGAGTACATGTTTGATGCTTCCTCTGGTTTCATATATAAGCAAAAATTGACATTTTATATTTATTGAAAGTGATGTATCTAGAATATATTATATACTAGATAAATAATTTTTTTAATAAATCTAAAAAATCAATTTTTACTTATATATAAATAAAACCGGAGAGAGCATTTAATAAAATAGTGACAAGATATAGTGCTTGTTTGGGTGATTTCATAGAAACTAAGTTGGTATCCATAGAAATTTTGACAAATTGATCATGATTTTGATAAACTTATAGTGATACATAACCGTACATCTAATGAATTCCCAATAATCACTTTTACTACCACACCAAAAGAATATTAAAAATGTTAATATAATCACTTTTGTAGGAACTTTTCTTTTTCTTTTGAAACAGTAGAACTAATGCATTTCATTCATAACAGTGTCTAAATACACCTTGGAATATCATAAAAAACCAAACAAAACAGCAATTATCAATAACCAAATCCCATATGTCTGGAACATAACTAGAAACATCATAAGCTACTGGTTTCAAATCAACCTTTAATGAAATTGAATAAACAATATATTCCTATATTAATGAAATAGTAAATTTAGCCTATGTTTGTTATCACGGTGAATATGTCATAGTGATTTTTCAAAAGCTACATTCCGTAGATTCTGCAAAATCACGATAGATCACTGTGATTTCGACATAGCTACCGTGATACCAAATCTACAATAGAAAGAAAGGAAGTATGTACCAGTTCTTCTTGGTCTTCCATCATCATCAAGTTCCAAATTCTTTTCAATAGTTTCAGGTTGGTGTTCCGCCATAATAAGAGCTTGTGTAATGCTCATTAAGATTAGAGATCTTGTTATATATATTAGTTTGTTCAAGTTTCTAAATATAGAGAACTCGTTGCATAAGCCGAATTATTTGGGGAAGGTAGTTATATTTTCCTACACTACTGTGCGTGCTAAAAGATAGCATATAGAGAGTGACATTGATGGATTAGATTTCTTACTTGTTTTTTTTTATTGTTATAATAATAAATTAAAAATACGTGGAATTGTCTTTCTCATGTTTTGTAAAATTGATGATATATTTAAGACAGATGAATCATAACTAATCTTCAATAATTAAGTACATGTTATCTTTGGCCTAATAAGAAATTATTAATAATTAATTTGACAAAAGTAGTCATTTTGCTATGGTCTATAAGATAATAGGAAGAGTACACAAATTCTAACTCAATAAGTAAAAATATTGAAATTGTTATATTGGATGTCGTGACTAAAATTCGAAATTGCTAGTTTTCAATAGCTTTGTGAAAAAAAAAATAGTATGAGGAAGGATACATCCTCATTCGTATGAGGAATGTTGAGAACGACAATAGAAAAATGTTTCAGGATTATAAGAAAATGTCATATCTCCGTCCAAAATTTTAACAATTTACTCATTCATAAATGACATGAAAATTTAAATGCTTGCTTTTGAAACAGTCTATAAAATAGTCTGAAGAGTCCACAAATTATAATTTAACTAGTAGAAATGTCAAAATTGTTAGATTGGATGTCATGACTAGAGTTCGAAATTACTAGTTTTCCGATAGCTTTGTCAAAACAAAAAAAAATTGTCTAAGAAATGTTGAGAATGACAATAGAACAATGTTTCAGGTTTATAAAAAAATACATCACATCTCCATCCAAAATTTAATAGTTTTCTCATTCATAGACGGCGTATGAGACGCGTATCGGGACCGATCATTTTCTTCTACTTTTTTATTGAGGGAGATTGCTGTGTTTACTACAAACTACACAATGGAATAGATGTAACCAAACATAAGTCAAATCTCATAATGTTTTTTTTTTTTTGTCAAATAGCTTAGTGGCTAGAATTTCACCTTTAAAGGAGAATAAGTGGAAGTACCAAAATTCGAACCTCAATTCCTACAATAATTTATTATGTCTTTACTAATTGAACTATGCTCACGGGGACCAAATCTCATAGTGTTTATTCACTACTATCAATCTACTATTTATTTTGATAAAAAAAGCGTTACCTGTGAACCGACATTTTTTAAAGACAACATCATATTGAAATCACATTGTTGTATAATCATTTTTTTTTTAAAAAAGCCAAAATTATATATATATATATATAAATAATAAAAAACAATCTCCCTAACACAGTATAATCATGACACCACAAATCATACATTTTTAAAAACATACAGCTTAGAGATCTTCCTTCAACAGCTGCAAAAGCATGACACCATAAATCATACATTTTTAAATGGATATCATATCACATAACGTGTGACATAGTAACTTTCATTACCATCGAGATATTCATTTCAAATGAATAATTGAAACTATGTTATTGAAGAAGTCATCAATATAATATACTCTCTGAGTCTCTATTTATAGACCATTTTCTTAAAAAATAAAAAAAAAAATATGAGTCATCTTTCAAGTTAATAATTTAATACATTTTTCCAATATTTTTCTAATTAATATTATTAATTTACTTTGTAAGATGAAAAATCAAATTTTTAATACATTCAGTTAGAAAGGACAATTGAGTGATAATTATGTATAAAATATAGATATTAATTACACTATTGTTTTTCTTTGGTAAACTTTTGTTGACACTGTTGTTTTTAATTATTTTTTTAAAAGGCGCTCTCACAAATGAGCCCTCCTCACAACGGTGCTTAGCAAAATGGTGATTTCCTCCGGTAGTAACGAACAACGCTCTTCATCGGTTTCAGCTGGAAATGGTTCCAAAAATGCAGCTATCTCTGTCGCCATGCGTTCCACCGCAACCTCAGCATTAAGAGACGAAAATGGAAATAACATGAGGAGTATCCCTGGATCACCCAGTGCAAGAGAACTTACTGCAACGAAAGAAATTATCGAAGATATTTTTGCGGATAGCTCCGCTTCCGTTCATCGTAAGATGAAAGTCAAAGCTGTTTTCCGGTGAAGACCGGAAGTGGTAATAATTCTCAAACAAGCAAAGATCGCAGGGTCAGTGATGCAATGTAGTTATCTTGTTATATAAGAGCTTGTGTAATGCTCATTAAGATTAGAGATCTTGTTATATATATTAGTTTGTTCGAGTTTCTATAGAGAACTCGTTGCATAAACCAAATTATTTGGGGAAGGTAGCTATCTTTTTCTACACTATTGTGCGTGCTAAATGATAGCATATAGAGAGTGACATTGATGGATTAGATTTCTTACTTGTTTTTTTTTATTGTTATAACAATAAATTAAAAATACGTGGAATTGTCTTTCTCATGTTTTGTAACATCCCACGATTTTATCCATCTGATTTAATTAGAGCTTGTTCAAAAAAAATTCCAAGATTTGTCTAGAGGTAATTAATTAGTTAAGTATTGAGGAATAGGTGAATTATGTGTACAAATTAGAGGTTCTAATTAAATTCAACTACACATTAACACCTTAATCCCATACTTGAGGAATTAATTAAAACACCAAAACTTAAACCTCTTCCCTCAATTTAATTTGTTAGTGACTCATTTCCCACTCAATGGGATGCCTTTCCTCATTGAGACACCTCAATTCTTCTTTCATTTTAAAGCCAACACCTCACATATAAGTTCAACCACTCTTTAACTCACTTAGAAACACAAGAGTACATGCAAAACTGAATTTTTATTTATCAATGCTCCTACATTCAGAAGCTGAAGCTTTCTACACTCTTTCTCCCTTTTCTCTCTCAAGTTCACCACTAAACAACAACACCCCTTACATGTTCTTCAATTCTTAGCACTCTCAAATTATCATTTCAAGTCTCAACCCCCAACATAAACTTTACACCAGAGATTCTTCACATGCTATCTTTTAGCAGAAAATCAAATCGGAATCATCATTCTACCATATTCTGAAATTCTTCAATTAAGCAAAGCAACAAGTTCATAAATCCCCTTTCATTCAATGACTCAAACACTAACCCCACACTTCTAATACTGATTGCATGTGTATCTACTACCAAAAATACGAGTCCTGCAACATTGGGGATGTTTTGGGTGCTGTTGGAAGGTGAAACTTTGGAAAAATGCAGCTGAATTGCGTATTTGATGTTGCTGACACTGAGCAACTCGCCATGGCAAGCTGTTCTACTCGCCATGGCGAGTTAGACAGGACCCATGGGAGCTCCTCAGCTCAATTTCTTCGTGTTCTGGCCTTTTGGTGAGTTTCTATCGCTCTTTTCGCGCTCTGTCAAGCTGAGTTCGTGTCATTAACATGCACTAGAGTTGTTCCCACTCCAACCCTTTGAAAAACAAGGTTAGGTAATAAGTCTTAATCCTTCTCCTTTGATTTCAATTCGTGCGACTCTTCTAATCACAATCCGGGCTATCTTGCATGTTGAGTATGCTGAGTTCTGGGTGCTACAATTGCTGCCTTCCAAAACAAGCAAATTAGGAAGTTCATCATCACTCTCCAAATCTTCAAAATTCTGTCAAATGGATTCGTGGGTGTAGCTGGGGGATTCGTAGCTGTGTAGAGCCCAAGAAACGAGTTAAAGCTTCTATCATCAGGTGGGTTCTTAGGATAGAGTAGTTAGATTCCCTAATTATGAAATATTGCATGTTAACATAGGAATTAGGAATTTATTGTGTGAGGAGAAATAACTCCCAATTTCTCTTCTATTCTGTTCAATATTAATTATATTATGTTTCTGCACTATCTCAGTGGATGATTGTAGGTGTAACTTCTAAAATTAATGATTTTCGTAAAACAGGGTATCTTCTGCATGAACTCGCCATAGCGAGTTGCTAGCGAGTATTCATGGCGAGCATCCAAGTTCTGGGCTGATGAAACTCGCCATGGCGAGCAACTGCTCGCCTAGCGAGTTAATTTAGGCCAGGACCTGCAGTTCGCCATGGCGAGCTGGTCAACTCGCCGTAGCGAGCTAAGTGCAGAATGCCTTATATTTTCTTTTAAATGTATTTCCAAGGCACTCGTTTTATATCCTTCTCTGAGATAGATAGCTTGCAGTTATATAATGTATCTAATGTTAAACGGAAAGTCAAGCACAATTCCGAATTTAGGGATAACTTAGAAATTAAGTTTGCATGTTCCCCGGGTTTTGGGATAATTATGGTAGTATGTAATTTAATAATTAGTATCAGTCAATCATGTGCGGTTTAGTATGCTGCTTATGGGCTTCCAATGGAACAACCCATTAGGAAAATGATTGTGAGCTTAATGCCGTGGTCGAATCGGTCAGCGGACATGGCGGGCCTTCGAGACATGCTCACCTCGAAGTGTCTTAGCGGAATAAAATCAACAAGACATTCTCTGTGTTACACCTTAAATATGTTTATAATTATGATATGTTATGATAGAATAAATATATGGACTGATTAGATGCCCCGGCTTATTAGCCTTTAGGAGGGTAGTAGAACTCACTGGGACGAAGTGACTGTCTCACCCCACTCCCTTTTTGATATAGGTAAGACAGGTTATTTCGGAGCAGGGACCAGGTTGGACCTGACGTTTGGAGCTGTGCTTGGATTGTCAGCTTAGGAGATTATTTCTTCTTCCCTGTTTTAGATTAGCTTGTTATTTTGTTAGCAACTCTTTCCGCTGTTGTATTGAATATTGTAATATTATTCTAATGATATTGCATTTTTCAGTTATAATTCTTTTAGTTTAATGTACTCAGATTCCAGTTATTAATGTTCTGACTAAATATTCTAGATAATTTAGTTGGGGCGTTACATGTTTTGTAAAATTGATGATATATTTAAGACAGATGAATCATAACTAATCTTCAATAATTAAATACATGTTATCTTTGGCCCAATAAGAAATTATTATTAATTTTTGTTAAAAAAAATTATTATTATTAATTAATATGACAAAAGTAGTCATTTTGCTATGGTCTATAAGATAGTAGGAAGAGTACACAAATTCTAACTCAATAAGTAGCAATGTCGAAATTGTTATATTGGATATCGTTATCTGAATTTGAAATTGCTAGTTTTCAATAGCTTTGTCAAAACAAAAAAAAAAAAAGATAGTATGAGGAAGGATCCATCCTCATTCGTATGAGGAATGTTGAGAACGACAATAGAACAATATTTCAGGATTATAAGAAAATGTCATTCCATTCAAAATTTTAACAACTTACTCATTCATAGATGACATTAAAATTTAAATGCTTGCTTTTGAAACAGTCTATAAAATAGTCTGAAGAGTCCACAAATTATAATTTAACTAGTAGAAATGTCAAAATTGTTAGATTAGATGTCATGACCATAGTTCGAAATTACTAGTTTTCCGATAGCTTTGTCAAAAAAAAAAAGTCTGAGGAATGTTGAAAATGACAATAGAACAATGTTTCGGGTTTATAAGAAAATACATCACATCTCCATCCAAAATTTAATAGTTTACTCATTCACAGATGACATGAAAATTTAAATACTTGCGTTTGAAACCCAACACGGTGTCTATAAGGATTTAATTTAAGCTTTGTTTGGTAAAAGAATAGGGGTTGGCAGATAAACTAGTAGCAAAAAAAATATAAGTTTGCTGATAACTAATAAAACATTTGACAAAATTTATAGTGTTTGATAGAATTATTTGTTGAACAATGACATAAAAGTTTTTTTAGTTGATATTTAATTTTTAAATTAAGACAATGATGATCAAATTGAGACAAGATATGATAGTTTTTTTTAGAAGATATGATAGTTATAATCTTAAATGTTGGTTGAAGTAATATCTCAAAAATAAGCTTGTGAAAAGAATGTTATAAACTTGTGATAGAAAATTGTTATCAAATAAGTCTATTATAATTGTATGAGTTTATAAGCTATAACTTTTTTTTTTTAAACAAAGAGATAGCTTAGTTAAGAATTTAAAGACATCCCAACTAGGTTGGCACCCCTTTACAAACTTAACAAATCAAGCTAACTCCAACTTATATATAAATAAAACGGGGAAATCACCATTTTGATCCCTGAAAGTGTAAATCGCTGTCATATTGGTCCTTGAATGTATCGAAATTGCAAATAGGTTCTTAGTATCTCATTTTATAGTAATTTTTTGGACTAAATTGACCAACAAGAAACACATTCGATGACTAAATTGACTACTTAGAACATATTCGAGGACCAAAATGACTAATAAAAAAGACATTTGTGGATCTGTTTGCAATTTTAATACATTCAGGGACTAATGTGACAGCGAGTTACACATTCAAGGACTAAAATGACTATTAACCCAAATAAAAAAGATAGGAGAGTACAAAGTTGGGAGGACTAAACCAAAACCCAAGTGGGAGCCAACAAATGACAACTGCCTCATTAAAAACCTTACCCGTAAAATCCAAAGGGAAAAACCAGGTGAAGGGAAAAAGAGTGCAGTGCTCCAGAAATAAATACAACAAAATAAAAACCATCAATTAGATAAACACACAATAAAACTAGGCAGGCCCAGTTTATTCTTCAACAAATAATCCTGAGAGAACGAAGGAGGATCCCTCCAACAAGTAAGGGAGCTCAAAGTAAGACCATGATTGGCAAAGAGATCAGCCACTTGATTACCTTCTCTACAAATATGAGAAACCTTGAAATTAAGACTAGAAACCTTCACCAAAACATTTTTCCACCGATTTCTTAAAGTCCAAGGAATAAGCTTGGTTAGAATTAAAAGCAAGAACCACTAAGGTTGAGTCAGTCTCCAACCAAATATTCTTCCAATTCCTATGAAAAGCTATATCAACAGCCTGCATGGCACCACAAAGTTCAGCATGATAGGAAGAGGCAAACCCAAGTGGTTCCGCAAAAGCATAAAGGAAATTAGCTTGATAATTTCGAAAAACTCCTCCACACGTTTATAAGCTATAACTTGTAAGTTGTAATAGAAAATTGTTATCAAATAAAATCAGTGGTTTATCCTTGTGGAACATACTCTTAAACTTCCTTTATGAGGTAAATTTGTTACCATTAAATTAACACAACACATAGAGGGGATTAGTCTCCGCAGTTGCACGCGGAGGATATCTTTAGTTTTAAAAAAAAAAAAATTAACACAACACATATATAATAAACACATGAAAGCATTAATTTTGTAAATAAAAATTATGTTTTATTCACCCATAATATTTAAGGGACATGAACCTCAACTTTTGTATTTTGAGTACAACTTTGACTTTGTCATTTTAGTTTATAATTAGGGGCGAGCACGAAACCGCAACCCGACTCGAAACCGATATAACTGTCAACATATGGAAGCATTCGGTCGGGTGCGGGTCGGGTCTCGGGTCAACAATTGTGGAATATCGAATATGAACGGTTGTATGCGGGCGGGTACGGGTCTCTAAAAATTTGTCTGTGCATAACCGAAACCGACCGAGTAATTTCTAAAATACAAATTAATTTTTTTTAGTTTCGAGCACCTCTTCTATCTCTTAATATCTTATACTCTTCACTTTGTTAATTTTATCTATCTTTGATAATAGAGAAAAATGTTGTATTTTACAAGCTTATGCTTTAAATATGTTGTTAAAAGGAGATGTAAAAAATAATATTTTAAATTTATCTTATTTTTTACTTCTCATCTACTATCTATTATTGTCATTGAATTTATAAATTTGAAACAAATTACATCATTTTTATTGTATCTTTTGTTGCAGTGCATACGAAACGAATTGTAAAAAAAATAAAAAAGTTCGATCAATGAAATTTTAAATGTAACAACAATGTTTCAATATAACTCGTTAAAACCGACCTGTTGTACCAATCACTCGTATGACCCGAACCCGAATAAACTGAATATATAAATGGTCGGAATTGGATTCAGATTAAGAGGCCGCGTGTTGCTCGATGGTTTAAAATGCAAAAAAATTTCCGAAGTTGATTGATAATATAAACTGCCATTACCTCTCTTAGAACCCTTGCAGCCAACTCTTCTGCAGTATCATTAGCAAGCACAGGGACAACACGCTAGGCAAGGATACGCCCTGTATCATAGTGTTCATCCACAAAATGAATTGTGGGACCCGAAAACCTAACATAGAAAATGATGCAAAGATAAGTAAGTAGCAAGGAAAAAACATAAAAATGTTTCATAAAAACAACACACTTATTTTGAGAGAAATGTACCTTGCGCCTGAAGCAATTACTGCTCTGTGTACTTTCATACCATAATAGCCCTTGCCTCCAAAAGCTGGAAGAAGTGATGGGTGGATGTTAAATATAGATCTTTCATAAGCTCGGGTCAGTTCCACTGGTATGAGTTTGAGGTATCCAGCTAAAAGAATAAAATCAACCTCAAAACTCCTGTTGAAAATATGCATCATTTGCTATTAATATAACCACATCTCAATCCCTTTTGCAAATTCAATTATATCTAACCTCAGTGTAGCAACAAGGTCATTTGGAGACAATACATCGGATTCACCCTTTGCTTTAGGGAACACTATAACTGGTATACCATGATTTCTTGCATACTCAGCACCTCCACACTCTAGTATTTAACATCAAAATAAAAAGAAAGAAAGAAAATTTTAGTAAACTATATATTCAGAGTAAAAGTAAATTAAAACAGTGTCAATATCCTATGTCACATGTGAGTGTGACTAGCTGATTGATACACGAAGAAGCTTGCTTCTTTCAGCTACATGCATAATAAATATATTTTTACAAAAATGCATGCCATCTTAATCATGAGACTATGTTATCAATTAAAATTGAAGAGAATATGCTTATAAAAAGCCAATCAAGAGAATATAGCTAAACTCAATGATTATAGAAAATCATAAAAAAAAATTACATTGCATTATCATCAGAAGCACAAATGGAAGTAAAGGGGTAGTTAGATGGAGCATTACCGTTTTTATTCGTAACCAATACAACGACATCTCCATGAAGTGATCCCCTTTTGGATGCCTCGTGAATTGATTTAAAGTCCGACCCTCCGCCGGACACAAACACAGCCGGCTTTTTCCTCCTCCCTGTGACCTGAGCCCTCACTTCATTCCCCTTGTTTGGATCTACAGTATTACTGCTATTGCTACACCGTACTCTCCTCCTAGAACTACAAAATTCATCTTTTTTTCCAATGCTGATAGGGTAAAAAGCTCCACTAGGAACCTCAAAATTCTGGGATTGAATAGAAGGGTCTGAAGAAGAAAGCAAAAAAGGGAATTTCAAAGAGAAAAGTTGTTTTCCAATTGGAATAGATGGCGCGGATGATAATTTTGGAGAAAACCCAGAAACAATATGTTGAATTTCCATGAAGATTTTGGTTTGATAAAAAATTTGTTTTGTTCAATACTAAGCGTTGTTGTTAATGCTCGAGTCAAGAAGGTCACAACAAAGAAGCTCCTATCAATTTGTAGCTGTTAAAAGAGAAAAACCGTAAATTTATCAGATAAAACATAATTGATCTGCAACAACTAAACCAGTAACAATAATACTTTTTTTAAAATCGAGATTCTAGGTACAATCGTTTTGCCTAGGTGAAATCAAATAGTAGAATCGTAAGAATCTACCTCTACCAACTATTAAAACTAAAACTAAAAATTCCTATACATGCATATATAATATAAACCATTCAATGTTGTCAAATAGCAGCTATAACAGCACTATTGTGTAGAGGAATTTGAACAAATCATTATTGTCCTCGGACTTAGTATAAATTGTTGTCAAGTAGCAGCTATGATGGTGATAATGTACTATAGCACTACAACATAGCAGAACTGAGAACTATGAAGCATGGACACATCTCGGATTGAGCATGTCCCGTCACCGACACTTAGGATTACATTGAATTATGATTTTCTTAAATTATTATTATCAGTGTCGATGTGTTTGTGTCCGTGTTCATAGGTTGATAACAATGATACCATCAATACATCAAATTTTAAGCTCCTTAATTGAAAAAATTAGCAAATAACAAGAATAAAGCAAAGTAATACACATGATGAATAATGGCGTGAATCTTCAAAGTTTAAAATAATTGGATTTTGCAAAGCAATTTAACACTAGCTAGCATGGTATCAAAATTGAATTTTGCAGGCAATGATGGATTAGACTAAGGTGCACTATATTGAAGTTGCATTTTTGCACTAGATACAACAAAACACTCATTGAATCACTTACCTACCGGCGGCGATGCAGCGGTCTCCGACGCCGGCTACGCGTTTCAGAGAGAGAGAGAGGTGAGTGACGCGGGAATTTGCCCTTTCTTCTTTTTTATTCCCAAACCAAAAAAAAAAAACGCAACCCGACCCTTATCTATTAGCTTCAAAAAAATAAAAAATAGGATTAAATATATTTTTAGTCCTACATTTTGCCTTATAGTCAAGAATAGTCTCATATTTTTTTATGATTTAAAAAAATCCTATAATTTTTTTCGTAATCAAAATTGGTCTTCGCCGTTAATTATTTTTAACAGAATGTTGACGTGACACAATTAGCCAATAATATTGTGACATGTGTCTTTTTATCAGGTTTATTGTGCACCTTTCTGCACCAAATCTTTCTTTCTGCCATTCTTCTTCCAAAACAAACCTCATCTTCATCACCACGGACTCAACTAAAACCACAACAACAAAATGAAGTCATTGTAAAATACACGTGTCATTATGTTATTGACTAATTGCGACTCATTAGCGTTCTGTTAAAAAAAAATTAACAACGGAGACCAATTTTGATTATGGAAAAAATTGTAGAGTTTTTTTAAACTATAAAAAAATGTATAGACTATTCTTGACTATAAGGCAAAATGTATGGACTAAAAACATATTTAGTCCTAAAAAATAAAATAGGATACATTTTAATCTATAAATATTTGAGTTTAAATTTATTATTTAAATTAATTATAAACTCGTATATAACAAAAAAAAACCTTGTTTGATAATTTTTTTATAAACTTATAAATTCTTTTGATGTGCTAATTGAATTAGCTTATAGTAGTTTATTAGTATTATTTTTCTCAACTTTACCCATCATTTAATATCTATAAAATATTATCCAAAAAAATATATAAATTAAAAAGATATGCACGGTTAGTATAAAATAATTTTATACAGATAATCAATAAAAAATTATTATACATCAACGATACATCTTTATCTTTATCTTTATCTTTATTATATACATAATGAGATTTTCACGTAGCTGATCCGGTTCGAATGTTGTGTAGAGAAAAGTAGCAATTCCCATGTTTTTTTTAAATAAGAATTGCCATGTATTCTTGAGTCTTATTCTTAATAAATTTGCTGAATTCGTTGGGAAAAAAAAAATAAAAAAATTTTTAAAAGAATTTGTTGCTGATAAAATCTAAAATAAAATTCTACCAAATAAAACCTTAAATAAAGTGTCAAAGGAAGCGAACTTGAAAAAAGCGTAACTACCACTCCTCACTGTAAATGAAGGCCTTCCCATCCTCATTCCGAAACAAAGAGAGTAAGGCCACTTGTGACCTATCTTCTTGGTCCAACCCCTACTTTAAGAGGAAAGCACAAATCCCCGGATAAAAAAAATTGTATGTTTTGGAGTCTCGAGCAATTTAACCATTTGTTCTTAAAATTTGAGAAACTAAGCTATGTTTAGCAATGTCAAATTTTGAGTATATGACTAACTCATTGAAAAAACAAAACCTGTTTAATAATTATTTTTTTTTCACGAGCTAGTTTAGTTTTATTAATTTATAGCTTATTTGATAAGCTATTATAGCTTATAGTTATTATTTTTTCTTTACATTTGTTATCTTATTTAAAAAAAATATTAATAAACATATTTTTATTATTTCTTTCATATTTATAAGTTAGTTCAACTGTTAATTCTACCAAACACTACAAGTTCAATGAATTAGTTTATTTGCTATAAGCTTTGGGCTAATCCGCTATAAACTACTTTATCGGTTATCTGCTATTTGTTTTGCCAAACAGAGCTTAAATGTAAATTAGAAAAAGCAGAGACCACCAAGGAGGAATTACACGGATGCTGTTGCTTATAAGCGAAAATCTTGAATTATGCGTGAAGGGCATAAGATACATGGAAAAAACTTGAGCTCAAAACCCGTGCTTGGTAATTTCATTATCAAAATCAAGATAATTTAGCTTCGTTTATTTCCTTATTACAAAGATGCTATTGTCTATAAGCAAAAATCTTGTATTTGTGAATGTTTTGGCTAATTTCATGAACCGAAGCAACTACAGCAGCCAATGAGACGAGCATACAAAGACAATTCAAAGATTGGAGAGCACACCACTTCAATGATAGTACTTTTATGCGTCTCTGAGCAATGTGCATTTGTATAGGGAAGAAGACAACTAAAGGCCCGAACCCGATTGCTCCTAGCAATGAAAGAACTTGATTGAAAAATGGCATTGCCATGGCAAGAATTGTTGCTATTATCACAAATATTGTCCTCCAAATTAGCCTAAATAAGTTTACATTGATTGTTGCGCCACACACTTTAACCATATGGTCCTTGTTTATAAAATTTGAGTTGGGCCACATGATGTTTGCACCCATTTCAACGACACGAAAAAATGGTTGACCCATCACCTACGATATAATATTAAATCATCATGTGTATCAAACATTAAACCTAAATAAAATATTATCATATGATGTAATATACACAAAATTTGACCAATGTATCAGATGATAATATTTAACAATCTTGTGGTAAAATTATAAATTGAAATAGCAATGATCCAACCTGATATGCTCCGATCATATGGATTACTATGAATACATCTCCAAGAGCAACTATCCAATAGGGTTCATAAAATGCAGCAAAAATGTTTCCTGGCGTGTGGTCACCAAAAGCAGCATAGCCAAGACAACTGCATAGTAGGAATATCATTGTCATTGTTGATGAACCTATCACATTAGCCCTTTTCATTTGTATATTTTCTGGTGGATTTGACCTTAATGTGTCCTAAACAAAAGAATGGAATAATCAAATTCAAGGATAAGAATCGAAAGTTTCAATTTATTGCTACATTTTTTATATGCTTTTATAAATAATTTTTTAAAATTGTGATTATAAGAAGTAAATTGTGATATTTTTACCATTATGTCATAAATAACAGTAGCATAAGTGCAAGCGAGCGCTATGTTTCCCATTGAACTGCAAACCCTCCACACTTTGTCTGCAGCTGATAGATCTGGCCCTATTTTTGTTCCGGTTATGCTAGTTGGTGCCCCCTGTCCTGTTCTTAATCAAAATCCATTTGTAATTAGACGTAAAACTATCGTACAGCTAATTGTGGACCATTAGTACGAATTCTCTCTATTGATATTATAGTCTATAATCGACTATGCCATAAATTCGGTTGTGGAACATCGATTGAATTTGCAAAACAATGTAATATATAATAATGGTGAAAAGTACCTGAGAGAAGGACTGAAAGACAAAGACCAATCGCAATAAACACATAACCAAATGAGGTGATAGCAGCAACTGTTGATAGCCATGTGAGTTTGTGAAAGTTTGGAATTTGAGACAAGAAAAGTTGCAATGTCCCAAAACCAATCATGTAGGGGTTATAAGAACTTTTGCAATCAGCTTCATGTCCTTTATTGTGGACGCAAATAACTTTGTTTATTGCTCTGCCATATATATATATATTACATTCATAGTCATAAACCACAAAAAATATGGGCCAAAAAATAGCTGAAACTTTAATTTTTTTTGTTAGCTAATATATATTTTCATAAATGTAATAACATACGCCAAGCTTGTGGCTGAAGTTATTGTGTAGCCCACTGTGATCCCGGCAAGCTTTCCATACAAAATCAAGCCACAAATCACATGCATCGTTCCACCTATTGTCAAGTAGAAATATAAAATTAGGTAAATTGAAATATGTCAAAAATGTACTCCCTTATGTTATGTGTACAATTTAGAGCTTTAACTCCTCCAAAATTACAAGGAAAAAAACTTATTGAGCAGTTTGAAACTATAAATATTAGTTAAAAAAGGGTACTAGGAAAATAGTTTCTTTAGACAATGAAGTGTGTTATTTAGACGCATAAAAGTCGAACACGATATAAAATACAATTCAGATGTGTATAGTGTTAGAACCAATGAGAGAAAGTTGAAAACCTTATTTATATAACTTCAATATTGATGTCAGATTTTGTGTTCGAGAAATATTTTCGTTAGATTATTATGCAAGACATGAGTAGAAGAGTACCTAAGTAGACCTTGACAGCTTGCATATAAGTATAATTTCTCTTGCCAATGACAGGATCAGGAAATCTATAGCAATCTGCTACAAGACTGTAAGTGAAAATAGAAATGGATGCAAATATCAATACACTGGCTATACCAGCTATCCATCCTAATTGAGCCATGGCCCATGCTAGAGCCAACACCCCTGCCCCAACTACCACTGTTATTATGTGTGTTGTTGCTGTCCACACATTCCCTGCAATGCAAACTCACATTAATATTCTATTCATCAGCTTATTCAACTTTTTTTAAGGATTAAAGTTCTACTCTTTTGACAGAAGGATTATAGTGTTCTGTAGAGAACGATTTCTAACGCCTACGGTTCAAAACCGTTGCTATTAATGTTATTAAAATTGTTCCCTGTGCCTTGTCAAACAGAATTTGGGTGATTTCATAGAAACTAAGTTGGTATGGTATCCATAGTGATACATAACCGTACATCTAATGAATATCCCAATAATCACTTTTACTACCACACCAAAGGAATATTAAAAATGTTAATATAATCACTTTTGTAGGAACTTTTCTTTTTCTTTTGAAACAGTAGAACTAATGCATTTCATTCATAATAGTGTCTAAATACACCTTGGAATATCATAAAAAACCAAACAAAACAGCAATTATCAATAACCAAATCCCATATGTCTGGAACATAACTAGAAACATCATAAGCTACTGGTTTCAAATCAACCTTTAATGAAATTGAATAAACAATATATTCCTATATTAATGAAATAATAAATTTAGCCTATGTTTATTATCACGGTGAATATGCCATAATCATGTTGATTCACCGTGATTTTTCAAAAGTTACGTAGCTTCTGCAAAATCACGATAGATCAGCGTGATTCCGACATAGCTACCGTGATACCAAACCTACACTTAGAAAGAAAGGAAGTATGTACCAGTTCTTCTTGGTCTTCCATCATCATCAAGTTCCAAATTCTTTTCAATAGTTTCAGGTTGGTGTTCCGCCATAATAAGAGCTTGTGTAATGCTCATTAAGATTAGAGATCTTGTTATATATATTAGTTTCTTCAAGTTTCTAAAAATAGAGAACTCGTTGCATAAGTTGAATTATTTGGGGAAGGTAGTTATCTTTTCCTACACTACTGTGCCTGCTAAAAGATAGCATATAGAGAGTGACATTGATGGATTAGATTTCTTACTTTTTTTTTTTATTGTTATAATAATAAATTAAAAATACGTGGAATTGTCTTTTTCATGTTTTGTAAAATTGATGATATATTTAAGACAGATGAATCATAACTAATCTTCAATAATTAAATACATGTTATCTTTGGCCCAATAAGAAATTATTAATAATTAATTTGACAAAAGTAGTCATTTTGCTATGGTCTATAAGATAGTAGGAAGAGTATACAAATTATAACTCAACAAGTATAAATGTCGAAATTGTTATATTGGATGTCATGATCAGAATTTGAAATTATAAGATATTACAATATTGTTAATTTTTTCTCCTTGCAAGGACTTGAACCCGGACCTCCAAACTCATTTACCCTTAGCTCAACTAGCATAACCAATTGAGCTATCTATCTCGCAATGTTATCAAATAAGTCTATTATAATTGTATGAGTTTATAAGCTATAACTTGTAAGTTGTAACCGAAAATTGTTATCAAATAAGGGTCATGCTAAACAGTGCCTCCGGGCACTTGTTAAACATACCAAAAAAGGAAATAAAAGTTAAAATTAATATTGAAAATACATTTTTTTATACTTTTGAAGTATTGAATGGACACATTTCGAAACAAAATTTTTATTTTAACATGCTTAACAATTGCCCCGGAGTCACTGTTTAGCATTTTTCAACAAATAAATCAGTGGTTTATTCTTTTTGAACATACTTTTTTTTTTACAGACATAACATACTCTTAAACTTCGTTTATGAGGTAAAATTGTTACCATTAAATTAACACAACACATATAAAATAAACACATGAAAGCATTAATTTTGTAAATAAAAATTATGTTTTATTCCCCCATAATATTTAAGGGACATGAACCTCAACTATTGTATTTTGAGTACAACTTTGACTTTGTCATTTTAGTTTATAATTATACGGACCATGTGAACCGGTTGTGTCCTACCTTTTGATTGTATTTATTTTAATGCATAAATAAATAAAAATGAGATTCTTTTCACTAAAGAAAAAAAAAGAATTAAATTTCATAGTGTAAAAAAATTATTCAATCAATTATTTTACTAATTTGTAATAGCATTAGTTTTGGAAAAATAAAAAGGTCATGCTAAACAGTGCCCCCGTGGCACTAGCTTAAGCATATCAAAAAAAAAAAAAGATAAAATTAATGCTAAGAACATAGCATTTTACATTTTTAATATGTTGAATGCATAAGTTCTAAGATAAAATTTCTATATTAGTATGTTTAACTAGCATCTCGGAAGTATATTTTAGTATTTCTATATTGATGGCAATATCTTTTTTAGCATGCTTGAGTAATGTGTTGTCTTAATCCAAAGTAAATAACACCATATAAATTTATAGTTTATTGTTCTTCAAAAGCGATTAATACTGATCATTCTCTTCTACTTATTTATTTATTGAGGGAGATTGCTGTGTTTACTACAAACTACACAATGGAATAGATGTAACCAAACATAAGTCAAATCTCGTAGTATTTTTTTTTTGTCAAATAGTTTAGTGGTTAGAATTTCATCTTTAAAAAAGAATAAGTGGAAGTACCAGAGTTCGAACCCTGATCCCTACAATAATTTATAATGTCTCTACCAATTAAATTATGCTCACGGGGATCAAATCTCATAGTGCTTATTCACTATCAATCTACTATTTATTTTAATAATAAAAAATAAAAAAAGCGTTACGCGTGAACCGACATTTTTTTAAGACAACAACATCACTTAGTAAGGGAATGCTCTGTTCTTTCTAATAGACACTAATATTGAAATCATATTGTTGTATAATCTTTCACGTGATACTGACATTTTTCTTAAAATATTGATTCCATTTTAAATCAACCAGTTCTTTTTTAAAGAGTAATAATTAAATCAGTTGCTTATTTTAAAATAAATATCGTATACATCATGTTAAATTATTTGGTTTCTAAGGCCTAAGTAAATTGACAACTCCAAAATTATTGGATTGAGCATTATGGTTCCACTCCTTGTTCAAACCAACGATCTTACATTTATGAGTTTTGAATAAGCAAAAAAAAAAATAAATTATTTGATGAAATATCAAACTCTTTAAACTATACCAAAAAATTATAAAATTAATCTGTTCAATAAAATCTTTTAATTTGTAGTGTGACTATTAAATAATTATTCACAAATCACACATGGTTATATTTTCTCTTAAGTGGAAAAAAAATTGAGAAAAATAATGTGGACTATAGACCATTAAATCATAAATATAAAATAATATTTAAATCTAAAAGAAATTGGGAAACGTTGATTGATAGTTGAGATTTGAAAATTGAAAAAAATTGAAAATTTTTTTTTTTAGAAGATCCATTCTCGATTATATGCTCAAGATTTACTCCTCTCACTTTCATATCTAAAAAAATCCCTACTCTGAAAAATCAATGTCCCACCCCACCAGTCATAGTCTCCAAGGAAATCAACCACACCACACTAAGAGTTAAGGGTGCAGAAAATTGTATCCTTTGTTGTGGAATCTTCTCACATGGGCTATAGAAAGGGAGAGCAAAATGGTAGATACATGAATGAATGATTAAATAATGGGAGCAGGCAGAAACATATTATAACCATACAAGATATAATCAAAGGCAACAACAGAACATTACATTGGTCCGAGTGAAACTGGACTCAGATATCTTAAACAAAGTCTCGGATTTAAGCCTTGTGAATGAAAAAAATGGAGTCTCTAGTGAAAATCAGTAATCAACAAAGTTGCTGGATAGTTCGCATGGTTACCAAAAAACATACACATAAAGTAAAAAAGTTATCATTAAAAGTCATCGCGCACGCAAACACTCCACAATACTTGTGCAATTTGAGAATGCAAAAGTGGAATGGGATCTAGACTGCTAAACCAAGGGAAGACTTTAGTCACTTTCTCTATGGAGGACCAATACATTTAGGACACTCCACAATACTTATTCAAGATGATAATGCATATGTTGGGGGACCAAGATTGGTATTTGATGCTCTATGGAGAGACTTTACTCACTTTATATGAGATAACATCGACAAACCGTGTTTCATGTCGATAGACTTGAGCACAATGCAAATTACAACATTTGCCACATGTGGAGTACTACCAACCACATTGTAGCTAAAACCCTAAGGTCTTCGAGATGCAAATTAACATAAGTCTATAACGAACAGGTTAGGAGAAAAAATTATGGTTTTCTACTTGGAGGGGAGTGCCAAATGAATACCCGAGTCCACCTGCGTGATACTTATTTCTTAGCTACTGATTCGGTGGAAATATGAAGATTTGTGAGCAAGCCTATGGCCAAAATCCCCTGCAAAAGGAACAAAGTCACGTCAAATGCAAGGCTTTGTGGTAATAAGATGATTAAGAAATTAAGTAGAACATATAAATATATTGTAATCTGAAAGCATAGTTTTTTTTTGAAATGGAATCTGAAAGCATAGTTATAAGACTAAAAGTGAATTTCTGACCATATAAGTGATAAATCAATAAGTCTCGTTAGGATTTTCTTTTCTTTGGATGAGGGGAACACCATCATTTCTCCAAACTATACGGTCTTCACATAAAGCCTCTGCCACCTCAACATATAATTGGTGCTCCTAAATTTGGAAATCAAAACAAGCAGTTAATAATTGGTATTCATCTTGTCAAAAAGCTAAGTTATTAACCTTTTCATTGCATAAATGTTGTGGTGCATGAATGCATCCTATGACGAATATATTAATTAAATTTCAATCAGGATTAACGTTGCTCAATGGTTTTAAAACGCAACAATTTTTCTGGAGTTGATTGATGATATAAATTGCCATTACCTCTCTTAGAACCCTTGCAGCCAACTCTTCTGCAGTATCATTAGCAAGCACAGGGACAACACGCTGGGCAAGGATACGCCCTGTATCATAGTGTTCATCCACAAAATGAATTGTGGGACCCGAAAACCTAACATAGAAAATGACGCAAAGATAAGTAGCAAGGAAAAAGCATAAAAATGTTTCAGAAAGACAACATACTTATTTTGAGAGAAATGTACCTTGCGCCTGAAGCAATTACTGCTTTGTGTACTTTCATACCATAGTAGCCCTTGCCTCCAAAAGCTGGAAGAAGTGATGGGTGGATGTTAAATATAGATCTTTCATAAGCTCGGGTCAGCTCCACTGGTATGAGTTTGAGGTATCCAGCTAAAAGAATAAAATCAACCTCAAAACTCCTGTTGAAAACATGCAACATTTGCTATTAATATAACCACATCTCAATGTAGCATTTCACTGTTTTTTTTAATCCCTTTTGCAAATTCAATTATATCTAACCTCAGTGTAGCAACAACGTCATTTGGAGACAATCCATCGGATTCAGCCTTTGCTTTAGGGAACACTATAACTGGTATACCATGATTTCTTGCATACTCGGCACCTCCACACTCTAGTATGTAAAATTAAAATAAAAAGAAACAAAGAAAATTTTAGTAAACTATATATTCAAAGTAAAAGTAAATTAAAACAGTGTCAATATCCTATGTCACATGTGAGTGTGACTAGCTGATTGATACACGAAGAAGCTTGCTTTTTTCAGTTACATGCATAATAAATATATTTTTACAGAAATGCATGCCACCTTAATCATGAGACTATGTTATCAATTAAAATTGAAGAGAATATGCTTATAAATTAGCCAATCAAGAGAATGTAGCTAAACTCAATGATTATAGAAAATCATAAAACAAATTACATTACATTATCATCAGAAGCACAAATGGAAGTAAAGGGGTAGTTAGATGGAGCATTACCGTTTTTATTCGTAACCAATACAACGACATCTCCATGAAGTGATCCCCTTTTGGATGCCTCGTGAATTGATTTAAAGTTCGACCCTCCGCCGGACACAAACACAGCCAGCTTTTTCCTCCTCCCTGTGACCTGAGCCCTCACTTCATTCCCTTTGTTTGGATCTACAGTATTACTGCTACTGCTACACCGTACTCTCCTCCCAGAACTATAAAATTCATCTTTTTTTCCAATGCTGATAGGATAAAAAACTCCACTAGGAACCTCAAAATTCAGGGATTGAATAGAAGGGTATGAAGAAGAAAGCAAAGAAGGGAATTTCAAAGAGAAAAGTTGTTTTCCAATTGGAATAGATGGCGCGGATGATAATTTTGGAGAAAACCCAGAAACAATATGTTGAATTTCCATGAAGATTTTGGTTTGATAAAATTTTTTTAAAAAAATTGTTTTGTTCAATACTAAGCGTTGTTGTTAATGCTCGAGTCAAGAAGGTCACAACAAAGAAGCTCCTATCAATTTGTAGCTGTTAAAAGAGAAAAACCATAAATTCATCAGATAAAACATAATTGATCTGTAACAACTAAACCAATAACAAGAATACTTTTTTTAAAATCGAGATTCTAGGTACAATTGTTTTGCCTAGGTGAAATCAAATAGTAGAATCGTAAGAATCTACCTCTACCTACTATTAAAACTAAAAATTCCTATACATGCATATATAATATAAACCATTCAATGTTGTCAAATAGCAGCTATAACGGAGCTATTGTGTAGAGGAATTCGAACCAATCATTATTGTTCTCGGATACACTACTTAGTACAAATTGTTGTAAAGTAGCAGCTATGATGGCGATAATGCACTATAGCACTACAACATAGCGGAACTCGGAACTATGAAGCATGGACACTCCTCGGATTGAGCATGTCCATCACAAACACTTAAGATTACATTGAATTATGATTTTCTTAAATTATTATCAGTGTCGATGTGTTTGTGTCTGTGTTCATTCATAGGTTGAGAACAATGATACCATCAAGACATCAATACATCGAATTTGAAGCTCCTTAATTGAAAAAATTAGCAAATAACAAGAATAAAGCAAAGTAATACACATGATGAATAATGGCGTGAATCTTCAAAGTTTAAAATAATTGGATTTTGCAAAGCAATTTAACACTAGCATGGTATCAAAATTGAATTTTGCCGGCAATGATGGAATTAGACTAAGGTGCACTATATTGAAGTTGCATTTTTGCACTCATTGAATAACTTATTCAAATTCAATCAACAAAATAATCCAAACAAAAGGGCAATTAAAATCACTCATTCATCAAAAATCAACAAAACAGTCCCAAAGAGACAGAGCTTAGGGCGGGGAGAGAGAGAGAGAGAGAGAGAGAGAGAGAGAGAGAGAGAGGGCTTACCTACCGGCGGCGATGCAGTGGACTCCGACGCCGGCGACGCGTTTCAGAAACCACAAAAAATTAAATTACGCAACCCGACCTAAGCTTCAAAAAAAAAAAAAGGATGCATTTTAATTTTTAATCTATAAATATTTGAGTTTAAATTTATTACTCCCTCCGTTCTTTTTTACTTGTCTTTTTTAGAAAAGTAACACCAAATTAAGGAAGTGTATATTTGCAATTTATCTTCCTATTATACCCTCGTTTTAATCCACCAATAAATTTCTTTTTTTTTTTCACACACTTTCTCTTTCCAATAAATTTAATATATTATGTTAAAAAAAACAAAATTTAATATGTTATGTTCCAAAAAAAAATAAAAAAGATTTAGTTTTCCAAATATATAGCATTAATTGATTTTATTGAAAAAGATAAGAGCACTTGACAAAGGGTATAATTGACAAATCATACCCGTAAAATACCAAAAGGATAATTAAATAGAAACGTTAAATCTAGCCCTAAAAGACAAGTAAAAAGGAACGGAGGGAGTATTAATTATAAACTCGTATATAACAAAAATAACCTTGTTTGATAATTTTTTTTATAAACTTATAAATTCTTTTGATGTGCTAATTAGCTTATAGTAGTTTATTAGCAGTATTATTTTTCTCAATTTTACCCATCATTTAATATCTATAAAATATTATCCAAATTTTGTTTTTGAAGACACCAAAATAAGATAGATATATATATATATATATACTAATAGATAAAGACAAAACAACATTTTGGTGTAGCCTTTTTTTAGAATTCCAATAATACCCTTAACTTCCAAAAACCAACATGTTTTAAAAAAACTTCCAAAACCAACTTTGTTTTTTTTAAATCATTTATATATGTAACTATGATAAGTTACATATGGTTTGGACCATTAATGCATGTAAGATATAATTTTTATTTTGAGGGAAACTAAAAATACACAAATTAGTTTAAATAAAAACCAAATTTATAATAAATCACTATGTATAATTTATATACGTTAGCAAAATAAAAAACGAAGATCACACAAACGGGCGCTTCGTCCACTAGTATATATAAAACTGCCCAAAAAATGGGGTAACCCCCTCAGCATAAGGTGTACCAAGAGGAACTACAAAAGTTTATAAGTAAAAATGGAGAATACATGATACAACAGCTAATCAATGTCCAGACATAGCAAAGGGCTCGATCACCACTTATGAAAGTTTGTAACCAAAGTGGTGTTCGCCGCACTCAACCATCTGAAAGATATGGACGGTTAGTATAAAATAATTTTACACAGATAATCAATAAAAATCTACTAATTTGCCATATTAGCCCCACTCATGTACGATTATTTTGAAAATACTTATATGACATGAAAAAATGGTAATTTCTTATTGAATGTCAGTGTAAAATTATTATACATCGACGATACATGTCCATTAAACTCAAAAAAAAAATTATAAAATAACTCGATCATTAATTTTGAATATATTAATTATTCAAATTTGTTTTCTTAAAAAATTATGTTTTAAATATGTTTTTAATCTCTATTTTTATGTTAGTTTCGACTTTTAATCTTTACATTTATTTTATTATAATTTTTTTTATAAATTAAAAGCATCTGGATATTAAGGTTGGAATAGACATGTCAACTATGTTGGCACTCTTATACGTCCTCATCCTCTACCTATATCTCATGATATTTTAAAAAGAAAAAAGAAATATATACATAAACTGTGGGACATAAACTAACCCAGTGACTCCACACGAAAGACGCGGGACAATAAAAGATAAGCACTTCTAATTAATCCTAAAAGACAAACTAGAAGTTCCTAATATATTGTGACGAATGAAACAACCGTCAACACAAAAATAGTCATCGTGCCTGCTACTCCCTGCAGCAAGCAGCACGTGATGATGGCTTTTTCAAGCTTAAAAAGTCTGAAATCAATGAATGATACAGATATTGAAATATTCCCCTCATAGTAGTTCTATCCACATATGACGAAACAAGTTTCGTTGAAAATCCAAAGCAACTAAGAACCAATCGAAAGCCATATCGAAAGATGGTCAGTCAATGATATTGAGCACCCCGAGCACAAGAACCACCAAACAGATTAGCAACCTCAATAGCGCGGCAAACGACTACATTTTTTTATTATATTTTTAGTCATTATATATATTTTTTTATTATATTTTTGGTCAATTTTTTATAACTAGGATAACAAAATTGGCCACATAGGATAATTTAAATTGACTAGGATAACATTTTCATCGAATGATGTGACATCGATGTGTCATTCTATGTGGCTGGTTTCGTTATCCAAGTCACAAAAAATTAACGGTATAGAGACTAAAAATGCAAACTGCGAAAATATGGGGGGATTAAAAGTATAATAAAAAAATATAAGGACTAAAAGTCGAAACTCACATAAAAATATGGACTAAAAACGTATTTAACCCTAAAAAATATAATCACTTTTTAAAATATTTATCTGTTTATTACAATTCTTTAAAAATTTAAAATTTAAAATTAATCAAAAAGCAACTTCAAATGATAAACTATTAGTAAGTGCTAACAATGCTAAGTGAATCTTTCACACGGACAAAAAGTTAGTTTATATCTACTCGCTCGTGTCTTAATTATAAGCAAATGTCATTTTTTAGATATATTGAGTAACTAATGTATCTAGTCTAAAAAATGAACTAAGTACATTAATTATTCAATATATCTAAAAAGTAAGATTTATTTATAATTAAGATCGAAGGGAATATGTCTTATAAAACATGTTTGGCAAGTTTTTTGATAATTTTTTTTTTTACACAATTGATAAACTTTCTAAAAACTAATTTTTACATATCAAAATTATTTTCATAAAAGAATATCTAAATTATATTTTCTAAATTTTTAAAAAAATATTTTTTTTTGAAGCATAAATTTTTTAAAAAATATTGTCACTTATATTTTGTGAGTAATTGGATTATTTTGTTAATCGTAGAATTCAATCGTCGCTGGTTTTTGGATTGATAGAAGACAACAAAACAAACACTCTGTAACGCTACTTGAATTCGTTCGTGTATTCTCAAACACAACCAAACACTTCAAAATTATGGAACAAGATGAAGAAAACAGAAGAAGAATCCTCGAAAGAGAACGATACCAAATCGAACAGATTCTCCAGCTTGATCTCGAGGAATTGCAGGTCGAAGAAGTTGATGATTTTCACTATTCTTCCGACGACGACAACAACAACAACCTTGATCTTACGTAATTTCCCCTCTTTCACTAACTATCGTTGTTTTCGATTTTGTTGAATTATTGAATTATATATATAAAAATTCGGTCTTTTTTTGCCTTATCAGAATGCTACATTGCAAATTCCAATAGTGACTGAATCAAAATATTTACTTACAATTTAATTTGGGAAACCTAAAAGTCATTATGCTAAGAATTAAGGCTCCGTTTGGATTGACTTATTTTTGAGCTTATGTGAAACAACTTATGCAAATAAATAAACTTTTATGTATTATTATAAGTTTTTCAAGGTAGTTTATGAGAAAACAACTTATAAAAAGACAATTTTGGTCAATGAAAAATTATGAATTAACACAAAAATTTATTTATTTGTATAAGCTATTTTCATAAGCTCAAAAAAAAGCTAAATCCAAACGCGGCATAAAAGTGATTTTAGTATGTTTGGGCCTTTGGGGTTCTCAATTGGAAATTTAGAATTTATTTTGATTTTTCCTTCAAAATTGATTATAGTTCAACTCAATTTGTAGCTTTTGTGTCCGATGATTTTTACACTCTATTTTATAGTTCAACTCATTGAAACATAAATTATTTCACCTTAAGCTCACTTTTAACTAAGATCAATTCAATTAAAATCAACCAAACACGTCCACAAATCCTATCTCAACTGGCAGAAATGTCGAAATTGCTAGGTCGGACGCTATGACCGGAATTCAAACCCCGGTCCCTCCACTTTGTGTGTGTGAATTTCCAGTGACTTGTCATTTCGTCTATCTACCCAAAAAAAAAAAATATCAGCCAAACACATCTTTTGTTGAAATATGGAAAACATAGGGTGTTCTAGTAGAAGTCAAATTATATGTTTTTAGGACTTAAAAACTTCAATGTAAGACACAAAATTGTCCCTTTAGACCAATTTGAGTTTCCAATTTTTGTTTTGTGGTACTGACAGTCTTTTGTTCATGCTGTTTGGAATGCAATAGTGGTGGATATGGTAGTGCAGGCGTTGTCCCGGGTGAATTCACTTACAATACTTGTATAGCATCCTTACATACATATCTCGGTGGTAGGTATTTTTTTTGTTGGACTTGGTTGTATATGCTTATTTGTACAATATATGGTGGTTTCCGATTGGATTGCTTGATTTTAATTTGATATCGCTTGTGTAGATGTTGAAGACACGCATCACAGCTCAACTTTTTTGGATGGTGGGACTGTATTGACACTTCCGCTTTTTTGTCTCGAAGGTATCTGTATTATTCTTCATGGATTTGAATATGGTGGTTTGGCTTTTGCATATCTCTGAAAAATGTGTTTAGTGAAATTGACAGCAAAAGCATTGTTGATCTGCATTGTTGCCTTCCTACTTTTACAAACATGCAGTTTTTGGATGTTTTTGCCTATTTGATTTTTGGACTGTATTCACATAAATTGTCGTTGAATACATTCGTAAAAATTGTCAAATATATTACTTCTAGCATAAATATTGGAAATTTGTCACCCCGTATAACTTATATTCTCATCCTCATCATGGCGTGCATGTAAGTGTTAACTTGTTGGATGAAACATGGACTAATCCTTGAAATATTCAGGAGTTGTACTCTTTCCTGGGGCTACTCTTCCCTTGAGAGTTATTCAATCCAATTTTGTGGCTGCTGTTGAGAGATCTTTGAGTCGAGTTGACGTTCCTTATACCATTGGTGTGGTAGGTAAATCCTTATGATAAATGCTCGTGATTTTGTCATGCTGCTGAGTCTCTTCTTGTTTTTCTCATAAAACATGAATGTAAGTTGTAACAAGCTTGTCATGCTCTTTCCAGATTCGAGTATACAGTGATACAGCTACCCATAGGATGAAATCCGCAAGCATCGGGACAACTGCAGAGGTATTTCCTCTCAATCTATATACCATTAACAAATTGAAACAAAATAATTTGCATTTGCATATTACCTGCTATGTTGTTAATCGCGGATAGCGGCGCGTAGCGCCGACCCCAAAAAATGCTATAGCGGTATAGCGGGTAGCGCTATGACTGC
The DNA here is from genome assembly GCA_954870985.1 of Trifolium fragiferum. NCBI lineage: Eukaryota > Viridiplantae > Streptophyta > Magnoliopsida > Fabales > Fabaceae > Trifolium > Trifolium fragiferum. The sequence continues at coordinate 9,955,851 of OX940796.1, forward strand.
TATTGTGAAGACCAAAAAACCATGTACAAATTAAACATAAATTCCAACAACATACATAAATACTAAAAAATAAGAAAAATACACAAAAATAGAGGGACTTCCATACTTAATAATTATACTAAATATTGTCATTTACCATCAAAATAGGTTCTAAATAAAGACTAAATAACATTTCATCAAGCTCTAGAAGTACTCAAAATGACATCCCATTAAAATAAAGCATAAGCAAGTTCGAAAAAAAAAATACTAAAATCATGCTTCCACATCTGCATCTGCCTCATCTTCACTTGCAAGCTCCACCACATTAAGATTATCTTGTTCATTTTTTTATTTCACTTGCAAATAGTTTTGAGAAAGTAACAAACCTTGTGACAAGAGAACAGAACAAATCGATTTGGAGAAAAAACAAAACAAATCGATTTGGAAAGACAGAACAAATCGATTCTGAGAAAGAACAGAGCAAATTGATTTGGAGAAGGAGAAGACGAGAAGAGCGTGAAATATTTGGAGAAGAGAAGTGCGTTGAAACGGCGCAAATACAAAAAGTAATCACGTGATGAGAACTTAGGGCAAAAGAGGGATGCGGAAAAGCCTAAAATCACATAACTTTATGATTTAATTCCAAAATTAAGATTTTCATCAATTCCCCCCCCCCCCCCAACAAAAGGCAATAGCGGCCAGAAAACGCTACCGCACCGCTATTCAACTGAAAATAGCGGCCGCTATTTCCGCTTCTCTAAATAGCGGAAAGCTGACCTATAGCATAGCGGGGAGGTGCCAAACGCTACGCTATTCCGCTATAGCACTGCTATTAACATCATAGATTACCTGTAAAATATGAAATCAATTTCTATCTTGTAGAATATAAGAAGTTACTAGTGATAGTTATAGTTAGTTGACAAGCTATAAAAAGTTAGCATTCCATAGAGATTCGCATGCCCGTGGTTGGCGTTGGAGGGACTCTGGAGACAGACCAAGGAGGGACAAATGGGTATTATGTGATGTATGGGTCTGATAGTAGACCTCATGCGCTAGGCTCAAATTGAGGATAGTATGTGGGTGCTACATCCATCTTTAGCTCAAGTGCATCTTAGCAATGCGATCTATGAGATATGGTAACTAGCAATGTCTACCAACCAAGCTCATATTTGGGCTTAATGAGCCAATCCCAAGTACCTAACATAAAGGAGGAAGTCTGGAGCACAATTCTTGTTTTTTAGCGCAGAAAATAACACTCCACAGTTGAACGGAAACATCCTGTTGAGTTGAATTTAAGCCTAGTCCTAATAACTTAAAATACCAAATTGTAAGATTGGACTATTTTGCACTCGATTAACTTATCATGTTTGCAAAACCGTAACACTTCGGTAGTTCTATACATAAATACATAAAATGTTGAATCATATGCGGGTAAAATATCCATCACTCTTGTATTAATCATTTCTCTTACATCCAACCTGAAACATATAGTCTTGGGTTGCATTACAATTCCATGTGCTTAATAAAAAAAATTATCCGTAAAGTTATGCTACTTGCCACATGTAGTTCTGCAACACCTTTCTGATGTAACTGAGAAGCTGGGATGTGCAGAATTACCTACATCTTTTTATTTTTGGGATAATACCTACATCTTATTTGTTAATGCAAAAAAAAACCTCGTTTTTCTACTCAGAATTGATGGGGGTTAACAGAAATCATATGTATTTATAAGTCACAATCTTGCTATAATTAATCGTATGATTGGATCAACCAATTTCTATTGTTTGCTAAACTTATACCTACAGATTCGACAATACGGGCGCCTAGAGGATGGTTCCCTGAATGTGGTTACTCGTGGACAACAACGCTTTCGCTTAAAACGGTGCTGGATTGATGTGGAAGGAGTGGTTAGAATATTATCATGTTCATTGCTATTTTTTTAATAGATAGTTAATGTTCATAAGCATTTTATGTTAGTAAATACTGATTGTTTTCTGTCTCATTTTCTTTCTTTTGTTGGGGTGGTTCTTCTTAGCCTCATGGAGAGATCCAAATTATTGAGGAAGACATACCATCACGAACTCCCAGAGATGTTTTTGGAAAATTAACACCCCTAAGTAATCTGCCTTGTAACCGTACCACCTCAAGCATGTTGTCTTCGAAGAATTCTGTTGATGGACAGGGTTCCGAAAACGAGGAAAGTGATACAGAAGAGAGCTTTGAGAATGAACTTTCATCAACGGAGAGAAGAATCCATCAATCACTCATTTGTTCCAGTTATGAATATGATGAATCAGCGAGTAGTAGTGATGATAAATTTACATATGAGTCAGATCAGGAAATGAGATCCGATCTAAATGAATCAGTCACATCAACACCATTGCTACCTGACCATGAAAAAGATGCAGAAAATCTTGATTCTAGAATTGGGAGCTGTTCCTCTTCTAGAAAACAGTCCTCCATCAGAGAAGGGCTTAATTGGTGTTCTAAAAATAGAGACCGCTACTCCTCGCATAGAATTTCAAGAGCGTTCTTGCCTGGTTGGGTGTATTGTATGTTTGACTCCTATTCGCTTGCACAAAGGGCTGCAGGTAGGTTTTCCTTGCTACTTCTAACTCTATAATCTATTTTTTGTTACTGATATCGAAGAGTTTTGAATTTATATGGACATAAATAAAATATCACTATTTTTAGCTGCACTAAATTTTGTTTTTATTTTCTGCATGCTGATTAATCTGTATGATTTTAAAGTTCAAAAATCAATCTAAATGGAAAATTCTTATGAAAAGTTCATGCATCTTATTTACTGAATCGACAATTCTCACAAATCTATGCGTCCATATTTTGATATCATTTTTGGATAAATTTTATCCTCACATTGACTTACAAATTGAAGCTCTTATTTATAGAGTATGTCCATTCGCAAATTTAAGTAATGGGTCCTTTTAGCATTCGGAACATCTATTTATCAGAAGCCCTCGTCCCACAAAGATCGTTATATTAGGTCACACATATTAAGGAGAAATAATAAATGAAAGAAAAAGAATAACAATTTACCAAATTAACTATTGGTTATATCTCATTATCATCTCATGAATACAATGTGAAAATTAAAATCTTGGGAGTGATGCATATAATATTAATTAGAGGTTACAAGTAGAAAAAAGTAATCAAAATTACATTGAAAATTAAAAGTGGCACTCTTTTTGGGACAATTTGTTTTTACAAATGCAACATATATTATGGGTCCGAGGAAGTATTTTTTTAGGTAAAAACTATGGTAATACTTCAAAAGAATTATACTTGTCTGAATTTGTCTCTTTTTTATGAACTTGTCTAAAATAGCTAATGTCTCTAAAATCTAACAGTAATGTTCATGATCTGTAGATATGTGGAAGCAAATAATTCGTGCACCGAGCATGGATGCTCTTATTAAGAAGCCTGATGTTTTATCATTTTCTATCGCCAGTAAAATTCCTGTCTCTGAATCTACAAGACAAGAACTTTTGGATATTGATGGAATCACATATAGATTGCGCAGGGAAATTGAATTACTAGAAAGCATTGATCTAATTCAATGTAAAATCTGCCGGGTAATCATCATCACCAATCCTCATAATAATTGTGTTTTTCTAATTTTTATATAGGATATTTAAGTAAAGTATCAAAACATTATAAGATATTATATTTTGATACGTTACTTTTGTAATATAGTTATTCTTTTCCAACTTTCATCAAGTGCGTATATTAAACTTTCCGTTTGCAATATTTTAAAATTGCAGATTATAATCGCAAAGCGGAGTGATATGCTGGTGATGTCTAGTGAGGGTCCTCTTGGTGCATATGTAAATGCAGCCGGTTATGTACATGAGATAACGACTTTGTACAAGGCAAATGGATTAGCTCTAACTGGGCCAGCATTAACAAAATACAGTTGGTTTCCGGGGTAAGTGTCTGCCCATTTTCACTTCTGGTGAATGCATTGAACAGTTGATTATTTCTCTTTATGTGTTGGAGTAGTATGCCATGTTATCACTGCCAGTTATAACTATATTATTATCATCCACATAAACAATAACCCTATATAATTAATAAAAGGTTCTAATATACATTCTCAACAAATCTGATTATATATAATTTCAGAATATAGTTAAGACACAGATTTCGTGACATGTATCTTGTCTCCCTTCTTTCTTGACATGATATCTAGAATAATCCATGAATGCCCGATAGGCCCATTGCCCAAGTGATCTCCAATTTCTACTCTAGTCACCCTCCTGTCGTCGCTCTTCACTGTGTGTCCATGTCAATGCATTTGAACTACTAGCCAGATAGTAATGCTAACCATGGCACATACCTCGTTATCAAGCTTTAGCTACACGAGAGCATTCTTATTGAGCTCACATGTTCTTGATATTAGAATATTAGTTATTACTTATTATAATTGATTGTCATGCCTTATTTTGCAAATGACCATTTTTCCAAGTGGTATTTCTTTTGTTAAAAGAACTTTTAGACCTTAAATTCTGCATATTAGGTCTCCGGTGTATAATGTGTGTGCTAAACATAAAACTACTCTTTCATATGTATTCATATAGTAATAGCTTAAGCTTTTGTTGATATGGTGTAAGATTGATTCAGCGGTTCCAAGTGAACCTCTGATAGAATTAGTCTCTCAACTATCATCATCTGCGTGGATCTTCCAAACTTTTTTTTTTGTAATTTTGCTACGAAGCTAATGTGGCAGGCAATCTTCTACTTTTGGCAGGTATGCATGGACAATTGCTAACTGTGCCACATGTGAAACCCATATGGGGTGGCTTTTTACAGCGACGAAAAGACAACTGAAACCAAAGTCATTTTGGGGTATACGTAACTGTCAAGTTGCTGAAGAAACGCGCTAAACCTTTAATGGTGTTGCAGCAGCAGTGAATCTGGAAATCCATATTCATATTGCAGTATAAATGCTGTTGGTACGGGTAAATATGTACTACTCGCCTTTTATACAGCTGGCAAAACATATATTACATCGATAATTTATGACAAAAGCAAACTGATACTCCAATATTGAGTATATCACACAGAAAAATTGAACTTAAATATTTCACAAAAACACAGAAAAATCTTATGTGAAAATTAAATTGGGATATTACACTGAAAAATTATAATATAAACTGTTTCTTATAAACACAACTCAAGTATTACACTCAACTGCTTATTTTTCACATAGGTTTTTTCTCCCTCCATTGTAGTGCATCATTCTTCTTCAACATACCATTTAGGGTCTGTTTGGTTCAACGGAGGGAGGGGAGGAATTTTAATGAAGGGAAGGGGAAGGGAGGTGAGGGGAGGGAATATGATGCATGTTTGGTTCAAAAGAGGTGAGGGGAGAGAAGATGACTGATTTTAATTACAAATATGTTTGGTTCACAAGGGAAGGGGAGGGGTTTTATAATTAATTTACATTTGTATCCTTATAAACATACAACAACACAATCCTTATATAAACTTCGACGTAGATCTATTGGTAGCAATTTTTCAATCTCGATAATCCATCTAACAAAAAAAATGTTTCTTTCTTTCCCTTTGATGATCCGTTAGAAGTTAAAATTATTCATTCAATTCCTATTTCATTTTTCTCCTATTTCTCAACGTGTCGTCATCAAAAATTTTCAAACACCCCACCACAAACAATCCAACGTTAATCCATTAAAAACCCATCTCTCTTGTTTCTTTGAAAATATAGCAACTTTTTTTTTGTGAACAAGATGGGGATAATTGAATTGAAAATATAGCAACTTTTCTTTTCTTGAACAAGATGGGGATAATTTAGAAGAAAAATAAATGTTATATATTGATTCAACGTTGAAATCAAAGTAGCAATGTTAAATTGGAAGAAAAAATGTCAACGTTGATTGATAGTAAAATGATACAAGATAGAGCACCAGCAATCCAGCATAATAAAATCAAGGATAATTTTGGAAGTGTAATAAAATTATTAATATTGTATCTCTCCTTCCCTCCCCTCCCCTCCAAATCCCTCCAATTTGGGGGCAAGCAAAAATTACTTTATATTCCCTCCCCTCCCCTCCCCTTCCCTCATAAAAAATTGAACCAAACATAAAAAGTTTAAAATATCACCTTCCCTTCCCTCCCCTCCAAAACCCCCAAATCAAATAGACCCTTGTGTACCCTACCCTGGCTCTCGTGTACAAACCACAACCAAAGAACCTCCTCATTGTGTCAGAGGAAGTTGACCAGCAAGATGAACTCACATACTTCTTTCCTACCGCCATCATGGCTATATATGTAATTTCTTGAAGAATCAAAGAAATAACGAAAACAGATGAAGATCAGGGCACATACAAGAGAAAGTCTTTTATGGGCACAAACATAAATAAATAGTGTTTAGGCATACATACATAAAATATCACATCATTTACTTTTTCAAAAAATATTTGAAATTAAATTATTTAATATTTTCTCTCTCTTCACTCATGTGAGTGTGCCTAAATACTATATATTTATATTTGTGCCTATATTAGAATTCCTCCACATACAAATGATGAAGAAAGAGACGAGAATTTCTTTTAGCACCCCATATTTTTCATGGGTAACATGAGAAATTTGAAAAACATTGTCATTATTTAAGTATCAAACACAGTTGATACTTGACTAACTGACACCCCCAATGCAAAAAAAATCGAGGTTTTTATATAATATGCTACTTGAGGTTGAGTAGCAAGCTGCATATTTCACTACTTAACTAGCAGACATTATTTTCAAAATTTTACAACGTAGAAAACTGCATTAACTATTTAACTAGCTAACATCTATTATACTCCTTCCGGCCTTAATTATAAGCATGTCATTTATTTTTTTTGAGGAATGCTCTATGTCATTTGTTTGATTTTCTTTTTTGATATATATTTGCCTTATATAATAGATGTTAAGGCCGGAGGGAGTATAATAGATGTTAGCTAGTTAACGCAGTTCTCTACTTAAGTGAAAAACAATGTAAAATCTTGAAAATTCAATGTATATGGAATGTTAGCTGGTTAAGTAGTGAACAACGTTTGATTCGCTACTTAAGTAGCATATGATGCAAAATCTTGAAATTTTCATATATAAAGGTGTTAACTAGTTAAGCAAGTAGCAAACTGCGCTCGTAAGTTAAGTAACGAAAAGAATATTTTGATAATTTCATAGGGCGTGCGAGAAAACTCATAGACCAAAAAGAAGCTCTCTAAAAAATTACCTAAATCATTGGAATGGAACCATTTAACTAGTTTTGAGACCCGTGCAATCGCACGGGTCTATTATTTTTATTCAATATTTAAATTTGTCATTATATTAATCTAAAAATTTATTTAAAATAAAATATTTTAAAATTTGTCATAAAAATGTTGTTAAAATATAAGTTATACTATTGCACTCTTTCTTGTAAAATTTATTAAATTACAAAATAAGTTTTTTACTGAATAAATTTATTTAATTAAAGTTATTGTCCCGTGATATTTTTTAAATAAATTATAATTAATATATTCTAATTATTCAAATTTTTATTTAGAAGCTGTTAAAAAGCAAAAAAAAAATTAGTTTATTGATTTATGATAAACAAATGTCCCGTGTATGATTTTTTGTAATAAATTATAATTATCAATGAGAATTAATTCTTGTGTTGCTTCTAAAAATTATTTGTGAATGCACATGCTTATTGATTTTTTCTTGATTTGTAATTTTGATATTATATACTAAAGTAGAAAATAAAGCTATTGTCTCGTGTAGTTTTATTTAAAATTTATTAGAAGAATAAATTTATTTTATTTAAGTTATTGTCCCATGTATATTGTTATAATAAAGTACACGGACCCATTGATTTTTTTTCAATATTTATATCCATCGTTATATTAAGGTATAAAATTTATTTAGAACGTAATATTTAAAATTTTGTTATATAATATTATTAAAATATAATTGAAATCATTGTGCTCTTTCTTGTAAAACTTATTAAATTTTTAAAGAAATATTACTAAAGCTACAATCCCGTGTATGATTTTTGTGATAAATTATAATTATTAATAAACAAAATTGTTTGATTTTTTTTATGTATCGGTGATAAATATTTTGTCGTGTGTCATGATAAATATTTTGTCCTGTATTTTTTTTATATATATTTATTATCGTTGAATCTTCTATTGTTTTAAAAAAAATATTTGTGAATCGTTCATGTCCGTTGATTTTTTTTTAATATTTAAGATTGATATTATACTAAAGTATAAAATTTATTTAGATTAAAATATTTAGAAATATGTGATAAAATATTTTTAAAATATAAATTGTGTAGTTTATATAAATGTATTAAATGACTATATTTGTTTTATTAAAGTTATTGTCCCGTGTATATTTTAATACTTCTCCGTTCCTTTTTATTATTCTTTTTAGAATAGTAACATCAAATTAAGGAAGTATATTTTTGCACATTATCTTCCTATTATACCCTCATTTTAATTTACAAAATAATTTCTATTTTTTTTCACACACTTTCTTTTTCCAATAAATTTAATATATTATGTATCAAAAAACAATATTTAATATGTTATGTACCCATAAAAAAAAAAATTTGTTTTTTAAATATATAACATTAATTAGTTTTATTAAAAAAGAGTAAGATAAATTGACAAAGTGTATAATTGACAAATCGTATCCTTAAAATACAAAAAAGACAAATAAAAAGGAACGATAAATCTGACGATAAAAAACTAATAAAAAGAAACGGACGTAGTAATAAATTATAATTATCGGTGATAAATATTTATCCAGTTTTTTTATGTATGAGTGAAAAATATTTGTCAATGATTTTTTATATTTATCGATAAGAACTACTTGTTTTGTTTAAAAAAAACTATTAGTTAATTTTTATGCCTATATTTAGAAGTGGTTTCTATTGCTATTTTTATGAGTAAGTTTGTTTTATTCTTTTTCTTAATTTTTTTATGAGTAGATTTGTTTTATGCTTTTTTTTTTTTTTTTTTTTTTTTTTTTTTTTATGAATAGATTTGTTTTATGTTTATGTTTATCTTTTCTTTTTTTTGTTTTGTATTTTTTTTTGAGTTTAGAGTTAAAATTATTTTTAAGGGTATAAACGGTAAAATACTATTAAACGTGCCAAGGACAAAAGAGATTTTTTGGTAGTAGTTTCTTTTAATATATTGTAAATAGACTAGCTAACATATATAGAGGTGACAATTTGTGCAGTGCAACATTGGAATGGAACCATATTTTAAAAATATTGTCAAATTGGAAGAAAGTGAGTGGGAAAATACGAAATAAAAAATGGAGTAAATGTATGAAGTCAAAACCGCTCAAAAAAGACGAGGTGCAAAGTTGCACAATTTAGCCAATTTCTATGGTGGTCAGTTGGTCTTGAGTACTTACTCAAGTCTTCCAAGTCTCTGTATTGAAACCGGCATTTGACAAAGTTGCACAATTTAGAAAGTAGAGGGGCAAAATGTGTAATGAAATCTAATTCTCAAACTATGATTTTAACTAGCACAATCATTTTAAAATTTAGATTAGTTTCTAATATATGAAACATTTTTTCACTTAGCAAGTAATATATGACAAAACACTGTAAATTTAAAAGTATTTAAGAAAATAAATAAATAAATAAAAGAAACTTCAGAAAATTTAAAGTGAAGGTGAAGAAATTGGTCCCAACTCATAAATTGTGGTATAGTTTTAGGGTAAGATGCACAAATCATCCCATAAATCTTAGGCTAGAAATGCCCCAACAAGGACTTTTCATCCTCCAAAGTTGGGAGCAACTTCTCTATTAGGAAAGGCTGTGTTTCTGCTACTTAAATATGTGATCATTACATGGTCACAACTCACATGGGTGCATTGCTGTCATGTTTCCTTTCAAAAATAAAAACACAACTCACATGTGATTTTATAGAGTACCTTCAAAATATTGAAATTTTCTGAGAATAAATTCTCCATCCTATCTGTTATAAAAAAACCACTTGAACATAACTGCGGTACTAAAATACTCGAACATGAGCAATAGCCAATGGTGAAGGATTAATCAAAAGAGCATTTCACATCCTAATAGAGACAATTCTATTGGACGTCATCTCCGATCAAAACTGGCTTATATTGATATTCAAAATATGGTAATCTATTGACATACTAAATTATAACAATTTGAAGTTAACTTCAACTCCATATTTTCCCACAAAAAAAGTATTAAAGCAACTGAGAAGGGAAAGAGTCACATACATTAGCAAGTTCCAAAAGCACCCTTACCTTGAACAGTGTATGTATAGGAATGCACCAGAATCATAATCATGGCATGAACCAATATGTACAAATCTGCAAGGGATCACAGCCACTGAGCTTAAGTTTCCAAAGAACCTTACTTTTTATTCAGAGAGATGTAAATAAAGTAACAGGAAAATGAAGCTTTGTGTAATCAAGCCAAATGGACATAAAACATTTCACTGATATAACAGAATCAAATACCTGCTTCAGATGTTCAATAAACTCGTGCAATTACAAATCATACAATAACCATGCACAACAAATGCGTTAAACATTACCACAAAAACTGAGCTTCTAAGACAGCCAGCTGCTCGTCAGAATCAACAGATGCTTGCATCAAGTTTGACGGTGTAAAAAAACAATATTAAATATAATTACGCCCCATCATGTAGAATGATTTAACAGGAGACGATGCATAGTTTGGGAAATGAGATTGCCAGCATTTACAATTGCTAGAAACATGTAAACAATCATATGCCATAGTTAATGCTCACCCCAAAAAATAATATAAATTCCTAGTCTGGGTGCAAAACAAACTTGTCAAAAGCACAGCAGAAAAATAAGATATGGAACATAATACTGGAAAAAAATTGAAACTACAGTATTGCTTTCCTTTGCTTCAATCAGATGAGCATCATTCATATTTAATAAGACAGACCAATGAGAAAAATATGAAATCAAATTGCATGAAACTAGCAATGCCTTTCCTCACTAGGTAGGACAGATGTGTAAAAAAAAAAAAAAAAAAAACACAATGGCCTATCATTGTCAAAACCAAGTTTGATGTAACTAAATATACAAATAAAATGATCAGAGATGAATAAATAAAGTAGCTTTAAATCAAAAAAGGAAAGGAGAAAAGAGGTCCAAGTACAAGGATGCACAGCTGAAAATGTCCAGTGACCACACTGGAAAATTTTATAGTAGCACATTTACAAAATACCATATCGATAAACAAACCTAAGCTGTGTATCTTCACATTGTAATTATTGTTCAAACCCCTACAAACTTCCTATCTCGACTCATCCAGATGGACAAAAATTATCTAAATTGCTCATAAGCATTTTGATACATTTGATATACAGTGCAAAGATATCACATCATATGATTAGTGATTACTGCCATAATGAAAGGTTATGCATACATCAATGCCGAAGGGATTTCTTCAGCAAACTTGTCAGAGAGGATCTCCAGTTCCAAAACTAGCAGATGTACGAGAAGACAGTGTGACATGAAAAGTCAAAATTATGTCAGCTGAATCTCAGAAAGCTTCACGGCTCATGAAACTGTTCTTCCATAACAAATAGATGCAATATAGAGGTTCTTTGACCATTTTTCCTGCAAAAATAACATGCCAAATATAAGCTTTCATGATTAGAGAAGACAACGGACACAGAACAATCAACTGCAGTATTTACCTTGACATGAGTACTAGGAAAGTCAGATGTGCGAAGTGTTTCTTGAGTTTCATCCGTTGGTTTCTTTCTTGGAATACTAAGAACAAGAGCAGCCTGGTCATATGTAGCAGCCGTTGAAGTGATGCGGTAACCACTGTCCCACCTTCGATGAATACCTTCACTAGGATACAGGAAATCAAGCTCCACAACCTGGAAATAATTTTAGACAAAGAAACATCACATATGGTTTAAGCACAACTAAAAATTCAACTTCCTAAAAAAATAAAATAAAAAATTAGTAGAACCTGATCTGAAAATCCAGCACCACGGGACATGACAATTGCCCACCTACTTCCAGAAGTGGCCATAGCAGTGACAAAAAATCCTTCTTTCCATTTTTTATTAATCCACTTGAATGGAAATGATTCACTGACCTTATAGGATTGCTGCAAATATTGGGTCCCTGAAACCAACAAATCACCAATAGACGTGAGAAACAGTCACCCAGGAATTAAATACTACAAACCAAAATACGCAAAATCCTAATACCATCTAGTCAATTATTACCACCAAAGTACCCGATGCCTGAAGAATAGAGCTTTAAGGAGTTACCTTTCGACATTACAACCAAAGAGCTGCCATTATTAGATCCTGCTATGGCACTAATGTAATAATTTTTTTCCCACTGTTCCATAATCCATTCCTATAAAAACAACAGTAGTTTTATTAGTTCTTCAACATGCATGAATCAGAAGTGAAGTATAAGCATGATATTACTAACATCAAAGATAAAATACCATATAATGTAAAAAAAATATATATATATAACACCACATTACTAAGTCTTGAACAAAAGTAAAAAACACAACCTTGTGAAGGAACTGGGTTGAGAGTTCATAAACTTGTGCAGCGAAACCGGTGCCAGCATCCATAATAAGTGCCCAAAGGTTAGAACAACACGCTACGCTGCTGATAAATAACCCATCTTCATATCCCTTCTCAATGTGTTGGGACAACCGCACATCAGTAACATTGTAATGGTACCTGGAAAAAAATTATTAAAAACTCAATGTCTCATCATTTTAACATTGGCCATAGAGACATATATAATTTCAGAAGAAAACCTTTGCTTCATAGGTCGGCGTGCATTGTACACACTAATCCATTGTGTTGCTGGCATTCCCATTCTGACTTTCTTCTTTGGCTGTTCATCATCATCTTCTTCCATGGTCAATCGTCCTCTCTTCTGTCCAACCTGATATATAAGCTTAACAACACAAACCACAAACAAAATTAGCAATAGGACTCGGCCATCATCTGTAAACAGTAAACTGTAAATATTTAGTACCTTCGTTGCACCATCAGTGTTTATGGGTCTAATGTCTGGATTTGGACCAACAATTCCATCGAAAAGTGATACATATTTTGCATAATTTGGTTCTTCGTCAAACTTCAAATTCACTACGTACTCAATAAACTGCCGAAAAGGTGCGGGACAAAGAATACACATATTTTCTGGTGAGGTGGCCATTTTCTTCTTGCAGACAAGAAATCCTTTATTTTCTCCCTGCAGCATTCAACTTTATTAGAATGAAACATTTTCATTTACCATTACCACTAACATATCTTATATTGAAAACAAAGATAACCTGGTATCCTTGCCAAGGTAGCCGTCCACGAAGAAGGAATATTAGTGTGTAAGCAAGAGATTCCAAATCATCTCTTCTGCTACCTGTCCTACCAAGATGAGCATGGACACTTGCATAACGAACTGTTCCCCTGTGGCAACAATATGTCATACATCATCAAACAAAGCCTGAATTTTGATTAAAAAAGTTCACAGTAAATTAGGAATCCAAGTAACTTACCTAAATACATCTGGACGTTGATCGTAGTCAACATGAAGACCAGTCGTATTATCACGCCAACGGGTTGCTGCATGGTAAAAGAGGTCAGATTGCACATACAAATTACGAAAAACTAGGCAAATATTCAATGAAGTGCAAGTGTCAACTTCTCTTGGCAAGGTAGAATATTTACCTAATCCAAGATCAACCAAAAAAAGCTTTTTCTCTTCATGAGTTCCCGGAGGGCCAAGCAAAAAGTTCTCAGGTTTTACATCACCATGCACGTATCTGAAAAAACGTAAGCAACCCAATGACATTCTTCACAACAATGAGAATCATGAGATTGATAATGTCAAACCAAAGGTTTGCATATTTATATTTATTTTTGTTTTAGACCCTTGGTTCCTAAAGAGACATTAGACCTGAACTAATTTGAGTTGAGTGGACCTCCTTAAGAAAGCAATAAGCTTAATCTAGATTCTAGAAATAGATACTAATTTGAGTTGAGTATAAAGAACAACCCCTTCCAAACATGCGAGAAAATCTGTTAAACAGTGAAGGCCAGATGAGACCAGTCTGGCCACTGAAATTGCTAAAACAGCATAGCATGACTGGTTTAGCATGCTGGACTGTATCTAATCAGTTGAGTAAAAGGAAAGCCAGAAATAAATCAAAAGCAGAATCAGGAAAAAAGAGAATCACCCTCTGGAATGCATCTTCTCTAATATGGAGATAGCCTCGATTGCTATACATGCCACCATTTCAGCAGACATCCTAAAGCCACAAAATAGAAAATACAGTTACGACAAGCAATTATCACTCCAATAATAAAAAGCAAGAAACATAACATTGCACCATGATTCCAGCACGGGAGATGAACTTACGTGTGTGTCTTGTTATTCCAAACATCCCATAAACTAGGGCCAAGAATATCCATGACCTGCCAATACAATTCCAGGTTATAAAAACATAGATAGATAAATGCAAACCCATGTCCCTCCATAAAATAAAAATAATAATAATCCTTTCACAGCACTTACCATAATATAGAAATCACCTTGCTTTCCCTTGTAATGAACTCGCGGAACGCCATGACTACCACCTAATACACTACATACATACAAACATAAACTTGAGTTTAGCAACATACAATTGTAATAAATCAGCTGGAAGAAAAATATAGTTCCACACTCACTTGTAAACTTGCCACTCATAAGGAGGTCCGTAATTACACCCCTTACTAGTTTTATGCTCAAACTTCAAAGCCACCTGCAAATTATTCATTGCACAAACAACGTAAAGAAATAATGAAAAACCTCAATTCAAACCGCAGCACCTTACACACACACACACACACACACTAAGGTCTAGTCTATGGATACTTCATTTAACATTAACATCGACATCAATCAATGTTGTCAAAATTGGCACCATGGCGTTACAGAACGGCCGATTCTTCGCCAACCCCCATATCCACAACAACATACTTAGTGTCCCCGCTCCCACGCGGTTGACATTCTACTTCTTAATTGGCGGATTATGGCGCGTATTTTTGCCATGCACCATAATCCACCATGTACCATATATAACACTGATATCAATTTCCAGTCATAAGCACAAATTATTAATTTTTATCATAATTTCAAATTCACATCAATATTACCGAGACTATATCATAAGTTACTACCAATCTACCACAGACAGAAACACACTCAACCTACCTCAGCAGCTCCTGGTCCGGCACCGACACGTCGACCAACATAAACCTGTCCAAATCCTCCTTTCCCAAGCTTTCTATCTACTCTATACATCGGTGAACCACCTACCTGAACCTGCTCAAAAAAAAAAATAATCAAACCAAAAATTAAAAATTTAATTTTTTTTCAAAATCCCACAATTTCTTTAATTAATTAAAAAACACCAAGCAAATTTTTTTTTAAATAAAAAAAATAAATTTACTTTTTCAGGAATAGGAGGTGTAGTTCCTTCATCTTCAGCAACCGGAGCTTTATTATCGGCAGTCCGACCACCGCTATCACAGTCATCATCCATAATATCTTGCTTAATTATATCTCTAGAAACCCTAACAAGAGGCGCGTGAGGTTGTTCGTTTTGTTGAACTTGGTGGTTGTTGTTGTTGTTATCGATTTGATTATCAACGATCGGGTTACGGTTTTTAGCAGGTCTACCTCTTCTACCTCTTGGAGCGGGTTTTATGATCGGGTTTTGATTCGGGTTGGGGTTGGTTTTTGGTGTTCTAGTTCGGAGTTGAGGAGGCATAATAATAGTGATGATGTTTAAGGGTTGTTTTGCTCCATAGGGATGGAGAAGAGTGATGATGATGGAAGAATCATGGAGTTTCTAGAAGATTCTATCACCGCCGGAAGTGAATGAATAAGACGATCTAAGAGAGAGAGAAAGAGAATGAACCGACGATGAAAGGGAGAAGGTAGCAAGCAGATCAAAACAACATCCACCAATGAAACAAACAAAAATCAAAATATTAGTAGTAATTAGTAGTATAACTTTTCTTGTTTTTTTTTTTTTTATGTGAATGATTCTCTTCGGCCTTATTTATAAGAGAAAGTTACTTTTAGATTTATTGAACAATTGATATATTTAAGCTAGATATATTAGTCGTTGAATAAATCTAAAAAACAAATTTTGCTCATTAATAAGGCGGCCGGAGGAAGTATATGAGCCTGTTTGGATTAGCTTATTTTTTAGTTTATATAAAAAACTTGTACAATTTTTAGATATTATTATAAGTTTATCAAGGTAGTTTATGATAAAATAATTTATAAAAATACAATTTTCACCAGTTTGAACTTATAAAATAGCATAAAACCTAATTTATATTGCATAAGGTCAAAAATAAGTTAATCCAAACATGTCATATATATATATAGGTAATTAAATGAATTAAAGACAAACAGACAACAAGATGCGCCGCTAACCTTTTTTGAATGACAAAACCAATTCGCATAAAAATAACATTCTTAGCTTTAGGGGACACAACATTGTTATTCACAACCTTTTGAATTGTTTGCAAAAGACTCACGACCTCTAGTGTTATGAAGCCAAAAGTATCAAAAGCAAATGGTGTGAAAGCATGTTAATTGCCGGAACATATTTTCTCATGTTTTATCAGTTTACTTGAAGCAGTTTTGAGGGTTGCTTGTCCCACAGTAAAAGTCATGGACCATTTATATATGAAATAACATTTATATATATAAGATAAATTTTATATGATTATATTTATTTAAAAAATCAAGATTTTTCTTTTCTCTTTTTTTATAAAAAAATCAATTTTAATAATATTACAAAATTTTATAGGATGATTTTTTTTTCCCCTTAATTGCAGTTTTAGTTCAATTATTTTCATTATTTTTTAGAATTGATTTCATATTTCATAATTTGACAGTTTTGATCCATCGAATACATATTTTGTCTAAAATATAATGATACAACATGTGTTTAAATTAAATTTATGAAGGATTTTTCTTACAATTTTTCTACAAAACTTATATCACACGCAATTTGAGGTCAAATTCATGGAGCCTTACGAATGCAAATGAACAGTAACTCTCTTAAAATTTAATGTAAGTGCATGCTAAAATTTAGAATTGAACATGAGGCTATGATTAAATTAGAAGAAATTGATGTCATATCATCTAAGTGTTTTTGAGTAAAAATTAATAATTTGATTGAAAAAGAAGATAAAATTTGACTAATTTTTTTAAAAAACTTCACATAAAATCTCAATGTTTATGCATAAAATATGTTACAACTTAAGACCAATTCACTTATACTTCATCCGGTCCCTTAATATAAGAAAACTTTTATTTTTTATTTTTTAGATTTATTAAAAATCTAATACTATTTAGTTTACACTATTGTTCAGATACATTAGATTCTCAATGAATCTAAAAAGTAAAATCTTTCTTATATTAAAAACTAGGGGTAGTATTAAACAGTTCAAATTAATATAATTATAATCAATCGTTAGTTGGTTTAATGGGGATTGACGCTAAACTTGATAGAAATGACCACGATTCGATCCCCGCAACTACGATCGAAAGGGAGCTGGAACCACTTGATGCCAGAACTGACCTCCGAACCAGATTAAACCGGTGGTGAAAGACAAAACAAAAAAATAATACAATTATAAATTGAGGATTACTATCTAGTAAGAAAGATTTACACAAAAAAAAAATCTATAAAAAACAGAGAATTTGATCAATCAAAAATTGATTAACCATACATAAAAAAGATAATGATTATGATGTGTAAATGTTAAATGACACGGCATGTTACTCTCTTTCTTACTCAAAATTTTTCTTACTAAATAGCATTTTTCTTATAAAATAAATTACTAATAATAAAAAATTTGACCACATATTTTGAACCGGACGATTCTATCATAAAAAACTATATGAAAACTTTGTGCATTTGTTCACTTGAAAAATTGGTTAAATATAGTACTAATATCCGGATTTGGATTATCTCCTATGATTTCTCTCCAATTCCTTCTCCAATTCATTGTTTTGTGAGTGTGAAGAGAGAGAAATTAAAAATTAAAAATAAATAAATGATGATGAGAGAAAAGAAATAATGAGAGAGATAGACACAAAAAAAAAATTGAAAAGGAAATTGGAGAGAAAAAAAAAAGGAGAGGGTCCAAATCCCTAATATCCCATGGAGTAGGATTTGGATCCTCTCCAATTTTTTCCCTCATGTTTTCTCTCCAATGGTAATCTTAACCATTCATTCAATTTATTTCTCTCTCTTCTTAAATGTTTTTATATTTTTTATAATATATCAACTATTAGATCAACAAAAGGAGAGAAAACATGAGGGAAAAAATTAGAGAGGATCCAATTTGCATGGAGTAGTACTCTTAACTTTTAAAGCACTTTTAGCTTTAGCAATTAGCATGACCTAGCAGAATTTCACTTAAAACATGCTGACAGGTGGGTCAAACTCAAATATGGCAGTAGTACTATATTATTCTCGTGTCATTCCCATCCACAAGTCAAACATTGTTTTTCTGACCCAAAAAACATTTATTTTCTTGCATATTTTATTAATAATTAAGAGAAATACTTTACAACTATTTTGGAATAACTTTTCATAATTTTCATTTTACAAAACAGACAACTTAAACTTACCACATAAAGTTATTTTAGTTTTTTTAACAGTAATATTTGGTTCGTCTGTGTCTTAGTTTCTGTGACAATACTCAAATTGCCTTATATATTTTGATTATTCCATAAATTGTCGAAATATAATCGTTCAAATAACTCACCTCATAAGTAAAACATCTTAAAACATTTTTTTTTTCAACTAGTATGTTAGCCCGTGCCGTGCACGGGATTATTCTCTTTTATAATATTATTTATGTGTTTATTTTAATATATTATTTGAACAATTTAGTTAAAAATAGTAAGATAAAATTGATATAAATTTTGCATAATATATATTTAATAATGCTATAGGATAAAGCGAGATGAAGAATATTATTTCGCTTCCCGTTATACACTATTAAGAGATAGATTTTTTCTTTCATCTTCATCTCGAGGATTATATAGTGACCTTTTAAATATAAAATAATTATAAACTTCATTCTCAAATGAAAATTTAATTAATCTAAATGTATTTTTAATAGTGGGATCGAAAGTGTTATGCGTTTCTCATTCTATACCCGTGAGAGATTTTATCTCTCTCTCTCTCACTATTTCTATATTTCTCCCACATGATCATTTTCATTTTTAATAATATTGATTTTCTTATGTTCTTCATTTTCTTTGAAGGTTGTCTATGTCATTTTTCATTTTATATTATTTTGAATGTTGCCTATATTTTTCTTTCAAATATTTATGAAATTGATTTCATTTAATTTACTTGAGTATGAAAATGCAATATATGTTTAAGGATGTTACAGGGACATAGTATGATGAGAAATACTCCCTCATTCCCCGTTCAACAACACTATATGAGATTTTTTATCCCTCCATTTCTCTCACGTCTCTATAAGGTCTCCATTAAAAAAAATTGAAAATTTTATAATATTTTCCAAATGAATATTAACATACTTTGACTGTGTTTCTGTACTCAAACTATTTTTTGTCATTGTACCACAAATAATCAATTTTCATGTGTGAGCGTCAAATGAAAAAATCTATGCATGAATTTTCAGTCACATTGATAAATTAGCATCCAGAAAAAGATTTGAACGAATGTTTATCGAAAGCTTAAAATCGAAATTATAAATAAAAAACCCATTGATTATAAAAAATTAAAATTATATTAATTTATTTTATGTTTCAATTCTCGTAGATTTTTTCAGTTGGATGTAATATAGTGAAAGTGCGATGTACACATAATATGGAAAACTCCCGTAGTCGGAATTCAAGTGTTTTCTCTTTCCCATTATATACCATTCAAAGATTCTCTCTCTCTCTCTCTCTCTCTCTCTCTCTCTCTCTCTCTCTCTCTCTCTCTCTCTCTCTCTCTCTCTCTCTCTCTCTCTCTCTCTCTCTCTCTCTCTCTCTCTCTCTCTCTCTCTCTCTCTCTCTCTCTCTCTCTCTCTCTCTCTCTCTCTCTCTCTCTCTCTCTCTCTCTCTCTCTCTCTCTCTCTCTCTCTCTCTCTCTCTCTCTCTCTCTCTCTCTCTCTCTCTCTCTCTCTGGTCTCAGTTACACGATTTTATATCAAACAAAAATAGTTGGTAATTCTATAAGTATTATTTTTTTATGGTAAATGCTAAAGACTAAAGAAAGTTTGTATAGAATTTTTATAAAAATATATAAAGTCAATGTATTTGAAATTTTGCTGTTTAACTTTTTGATTAAAAAAATTCTTTAAATAGTATGCTTAAAGAATGCACCAGGTGCACTTGTTAGCAAGACCCTTTAAAATTTTTGTGCTCACTTATCACTATCTTCTACATACACTTTTCTTCATGGTGAACCAATTTTCATCGTGCTAAATAAAATTTTGAATAAGGGATCCCCCGTAATAAAATATGAAAATATGGATAAGCCCTACTGTTATAATTCAAATTTTTGTGCTCATTTATCACTATCTTCTACATACATTTTTCTTCATGGTGAACCAATTTTCATCGTGCTAAATAAAATTTTGAATAAGGGATCCCCCGTAATAAAATATGAAAATATGGATAAGCCCTACTGTTAGAATTCAATTTTTAATTAGTCAATGTGTATTTTTAATAGTTGGGTGAAAAGTGCTTCTGATTTTTCATTTTATACCACCGAGAAATCCCCCCCCCCCCTCTCTCTCAAAACTCTATAGGGGTTCTATCAATACAAAAGTTGTTAATTCTATATTTTTTTAATGGTTATCAATAAAATTCTCGTTCGAGAAATCCCCCCCCTCTCTCTCAAAACTCTATAGGGGTTCTATCAATACAAAAGTTGTTAATTCTATATTTTTTTAATGGTTATCAATAAAATTTTCGTGCTCGGTTCTCACTATCATCTACATACAGTTTTCATCATGAGGATCATGTTTCATTGTGCTAGATAAAATTTGAATGAAAATATGGATAAGCCCTACTGTTAGACTTCAAATTTTAATTAGTCAATGTGTATTTTTAATAGTTGGGTGGAAAGTGCTTCCGATTTTTCATTTTATACCACCGAGAAATCCCCCCCTCTCTCTCTCAAAACTCTATAGGGGTTCTATCAATACAAAAGTTGTTAATTCTATACTTTTTTAATGGTTATCAATAAAATTCTCGTGTTCGGTTCTCACTTTCATCTACATACAGTTTTTATCATGGGGATCATGTTTCATCGTGCTAGATAAAATTTGAATAAGTAATCCCGATGACAAAATATGAAATTATGGATAACTTCCACATTCAAAATTCAAATTTTAATTCGTCGATGTATATTTTTAATAGTGAGGGTTAGAATGCTCCCCGTTTTTCATTCTACACCATTGAAACTCTCTCTCTAATTCTATCTGTCTTCCGTTTCCATTACGGGACTCTATAGCTACTCCATGAACAAAAAATAGTTGTTAATTTTTTATTATTTAAAAAAAAATCAACATAGAAATATTACATGTAATTGAATGATTGAATAATAGATACATGTCAAATCAAATTTTAGTTGAAGTGTTCACATAGTTTTTATATAGAAAATATATAATATTTAATCATGGATTAAATAAGTTTGTCATCATTAAAAATATAATATATGTTAGTAATTAAAATATAATATTTTAATTTCTACAAAAGAAATATAATATTAGAAAATATTTAATTGAATTTCACCAACGCAATATTATTAAAATATAATAATAAAAATATTAAGATATGTATAATATTAGAGTTTCTAAAATTAAAAAGTATCAATACCCACAAAAAGAAAGAGTTTCTACAAAAAAAAAAATATATAATATCAGAGATTCTAAAAAAAAGTATTAGATTTTTTACAAAAAAATATACTCGCATAATATTAAAGTTTCTACAATAAAAAAATATTATAGAATCTCTAATTGAGTGACAAATAAAAATAAATACAAACTCGATAAAAAAAAGATAAAAAAGAAAAAAAAAACTCTAGTTTAGTTGTATATATCCAACAATTTTGTTTTATAATAATGGGTTAGAGAGATATATCCGATTAATTTAATACTCGTATATATCCAAAAATTTGTTTTCATAAAAAATAATGGGTTAGAGAAGATTAAAAAAATACAAAATAAAATAAAAAAACTCTAATTGAATGCCACCTAAGAAAAACTCTAATAACTCTAATTAAATGCCACATAAGCAATTTTTCTTGAGAATGCACGAGAAGGCTCCGTGGAAATCTCGCTATGTATATAATAGAGATTAAGAGAAAATTTGTAAACAGTGACGAATGCCTATTCTAATTCAAATGCACAACAAACCATGACCCATATTGTTTTTCTGCCAACACTCCTCTAACACAATGTTTAACAATAACAATACTATCTGTCAATAAAAGAAAAAAGGTACTAAAAATATCCCTAATCTTGTTACCAAAAAGATATTCATAATCTTATCTTATTTCTTATAAACCATATATTCTATTAGCATTTCATTGTATTTATAAGTGATCATACACATGTTAAAAAGTAAAGTACATACGAGAATTATTTTTATAAC
The DNA here is from genome assembly GCA_954870985.1 of Trifolium fragiferum. Classification (NCBI taxonomy): domain Eukaryota; kingdom Viridiplantae; phylum Streptophyta; class Magnoliopsida; order Fabales; family Fabaceae; genus Trifolium; species Trifolium fragiferum. The sequence goes on from OX940796.1 coordinate 9,978,561, forward strand.
ATACGTATGTTCCATACCACAAGAAAAATAAAATCGATGTGAGGCGATATTACTTGTATAAATAGCAAAAATTAGAGTACAAAGACAAAATTTCAGGCAAAAATGTGAACCATTATATCGTTATACTAACCAACAAATAAATCTCAATGATTACAACATTACAAGGGTACAAAGGAGAAACCATATCAGCATTATGGCATTGCAATTACCTATTTACCATTAATATATTCAAGAAGGTGCCGATCAAGCTCAAAATGTCGAGAAAGAAATCCCTGCAGCTCATAATCCAAATGGTATATGATTAAACAAAAGACCAGAGATGCAACTAATGAAGTAATGCTCAATCAAGTGTGTTCACGTAATGAATAATCATAACATAAGGAACTAGAAAGCAAACACCAATCCCCTACAGTGCTTCGAACATTCTACCGAAAAAAAAGATTAAAATTTGAGTCACCCCACGCCATGCACGACCATATAACAAGTAGAGTAAGACTAATTTTTTGAAAAAGTCTAAGGACATTTTGACCAACTGACCTTTATCTTACAATCAAAAGATTGACTTCTTTAAAACGAATAACTCATTTTAGAGTGTAAGGTAAGCAATATCAAATTATCAATTATTAATGAATAAATCAACGACTAATATTATATGTCTACACACATAGCAAATCATGTGTGCTGAGATATCAAACCATGATTTTCTTATTTTATTTTCTACTCGCTTTAGAGGAGCTAAATCTGCAAATAAGTGATAACAAACCAAGCAATATTCAAAATAACATTAAAACGAAGTCCTACTTACGAAAGATACCTTTGTAATTGTAGGGTTGAAAAATGTTGTTTCGGAACCCAACTCTGGAAAGCGGGCAATTTCAGTTGCATTGTCAAATAAGATAAATGTTGGAAGTTGACCCATGCTTCCTGACAATCAAAAGACTCATGTAAGTTGAATATATTTCCATAAAAATAATTAAAGAACCCAACATAAAGAAATGAATTTAAAAAAGGAAATAACTACAGTAAGTACCACTGAGAGATACTCCAAATTTTTCAGCTGCATTGGGAAAGAGTCCAAGATCAACTATTCCAAATGATAAGATTTTGGTTGAATATCTGTCAGACATAAACAGACATTGTCAAATGTAGTTTATCACAATAGTTTTTCTAAAGCTGCTGGATGTAAAACATTTTTCACCATCATAGTGACTAGTTGCACATAGTATGTATGAAGTAGAGCAGTTTACCACTTTACCTACTCAATTTTTTTGCTATTGCTATGTGTTTATGTTTTTTCCCAAGAAAAACAATGGAAGGATAATGAAATTGAATTGTATTTGAAGGAAGAACCTACTGGAAATATAAATTAGTTAGAGATTAGTAGTTCGTATTTCAACGATATTGTCATGATTGTGATACTATGTTACAAAACATGATAGAAATCATAAAAGGGAGAAAAGTGAAGACACTGTAAAATGTTATAACAAAGTGATTAAATCAAGCCTTTACATAAGCTAACAAACTAGTAACAAACAAATTACTAATCTCTAACTAATTGTTTATCTAATAGAGGCCTCTAAATTCATAAGCCAACTCAAATTTTAGAACATGTTAGATTTAGTGTATTTTTCCTATTTTCATTTTCAATTAAAGTTTATAACGAAAATGTGTGTGGTAGGTTTTATTTTAACGAAAGTCTTTCCCAGGAAACATTTCCTTAAATGTGCCAAATTTGAATAAAACGAATGCTTGTCATTATCAACTCGGAAGTTGAAAATGTCATAGCAACTATGTAGGAGTATTACAAATTTACAATAAAAGACATGGTAACCGAACTTGTTTTCTAGTTTGAATTTAAAAGGTAGCAAAATAGAAAACACAAAGATGTTTCCACAAACAAATCAGACTCTAATACTTGGACAACTTTTTTATACCTATTTGATTAAAGACATAGAAGCTACCCATATCAGGTGAGGAAGTACATGAACCCGAGTTTTCCCAATAAACATAAACTCTTGCACTAAATTTTCTTTTATTGAAGAGAGCATTAATAGTCAAACTAAAGTCAAGAAGAAGCATACGTAATTGAGAGATCAGGAAACTGTTGACTTGAGCGAATGCAAGCAGATGAATAAGAAGCACTGAATTCCACCTGCCAACACATAGAAAGAAAGAAGAATAAATAAAACCAGTGGAGAAAGAAAGAAATCTAAGCTACAAGCAATGACATGGCATTATGGCAACACTCCGTAGACTTCTGATATTAATTTTTACGCTTTCAAAATTGATGTGTTATAATTTTCATGCAGTGCAGACTTAAACATGTGAACCATTAAATCACAAAAGGGAAAAAAGCAGAAGTAAATCTTCCAAGCTAGTGAGCTACCACATTTATTCAAACAGTCCAACCAACTCCTCCAAAATACAGCCAAGATTTGGAGGTAAGCCATGATATGAAGAATGTGGCTTTTGTTTAACTGAAAGTGTTTTTAAGTGAAAGTAAAACAATGTACATGAAATGAAAGTTCAGCAAGAGGAACACAAATGCTTGCATAGAGGAAGATATTAATCATAAGATCCAGGTAAGGTAAAGGTATATGAAATGGAGAAATGCTTTACGAGTAATTTGTGATAGTAAAGTACCACACAAGCTTATAAGGAGCTGACCCCAAAACCACAAAAGCAGAAAAGCATTGCTATTGATAGCATAGACTAAATGTTGGGCGGTACAAGAAAACAAGGTTGATGTTGGCATAGATTAGAATAGTACAATAGGATATGAATGATGGCATCAGAGAAAAAATAAGGATAGCTCCAATTGTTAAAAAGATGGTGAAGTATAGTCTCGTCTCAGGTTGTTTAGGTATGTGTGTTGATGGACCATAGAGGCACTAGTGCAGAGACGTGGACCAAATAGAAGATAATCCCATAATTTGAGACAGAGGGAGAGAATGAATAATTATAGCCAAACTATATTAAGAAAAATTTGGAGTTAAATTCATTAGATAAGATTCATGATGGTGTATTATGATGTTGTTTGATCTTTGTAGCTGGCCCACAAAGTAAAAAACACATTAATTGTTGTTCAGTGTAACAGAGCTATTGGTCATCCTTATGTTCCCTTGAGGTTACAGTGAAAGGTACTTGTTTAGTGAGAGATTTAGAAAGGAATTCTGTTAGGAACCCGAATTCGAGAGAAATATAAAATGTATTATTGATTGAAATAAGAAGAACTATTATGCAGATTCAGAGAATGATCCCTATAATCCCAGAGCAAAAGCTCCTCGGAGAAGAGACATTTCTGTCTGCCCAAATCCTATGATTTGTAACTGAATAATACTGAACGACTCTCAACTTCCCCTCCCTCTCTCTTATAACAGGAAATTCCTAAAATCCAGGGAATATAATAACTAACTATTATTGGACTAAGGCCCAAACCCAATATCCTAACAAATTCCATTCAATTCAGTACTTACCAGCCAAAATCTTGAAGTGTTCCCCTCTGTTAGCAGGCTTTCCAACAACAATGGTGTTAGCTTGTTACAGGTACCTGGAAGAATTGATTAAACAGAACCAGAATTTTATTAGATGATCAAATTATAATAAAACAACGGATTCACGTAGTTTTCATGATACCTTCAACTACAAAGTTTGAAAAATAATATAACAAAAAACCATAAAGGAAAATCAGCCAAATCCAACTATCAATACCTAGTCCTTGAGATGAAGGTTGTTGTGTCAGCACATGTATAACTGCAATACAAAACATAACCATAAATATGCATATATATTACTTGAGTGGTTGAATCACATTGTCTGTAATTAACTTTCAGCAGATACCCAATGCACCTCATAGACTTCTTTCCAAAATAGAATGCAAACAAAATCAATTTTACAATTTTGAAAATGGCACTTTTGACATCAAAATAGAGAAAAATATATCAGATGTTATTTTTTGTATAACAAAAGAAATTATTTTGTGATTGAGGGTGCATATTTCTATATAGTTGCAGGAAAAAACAATATGGTGTAAAATATGCCAATTGTACATTCTACATATATATTCAGTGCTTAAAAAGATTAAAATAAGATGGAAACTACCCACCTAAAAATACAAGAATATACCAAATGGCTATGCGGCGGTCCATTGTATAGGTAAGGGCAAAAAGACAAATCTGGACATATTAAAATAAGATATAAAAGCTGAGAAGTGCCATGTAGACTTAGAAAGAGATTAAATTAAATTAAACCAGCGCAAAAGAGGGATTTTTAACAAACGGAAGTCACAAAGTCACCACAATCATAGTGGCGTATCAGAGATTCAAGTTCAAATTAAAACAAAAACAAAAAAATTAACTGCAAACTCTGTATCTTACAAAAAGAAAAAGGGCAACGGAGAACTGAAAATTGATTTGTGAATCTAAGGAAGCTGTAAAAAATTTTGCAAATGCATCAACGTAATAACCTTGGCAAGGAAAAGTGCATCAGCTACGAAGGCTTCCCATGTCTCCTCTCTCACACCCTGCAACAAAGAAAATCAAATACAAGCATGCAAATGTCCAAGGTTGCATGCTGGCAGTATGCAAGAACAATTGTGGAATCATAGTCACAAGAATTGAAAATCTAGCCAAATCAGGGTGGCTTATGCATCCTATTGGCAATCTAGCCAAATCAGAGTGACAATTACATGCACCACTTTGGACAAAACTGGTAGTTTTTTAACTCAAGAATGTGGATAGAATATATTTTTGGGAAAAGATGTGCCCTATATTAGTGATTCAAAAATAGAAATATTTAATTGTGATCAGTGTATCTAATTCAATTTTTGAACTCTTTTCACAAATTAATTGCACAATTTATAAGAGAATGTTTCTACTTTTAGATTCTTAACATGTGCCCCAAGACCCTGTTTTTTTTGGCTAAATGGAAGCCAAAAAAAAATTGTGTCATTCCTATTTTTAATATAAAAACCTTTTCATCAAGCAACCTGTCAAAAAAAAAAGTAGTACACTAATTCACTTCATTTTTCTACGTCATTCCATCAATTTCAAAGTACACTTACAAAAAACAGCACGATGTGCCAAAATACTGGTTTTCATTGGATGTGATTGTAAAATTAGCTTACTCTTATATTGCATATGATTTAAATCTTAAAAGTTAAAACAAAACAAAATTGAATTGTGACACATCCTGACAAATATAAAATTATTGTAAAATTAACATGTAAACATAAACCATACACAATAGTTAACCTTCCTAGTTTGAACTAGTATAAATCTATTTAATGCGAAGTTTAAGTCTGAGTGCAGTGAATTAGTGTAGGTTTGGTTCCACTTTTGAAGGTGGCAGCATTGATTCTAAAGGTGTAAAATTAGTATTGACATGTTTGACTGCTCACAATTAAAATTGATTTTACCTTCAAAATTGATTCTAACTTTAAGCTAGAATTTGACACTTTTAATTCTGGAGTTGATTTTTAAACTTGAAGTTATTGTTCAACTCATTTTTACACAAATGTCTCAAAACATAAATCACTTTACATTCAACTAAAATTTAGCTAGAATTTGAAGCATTTAATTCTAAAACTGTTTTTTAAACTCAAATTTATTGTTCAACTAACTTTTAATCGAATATATCTAAACATAAATCACTTTATTTTCGACTCACATCTATCCGGAATCAATTCTTTCAATTTTTCTCGCCGCATAACCAAACACACATGCTTACAAATCACATAACAAATTCAAATCAGATTCGATCAGCGCTGCTTACGTACCTTGATTAAAGCCAAAACAGCAAAAGCTAACATCGTTTGAATCTCCTGAAAATGAAGAAAAATAAATCACATACATAACAAAACGAACAAAAATAAGCGATCTATGAGAGAGAGAGAGAGAGAGAAAGAGAGTTACGCGACGAAGGAGAGTTTGAGTAAGATGAGGAGCTAAAACTGGTGTTGCGGAGATTCGAATAACTAAATAGGAAAAAAATGTTAAGAAATGAAAGAGATAGTGAGGTTCTGAAACCGTTTGATTCAGCAATTTCAATACTGAAATGCTGTTGCTACTATCATTCGCCATTTTCGTTTGTTTGATTGGTAACTTCTTCTCTTAGATCTGAATTTGTCACTTTCTCAGTTTCTAGTTCTCGATTTCAATTTCAATCGATACACATCATAACATAAGCTTTGTTAATTTGCTCGTTGCTAACAAGAAATCTTCTACTTGTTGTGTTGTAGTGAATGAAGTAAAATGGTGTTTTCTTTTTGGGATACACTATTATGGGCCTGGATCTTGAAGTATTTTATGGACTTCATTTTGGTGTTGAAAAATTAATGACAATTTCTTTTCCAGCCCCTCGCGTTTCTTTTATACCCCCCAAAAATCTGATTTTACCTTTAATAAAAATTTCGGTTCGCAGAAACCGAATTTTTTTTAGTTTAAATTTCAGAAAATTTCGTTTTCTAAAAACCAAAGTTGTATTTCACTGCAAAAAAATTTCTTTTTATAGAAACCAAAATTTTTCGTGAGGGCAAAATAGGAAACTCGGGGGTAAAAAAGAAACGTGGGGGGCTGGAAAAGAAAACTTCAAAATTAATTTCAAAAAGAAAAAAGGTTGAAATTTTAGAATTCAAACTATAATTTTGAGATTTTAAATTGGAAAATGTTAAACAAAGCACTAGTTAAGCTTATTAATAAAAAAACTTCTTATAATTTAAATCACTAGGTTTGATCTAATGGTGAGGAATTTGGATAATATGTTAGAAGTTCTGAGTTTGATCCTCACCTTCATTGTAAACAAAAAAAATAAAAAATTCTTGTAATGTATGAAACATTTTATGTCTCGAAATTGTAGAAAGTTGTTTTTTTAACATTAACTTTATTTTTATTTTCTTTTCTTGTATGCTTAAAAAATGTCTCGGACCACTGTTTAGCATGACTTTTTTAAATTCTAGAACTTAAATTAGGTATGTGGTAAAGGAATTTTGGACGGTGGTCTTTTCTTATTAGCCTTCGAAGAGGCATTGTCAACTTTCCAGTTAATCGTTTACCATTGCCCAGCCGAAGTCTATAAATTAAATTTTTTGTTTTATTTTCAACATTCAGATTATTGGTTATTTCAAACGTTTGTGTGTAAACAAAAACATAGTACATCGTTGATTAGTCATAATGCTCTTATCATTATTCTTTGATGATGATTGAAAACACTGTGACTAATTAAACGAAAGATCCTGGGTTGTTTTCAAACAATAACACAAATATGGTTCTCCTCGTAAGGGTTTCGCGGTTCGACTGTTACTGTGTTACAAATTATGGTTGTCACGATGAGCATTATTCACAACATTGCACAAATCGAATGAAGGTTAACTTTTGGAATTGGAGATAGACGTGGGGACCAAAATTGCTAAATCGTGATACTCAAAAGACTACAAGCGGATTAAGCAAGAGTTATGGATACTTTCTAACTCTCCTCCCATACAGTTTCTGACCAGAATGGCAATAAATTATATATATCATAGATTAAAAATTTCATGAAAATGATATTTCAAAATAAAACAATGCCCTGGTAGTACCTTAATTTAGAATGTACAAACATAATTTCATTAACCACTCAAAATTGTTAACATTAATTTATAATTCTACTCAACCTCCATAGCAGAATTTGCTTCGTCTAAGAAGCTCTTTAGTTCCTTTACTCTTTGCCTGGTCAAGGCAACACAGTCCTGCAACCACAACAACCGTAATTAACATCAGTTTATCAACTTATATAATTTCATCCACCATTTCGGTAGATTACTATTAAACAATTCAAAGTCACGATATTAATCTTTCCTTCATTGTATTACAGACAACACTAAATAATTTTCGACTGTGAAGTCATATTTTTTGAGTTCAAATTTAAAACTGTATTTAACATCTACAATTCGGGAACAGTCAAATTTTAAATTATACCACAAACTAAACATAGTAAAGTGACACGAATCTATAAACTTGAACCACATTCTGACATTCACATATAGAAGCAAGCCTCTGAGTATGGTCTTGCTCTGGTTATCAGTTCGGGTTCTTGAAAGCTTCAAAGGACCTTAGATCTTTTGTATTCATTTAAATTTAAAAGACTAGCAGACTTTTTGTAAAGTATTTGCATAGTTTATCAAAAAATTGCTCACCAGCAAGCTAACTCTAAATGAGAGACCATGCATGATGATATTAATATGACTTTGATATGGTTCACATCTATGCGTAAACAGCAAACTTACCTGAATAGCAGAAGTATAGGCAAGAACTGGCCCACCAGGCTTGTAAAGAGATACTAGCTGACCATATGTATCCAAAACAATTGTCACATGTGTTTCTATTATGGACTCTTCTTCTGCAGTAGGATCTGCCAAGATGTAGCTCTTGTGAAGTATGCATGTTAACGATAATGGAATGCTTTTTAATGTAAGCTTCCTCCTCTCCTTATTGACTTGCTCCTTTGCCTGCTTCTGTCCATCTTCATCAGACATCAATACTATTTTGCCGTCATCATTCATGGCAACAGCAGGAATTTGCACTGACAACATGGAAATGTACACGAGTCAAACCCAATATGGTAATATCACAGCATGACAACAATGTTAAAAGAACAATTCACATTAAGGACAACAATTGCAATACATAAATTCTCTTTGACATAAAATCATACAATACAAGTGATAAACATGGAATTTAATTTGTACCCAAAAAAAACAAGAAATTTAATTTCCAATCCCGCACAGTTTCATGCATACTACAAAAGTATAACTAATAAGAAGCTGGATTATTAATTGATTGGCTGTGTGTGTGGTTTGTTAAAGAGCTCTTTGTGGCACTATATATGTACCAGACAATACATCAGAATATCAAATATTCTTTACAGAATTTTCTCTCCCAATTTGCCTCTGCTATTTAGAGTCTTTTATTCTCTCAGTTTCAGTCACTCACACGGTTATATGGTATCAAGGACCTTTTTGTGGGTCTAACACTTGTGTCTGGCCAAACCAATTCAAACACCTGAAAAGACACCATGTCTAGGTGGCAGTCCTGCCAGAAATTCATCTTTCAAACACTAATCACCATTGCTTCCAACTACATTGACTTTTTCTCATATTCTTCTTTATCACTCTGGCTCTCCCCGACAAATGGCCTATTCAGCAGCTGAATGGATGTCAATAATGAATTTTTAGCGGGTTGACCTGTACGTGGTGGCAGCCACCTGGCATTGATGCTGGTGACAAATTTCTGATTTGCAGGCTTAATAAAACTCTGTATGGCCCCCAAACAGCAAGCATGGGTCTGGTTTGAAAGGCTTGTGAGTTGTGTCTATCCTTCTATGATATTGTTTCTGTCAAAATGTGAACCGTCATAGTTTGTTACTCAAAGGGAAACCAAAGAATTTATGTATTCATCTGCCAATGATATGATAGTCACTGGTAGCTCATCCTCTATAACTGATGATCTCATTGCAAAGTTAAATTCACTCTTTTCCTAGAAATGGTTGGGCAGTCAAGATTACTGTTTCGGTTTCAAGGCAAAGCGCATGCTCAGTCTCCATCATTCTTTAACACGCAAAATATAGTTGTGTTCTTCTGGTAAAAGCCAACATAGCCAAGGTGGTTGACAAATTCAAACTCATCAAGCATGGAGCTGATTATGTCTGAGTCACTTGCACAACATGTCCATTATTGGATACTTGCAGTATGCGACTCTCACCAGGCAGGAGACAAATTAGTAAGAATAAAGTTTGTAAGTTTCTCTCTCAATCTACTGAGAATTACCGCCGGGTTGTTGAGAAAATTCTTCATTATCTAAAGGATCCTTATCACACATGCCTTGCTTCTCCAACCAACCATCATAAATCACTCGCCATGTTTGCCTTCTGCGACGTGGAATAGGTAGGTGGTCCAGATGACAAACACTCCACCTGTGGCTTGTGTATACTTTAGGCCCAAATCTGGTCTCTTGGTTGCTAGATACAATACTGAGGCCCAATATCACAACATGGCTAATAGAGTTGCTGAAATGATGTGGATTAAGAGGCATAGTGGATTTCCACTCCAGTGTTGTTGTGTGATGTTCTAAGAAATGTCCTTATCATAAAGTCATAAACCTTGTTCTTCACACTCAGACAAGGCACATGGACTTAAATTCATTCTTAATTCGAGAAAAGGTGTGAAACAAAAGCCTCACTTATGTCATATTCTTGCTTAGAATGAGCTAGCTGACCCTCTCATCAATCCCTATCTGCCACATGTTTCTGCAATCTTCACACTAAACACGGGGTTCTGGACGTTTTTGTCTTACTCTATCGACCATAAGTTTCAGAGAGTGCATGCTGTAATATGCTACAATGCTGTAATATACTACAATACTATATTCCCTCATGTGGTCTCTACTACTGGGTAACTCGTTCACTTGAACTCACGAGTGATTGTGCTGAGTCGGCATTGGTCACAATGACAGCTAGTGCAGTTTATTACAACTGTGGCGCCAAAAAGCTCTTTGTATCACTATAAATCTATCGTGTGGCTAAATCCATTCGAGCCAACATAAGTTACTTGACGCAATATCAAATACACTTTACAAAATTCTCTCTGTCTTTTTTCCTCAAAGTTCTTTTATTTTCTTGTAGTTTGTATCACTTTCTAAAGCTATGAAATATTCAGTATATTTTGAAGAAAACTCTTTGTAGAACTAAAAGTGGTTCATCTGGGGCTGAATCACTCAAGCTATTATATCAGTATATGATAGAACTAAATGGCTAACAATAACTGACCAATCAGAATACCAAACAAACTTCACAGAAACGGTGTATTTCCCGCACCCAATTTCTCTCTCTAGGTATTTGTCCGTTTGGAATGTATTTGTCCATTTTTCTCTAAAATTTCTATGCATATCTTCCAATTGGAATGTATTTGTCCCTTTTTCTCTAAAATTTCTTTATATGTTTTGTATGTAACAGTGCTTTAACAGTGGGCGAGTTCTATTTAACAGTGCTTTATATGCAAGAATAGTCTATCTTCTGAATGATTCACGATATGATTTGAATATGATGCCACAGAAGGTGACACACTACTTACAATGAGATAAGGCAGCAACTGCAGAAAGTAAAGCAGCATCAAATAGAGCCCCGTCAGCATCCAAACAGTAGATATCCTGCATTAGTTCATTCAATAGATTGATAACTACACAATCAAAGCACATAAAGATAAAGTATTTCGCACCATACAATACATTGTTTCTATGGTTGTTAACTGAAATTTGATAAATGCAATACATATAAAACCCTACCAAGTAAGCCATCCATGCAGCTTTTCCACTAACCAACGACAATTCTTTCAAATCAATCATTCCAGAACTGAACAAAAAAAATTATATAAGATAAAGGTCAACGAAATAAGATAGCTTAAATTCGACTGGAACCCGATTTAACTGATCAAATGAGCTGTCGATACTACTGATCACCAAAAAAATATAACATAGACACCACAAATACAAAGTTCTTCAAAGTTGTAGGCAGGAAATCACCATACGAATTTTACAACCAGGAGCGGAGGAGTTAAACAACAGAATGAGTTCAAACACTTTAAGGTTAGTGAAGTCCCTTTGGTAGAGTCCAAAGAGACAAATTAGATATTTCCAAAAAATTGCCCTTAACATCTAAAAGCCTAAACCTATTATCCAAAAAAAATAAGACTTAAACCTAAAAAACTCCCCTTTATTTTCCCCTTTCCCTTCTGTCTCCCATTTTATTGTGGTAAAAAAAAGGATCATAGAGTGACGCTGGTATAAATTATTTCTTGCATAAACAAAAATAATTGAACCTAACAAAGCAACATGAAAGATTAAAACTTGCCTTGAAATAGTGTCGGACAACTGCTTTGACACAACAGGCTCTGCTTCAGCAGGCCTGCCAGGCCTAACAATCGGAGAACATATCGCAGGCATGTGGAAATCAATAGCTGAAATAATAGATATCAACACATCAAAATTTAACCCTATATGTCACCACAACAAAATAATCAACACACGAGTGGCAAAGCCGGTTATGGCCACAAACCTAAACAACCCTCATCCGGTGTCTCCAAGGAAGGAGTCATAACTTCCATTTTAATAGCAGTCAACATAGTCTGAGCAAATAAGTCACGATGAAGTCGGTTAAATTCATTATAATTCAATAATAAACTCTCTTACCCAAATGCAAGCACAATATGAACATAAGAAAAAGGCAAATAACTAACCGTGGATCCAATCTTCACAAGAGCTGATCCATTAGCAGATGCAACAGAACCTAATCAAAAAGAGAAGCAACCACATCAGTATGCTCAAATTGTGAATAACATACTACAAGCACATTTTGAATTGACTTAGGAGCAACTTATTTGAACATGTCTACTGACATAAGCAATTGTGTGAGTATCTGAGAGAGCTTATGAAATGTCTATGATCTATTTTCACCTTATTTCCATCCATAAACTCTCAAAGATACTTGTTTGGAATTTGGATAAACAGCTTAGTTAAGCCCTTATAGCATGATCACTTATTATTTTTAAGTAGTTGTGTAAAAATTATTTTTATAACAAAAGATGAGAATGAGATAAACTATTTTCATATAAGCTAAAGATATTTTCATAAACTATCCTGGAGAGCATATGCCTAATGGAAATATGCTGGAAGGAAGGACATGTCATAAGGTGTTTACATAAGCTCTCTGGAACATTCTTACAAGTACCTTAGCCAACACATAAGAGCTCACATAAAAGTCTGTTTGAAATGGCTTATTTGAGTTTATCTACTAGTATAAGCACTAGCGCGGATGCTCGGGAGAGCTTATAGTTTATATGAAAACAATTTGACTTTCTTTTATCTTTTATCATATAAACAGCTTATACATAACTACTTATATGATAAACATTTATACTATAAACTGTCAATTAAACTATGTATCCAAACAAGGCCTAAGTCAATCAAAATAGAACCTATGAAACAACTTACAAGTTACAACTTATATGAACATAATTTAACCACATTGTCTTTAATTAAAAAAACAACTTATGCATTATTCAATAAGTGTTCCTGCATAGCAATGTTGTGTCTCCTAGGTCTAATGGATATAGTTTTTAAGATGATTGATTTTGCCATGCACAAATGGTTAGCGGCAAAACTTGTACTTGTTGTTCGTTTGTCTTTCATTCATTGAACATATACTATGTTAATCTCAATAAGCGCTTATCTAAGTTGTTTATCCAAACGCGCCTTACATAACAAAACTTTTACACATTACAAATAGAAATAAGTTTAAAATCAACTAACCAAGAAATATACTAGTATCTCTAGCTTCCCTTAACGGTCTACCATCAGGACGAATAGATTCAGCAAGATGACGCTCAAAATATCGAAGCGGAAAAAGGCGTCGAAACGCATCAATCTCCATTTCAGACGACAAATCCTCCGTTGCATTTGGAACACTCATTATTCTATAATAACAAATTCAATGCAATGAATGGTTAAACGAAAATTGAAAAAATAGTAACATTCATCGGAAAATCGAGTTATGCGGTGAAAATAGGTTTTGCGAGATACCTTTTTAGCGAGGGAAGAGCTTTCCGGTGACGGCGCAGTGGAGAGTGAAAAAGAGCTTCGGTGGTTTTCAATGAATTGGTACGTTTTTTTTCTTACTTCTCTTTCTTCTGTTTCTATTTAATCCGGGTTTACGGGTTATTTGGTTCCGGGTTAACCCGGTACCCGTTGTACTTGACCGGTTTTATATGTGTATCAGTGTATTGAGAATGGATCCTCTCAATTATTTTTACCTCAATTTTTAAATCTTAACCATTGATCAACTTTACACCATTTCTTTTAAATTTAACTATTATTCTATATTTAGAATTCATTGGTCTAGATTCCACTTTATTTCCTCAAGTTTTTTTTCCACTTGAGATGATCCATTCTCCGATGTATGCCAAGAAAGACGACAGAGCTCTGTCAAATTTGTACTTTTCCTATACTGCCCTTCTCTTTCTTCTTCTTCTTCTTTTATTTATTTGTTGGTTTTTTATAATTTCCTTCTTTTTCTGGTTATTCATTGGCAAAATAATATTTTACTATTTTTTTTGTCAAGTAGTATTTAACTATTTTATTACAACACATTGTTGCAAAGAAATGGTGGACCAATAGTAAAGTTTTATCCTAAGAGGCTTATTATTTTGTAAACATCGCCACACTAGAAATAATCTGAATTAATGAATTATTTTTTTATAATAATTACATATTAAATTTATTATTATATTTTTAAAATAATAATTAATTAAATTGATATGATTTATAAATTTAATACAAATTAATTAATTAATTAAAATAAAAAATTAAATTAAATTTGATAGCGTTGTTTCTAGTTCAAGGGCATTTTTGTACTTTTACAAATAACCAACACTTCTTTCTTTTTTATTTCTTTCTCTTATATCAATCAATATATCAAATCTACTCTATTTCTCTCATATTTCTCTCTTATCTCACTATTTCTCACCTTTTTCTCTATTCTCATTTTCTCTTCACAATTAAACATACCATAAAGTCTCCTAAAAGTACTTTAAGAGGAGATAAAATATGTTGCCATTTTATAGGGAGATAGAGCCGATATGCTAAAATGCACCGCCCTCGATGAGATGTTATAACTGCAATTGAAATAGCAGCTTCTAAGAATTGGAAAAACTTGTGGTTAGAAAATGTGTTTGCTTTAAATCTTCAAAGCTAACGCTTTGGTGTCAAAGAAATAAGTGATTTAATTGTATTTGCATTACTAGAGATATGAACTTTATAGTTTCACATATTTGTAGAAGGGGAACTTTTATGTTGATGGCTTAGTAAAATGTTTGTCTCGCTCTTAAGAGGCTTACTCTATGAAATGTACCTCAAGTTATTACGGATAACTTTGATGCTAATAGATATGGCAAACCTTTCTCACTGTTATAAATAGGCTTAATTACTCATTTGGTCCCTTATGTTTTAAAAGTTTCAATTTGGTCCCTTATCTTTTGAAAGTTACTATATATTAGTCCCTTCCGTGATTTTTTTTAACAGCATTTTTTTTTGTACACGTGGCTAACGGAAACGCCACTTGTATGTCAACTAGGACATTTTAATCCAGTCACTGCCACGTAAATTTCTTTCAATTAAAAAAAACAAAAATAAAAAATAACATAATAGAATCTGAATTGGGGGAAAATCACGATTAGGGTTGTGATAACAGAGAGAGTGGAAGGCGATTATGATTGCGATTACGGTTGATAGTGGAACGACTGATAGTGGGGGAGAATCAGAATTGCGATTTGGTCGGAACTGGAAGACGATTGCAAAGCTTGAAAAGGTGTGATGGTAAGTTTATCTTTGTCCCCTCTTTTTCACTATTATTAAGAAACTGAATATTTGTAATGGCATAAACAAGTGATTACTATGAATATAAGTGTTAAAATATTGCCTACGATTATCAGTATAAAGTCCTTCCAACTAAATATTGTCCCTTTTTTATAAACAAGTGATTACTATGCTTGTGGGGATTACTATGAATATTGTCCCTTTTTTTTTTTATAGAAACTGAATAATGGTCTTTGTTTATAGAAACTGAAACTGGATATTTTTTTTATAGAAACTGACAATTGTAATGGTCTTTGTTTAATATTTATTGTGTGATCCATTGTCTGTTTGTTTAATACTTATTGTAATGGTCCCTTGCTTGTTGGTAATATGCGTTTCTTTATTTATTTTTTTAGGAAATGGATTTTTTTGAGTGTGTATTCCATTATGGGGGGTATTTTACGAATAGGGAAAATTCGGAGTATGTTGGAAAAGAAACAACATGGAGGTGTTATTCTGATAAATGGTCGTACTGGGAGATTTTGGAGATTTTGAAAATAACAATATTGCAGAAAAATTAACAAATACCTTAAAATTGCTACATCCCCAAAATTTACGACCATAATTTATTGTTGTCTTTGCAGTTTGGAGAACGCAATAGTGTTTACATCTGCAAACAGGAGTGGCGATTGTCCATCGACCTCCATCGACGTTCATGTCAGTCTGTAGCAAATTGGATGAAGGGACGCGACTGCGATACGATGTTGTTCCAGTACTACTTGAAGAGTTGTTGTTAGAAGCCATTGATTCACCTTGCTGAAGAAAATTTGAAGAAGAAGAAGAAGAAGAAGAAGAAACAAACAAAACCCTAGATCGTGTTTCTCCCCCAATTCAGATTCTATTATATGTTATTTTTTATTTTTGTTTTTTTTAATTGAAAGAAATTTACATGGCAGTGACTGGATTAAAATGTCCTAGTTGATATACAAGTGGCGTTTCCGTTAGCCACGTGTACAAAAAAAACGCGGTTAAAAAAAATTCACGGAAGGGACTAATATATAGTAACTTTCAAAAGATAAGGGACCAAATTGAAACTTTTAAAACATAAGGGATCAAATTGAAACCTAAAATAAACATAAGGGACCAAATGAGTAATTAAGCCTTATAAATATTTAGAGAGGTATTGGCTTAGTTCATCTCATATTTGTTGCATATCTCCTCCCATCCTTATATTAATATACAAGTTTTGAGATAGTTGCACTTTGCTACTCCTCTTTTGTGAGAGAAAAAAAAGATAGAATTTCATAGCCTAAAATATCAAATTTCTATAATCTCAACAACAAGATTATTCTCATCCTAATTCAAATATTTTGCAACAATATGACATTTTAACTTTAGCTCCATATGTTGATTGTGTTTTCCACCAACACCAATAAATTATCACTTTTACTCATCAAAAAATAACCACACAACCTAAACGAACATTCACATTTTCAGGATTTTGTCTTCTCGTTTCAACTTCTCTTGTGTCCCTCTGTAGACGCTACCCCTTTCACACCCCAAAACAAAAAATTGTTTTATTCTATCAGAACTATTATCAAATTTTATTACCACTGTTGAAAAACATATCATTGTTGCTTCATAACGAATCTAATCAATCAAATCATCTCGATTACAATGTCTTATTGGTGCAAAAGTTCATACACCATTGATAATAAAATTGTTTAACCTATTTGTACATGTATACAAGGACAATTGCACCTAATGCATACCTACTAAATGTAACTCACAAATGCATGTATCCAACCCGCCTCTCTCTCTCTCTCTCTCTCTCTCTCTCTCTCTCTCTCTCTCTCTCTCTCTCTCTCTCTCGACCAAATACATTTATTTTTGTTAATCAACGTTTGCTTATATTTTGGGACGGAGGGTGTATATATATATATATATATATATATATACATATCACTCTCCCCCCTTCCTTTCTTTCTTTTTATGCAAATTAAATTTTAGTCAATCAGTCTCCTGATTTTGCAAATTTTAGTAAATTATCCCTTGTGATGTGTATCATGGTCAATTATCCTCTATGACGTGGAATCACGTTGGCAGGTGCCACATATGCAATTAACGACCATGTCATTACAACAGACAGAGTAAACAGAGTAGAGGGGTATTTGATAGATGTCTGGCAAATTCAAGAGTGTATTTGAAAATTTTCAAACTTCGATGTATTTGACGAAGTTTGCTATTTCAGGTGGTATTTGACAATTCACTCCAAAGCATGAATACTTTAAATATAATGCATAGGATCTAAAATCAAAATATAAATAATACTTAAAATAAAAAAGTTTGAAATGTAAAGTTTTGAGTAAATTTTTTGAGTGTACCGAAACATGGTAAAACATAATTCATTCTACAAAAACTCAAAAATTCCAAGTTAGAAAAAAAAAAAAGTATAATCGCTAACAAAATTTCATGATGGAAAACAGATATAACAAGTCGTATAACTCTGCTACAAATCAAATAATCGCGAGGCTCCATCATAGTTGTTCTAAACTAGCACCTACTGCATCATCTGCCTAAAATCGGGTCCCACATGTTGGTGAATCAAGTAATCTTCACCATTTGACATATCAAACATCATATTTTGATGTTGTAAGAATTGGTTCTGTTGGTGTTGATGGGCCTGCAACATTTCCTTCTGCCTCCGTAGCTCTAACACTTTACGGTGCGAGTTGGAGTGTTTGGTCAACACAAATGTTGGGCTCGCTGCAGGCCTGTATTCAGGCACCAACCGACCTGACTTATATCTTACACCACACGCATTGCATAATGTCTTTGGACCCTTAGGCCCCGTTCTCCATTGCGGCGTCTTGTCTGTCATGCAATGCAAGCACCTACGCCCATCTCCGCCTGACCCTCCGTCATTATTGTCCTTTCTTCTCGGAGCTGTCTTCGGTTGCTTCTTTGGAATAGCGACGGAAGGTAAGGTCGGAGTGGGAATAAGGAGTTCCTCTGTCTCTGAAGAAGACGGGGTTGTTTGAGACAGTAAAAGAAGACGTGAACTCCAGTCGCACGGGGGTCCACGTGTCCTCTTGCTACGAGCCTTGGCTGGAACCGAAACTTCTTTGTTGAATATCGGATTGTTTCGGTTGAGCTGGGAAAACTCATGGGGCTCTTCGTCCTTGTTTTGCACCTTCATGCCTGATATCAGTTGCATCTTTTGAAGATCCTCGTTTGAAAACGATTCCTCCACAATATTCGAAAGCCATTCCAGCTCTGCTAAATCATCATCCTATTTCAAATTTCAAGACGAAAAATTATCAATCCTCTATATATATTCTCTCAAAACATTAATTATTATGTAGTAATAATATTGCATTATCTATAAGCAATCAAGCATATACACATTTTGCGTTGAGCTAATTCTTTCATGTGCACGATTTTATGATACTCAATAATTTTTTGTATTAATCCTTTATGAGAGCTTCAGTAGTTTAGAGTTCGATGGTAAAGCCTGATCAATAATTGTTCTCACCAGAAATTGAACTTGTTTTATATAGAACACAATTCGTCCTAGAGAGAGCTCTCTAAATGCCTCAGCCAAATATATTGGTTTTATGATGCTCAATATTTTGGTAATAATTGAAACAAACTTTGCAATAAAATTTAGTTTTCGAACCGTGAAATGTGCCCCATTCTGTTGTATTTATGCCTAGCTACTTGTTTTTCCCTGAAATTATTAGCAAAAAATGGTTCAAAAACTTCAAATGGAATTTCATGTATTCATGTTATTATACATAAACGGGTTAGGAATTTTCATGGAACTAATTTTTTTTAAAAAAAATATATTCAATGTGTACCAAAATTGTGAAGTGTACATGTTAATTTGTTAATTAATTGTTAATAATTGATATATATATATATATATATATATATATATAAAATATAATATAATATAATATAATATAATATATACCGGAACACACAAGTCTCCGGAGAAATGACATCCAATATCAGGAACGAGATTGGGGTCGCACCCGGACAATGATGATGAGCTAACGCTATTGACAACCGTTACGGTGGAGGATGAGGCGGTTGAGTTGCCAGTGGCAGAGTCAAGGTTGGTGTCGGAAATAATGGTAGCATCATCAACGTCATTGTTGAGGTTAAGAAGGTCCTCAACGATGAATTGTTCGGCAATCGCGTTATTGGTCTTGACGCCGTTGTTGTCGGGGGAGGGGGAAGGGAGTTGTGGGCAAAATGTGGTTTGGAAAATGTTGGTTGTTCCTTCCATTCCTACGTAAGTATGGAATAAAAATTGAAGAAACAATGTTCTTTATTATTATGTGTTGGAAAGTTGAAGGTAAAATTTATGAAGCAACAAAGGGAAGAGAAAGAGTAAGTGAGAAAGTATAGGGTGTGTAAATTGAAGTTGTGGTTTTAAGTGGAGGCTCGAGAGAGAGTAAAGGAGAAGAAGGGTTTGTTTATTTACTACCGCTTGAAGAGGACATCATACACCTATATTAAGATTACAAAGCTGACTGGAATTTTTTTAAAAATAAATATTCTATTTTCTAGTTTTCTTTTATTGAATATGCATTTCTATTTTCTAATTATCAAAACAAGTATTTTTTTTTAGTACAAAGCGGCAGTTCACGAAATTCACAACAATTAACATTGACCGTTGCCTTTTTTTTTGCCAAAGATAAATTATTTTTTTTTTTAATTTTTTTTTTAAATAGTCAAGTCATTGGTTGTGAATTTCGTGATACAATTCTTCGTACTAAAAAATATCGTTGTTCATAATTATAATAATATTGAAGTATTTTTCTGCACAAAACAGAGAGAGAATACGGATGCACGGAATAGGAAGAGAGGAAACGGTCGGGTACATTATGACGTGGAACAACTAATCTAGGTGCTGCGTTTTGATTGGAGAACAATAAAAACTGCACTTAAGACACCACATATAAGTTTCGTCCTAATAATAATTAATAATAATAGTAATTGGAAAAGGAAGAAAAAAATCTGCCGGAAAAAATGAAATAAGTTGTTTTAAATTTTCGATTGAATTGATTTTTTGAGAATAATTGAATTGAGTTGTAGTTACTTTGATGCTCTTTTCCTCTTGTGTATATAGAATGTGGTCGTTTGAATATGTAACTAGCTAGCGGATTGTTATTATGTTATTTCTTCTTCTGTGCAATGAGTTTAAAAGTTGTGTACAATGTGATGCACGGATGTTTATTAGGAATTGATTATTCTTTCAAATCATATCGTAAAAGTGGGGTGACTGATTTGGCCGAATATGTGTTTGGTATTGAATGACAGTGTAAAAATATACACTATATGTGCATGCTCCATTTTCTTTTCTTTTTTCTAACGCAACTACATATTGTCTTTTGCTGCCCCAACAAGTAGCCAAGAGATTGTGGAAGATGTCAATAATGACAAAAGTCCAAATTCTAGTGTGGATGATGTTCTTGAGAGGGCTTCTAGCTTGAGTGTATTTGTCTCAAAGAGGAGTTATTCTTGAAGAAGAGGAGGTAAATCAATTATTCCTTTTGTTAATGATGATATTGAATATAACATTACACTATATCATTTTCCAATATATCTAGTCTTTGAAGTTAACTGCCTACAGGATTTTAGCAATCCTCAATGTGCGAAACAGATTCTCAACTGTATTTTTTCCGTTAATTGTCATGCTTTTTTTTCTTTCACCATTGGTTTAATTTGACTCAGAGGTCACTTATGACATCAAATGGTTATAATTTTCTTTCGATCGTAGTTGCGGAGAATCAAATTGTGGTTCTTTATACAAAGTTTAGCGTCAATCACCATTGAACCAACTAACGATTGGTTAGTTTTGGCTTTTACCACGAATTTAATCTGGCTGTCACGCAATTTTACATCAAGACTGTGATCTAAAATATACGGTCAAGATTATTTTAAGTGATTTTATAACAACATCAATTTGTACCGTCCAATTTATGATTAGTGGTCCAAAGTCAGAGCAAAATAAACATGATTAAGGTATCGTTTGACACTATCTTTTTCTACTTGTCAACAAAATTAAGTAGAAGCTAGGCAGGCCAAACACAATTCAAAATAAATATGTTGGCTTATATGTATCAGGAAGAGACTGTGACGGCTGAGGAGCTGAGCTAGTGTACGATTCAGGGTTATTTATTGTTGTTATCTGAACTTAATTATCATTCATATAAATATTGTTTGTAACATGGAAATTCTAAGTGATTCATTCATCTAATCTAAACCCCCACTTCTCTTGTATGTTCACACGGTCACACCTCTCTCTTTTCAAGTTTTTCCTTTCCTTTAATTCATCTTTGCAGAAAAAACAATTTATTAATTTATTCTTGAATTTTTTATTTTTAATTGAAACTTGTTGAAAAACTTATGAGATCTTTTCCAGATTACCATCTTCTACCATCCATTCACCTTCCTCATCTTCTTCCACAATCAAGACAAAAATTATCCTTATGATACACAAAAATTAACAAGACAAAAACTTAGATGTTCATTTCAATGCTCTTGATCTCCTTCTATGTAACAACGATAACTACTGCATCCGGTAGATCGGCGCCGCCTTTGTCTTCTTTGTACTCGATTGGCACCGCTTCTTCGTCGAACTCAGTGCAACCTAGATTTTTTATTGGACTGAGTTTTGATTAAATTTTATATTGGAATTTTCAGATCCCTTTTGTGATTTTTGAGTTTTGTTGTTGCGTTTTGATTGTTGTTGAATACGAGTTTATCGTTGTTGGAGTTTGAATCGTGATTGAATTTTGTTGTATTTTTCAGTTTGTTGATTTTCTAGTGAGGCCACCGTTACTTGTTGTTATCGTTTTGATTTTGGTTTATGGGTTTTTTATTTTTCAATTGGAACTTGTTGAAATTTTTGTTTAATGACAGAAACTTTGTTCAAGAGGAAACTCATGCTATGCATTTTGAGGATGACCGCATATTGAGGGTGGATCAAGTAGCCACATTATACGATTTCCCAGCAGCAATTTCTCAAATCGGAATAATAAAACCATAAACAATTGGATTTTAATTTTTTTTAATTATAATTCAATTCATAAATTTTTTTGTTTTTCCTTCGAGAATGACTTGTATAGGCACAAACCCAAATAATATATATTTGGGCACACACACACAAATTTAAAAATTTAAAACAAAAATAATATAGTCACATCAATCAACATCATTTTATTTGTTTTCTCTTTAATTTTTTTATTTGTGTAAGTGTGTCTAACATTTAGCATTTGTATTTGTGTATATGTTAGAATTTCCCTTTTCCGAAATCCATTGTATAATTAATTTTTTTAATTATTATTAATAAAATAATAGAAGTAATAATAATTATAAAATAAGTTCTTTTTATTTAATTGAATTTGAATACAACACTTTTGACATAAATTGATTGGCTAATTTTAAGCCTACTCATTTTTTAAATTTTTGGTCAAGTAGTTTAGTGGCTAAAAAATCCACCTTAAAAATAAATAAGTGGAGTATCCGGGTTCGAACCCGGCTCCTAGTGCTATATTCCTACAAATTGAGCTACACTCATGGGGTTTTAAGCCTACTCATTTATCAGAATCTTAATTCGAGATCTCCGATGAAACAAATATTACAATTTGTCTATAAATCTGGAATGCAATCATCAAAATTAACATTCTAATTAGTTTGATAGTCCAATTAGATTATATTGAATGATCAAATTGATAAAAATCGAAATCTTCGGTCAATGTCAGTAGTTTTAGTAATATTTCATGATCATTTCATATAAAATAGGTCTCCGGTGAGACTTTTTTTTTTTTTTTTTTTGGTTTTCACCACCAGTTGAATCTGGTTCGGGGGTCAGTTCTGACATCAAGTGTGAGACGTTTATTACAACTGGTATGTGCATTTCAAGTCCGGTCATCAGAATCCTCATTCTCATTCGTTTGTTAGTCCAATTAGGTGATGTTGAACGACAAAATTGATAAGATTTGAAATTTTAAGTCAAAGTCCATAGTTTTAGTCAAACTTCATAACTCACTCATAGAAACTAGGTCTCCGATGAGACAGTTATTCCAATCGATCTATAAATTCAGAATGCAATCATAAAAAAATTTCCTTCTTATTTGTTTGTTAATCCATTTGAGTCAAATAAGTTTGTTGCTTCCTCAAAATATAACAAATTTCATTAGTCTAATAATTCTAAAAAATATATATATCTAATTTTTTTGGGAAGGGATCAAATTACACCGGTGTAACATTTGAGTAATTTTACACCGCTCAATAATGCTTTAACGAATTCAAATTTTACAAAATCCACCGTTGGATTGAAATGATTTTAGATTTTTGTAAAACTTTATATGTCTAAAAAACATGTCAAATGATTTTAGATTTTTGTAAAACTCAACATAAATGATCTATACGATTTAAACTTTCAATCCAACGGTGGATTTTGTAAAATTTGAATTCGTTAAAGCATTATTGAGCGGTGTAAAATTGCTCAAATGTTACACCGGTGTAATTTGATTCCTCCCCAGATATTTTTATTAGTTTAATAATTTATCTATTTAATCTTTGTTAATTTATTTATAATTTTAAATTAAATATTAAATTGTTAAACTAAAAAATTAAATAGTTAAATTAATAATATTTTCATGTGTAAATAAAAGTTGATATATTTACTAAGATTAAAATTATATTTAATCCATTTAATTTTAAGTACGATCCATATAAAAATACATCTTTATATTTAATTATATTTTACACTAACTTCGTATTACTAACTTATTTTAAGTTTAATCTTCGTCAAGTATTTTATGGTAGAATATGAAGATATATTTGTCAATATTGTTAACTTGTTTTATCTTCATATTTATCAGAATGTGAAGATATATATGAGACAATTATTGGAACCAATCAATATATTTGGAGTT
The DNA here is from genome assembly GCA_954870985.1 of Trifolium fragiferum. NCBI lineage: Eukaryota > Viridiplantae > Streptophyta > Magnoliopsida > Fabales > Fabaceae > Trifolium > Trifolium fragiferum. The sequence goes on from OX940796.1 coordinate 10,002,892, forward strand.
TGATTATCAAAATTCTCATTCTCATTAGTTTGTTAGTTCAATTATGTGATATTGAACGGTCGGATTGATAAAATTCAAAATTTTCGGTCAAAGTCTGCAGTTTTAGTCAAACTTTATGTCCTTTTCATAAAAACTAGTTCTTCGATGAGACACTTATTACAATCGGTCTATACATTCGAAATCTGATCATCAAAATTATCATTTTCATTCGTTTGTTAATCCAATTAGGTGATATACATTTTGTCAGATTGATAAAAATTGAAATCTCCGGTCAAAGTCTGTAGTTTTAGTCAAACTTTCATCAAACCAAGTCTCCGAGGATACAATTATTACAATCGCTCAATACATTTGGAATTCGATCATCAAAATTCTCATTTGCATTCGTTTGTTATTCAAATTATGTGATATTAAATAGTTTGATTGATAAAATTCAAAATCTCCAATCAAAGTCTATAGTTTTAGTCAAACTTCATGGCCATTTCATAAGAATCAGATCCCTGATGAGACAGTTATTACAATTTGTCTGTAAATTTGGAATCCAATCATCAAAATTATCATTCTCATTCGTTTGATATATAGTCCAATTAGGTTATATTGAACGATCAGATTGATAAAACTCGAAATCTTCGACCAATGTCAGCAGTTTTAGTCAAATTTCATGATCCTTTCATAGAAACTAGGTCTCCGGTGAGACATTTATTACAATCGGTATGTGCATTTCAAGACTGGTCATCAAAATCTTCATTCTCATTCTCATTCGTTTGTTAGTCCAATAAGTGATATTAAACGACCAGATTGATAAGAGTTGAGATCTTCAATCGAAGTCCATAGTTTTAGTCAAACTTCATGACTCACTTATAGAAACTATGTCTCCGATGAGACAATTATTCCAATCGATCTATAAATTTAGAATGCAATCATAAAAAAAATTTCTTATATGTTTGTTAGTCTATTTGGGTTCAATATGTTATCAGCTCCCTTAAAATATAAGAAATTTCATTAGTCTAATAATTCTAAAAAAATATAGTATATATAATCTTTTTATTAGTTTAATAATTTAACTATTTAATCTTTGTTAATTTATCTATAATTTTAAATTAAAAATTAAATTGTTAAACTAAAAAGTAAATAGTTAAATTAATAATATTTTCATGTCTAAATAAAAGTTGATATATCACATGTGTATCTCTTACGTATCAGACACATGTTGACGATGTACCACAGCGGGTCGCCACTGTATCAGATTTTTTAAAATTATTTATTTAAAAAAATAAATTTAGATTTTACGAGTCGACAATGTTTTACAGGGTAACAACATATCGATAATTCATAGCCATAAACAACCTCTAAAATCTCATGATTATTTTGTGTAACCAAAAACAAAAATATTAATGGATTACTGATATTCATTTAATTAATTAATGTATATTGCTTGCTAACATTCATATCCATATCATTTAAAAAAAAAAAAATCATAGCAATAAACATTTTTTTATTTAATTAATAATGTATTACAAACGTCCCATAAGTTTTAGTTAAACTGACAAAAATAATCGAAATTGTTAGATCGGACGTCGTGACCCGAATTCAAACTCAGGATCTCATAATAATGTGAGTTTCAGTGGATTACCACTTCTTCTAAGACCAAAACTGAAATAAAATAATGTATTACTAATATTCATTCATATATATTAAAATAATATATTTTGTTCAATCATTCATGTGGGCTCATAAAAAATTTACGACCCAAACTTGTTAGCCCAAAAATGGTGGGGTCACAATGGTTTTTGTGTGCTTGATCAATAAGTCACAAATAATTAACAAGTCATTGCTCTTAATTGATCTCAACCATTACAATATAAAAATATTATATCCAAGGGTCCATATTAAAATATATAAACTTGTGCATCCATGCACAAATTTTACAAGTTGTGCATGCTAAACCCCACCTGTTTACTTGCGTTACTATTTTCTTTTGTTACTAGTTGTGCACAACAAAATACTTATAAAAAACTTTATTTTAATGAAGATAATTGAATAGAAGGAACTTGTACCATAAGTCGTTAAAAATTACTTTACATATAGCTTAATATTTCCCTATTTATTTTTATTGGTCACAATTTCATACTTTTAAACCATAAAATGTCGACCAAACTAACATCTAAAACTTAATTTTGAGTTTAACACGATATTTTGCCGATCAAAAACAATGAAAAATTGTGTAAAAAAAAAAAAAACAATAAAGAGTCGAACCAAACTCAACCCGGCATATCTAAATGTGTCATGTGCCCTGTAATTACAAATTTTTTGATGAAGATTAGTTAGTGGTAAACAATAATAAAAACTTTGCACTAATAATATAGTAACTAAAAAAATTATCTTGCAATCAACTCAACTTTCCATTTTCAAACAAATTTTCTTTTGTCCTATAGCCTCCACTAAAAAAAAATCGATTAAGTTTCAATTTATTTTAGGATCCATTGCAAAAAACAATTGGATTTAAAAAATAGAGACGTAAGTGTCTTTCTTTGAAAATTCAATTTATGGTCTTATCAATCCAATTTATCCCTCCCCCGCAACTTATCACATTTGGTTTATGCAGGAAACATTTCACATCATGCCCACAAGAATATTAGCCTCTCATTCATGAACACAAAACTTCTATATATCTATTATTTTCCATAATTAAATCAAAGACTTTACCAATATATGTTGCGTAGGGTTACATTTTCTATAATCAGCTTTACAAAATCATACGGCTCTTAATTTGATAACCCTGCCCTGCATGAAATAAACTTAACCTTTATGGTCCGTATGGTCAGGATAGTGAGCAGAATATGATAATTATATTATATTTTGTTTTAATTTTTTGTTTGATGCAACAATGAGATATGATAAATTATTGTATTTTTTAATCCTATCCTATCACTTCTTTGTAGTTTATATCTTGAGTTTTTACTGGGTTAGAATTATCCTGTCAGCGAAACGATAAATGAATCTCTCTCTCTCTACCGTGTTCATATTTCAATCTTTATGTTTGTTGACATTGATTAAGAAAATCAAATATGCACCAATTGTTATCTTATTTATGTGCACCAAATATATAATAGGATAACTATCCTGTCACTATTCTATCCTGCTCTTATCCAACTTTTTATCTTATCCTATTTATATCTTACCATCGGACCCTTAATTTATATTATATATGATCTATACTATGGCCACATTGGAGATAGAGACATAGAGCTAGTCATCAATCAAGATAGAGAAGAAAATATTAGATTATATATAGTCATGTATGTATGTGACAACAGGTGTTAAGATTGAAAACCAAAATTAATTAAATACACGTGGTCAATTGCTTTGTGGATATATATAACTGATCTTTTCATTGTTATTTGTCAATATAGCTTTTCAACACTGCAAATGTATGGCCAATATTAGAGATATGAAAATTAAAGAGTAAATTTAATTTATTTAATCTTGATTTTCTATTTGTACTTCTTAAATACTAAAATATTTTACAAGACAAAAGTTATATCTTAAAAAATTGTTTTCTACGATATGTTCAATATTTACCTTTTGCAAATCGAACAGAATGGATGGTTCACAATCTTTTTCAAAGTACCAACGATATTTATATAACGTAAAATTGTTTCAATTGTTTTTTATCTGGTAATAAATTTAACATCTAGTGCGTAACTAGGACTAATCCCTCAAGTCAAATATAACTATATATATTATAGATAGTAAAGTTCACAAATAAAAAGTTTTAGAGAATTTATATAAATCAAGAAGAGATTAGAACATGTTATCGAAACACTATTAAGACGTTGCTTGTATAATTTTCAATTAATAAATTTCAAGTTTGCTGTATTTTTTATTTTATTATAATAATACAAGGCAAAGTGGATATAGTTGCAGCTGGCTAGTATACTATACCAAATAAGGATAGAATGAAAATTGTTAAATAGAGATAGTTGTTTGACAATTTGCATGAAATCTGTGAATGTTCAAAGTTCGATTCTTAATATTTCTTATCATCATTGTACATAATCCATTAATACTTAATAGAGCAACTTAGGCCATTTCTCTTTTCAATCCCAGAGGATCATGGAAGATGTTGCCAGCTCCGGCAACTTACCATTTAAAGTAACCGCCGTCGCTGCAGGGGAAGCACATACTCTCCTTCTCACCGGTAACCAACTCTCTATTTTGAGACCTTTTACTTTTTGTTACATTCAACATTTTAGTCCGTCCACGTCTAATCTACAATTTGATTCCTTCAATTTTCAAAATGTCTGATACTTTTTTCACCTGATGATATGATATGTAAGATGCTTATGTGGCGTCTGAGTTGATCAACTCAGTTGTCACACAAGCATCTCGTAATTTTATCATCAATTTATTCAACGCAAAATGCGTAGGTTGAATAAATTTGGAGATTTCAAAATCAAAGGAGTGAAATTATAAACGAAACAAAATAGAGAGACTAAACCTATATTTGAGTATTATTTTTTTTAGTAACTAAACTTATTATTGGAGGCATACTTGAATTAATGGAATTAGTTTTGTGTATGTGTCTTTGTGTTTATGAGTGTAGGAGATGGGCGTGTATATTCTTGGGGAAGAGGAACATTGGGAAGACTTGGTTTAGGTTCAGAACAAGACCAATTTTTTCCAGTTCAAGTAAAGTTTGGATCACAAGATTCTGTTAGAATAGTAGGAATTGCTGCTGGTGCATATCATAGTCTAGCTCTTGCAGATGATGGATCTGTTTGGTGCTGGGGTTACAATTTATGTATCCTTAATAATATGCTTAAAGTACCTAGGTTGAATTAAATCACAAAAGTGTCTTGCTATTCTAACTTTTATGCGTTTGATCTGCTAAAAAATAAAGGACTCAACATGACAACTTCAGTTGTACTGTGTTTGATTTTTAAACTGTTTATGAGACTGGAGGAACTGGGGGCCAATGGACTAGACAACAACTGAAGTTTTTATCCCCCACTGAACCACGACGAAACAAATTTTTGTCATTAGCACAAGTTGTCTAAAATACTAAACTAACATTTTGTCCACCAAATGTCGTAGAAGACAAAATCTATTCAATACCTTAAACTTTGTCTTGTTCTATTTTGTCCAATGCTTACATTTTATTTTATTGATCAAACGGAAAAGTTTGATCAACTATATATTAACTATTTTGTTTATGTAAATCCTTGACTATTGTATGGATGGTCAACTTGGTATCATCAATGGAGAGGATGTACACAACCCAAAATATACAGATGGATATTATTCTGTGGTCCCTTCCTTATTGAACAAGTTTCTTGAATTGCATCCCCCAGATTCTTCATCCTTATTGTTAGAAGAAGCAGGAGGGAAAACACCACTAAAGGTACAATATATAAAATACAAATATAATGTTTTTATTTATTTATTTATTATTAAGGTACTATTTAGTTTCACGTAGTAATCAATCCCGTTCATTGTTTTGAGATCAAATGGTTCATATTACACAATCAATTAATAAATTTCAAATGTTCTCAGACAATTGAGATTTGTAACTGCGTGACATAATTACAACAGAGAATCTATTTCCGCGTCCTAATAGTATTAATGTGCCTCACTAATGTGTTTTCATTTGTTGACTTTTTTCTACACAAGATAATTTCTATCAAAGCAGGAGGAATGATGTCACTATCTATTGACAATCTTGGTGCCCTATGGATGTGGGGAAACTGTCCTAATCAAAGTAAAGAAGGTATATTCTCAATAGTAAGCAATTTCACTCCAACACCAGTTTGGGATTTCCATGGTCACACAGTAGTAAAAGTTGCATGTGGAAATGAACACATTATAGCACTAGTTAGTGTTGGAGAATCATACAATGGTGAAAATGATGATCTCATTTGTTACTCTTGGGGTACAAACAATCATGGTCAATTAGGTTTAGGTGATAAAGAAAATAGACCAAATCCAGAAATTATAAAAACATTTGATCAAAATTCTCATTGGTCAATTTATGAAATAGCATGTGGTGCTTTTCACACTGCTTTGTTAACTCATAGAAAAAGGCCTAATGATGATACATTAGAGAGTGTATGTTGGACATTTGGTCTTGGTGAAAATGGACAACTTGGTCATGGAACAACTCAAAGTTCATTAATTCCTGAACTTGTTCAAGAATTGCCACAATTTGTAAACCTTGTTTCTATTGATTGTGGTTTGTTTCATACTTGTGTTGTTTCGTCCGATGGAGATGTTTGGTCGTGGGGAATGGAGAAGGGTCTTGGTTTATATCCAGATGCGCGAGTTGTTGGTGAATATTCTAGCGACGCTCTTTCTCCGCTTGTGGTAAGTAATCCTTATGAGACTAAATTTTTGGAACCAGTTCAAGTTGCGTGTGGTGCGGCTCATACCGTTATTGTTGCTCAAGAGGGATATAGAATTTGGTCTTTGGGAAGAGGAAGAAGTGGTGTTCTTGGAGATGGTAAGGTAATTGATTGTTACACTCCTACTTTAGTGTTATGGCCTCCATTGATGGAAGATTTTCATTTCAAACAAGAGGAACCGTCGAGTTGTCGCGAACAAGACGAGGGAAAAGAAAATGACTGGAAAGAGTAGCAGAAACCATATGAGAAATTATCAACAATAGTATATACTTCATGAATTTATCTTTGCAAAACCTTTTGATGAACAAGATATACGTGTTTCATTTAAAAGTAAAGAGTAAAGCATTCTTATCAAAGTATACCAAATATAAGTCAATAAGCCAATAAGCTATTTGTGGCCTAATTATTTGTTGTATATCAGCTTTTCCACTATATCTGTGAGAGTATTTACTAGCCTCTATTAGCTGATTGAGTTATGTACAGAAGTTGAGTATAAAATAGTGTACAATTTTTTATGTAAGAAAAGTGTGGTATTATATGTTACTATGCTGTTGCATGTATTCATGCTTCTTTATTATTAACAGGGCACAAACCAACTAAAGTGCATGCTTGATTTCATTGGGAGAGCTAAATGTGATCTTGAAGAATTAAAATTGATTATAACTTATGCTATGATTTGTACACTTAAAATAACTTCAAAATTTTGTGGGGTGGCATTAGTTAACATTTTTGAAGCTATTAGAGCAATCAACAAAAAAATTAATCGGATGATTAAATTACTTTTTGTGAGTTCAGATTGTCACATAATAGTAAAATCTAAAGAGCATCTCCGACGGAAGTGCTTTCATCTTGGTCCCGCCAGCATGACACAATTAAAATTCCAATTTTTCCTTTTTTCTTTGATTGGGGTTCGCCAGTGTGCAAACACATTACTTCAGGAAGTGCCGTTCTTGAATGTTGCTTTACTGACACAGTCCAATATAATAATAGTTGGATATTGTTGTTTTCTTGATATTGTTATGGCATATAATAAAACTTCAAGAGTTATCTTTGGCGAAGCAGCGCCCACACTTTGCTGAGCCTAACTTACCCCCTCAAGCACTGAGTTCTATTAGGCTGGCTCTAGCCACAAATCTTGGTCGTGCTATACTCGACGAATAGGCTTACCAGATGGTTGAATAGCAATGTCATTCAACATCAAGCGTTGGCGTCCATCAAGTGGAAGGGGCTGCTTGTAAATTGCTATGCTCTAATGGGTATCACATGTTGTAAATTTTTTATGGACATTGGACAGTTTTCTCGGCTTGCGTAGGTTGAGCTTTGAGCTTTTTTTGTTGACAATTTCTATTTATCTTTTGAGGAATGGCAATCATGTATTAGCTAGATTTAAATCGACTCTAATGTTATATCTTCATTTTAACAATTCCTTAATAAATTTTCTTTGAAATTTTTGGTGCTTACTCAATTACAAATAAACCTTAGTTTAACATGAAAAACTAGTTTTAAAAAATTAGTATGAAAAATTTATATAGTCTTTTATTTATTAATGCTCTAGTTAGTATCTGCAGTGTTATTTACTAGTAATTTATTTTTGTTACAGTAGAACCAAATAAGCTGCACTCTGACATGTATAACACATGACTTCTTTTACTAAACGTTCATTGTGTTTGGGAATTGTTGGATATATTAATCACACCGTGACAATAATTACCTTCACAAGTTCAGTTTTATAATGTTACTGTAGTATTATTTGTAAATAATTACCTTCACAAGTACTATTGCTTATTCTAGTAAATTTCATTAACTAGTGTGATACCCGTGCCAAGCACGGGAAAATAAATAAATATAATTTATGTATAATAGAAATAATTTAAATAAAATTTATGGTCAATAAAATAACAACTAATTAACTCATGATCAAATTTATGGTAAATTTTTAGAAAATCAATAAACTCATACATACAATATTCGAAGTAATAACGACAGTTTCGTGCTACACGGACTTAAACATATCTCAGTGCACATTCGCTAAACATATATACGAACAAAGTATTAGAAAATGTTATAATGACATAAACTAAAGATCTAAACAACATATAAAATAATGTTATGGATTGAGTTTATGGTTTGCCGTTTGGGGTTTCAAATACAAGGTTTGAGGATAGTTTGGAGTTTCGTTGTTAGGGTTTGGCGTTTGCGGGTTTGAGTTTGAAATTTAGGGGTTTGAGTTTTATGGTTTAGGGTTTATGGTTAATGTTTTAGGGTTGGAATTTAGGGTTTGGGGATAGTTTGGGATTTCGTTGTTAGGGATTGGCGTTTGGGGGCTTAACAATTTAGCTTTGGGGATAGTTTAGGGTTTATTGTTTAGGGGGTTTAGGGTTTGAAATTTAGGGGGTTTGAGTTTGAAATTTAAGGTTTGAGTTTTATGGTTAGTGATTTAAGGTTTGACGTTTGGAGGTTTAACACCAAACCCTAAATTCAAAACCCTAAACCACTGAGTTTTATGGATAGTGGTTTAAGGTTTTGAATTTAGGGTTTGATGATAGTTTAAGGACTCGTTGTTAGGGTTTGGCGTTTGGGGGTTTAACCATTTAGGGTTTGGGGATAGTTTGGGGTTTCATTGTAAGGGTTTGCCGTTTGGAGGTTTAACCTTCAAACACTAAATACAAAACCCTAGACCATTGAGTTTTACAGTTAGTGGGGTTTGGAATTTAGGGTTTGATGATAGTTTGGGGTATCGTTGTTAGGGTTTGGCATTTGGGGTTTGAGTTTTATGGTTTGTGGTTTAGGGTTTGACGTTTGGAGGTTTAACCCCAAACCCTAAACCACTGAGTTTTGTGGTTAGTGGTTTAGGGTTTTATGATAGTTTGGGGTTTCGTTGTTAGGGTTTGGCATTTGGGGGTTTAACCAATTAGAGTTTGGGATTTCATTGTAAGGGTTTGACGTTTGGAGGTTGAACCCCCAAACCCTAAATTCAAAACCCTATACCACTAAGTTTTATGGTTAGTGGTTTAGTGTTTGGAAACCCTAAATTCACAACCCTAAACCACTAAGTTTTATTGTTAGTGGTTTATGGTTTGAAATTTAGGGTTTGATGATAGTTTGGGGTTTTGTTGTTAGGGTTTGGCGTTTGGGGTTTAACAATTTAGGTTTGGGGTTTCGTTGTTAGGGTTTGGCGTTTGGGGGTTGAGTTTGAAATTTAGGGTTTAAGGTTTATGGTTAGTGGTTTAGGGTTTGACGTTTGGCGGTTTAACCCTAAACTCCAATTTAGAGTTTTCGGATAATTTGGTGTTTCGTTGTTAGGGTTTGGCATTTAGGGTTTTGAGTTTGAAATTTTAGGTTTGAGGTTAAACCCCCAAATGTCTAACCCTAACCCGAAACCCCAAACTATCCCCAAACTTTAAATTGTTAAACCCCCAAACTGCAAACCCTAACAACGAAACCCCAAACTATCATCAAACCCTAAATTCTAAACCCTGAACTACTAACCATAAAACTCAATTTCAAACTCAAACCCCCAAACGCCAAACCCTAACTACGAAACCCCAAACTATCCCCAAACCTAAATTGTTAAACCCTAAACGCCAAACCCTAACAACGAAACCCCAAACTATCTTCAAACCATAAATTCATATCCCTAAACCACTAACCATAAAACTCAAACCCTAAATTTCAAACTTCAAATACCAAATCTTAAACCACAAACTCTAATGCATAAATGTCATACTACAAACACTAAACTCAAACCTCAAACACTAAATCTAAAAACCAAATTCCAAGCCGCAAACCCTAAACACTCAAACCCAAACTCTAAAAACCTAAACTCGAGAACCTAAAACCAAACACCAAAACAACATAATTGATACCTTAAACCCAAAATCGTAAACCCAAATACTAAACCAATAGACTCTAAACTCTAAAATTTAAACTCTTAATCAATGGTTTATTAATATTTTTATATCACTATTACAAAAATAATATTTTCGATTTTGATGAAATTAGTTTTTTATGAAATTACTAATAGTTTTGAAATTCGTTTTTCTATTTTTTTAATATAGTAATAGTTTTTTCAATCCTTTTAAATAATAAAGAATGAATTTCGAATTTTTTTAACAATGATTTTTTATTTGGTATTTTAACACTGATTTTTTTTTCAATCCCTTTTTTATTAATATTGCCTTTTTCATAATATTTAAATTTGTACACAATACTAATGAAATTTTTGATTTTTTTAATACATAAAAATTAAATTACTGTTACAAAATAAATAATTTTTAAAATTTATTGTGTAATCAAAATTATAAATTATTTTAATTATTTATAATTAAAAATTAAAAATTTTTGATTTTATATTACTGTTTCAAAATAAATTGATTTTTATGAAATTGATTTTTTTTTATGAAATTACTAATAATTTTAAAATTAGTTTTTTGAGTTTTTTATTATACTAATAGTTTTGAAATTAGTTTTTTTTAGATTTTCTTATTAATATTTATATGTTTATCATTTAAAATTAAAGTAATATATATATATATATATATATAATTGTTATAAATATTTTCTTATTACTTGCACAATATTAAAGGAAAGAATGTGATCTATTAATGTTACAGATGTTGTAAAAAAAATGATTTTTCTACGAAAAAAATGACTTTTTTATTCTAAGGCGAAATAAAATTAAAGGAAAGAATATATTCTTACTACTTATTACTTGCAAAATATGATTTTTATTACTTGCACAACACAATATTAAAGGAAATTATATGACTTTTTGACAAAACTGAAATGCTTTTTGACACTTAAGCTTTGAAGTACGGAGTTGTCTTTGTTTTTTAGAGTGTGTACTCAAACTACTGCATCTTTGTCTAGTATCACAAGGTTTGTGATTGATTAGGAGGTGAGATGGGATCTCAGACTTAGGAGTTCCTAGGTTGTAGTTGCACAAGATAGTGTCTAAGTCTTAAGGTGTAAACGGGTGTGTTTAGCTTAGGATTAGAACTATCATAGTGGACTTCTCTCCTGGATTGGTATCCCCCAGACTAAGGCTTGTTTAAGCGCTGAACTGGGTTAACAAACAAACCGTGTCATTTACTTTCTGTTAAGTTTAATCTCTTTATTGATTGTACCGCTCAGTGAATGTTCCAACATCGTATGCAACATCCCAAGTGTTGGAACATTACATAGCACATCCTTTACCTACGTGCCGGAATTTCAAAAAGTCTTTGGCTTAGCAGGCGCAACGGTTGATTCAGAAACGGGTGCTTTAGAGTCATCAGAGATGTCAAGAAACTTCCAAGGAATATTGAAATTAGTCATGTCGAAAGGGAAGAAGCAGATAATTTCATATATATTATTTATATGTCAAGTTTCTAAATTTATTTTCGTATAATCTAAAGTATGATTTATAAAATATATTAATTTGTATAATGTGTCAAAAAAAATTAATTTTTGTAAATTATTTCTATTTCAAATATGGGAGGATATATATGAAAAAATTTTAATATTATTTTAAATTTTAATTCATATACGCAAAATAATAGCTTACCCTAGAAGTTTGGTAAATAAGGAAATGATCATCATACAGTATAAATGCTATTGGAATACACACATGATTTTAAAATTAAAAAAGATTTGTTGCAATCTGATCATAAAGACTAAGTTTTGAATGCACCATATAATTGAAAAATACAAATTTATCCTTACAAAAATGTGAAATTCTGGTGGCAAGTGTCAGATGTGTAGTACGATGTGTACACTTTAGGAATCGTACGATGTGTAGCCTAATGTGTCAACATCGTGAACAACTGAACTTGATGAACAAGTAAACAATATAAAGTGCAGGAAACAAAAGAACACGTGAGTTTGTTAACCCAGTTCGGCACTTATAACAAGCCCTATTCTGGAGGATACCAATCCAGGGATGAATCCACTATGGTAGTATCAATTCAAAGCTAAACTCCCCCGTTTACAACTTCTCACTTAATCACTACCCGTGCTAATTCTACCTAGGAACTCCTAGATATGAGAACCTCTGCTCACTCCCCCTCAACCTTACCCAGTAAGGATTTAATAACAAACTCAGTTTGGAGACACACTCCTAGAAAACTATGCACTCGTACCTAAAGGCTTTGAGTGTTGCACACTCTAACTCCTTGCTTCAAAGCTTTGGAGAAAGAATACTAGAGATTACAACTCTATCAAACTCAGTCCTTACTTGTATCAAAATTATGATTCAAGTGAAGGCTCACAAATACCAATGAACAGACTAAGACCTAAGACTCGATATCTTCAACTCTTGGCTTCGTACTTCATTATGTCTTCAGTCTTCCTTTATATAGAACAAGTTTCATGGGCTTGGATCTTCAATGTTGACAGCTGGCCTTTGTTAATTCTCCATGAGATTTATTTGATCATAATCTTTTAATTGTTTGTTTCAAATCTTTTTGATCAAAGTCGGCCAATAAAATAAAACAGAACCATGAAAGATTATCTTGTTCCTTGGCGCGCAAGCTGGCACGATATACTTGAAAAACAAATCTTTTTCAAAAGATCGCGTTTAAATAAATAAAGGCGCGTCCAGTAGGGCGTCCAGATGTGAACCCTGATGTGCCACACATCATGCTCCACATCATGGAATCAGGCTTATTTTACCAAATGAAGCCAACACCCTAAAAGGTCTCAACAATCTCCCCCTTTGGCAAATTTTGGGCTAAAATAATCTTTGAGTCACCCAACTAAACTTGGAGAGATGTATAGGCACATCAGAGGCATGCAGCAGCGGATCAGAGCCTCACAAACGAAGAGAGAATTAAACTCTCACAAGATAGGAAAGTAAATTTCCAAAGACTGAGAAAAATAAATTCTCAGACACATACAAGCATGAGATTCCATGCACACATAAGGGAGGGTAGCAAACCCAGTAATAGTCTACTCCCCTTTGAACTAGAGCACTTTCCATGTACTCCCCCTAAATCTCATATTCCCTATAGGCTTCTTCAGAATGCATGACCTAGAGAAAATAGAGAAGTTTTAAACTTGGCTTCTTAAGAATGCATGACCAAGTTAAAACTCACAGATGTGTCAAACATCACACAAAATAGCAACTTCTACAGGCTTCTTAAGAATGCATCACCATGTAGAAATCATACAAATGGATCAACCATTACACAAATTAACATCTTCAATTGGACTTCTTAAGAATGCATCACCCAGTTGAAAACGTACAGATTAAGTCTTCAGAAAAACATGCTTTAGAAAACTAATTCTTCAAAAAGTTGTTGAGAAAACATTTGAAGAAAAATAAGCATGTATGCCAAATGTGTAGTCAGATGTGCCACACATCACAATTTGCTGCAGTTAAGACTTCAAAGTTGTTCATTTTAATTTTTACTCCCCCTTTTTAGCCATAAATTATGACAAACATACTGAGAGTAAGTAACACACCATAGAATGCAGATAGCATGAGATGTAGAGATGATGGTGCATGAACAGAAAAAGGCACTCAGGCCGTTAATAGTGCAGCAAGTACAGAACAGGCACACAAAGGTGCATCAGAAATCCAGGGCATAGCCCACAAAATACAAGCAAAAACAAGGAAATACTGAGTACAGGGAAATATTAATGAATTACAATAATTCAAATATCCTGGCTCCCATCAGTTTCCTCAGCTTCAGAGTCATTGGGCTCCTCCTCCTCCAATTCCTCATCCTCAGCCATTGTTTGCTCATCCTCAAGCTCCAGTCCAGTAATGACTGCCTCCAGCTTGGCCTTCTTCTCATCCAGAGCCTTGCAAGTCTCCTTTAAAGCAGCAATCATGTCTGTCCTAGACATAGCATTGTTTGAGCTGGATGTGCCCACATCAGGAGTCACATCAGACTGCTTGAGACTAAAAGAAATAGCAGACTCTCTTCTGCAAGACAAATCATCCTTGCCCAGAACATCAGGTCTCTGGCTCAATATGATTCCACACAGTAGGGAAGGAAATGCAATGGGTAGTTTGACAGCTAGGGTTTTGGCATGTTTGATAGTCTGATCAAAAATATAGGTACCAAAATCAAAATTAGATTTGCTACCAATAGTATATATGAACCTAGCCAAACCTGTAGCCACATCACAGTTGTGTGTGGTAGGCACCCAGTTAGCAGCAGCAATCCTGTTCAGGATGTTGTAGATTGGTGTGAGCTTGCTTGCTTGCAGTTTCCCTTTCTTAGGCCAAGTCTTGACCTTTCCAGCTGTGATGGCCTTGATTATGTAGTTGTCATTTGCCTCCATCTCAGCAAAGGGCTCCTCACTTCTGCCCAGATACTTGTTGATAACAGTGGGAGAGAAGTGAATTTCTTTACCTCTCACAAAAACAGTTTGGTATTCCTTGTCCAAAGGATTGTCACAACCAGCAGGGATGTTTACCAAAAACTCTTTGACTACCTTCTCATAGCAGTCACTCAGTCCAGTAACAGTCTTCATCAAGCCAGCACGCTTGATCAACCTCATAACTTCCTTGCACTGCAAGGCTTCAGCACTGAGCTCCCTCTCCAGAGCTAACCTTCTATGAGCAATGTACTTCCATTTACCAGCATGTGCAGGGTTGTGGAAGGAAATCAAATCAACTGGGATGTCAGGAATTCCCTGAGGAATTTTCTTCTTCCCATAGCTCTTCTTCACAGCAGACTCAATGTGAATCACATCAAGCTCCACATTGCGTTCCTTAGCAGATTCTTCCTCAGACTCACTGATGTGAGCTACATCCTGCTCCACATCGTACTCTGAGTCACTTGTAGGTGGCTCTTTTCTTTTCTGAGTCTTCTTCTTTGCAGGTGGAACCACAGCTTTACTAAATCCCTTCTTGGGACCATACATGACTTGCCTCTTAACAGGCTTCTTCTTCTCCTTAGTAGCAGCAGGAGAAATCTCAACAACAGCAGGACCTTTACCACTTCTAGTCCTTTTTGCAATACTATCCTCAGTAAGCTTCTTCAAGGG
This sequence comes from Trifolium fragiferum, assembly GCA_954870985.1. NCBI lineage: Eukaryota > Viridiplantae > Streptophyta > Magnoliopsida > Fabales > Fabaceae > Trifolium > Trifolium fragiferum. The sequence goes on from OX940796.1 coordinate 10,018,269, forward strand.
GATGTCAGAATTGTAGCCTTCTACATCCACAACAACTATATCTCCATCAGCATCCTTGTCAGAAGGATTGGAGTCTTCATGATCTGAACCTTCAACAGTTTCTTTACCCTTGTCAGACTGGGTATTATCTTTAGGTTCCTCAACCTCAGCAGGTTGATCTTTTTTAACAAATTCCTGTTCAGGAGAATCAGGAATGACAGCAGGTTCTTCAACAGCAGCAGTCTCTTCTTCAGCAGGAGACTCTTCTTCACCTTGTGGCAATGATGTGCCAACATCTGCCGCAACATTAGGTTCTTGCAGGGCCTGGAGCACAGAATCAATGATCTTCTGAGTCAAGGGATGTCTTTGACTCTCAGGGATCTTTACAGCAGCCTTCTCAGGGTTAGGGTTTGAAGAACCTACACCCATAGATGCTTCAGCATTTGCATCACCAGATTTTGCAGGAAGAGGTTCAACATGCAGACTTTCCATGGTGTGAACCCTCTTTGATGAGCCAATCTTTGGCTTCTTGCTTTTCTTCTTCTTCTTCTTGGATTTTTCTGTGGAAGGAGAAGGAACAACATCTTCCTCTGCAGCAATGGGGGTTGATTCCCTTCTTGATCGTTTTGACTTCTTCTTCTTTGATCCAGATGGCTTGATCATAGAAACAGGAGTGGCATTAACGATCATGTCACTTTGAACTTCTTCAGGATGCGGGGAATTAGGTTTTGATGATGATGGAGGAGTCGTGAATTTGGTTGAAGGAGATGTTTTGGTTGCAGTAGACATGATGATGATGATGGTGATTTGGTATGAAGATTTTCAAAGAAAATAGCAGAGAGATGAACAAAGGGTTTGAGAGTGATCAAGAAAATTTTTGGTCGTTTGAGTGGTTGAGAAACGAATGTGGTGATCAATGTGGTAGGCAATAAGAAAATCTTGAGTAAACGGATTTCTTGGAGTTTTGATCGTGAAATAGCCGTTGGAAATATTTTGTAATGATTGCCTTTGGATTGCGTGCAACTATGGATGGAGGGAAAAACAGGTAGCCGTTGCACGCCTAAATAGCTATTATGGCTATTGATCATCAAAGAGGCAAATACCAAGTTTGCCCCTTAACACCTCAAACCTATTTGCATCTAAAGCCTTAGTGAAAATATCTGCCAGTTGATTCTCTGTGGCAACATGCTCTAGAGTCACAATATTGTCTTCAACAAGATCTCTAATAAAATGGTGACGTATATCAATGTGCTTTGTCCTACTATGTTGGATAGGATTTTTGGAAATATTTATAGCACTTAGATTGTCACAGTATAATGTGAGCACATCTTGCTGCACATTGTACTCACCCAACATCTGCTTCATCCAAAGTAGCTGAGAACAACTACTTCCTGCTGCAATATACTCAGCCTCAGCTGTAGAAAGAGAAACACAATTTTGTTTCTTGCTGAACCATGATATAAGGTTGCTTCCCAAAAAGAAACATCCACCAGAAGTGCTTTTCCTGTCATCAGCACTACCTGCCCAGTCAGCATCACAATAACCCAACAATCTTGTGTCTTCACCATGAGAGTAGAGAATTCCATAATCACTTGTACCACTGACATACTTAAGAATCCTTTTGACTTGATTCAGATGACTCATCTTGGGCTCAGCTTGGTACCTAGCACACACACCAACAGCAAAGCTAATATCAGGTCTACTTGCAGTGAGATAAAGTAGACTGCCAATCATGCTTCTGTATAGACTTTGATCAACACTGACACCATGCTCATCTTTAGAAAGTTTGAGATGGGTTGCTGCAGGAGTTCTTTTGTGATTTGCATTCTCCATTCCAAATTTCTTCACAATGTTCTTGGCATACTTGCTTTGGGAGATGAAAATTGTATCTTCCATCTGTTTGACTTGCAGACCAAGAAAGTAGGTAAGTTCACCTACAAGGCTCATCTCAAATTCAGACTGCATCTGATTCACAAACATCTTGACCATTGGATCAGACATTCCTCCAAACACAATGTCATCTACATAGATTTGTGCAATCATGAACTTGCCCTTTTCTTCTCTGACAAACAAGGTTTTGTCTGTTTCTCCTTTTCTATAACCTTGCTGCACAAGAAATTTGGTTAGCCTCTCATACCATGCCCTAGGAGCTTGCTTTAATCCATATAATGCCTTCTTCAATCTGTAGACACGATCTGGATAATTTGGATCAACAAATCCCTTGGGCTGCTCCACATAAACTTCCTCATTCAAGTAGCCATTGAGGAAAGCACTCTTCACATCCATCTGGAATAGCTTGAATTTCAAGATACATGCTACTCCCAAAAGTAACCTTATGGACTCGAGACGTGCCACAGGAGCAAATGTTTCATCAAAGTCTACTCCTTCAATCTGAGAGTAACCTTGAGCCACAAGCCTAGCCTTGTTTCTAGTCACAACACCACTTTCATCAGATTTATTCCTATAAACCCATTTAGTACCAATGATGTTGACTCCTTCAGGTCTAGGAACTAAATCCCACACTTCATTCCTCTTGAACTGGTTCAGCTCCTCTTGCATAGCTCCAATCCAAAACTCATCTGTCAAGGCTTCTTTCACATTCTTTGGTTCTACCTTTGACACAAAACAAGCATTGGATACAACCTCTCTTGACCTTGTCATAACCCCTGACTCAGGATTCCCTATTATGAGTTCTTTTGGATGATTCTTTTGAACTCTAACAGAGGGACCCTTGTTCACTGGAGTCACATCTTCTTGCTGATCATTCTTCTCAGGAATCTCTATAACTTCAGAGTCTTCAGGCAGGGGGTGAGATGTGTCCACATCAGGATCAACATCAGGTACATTGTCTGAATAGTCATCTATGACAACATTGATGGATTCCATCATAGTTCTTGTTCTGTTGTTGAAGACTCTATAGGCTCTGCTGGTTATGGAATAGCCTAGAAAGATTCCTTCATCACTCTTGGGATCCATCTTCCTCCTTTGCTCTCTGTCAGCTAAGATATAGCACTTGCTACCAAAGACATGGAAGTGTTTGACAGTTGGTTTTCTTCCTTTCCATATCTCATACAGTGTGGTTGAGGTACCTTTTCTCAGAGTCACCCTGTTGTGTACATAGCATGCAGTATTCATGGCCTCTGCCCAAAAGTAATAAGGTAGCTTCTTGGCATGTAGCATAACTCTTGCAGCCTCTTGCAAGGTTCTGTTCTTCCTCTCAACTACACCATTTTGTTGGGGTGTGATTGGTGAGGAGAACTCATGCCCAATTCCTTCATTAGCACAAAACTCAGAGAATCTTGAATTTTCAAACTCTTTCCCATGATCACTTCTGATTCTAACAATGCCACTATCCTTCTCTCTTTGTAGTCTAAGGCATAGTTCTTTGAATGCATCAAAAGTGTCAGACTTCTCTCTGATGAAGCTAACCCAAGTGAACCTTGAGAAATCATCTACAACCACAAAGGCATATCTTTTACCACCAATACTTTCTACCTGCATTGGTCCCATCAAGTCCATATGTAGCAGTTCAAGAACTCTGGATGTCACCTGATGTTGTAACATTGGGTGTGACATCTGAACCTGCTTTCCAACTTGACATTCACCACATATATTGCCTTCAACAATCTTAAGCTTTGGTAGACCTCTAATAGCTTCCTTGGACACAATCTTCTTCATTCCCTTCAGATTCAAATGGCCAAGTCTTTGGTGCCAAAGCTTTACTTCTTCTTCCTGACTTATCAAACATATAGTGGAGTGAGTTGTTTCATCAGGAATCCATAGATAGCAGTTGTCTCTTGACCTAGATCCTCTCATTAACAATTCTCCTTTGTCAGAAGTAATAAGACATTCATTCTTTGTGAAGTTGACTTTGAGACCTTGATCACACAATTGGCTTATGCTGATAAGATTAGCCTTCAAGCCTTTAACAAGTAGCACATCATCTAGGTCAGGTAAGCTTTTGCTGCTGAGTTTACCACTGCCCTTGATTTCACCTTTTGCTCCATCACCAAAGGTTACAAAGCTTGTTGTATGAGGCTTGATATTAGTGAGAAATTTCTCAACACCAGTCATATGCCTAGAACAACCACTATCAAAATACCAATCATTACTAGAAGATGCTCTAAGAGAAGTGTGAGCAATATGTGCAGTTTCAGAAACTTTAGGCTTCCACATCTTCTTAGGAGTGACCCTTACTGTTTTGGCTTGCACCTGAGGCCTTTTCTTGGGATACCCATAGAGTTTGTAACAGAAGGGCTTGATGTGACCATTCTTCCCACAGTAGTGACATCTCCAAGCATTAAACTTCTCTTTGCCATCAGGTCTCTGATGTGGAGTGTGATGTGTCCACATTCTGCCAGGGTCAGGTTTCTTCTGAGCAGGAACAAACTTAGTATTTGTCTTCTTGCTGTGATGTTTGTTCTTAAATCCTACACCAGATGAGTCACCAGCATGCTTTCCTACTTTCAAAATTTCATCAAGCATGTTGGTTCCAGGATTGAGCATCTTTACAGACTTGGTCATATTTTTCAAGTTGGTTGACAGTAACTTGACTTCACTTTCAAGACTAGCAACTTGACTCTGTAGTTGACCCTTCTCTGTCTCCAGTTGACTGATGATTTCCTTCTGCTCTTCATTGACCTTGTACAGTTCCTCACTCTTGATAAATAGCTTTTTATGGACTGAGGCTAGTTCATCAAAGGTGAGTTCTTCATCATCAGATTCGACATCAGTATTATCCACCCCAGTCATGGCACTAACATGATTAGCAGCAACATTCTCTGAGTCAGTGTCAGAGTCTTCGTCAGACCATGATACAGTTAGGCCTTTCTTCTGCTTCTTCAGATATGTTCCACATTCTGATCTTATATGACCAAAGCCTTCACATTCATGACATTGAACACCCTTGTTCTGAGCTGACTTATCATCAGTTTTAGTTTTTGTTGAAGTGTTACCTATTTTACTGTTGTCAGTCTGGATGTTCCTCACATTCCTCCTTGGTCTTCTGTCCACCCTCCTTTGAAGCTTGTTGAATTGTCTTCCCAACATGGCTAAGTCCTTTGAGAGGTCATCATCTGATTCATCAGCTTCTTCCTCTTCACCAGCACAAGATACAAAAGCTATGCCTTTTCCTTTCTTCTCAGTTGGCTCACTAAAGTTCATCTCAAAAGTTTGGAGCGAGCTCACAAGTTCTTCAAGTTTCATACTTGGGATGTCTTGAGCTTCTTCAATAGCTGTGATTTTCATGTTAAATCTCTTGGGTAGAGACCTAAGCATCTTTCTCACAAGCTTTTCTTCAGACAATTTCTCACCTAGAGCCTCAAAGGAATTGTCCACCTCAAGCAAATTCATGTGAAAGTCATGAATTGATTCTTCTTCTTTCATTCTGAGGTTTTCAAACTTAGTGTTGAGAAGTTGGATTCTTGAGCTTTTTACCTTGGCATTGCCTTCATGAGTGGTTCTGAGTATCTCCCAGGCATTCTTTGCAACAGTACACTGCTTGATTAATCTGAACATGTTCTTGTCCACTCCATTGAATAAAGCATTCAAAGCTTTGGAGTTTCCAAGTGATGCAGTGTCTTCTGCAGCTGACCACTCTTCCTCTGGCTTGAGTACACCAGTGTCAACACCATTAGCATCCAAGATTTTGGGATGCTCCCAGCCTTTGAGCACAGCTTTCCAAGTTCTGCTGTCAAGTGACTTTAGGAAGGCAATCATCCTTGGCTTCCAGTAGTCATAGTTGGTTCCATCCAGGAGGGGTGGTTTGTTGACCGTTGTTCCATCCTTGTCCATGTTTCCAGAAAGTAACTTCCCTGGAGCTCACCCTCAAACAGGCAGGGTGCCTGCTCTGATGCCAATTGAAATTCTGGTGGCAAGTGTCAGATGTGTAGTACGATGTGTACACTTTAGGAATCGTACGATGTGTAGCCTAATGTGTCAACATCGTGAACAACTGAACTTGATGAACAAGTAAACAATATAAAGTGCAGGAAACAAAAGAACACGTGAGTTTGTTAACCCAGTTCGGCACTTATAACAAGCCCTATTCTGGAGGATACCAATCCAGGGATGAATCCACTATGGTAGTATCAATTCAAAGCTAAACTCCCCCGTTTACAACTTCTCACTTAATCACTACCCGTGCTAATTCTACCTAGGAACTCCTAGATATGAGAACCTCTGCTCACTCCCCCTCAACCTTACCCAGTAAGGATTTAATAACAAACTCAGTTTGGAGACACACTCCTAGAAAACTATGCACTCGTACCTAAAGGCTTTGAGTGTTGCACACTCTAACTCCTTGCTTCAAAGCTTTGGAGAAAGAATACTAGAGATTACAACTCTATCAAACTCAGTCCTTACTTGTATCAAAATTATGATTCAAGTGAAGGCTCACAAATACCAATGAACAGACTAAGACCTAAGACTCGATATCTTCAACTCTTGGCTTCGTACTTCATTATGTCTTCAGTCTTCCTTTATATAGAACAAGTTTCATGGGCTTGGATCTTCAATGTTGACAGCTGGCCTTTGTTAATTCTCCATGAGATTTATTTGATCATAATCTTTTAATTGTTTGTTTCAAATCTTTTTGATCAAAGTCGGCCAATAAAATAAAACAGAACCATGAAAGATTATCTTGTTCCTTGGCGCGCAAGCTGGCACGATATACTTGAAAAACAAATCTTTTTCAAAAGATCGCGTTTAAATAAATAAAGGCGCGTCCAGTAGGGCGTCCAGATGTGAACCCTGATGTGCCACACATCATGCTCCACATCATGGAATCAGGCTTATTTTACCAAATGAAGCCAACACCCTAAAAGGTCTCAACAAAATGTGTATATAAATGACATTTGGGTGAACAATGCAAATCACAATGTTTCTTACGCTTATATTCTCTACCACCATTTCTTTCTATGTTATGCACATAAGCTAATGTGTTTCTTTACTCATTTGTCTATCTCATTGCTCATGTCTGTATATATAGTTTCTCATTTTTCATTCTTGCATTTTCATGTGTTTTCCAACTAAAAAACACATTTACTTTGTTTCACATGCATATACATACATATTGTGTGTTTTTAAATTTTAACGCAAGGAGATTCAACACTTTATATTAATTTACTTTTGTTTTTGATCTAATTGATAGTTTTTAATGTTTTTTATTTCAGGGGTTCCATGGAGTACATGCACTTCAAGCCATTTAACTTCAACAATATATTGTATTTATATTTATATATCAAGATGTAGGAGTCAGTCATCTTTATTGATTAAAATAGTTTTGAAATTATTTTTACTGCTTTTCATTTGATATTATTGTTTATATATGTTATTCGTATATAACATGTGAATATATAATATAGCTTAGAAATATTTGAAATTATTTTTACTGCTTTTCATTCGATATTATTATTTATATATGTTATTCGTATATAACATGTGAATATATAATATAGCTTAGAAATATTTGAAATTTTAGATCAGTTCAATCTTGTCCTTCACATTTTCATCAAGCTCGTGCGCATATAATAGTTAGAGCTTTATGACAACGATAACACTTAATTTTATTATTTTTTGTAAAATATTTTGTGCTATAAAAATATTTTACCCAATTAGATAAAAAGTGTAAAAAAAATCCAAGACAATAAAATGTGTGAAATAAGTCGACTTTTTTATAAACCGAAGTAAATATTATAAGTGTATGGAATAAAATGACTTTTGTAAATTTTAGAATAAAGGAAAAACTGTTACTATTTTGTAATAAAAAGTTAGATTTTATTTATTTCCTTATTATTCCTTCCCTTTTTATCAAAAGTTATTGAATATGAGATTTGCTTAAATTGGGGAGTGGTTATGGTGCATAAGCTTTTTCCTTATGCACCGTGCATAAATAATGAAAATTTCTTAATGCACCCCCCAAATTTCTTAGCACACCCCCCGAATTTCTAGCGCACCCTCCAGATTTCTAGTGTACCCCCCTAAAAATTTCGGGGTGCGCTAAGCAATCTGGGGGGTGCACTAGAAATTTGGGGGGTGCGCTAAGCAATTTTCGGTATTTATGCACGGTACATAAATATGGCTTATACACCATAACTTGTGCCCTCAAATTGATACTCTTGAAAAATCACCTAATGACGCAAAATGTGTTTAGTAGTATTTTGTTTTTTGTTTTTGGAATATCTTTTAGTTGTAATATATATACTCATTATGAATTTGGATGATTTTAAATTAAATAGTAATTGTTGCCAAAAAAATTAAATATGGTAATTATTTAACAAATTTAATAAAATTACGTTACTTGTTAGCGGGGGCTTGGGGTTCCGAGTTTTGGCAGCCCGTTATGGGGTGAAGCAGTGCAGGTTGAGGGAGGGAGGATTGGGTTTGCGTGGTGGCGGGAGATTGTGAGGATCAGAGATGGAGTAGGAGGGCTTAGGGACGGTTGGTTTGGGGAGTGTGTGGCGAGGAGGGTGGGAGATGAGACAACCATTCTTTTCTAGTCTGATCCCTGGTTAGGAGCGATCCCTTTGTGTGAGAGGTTTTGGCGCTTGTTTGAGTTAACGTCGACCAAGTCATGTATGGTAGCAGAAATGTATTTTTTAGGGCTGGAGGAGGAGCGTGGGCATGGAGGAGACAGTTGAGGGCATGGGAGGAGGAGATGTTGGGGGGAATCATGGGAAGAGGAGATGTTGGGGGAGTGTCAGACCTTACTTCTTCCCGTGACCTTGCAGGTTGAGTCTCCAGACAAGTGGCAGTGGCGACCAGATCCTAGTACCAGTTATTCTATTTGTGAGACTTGTCAGATTTTGACTTCTCAGGACACGATTACTTTAGGTGCAGCTAAAAACCTAATTTGGCACAAACAGGTTCCCTTGAAGGTGTCTATCTTAGTGTGGCGCCTCTTGTGTGATTGTCAACGAAGACAAACTTGGTTACTCGATGCATTCTTTCTCTGGATATTTCCCTTTGTGTGACAGGTTGTGGCATGGAGTCTGCCCACCACTTGTTTCTCTCATATGACATTTTTTGTTCTCTTTGGCCTCGTGTTCTACTTGGATTGGTTTCTCGACAGCGGATGTATACAACCTCTCAGATCACTTAGTTCAGTTCACCTATTCAGTTGGTGGTCTCCGTGCTCGGCGGTCTTGTCTACAACTTGTTTGGCTTGCTTGTGTCTGGGTCATTTGGAATAAACGAAATCTTAGAGTTTTCAAAAATTCAGAGAATTCCATGCATCAACTTCTAGACAAAGTCAAGCTGTTTTCTTATCGGTGGTTGAGGACGACAAATGTTACTATAGTCTCTAACATTCAATGTTAGTGGTCGAATCCATTGTTATGTTTGGGAATCGACTGATTATTGATTTTATTGTTGTATAATTTGTACTCTCTTATAAATTTTTGTAGTTATCCTCGACACACCTTGTGCTGAGAGAGCTACATGTTTCTGTGGTTTTTATATATATATATATATATATATATATATATATATATATATATATATATATATATATATTTCATTCTTGTCTGTTCAAAAAAAAAATTATAGGCCACATACATTACCAAAAAATTATAAAAAAAAATAGGTCCGCTATATTAACACATGAGTATAAATATAGTTGTTTGCAACTACACACAAAGAAAAAAAGTTCTCATATTAAAATAAGTATAAATATAAGTCTCGTATAAATTACAAAAAGAAATTCCTCCCAAATTAATATATGTGTATAAATATATGACACATATAAATTATAAAACAAAGACCCCGTATAAAAATATAGGTATAAAAATATAGGTATCAAATTCCTCCCAAATTATAAAAATATAGGTATCATATTAAGCAAGAAAAAAAGATAAGTCTCGTATAAATTACAAAAAATAAATAGACTCGTCCATTAATATATGAATATAATATAGATCACCGTAAAAATAAAAATCCTTTTTTTAATATGCATAATTAAAATACAATTTGTGCTTCATATTATTCTTTATATATTTTTAATAATTGTGTATTTGTGCTTGATATTATTTTTCATATATTTTGAACAATCATATATTTACACATGCATCTCTTATGGATCATCATGTCCAGTGAGAATGAAAGTTTGTCGCATAATACATTGTGAACAATCAAAATAAAAAGTAACGAAACTCAAATAGGTAAGAAAAAGAGAGAATAGCAAAAATCAAATTCAAACGCAAAAGCATAAAAAAATATTGTAGGATAATTTTGTTTTTGTGAAAATCATATTCAAACACAACATGACAATGGTGTGATTGATGATGAATGTGGTAACCATATTTATAGTAAAAAATATAATCAAATCAATACAATCATGCAGATCCAAAATTTTATGAAACAATTGATTACATTATGTTAAAAAAGGAATAAAAAAATGCACTATTAAAATTTAAAAACTGTAGAATTAAAACAAAAGAAAAAGAATATATTCAAAGACTCAAATATGGAAATTAATTTTTTGAATTATACAATGATAATTATGCAATTACGGTAAAAAAGTAAATGATTATTATGAGAAATTAAATAGTACCAATCATAATGAGATGACAAACGTTTTTATCATACAATAATTATTGATTTCATATTTGTTTTTTCTGCTAAACTTATTCACACTTTTTATTATATGGAAATTAAATTTCGTTTTTTCATTAATTATAATATATGTTTAATCAAAATTCATTTTATTAAAAAAAATAAAAAAACTAATTATTTTTATCCATAAATATGTATTTTTAATAAATTTAAAACATTCATCAAGATATTTTTTTCATTAAAATAATCTATTTAATTATTAATTGTTTTTTTAGTAAAAAAAAAACCATTTATAATATTATTTATTTGGTCCTAATATTATTTTAATATTAATCATAAATTTAATCTTGCACGAAAAAAATATTATTTGAAGTTGAAAAAAATAAATTTGAATATTTTAATTATAATTTGAATTTCAATTGTTTCCTTTATAATGAAAAAATTAAATGCAAAATTATAAGAAATAATATTGATGAGTGCTTAGAAAATAAGGCTCATTTGTGTATTATAAAGAAGATTTATTTATACTATTTGAAAATAACTAATTTTTAAAAGTCATTTACATGCTGCTAACAAATAACGTAATTTTATTAAATTTGTTAAATAATTACTATATTTAATTTTTTTTGGCAACAATTACTATTTAATTTAAAATCATCCAAATTCATAATGAGTATATATATTACAACTAAAAGATATTCCAAAAACAAAAAACAAAATACTACTAAACACATTTTGCGTCATTAGGTGATTTTTCAAGAGTATCAATTTGAGGGCACAAGTTATGGGGTATAAGCCATATTTATGTACCGTGCATAAATAGCGAAAATTGCTTAGCGCACCCCCCAAATTTCTAGTGCACCCCCCAGATTGCTTAGCGCACCCCGAAATTTTTAGGGGGGTACACTAGAAATCTGAAGGGTGCGCTAGAAATCCGGGGGGTGTGCTAAGCAATTTGGGGGGTGCATTAAGAAATTTTCATTATTTATGCACGGTGCATAAGGAAAAAGCTTATGCACCATAACCACTCCCATAAATAAACAACCTAGAAAATTGGAAATAAAAAAAAAAAACAATTTATAAAAAAATCCAAGTAAAACAACTTTAAAGTTTACGTTTATGAATTATGAATGTAATAATTAGCTTAATCTCAGGTATGAAAATTTAAACTGAATTGATGAGTAGATTTTTTTAAATTCATAATTTAGTACATCCTTAAATTAGTATTACCATTACCATGGCGTCATTGAAGATTTAACGACTATCGCATGGCATAAAAGTTTTATAACATTAAACCAGTCAACTAATCAAAGCTTATAGACTTACAGTTACTACAAATTACAAATAATAACAGGAGTCCAGTTTTTTTAATATTAATCACCCTCCCTTCACTGGAAATTGCTACCTGCAAAACAAAACAAAAAAAGAATGACTTCAACGACAACCGCTACGGAGTGGTATGCAGGAGACATAACAGAAACAAGAAATAGAGGGAAAGGACTTAGGACGCAATTCTAGCTCTTTTGTTTCATGAAATTGTAATTAGAACTAAATTTCTTAGGAGTTAGAACTTTTAACCATACTAGTCACATACAGCAAAAATGAGTTCTTAATGAACAGTACAGATGTAGAAAGCATAAGCAAACTATGTATTGCAAAAGAGAGAGAAAAAAAACATACACTGCGACAAAGCTGATTGAGGATTATTTAATCTGTTCTGCTGTCATCCTAACTTCAATACCTTTTCCTCTTCTTCAGCCCTTGAAAAAGAGTCATTGTTGGGGGCTTTTCTAATAGTCCCATATTTATAATCACCAACTGCACAGACAAATTAGCCAGCATGATATATTCATATATTTACACAGAACACTGGTTGAGGACAGAAATAGAAAAGTACTCTTTACCAGGTAGCATCTGAGGTTTCTTTAGATCTTCTTCGGTCAAAAGACAATCTTCATTTTTCAGATCCGAATCAACATCAATCTGAAATTTAGGCGACATCTTAGTAAATGCAAAAGATAACCCAGTTTTCCATAAATCATGTCCAGCTGTGACCTATGTAACACTGGTAATAAAATGAATGAAGAGTCCTAATGGTGCACAGTACCCACTGTAGGTTCAAACTAAATATAAACAACTAGTAAGAAGAATATTAACAGAAAGACACGACAGGAAACTGTCTTGAGGCAAGTTCTCTCAGCTGCGACACATTTATTTAAGCAAAAAATATATACCGAACTTGGCAAAATTACATACCGCACTTTAAAGTGTGGTAGTGAAAGAAAGACGTTAGGATTAGTATGTGTATTGGGGTCTTTTTATGTCGGGAGTATTTTTTGGGGAAAATGAATGATGTTTGGATTAGTATGTGTATCATTTTGGCGGCATTGCCGAGTGGGGTAAGGCGGGGGGATGCAAATCCTTTTCCGTAATAATAACAAAGAAAGGGGTGGCTTGAAGAACAATGCCCTATAATATGCAAGAGACTAAAAATATTGTATATATACCGTCGTTTCATTACTGTCCCAATATTAATATTTTATTTTGCAACTTGTCTCCACACTTTGTGTTGAGTTAAAATCTTTTTTGATGTTTTGAAGATAACAAACTATCTTAATTATATTTTAAGCGAATTCTGATCTTGTTGTTATCTAACAAGTGCTCTTGAGTGATTAATTAAGAACATGAACAAAAGCTCAATTATTATCTATCACTATAATTATGATAATAAATCTGGCAACAACTGCGAGAATGATCATAGAACATTCTTAAGTCTGGATCATTCATGCGTACAAAAGAAATATATCTACATAAGCACTTAATTCTTGACACCTGGTTATATGACAAATAAGCGCTTTTTGCAAGGACCTTAATACATAAGATCTTCACAACAAATGAGTCGTTTATAGCAAGAATTAAATAGTGACAAAGGAACTTTCTCTTTTGCTCATGTTTAAGGAATAAAGCATGAACATATCCTTGACAACTTAAATACCCAAGTTCATATATTCTCATCAGAGTTAATATGAAGATACCATCTGGAGCAGTGAGGTCCAGAGTTAATATGAAGATACCCATAGAGTTGACTTGTCAAAGGCTATTATAGATTACATTTGTCGCACAGGGAGGTCCATATACATCATCAATGCAAATGGATGGGTTGAACAAGTCACACTTCGTACAACAACAACAACAACAACAAGGGATATTGTAACTTTTCAGAAAAAGTTCTAAATTGTCCCAATGTCAAGATCAATTCTCATGTCGTTGAAACAAACAGATACAGGAGTGGAAATTTTCTTGTCATGAAATAAAGGACAAGTGGTTGTCGGGCATGTGATTCCCCCTATTGTGGTTTCAAGCTTGGGGTTGTTGACTCTTGCTCCCATTGAAAACACCGCATTTGAAACCATATCTTCAGGGATCTATGACCATGGGAAACATGAACTTGTATGCCTCAATGCAGATGGAGACATGGCAAAATTAGATGGCGATAGCTTGTTAGATGTTGAAGGACCACTTACTGGAATGAGGAATATGAATAGTAACAACATCAACGATCCCTCTTCCTCTACTCAAGGGCCTATATTTTAATGAATAGAACCATGTTAATGGTTCATTGTTGGTTTGTTAGATTATGTCAATTTATGTTGTACTTATCTTGTATGAGTATGAAATTGGTGAATGTTATAATTAACAAGAAGAATGAATGAAGACAAAGTTTTTTAGAATAGTTTAGTGGGTAAATAAACAACTAATTACTACTTGAATTTTTATCTATAAATCAATTTCGTTCGTGAATTTATCAAAATAGTTAAAACATCTGTCAATTTGTGAAAATTATATCAAATAAAAATAGTAAATTTACATTGAAAATAATTTTTTGCATTTTAAAAATATTGCCTACAGAAGTTACAAAAATATTGTCTATAGAAGTTACAAGATAGTTTTATTATATTTGAATTTTTGGGTTAATAGTACTGCTCCTTGTCATTTGAGCAAGTTTTGACTTTTCCCCTTAATTTTTTTTTTTTGCAATTCCACCCGTGTAATTTGAAGATTCTTTTGTTTTAGTCCCTCGTTATTACTTGGTGGCATTTTAAAGGAAGAACAATCAAAATTCGGCCAAATGACATAGGGTAAAAATGCTCTTAACCTCTTTTTTTTTTTTTTTTTTTTTACAAATCCTAACCTCTTTATTTTAGTTAATATATTTTTAAGAAATTGTTGAGTTAAATATTTTTAAAAATGTCAAATCGTTAAATATTACTGGCATGACGTGCCACATCTTAGTAAAATCAGATGCTACTAGATACCATGAAGGACTAAAAACAATAAATCTTTAAATTACAAGAGACCTTTTCAATTACCCTTTTACACACTTCAGTTCGATTCAATTTTTATTTTGTCAAAAAAGAAAAAACTTTAAATTACAAGAGTGAAATTGCAAAAAAAAAATCACATTGAAGAAAATCAAGTACTAATCTTTGATTATTTTTTTTAACTAATATCGCGAAGATACTGATTAATATTTTTCTTTAAAATATAATAGTGCCAAAATGGAAATAGGACAAACAAACGATTAATTTCTCTATTAGAACTTTTGTAAACAAAAAAACATTCCTCTATAAACCAAGTTGATTGGGCTCAAGTGGCAAGGAGCTCCTTCCAAGGACATATCGGGGAATACCGGGTTCGATTTCCAGGGGGAACAACGCTTGACTAGTTCGCATGCCTCTACGCACTAGCTGGATTAGTCGTCCACATTTGGTGGGTCGGAACCGGCGCGAAAGCAAAAAAAAAATTCCTCTATTAGAACTAATAAATAGAGGTCAAAAGTAAGAACTTCAAACTTAATAGAGGTTAAAATAGAAAAAGTAAACAACATTAAGCTTAAAACCCTAAACCCTAAAAGCTGCTTCTTATAGACACTTCCCTTTTCTACAAAAGGACTTAATTGTGCAGTACTGCAGTGTTCTTCTTCTTCCCTCAACGTCAGTCTCTGCAATTCCATCTCTACTTTTTTTCTCAGTTACCCTTTACCACATCATGTATCGTTTTGCTACTTCAATTGCCTCTGTAGTTCTGCTGAGATTGGCTGCATCATAAGGTTAAAACAACTTGGTCAGATTGACTTAACTGAGGCATCAATGCTGAAGTAATTAAGTCTAAACCACTTGTGCATATTGAAGATGTGTAGATGCAAGATGTCCTAGACATCTTGTCACTGGGTTCAAAGCATGCATAGGCAGCATGTTGGAACAAGATGTCCAATACATGTGGGTAGGACATCTTGACCCAGTTCAGCTTAAAAGATAATGCTTATCCATTAAGCACGCGTGTTTGTTTTATTTTGAATAAAGCGCGAATCTTTTAGTAACAAGTTGAGATTAGGATTAATGATAAAGTTTGTTATTAATCCTATGTGTTAGATACGATTGGATTCGTATTTAATTTGTGGATAGAGATTAAATTCTTTATCTTTGTGGAGTTTGTTTTAAAACTAACTCTTATTTGAGTGCATCTGAAAGACTGGAGATTATTTGAAGAATTGCACGCCTATATAAAGGACTCAACATGGAGCTTAAAATTCAACCCACAATAACTGAAGATTGTGAGTCCAAAGTTTTGTACCCACTATGCAAAACACCTAGTGACTCTTAGTATTGTTCTTGATACTTTGTAGCTTGGAGTCGTTGAATGTTGTCGTTCAACATTGTCTTTTAAACTGTTAGAGTTTAGAGATTGTTTCGTCACTTGGGATTAGTGATAAGAGGGAGTTGGGTAGGTTCTCATATTCAGGGGGAGTTAGCCCTTGAGTAGAAGATTACTAGGATTGAGAAAAGGCGTACATGCCAATAGGGATTTGGTAGTGTTGTAAGGCTAAGTATTGATTCGGAGTAGTAGTGTTCACTTCCTGGATTGGTATGCCCCAGATTAGGACTTGTTATAAGTGCCGAACTGGGTTAACAAACTCACTGGTGTTGTTTATTGCTTTTATTTATCTTCAGTACTGCAATAACGCGTGATTCAAACAACCAGTTGTCTAGGACATCTAGACTACTGACACATTGTCCTAGACATTGTGTAAGACATCTGTCCTGCCAGAGAACAAAATTACAATTGGCATCAGAGCAGGCACCCTAACCTGCTGGGTGAGCTCCAGGGAGACAAAATTTTGTTCAAGATGGACAGGAATGGAGGATCAATAAACAGACCACCAGTTCTGGATGGATCAAACTATGACTATTGGAAAGCAAGAATGATTGCCTTCATCAAAGCCATGGATCAAAAAGCATGGAAAGCAATTATCACAGGCTGGAATCATCCAATAGTCTCTGCAGAAGATGGTTCTTCAACATTGAAAGGTGAAGGAGACTGGACCCTAGAAGAGGAAATTGAGTCCAATAGCAACTCCAAGGCACTCAATGCTATCTTCAATGGTGTTGATGAAAACATATTCAAACTAATCAACACATGCACAGAACCTAAGCAAGCATGGGAGATTCTGCAAACAGCACATGAAGGAACTTCTAAGGTTAGAATGTCAAAGCTGCAACTCCTCACTTCCAAATTCGAAAATCTAAAGATGAAGGATGATGAAACAATATCAGAATTCAACACTAGAATTCGAGACATAGCAAACTCATGCTTTGCCCTGGGAGAGAAGATACCCGAGGAGAAACTAGCAAGGAAGATTCTTAGATCACTTCCCAAGAGATTCTTTATGAAGGTAACCGCCATTGAAGAATCACAAGACTTGAGCACAATGAAGGTTGATGAACTCATTGGCTCATTACAAACTTTTGAGATGACCTTTGAAGATAGACCTGAAAAGAAGATGAAGAATTTGGCATTCAAAACTGAGGAAAGCCAAAGTGAAGATTGTCTATCAGAAGCAGTGGCTCTGTTAACCAAGAAGTTCAACAACTTTGTAAACATGGTCCGAGCTACATGGAGGACAAATGTCCCAGACAAGATGTCCTACAACAAGACACAGGGTATCTCAAAAGAAGAGACAAACTCTGAAGAAGAAACAGAGAAGAGGTGCTATGAATGTGAAGGCTTTGGGCATATTAGAAAACAATGTCCCAACTTTCTTAGAAAACAAAAGAAGGGGATGGCTGCAGTTGTTTCTGACTCTGAGGATGAGAGTGAAGAAGAAGACACAAACAATGCATTCTCAGGGATGTGTGAAACTAACTGCAGTAATTGCCTAAAAAGCTTCACAAGCACTGAAGACAGTGATAACTATGAAGAAGCTCTTCACTCCTCAAGAAACACTGCTGAAAGATTAGAGCAAGAAGAACTCATAAAGAGGCGTATCAAGAACGAGTATAATTAATAAAAATACGCGATTCCTTGCAAGCAAAACTCAAGAAGATGACTAGACACTTGAGTCGCTTAGAATATGACTATGACTCAGAAGACGAGCTCCCTGAATTTGAGAAAATAGCTGAAGACATGATTGGATTAGGACTTGATCATCTCTTCAGAAAAGATGAATCTATTACAGAAAAGGAAACTCCTCCTCTACAGAAATCTGAGGACCAGATGTCAAGCCAAATGTCTCAACATCCTGTTCAACACAATGACAGGGTCATAGACAACATATCTCAGCACTATGTTCAGACCACGAAGGAGATATCAAGTCAAAAGTCTCAACATCTTGTTAAACACAAAAACAGGATCATAAACTAAAAATCTCAACAATCTGTCCAAACAAAAAGGAAGATGTCAAGCCACATGTCTCAACATCCTGTTCAAAACAAGAAGAATGGGAACTTAAGCCAGCCTCACAAGCAGCAGAAGAAACACATACCAAGACCACATCTTAAAAAGTTATACTCCCAAAATAAAAGAACTTTTAATAGATGTGAACACTGTGGAAGGTCTGGACATGTTATGAAAGAATGCTTCAATAGTATTTGAAGTATGGGTCTGCCCCTGAATTCCTTACCGCACGGGTCTAATTAGCCGTAAGATGTAGACAATACTTCATATTAAGACAGTTATAGGGTGTGCTAAACTCTGCTACAACACATCAACCATCAGATGAGTGATACATATTAAGTGACTACAAACTAAAAATATTGTATATATACCGTCGTTTCATTACTGTCCCAATATTAATATTTTATTTTGCAACTTGTCTCCACACTTTGTGTTGAGGTAAAATCTTTTTTGATGTTTTGAAGATAACAAACTATCTTAATTATATTTTAAGCGAATTCTGATCTTGTTGTTATCTAACAAGTGCTCTTGAGTGATTAATTAAGAACATGAACAAAAGCTCAATTATTATCTATCACTATAATTATGATAATAAATCTGGCAACAACTGTGAGAATGATCATAGAACATTCTTAAGTCTGGATCATTCATGCGTACAAAAGAAATATATCTACATAAGCACTTAATTCTTGACACCTGGTTATATGACAAATAAGCGCTTTTTGCAAGGACCTTAATACATAAGATCTTCACAACAAATGAGTCATTTATAGCAAGAATTAAATAGTGACAAAGGAACTTTCTCTTTTGCTCATGTTTAAGGAATAAAGCATGAACATATCCTTGACAACTTAAATACCCAAGTTCATATGTTCTCATCAGAGTTAATATGAAGATACCATCTGGAGCAGTGAGGCTTAGACCACATACAATGGTGGTGTTGAATGAGGCTTTCAACAAGCAAATACCTTGCAATGAGAGTGTTGAGTTTTGTTGAGAGTGAGCTGGCGGAGAGAAGAGTTGAAGATGTTCAACACAATTTAATTCTGATCCCGAGGACACGCGGCGGAATTTTATTGGCTGCAACAGGGTGCGTGCGTCACAAGCACAGACAGGGCGCGTTGCCTGTCAGGGACGCGGAGAGAGAAGACAAAATGGGATAGGGAGGGACGCGTGGCAGCCTCTGATTGGCTGTCTGGATTTTCAATCTCATTTTATCTTTAAACTCAATTATTTCATTGCAAATTAATTTTTTATTTTTTTATTTTTATACCAAAATTCATGATTTTTTTTCCTCTATAAATAGAGGCTTGGTTTGTTTCATTTGGACACAGAAAAAAATATCAAGTTTTTCACTCTCTTAATCTTCTTATTATTTTTCAATTAGTGTTTAATTTGAAGTTTTAGTCTCTTTTTTTTGTGAAATGGATCCCAATAATAATTTCAACACCCAAAATTCTTCTAACAATCCAAACAATTATCAAAATCCGAACAATTATCAAAATCCCAATTATTATCAAAATCCCAACTATTATCAAAATCTCAACTATTATCAAAATCCAAATCAATTTTCCAACCAACATCCTCCAAACTTTCATCCATATTATGGATCTATGATGGGAAATCTATCTCAAACACCCCCGTTTAATGGTTATATGCCGATGGATAATGAAAATTTTCCGAGTGGTGGTGCACCTGAATTTCCCGGATTTTCAACACAAATGACCATTGGTGGAATGACAACTGCTAATGAAGTGACTCCAAATTCAGATGAAACAACTCCTAAGAGCCGAAAAAGCCAGCTACCAGCATGGAACACTGAACAAAATTTGGTGTTAATTAGTGGGTGGATTAAATTTGGAACAAACAGTATTGTCGGAAAAAACCAAAAAGGTGAAACATATTGGGGTAAAATTGCTGAGTATTGTAATGAGCATTGCTCATTCGATCCTCCGCGTGATCAAAATGCATGCCGAAACCGTTTTAATTACATGAACAAAATAATTGGTAAATGGGTTGGTTCTTATGATAAAGCTATGCGTTTGAAAGGAAGTGGTTGGTCGGACAAGGATGTTTTGGCAAAAGCACAGGAAATATACGCGGATGGGAAGAATGTTCAATTTACTTTGATGGTAGAATGGGACGCTCTCCGTGAACAACCACGTTATAGTAGTCAAGTAGGAGGAAATAATGGCTCAGAAAGTAGTGGATCTAAGAGATCTCGCGATAGTGATGCATGTGGGTCAAACACTATAGGATCTAGTGCTCGTCCCATGGGTAGGGAGGCAGCTAAAAAAAAGGGTAAAAAGAAGAGCAAGGAAGCTGCCTTGGAGAATTTCGACAACGAAATGTCTTCTTTCAAACAATTCAAGGAGAAAGAGCTTGAACGATTGGACAAGATAAGGGAGACTCAACAAGAGGCTAACCACTTGAAGAAAATGGAAATGTATCTAAAGTTAAGTTCTGAAGAGCATCTCAATGATCGTAAGAAACAGTTGTTGAAAAAGTTGGAAGAAGAACTTTTTGATAATTAATTTCAAGCAAGTATTTGTCAGTGTATTGTTTGGTTTAATTATTGTGTTTCAATTTGTCAGTGTATTGTTTGGTTTAATTATTGTGTTTCAATTTGTCAGTGTATTGTTTGGTTTGATTATTGTGTTTCAATATGTCAGTGTATTGTTTGGTTTGATTATTGTATTTCAAATCCGTCAGTGGTCCACCACTCAAATCGAATCGTTATCTGATAATTAACTCTATACAATAAATATTTCGAATCCGTTAGTGATCCACCACTCAAATCGAATCCTTATCTGATAATTAACTCTATACAATAAATATTTCGAATCCGTCAGTGATCCACCACTCAAATCGAATCCTTATCTGATAATTAACTCTATACAATAAATATTTCGAATCCGTCAGTGGTCCACCACTCAAATCCATTTATAGATAGGGACTCATACATCCATTTATGTACCAATATCTCAAATCTCATCCAATCTAATTCTAATATCACAAATATGGATCCATCAGAAGATCATTTTGATTATTTTGATGTCGAAGCTTATAAGCAATATCTTGAAATTGAAGAAGCTTTTATGACCAATCGATTTAGAGAGCATCGAAAGAAAATATTGGAAGCTTATGCACCTCGTACTAGAAAATTTGTCAACAGAGATCATGCAGCGGCAAACCAAAGACTCATTGACGACTACTTTGCCACTGAGCCTACATACGACGATGCAATGTTTCGCCGTCGGTACCGGATGCAAAAACATGTTTTCCTTCGAATCGTTGAGGACCTTTCAAGTAGTGATAACTACTTCACCCAGTGAGTTGATGCAGCCAACAAAGAAGGTATATCACCGTTGGCAAAATGTACTACGGCGATGCGAATGTTAGTATATGCTGTGGCAGCAGATGCAGTCGATGAGTACAACAAAATAGGAGGTACTACAACATTGGAGTGCTTACGTAGATTCTGTAAAGGAATCATACGATTGTATGAGCTAGTGTATATGAGATCACCAACCGAAGAAGACCTGCAAAAAATACTACAAGTTAGTGAAAGGCGGGGGTTCCCAGGGATGATTGGGAGTATTGACTGCATGCACTGGGAGTGGAAAAATTGTCCTAAAGCATGGGAAGGTCAATTTACTAGGGGGGATAAGGGAACCACAACAGTTATTCTTGAAGCAGATGCAACTCATGATCTATGGATCTGGCATGTCTTTTTTGGATGCCCGGGAACGTTGAACGATATAAACGTTCTAGACCGGTCACCAGTGTTTGATGATGTGGAGCAGGGAAGGACTCCAAGTGTGACTTTCTTTGTGAATCAACGTCTCTATGATATAACATACTATCTAGCTGATGGTATCTACCCTTCTTATCCAACTTTCGTCAAATCAATTAGACTTCCTCGAAGTGAACCCGATAAGTTATTTGCTCAATATCAGGAGGGATGTCGGAAGGACATCGAACGTGCATTTGGAGTGCTTCAAGCTCGATTTAAAATCATCCGTGAACTAGCTCGCTTGTGGGACATAGACGATTTGGGTATCATCATGAGGTCATGCATCATATTACATAATATGATTGTTGAGGATGAACGAGATTCATATTCTCAACATTGGACCGATTTTGAGCAATCTGAGGAAAGTGGATCTAGTGCACCGCAACAACCATACTCGACTGAGGTGTTACCCGCTTTTGCAAATCATGTGTGTGCTAGATCCGAATTTCGTGATCCAAAAGGTCATCAAGAATTGCAAGCAGATCTAGTGAAGCACATATGGACAAAGTTTGGAATGGGACGTGGTTGAAGATGATTTGTATCGTTTTATTGCTTGTGTGTATTATTGCATGTTAAATTATTTGTATCATTTTAACTACTTGTGTGTCGTATTTTAATTTCAAGTTAACATGATTGTATCGTATCAATTATTTAAATAAATTTTGTTTTTATTATAATTGCAATCGGGAGTATAATTTAATTTTTATCGATAATTTTTATTATAATTTTAATCGATAATTTGTATCGTATAATTTAAATTTAAATTTTAATTGTTAATTGTATTTTTATGTAATCATAAAAATTTAAATTTAAATAAGAATATGAAATAAAAAGTGGTGGGGTAGAGTGTAAGTGTTGAATGAAAAAACCATTGGAGAGGGTAGAGTGTTGAATGAGTAGGTGGAAGAAAGAGAAGATGATGTGGAGTGTAAAAAGTGAATAAAGTGGGTGTTGAGTTTTTAGACCATTGTAGATGGTTTTAGACAAACAAACTGAATAAGGAGTACAAAATAACCTATAATTGTCCTTCTCCTACAATTAAGGAAACTAGATTACTTATGCAAGTACACATGAATAGTAAAAGGATTGGAAGGATACAACTAGTGATAGCTGGTCATGGCTGGACAATTCTGGACGCTCCTACCATCAATGTGTGTACACGCATTGATATCGGTTTGCTATAAAAGGGCAACAACGATATTCTGTAAAGCGATATTAAAATTATCCTCCTCCGCTACTTTCGTGATTTCTTTTTCCATTATACTCTTCAAATCCTTCAAGAAGAAAAAATATTCAACTAGTTTAACATAAAATTAAGGTGAGTTCTTATTGGGTTTGAAAATGTTACTACTGTAAATCTATTATGCAGGGAGATGTGTTATATAAACATCAAAATGTTAGACAAAAATACGACATCATATTTTCTTCACTCACAACACGCATATCGAAACATGCAACAAATATTAAAAAAAAAGGAAAAAGGTAGATTTGTTGTATTTTTGTTAAAAATTTGATGTTTGAGTAACATTTTTCTAATACTATTGATTGTTTTTCACTTGAACCAAACATGCAACAACTTTTTTTTATCCAAAGTTTCCTTATACTTTGAGATAGATGGAGTATATGTTAAAGCTAAGGCTTGTCAATAGAACTCGTAATTGTGGCTATCCGCCAAAAGTCGTATCAACTTTGATGGAAAAAACATGAATCTACTAGATTTGGATTTAACTCGTATCAACTTTGACGGAAAAAACATGAATTTACTAGATTTGGATTTAAGTTTGAATTTTCCCCAGTTTAATAAGACGCTAGCTTGATTGGTAATGGGATCGCTATAAACATGTGTTATCGCCTCTGTTGGGATAAAATTTCATCTTAAATAAATTTTAATTAAAAGGTTGGTCAATCACAAAGAGATTAAATGCCATAGAGACACGTGTCTTTCGATGCCTTGGTTCGATTTTCCTTTAGTATCGAAGGAGCAATGCCATTCGAAATCATCTGGCATCAAAACAGAGATTAGTTTACTGGATCAATTGGGCCAATTCAAGAAGTGTAAACCAGGCCCATGTTCGAAGCGCATGAGGAGCGGTTGCAGTGAGTGGAGAACGTGGGAAGATGGAGGCGCGTCCTGGAGCGTCCAGATCATCTAGGCAGTTTATTTTCACTAGTATATATAGAGGTTTCTTAGAAGGAATCGAGGTCACAAATTGTTTTTACATAAGTTTCACTTAAAAATTCTAAGTATTCAGCGTAGAAAGAAAGGAGTTTTCGAGGAGAAACATGTACGGTTTGTGAACCATTTACTCTGTATTTCGCTTTTACATTTATGCAAGTCTTGTTTTACTGCAAATTCACTTGATTTTGTTTTGAAGTTTGTTGTGTTCGAGGCGATTCGAATCAACTTGCTTTACTCATCTTTTTTGATTACAAACTTAAAACTCAAGTGTTTATTATTTTTTGATGAACACTGAAACTTTTACTAAAAACTAAGCACAAAATTGTCCTAAGATTTCTAGTTGGTCTTGCAAGTTTAAATACTCAAACTAGCGATTGTTTACCAAAAACCACCGTAAACAAATTGGCACGCCCATTGGGACTGGTTTTGTGCTAAATATTGTACCAAGTTTACGAGTTTAGAAATCCAATGTTGTGTTATGACTAGAACTACACAAATTTACGATTCAACGAAAAGCCAAGGTTCTAGCGCAATGAGTGGTAGTGGAAACACAAATGTTACTCCTAGTGGAGGATCGTCTGGTTCCTCGCAGAGTTCTAACACTGTAAGTGTAGCCGTTAGTTCGATAGTTTCAAATTCGATGGCTTTGACTCAATCTGAGTCTATACCCGCTATGTCGTCCTCGACCTTTACAACTTATGGGACGTCAGTTACTAGTCCTCTGTATGGGTTTATCGTACCTCCTACGCAAGGTTTTCATGCCTTCCCTTCATTCGAACAGGAGAGATTCGTTGGCCCTAGAGTAACCCCGGTGCCTTTGACAACTTCCTCTTTATTGTCTTTAAGGCAACAAATGGATGAGAGTAACCATGAAATGGTTAATCTATTAACACAGCAAATTGGTACAGTCTTTAACCCTTTAATTCAAAGTACCAATGATAGCTATAACATGCTGGCCCACCAGATGGGTCGAATCGCTGATTTCTTTGGCTCGCCTGCTACTCAGGCACAACCTAGGTTGAATTATCAGGCACCATAGCTCATACTGCCTGCTACCTCCGCAACCCCTCAAAACCAAGTGCCAACTCACACCATTCCTAAGAGGCCGGTAAACCAAGGGCCAGTCTTCGTGGCCCAAGAGGAGTATCACCAAAATGAGGTTCATCAGGAACCTCGAGTAGTTATGGTTCAGAGAAACCAAGATGCTGATGAAGTGGTTCGAGAGGTCCAGAACAATAATTTTGCTGGACACAATAACCTAACAACGTTGGTCGAAACTATTTTGACTCAAAATGGCCTTAATACAGGATTTAGAAGGCCTAACTTTGTGTCTGCTTTGTCAGAATATGTGTTGCAAACAGAGTTACCAAGGGGTTGGAAAGTCCCTAAGTACACTAAATTTGCTGGAGATACAAATGAGTCAACAGTCGAACATATTGCCAGATATTTGGCAGAGTCAGGGAACTTAGCAAATAATGAGAATTTAAGGTTAAAATATTTTCCCAATTCCCTAACTAAGAATGCTTTCACGTGGTTCACTACCTTGCCACCTAATTCGATTCACCATTGGACTCAGCTCAAACGATTGTTCCATGAACAGTTTTATATGGGCCAAACTAAGATAAGTCTTAAGGAGTTGGCCAGTGTCAAACGAAGGGGGTAAGAGTCCATAGACGATTATCTAAATAGGTTTAGGCTACTAAAGGCTAGGTGTTTTACCTCAGTGCCTGAGTATGAGCTTGTCGAAATGGCGGTAGGTGGCCTTGATTATTCGATAAGGAAGAAGTTAGATACTCAATATCTTCGAGACATGTCACAATTAGCTGACAGAGTTAGGCAGATCGAACGATTGAAATCTGAGAAAGTTAGAAATTCTAAGTTCCAGAAAAAGAAAGATGTTGCCTTTCTAGATTCATATGATAATGAAATTGATTACGAACTCGAAGATGAGTGTTCCGATTTCGATGACAGGGATGTTAACATGGCTGAACTAAAGCCAGGGCCTCCTTACACTTGTAAGTTGTTGAGGCCTTCGAATGGAAAAAACCCAACAGAACCAAAAAATGAAAAATATGCTACAAGAACTTACACTTTCGATATTACTAAGTGTGATGAAATTTTTGATTTGTTGGTATCTGATGGTCAAATAGTTGTGCCTAAAGACTTAAAAATACCTCCTCTTGAGCAAAGAAAGAAAAGAGGTTATTGCAAGTATCATAATTATTTAGGCCATAAAACTTATCAATGTATTGTTTTCAGGGATCTGGTCCAGAAGGCTCTGAACGAAGGCAGGCTTAAGTTTGCTGATAAAGCTAAGCCTCGGATGAAGGTAGATTCTGACCCATTGCCAAAGGCTGATGCTGTCTATGTTGAGATTATGGACTGCAATGTGATTGATGTCGTGGACCCAGCGCCTGTGAAGGCTATTCCTGAGGATGAATACGAGAAAAGGGTAAATGAAGTTTATCCTATGCCTGAGGAAGACTTGGCTGACTATTTAAACAGGTGCAAGTTGAACAACGTCGAAGTCATGATGTGCCCAAGGTGCAGTGTTGTGTGTGATCGAGACGCCACCAAATGCCTCAGAAATTGTATCCCTTATGCTGATAACAAGGGAAAATGGCCTAGTCCCAAACCAAATCAAAAGGGATGGCCACATAAGAATATCGACTGGAACAGATCTGCTGGCAGGGGTCCTTCGATCCATCAGAGGCTAGGGCCTCAGCGCTCATTTAAGCCTTCGAATAAGGTTCCTACTAACCAATGGGTAAGTGGACAGTACATTGCTGTTAACAAAAGGATGCTGGAGAAAGGAGGCTCTAGTAATGTGAATGTCAACATCGTGGCTGCAAATGAAGGTTCCACCACCAACATAGCTTCCCAAGAAGCCAAGATTGCTTCTGACGCAAACAAATATGCGTATAGGAACAATTATAAAGGTAAGAACCCCATGTCAAGGACTCAGTGGCGCAGGTTCCAGCGCAAGAAAAAGCAAGTTGCACGGCAAGCTAAGGCTGGGGGCAAAGTAGATGAGGTCGAAAAAGCTGAAGTGGCTAGAAGGCCAGCAAAGAAAAGGCTTGAGACCATCAAGGAATCAAAGGCTGAGGATGCTAAGGAAGATGAAGATGATTTCATGGATGATGATCTGCTTGATGAAGAACCAGATTTTGATGTGCTGGTCAATGTGGTTTCGATTCTTCCTATGGAATATGGCGTTCCAACTGAAATAAATGAAGTAGAAGAGCATATGGAAGCTCTCGAACTGGCAGCTCATCAGCCAGTATGTTACTATGTCATGGAGAATGGCTGTGTCGAAGCAAAAAATGCTGTGTTCGAAAGGGCAGACTTAGGAATGAAGAATCACTTAAAGGCTTTGTTCATAAGGGCGAAGGTGAACAATGTAGGGGTAAACAAAATCCTTGTTGATGGAGGGGCTGTTGTTAACATTATGCCCCACTTCATGTTGAAGAAACTAGGATTGTTCGACTCAGATTTACACTCTCACAATGTGGTTCTAGCCAACTATGAAGGGAAAACTGGACGCTCCTTAGGCGCCATCCAACTCGAAGTGTGCGTTGGAAGCACAGTTCGAAAAACCCTGTTTATGGTAATAGCTGCAAGGCCTAATTACAATTTGCTGCTAGGCAGGGAGTGGATTCATGGTGTTGGGGCTGTTCCTTCATCTCTGCATCAAAGGTTAACACTTTGGAGGGAAGATGGGTTAGTTGAAAACATTGAGGCAGATCAAAGTGCCTACACAGCTGAGTCCAACTCTGTAACACTCCAGAACTTTGATAAAAACTTGGCAAATATTGCCCCTTGTGGGGAACAAGATGCTGCCTTCGATCCAAATATGGTAGACTCAGAAGTTGTTTACCACTCTGTGAGATTACATCCAACCCATGGTTTTTGCTGGGAAAGAGAGTCTGTTGATGGACCTTGGAGTAAGGATGTATACCCACCAGCATCTGGGTGGGGCGAATCAGACTGTTATGATGATTGAATCTTCAGAATGGAGAAGAATAACGGCTTACGCAGCCGAGAATAGAATAAAAATGGCTATGGAAGCCATTGAAGATCAAGATAACCTGGCTTTCGAGGCCAATGATGTTGAAAAAATGGCTAATCAAGCCATTGATCCAAAGACTGGTGATTACCACAGGTTAGATTGTATTTATGATGATGAACCTTTGGGTTTCGAAAAAGACCCACTTAGTTCGAGTCAGAAAATGCGAGCTCAGGATCCTTTGGAGGAAGTTGATATTGGAGATGGTTTTGTCAAAAGACCAACATACGTTAGTACTAATATTGATCCGACTCTGAAAGGTCAGGTGATTAATTTGCTTAAGGAATTCAAAGATTGCTTTGCCTGGGACTACAATGAAATGCCAGGATTAAGCAAAGAACTGGTGGAACATAGGTTACCGCTTCGACTAGACAAGAAACCTGTGAAGCAGCTTCGAAGGAGGTTTGCTCCAGAAATCATGACAAATATCAAAGCATAGATCGAAAGGCTGCTCAGGTGCAAGTTCATTCGAACAGCCAGGTATGTAGAATGGCTAGATAATATTGTTCCTGTTATTAAAAAGAATGGGTCACTTAGAGTCTGTATAGATTTTCGAGACCTAAATAATGCTACGACAAAAGATGAGTATTCGATGCCTGTAGCAGAAATGCTAGTTGATTCGGCAGCAGGCCATGAATACTTAAGTATGTTAGATGGTTATTCTGGATATAACCAAATCTTCATTGCTGAAGATGATGTATCGAAAACTGCTTTTCGTTGCCCTGGTGCCTTGGGCACTTATGAGTGGGTGGTGATGCCCTTTGGATTAAAAAATTCAGGGGCCACTTACCAAAGGGCAATGAATTCGATCTTTCATGACTTTATTGAAATCTTTATGCAAATTTACATTGATGACATAGTTGTCAAATCTTCTTCTTCTGATGATCATTTAAGTCATCTTAAAAGGTCATTCGAGAGAATGAGAAAATGTGGATTAAAAATGAATCCACTAAAATGTGCTTTTTGTGTGCATGCAGGAGATTTCTTAGGCTTTGTCGTGCATAAAAAGGGCATAGAGATTAATCAGAACAAGACAAAAGCTATTATGGAGACAAAATCTCCAACAACAAAGAAGCAACTTCAGTCCTTACTTGGTAAAATAAACTTTTTGAGAAGATTCATTTCAAATCTAAGTGGAAAAGCTCATCATTTTTCTCCACTTTTAAAGCTCAAAAAAGATGAAGTGTTTTAGTGGGGATTCGAACAACAGAAGGCATTCGATGACATCAAAGCCTATTTGTCGAAACCGCCTACTTTGATGCCTCCTATTCGAAGTAAAGAGATGAAGTTGTATATCGCAGCATCAGACACAACCATTGGTAGCATGCTCGCCCAAGAGGATGAAAATGGTGTAGAAAAAGCTATTTATTACTTAAGTAGAGTTTTAAATGATGCTGAAACAAGATATACTGTAATCGAAAAGCTTTGTCTTTGTCTGTATTTTTCTTGTACCAAACTTAAGCAATATATAAAGCCAGTTGATGTTTATGTTTATTCTCATTTCGATATTATTAAACATATGCTTCTAAAGCCAATTTTACATAGCAGAATTGGCAAATGGGCTTTGGCTTTGACAGAATATTCATTACCATACAAACCCCTAAGGGCTGTCAAAGGCCAAATTGTGGCTGACTTTATTGCTGATCACTCAGTACTAGAAACCCAAGTAGATGTTATTGAACTCGAACCTTGGAGTTTATATTTTGATGGGTCTAGACATAAAAATGGTACAGGAATTGGGATCTTGATAATTTCTCCATCTAAAATCCCAACCAAATTCAAGTATAAAATCAATGGGTCTTGCTCCAATAACGAAGCAGAGTATGAGGCTTTGATTGCAGGTTTGGAAATTCTTCTTGACTTGGCGGCAAAACACGTAAAAATAAGAGGTGATTCTGAATTAATAGTAAAGCAGTTAACAAAAGAATACAAGTGCATTCAAGAACATCTGATGAAGTACTTTGTTATTGCTTTTTCGTTATTAAAGCATTTTGAATCCTATAACATTCAGCATGTACCTCGAATCGAAAATCAGGAGGCAAATGTCTTAGCGCAAATTGCTTCTGGGTACAAAATGTCGAAAACAACATTCGATGAGATTATTGAGATAAAAGATAAGTTGGTTTCGAATGATTTATCACAAGTTCAA
This sequence comes from Trifolium fragiferum, assembly GCA_954870985.1. Classification (NCBI taxonomy): domain Eukaryota; kingdom Viridiplantae; phylum Streptophyta; class Magnoliopsida; order Fabales; family Fabaceae; genus Trifolium; species Trifolium fragiferum. The sequence goes on from OX940796.1 coordinate 10,048,723, forward strand.
TTGCTAATGCCAAAAGATTTGGAGGCAGATGAACATAAAGTTTCAGAAAATTTCGAACTTTCAGAAAATTTCGAACCCACTGATTCTGAGTGTGTTGAACGCTTCGATACTAGTGACTTTCAGTATGATGATCTACGCTACGATGTGTATATTGCAGAAATTTTTGCCATTAGCAATTTAGATGACACTGATTGGAGAAAGCCAATTGTGGATTATCTAGAGAATCCCACAGGTATAACTGATAGGAGAATAAAATATAGAGCTTTAAGTTACACCATTATGGGAAATGAGCTATTCAAGAAAACACATGAGGGGGTGCTATTAAAATGCTTAGATGAAAATGAAGCATTCCTTGCCATATCAAGCGTGCATAGTGGTTCATGTGGGGCTCATCAAGCAGGCCATAAAATGAAATGGTTTTTGTTTCGACGAGGATTGTATTGGCCTTCGATGCTAAAGGACTGTATAGAGTTTGCCAAAAGTTGTCAGGAGTGCCAAAGGCACTCAGGAATCCAGCACGTCCCTGCTAATGAACTCCATTCTGTGGTTAAACCATGGCCTTTCAAAGGTTGGGCTTTGGATATAATTGGTGAGATCAGGCCCCCATCATCGAAGAATCAGCGCTTCATTTTGGTGGGAATAGACTATTTCACGAAATGGATCGAAGCTGTTGCTTTGCCAAACGTAGACCAGGAAGCGGTTATCAATTTTATTCAGAATCATATCATATATAGATTTGGGTTGCCTGAAACCATAACTACTGATCAAGGGACTGTGTTCATTGGACGAAAAATGCAAGATTTTGCTGATCAGGCAGGATTTAAATTGGTAACCTCAACACGATATTATGTTGAGGCCAATGGCCAAGTTGAAGCAGCCAATAAAATTGTGATTGGCTTAATCAAAAAGCATATTGCCCAAAAGCCAAGAAATTGGCACAAAACTCTGGATCAGGTTCTATGGGCATGTAGAAATTCTCCTAAAGAATCAACTAATTCAACTCCTTTTCGACTAACTTATGGGCATGATACTGTGCTGCCTGTCGAAATTATGGTTCAGTCAATCAGGGTACAAAGGCAGATGGAAATTCCCAGCGAGCATTATAAAGATTTATTGTTGGATGAATTGGTCGATTTGGATGAAGAAAGGTTACAAGCATTCGATGCTTTGATAAGGCAGAAAGAAAGAGTTGCTAGAGCTTACAACAAGAAAATCAAGTTCAAAGCGTTCAATTTAGGAGATTTGGTGTGGAAAGTCATCTTGCCTATGGACAGGCGAGATAGAGTCTTTGGGAAATGGTCACCTAATTGGGAAGGACCATTCAAAATTTCTAAGATACTTTCGAATGGTGCTTTCGAAATCGAAGAATTAACCCCTGAAAGACGTTCAGTAAATATGAATGGCAAGTATTTAAAAAGGTATAAGCCAACATTGCAAGAAATACATATAGACCCAGGTTGATACAGACGCGTTGAAATCGAAATGCCAATATAATTAGATTCGATTCGTTTAGATGGGTACAATTTTATTCATGCATGATAATGAAGGAAAACAGGAAAATTTAAAGTTGATCACTTCGAGTGCGATTTGCCTTTGCCTTTGGTTGGCTTTGGTGCTTTCTGGTTGTGCTCTTCAGTAACTTGGGATCCTGTTTCGTCTTCAGAAGGGCTTCCAGGGTAGATCTCCTGAGGATCATAAGTCTTCAAAAACTCACGGTAATCTTCATCAGTATCATTAGATGAAGTTGGGGAAACAAATCTTGTTCGTTTCGCCTTTGCTTTCTTAGGTGGAGGAGCGCTCTTAGCCTTGGGGGCAGAAGCTTTAGCACCTTTACTGTCAGAGGATGCTTTCGACCCAGTACAGCTTTTCTTCTCCATATTTTCGTTTCTCTGAAGGTAAATGATGTGAGGGAAGAAGTGGAAAAGCACGTATTTATACTGCAATCCATGTTGCCTTGCAACAAATGTGCAAGGGGGCAGTTGTAACAAACTAGGTTTGACTGTATTGGGACCTGTTTTCTTTGCGTTTAATGTACTTTTGCCGTTTCAAAGTAGGTGTTGACCTATCACGTGCAAGAGTTTGACTGGTTATGTCATGAAAAACGCGCTGAGAAAGTTTGCTTGAAAAATTGATGCTTTGTTGGGAAAAACATTGAAAGTTCGAGTTAGAGATTAAGAGAAGAGCCAAATGTGCAGAAAATAAAAATGGCAAATTAATGATTCGAAAGCAAAATGTCTTAACATAGTGGCACAAAAAGGCCATTTGGGTATTACAAAATAAGATGGCACAAAAGAGCCATTTCGAAATATTCAAAAATAATCCAAATTGTTTAAGGCATATCGAAAACAATATAAAAACCTAAACACTGCTAAGAGCTATGCCTTGAAAGGCTCGATAAAGTTCTCTGAGTTAGGACAACTTAGTCTTCAACAAATGGCTCTCCTTTTCGAGGCGCTGGACTTCAGTCTGGATTTGGAGTGCGTTACCATAAAGCTTCAAACCCTCATTCGCTTTCGCTTCGACTTTCTCAGGGCACATTTTAGTGGCAATATTTTGATAATGTTCCTGCAGCCTCTTTTCCTCAGCAATCTTGGTCTCGAGCTCTAGAATCTCTGCCTTCCAACCAGCTATGTTGTCCTCGCAAGCAACAATCTTCAAGTATGCAGCAGTAGCTTCTCCTTTCATTTGGCTCACTTCGATCTTGCACTGCGTAGCATCTGCTAACACATAAGCATGAGCTTGAACCTGAGCCTGATGAGATTTTTGCGCAGTAAGAAGAGATTGCTAATTCTTGGCAAATTGGTCGATGTGAACTTCAGCTTGATTGACTAAGAACAAGAGCGCCCCATCAGTTTTGTCAGTTTGTAATTGTTGAAGCAAGGCTTTCAAGCTGAAGAAGGCATTTAGATCCTTATTTATAACCTCCAGTGCGTCCCTTCGAAGGAATTCCTCTTTGAATCGATTTTCCAAGAGCGCTTGGGCAAACTGCTCTTCTTCGTCGTGGCTCACTGCAGCTGAGGTGCCTTCACTGTTGGTGTTAAATTGATTGCCAGACAACAGTTTTTCGAGCGCTTCCTCTGGCGTTGAAACGTCTAGGCCTTGCAGAAGATGCTCTGGAATGCCTGTGGCTGCAGAGATCTTAGAAGTTGAAGAGTGAGCCCCAGCGCTCGACGCCCCATGAGGTGCAGAAGGGGCTTCCTCATTGCTAGACTAAAAAAATTGATTTATTTCAGCTTGCAGGGAGTCTTATACTTCTGAGTTGTCTTGAGACTTGCTAGGTTGTTGTTGTTGGTCTTTACCAGCGGGGATATCCTTTATTGAATTTTTTGCAGCAACACTAGCTTCGACAGTTTCAGGTTCAGCAGGTTTCGAGCCATCTTTGGCTGATTCAGGCAAGTTCATCCTAGGAGGACTTGGTGGAATTGGTGGTGAGGTTGTTTTAATAGGAGAGTCAGCAATGGATTTTTCTTCTTCATTACCTTCCCTAAGTGGGGTGGTATTTCCCTCAGGGACAGGAGATAGAGTTGTGACAGGGGTCTGCAATATCGAAAGTGAAATGGTTAAGCAATATGCTCAAGGAAGAAACGCGCAAAAATAATAATAATGGTATTCAAAATACCTTAACAGATGGGGATTTCAAGCAGGAGTTCGAGCTCTCTGCCCCTTTGGGCTCATCTTCCACTATCTGTGGATTACTAGATGGGTCTTCTGACATGGAAGTGTCAGAGACAGCAGTGGAAGACAAGCTAGCTTTCCTAAGTTTCTTTTTCTTCTTCTTCTTCTTGTCTTTTTGTTGCTCAGAGGTGGTTTCGACATCAAGAGTTTCGATCTCATGGGCTGTATCATCTTGTGGCTCTGAAGTTGTTTCTTCTCTAGGCCTCTTATCTTTCTTGGCCTCTTATCATTCGAAATGGTTACCTGAATCTTCTTCTCTTCTTTGGGATTTGAGGAGGTAGTTGGTTGTGAGGACGCTGAGGTTGTCGTGGACATGGTTCCTAAAAGAATAAAAGAGCTTCATGTTAGTAAATAATTCAAAGGGCATAGAGAGAGAGCAGAATCGAAATCAGAATAAAGATTATACCTTTGGTGACTTTAGTTTTGACTTGCTCTAGGAGCGAAGTTCCAAAACCACTAGAGATTCGACTTAGCAGGACACCTTCACTTGGGATCATGGCAGAATAAAGACGATCCCACCAAGCCAGAAAATCTTTGGTAGCAGCAAAAGAGTTGTGATAGGCGAAAGAAGTGATGTGATACTTGTTGTTCTCAGTGTTCCTTAGGTAGGACCTGTAATAGCCTTCTGTTATGCTCCCTTTACTGTTCTTGTAGCCCAGGCAAACATCCCTTGCACTCATATAGAAACTTTTGGGGATGATTTGGGTAAGACCAAATTGGCGAGAGACTAAATTTGGGAAGTACCCAACCAGTCCATAGTCTTTGGCAGTTGTGCCAATTCGACAAGACAAGACAGTGGGATCGAGGTAAGCTTGCCACTGATCACATACTTGCTCCTCATACCCAGAGATTGGAGGAAATGGTTGCACAAACCAAGAAGGGCCAACCACGCGCTTGACAAAGGGAGCATAAGATTCCTTAAAGGTTTTCAAACCAAGGAAAGTGTTGAAATATTTGAGGAAAGAGTGCTCAGGATCTGAATCTCTTGGTAAAGGAGTTAACCTTACCAGCCTAGTACCTTCGATCCGACGCTTCCTAGCTTCCTCTTCGTAGTCTTCAGGGAGGGATAACTCGAGTTCTGTTTCGAATGTGGCATTAAGCCATAATTGCAATAACCAAAATGGCCCAGCAGCCAAAAAGGTGGAGCCTTCACCAGCTTTCTTAAGGCTTTCGTTCACAGCCTGCATAGATTCATATAGGCACGCTAAGATCAAGCGCCCAAGGCCAAACTGACGGCCTTCATGTAGCTGCACAGCCATAGGGATAAACTTCTTGGCGACTTGGAGAGATTTCGAGCAAAAGATATAATGAGACAGCCATAGTGTGAGGAACGCCACATGTTCAACATCAGAAACTTCGTCTTCATCGACCTCGTGATTTTCAGCGATATATTTTTGAAAGGTCTTCTCCTTAGGATCGAATTCGATGTTCGAACTTGCCATAGTAGGATCATAGGTTTCACCTGTGGGGCTAAGGCCAATCATGGCAGCTACGTCGAACAAAATGGGCGTCATCATGCCACACTCGAACTGAAAGGTATTCGTCGAACTCTCATAAAAATGCAAAGCAACTAGCAACATTTCTTGCTGATACTTAGGTCCTACCCTAGACAGCTGAATCAAGTCATAGATCCCATAGTCCTTCCAAAAATCCCCATAGCCAGCTTGGACTCGATTGAGCCATTTGATGTAGTCATCATGGCCATAGTAAGGTGCAGACCTAAAAACCTTATTTGGGGGTTTTAGGTAGTTGAAATTGTAAGAGTCGGCTGAAAATGCTCGAGGGATACAGGGTTTGTGCACAGGGAAGATTTCTAGAACAGCCTGTGAGTTGCTATTTGGACACGACAAAGGGCCGCCAAATGCGTAAACCCTATCAGCAATGGAGTAAGGAAAGAGTACCTGTTCTTCCCAGATCTTGCGACGCTCAGTGTTCATCATGGGTTCTGGTACGGTGTTTGGATCGAAACTTTTGAGAAGAGATTCAGTCCATTTTTCTGCAAGAGGGAGTTTTTTCACTTGACCAGACCTAGAGGCCATAACGATTAAGTAGAAGGAAGGTTATTTGGTTATCAGAGTTGCAGAAATAGGAGAAGAAAGCAGCGAAGGAGATGAAGAACAGGTGAAGGTGGAAAGAAAATGAACAGAGATGATGAGAAGATTAAAGCAAAAGATTGGAAAGGGTCACAACAAATCCTATTTATAGGGTTGTGATGGGATAGGATATGGAAGAGTCCCGTCAAAAGCAATTTTTTCAACTCCCCACATCGACACGTGTCCGATCTCTGCGCAAAAGTGGAGATCATGATGGTTGTGGAGCACGAGGTAGCAGGTGAGTGGAAAGTAATGATGTGATGACGTCAGAGCCGTCTTGGGGAAGCGTGAACGATAGATTCAGAATCTTTTCAAAAACGCCACTTTCTATTCGACTTCCTTCTATCGAAAATGGCATTTTTGGGGGGCAATTTGTTGAGATAAAATTTCATCTTAAATAAATTTTAATTAAAAGGTTGGTCCATCACAAAGAGATTAAATGCATAGAGACACGTGTCTTTCGATGCCTTGGTTCGATTTTCCTTTAGTATCGAAGGAGCAATGCCATTCGAAATCATCTGGCATCGAAACAGAGATTAGTTTACTGGATCAATTGGGCCAATTCAAGAAGTGTAAACCAGGCCCAAGTTCGAAGCGCATGAGGAGCGGTTGCAGTGAGTGGAGAACGTTCTGGAGCGTCCAGATCATCTAGGCAGTTTATTTTCACTAGTATATATAGAGGTTTCTTAGAAGGATTCGAGGTCACAAATTTTTTTTACATAAGTTTCTCTTAAAAATTCTAAGTATTCAGCGTAGAAAGAAAGGAGTTTTCGAGGAGAAACATGTACGGTTTGTGAACCATTTACTCTGTATTTCGCTTTTACATTTATGCAAGTCTTGTTTTACTCCAAATTCACTTGATTTTGCTTTGAAGTTTGTTGTGTTCGAGGCGATTCGAATCAACTTGCTTTACTCATCTTTTTTGATTACAAACTTAAAACTCAAGTGTTTATTATTTTTCGATGAACACTGAAACTTTTACTATAAACTAAGGACAAAATTGTCCTAAGATTTCTAGTTGGTCTTGCAAGTTTAAATACTCAAACTAGCGATTGTTTACCAAAAACCACCGTAAACAGCCTCCAACTAATTATGGTTGAAAAACGAGAAATCAATACACTGGATGTTTAATGGGAAATATGAACTTGTATGCCTCAATGCAGATGGAGACATGGCAAAATTAGATGGCGATAGCTTGTTAGATGTTGAAGGACCACTTACTGGAACGAGGAATATGAATAGTAACAACATCAATGATCCCTCTTCCTATACTCAAGGGCCTATATTTTAATGAATAGAACCATGTTAATGGTTCATTGTTGGTTTGTTAGATTATGTCAATTTATGTTGTATTTATCTTGTATGAGTATGAAATTGGTGAATGTTATAATTAACAAGAAGAATGAATGAAGACAAAGTTTTTTAGAATAGTTTAGTAGGTAAATAAACAACTAATTACTACTTGAATTTTTATCTATAAATCAATTTCGTTCGTGAATTTATCAAAATAGCTAAAACATCTGTCAATTTGTGAAAATTATATCAAATAAAAATAGTAAATTTACATTGAAAATAATTTTTTGCATTTTAAAAATATTGCCTACAGAAGTTACAAAAATATTGTCTATAGAAGTTACAAGATAGTTTTATTATATTTGAATTTTTGGGTTAATAGTACTGCTCCTTGTCATTTGAGCAAGTTTTGACTTTTCTCCTTGTAATTTTTTTTTTTTTTGCAATTCCACCCGTGTAATTTGAAGATTCTTTTGTTTTAGTCCCTCGTTATTACTTGGTGGCATTTTAAAGGAAGAAAAATCAAAATTCGGCCAAATGACAGGGTAAAAATGCTCTTAACCTCTTTTTTTTTTTTTTTTTTTTTTTTTTTTACAAATCCTAACCTCTTTATTTTAGTTAATATATTTTTAAGAAATTGTTGAGTTAAATATTTTTAAAAATGTCAAATCGGTAAATATTACTGGCATGACGTGCCACATCTTAGTAAAATCAGATGCTACTAGATACCATGAAGGACTAAAAACAATAAATCTTTAAATTACAAGAGACCTTTTCAATTACCCTTTTACACACTTCAGTTCGATTCAATTTTTATTTTGTCAAAAAAAAAAATTTAAATTAAGAGTGAAATTGCAAAAAAAAAAAAAAAATCACATTGAAGAAAATCAAGTACTAATCTTTGATTTTTTTTAAACTAATATCGCGAAGATATTAATTAATATTTTTCTTTAAAATATAATAATGCCAAAATGGAAATAGGACAAACTAGCGATTAATTTCTCTATTAGAACTTTTGTAAAAAAAAAAAAATTCCTCTATAAACCAAGTTGATTGAGCTCAAGTGGCAAGGAGCTCCTTCCAAGGACGTACCGGGGAATACCGGGTTCGATTCCCAAGGGGAACAACACTTGACTAGTGCGCATGCCTCTACGCACTAGCTGGATTAGTCGTCCACCTTTGGTGGGTCGGAACCGGCGCGAAAGCAAAAAAAAAAAATCCTCTATTAGAACTAATAAATAGGGGTCAAAAGTAAGAACTTCAAACTTAATAGAGGTTAAAATAGCAAAAGTAAACAACATTAAGCTTAAAACCCTAAACCCTAAAAGCTGCTTCTTATAGACACTTCTCTTTTCTACAAAGGGACTTAATTGTGCAGTATTGCAGTGTTCTTCTTCTTCCCTCAACGTCAGTCTCTGCAATTTCATCTGTACTTTGTTTTCTCAGTTACCCTTTACCACATCATGTATCGTTTTGCTACTTCAATTGCCTCTAAAGCTCGGTAAGTCATCAATGGTAGTGTCATCTTTTGATTTCAGAGACCTTTTCAATTACCCTCTTACACACTTCAATTCGATTCAATTTTTATTGTTGAGACCTTTTAGGGTGTTGGCTTCATTTGGTAAAATAAGCCTGATTCCATGATGTGGAGCATGATGTGTGGCACATCAGGGTTCACATCTGGACGCCCTACTGGACGCGCCTTTATTTATTTAAACGCGATCTTTTGAAAAAGATTTGTTTTTCAAGTATATCGTGCCAGCTTGCGCGCCAAGGAACAAGATAATCTTTCATGGTTCTGTTTTATTTTATTGGCCGACTTTGATCAAAAAGATTTGAAACAAACAATTAAAAGATTATGATCAAATAAATCTCAAGGCAAAATTTATCAAGGCCAACTCGTCAAAGCCCATGAAGCTTGTTCTATATAAAGGAAGACTGAAGACCAATTATTCATCAACTGAAATCAAGAAGCTAAGTCTACAAATTGAGTCTTAGGGTTTTAGTTCTTTAGTTGTTCTTTGTTTTTTGTGAGCCTTCACTTGGATCATAGTTTTGATACAAGTAAGGACTGAGTTTATAGAGTTGTAATCTCTAGTTGTCTTTCTCCAAAGCTTTGAAGCAAGGAGTTAGATTGTGCAACACTCTAAGCCTTTAGGTACGAGTGCTTCGCTTGTCTAGGAGTGTGTCTCCAACTGAGTTTGTTATTAAATCCTTACTGGGTAAGGTTGAGGGGGAGTGAGCAGAGGTTCTCATATCTAGGAGTTCCTAGGTAGAATTAGCACGGGTAGTGATTAAGTGAGAAGTTGTAAACGGGGGAGTTTAGCTTTGAATTGATACTACCATAGTGGATTCATCCCTGGATTGGTATCCTCCAGAATAGGGCTTGTTATAAGTGCCGAACTGGGTTAACAAACTCACGTGTTCTTTTGTTTTCTGCACTTTATATTGTTTACTTGTTCATCAAGTTCAGTTGTCCACGATGTTGACACATTAGGCTACACATCGTACGATTCCTAAAGTGTACACATCGTGCTACACATCTGACACTTGCCACCAGAATTTCAATTGGCATCAGAGCAGGCACCCTGCCTGTTTGAGGGTGAGCTCCAGGGAAGTTACTTTCTGGAAACATGGACAAGGATGGAACAACGGTCAACAAACCACCCCTCCTGGATGGAACCAACTATGACTACTGGAAGCCAAGGATGATTGCCTTCCTAAAGTCACTTGACAGCAGAACTTGGAAAGCTGTGCTCAAAGGCTGGGAGCATCCCAAAATCTTGGATGCTAATGGTGTTGACACTGGTGTACTCAAGCCAGAGGAAGATTGGTCAGCTGCAGAAGACACTGCATCACTTGGAAACTCCAAAGCTTTGAATGCTTTATTCAATGGAGTGGACAAAAATATGTTCAGATTGATCAAGCAGTGTACTGTTGCAAAGAATGCTTGGGAGGTACTCAGAACCACTCATGAAGGCAATGCCAAGGTAAAAAGCTCAAGAATCCAACTTCTCAACACTAAGTTTGAAAACCTCAGAATGAAAGAAGAAGAATCAATTCATGAATTTCACATGAATTTGCTTGAGGTAGACAATTCCTTTGAGGCTCTAGGTGAAAAATTGTCTGAAGAAAAGCTGGTGAGAAAGATGCTTAGGTCCTTACCTAAGAGATTTAACATGAAAATCACAGCCATTGAAGAAGCTCAAGATATCCCAAGTATGAAACTTGAAGAACTTGTGAGCTCTCTTCAAACTTTTGAGATGAACTTAGGTGAGCAAACTGAGAAGAAAGGAAAAGGCATAGCTTTTGTATCTTGTGCTGGTGAAGAGGAAGAAGCTGTTGAATCAGATGATGACCTCTCAAATGACTTAGCCATGTTGGGAAGACAATTCAACAAGCTTCAAAGGAGGGTGGACAGAAGACCAAGGAGGAATGTAAGGAACATCCAGACTGACATCAGTAAACTAGGTAACACTTCAACAAAAACCAAAACTGATGATAAGTCAACTCAGAACAAGGGTGTTCAATGTCATGAATGTGAAGGCTTTGGTCATATAAGATCAGAATGTGGCACATATCTGAAGAAGCAGAAGAAAGGCCTAACTGTTTCATGGTCTGATGAAGACTCTGACACTGACTCAGAGAATGTTGCTGCTAATCATGTTAGTGCCATAACTAGGGTGGATAATACTGATGTTGAATCTGATGATGAAGAACTTACCTTTGATGAACTAGCCTCAGTCCATAAAAAGCTATTTATCAAGAGTGAGGAACTGTACAAGGTCAATGAAGAGCAGAAGGAAATCATCAGTCAACTGGAGACAGAGAAGGGTCAACTACAGAGTCAAGTTGCTAGTCTTGAAAGTGAAGTCAAGTTACTGTCAACCAACTTGAAAAATATGACCAAGTCTGTAAAGATGCTCAACCCTGGAACCAACATGCTTGATGAAATTTTGAAAGTAGGAAAGTATGCTGGTGACTCATCTGGTGTAGGATTTAAGAACAAACATCACAGCAAGAAGACAAATACTAAGTTTGTTCCTGCTCAGAAGAAACCTGACCCTAGCAGAATGTGGACACATCACACTCCACATCAGAGACCTGCTGGCAAAGAGAAGTTTAATGCTTGGAGATGCCACTACTGTGGGAAGAATGGTCACATCAAGCCCTTCTGTTACAAACTCTATGGGTATCCCAAGAAAAAGCCTCAGGTGCAAGCCAAAACAGCAAGGGTCACTCCTAAGAAGATGTGGAAGCCTAAAGTTTCTGAAACTGCACATATTGCTCACACTTCTCTTAGAGCATCTTCTAGTAATGATTGGTATTTTGATAGTGGTTGTTCTAGGCATATGACTGGTGTTGAGAAATTTCTCACTAATATCAAGCCTCATACAACAAGCTTTGTAACCTTTGGTGATGGAGCAAAAGGTGAAATCAAGGGCAGTGGTAAACTCAGCAGCAAAAGCTTACCTAACCTAGAGGATGTGCTACTTGTTAAAGGCTTGAAGGCTAATCTTATCAGCATAAGCCAATTGTGTGATCAAGGTCTCAAAGTCAACTTCACAAAGAATGAATGTCTTATTACTTCTGACAAAGGAGAATTGCTGATGAGAGGATCTAGGTCAAGAGACAACTGCTATCTATGGATTCCTGATGAAACAGCTCACTCCACTACATGTTTGATAAGTCAGGAGGAAGAAGTAAAGCTTTGGCACCAAAGACTTGGCCATTTGAATCTGAAGGGAATGAAGAAGATTGTGTCCAAGGAAGCTATTAGAGGTCTACCAAAGCTTAAGATTGTTGAAGGCAACATATGTGGTGAATGTCAAGTTGGAAAGCAGGTTCAGATGTCACACCCAATGTTACAACATCAGGTGACATCCAGAGTTCTTGAACTGCTACATATGGACTTGATGGGACCAATGCAGGTAGAGAGTATTGGTGGCAAAAGATATGCTTTTGTGGTTGTAGATGATTTCTCAAGGTTCACTTGGGTTAGCTTCATCAGAGAGAAGTCTGACACTTTTGATGCATTCAAAGAATTATGCCTTAGACTACAAAGAGAGAAGGATAGTGGCATTGTTAGAATCAGAAGTGATCATGGGAAAGAGTTTGAAAATTCAAGATTCTCTGAGTTTTGTGCTGATGAAGGAATTGGGCATGAGTTCTCCTCACCAATCACACCCCAACAAAATGGTGTAGTTGAGAGGAAGAACAGAACCTTGCAAGAGGCTGCAAGAGTTATGCTACATGCCAAGAAGCTACCTTACTACTTTTGGGCAGAGGCCATGAGTACTGCATGCTATATACACAACAGGGTAACTCTGAGAAAAGGTACCTCAATCACACTGTATGAGATATGGAAAGGAAGAAAACCAACTGTCAAACACTTCCATGTCTTTGGTAGCAAGTGCTATATCTTAGCTGACAGAGAGCAAAGGAGGAAGATGGATCCCAAGAGTGATGAAGGAATCTTTCTAGGCTATTCCATAACCAGCAGAGCCTATAGAGTCTTCAACAACAGAACAAGAACTATGATGGAATCCATCAATGTTGTCATAGATGACTGTTCAGATAATGAACCTGATGTTGATCCTGATGTGGACACATCTCACCCCCTGCCTGAAGACTCTGAAGTTATAGAGATTCCTGAGAAGACTGATCAGCAAGAAGATGTGACTCCAGTGAACAAGGGTCCCTCTGTTAGAGTTCAAAAGAATCATCCAAAAGAACTCATAATAGGGAATCCTGAGTCAGGGGTTATGACAAGGTCAAGAGAGGCTGTATCCAATGCTTGTTTTGTGTCAAAGGTAGAACCAAAGAATGTGAAAGAAGCCTTGACAGATGAGTTTTGGATTGAAGCTATGCAAGAGGAGCTGAACCAGTTCAAGAGGAATGAAGTGTGGGATTTAGTTCCTAGACCTGAAGGAGTCAACATCATTGGTACTAAATGGGTTTATAGGAATAAATCTGATGAAAGTGGTGTTGTGACTAGAAACAAGGCTAGGCTTGTGGCTCAAGGTTACTCTCAGATTGAAGGAGTAGACTTTGATGAAACATTTGCTCCTGTGGCACGTCTTGAGTCCATAAGGTTACTTCTGGGAGTAGCATGTATCTTGAAATTCAAGCTATTCCAGATGGATGTGAAGAGTGCTTTCCTCAATGGCTACTTGAATGAGGAAGTTTATGTGGAACAGCCCAAGGGATTTGTTGATCCAAATTATCCAGATCATGTCTACAGATTGAAGAAGGCATTATATGGATTAAAGCAAGCTCCTAGGGCATGGTATGAGAGGCTAACCAAATTTCTTGTGCAGCAAGGTTATAGAAAAGGAGAAACAGACAAAACCTTGTTTGTCAGAGAAGAAAAGGGCAAGTTCATGATTGCACAAATCTATGTAGATGACATTGTGTTTGGAGGAATGTCTGATCCAATGGTCAAGATGTTTGTGAATCAGATGCAGTCTGAATTTGAGATGAGCCTTGTAGGTGAACTTACCTACTTTCTTGGTCTGCAAGTCAAACAGATGGAAGATACAATTTTCATCTCCCAAAGCAAGTATGCCAAGAACATTGTGAAGAAATTTGGAATGGAGAATGCAAATCACAAAAGAACTCCTGCAGCAACCCATCTCAAACTTTCTAAAGATGAGCATGGTGTCAGTGTTGATCAAAGTCTATACAGAAGCATGATTGGCAGTCTACTTTATCTCACTGCAAGTAGACCTGATATTAGCTTTGCTGTTGGTGTGTGTGCAAGGTACCAAGCTGAGCCCAAGATGAGTCATCTGAATCAAGTCAAAAGGATTCTTAAGTATGTCAGTGGTACAAGTGATTATGGAATTCTCTACTCTCATGGTGAAGACACAAGATTGTTGGGTTATTGTGATGCTGACTGGGCAGGTAGTGCTGATGACAGGAAAAGCACTTCTGGTGGATGTTTCTTTTTGGGAAGCAACCTTATATCATGGTTCAGCAAGAAACAAAATTGTGTTTCTCTTTCTACAGCTGAGGCTGAGTATATTGCAGCAGGAAGTAGTTGTTCTCAGCTACTTTGGATGAAGCAGATGTTGGGTGAGTACAATGTGCAGCAAGATGTGCTCACATTATACTGTGACAATCTAAGTGCTATAAATATTTCCAAAAATCCTATCCAACATAGTAGGACAAAGCACATTGATATACGTCACCATTTCATTAGAGATCTTGTTGAAGACAATATTGTGACTCTAGAGCATGTTGCCACAGAAAATCAACTGGCAGATATTTTCACTAAGGCTTTAGATGCAAATAGGTTTGAGGTGTTAAGGGGCAAACTAGGTATTTGCCTCTTTGAGGATCAATAGCCATAATTGCTATTTAGACGTGCAACGGTTACCTGTTTTTTTCCCTCCATCCATAGTTGCACGCAATCCAAAGGCAATATTTCCAACGGCTATTTCGCGTTCAAAACTCCAAGAAATCCGTTTACTCAAGATTTTTCTTATTGCCTACCACATTGATCACCACATTCGTTTCTCAACCACTCAAACGACCAAAAATTTTCTTGATCTCTCTCAAACCCTTTGTTCATCTTTCTGAAATTTTCTTTGAAATCTTCATACAAAATCATCATCATCATCATGTCTACTGCAACCAAAACATCTCCTTCCACAAAAACAAACACTCCTCCATCATCACCAAAACCTATTTCCCCACATCAAAAAGATATTCAAGGTGACATGATCGTCGATGCCACTCCTGTCTCAATGATCAAGCCATCTGGATCAAAGAAGAAGAAGTCTAAACGATCAAGAAGGGAATCAACCCCCATTGCCGCAGAGGAAGATGTTGTTCCTTCTCCTTACACAGAAAAATCCAAAAAGAAGAAGAAGAAAAGCAAGAAGCCAAAGATTGGCTCACCAAAGAGGGTTCACACCATGGAAAGTCTGCATGTTGAACCTCTTCCTGCAAAATCTGGTGATGCAAATGCTGAAGCATCTATGGGTGTAGGTTCTTCAAACCCTAACCCTGAGAAGGCTGCTGTGAAGATTTCTGAGGGTCAAAGGCACCCCTTGACTCAGAAGATCATTGATTCTGTGCTCCAGGCCCTACAAGAACCTAATGTTGCGGCAGATGTTGGCACATCATTGCCACAAGGTGAAGAAGAGTCTCCTGCTGAAGAAGAGACTGCTGCTGTTGAAAGACCTGCTGTCATTCCTGATTCTCCTGATCAGGTATTTGTTGAAGAAGATCAACCTGCTGAGGTTGAGGAACCTGAAGATAATACCCAGTCTGACAAAGTTGTTGTGGATGTAGAAGGCTACAATTCTGACATCCCCTTGAAGAAGCTTACTGAGGAGAGTATTGCAAGAAGGACTAGAAGTGGTAAAGGTCCTGCTGTTGTTGAGATTTCTCCTGCTGCTACTAAGGAGAAGAAGAAGCCTGTTAAGAGGCAAGTCATGTATGGTCCCAAGAAGGGATTTAGTAAAGCTGTGGTTCCACCTGCAAAGAAGAAGACTCAGAAAAGAAAAGAGCCACCTACAAGTGACTCAGAGTACGATGTGGAGCAGGATGTAGCTCACATCAGTGAGTCTGAGGAAGAATCTGCTGAGGAACGCAATATGGAGCTTGATGTGATTCACATTGAGTCTGCTGTGAAGAAGAGCTATGGGAAGAAGAAAATTCCTCAGGGAATTCCTGACATCCCAGTTGATTTGATTTCCTTCCACAACCCTGCACATGCTGGAAAATGGAAGTACATTGCTCATAGAAGGTTAGCTCTGGAGAGGGAGCTCAGTGCTGAAGCCTTGCAGTGCAAGGAAGTTATGAGGTTGATCAAGCGTGCTGGCTTGATGAAGACTGTTACTGGACTGGGTGACTGCTATGAGAAGGTAGTCAAAGAATTTTTGGTAAACATCCCTGCTGGTTGTGACAATCCTTTGGACAAGGAATACCAAACTGTTTTTGTGAGAGGTAAAGAAATTCACTTCTCTCCCACTGTTATCAACAAGTATCTGGGCAGAAGTGAGGAGCCCTTTGCTGAGATGGAGGCAAATGACAACTACATAATCAAGGCCATCACAGCTGGAAAGGTCAAGACTTGGCCTAAGAAGGGAAAATTGCAAGCAAGCAAGCTCACTCCAATCTACAACATCCTGAACAGGATTGCTGCTGCTAACTGGGTGCCTACCACACACAACTGTGATGTGGCTACAGGTTTGGCTAGGTTCATCTATACTGTGGGTAACAAAGTTAACTTCGATTTTGGTACTTATATTTTTGATCAGACTATCAAACATGCCAAAACCCTAGCTGTCAAACTACCCATTGCCTTTCCTTCCCTACTGTGTGGAATCATATTGAGCCAGAGACCTGATGTTCTGGGCAAGGATGATTTGTCTTGCAGAAGAGAGTCTGCTATTTCTTTTAGTCTCAAGCAGTCTGATGTGACTCCTGATGTGGGCACATTCAGCTCAAACAATGCTATGTCTAGGACAGACATGATTGCTGCTTTAAAGGAGACTTGCAAGGCTCTGGATGAGAAGAAGGCCAAGCTGGAGGCAGTCATTGCTGGACTGGAGCTTGAGGATGAGCAAACAATGGCTGAGGATGAGGAATTGGAGGAGGAGGAGCCCAATGACTCTGAAGCTGAGGAAACTGATGGGAGCCAGGATATTTGAATTATTGTAATTCATTAATATTTCCCTGTACTCAGTATTTCCTTGTTTTTGCTGGTATTTTGTGGGCTATTCCCTGGATTTCTGATGCACCTTTGCGTGCCTGTTCTGTACCTGCTGCACTATTAATATCATCTCTACATCTCATGCTATCTGCATTCTATGGTGTGTTACTTACTCTCAGTATGTTTGTCATAATTTTTGGCTAAAAAGGGGGAGTAAAAATTAAAATGAAAAACTTTGAAGTCTTAACTGCAGCAAATTCTGAACTTCTGAACTTCTGAACTTCTGAACTTCTGAACTTCTGAACTTCTGAACTTCTGAACTTCTGAACTTCTGAACTTCTGAACTTCTGAACTTCTGAACTTCTGAACTTCTGAACTTCTGAACTTCTGAACTTCTGAACTTCTGAACTTCTGAACTTCTGAACTTCTGAACTTCTGAAACTTTCTCAACTTCTGAAGCACTACAACTTCTGAAGCTCTTCTCAACTTCTGAAGCACTACAACTTCTGAAGCTCTGCTCAGCTTCTGAAGCTTCTCCAACTTCTGAAGTTCTGATGTGTGGCACATCTGACTACACATCTGGTATACATGCTTATTTTTCTTCAAATATTTTCTCAACAACTTTTTGAAGAATTAGTTTTCTAAAGCATGTTTTTCTGAAGACTTATTCTGTACGTTTTCAACTGGGTGATGCATTCTTAAGAAGTCCAATTGAAGATGTTAATTTGTGTAATGGTTGATCCATTTGTATGATTTCTACATGGTGATGCATTCTTAAGAAGCCTGTAGAAGTTGCTATTTTGTGTGATGTTTGACACATCTGTGAGTTTTAACTTGGTCATGCATTCTTAAGAAGCCAAGTTTAAAACTTCTCTATTTCTCTCTAGGTCATGCATTCTGAAGAAGCCTATAGGGGATATGAGATTTAGGGGGAGTACATGGAAAGTGCTCTAGTTCAAAGGGGAGTAGACTATTACTGGGTTTGCTACCCTCCCTTATGTGTGCATGGAATCTCATGCTTGTATGTGTCTGAGAATTTATTTTTCTCAGTCTTTGGGAATTTATTTTCCTATCTTGTGAGAGTTTATTTCTCTCTTTATTTACGAGGCTCTAATCCGCTGCTGCATGCCTCTGATGTGCCTACACATCTCTCCAAGTTTAGTTGGGTGACTCAAAGATTATTTTAGCCCAAAATTTGCCAAAGGGGGAGATTGTTGAGACCTTTTAGGGTGTTGGCTTCATTTGGTAAAATAAGCCTGATTCCATGATGTGGAGCATGATGTGTGGCACATCAGGGTTCACATCTGGACGCCCTACTGGACGCGCCTTTATTTATTTAAACGCGATCTTTTGAAAAAGATTTGTTTTTCAAGTATATCGTGCCAGCTTGCGCGCCAAGGAACAAGATAATCTTTCATGGTTCTGTTTTATTTTATTGGCCGACTTTGATCAAAAAGATTTGAAACAAACAATTAAAAGATTATGATCAAATAAATCTCAAGGCAAAATTTATCAAGGCCAACTCGTCAAAGCCCATGAAGCTTGTTCTATATAAAGGAAGACTGAAGACCAATTATTCATCAACTGAAATCAAGAAGCTAAGTCTACAAATTGAGTCTTAGGGTTTTAGTTCTTTAGTTGTTCTTTGTTTTTTGTGAGCCTTCACTTGGATCATAGTTTTGATACAAGTAAGGACTGAGTTTATAGAGTTGTAATCTCTAGTTGTCTTTCTCCAAAGCTTTGAAGCAAGGAGTTAGATTGTGCAACACTCTAAGCCTTTAGGTACGAGTGCTTCGCTTGTCTAGGAGTGTGTCTCCAACTGAGTTTGTTATTAAATCCTTACTGGGTAAGGTTGAGGGGGAGTGAGCAGAGGTTCTCATATCTAGGAGTTCCTAGGTAGAATTAGCACGGGTAGTGATTAAGTGAGAAGTTGTAAACGGGGGAGTTTAGCTTTGAATTGATACTACCATAGTGGATTCATCCCTGGATTGGTATCCTCCAGAATAGGGCTTGTTATAAGTGCCGAACTGGGTTAACAAACTCACGTGTTCTTTTGTTTTCTGCACTTTATATTGTTTACTTGTTCATCAAGTTCAGTTGTCCACGATGTTGACACATTAGGCTACACATCGTACGATTCCTAAAGTGTACACATCGTGCTACACATCTGACACTTGCCACCAGAATTTCATTTATTCTTTTTTAAAATTGTTTATATGGGTTGACAAGAAAATTACTGAAAATTGATAAAAATTATATCTTTTTTCATTGATTGCTTACTTTGGCATATTTTGTTATTGGATATTCAATTATATTGATTGGCTCTAACTGTAAATTATTGTTTTTTGTTGTAGGATTGCTAGGAACAACGCTGATCAGGTGATGTTGCTTAAATAGCATTTGTTTTTGTGTTGCTTTGAGATTAGTAATTTCTTTAATCTTTAATTGATATCTGATATTTTTTATTTCAAATTTGTGTTGCATAGATTGGAAGTAGGGTAGCATGGAACATAAATTATGCCGCCAAAGACATCAAATTTGGTGTGGAGGCTCGGGCTTTGATGCTTAAGGGAGTTGAAGATCTTGCTGAGGCAGTTAAAGTAACCATGGGTCCTAAGGTAATTAAGCAAATCTTCAATTTCCTTTATTCAATCATGCAGACATGTTAATTCTTATCGAGAGGTGCGAGCACCAATTATGATCGTAGGAATGGAAGATATCAAATTATCTATTTTATTCCCTTTATTTAAACGATGTTGATCATGATTGTCATTGTTGTGTTTCTCCTGTTTTTAGGGCCGTAATGTGGTGATTGAGCAAAGTTATGGTGCTCCAAAGGTGACAAAAGATGGATGGAGTAACTGTTGCTAAGAGCATTGAGGTCAAGGATAAAGTTAAGAATATTGGTGCCAGTCTTGTAAAGCAGGTTGCTAATGCAACCAATGACGTGGCTGGTGATGGTAAGCTGTTTAATCAATGGAAGATTATACTTTCTTATAAATCTACACCATTGATCTGGTTTTATCCCTAAGGCATTGTATAGATGTTGGAAGTTAAAATCTAAATTGTTCTGGACTGGACTTCTAAGTCTAAGTCCCCTAAAAACTAAAGACTCTGCCCTCCTGAGGGGCACCCTCCCCGTCGGCCAGATACACACAATCTGTAACGGCCGACCACCAGAATGATGGCATTAACTGCTCATCATGGCCAACGGCCAGAATTCCGGCAGCCACTTTAAGGGCCTTAGCCCAGCGCTGGGGTATATATATACTCCTCCTTCAGAGGAGTCAGATATGTTATTCACCACCTTGTAACCTTATTCTCACACACTTACTAACTTGAGCGTCGGAGTGCATACAGGTACACACCCCCCTCCGCTTCAACAGGGGCTTGCTGATTCAACCTACTCTGTTCCGGCCACCATTCTGATCCTGGTAAGATCAGTGGCGCCGACTGTGGGGATCTAAAGTTATCCCCTTCTTTCAAAAAACAAAGAACAAAACCTTCAAAAACTACCGCTAATTCACAAAAAGCTAAGAATGGCCGAGAACAGCAGATCAGAGCATTCAGCTGCTAACCACATGTCTAGCGAGCATGCTGACAACAACACCACCAATGGAATGGTCGTATCCCAGATGGAAACAGACCCCACCTACCAGCCTACCAACGAGACCAACTCTCTGGTCGTACCCGTTCCTCCTCCTGGAGCTACCTTGGAGCACATCATGACTGCGCTGCTTACCATCGTCAACAACCCGGGGCAAGCTATCAGGGAGCAGAACCGCCGCATTGAAGCTGTCGAAGAATCGCGCATTACGAGGGCGATCACGAGCAGCTATTCTCCACCACGCTGAGAAAGGGAGCAATGGCTTGGTATAAGAGTTTGCCACCAGGGTCCATCGATTCGTGGGGTGAGTTGTGCAGACTCTTTACTGCACACTTCACCGCTTCTAGGAAGCACCCCAAGTCTAAAGCTACTCTCGAAGCGATTCAACAGGAAAGCAACGAATCCCTAAGAGAGTATATTGAGCGATTCAACAAAGCTGCCATCGAGGTGAGAACTGATGACAGAATGAAGCTGTATCTGCTGGAGCGTGGACTGCGCCCATCCAGCGATTTTGCCAAAGCAATTGGCATTGAAGAAGTAAGGTCTTTGGTAGCTTTCCTCGAAAAGGCGCAAAAATACATAGCCTACGAGGAAAAGCAAGTAGCTGCTGACGCAAGAAAGCCAAAGCGTCAAGAAGAAACTGGACCCTCTCGAGCAGAGAATGAGAGAGGAAAAGAAAGAGTTAGAGAACTAAGGGAGCCAAAGCCTTCCCGCAGCAAATTCATGAATTATACCCCCTTGAACGCTCCTCGCGAGCGAATTTTGGCCGAAGTTTCAATGGCCGAATTCAAAAAGAATGGAGTCCGAGCGCCGAAGCAGTTGGTCGTGAGGCCAGGGCTGGATAAATCTAAATACTGCCGCTACCACAAAAGCTACGGGCACGTGACTGAAGACTGCATCCACCTGAAGGATGCAATTGAGATCATGTTGCAAAAATGGCTCCTCCAGAAGTTCAGAAAGGAGGAACGTTAAGGGCGGGGAAAAGAACCTGAAGTCGGACAACCATCTAGAGAGGCACAACAACAATCAGGTGCGGACAACAGCAACATGCAGATTGCTTACTCCATTTCAAGACCTGAAGACTTCATTCTTCCCGAGCATCAAGAAGGAGAAGACATGCTCGAGCATTTGGCTGCTCACATGGGATCGCTGGTAATTTCGGGAGGAGGATTTGGAACTTCCACCATAGGGTCTTTGAAGAGAAAGTTTGAAGAACTGGAAAGTGTTTGCTCGCTGGAACCTGTCCTCGCGACAGAAGAAGCAAAAGAAGGATCTTTACCCTTGGCTTTCTACAAGGAAGATATCCCTGGAGGCTCACCTAACCACCAGATTCCGCTGCTAGTAAGGGTCAGGATGGCCAACTTTGATGTGAGAAGGATATTAGTGGATCAAGGATCCTCGTGTGATGTGATGTACGCTGGTTTGTTTAAGACTCTGCAATTGACGGAGAAAAACCTTGCTCCCTATGTAGGTGCTGACTTGCAAGGATTTAATGGAGCGACCACGAAGCCCTGGGGGTACGTGGATTTAATTGTGACTTTTGGAGAGGGAGAGGCGACCAAGGCGACCAAATCCATCAACGTCCAATTTCTGGTCGTGGATTGCCCGTCTCTATATAATTGTATCATGGGAAGGCCTGCTTTGGCGAACCTATTTGCTGTATCTTCAACCATTTACTTGAAGATGACATATTACACCGTGGATGGCAAGATAGCTACGCTGAACGGAGATATAGCTGCAGCGAGGAAATGCTTTGAAGCCGCTGCAAAGAATATGAGTTCTCTCCTTACTCCAAAGAAGAAAAATGATCACAAGATGCCCGTTGTGAACACCCTGCAAGCCAACGATATCGTGGACTTAGATGCACGCATCAACGAGCAGGAGCTGAAAGACGAAGAGGACCCCATCGCAAAAAAGGTGCACCGCCCAATCCCCGATGGAGAGTTCGAAATCATCCCTTTGAGCGATGACTATTCAAGAGGAATAAAGATAGGTGCTGATATGCCCGAGCTGGTGAAGAGGCAATTGGAAGCTTGCCTGAAAGAATATGCTGAGCTGTTCGCTTGGAATGCTGTAGAGATGCCCGGAATCGACCAAAACGTCGCTTGTCACCAGCTGACAATAGATCCTAGGGCTAGAGCTGTAGTTCAGCGACGTAGGAAGCAGTCTCTCGAAAAAGCTGTAAAAGACCTCCTAGAGGCAAATTTTATTTCTGAAGCCAGATACACAACATGGCTGTCAAATGTTGTATTGGTTAAAAAATCTAATGGAAAGTGGAGAATGTGCGTTGACTACACCGATCTCAATAGGGCTTGCCCTAAAGATTCTTATCTATTACCTAGCATAGATAAACTCGTAGACAATTCCTCAGGGTTTAAACTACTGTCGTTTATGGACGCTTATTCTGGATATAATCAAATTAAAATGATTGAAATCGATAAAAAAAAAAACAGCATTTATGACTGAATCGGGTAATTATTATTATAATGTAATGCATTTCGGGCTAAAAAACTCAGGCGCCACTTAACAACGAATGATGAACAAAGTATTCAGAAATGAAATAGGCGATATGCTCGAAGTATATATGGACGATATGATCGTTAAATTCGAACAGGAAAACGACCACGTGTCCCATTTAAGAAAAGTGTTTGAAAGAGCCAAACAGTACAACATGAGGTTTAATCCGGAGAAATGCACGTTTGGGGTAAAAGCAGACAAATTCCTCGGTTTCTATTTAACAGAACGAGGAATCGAAGCTAACCCTGAAAAATGCAAAGCCTTTTTCGATTTCCCTACGCCGAACTCGAAAAAGTCAATACAATCTTTAAACGGAATGTTGACTGCTCTTGCGCGTTTCGTCGCCAAATCCGCCCAACACGCGCTGCCTCTTTTCAAGTTACTTAGAAAAGAATCCGCGTTTGAGTGGACGGAAGAATGCAAAAACGCTCTCCAACACTTGAAACGAGCATTATCAGAACCTCCGGTCTTAACACGTCCAATCACGGGCGAGACTATATTCCTATATCTAGCCGTGGCTCACGAAGCCATAAGTGCAGTTTTAATTCGAGAGATCGAGCAGGGGCAAAAACCAGTGTACTTCATCAGCAAAGCCCTGCAAGGACCAGAACTTCGATACATACAGATCGAAAAAACAGCGTTGGCAGTAGTCGTCGTTGCGAGAAAGTTAAGACATTACTTCTTAGCACACTCTATCACAATACGAACCGACCAACGAATAAAACAGCTGCTCGAAAGGCCTGATATGGCCGGGAGAATGCTGAAATGGTCCTTAGAGCTATTAGAATTCGACATAACATACGAAAGCAGAAAGGCTTTGAAAGCCCAAGTACTAGCTGATTTTGTCGCGGAAATGACTCCACCAGCAACTTCGAGCAGAAATAAATGGACCATATACGTCAATGGATCTTCCAACTCCAAAGGAAGTGGAGCGGGGATAATCTTAGAAAACGACGAAGGAGTCCTCATTGAAGTATCGCTAGAATTGTCTTTCCAAACGACCAATAATCAAGCCGAGTACGAAGCCTTCATAGCAGGATTGCGACTAGCCGAGGACATGAACGCAGAAGAAATCATCATCTTCACAGATTCCCAATTGGTCGCGTCTCAAGTAAACGGGGAATATCAAGCTAAGGACGAACGTCTAGCTAAATACTTAACCCTCATACAAGAAAAGTTGGCTAAATTCAAAGAGTCAACTGTGCAACACATTCCTCGGGAACACAACTCAAGGGCAGACGTCCTCTCAAAACTCGCGAGCACCAAAAAGAAGAAAGGGAGGAATCAATCACTTATCCAAGAAACGTTGCAAAGACCAAGCATTGAGAAAGCTCTAGAGGTGAATCTCGTATGCCCAATCAACGCCAACAGTTGGATAAATCCCGTAAGGGAATTCCTCGCCTCAGGAATGGTCCCCGATGACCCCAAAGAGGCAGTCAAGGTCAGAAGAAGAGCATGCTCCTATGTTTTGATAGATGGCAAACTCTTCAGAAGAGGGTTTTCAACCCCGCTGCTGAAGTGCGTCGAGGAAGACAAAGTGGAATCCATCCTACAGGAAATCCACGAAGGAGTAAACGGACAACATATTGGCGGACGATCACTCGCACGAAAAGCGCTGCGAGCAAGATATTACTGGCCAACCACGCAAACGGACGCCAAAGAGCACGTCAAAAAATGCGACAAGTGCCAGAAACATGGGGATATGCACTTAGCTCCACCTAACGAGCTAAAGTCTCTATCATCCCCATGGCCGTTTGCGTCTTTTAGGACCATTCCCACGAGCACCTGGACAAAACAGGTACTTAATCGTCGGAGTATACTACTTCACAAAATGGATAGAGGCTGAGCCCCTCGCCAAAATCACACCCCACAATGTCCTACGCTTCTTCAAGAGAAACATCCTCGCAAGATTTGGAATTCCACATACCGTGGTGACGAACAATGGAACGCAATTTACGGATAAAAAATTCCAAGAGTTTCTCATCAACCTCAAAGTGACACAACACTTCACTTCCGTCGAGCATCCCCAAACAAATGGCCAAGCCGAGGCAGAGAACAGAGCATCCCCAAACGATAACATCCGCCCAACCTTGAGAATTCTTGGGACCAACGATATACCAATCGTCCTTAAAGGGACGCATAGACTCCTCAAACATATAGAATAGATGACGAGTTTGTTTAAATGATACCCAGCCAAATCTGTGTGGGCCTCCCTTAGGCTTTGATCGTTGCAGCCCGAACACGAAAAAGAATAAAGGAATGGTCGGAAAGATGTCCAAATGAGTACACACCACCTCAAAGGCTCTCATAAAAGCCAAAGAGTTGGGGTGCAGTTGAGAAGGGGCGACCCTCAAATGGTGAAAGATGGCCACCTCAAAATCAGTAAAGGGCAACCTAAACCCGAAATGCTGAAAGGCGATCTGATACATGCTGAAATGCGCAAATCCAAAGTTATGGAAAATGCGACGTTTCTTCCCGGGAACGAGGATATGCCAATTGTCGTTAGGGGGATCTTGAATGTCTTTGCAAAGACCAGGGATCTCTACTCCATCTGGCTGACCAGAAAACCGCGAGCACGTTAAACGAGGCTCGTCAGCAACCCAGTCCCCGGGTTCTGTTTCAGCTGTAATTGGAACTCGCTCCAATATGGGCTCCGAGGATTCCTGTACGTCGGGCTCGTCTTGGATTTCCTCGAGCAAGGGATCTCCTTCCTCGTTAATATTAACGTTTGACGATGAGGGCTCTTCTGCCATTTATACCTGAAAGATGAGGAAGAGAAAAAGTGAATTCGACATCTTTGAAATATCAAATCCATCCTTCCACCGCCGTTCAAGTGAAAGGGCGTGGACCTGCGTTGCAAAATAATCCTTGAACGTTGCTCGCACAACGAAGGGAAGAGCCCAATGGTCGTGAAGCACAGACAACGAGGACTACATCAACTCTTAATGTATAAACAGCCAAGCTAAAATCCTATCGAGCATTCATTCTAACCTATGAAGCTAAAATCTTATCGAGCATTCACTCTAACTCATGAATGCTCGAGATAAAAGTGCAACAATGGTCGCTACGAAAACTCAAACGACAGAGCCAAAATTGCATTTCAAAGGCATTAAACGCCTACAACCACCGTACCGAAAGACAAAAACCCCAAAATCCTAGTTTTACTACGCTAAAACTACCATTTGGGGGGGG
The DNA here is from genome assembly GCA_954870985.1 of Trifolium fragiferum. NCBI lineage: Eukaryota > Viridiplantae > Streptophyta > Magnoliopsida > Fabales > Fabaceae > Trifolium > Trifolium fragiferum. Next base: position 10,074,767 of record OX940796.1, read on the forward strand.
GGGGGGGGGGGGGGTAGAGGGTGTTAACCACCACTTACAAACCCCAAGCCACCGTCTCAAAAAAACTAAAAAACTTCAAACTAAAGGCATATAATCAATGCTGTAAAACAAGAAAAGGCAAAGTACTTACTTGTTTAGTGATTAGAAGCAAGGAAAGACAAGCGTTGAGTGATGATGAAGGCCTTGAATCACCGGCGGACTTGCGAAAAGAAGTTGAAGAGAGAAAGAATTTGAAAGCAAACAGACGTTTAGAGAAGGGGTAAATGAAGTGAACTTCAAAAAATCCCTCCTTTTCTCTATATATAGAGGAATCACATACAAACGCACCTGTTCAAAACAAAGGGACGCCTCCAAAATCTGATCCGTTGCTTTGATCCAAAGGCTATGATCTAAAACGATCCAACGCTTCAGATTGGATCATCACAAAAACGAAAGGGCGCGAAGATCCAACAGTTCGGAAACGACCTCGTGAACAGGGACTACACTGCTAGGTACTCAAACGCTTCAAATAGCCTTTACACGTGGCAGCAAGAGGCGAAGCGGTTTGTCCTTTCAGGTCACATCCACTGAACGCGGAAATCTCGCGGAGTCCAAGAAAATCTCCATGAAAATCTCGTCGCGATTGATGACATAATCATCGAGAAAATCTCAATGGATAGAGGCAAATGGGAATCCTCGCAATTAATGACAGGATCTTCATTAAGAGCCAATAAATCCACAAGATCCTCGAACCGACGAGGACAACAGAAGAAACAACGCTCCACGATGACAATTATCTACGAGCATCTAAAACTTCAACGTCTTCGCAAAAATATTACAACACAAGCTCCTCGATACGAGTAAATAAATCCATGGTCGTTGCATACGACGATACACGTTGATGGCAAAAGGCGATCATAATCTTCGTTGCTCGTACGCGCACACAAAGGTTTAATGCCAAAGTTAAAGTCATCATGCTTGCAAACGAGCATAACGACTTGAGGGGCTTCTGTTCTGGACTGGACTTCTAAGTCTAAGTCCCCTAAAAACTAAAGACTCTGCCCTCCTGAGGGGCACCCTCCCCGTCGGCCAGATACACACAATCTGTAACGGCCGACCACCGGATTGATGGCATTAACTGCTCATCATGGCCAACGGCCAGAATTCCGGCAGCCACTTAATGGGCATTAATTGCCCATTAAGGGCCTTGGCCCAGCGCTGGGGTATATATATACTCCTCATTCAGAGGAGTCAGGTATGTTATTCACCACCTTGTAACCTTATTCTCACACACTTACTGACTTGAGCGTCGGAGTGCATACAGGTACACACCCCCCTCCACTTCAAAAGGGGCTTGCTGATTCAACCCACTCTGTTCCGGCCACCATTCTGATCCTGGTAAGATCGTAAATCTTAATTTGAATACTGTTGCATTTGACATGCTGATATTCGGCATCTTAATCTAAATCTATATCATAATTTGAATACTAATGAGTTGTATAAATTTTGGCAGGAACTACATGTGCTACAATTCTTACTCGAGCAATATTTGCGGAAGGGTGCAAATCAGTTGCAGCTGGAATGAATGCAATGGACCTGAGGCGAGGTATAAATATGGTTGTTGATGCTGTGGTGACAAGCCTGAAAAGCAGAGCTCGGATGATTAACACTTCTGAAGAAATAGCCCAGGTTAGTGTATAGTTAATAGCGAATAAGTGATAGGCATATCGAGGAGATGGAGAGACCAACAAGGGCTGTGAGTCATGACTCACGAGTTATTGGTGAACTTAATATTTTAAATTTTGGAATGATAGGTTGGGACAATATCTGCTAATGGTGAGAGAGAAATTGGTGAATTGATAGCCAAAGCTATGGAGAAAGTTGGCAAAGAAGGCGTAATCACAATCGCAGTAAGTTTTTATATGCTCATTTTGGAAACTAAATCATTTATGTCTGGGTTCTACGTGTTTCATTTATCTGGGGACAATGTGTTATTCATGTAATGATTTTTTCTCATTATTCTCAAAACATCTTATATTTAGCCATTTATTTTCATCCCTAGGCGTTCATGTTTGAATATTTTATATGCCATGCGCTGATATCTGGGATCTAACTTTTGAGCTTTTTCAGGATGGCAAGACATTGCTCAACGAGTTGGAAGTTGTTGAAGGAATGAAGCTTGACCGAGGCTATATTTCTCCTTATTTCATAACAAACCAGAAGAATCGGAAATGTGTATGTTCTCTATCGATGCCTCTAGTTTAGCAGCATTAAATTTTTTGTAAATTTTACTTTATAGCAAGGTTGTTAGTAGTCATCGTGTTGCATCTCACACATCTGCCATTCTCTGGCCATGGTGTTCTGCTTTCAGTTTCAAGCTTCGTGGCCTCTAGTCTCACCTTGAATAGGAGGACTCTCGCACTTGTGACTTTTAGGGGCCATTGGAAGCCACAATTTGCCCCTTTCGTTAGTTCACTACATGCTTGTTTTTATGGAGAAAGATGGGTTTTGTGTTTCATTCTCTTTTTTCTAAGAGGATTGAAACCCTATTCAGCTTCTCACTTTTAAAATTCAACCCTCCCCAATCACGTTTTTTCGTCTAGAAGTGCACATGCCCTTGCCTTTCTGTTCTCCATGTCTATATTTTCTGTTTCTGCTCTGTTTTTCACATTCTCTGTTTCTGACTTCACTGCATGTTCAACGTGCAGCTCTTTTTCCATTTCAGTTTCTTCTTTTCCCCTTAAACTATTTTGGCATCTCAAACATTTTATGGATTGAAAGTTTGTAACCCTATTTAGCATTTTCTATTTGTATGATGTGTGTGTGTGTGTGTGTGTGTATAATTTGTATTATAAGTATTATAAAACATCTTGTCAACGTATCTAGGCCGTATCGTATCCCAAATTTCAAAAACTTCACATATCCGTAGTGTATCGCATCACACCCATACTATGTATCCAGGCATCATGATCCTGCTTTATTTGGGGCTGGCTGTGATATGTTGTTTTTTGTGATTGTTAACTATGCTTTCTAAAACACCAATGTCATGAATCTGTCTTTTTTTTTGCTTCGCTGATATATCATGTCTAATAATGTCATCTATAATGTGTGTCTACAGGAACTTGAGGATCCCCTCATCATAATCCACGAAAAGAAAATCTCAAGTATAACAGCCATAGTTAAAGTATTAGAGTTAGCTTTGAAAGTAAGTAATACTATATTCATCATATTGCATTGAATTGTTAAATATTGATATGATATTGACAAACACTTCCTCATCACCAGAAACAAAGACCTTTATTGATTGTTGCTGAAGATGTGGAAAGTGATGCCCTTGCAACTCTTATCCTAAATAAACTTCGCGCTGGAATCAAGGTTTGTTTTCCCTATCTGTAGCATATTAGTTCTTAGGTACTTTAAAATTTTGGATTCTTAGTTTTGCTTATTTAATTTGGTATTTGTTGCATGGTCTTACTCTTAGGTATGTGCCATCAAAGCCCCTGGTTTTAGTGAAAATCGGAAATCTGGTCTCCAGGATCTTGCTGTTCTAACAGGATGTCAAGTAAGTTATCTATTCACTATAAGGTGACTTCTGTATTCCCTCGAATCTTACAAACCGATTGATGATATATTTTATCTATACTCAGCTTATTACTGAAGACCTCGGCCACAATCTTGAGAAAGTGGATCTGGAAATGTTTGGCTCTTGCAAAAAGGTAACGATTTTGCTTAATTGATAATTTTAATGCACGGTTGGGTTTTGGTACTCTTTCGTGGTTAATGTTCATGAATTTTTTGTTTTGGTAAAGGATACAAACTTTCCTTGAGTGATTTGCATTAGCTCAAATTAATTTTTCTCTAATTCCTTAACATTTTTAGCATTATAATATACAAGGTCAAATAATTTAGACAACCTAAACTAAGTTTCTTAATATTTTAGATTACAATTTCGAAAGATGATACTGTCATTCTTGACGGTGCTGGTGATAAGAAAGCTATCGGGGAAAGATGTGAGCAGGTTTGTTAGAATCTCCTATCCAATTTGATTTTACCAAATAGGTCCGGTTTTTCATTGATGTTTCTTCTGACCTGTTTCATGTGATGGGTTTTGATTTACAGATTAGGTCGGCAGTTGAAAATAGTACTTCAGATTATGACAAGGAGAAATTACAGGAAAGATTGGCCAAGCTTTCTGGTGGTTTTGCTGTGCTTAAGGTGTATATCCGTATTTAAGTTGCCCTTGCTTACTTATGATTCTTTATTACCTGTTATTCTGTTAAGCATCTCAAGGTTTTTTCGTGATAAAACTGACATCTGAAACTTGACTGTTGCTGATTGGAGGAGCCAGTGAGGCTGAAGTTGGTGAGAAAAAGGATAGAGTGACAGATGCCTTAAATGCAACCAAGGCAGCTGTAGAAGAGGGCATAGTACCTGGTAATTTATTAACACATACATTGGTATGTGTAGTTCTACATTCTCCTATCATATCTGATAAACTTATGTTTTTTCACAGGCGGTGGTGTTGCTCTTCTTTATGCGTCAAATGAATTAAGTAAGCTTCCAACTGCCAATTTTGATCAGAAGATAGGTGTCCAGATTATTCAAAATGCTTTGAAGGTTAGTATTTTTTTGCAATTTCACATACTTTAGGTTTAGACCATCCATAATATCTTGTTTTTGTCAACGCTCCACTCGACAGATTGTTCTCTCTTTCCTTACTGTTTCATTTTGGGCCTCATGCTGCAATATTTTGAGCTGAATTTGCATTGAAGCCACAATATGGTTTTAACTTAAATTCCGATTTAGTTGCTCACTCATTTACTATATGTTATACCAAAAAATACAGACACCTATGCACACAATTGCATCAAATGCTGGAGTTGAGGGGGCTGTTGTCGTTGGTAAACTATTGGAACAAGATAATCCTGATCTTGGGTACGATGCCGCCAAAGGTCAGTGCTCCTTGTATATTTATAAGTTTTTAAGTATAATTTTGGCAAAGAATTGTGTTGTTAAGGACAAATATGTACCAAAAATGTCCCCGATCAAAAGTTGCAGATACTTTTGCAGTTTCCTTGAATTATGGTATTAATTTAAATCGGGAAAAGAATTGTGTTACCAAGCAAATTTATAAAGGAAAGTGTCCGATCAAAATTTGTAGTTTCTGGCTGTTACTTTTGGAGTTCCTTTTATATTACGGTATAGATTATTATTATTATTATTACTGTTACTACTACTTATTCTAGTGTCAACTTTTTTGTATGCTCAGGTGAATATGTTGATATGATTAAAGCTGGAATAATTGATCCATTGAAGGTGATTAGGACCGCCTTGGTTGACGTAGCCAGGTAGGATATTAAGAAAGTTACATTGGATATGGAGATATTATTGATATGTTATATGTTGCATTTACTAACCTCCATTTTCATGCAGTGTGTCATCTTTAATGACAACAACTGAAGCTATTGTGTCTGATCTTCCAAGTGACGATAAAGACAGTTCTGCTATGCCTGGTGGCATGGGCGGCATGGGTGGCTAAGCTAAAAACCGTTTATACATAAATTAACAGCATTTTTTGTATCTTTTTTTAACATTTACCCATTGTTTATTATTATGTCATAAGAGAACATAGTGACTGTTTTGAACTGCAGCACGTTGAGCTAAATCACGATGAAAGAACCGTTGATGCAGAAGCTAAGATCTGGAGCTTCTAAAAAGTTGCGGAGGAAACAATGCTGGACATGAGTTTGACTTTGAGCATTCAAATGTAACCAAACTCTCACTTAAGCTATTTCAAATGCCCATTTAGCGGCAGTTCCATTTCTTACCAACAATAAAGACGTGACGCATGAAGTAGTCAAAACAAAGATTTTCCCAGCTCAAAACAGAATTATCGAGTTTACATATACAACAACTTATATACACGAAAGGTCCACAAAATATCTATTACACATGAAAGGTCCATAAAATATCTATTATTTTTTAATTTACACTATCACATGGTTCATTCAAATACTAAGGAATCGAGCTTGCCTTCTTTCGATTCCTTCTCACTGTAATTGCGTTGGAAGTCAAGACTTCAGAATTCCTTGGTTTGCCTTTGGCACAAAAGTACAAGGCAATCTTCGATTGATGCCTCCGTTCATAGATCACCTTAGGGAAGTAGTCGATTCTCACGACCAATAGCTTAAAACCAAATTCTTATTGGCCCTATTAAGCCATAAGACTGGATCAAAATGAAGCATACCAGTCACAGGATCGTGTATGTCAATCTTGCATATAGAATGCACTTCAAAATTCGACTAGGCTGTCATGCCGATGGTGTTCTCATATCCATCACCCAAACTTTGCAAGTCTGATAAAGCAATGTCAATGAAGACCAGTTGCAGAGGATATATCTATTCGCTGTCATAATCATCTATTTCAAGCACACTTGTGAGTGCTGACATCCATGCCTGCAAACCATGGGAAGAATCCTTTTTCATCAATACTTGTAATTTGTCAACAGCTTGCCTTGATGCTCCATATCTAAGCAAAAGATTTTTAAGTGATCTTAAACTACAATCATCGAGTTTAATGGAAGCTGTTACCATGTCCTTGAAGATCTCTACCGCTTCTTTGGGTCTCCCAGCAGTAGCATACAGGTCAAGCACATTATTATAACTTAATGAATCTGTCAAAAGTCTTAATTTTCTCATTTGGTTTGCAATTTGAATGGCTTCATCAAACCTTCCAATTTTCTTGTACAAACACAACATCATGCAAAGGAAAACTCATTTGCAGTTCCATTTTTCTTTAAGGTCTCAAATATTTCTTTTGCTTGGTCAACCATGGATTGTCTAGTATAAAGATCGATCATACAATTTGACGAATATACTGCAGGACCTTCTTCTGATGATTGGAGCAACTTATATGTTTCTTGTGCTTCTTTCAGGTAGCCAACTTTTGTATATAACTTAATCAGAGAATTACTTATAACTGTATTCCCCGGCAAGCCAACTCTTTTCATTTCATCGGCATAACTGACGGCTTCTTTAACCCTTCCAGCGTCATACAGAGCATTGATCAATACCCCATAAACTATATCATCAGGTTTCACACCATGTTTGATCATTTCCTTGTACACAACTTTTGCCATTTCCAATTGCCCTAATTTTACAAAACTGGAAATCACAGCACAGTATGGGATTACAATTAGTCACTAATCCTGCCATCTGCATCTTTTTCAAATAAGGTTTGGCAATGTGTGGCTGGTCAGCAGTGGCCAAAATTTGTATGAGAGAACTATAGCTGCATCTGTCTGCAACTACACCATGTGTATCCATACTATCAAACAACTGACACGCTTTATCATAGCATTTCCCTATACCATAAGCTTTAATCATCACATTGAACTCAAGGACACTGAGATTCTTCCGTTCTTGGCACCAAAGGAAGACTTTCTCAGCTTCCGAAATATGTCCGTGTTCCCCATATGCATCAATGTTGGCAGCATAGCACTCAGATGTCATATTGCCAGCCAGATGAAACCTCTGAAACCATAACAAGGACTGTTCAAGCATTCCTACTTCAATCTACATCCGAGTCAAAGAAGACTGGGTGAATTGGTCAATTTCAAGGCCCTTCTCATTCATCTCTGTTATAAGCTCTTCTGCTTCGCAAACCATTTTTCTTATTGAGTATGCATACAAGAGGGTACGGTAACTCACATGATCTGGCTCGAGGCATGACTCCTTCATTCTTTTAAAATATTTTGTTGCCATGTCTATATTGTTATGCTTGGTACGGAGAGAGATAAGAGTATTATAGGTCCTTGTGTCAGGTGAGCATTGCAGTTCTTCCATTTTCTGAAGAAGTGAACTTGCTTCTTCTAACCGTCCATGGTTCCGACAAATGTTAATCATCGTATTGAATGTCACCCTGGTAGGTGGGATGCCTTGTTTAAGCATCTTAACAAATGTCTCCGAAGATTCTTTAAGCTGACCAGCCTTTCCATACATATCAATCCAAGTGTTATAAGTATGCGACCCAAAAGAAGCATCGAAAAATGATGTCCTCTCGTCCAATTCCAGAGCATCCGTCATATGATGATTGTTTGGTATCAAAGGTTCAGCTAATGACCACTTTCTGAAAAACTCCTCAGCTTTCTGAAACTGCCCTGCTTTCTTATACAGTTGAACTACAGTCACCATAGTCACCTCATCAGGTTCAATACCATGTTCTAGCATAGTCTCAAGCCAGAAAAGCGCGTCTTCTCTAAGTCCAGCTTCACTATAAACATCAATCAAAGTTCCATAAGTCGAATTTGTAGCAACAATCCCACTAGCATTCATCTGATTCCACAAATCCTCCAAAACCGTCCACTTGCGCGCTTTACCAAGAATCCTAATCATAATATTGTAATGAATCACATTCAATTCATGAGAATTTTCATTAAACCAGTTAAAAATTTCTAAAGCTCTATCCCACTTCATCTGCTGCTTCAAAATGATACTCCTTTCCTTGTTATTAATCTTAATTTCCCACAGTCTTAAAGCCTCTTCAACATCCTGAATCGTATCCAAGTCTTTCAAAATGAAAGGAATAATTCCACCGTAAGAGACCGATTTCGTCAAACACTTGGTATGCACACCAAATTTCCTTTTTTCGAGAACCCTATAATCTGAATTCTTCTCAGGACACCGTTTCTTCAACTGGGTGTCTTGATTTTTTCGAACTCCGTTCTTTTGTACACGCATAGTCTCAAGCCAGAAAAGTGCACCTTCTCTAAGTCCAGCTTTACTATAAACATCAATCAAAGTTCCATAAGTAGCATTGGTAGCAACAATCCCTCTTGCATTCATCTGATTCCACAAACCCTCCAAAAGCGCCCATTTATGCGCTCTACCAAGAACCCTAATCATAATGTTGTAATGATTCACATTCAATTCATGAGAATTTTCATCAAACCAGTTAAAAATTTCCAAAGCTCTATCCCACTTCATCTGCTGTTTCAAAATGATACTCTTTTTCTTGTTGTCAATCTTATTTTCCCACGGCCTTAAAGCCTCTTCAACATCCTGAACCCTATCCAAGTCTTTCAAAATGGAAGGAATAATTCTGCCGTAAGAGACACATTTCGTCGAACACTTGGTGTGCATATCAACTTTCGTTTTCTGGACAACCCCATCATCTGAATTCTTCTCAGGACACTGTTTCTTCAACTGGGACTCTTGATTTCTTCGAACTCCACTCTTTTGCCCTCGCTTAACGATGCTTGTTCCGTTTTTTAGAGGAATTATCTGTTTTGTAACTGTGTTGTTGGAAACTTGTTCTGCTTTTTGTGTGTAAGTGTTTACAATTGAGAATATGGGTGTGTGGGTGTACAAGAATTGAAGCTTCATAAGCATTTCTAAGACAGAAACAACAAACAGGGAGAGATGCTTCAAGGTTGGTACGGTGTGGAGTTACTTGGAAAATGACAGCATGAGGACGTTGTTTTGTTTTGTTGTTTCAGTTTGAATTTGACTGTTTTTGTTTGAGTAGGAAAATGAGATGTGCATGCCAAAGTGGTTGCCTTTAATGGGATATTTGTTTTGGAGAATGGCAAAGTTGATTGATTTTTATAAGAAAAACCAAGGTTTTCGGTCATCGAACCGGCGAGCTCACCGGTTCAAGGTTCAATCGGTCGAACTGATTCAATCGGAAGTCTGTTTTTAATTAAATATATATTTTAATTAATATATAAATAAAAGTATATAAATAATGACTGAATATTCCTAGTTTCACACTTAAAAAAAAAGTCATAAACTCATCATAATTGCATTTAAATTACTAATATATTTAGTTTAGTTTGTTGAGTTAGTAATATATTACCAAGATATAGATAACTAGTTTTAAGTTGCCCAAGCCCACTATATATCAACCCAATCCTAATTTTGCTATGTAAAACTAAAAAAGGAAGCAGCCGTATTCCACTAACTGAAAAGGCAGTAGCGTAACATTCATTCGCTCAAAAGTATTCATCAATCATCTCCAACTTTTCTTCCTTCTTCTACCAACATCAACCTCCATATTCTTATTCTTTTCTTCCTTCTTCTACCAACACATATTCTTATTATGAATTCAATTTCATCTTTTCTTCTTTACTTTTCTTCTTCCCTGTGTCTTTCTTCTATTTATTTATTTATCTTTTCTTTTCTTCTAAATAACTTTGAAGATGTGTGAAAATCAAAATTGATTTTATTTTTAATTTGTTAAAGAAAAACATCAAAACATCTTGAACTGTTAAAGAAAAACTTGATCTTTTAATGAAAAACATCAAAAAACGTTTGGTGTCTTTGATTTTTCAAAAAAAAAACTGAAACAAATTGGGAAAAAGGGTCAGACCGCCGAACCGTCTAAACCGACCGGTTCATCGGTTTTTACCGGTTCAACCATGGTTTCAACGGTTTTTTCCGGTTCATTTGCGCAGCGGTTTTAAGCCCAAATCGGACCGAATACAGGTCCGGTTCCCGGTTCGACCGGCCGGTCTGGTTTTGACAACCTTGAGAAAAACAAATACGCATTTTCATATATTTAATTAAAGGAAAATGCTAAACAGTGACCCGGGGTACTGTTTAGCACGACCCTTAATTAAAATTTGTCTTAAATTTTGTAAAAAATACTTTTATGTTCATTTTTTTCTTTGATTCATATTATTAAAAGTTTTTTTATTTTTTGAATTATCTTTCATTGTCTTTCACGACTTAATATAGTATCACGAAGGAGAAGAGGAAGAAGCACCGATTTTTGTTATTGGCAAAGAAGATGAGTATATCAATCTAGATTTGTAAGTAATTACTTTTTTTTATAGTTATTTATTGTTACAATTTTTAAGGCACTGTTTGGTAAGTCCAATAAGCTAGCTTGAGGAACTTGATGCTCTTATATCTGTTTGTTCTGATGAGGATCTTCATCATATGATTGAGGAATATGAAGAGCTTGAAAGAGCTGGAGGATCTCAACGGCTTAGGATTTTTCTTATACCTTCAAATGAACCTGAGGAGAGTCCAAGCTCTAAGGACTCAAGAGCCAATCAGCAAAGTGATGTTGATTACCATTATGTTGTTGTTGTTAATGGTATATTAGATCGAAGTCCGCGAAAGAATCATGGTGGACTAAGTCTGGCAAGCCATACAAGTCAATTTGCAAATACCTCTGATTACAACAATCCACATTTCCATAGGGAATCATCCACATATGCATTTGCTTCAGAGGTAAAGGATTGCAAGCCAACCTCTTCAAATTTGGCAAACATAATGTCAAAACGAGGTCCATTTTTAACATCACTTAAGGTAGGGGGCAAGTCATTTAATCAAAGGCATCTATCTGCCATTTGTGTGCAGCCTAATGATCAAAAAAATTCTAATGTTCAGTTATTTACGGATCAATCATATAATGTTAGTGAAAACATTATACCTTATGGCATGGAAAAAATTTCACGTGACAACTCTTTGTATGTGGATAATACTAGTTATGCTGATCCCATTACATATTATAACAATCTTACCCAAGGGCCTCCATGTGTTAGTGAAATTACAATGAAAGATATGAATCGTGGAACGTGGTTAAACCTACCGAGGATAAATTTGTAACTTTGGTGGTAATCGATTTTTATATATTAGTATAGATTAATACAATATACTATCATGCACTTATGTCATACCTAAGTAAAAAAGTCAAAATAAAGACTTTTAATGTTCAATTGAAAAGGCGAAGGATGCTAAAACACAACTTCATAGAATTTAATGGTTGTGTTATAGCAATACCATATATTATATTGAAAATAAATTTAGAGTTTAATTGGCATGCATGATCAATGTAAAATAATTTTACACGATGATCTAATAAAAAACCATCAGTTTATCATGTCATACAATTAATTTCAAAACATATTTATACTTGGAATATAAGATGTTTATCAAATGTGTGTAAAATTATTTTATATCGTTAGTTCATATTCTATTTTCTCATAAATTTAATATCTTTTTAATATAAAGTGGCAAGAAGATAGTCTTAACTAATTTTAAAAAAGAATCTGTAAAAAAAAACATCACATGATGCTTGTTTGTTAAGTCTTTTATTTTGACAAAGATGCTTGTTAAGTCTGACTATTAGCCATAGAAAATAGCAATACATATTCTATCTTATTTTTTTAATTTGACTAGTTGAACAAGCCAAATGACTCCATAGAACATGGTCTATAAAAGGGCTGGTGTTGGTTTAGGAAAACACAACCTAGAATGGCAGATATTAAACTACATGGATTTTGGTATAGTCCGTTTACTTTAAGGGTAGTATGGACCCTAAATCTGAAGGTTATACCATATGAGAACATAGAGGAAGATCGTTTCAACAAGAGTCCTCAACTTCTTGAATATAATCCAATTCACAAAAAGACTCCAGTACTAGTTCATGATGGAAAACCTATGTGAGTCCATGATCATTGTTGAATACATTGATGAGATATGGCCACACAACTCATTGCTTCCTGCTGATCCCTATGACAGAGCTCAAGCTCGATTTTGGGTTAAATATGTCGATGAATCGGTAAACTTTTCTAAACTTAATCACCATATTTATTGATTACTTTTCTAGCCTTTAGATTGTGATCATGACCAGTGAACAATACATGTTATGCTTATTTTATAGCTATAATATATAAATAATTTACTTTAACTTGTCTTAAACATTACCTTCTATATTCTAATGATCCCATCTTGATTCAAACTAACAATAATATTTGGATTCATATTAAAAGATTTTAGCTATTAGGACACACTTTCGTAGCAAAAGTGGTGAAGAGCGGGTGAAGGCCAGAGAAAAAATATGGGAGCGACTCAAAGTTGTTGAGGATCAGTGTTTGGATGATCAGAAGAAATTCTATGGGGGAGACACGATTAATATTGTAGACATAGCTCTTCGATCTTTTGTCAATTTTATTAAGGTTCAAGATTAGGTTAGAAGTGAAGATCTTGCAAAATGAGAGGTTCCCCCACTTGCATTTATGGTTTAATAATTTCAAGGATGTTCCGATCATCCACGAAAACACCCCTGACCAAGAGAAGTGGGTGGCTTTTCTTATTGAAAAAAACAAGGCATCTTCTTGAGAAAGTTATGCCAACTATGAATTGATATACAAAGCATTTGTATCTTCATAGGTCATCTCATCATGTGTACTATATTTCTTTATGTTGTCTTTGTACGGTTGTACCTCAACTCAATAATCAAAGTTTAAAATAATTTCATTTCTTTTAATATTATCAAGAGTAAAATGATTTCGTCATGTAAGTGTAGCTCAGTTGTTAAACTACGAGAGGCATTGTTTGAAGGGGTTGAGGTTCAAATTCCGAATTTTCCACTTCTCCACACTTAAAATGTGTCAGTAGTCACTAGGCTTATTTTATAGCTATAATCTATAACTAATTTACTTTAACTTGTGTCTTAAACATTACCTTCTACGTTTATATTGAATGATCCCATCTTGATTCAAACTAACAACAATATTCAGATTTATATTTAAAGTTTTCAGGAGTTGCGGCACACCTCCGTAGCAGAAGTGATGAAGAGCGGGGGAAGGCCAAAGAGAATATATGGGAGCGACTCATAGTCATTGAGGATCAATGTTTGAGTCATCAAAAGAAATTCTATGGGGGAGATACCATTAACATTGTAGACATAGCTCTGGGATCTTTTGTCAATTTTATTGCGGGTCAGGAAGATATGTTTGAAGTGAAGATCTTGCAAACTGAGAGGTTCCCCCGCCTGTATTTATGGTTTAATAATTTCAAGGATGTTCCAGTCATCAAAGAAAACACCCCTAGTCAAGAGAAGTTGGTGGCTTTTTTAAAGCCTCTTGTTGAAAAAATATTGGCATCGGTGGCTTTTATGAATTGATATACAAAGCATTTGTACCTTCATGGGTCATCTTGTCAATGTCATCTGTGTTTCTTTGCTAGTTGCTTTCATTTGTCTTTGTATGTCAATAATCAAAAGATTATAATGATTTCATTTCTTTTAATGTGGGAGGTTCATTTGGATTGTGGTTAATAAACTTTGTAGCTTCTGTGTTTCCACTAAACTTAATACTTCGTTTAACCTACACAATTTACTCCTAATTCCTTTCATTACCAAAAATTAATCAGTGTAAGCAAATTTGCACAAGATAATCATTTTGATTTTTAACCCACCTTTTGCCTTCTTCAATGGTAGGCTTCTTTCTGAAATCTTGCTAAGAGGAACTAATGGATTTGGTTGCCTATTGCAATTTTGTTTCTATGTGTGAATATTTTCATACGATAAATACTTATACCATTAGACGAGAACAAAGAGTAAGAAGACTCTTGTTTGGGTGAGATTTCTAAGAATAAATTTGGTATACTTGATGAGAGTATTCTCTTTGCCATGACCTTGGCAGTGGAATGACCAATTAAGGTTGATGAAATACCGTTGAATATCGAGAGGGGAAGATTCACCTGCGTTTGTGTTGAAATCGACTTAGTCTACCTGTTATATAGGTAATATATGTGTTTGACACAAAATTGATTATGAAAGTCTCCATATTCTTTTGTGGCTGATGTGGTTGCTATCTAACATTGAAATTCCGGCACGCAGGATTGGAATGTGCTATGTAAGGTTCCAACACTTGAGATGTTGAATACGATGTTGGAACATTCACCAGAGACAACAATCAATACACTAAATAAAGTTAACAACAAGTAAAGGACACAGTTCAACTGTTAACCCAGTTCGGCGCTTAAACAAGCCCTAGTCTGGGGGATACCAATCCAGGAGAGGAGTCCACTATGATAGTTCTAATCCTAAGCTAAACACACCCGTTTACAACTTATGACTTAGACACTATCTTATGCAACTTCAACTTAGGAACTCCTAAGTTTGAGATCACATCTCACCTCCTAATTAATCACACAACCTGTGATACTAGACAAAGATATAATTGTTTGAGTACACACTCCAAAACAAAACCAACTCCGTACTTCAAAGCTTAGGAGTAGTTTTACACAAATACGATATCCTATGTCCTAGTCTTGCATAAAGGAGATGCAAGGTAGGCTCACAAGTTTCTAACACAAAACCCTAACACAGAAATGATATACTTTCAGAATACAACACACACGTACAAAACTAGGGTTACAAAGAAGCTTATATACTATGAGTCTTCATGGGCTTCTTTGGAACTTGGGCTTTAAAATACTTTGCACAATTCAACACGTGATTAGTGATCTTGGTCAAATGTTTCCATAAGCTATGCAGAGTACTTCTGGAAATAATCACGTAGAGATCTTCTAATAAATCAAGCATAATTAAAGCACAACCATAAGACGCGTATTCCATAATCAAAGGGTGGCGCAATAAATGAGGCGCGCGTTTCACTCAACCTGGAAAGGTATCCGGATGTTGAAACATTGCATCCAACATTGTAACACAAGGTTGTTATACCAAAATGAGCCAATCAACAAACATTAACAATCTCCCCCTTTGGCGAAATTTTTGGCTAAAACAACCCAGAACCTTGTAGACAAACATCTATAGTACAGATGACATGAATCTTCAGATCAACACAGACACACAAATCAAGAGAGCATTCATACACTACATTTGTACTTAGGATGAGCATCAGAGGCAAAACACACAGCAGAAGCACACAAAATTTGCCATAAGATTCTATATCAAAATATTAGGATGTTTCAACATCATGTAACACATTGAGGGATAAACATAAGCACACTCCCCCTCAATCTCTGATCACCTGTGAGGACAGTATCACTCCCCCTCAATCCAGCAAGGGAGGATGCTTCAACATTGCATGGCACATCACAGTCACAGTATTCAGAGCAGAAAAAATAACCAACACATAGGATCAACTTTTACTCCCCCTTTTAGTCACAAAATTTGCCAAATAAAGGCATACCATTAAGCATGAAATAAGCAGGATCCACACAAGTAGTCAGGGCCTAGCCCAATATTACAAACCAGTAGAAAAGAAAAGGTTGTCCACACATAGTACGAAAATCAAAAGAAAAACATTGAAAGGAAAAAAACACAGGAGAGAATCATCAATCTTCAGGGCTGCTATCAGTCTCTTCCTCATCACCAGAATTAGCAGCCTCAGACTCAGTATTTTCTTCTGCATTTTCTTCTTCATTCTGGCTACCCTCAGCTTCAGCAACCTCTTCTTCTTTCTCAAGTGCAGCAATCATCTTTTCAAACAGGGTTTTCTTCTCATCCAGCATAACACAAGTGTCCTTCAGTGCAGCAACAATTTCTTTCCTTGACATGGTGGCCTCTGGGCCTTGGGTACCAGATGTTCCAACAATGTCTGGAGCATGATGCTTGGCAAACAGCCAAATTCACCCTTTTGTGAGTCCCAATAGCAAAGATCAATCTTCCCAACTCAGTAGCTACATCAGAATAATGAGTAGTAGGAACCCAATTGGTTGCAGCTATCCTATTCAACATAGCATATTTCACAGACAGCTTGACAGAGGGGATCTTACCTTTCTTGGGCCAAACCTTGATTTGGTTTGCAGTTATCACTTTGCAAACCTGAGAGTCAGATACCTTCAGTGCTTCACATTCTTCCTCTACAACACCTAGATAGTTGTTAATGATTTGAGGAGAAAACTTGATTGTTTCACCTCTCACAGACACTGTTTGAAAAACATCAGATGTAGGATCATCACAGTCTTCAGGAATATTAACCAGGAATTCCTTAACTAGTTGTTCATAGCAGGGACCCAGTTTGGAGACAGTTTTCATGAGCTGAGCTTCTCTGATCAGGTCCACAATCTCAACTACCTTCATAGCTTCAACACCTAATTCCCTTTCTAAAGCCAACCTTCTGTGATAGATAAATTTCCACCTATGTGCATACTCAGGATAGTGGAATGAAATCTTGTCAGTTGGCACAGATTTGACAATGGGAGGAACCCTCTTAACCACAGACTTGACCACAGACTTTTTCATAGCAGAACTGGTAGCTGGGATGTTTGACACATCCTCTTCAACATTGTATTCAATGTCACTAGAGACAGCAGCCTTCCTTTTCCTAGTCTTCACAGCAGAAGTTTTGGGAATCACTTTACTCCACCCTTTCTTGGGTCCAATGCCCACACTTTTATCTGTAGTTTTCTTCACAGGTTGAGGTGTTTCTTGCAACCCAGCAACACACTTGCCCTTGCTACTCCTCAAACGCTTAGAGATTCCAAAAGCTTGAGAGATAGGGACCTCATCAACACCATCATCTGCAGTATCAGCAACATCAATGACCTCATGTTCCTGATGAACAGAGGTTTCTTCATCTTCAGAATGAAGTTCAACAGTGGTTTCAGGCATAGCCTGAGCACCCTTAGCCAAATCAGAGCCACTAGATGGCCTACCAGCTTCTTTCTCAGCACTAACCAAGGTCTCATCCTTTCCAGCATCTACTTCTGTATTCCCTTCAGAGATGTTGGCTTGTTGGTCCAAGGATGTTTCAGCATCCGGTCCAACATCCTGAGTTTTCTCTGGAATCTCAGGGGTTTGATGAACAATATCATCCCCTTTTTCTTCAACTCGTACACCAGTCATATCAACATCCATATCATCTATAGCATCATTCAAGGCATCTAAACCTAGGTTTTCAGCAGATCCTAGGGTTTCAGAAAATTTACCTTTGTCAGATTTGGTAGTGTCAGCACCAGTAGAGGCTTTAGAAGACGCTTCAACATCGGCATCTTTGATAAGGTTCTCAGATGACTCAACATTGCCTTTTGCCTTGAGATTAAATGGATCATCCTTTGTGAGAAGATCATCCATGTTCAAAGGAAAACGGCATTCACCCCTTTTCAGCTTTCGTTCCTTCTTTTTGGGTTCAGCGGTCGTTTGAGATTCTTGAACAGATTTGCTATTCTTCTTTGATTTCTTCTTCTTTGATCTCGTCTTAGGAGGCGTAATCTCAATAGTTTCATCAGGAAGAACAGTGGTGATGGGATCAACATTCAAAGGAACTTCATTAGTGACAGTTGGTTTGATGGGAGCAATGGTAGTGGATCGTGACTTTGTGGGAGTTTTGGTGGATGAAGACATGATTTGACCAATGTTTGATAATCGTTGCAGAGAGTTGAGAGCTTGAGAGGGTTTTATGACGGCAACGTTAATGAAATTAGGATTAACACCAAAGGAAGTTGAGTAGTGAGATATATAACGTGTGAGGAGCGGTTGAAAAAGGAAAGTAATGATGTGATTCTGATTTTCCTTGGATTGCGTGCAAAAATATAAGAGAGAGGGAAAAGTGACAGTTGCACGCCTAAATCCCATTAACTGCTATAATTCCTCATGCAAGCAAATACCCAACATACCCCTAAGCTCCTCAAATTGCTTCAAGTCTAACGCCTTTGTGAATATATCTGCAATCTGTTCTTCTGTATTCACATGTTCCAATGTAATAACATTATCCTCAACAAGATCCCTTATAAAATGATGACGAATGTCAATATGTTTAGTTCTACTATGCTGAATAGGATTCTTGGAGATGTTAATTGCACTCAGATTATCACAGTACAATGTTAGAACATCCTGTTCAACATTGTATTCTTGAAGCATTTGTTTCATCCATATCATTTGAGAGCAAGAACTACCAGCTGCAATATATTCTGCCTCTGCAGTTGATAAAGCCACACTATTTTGTTTTTTACTAAACCAAGAGATCAGATTATTACCTAGGAAGAAACAACCACCAGAGGTAATTTTTCTGTCATCTGCACTTCCTGCCCAATCTGCATCACAATAACCAATCAGCTTGCAGCATTCACTGTGGGAGTATAGAATGCCATAATCACAAGTTCCATTGACATATTTAAAAGATTCTCTTCACTTGAGCAAGGTGACTGACTTTTGGATCAGCTTGATATCTGGCACACACACCTACAGCAAAGGTGATATCTGGCCTACTTGCAGTGAGGTAGAGCAAGCTTCCTATCATACTTCTATACTGACTTTGATCAACAGAAATACCACTTTCATCCTTGGTCAACTTCAAGTGAGTAGGTGCTGATGTCTTCTTGTGACTAGCAGAGTCTAGACCAAACTTTTTCACAATATTTTTAGCATATTTGCTTTGGGAGATGAATATTGTGTCTTCCATTTGCTTAACCTGTAGTCCCAGAAAGTAGGTTAGTTCTCCTACCAAACTCATTTCAAACTCAGATTGCATCTGGGAAATGAAATGTTGGACCATCTGATCCGACATCCCACCAAACACTATATCATCAACATAAATCTGAGCTATCATCAATTTTCCTTCACTTTCCCTAACAAATAGAGTCTTGTCCGAACCTCCCTTCCTGTAGCCATGATTCACTAAGAATTGAGTAAGTCTTTCATACCAAGCTCTAGGAGCTTGCTTCAATCCATACAAAGCCTTCTTCAGTCTGTACACATAGTCAGGACACTTTGTGTCTACAAACCCCTTAGGCTGCTCAACATATACTTCTTCTTGTAAGTACCCATTTAGGAAAGCACTTTTGACATCCATTTGATACAATTTAAACTTTAATATGCATGCAACTCCTAATAAAAGTCTGACAGCTTCCAACCTAGCTACTGGTGCAAAAGTTTCATCAAAGTCAAGACCTTCTACTTGAGTGTAGCCTTGAGCAACCAATCTTGCCTTGTTTCTAGTGACTACTCCCTTCTCATCAGACTTGTTCTTATAGACCCATTTAGTGCCAATGACATTGACTCCATTTGGTCTAGGTACCAAGTCCCAAACTTCACTTCTTTTGAATTGATTGAGCTCTTCTTGCATGGCCTCAATCCAGTATTCATCTTTAAGAGCTTCCTTGACATTCTTTGGTTCAATCAGAGATACAAAACAAGAATTGCTAATTACCTCATTAGTTCTTCTGGTAGTGATTCCTTGTTGAGGATCACCAATGATGAGTTCTTAAGGATGGTTCTTCTGAACTCTTACTGAGGGACCTTTGCTGACAGTGTGAGTCTCCCTTATTTCTTCTTCTTGAGTTTCTGTCCTGACTTCAGAAGATGTTCCTGTAGGTGAGAATGCTTCTTCAACATCAACCCAGTGATAGCAGTTGTCCTTTGATCTCATTCCTGTCATCACAATTTTGCCTTGTGTATTTCTAACTTCACACTTAGAGTCAGTGAAATTAACTTTCATACCTTGATCACATAGCTGACTGATACTGATCAGGTTGGCAGTCAATCCTTTCACCAGCAACACATTCTCTAGCTTAGGCAGTCCTCTCTTGACAACTTTCCCAATGCCAACAATCTCACCTTTGGCTCCACCTCCAAATGTCACATAGCTGGTGGCATAGGATTCAAGCTCATCCAGGTAACCGTCTTCCCCAGTCATGTGTCTTGAGCACCCACTGTCAAAGTACCAACAGTTTCTAGAGGTAGCTTTGAGTGCAATGTGAGCAATCTGAGCTGTCTCCTTATTTTCAAGCTTTGGCTTCCATTCTTTCTCAGGCTGTTGTGTGGAAGTGTTAACTTGCTCACTTGTATTGTGGTGATACCATTGAGGATATCCATATAATTTGAAGCAGTAAGGCCTTATGTGTCCTCTTTTGCCACAATGATGACAAACCCATCTTCTAGGTCTTCTATTTGAACTTGATCCATGATGTTGAACAGGACGTTTCAACATCTGCTTTCCAGATGTGGGATCATATACACTTTCTGCAGGTATGAACTTCTTTGTATTCTTGTGCTGTTTCATCTTCCTGTAGTCAAATCCTATCCCAGCACCTTTGTTCTTTTCTTGTCCATCCAGAATTTCATCTAAGACCGATGTTCCAGTATTCAGCATTCTGATCTGCTTGATGGTATTTTCCAGCTGAGAATTGAGTTGAGCAACTTCATCAGTTAATCCAGCTATTGTCTTCAGCCCTTCATCTCTTTCAGTGGTGAGTTGAACAATGGTCTTCTTCTGCCTATGTAGAACCTTGTTGATTTCCAAATCCTTCTCATATAAGTCTCTATAGGATGCAAGAAGGTCATCATATGATAGTCCTTCATCAACAGACTCAACATCTGATGCACATACTCCAGCAAGGGCAGGTACACATTTTGCTGATTCATTATCTTCCTCAGAGTCATCTTCATCAGACCAGGTAACAGTCATGACCTTCTTTTGTTTCTTGAGGAAGGTAGCACACTCAGTCCTTATGTGACCATACCCTTCACATTCATGACACTGTACACCTTTTGAAGGAGCTTGCTTCTCATCACTTTTACCTCTTTTGAACTTATCAGCCTGAGTGTTGATGTTGAATCGGATGTTTTGCCCATTTGGTTTTTGTTTCCAGGCTTGTCTGAGTTTTCTGCCAACCATGGCAAGTGCTTCAGAGAATCCATCATCTTCATCAAAACCATCAGTAGACTCACAATCATCAGTGTTGGAAGCAAAGGCTATACTCTTGCTCTTTTTGTCTCCTCTTTCATTTATAGCTAATTCAAAAGTTTCAAGAGAACCAATTAGCTCATCAACCTTCATAGTGTTGATGTCATGTGCCTCTTCTATAGCTGTGACTTTCATATCAAATCTTTTAGGAAGTGACCTAAGTATTTTTCTGACCAACTTAGCATCACTCATTTTTTCACCAAGCACATCAAAGGAGTTGGCTATATCCAGAATGTTCATATAAAACTCATGAACGCTTTCATCCTCTTTCATCTTTAAGCTTTCAAACTTTGTAGTAAGGAGTTGGAGTCTAGACATTTTTACCTTAGATGTTCCTTCATGAACTGTTTCCAAAATGTCCCAGGCTTCTTTGGCAACCACACATTTCTTTATCAGACGAAACATGCTTCTATCAACTCCATTGAACAGAGCATTGATGGCTTTAGAGTTGTAGGTAGACAGATCTTGTTCTTCTTTTGTCCACTCAAGCTCAGCCTTTAGAACATTGGTTTTGTTCCCATCTTTTTCAGTGACAACAGGAGCCTCCCAACCTGACAAAATAGCTCTCCAAACTTGGGAGTCAATGGACTTGAGAAAGGCAGCCATGCGTGACTTCCAGTAATCATAGTTCGTTCCATCCAACAAAGGTGGTCTGTTGACAAATCCTCCTTCCTTCTCCATAGCGTCAGAAGATAACTTCCCTAGATCTCACCCAGGTACAGGCAGGGTGCCTGCTCTGATGCCAATTGAAATGTTCCAACACTTGAGATGTTGAATACGATGTTGGAACATTCACCAGAGACAACAATCAATACACTAAATAAAGTTAACAACAAGTAAAGGACACAGTTCAATTGTTAACCCAGTTCGGCGCTTAAACAAGCCCTAGTCTGGGGGATACCAATCCAGGAGAGGAGTCCACTATGATAGTTCTAATCCTAAGCTAAACACACCCGTTTACAACTTATGACTTAGACACTATCTTATGCAACTTCAACTTAGGAACTCCTAAGTTTGAGATCCCATCTCACCTCCTAATCAATCACACAACCTGTGATACTAGACAAAGATATAATTGTTTGAGTACACACTCCAAAACAAAACCAACTCCGTACTTCAAAGCTTAGGAGTAGTTTTACACAAATACGATATCCTATGTCCTAGTCTTGCATAAAGGAGATGCAAGATAGGCTCACAAGTTTCTAACACAAAACCCTAACACAGAAATGATATACTTTCAGAATACAACACACACGTACAAAACTAGGGTTACAAAGAAGCTTATATACTATGAGTCTTCATGGGCTTCTTTGGAACTTGGGCTTTAAAATACTTTGCACAATTCAACACGTGATTAGTGATCTTGGTCAAATGTTTCCATAAGCTATGCAGAGTACTTCTGGAAATAATCACGTAGAGATCTTCTAATAAATCAAGCATAATTAAAGCACAACCATAAGACGCGTATTCCATAATCAAAGGGTGGCGCAATAAATGAGGCGCGCGTTTCACTCAACCTGGAAAGGTATCCGGATGTTGAAACATTGCATCCAACATTGTAACACAAGGTTGTTATACCAAAATGAGCCAATCAACAAACATTAACAAACATGCTTTATTATTCTTCAAGCAAATGACCATTGTTTAATTTATCAACAAAATCAAAATAACATGATCAGATAGTTTAAAAAATGTATTCATTTTATATAATGCATTTGGACTTCAAAGTCATCAGGCATATATATACAAATGCATATTCTAACCCACCAACTCCACCAAGTTAATTTTGACACATAGAACTTTGTTAGCAATTAGCAAATTTTAATTTTGAATTTGACTGGTTGAATAAGTCAAATGACTTTCATGGATCACCTACCTTCTATAAAAGAGCTGGTATTGGTTTAGGAAAACACAAGCTAGAATGGCAGAGATTAAACTACATGGATTTTGGTATAGTCCTTTTACTTTAAGGATAGTATGGACCCTAAATTTGAAGGGTATACCATATGAGAACATAGAGGAAGATCGTTTCAATAAGAGTCCTCAACTTCTTGAATATAACCCAGTTCACAAGAAGACTCCAGTGCTAGTTCATGATGGAAAACCTATATGTGAGTCTATGATCATTGTTGAATACATTGATGAGATATGGCCACAAAACTCATTACTTCCTGCTGATCCCTATGACAGAGCTCAAGCGCGATTTTGGGTCAAATATATTGATGACATGGTAAAAAAAATCTAAACTTATTCAGCAGATTTATATATTTTTTACTTATCTAGCCTTTCCATGGTGATCATGATTCATGACTAATTACACTTGCACCATACATTTGATTCTTATTTTTATAGCTATAATCTATAACTAATTTACTTTATCTTTTGTCTTAAACATTACGTTCTATTCTATATTTAATGATCCTGTCTTGATTCAATTCAAACTAACAATATCTGGATTGATATTCAAAGTTTTTAGCAATTACGGCACACTTTCGTACCAATGGTGATGAAGAGCGGGAGAAGGCTAGAGAGAATATATGGGAGCGACTCAGAGTTGTTGAGGATCAGAAGAAATTCTACGGGGTGACACTATTAACATTGTAGACATAGCTCTTGGATCGTTTGTCAATTTTATTAAGGTTCAAGATAGGTTTGAAGTGAAGATCTTGCAAACCGAGAGATTCCCCCGCTTGCATTTATGGTTTAATAATTTTAAGGATGTTCCGATCATCAAAGAAAACACACCTAACCAAGAGAAGTTGGTGGCATTTCTTATTCCTCTTATTGAAAAAATCAAGGCATCTTCTTGAGAAAATTATGGCTTCTATGAACTGATCTTCATATGTTTTTCTTTATGTTAATTATAGTTGCTTTATGTTGTCTTTGTATGTCAATAATCAAAAGATTAAAATGATTTAATTTCTTTCAATATTAAGAGTATGTACTACCACACATCATATAAAGTTAAAGTTTAGTTGATTACTACCTTATAATTTTGTTTTCCACCAAAACAGAGGTATTTGGTACACAAGATTACTTCATAAGTTTAAACTTTTATTATGTGTACAATTTAGATACATCTTTTTTGAGATACTGACTCTTGTATTTGGGGTTCAACAAGTGTCTCATCTATTGGTGAAAAATTTCGCGACTTTTATTGATGATCACCTAGAAAGATATGAGTAAACGTTCTTAAACACACATATGAAGTATTTGAGGATTTTAAGATGCGGAAAGCCATAATAGGTTTTTGAGACAGTGTTGAAGATCAAAAAGCTTAGAACCGACAATGGTGGTTAATGTAAAGACGTCAGATTTGATAAGTTTTGCTATGAGCACATGAACATAATGGAGAGGTCCGAGCCAAGAACACCTTGTTAAAAATAGAGTATAGACTGAGACTTAAACTCGACTTCTAGTTAGCTATTGGTTACAGTTGTCTTTGATAGTTAGCATCTCTAACTGTCTAATTAGTTAGAGTAGCCTGCAGGTCTTAAAGGCAGTTATAATTAGTTACAAGTTTCAAATGCTATATATACAAAAGCAATATCATGGTATCATTTAGAAAATAAGTTCAATACATTTAATTACACTATGCAATTCTAACATGATATCTTAGGGCCTGCGCAATACCTAATTGATGCAGATGGTATAGCTGATAATGTCAGTCCCATTGTTTCTTGAATGGGAGCAACATGATGATTTCGTATGCACATTCAAGAAAATTTTTAAATAAAAAGAAAATATATATATTATATGTAAAAAAATACACGTTGGGGTGAGGGATATCGCACTATATGTGCAGGAGCCCGGGTTTGTACCCAGGACACTCCACTTATTCACCTTTAAGGTGGATTTTCTAGCCACTAGGCTACTTGACAAAAAAAATGTAAAAAAATACACTATATATAATTAATTCCTTTTGCAATAAAGTAGAAATGAAATAAATTAGAAAAATACCACGGAGTAATTCTTTTGAAGGGGGGGGGGCACTCGTTTTATCTGTTAGTGATGCAAGCCCTTACGTTACTACACTTTTTTTTTTCCTGCTGTTCTTTTGAGGGGGTACGAGTGCGACAAAACAAATCCGAAAATTTCTCTTTCCCCAATATTTCTTTTAACCTTCAAATTTTCTTTTTTGCCCTTAAAAGAAAAAAACTTCGATAAAGCTTTGAAAGAAATTTATATTTATCGAATTTTTGTCAAATTTGCATTAGAAAAACTTCGATAAACATGTACCGAAGTTTCTTTTCAAGGGCAAAATTAGATTTTTGGGAAAAAAAAAGGACTCGGGGGAAGAGAAATTTTCAACAAATCCTCTTTAATCTTTACCCAAAGATAAAAGAAAAATATTAGTGCCGGCGGGATAGGGAAAAATAGAATATCTACACTTCTTTTATAAAAATGTACCTTTAGAAAAATGACATTTTGTCTCTTCATTTTAAATTGATATTTTAATTTATTATTTTAATAATTAAAATATTATATAAAATAATAATTATTGAATTAAAAAATTGGTAATAATACGGAGGTTTTTTCTAATCTACTCATTCATAAATTGAGAGTAAGCCTCACCTAATATGGATATCAAATTTATCCACATGATCAGAGTAGATAACGAAACTCTAAACATTGAAATTAGGGACATAAAACCTGCTTTTTAAAATGTGGAATCAAAATTTTAATTTTGTTTAAAATAAAAGATGAAAAGTTCAGTTAGCGATATTTTATTACTACTTAGTTTTTTTTGACAGTTATTACTACTTAGTTAGCGATATAATAGCAATGCACTGAGTAAAAGAAATATATAGCAATACGTAGTCAATTTTGAATTTGACAAGTTGAACAAGGCAAATGACTTCATGGATGATGTCACCCACCGTCTATAAAAAAGCTGGTGTTGGTATAAGAAAACACAAGCTAGAATGGCAGAGATTAAACTACATGGATTTTGGTATAGTCCTTTTACTTTAAGGGTAGTATGGACCCTAAATCTGAAGGGTATACCATATGAGAACATAGAGGAAGATCGTTTCAACAAGAGTCCTCAACTTCTTCAATATAACCCGGTACACAAGAAGACTCCAATGCTAGTTCATGATGGAAAACCTATATGCGAGTCCATGATCATTGTTGAATACATTGATGAGATATGGCCACACAACTCATTGCTTCCTGCTGATCCCTATGACAGAGCTCAAGCCCGATTTTGGGTTAAATACGTTGATGACATGGTAAAAAATTTCTAAACTTAATCACCATATTGTTACTTTTTTACTTTTCTAGCCTTAATTTTATATTATAGTGATCATGTTTTGATTCAAACTAACAATATGGTGATAAATATGTAAAGATTTCAGCAATGTCGGCACACTTACGTAGCAGAAGTGGTGAAGAGCGAGATAAGGCTAAAGAGAATATATGGGAGCGACTCAAAGTACTTGAGGAACAGTGTTTGGATGATCAGAAGAAATTCTATGGGGGAAACACCATTAACATGGTAGACATAGCTCTTGGATCTTTTGTCAAATTTATTGAGATTCAGGAAGATATGTTTAGAGTGAAGATCTTGCAAAGTGAGAGATTCCCCCGCTTGCATTTATGGTTTAATAATTTCAAGGATGTTCCAGTCATCAAAGAAAACATCCCTGCTCAAGAGAAGTTGGTGGCTTTTTATAAGCCTCTGATTGAAAAAATATTGGCATCGGCTTGAGAAAATTATGGCTTTTATGAATTGATATACAAAGCATTTGTATTTCTTTCTCTTTTTTTGGTACAATGTCATGTGTATTTCTTTGTGTTAATATAGTTGCTTACTTGCTTTATGTTTTTTTTGTCAAAAATTGCTTTATGTTGTCTTTGTACGTCAATAATCAAAGTTTGAAATAATTTCACTTCTTTTAAAATATTTAGAATATGTAGTACGCGTCTAATAAAGTTTTTTTTTTTTTTTACTAATCTAATAAAGTTATAGTTTAGTTTATTACTACTAACTACCTTTTCTAGTAGTTGATAGATTACTATTTATAATTGTTTTCCTCCAAAACAGATGTATTTGGTACAGAAGATTACTTCATAAGTTTCAAACAAATGGGTTTACTACATGTAATTTTAATCGAGGTGTGTCGTACACTAAATGTAGGTAGCTTGATTCGTCACGTTCTGAGTGTAGTCTCTTCCTCTAGACCCAAATCCAATTGGTCATAAGTTTAAAATTTTCATATACATACATTTTATTTTTTGAAAAACTAATATACATACATTTAGATATAACCTTTTTTTTTTATGATTTTAAAGAAAAAAATTACAAATCATTTTTCAGTTTAATATTATTAATTTATTAGCATATTTGTTAGCCCATTCCTTAACTAATGGTGTTTTAGGCTTTAGTTTTTGTTCCAAAACTACTGATGTTTTAGATTTCAATGTAACTAATGTATTTTTCCAACTTTATTAATGACAAATACTAAGATTAAATAAGAATGATTTAGTCCAACTATATATTTACTAATGTGTGCAGTAAACTTAAACACCAAGAATTAGGAATGGAGGGGATAGTTACTAAATAAATGCTAAATCACTAGAACTAAGATAAAAAGGAGCAAGAGGGAACTAAGTTTTGCTGAACTTCAGAATCATACAGTAGATTTTATTGATGTATCAGATTATTTTACAAGAAAACATGCATCAACAGGTAATCAACCACGGAAATTGCTCCGAATTGGAGATAAACATACCTCATCACTCCCAGCCAATTCCTCAAAGTGTGTAATAGCGTCTTCTGTCTTCAAGTCGAGAAAACTGAGTGGAATACTTGATATGCAGTTCATTGGTTTCAAGTTGATTAAGCTGCCACTCTGAAAGACCGTCACTAATAATCTTCAAACCACTTTTCAGCAATTCCACTCCTTTGCTAATTCCATCTGGAAGTTTTCTTTTTTTATTTGTTTGGTTCATGTTATCAACTTCCATGCTATTTGATTGGATCTTGTCATCAACTTCCATACTCTCACATTCCTCTCTCTGTTCAGCATTGACTGAAATGTTATGGATCATCTGTTTTAGTATAAGACCTTCTCTTTGTAGTAGCTCAAGCTGTTCAGCCATAAGAGCATTTTCCTGATTAAGAAATGCTTTAAGCTCAGCCATAAGTCCCTCTTTGGTTGCCTCTGTTCCTGAAACTACATCATATGAAAGTGCTGCATCCTGTGGAACAAATCTCCATAGCTGAGTGCACTTTGTGCCAGCACAAAAACGTCCAAATGCGGCTATTGCCAAGTGAGCGAATGCCCAGTGCCGTTCTGTCAAGATCAAGTGAAATAATTCTCATGCAACACGACTTTTTGCATCACAATCATCACTTTCTGAAAATTTCATGTGAACAAGTCCCGTGAGGAACTGAGCCAAATGCGGTTTGCATTTGTACATTATGACTGGAGGCTCCGTGATAAAGATATTTTCAATCTCCATTATGGCCTGTTCAATATCATTTGATATGAGCAGTTGTTCCAGATATGAAACGATCACTGGAATTTCACCAAAAAGCCGAAGAGAATGATCCTTTATTTCTTTGTCTACGGTACTTTTGCAGTTAGAACTAATTGAAACCAAAAACTTCAAGGTCCTTGCATCAATCTCAGTTAGATTACTCTTTACTTCCAAATCAAATTGATTCTTACGATCAGGTACTTCCAAATCAGATTGAACACCTCATCAATAGACATGAACACCTCATCAACCACTGATTTTTCACAACGGGTTAGAAGCAAGCAAATTGATCTTGTCATTTTCCTGAGGGGATAATGAGGAAGGAAAACTGAGTCAGACGATCCCAGCAGTTTAAGTAATGAACATAATTTGCTAAATATGTTGTTTGCCATTTGTGTTTTAGCATTTTGCAGTACAAAGCACCAGCATTCCATCACAATCTCCCAACAAAGGAAGTGAGGGTGAAAGAAATTCTCTAGTAAGAAGGACTCAAACTCCACCCAAGCTGTACTTGAAGAGATCACAATCATGAAGGTTTTAAATGCTTGCAAGAGGATAATGAACATAGGCTGCCGCACCAGTTCAACTGTTTTTCCAGAGCCAGATGATAACGGAAGTTGCAAAACAAGCATATAAGAATATACATTTTCGTCAACTAAAATATCCAAAAACCAATTAAGCTTCTGAGTAATTGCTACTTTCACATCTTCATCAAGCTTGACAGAATATTTAAGGAAGTTAATAAACAATACAACTCGGCCAAATATTAGTACTCTTGATCTGCTTATGCCTTCACAACTACTTAAAAATATTTTGTTAACTGATGTAAAGTTACAATCAACTGATGTTGGACCATCAAGGCCAGAAAGAAAATCTCCTTCATTAAAGAACATCCATTCCAATACTTCGAGCTTCTGTTCCAGTTTTAGGTTATCAGAATTTAGCAAAGACAGCACCAAATCAAAGGTTGTTTCCTCCAATAGCTCCACAATTACTGCAGATGCATTTTTAAGAAGATTTTCATTATTTGTAAAAATCCAAAAAGAAGTGATAGTGAGAACACAGTGTGTAATCTCCCGGTACACTGTGTAGGTCTGATGAGGATACAGTGAACATATTTTAACAGCATTAATCAGGTAAAATTTCACTGGCACAAATATCCTTTTAGCTTCAGTTACAGAGATGGTTTCATTCAGTGATGATGACCAAACCTCAGCAGCACATTTCAGAGGCTTGGTTATTAATGCAAGCAAAGATGCCACTATATTTGCTATATTGACTTCTGTAAAATGCCCCCCACCAATTTGAAGCAAAGAAACAACGCCTTTCCAGGAGATACTAAGAATACTGACTAAACTGCCACCATCTTTTGCAGCATGAATACCAATTTGAGACAGCTTTTCTATTGTGTATTTTGTTATGTTGATAGTGTGGCCAACGTTAGTAGGTTTGTCCATCATCAGCTGTTTTTTATCACAAGCCTCCCAGTTTATTAATTCAGAACAAACCTTGCATAGTTTTATTACAACATCAATGACCATGTGTGCGACCTTCAATATCTCTGATCCAAATGATTGAATTTTCTGCTTAGGATCAGAAAAGAACCAAGCTTAGCAACACACAAAATCTTGCAGTGTAAATATGAAATGAATAGGAAAAATCTCATTGATGGCACATTGATTTTTGCTCTTGATGGTACTTTACTACCTAGCATTCACTGCCATCGAGCATCATGCAACTAAGAATACTGAAATGATTGCTTTAAACATTCAAAGATTTCGGGGAAACTTTGAAGACCACAAGTGTCAAAATATCAGATGTGCCTCAAAGGACTGATAAATCATTGGGTTCAATTTTGATTCTCAATCAAAGTTTTATTACACTGCCGCTCAATCATATCCAAAAGTAAGCTTCATATTTAAGAAGTGGTTATCAAAATCGAACACTTTTAATAATGTGGAAAATGGAAATACATGATTAAGAGATGATGTAAACAAAAAGGAAAAAACATCTTACAGATCAAAATTAAATCCTAAATCATATAATTACGATAACAACATTATATCCTCATATTGTCAAGTTTCATACACAGGAAGAAACATATTACCTTGGCTTCTGATATAGAATCTTTAGTTAGATTTAACACTTCTATAAGGAAGGTTTCAACGTTGTCCAACAATTCCTTGTTACTAATATCAGTGAATTTCAACAAGGCTGAAAAAGTTGATTCGGAAAATCTTAGGATCTCCAAAAGAAGCTGTACAACATAAATATAAATGAGTCAGGTAAAGTATGATGTCACTGAAATGAATGTTTAGACCAACAAACAAGCAGATTCCTCAATGACTTTTGCAAAACTCTCAAATAAATGACCACCGTTAAACAAACCATTACACATTATAAAATTGTCAACACATCGGACCATTCTATTCATCTGTACTGTAGGGCTTTAGATATGGTAGAAGGGAAGAGAAAATTTAATGATTTTAAATTGTGATTGTGGTTCGATATAAAAGACTAAACACTGTCCATTATTATTTATAGTAAAACTACACTCCTAATCCTTATTAAATACGGAAACATATTAATAAATATGAAGAAATATGGGAATCAATCCTAAGAGATAATCCAATATACTGAGATAGAACCCAGATATTCTGAGACATTTTTCATATATTCTACTAACACTTTTCAAGGACTATACTGGATTCTATCCAAGAACTGAGACCTTTCATGTACTATTTGAGATCTCAGTACATAAAAAATAACTCCTACGGTCCTACCTGGTAAAATATGTTAAACAAAATTATGATTTCGTATCTCTTAAATTGATTTTGATGATAACAATGTATTTAAAGTTAAATTGGAGTACTAATAATTTAATTTAGTGTGCAGGATTAAAAGTTAAAATTTGCATACTAAAGCACATTGGAATCTCTGAATGAATTACTTCTGAGCTCACCAGATCTAAAGCGAGTAATTCTGAGCCCCACAATTTCTAAAGTCAAGAATATCTGAAGGCTCATCAGAGATAAGTGTAAAGCTACATTTGAGAGTACAACTTTATTGAAGATTGTGTCTGACTAAGTCTAAAGCGTAGGAACCAAGAATGAAAAGGGTTGACCAAGGAAAGGTCCTTTTCAAGTCAGGCCTCAGAAACGAGTATTTCCTTATTTGGCTTTCACCAAGGATCAAATATCAAAAGCCAAAAAGGAATCTCTCATTTTGTAGTAAAACGTTAAGCTCCTAAGAACTGCAAACAGAACAGCTAATAAGCTCACTGATCAATACATTGGAGCGTCTCAATTCTTCAAACGGCTATAATCTTCAACGACCATTTTTATCATCTATAAAAGGAAGAATTACGAATCAAGACTCAAGCTTCTGAACGTGCTAAAACTCTGTCAAATTCTGAAGTCATCAAACACTTAGAAACTTTGTGATTATTTTCTAAGTTAGTCTTGTAACTGTGTTGTATTTTGTAAACACATCTGATAGTATATCAAATGTTCATCTCATATCTTTATCTTCATTAAACTTGTGAGAAGTCTCTTGCATTTGTGCTTGAGCATTGGAAGTCTCTTGCTTTGTGCTTGAGCATTTGAAGTCTCTTGCTTTGTGCTTGAGCATCTGTAATCTTAGTGATTATAGTGAAATCTCTTGTGAAGGACAAAAGGACTGGACTACTCCTGTTAGTGGGAGGAACCAGTATAAATTTTGTGTCCTCCTATATTGTGTGTGTTAATCATTATCCGCTGCAAACACTTTTAACTTTAAAAAGTCTTAACACAATTCAACCCCCCCCCCCCACTTCTTGTGTGTTTTTCAACCTTCAATTGGCATCAGAGCCTGGTCTGTTGCTCTTCACTTAACAGTGAAACAGTAAAAGATCTAGGGGTACTCAGTTGAAAAACATGTCTGGTGTTACCTCTCCTTCCTCCTCCTCTGGACCAGATCATCATGCTGTTCCACCTCCTCACAACTATGACAAAGAAAGGAATGGTGATAATCACAGAGATAAACCACCCTACTTTAATAGTGACCCTACAACTTTTCCCTTCTGGAAAACCAAGATGTATAGTTACATCATTGGAACTGATGATGAGTTATGGGATATAGTTGAGGATGGTATACACTTTGATCACATGGATGATGAAGGTATTATAAGAAATACCTACAGAAAGCTCTTTGATACTGAGAAAAGGAAGCAGTATAAGAAGCATCATACTGTCAAAAATATGCTTATTGGTGCTATATCTCATGCTGAATATTTGAAGATATCCAACAAATCTTGTGCCAAAACTATCTGGGATTCGCTATGCTCCACCTATGAAGGAAACAAGCAAGTTAAAGAGGCTAAGGCAAATCTGTTAGTTCATCAATATGAGCTATTCAGAATGAAAGAAGATGAAGATATTGAAACCATGTATTCGAGGTTTCAAACCCTTGTCTCTAGTCTTCAAGTTATGAAGAAAAGCTATACTGCATCTGATCATGTAAAGAAAATTCTGAGGAGCCTACCTTCCAAGTGGAGACCAAAGGTTACAGCTTTTCAGGAATCCAAGGATCTAGATGATGTCTCTCTTGAAGATCTTATAAGTTCACTCAGAAGTCATGAACTAGAGCTTATGGCAGATGAACCTGTCAAGAAGATGAAGTCTTTGGCTCTAAGCTCTGTTCAAACTTCTTCAAAAGCTGCAAAGACCAAAGTTATTGAACAAGAAGAAGAAACTTCTGATGATATGTTAGAAGAAAATTCTGAAAATGAAGAAATGGCTCTAATGGTTAGAAGATTTCAAAAGTGGAATAAGAAATACAAAAGGTTTCCAAACAAAGGAAATGGCTCAAGAAGCTCTTTCTCAAAGGACAAAAAGGAAGAACTGAACAAGTGTTATAACTGTAAGAAATCTGGACACTTCATTGCTGACTGTCCAGAAATGTCATCCAAAGACAAAGGAAAGAGTAAAAGCCTTGGGAAAGAGAAGTACAAAGAAAAGGTAAGGAAAAGTCTGTTAGCCACTTGGGAGACCATTGAGAATGACTCTGAAGGAGAAGATGATGAAGAAGGCAATCTTGCTTTAATGGCAAGGACTTCTGAAGGTAACAACTCTGATAGAGATTCTGAAGATGACTCAGGTGATGAGAATGAGGTATATTCTAACATGACTAAATCTGAATTGATTGATTCTCTTAAGATTGCTGTGAAACATTACACTCGTATGGTAGGTCAACATAAAATTCTGAAGAATGTTCATGAATCATTGAAAAAGGATGCCAAGATTCTCTTTGAAGAAAATGAATCTTTAAACATTAGTATTTGTCATGTTGAATCTAACTATGTCTTGGCAGACAAGCTCAATGACGATCATGAAGATGCTCTTCACGAATTTATTCGTTGTACTTTCAATAGGAGTAAAATGGCTTCCATGATTTATCATATGACTCGTAACTATGGTGAAGGCATTGGTTATTCTCGGTTTAAGAACTGGGATAAGCCTCTGAAATCACATAGTGAGGATGATACTCCACCTGAATTATTCTCTACCTTTGTTAAAAGTGGTACACGGGATCTGAAGGCATCCAACTCTGAAGGAGGTTCTGAACCTGAACTCAAAGACTCCGAAGTTCCAAGTTCTTCTGAACCTAAAATTTCTGAGCTCAAGAGTTCTCAAGTTAAGGCTCAGAAGTTATCTGAACCTCTAAGAAATCAAGGCAAAGATACTTCAGATTCTTGCTTGACCGTTGGAACTGTGATATACTCCAGATCCAAATCCAAGAACCAAATTAAGCCTAAACATTTGTGTCAAAGCTTAATTAATTCTAGATCTTGTGTTGATCATGGAAAACAAAGAAGGAATACTATTCAGAAGACTAACTCAAAAGGACCCATCAGAATGTGGGTACCAAAATCTGAAATTGTATTTGCTTCAGATGCTCATTCAAGGAAAGGTAAAACAGCAGCCCTGGTACCTGGACAGTGGTTGCTCACGACATATGACGGGAGAAAAACATATGTTCCAAACCCTAACTCTGAAAGAGGGAGGCTCTGTGGGGTTTGCAGGAAAACAAAAAGGGAAGATCATTGGTACAGGTACAGTTGGTAATTCTTCCCTCTCCATTAAAGATGTTTGGTTAGTTGATGGACTTAAACATAATCTATTGAGCATTAGTCAATTTTGTGACAATGGATGTGTTGTTACATTTAATAAGGAATCATGTACTGTATCAAAAGATTCTAACAAATCTGTAGTATTCAAGGGAATGAGAGTTGGCAATGTTTATAAAGTAAACTTTTCTGATTTGGTTGACCAAAAGATTATATGTCTTTTGTCTCTGAGTGATGAGAAGTGGTTATGGCACAAGCGTCTTGGTCATGCTAACTGGAGATTGATCTCTAAGCTTAGCAAACAGAAGCTTGTTAGTGGTTTGCCTGACATTGATTATCACTCAGATGCACTCTGTGGCTCATGTCAAAAAGGAAAATTTGCTAAGACTTCCTTCAAGTCTAAAAACATTGTCTCTACTTCCAGACCCTTAGAATTGCTTCACATTGATCTGTTTGGTCCTATTTCGACAGCCTCTATCAATGGTAAGAAATATGGATTGGTCATTGTTGATGATTTCAGTAGATGGACTTGGGTAAAATTCCTTCGTTCTAAGAGTGAAGCATTTGTGGTGTTCAGTGACTTTTGCATACAAATACAAAGTGAAAAGAATCTTCGGATTCTGAAGGTTAGAAGCGACCATGGGGGGGAGTTCGAAAATGATTTTTTCGAATCTTTCTGCTCAGAGCATGGAGTAATCCATGAATTCTCCTCTCCTAGAACACCACAGCAAAATGGTGTTGTAGAAAGGAAGAATAGATCTTTGCAAGAAATGGCTCGTACCATGATGCTTGAGTCTAGCCTAGCTAAGTATTTGTGGGCAGAAGCAGTAAATACCGCTTGTTATGTTCAGAATAGAATCTTTATTAGACCTATTCTGAACAAAACTGCTTATGAACTGTTCAAAGGAAGAAAACCCAATATTTCTTATTTTCATCAGTTTGGATGTACATGTTACATTCTAGACAACAAGGTCTATCGAAAGAAATTTGATGCTAAGGCTTATAAGGGTACCTTTATAGGTTATTCTGAACGCTCTAAAGCATACAGATTGTATAATTCTGAAACTCATACAGTTGAGGAATCTATACATGTTAGATTTGATGATAAAGAGCCTGACAATAAAATGTCAGAGCAAGCTGAGAATTTTGCAGAATTTCAAGTATCCCCAAATTCTGAGTGTGAAGATCTCTCCATTGTTGTATATCCTTCTGAGACTCAGAATGAAAGTGCTTCTGAAGGTCTTGAATCTGAAGATCATTCAGAATATGAACCCACTCAGATATCTACTCAACCTAAAAGTAAATTCAAGTATAGATCATCTCATCCAAAAGAGTTAATTGTTGGTAATAAGGATAGTCCAAGAAAGACCAGATCTGCATTCAAAGAGAATGAATCCTTAGTTGGTTTAATTTCTCTAATTGAACCCACTAACATAGAAGAAGCACTCTCAGATGATGGGTGGATCATTGCAATGCAAGAAGAGCTCAATCAATTTGAAAGAAATGATGTTTGGGATCTAGTACCAAAGCCCAAACACAAGAACATTATTGGAACAAAATGGGTATTCAGAAACAAATCAAATGAAAAGGGAGAAGTTGTTAGAAACAAAGCTAGACTGGTAGCACAAGATTATAGTCAGCTAGAAGGCATAGATTTCACTGAAACCTTTGCACCAGTAGCAAGACTTGAAGCAATTAGACTTCTCTTATCCTATGCAGTCAATCATGACATCACTCTATTTCAAATGGATGTTAAGAGTGCATTTCTGAATGGAGTAATTTCTGAAGAAGTCTATGTTAAACAACCTCCTGGCTTTGAAGATATAAAGTGTCCTGATCATGTTTTCAAACTGAAGAAATCCTTATATGGTTTGAAACAAGCTCCAAGAGCTTGGTATGAAAGGTTAAGTATTTTTCTTCTAGAAAATGGCTTTGAAAAAGGACATGTTGATAACACTCTCTTTAGAAAAACTTTAAAAGATGATATCTTAATTGTTCAAATTTATGTTGATGATATTATCTTTGGTTCAACTAATGCTTCTCTTTGCAAGAATTTCTCTAAGCTTATGCAGGATGAGTTTGAAATGAGTATGATGGGAGAACTAACATTCTTTTTGGGAATTCAAATTAATCAAAGAAAAGAAGGAGTATATGTGCATCAAACCAAATACACAAAGGATTTATTAAAGAAATATGGTCTTGAAGATTGTAAACCAATGTCAACTCCTATGCATCCCTCTAGCAGTCTTCTGAAGGAAGAATCTGAAGGCAAAGTGGATCAGAAATTATATAGAGGTATGATTGGTTCCCTCCTTTATCTCACTGCTTCTAGACCAAATATTTTGTTCAGTGTATGCTTGTGTGCTAGATTTCAATCAGATCCTAGAGAGTCTCATCTAACTGCTGTTAAGAGAATCTTTAGATATCTGAAAGGAACCACTAATCTCGGATTTCTGTATAAGAAATCCTTATATTACAAGCTGATTGGGTTCTGTGATGCTGACTATGCTGGTGATAAAATTGAAAGGAAGTCCACTAGTGGAAACTGTCAATTTCTAGGTGAAAACCTTATATCATGGGCTAGTAAGAGACAAGCAACTATTGCTTTATCTACAGCAGAAGCAGAGTACATTTCAGCTGCTAAGTGTTGCACTCAATTACTCTGGATGAAACATCAGTTGGAGGATTATCAGATAAGGATAAGTAGTATACCACTTCTCTGTGATAATACTGCTGCTATTTGTTTGTCTAAGAATCCTATTTTGCATTCAAGAGCTAAACACATTGAGATTAAACATCACTTCATTAGAGATTATGTTCAGAAGGGAGTAATTGAGATTCAATTCATTGATACTGAGCATCAATGGGCTGATATCTTTACCAAACCTCTTGCTATTGATCGTTTTGATTTTATCAAGAAAAATCTGAACATGGTTTTTATTTCTGAATGATGATTCTGAATGCTGTTATTTCTGAATGAATAAATTAATTCTGAAGGGTCTCAGAAGTTTGGACGGCTCAGAAACTACTTTGTAGGTTCTGAAGCACCCTCTCATCTGAATCAATTAGAATTGTTTATTATTTAAATATGATTTCTTGTGACTCAGATACCTACTCTAAGTGTTAGTTGACTGCTCAATTTCTCTAACTGACAGCTAGCTTCTGAAAACACTACTTATCTGTGTAACTTCCCATCACGTCTAGTAACCGCTGGGTAATGGAGGAGAGCTAATGATGATTTTATTAAAAGTAACTGCCACGCCCGCATTACGTCACTATCTTGTTTCCCCCAATATTTTGAAACTTACACTATAATCACTTATTCACACACTAGTCACTTCTCACACTCTCATTTCAACTCTCTTTTCTAAAAAACCGTCATCTCTCTCAAATTCTGTCTCCTTTCTTCAATCTTCAACATCAATGGCCTCTTCATATATTGCTCGTACTATTCCAAAACCCATCAATGTTGAATCACAAGAAAACGTATCCAGAAATCCTGAACCTTCACCTGTTCGTTTTGAGCAACTTGAACTTGTTGCAGAAAGTCCAATCGACTTTGAATCGTTTAGGATCAACGATTTGGATTTGAAAAGTTACTTTGAGAATCAAGGGTGGATGAACTACTTTGATATGCTGAACGGTGTCATTTATCCTAATTTAGTCAAAGAATTCTGGGTTGGCGCGGAAGTTTTCACAAAGGAAAAGGCTTTGAAGGAATTGGAAAAGAAAATTGCAGAAAATCCAGAAGTTAACAAAAATAAGTCAAGAGAGGAATTAGGTCTAAAACCTTACATTGGTCCTGAAATTCGTTCAACAATTCTTGGAGTGCCTGTCTCAATCACTAGGAATCACTTCTCTGAACTCCTTCAGATTCCTAATGAGGGATTCTTTCAAGTTGATACTGACAAACCACCAGCTCTCACCAAGTACAGACCTGAGATTAAGGCTGCTTTATATGAAGACCCTACACATATGGGAAGAACTTCTGGGTTGTTTAAAATTGCAAAGCTTCTGCATAGGGTACTTCTTGCTACTATAATTCCAAGAGTTGGTGGAACTGATCAAATCTCATGGGATCAAAGGCATATGCTTCTTTTCTTAGTAAAAGGTACTAAGTTAAACTTGCCAGCTTATCTATTCCATTATCTCTGTACCTATGTCAGAAACACCACAGACAAGTCTAAGCACTGGGTTGCATTCCCAAGGTTGCTCTCTGAGCTCTTTTATCAATGGCGATTGGTAGACAAATTAAGGGAATTCGGAGCTGAAGATACCACTGTTGAGTTTAGGAGTCCTTTCTTGTCTGCTGATAATTTGTGCAATGTGCACAAAATTTCTAAGGATAATCTGAAGTATCCTCACTCTCCTACCAAGAAAAGGGTTACTTCTCTCAGAGATGATGTTCACCCTGTCTACAAGAATGAACCAATGGAGGTCATTGCCCATTATATTGCTGCTAGAAGAAAAGAAGGTGTTTATTTAACCCTTAATGATCTGCAATCTGAACCTGAGGATGATTACGTCATCAAGAAGAGAAAGAAAACTACAAAGAAGAAAGATTCTGAGGGAGCTGAAGCCCCAGAAAAGAAGAAGGCTAAGAAAGAGAAGAAGGTAAAGACAAAGAAGATTTCTGAAGCAGTTGCTCAATCTAAACGGGTACCTCAAAGTACAGAAGCACCTTTTGTGACACATGTTGACGATGATTCAGAAACTGAAGATGAGATGCCTCTGAGCCGTGCTATCAGATTCAAGAAGCGTGCTCAGAAACCTACCTCAGACACTCCTTCAGGTATTCCCTCATCTTCTGTAGATAATATTATTGATAATGCACAAACTATTGAACGCAACTCTGAACCAACGCAACCTCCTCCACACACTACTACTACTACATCTGAACCACCTCAACATCAATCCAATCTCATTCAATCTCCATCCCACCTTTCCACCAATCCATCCATTGATCACCCATCTATTGATGAATCTCAACCCATCAATATGATGCTTCCTGGCAGTGATCAAATTTTCCCAGCTTTTCACAATCTCTCTGATTCCCCCACAGATTCTGAACTTCAAAAAGCTGTAGATCATGCAACAGAGTCTATTGACACTGTTGCATCCCAGAGAAATGAAACCCTTCATCAACTTCACTCCAAACTTCAACAACTTCATGACCTCCAACAACAAGAATCTTCCCAACAACCAAAATCCCCATCTCCTCAATCCACGGATAATCTCCATCACCTTGAACAACATCTTCATGGTGATCTAGTATTTACTTCATCATCCCCTCAGCAATCACCCATCCATTCTACTTCCACCTCTGCACCTACAGTTATTGCTGAAACTATTCCTGTCACTTCAAAATCCCCTCAGAAATCTCCCATTATAGATTCTGAGCCTGCACCCTCAGCAATGGAAATAGATCAATCTGAACCCTCAACTGTTCAAACCTCTGAAGTCATTACTGAACCACAATCTGAACCACCTCAGGCCCCACCTCCAAAATTAACCACTCAAGAACCAGAAAAAGAATCCAACACCTCAGCTGTTCAATCCAATCCTCCTCCATCACATGGAACTGATTCAGATCTGGAAGAAATTATTCTTCACTCTGAAACGTTTCCTTGTTTCACCATGGTTCTAAACACTGACCCCCCCTACATCATTCAGACCTCCCAGACGAGTCATTAATATTTCTGAATCTGACTCTGACTCTGATTCTGAAGGCTCTTTTGCTTCAGAATCCTCCTTTGAACATCTCCCTAGACCACCACCTCCTCCTGTATCCAATTACATGTTTGTGCGTATTAGTAATAAAATTTACAAGAAGGCAAAGGCACTTCATAATGTTAGGCGTTCTCTCATGAATCCAAAAGCCTACATCCTTGCTTGGTCTGAACTGAGAGAGGAGATTCTTAATGATATCTATCATTTGGTGAATGGGGATCTGAATGAAATGGTGGACTATCAGCAGGCTTTGAAGGATTGGTTGGATAAAATTAAGGAAGGTTATCTGAGGCTCTCTCAGAAGGCAGCTCGCCATTGGCAAGAAGACTACCTCAGCAACCATTTCTCACTATCTATGCAGAGCTCTCTCTCAACTTCTCTGAAGTTCTCTTTGGATCCTGGTGCTCTGTTTGTGAGTAAGTCTGTAATGGACCATGTAGCTTCTTCCTCAGAACTCACTGTTATTCAGAAAGAGCTTGAGACTCGGAAGAAGAAGCAAGCTGAATTGGATGCTAAGATAGATCATCTTGCAGCTCAACAGAATGAGAAATTTGAGCGTCTTGAGGCAAAGCAGGATGAAATGGCAAATGATCTGAAGACTCTCATCACCCTTCTTACTCCAAAACCTTAGGATCTTATTTCTTTTTGGCACTATTTCTTTAATTTCTGAACAATTTCTCTTGGTTTTAATTTTGGTGATTATGTTTGAATTTTTTTTATGCAATTATGTTGTGTCTTGTTGATTGCTATCTAATTTTGCTTTTACTCATATCTTTCCTCAAAACATTCAAAGTTTTATTCATAAGCATTAAATAGTACATTTTAAATCAAACGTTACATTTTCTTTAACAAATTAAAAATACTACTTTGCTTCATCTTCTGGCTTCTTTCTTCCATACTTCATGAGGCTCTCAACAAGTTGGCTGGCTTTTCTTTCAATCTCCAGCGCTGCCTCTAAATGACGATCCAAACGCTCTTTTCTCTCCTTCATTACTCTGACCTCCTCTTCTAAGATTTGCTTCTCCATATCTCTTCGCATCTGCTCTTCATTTTCTCTCTCCATGTTTTTCTTTGGCTTGTGTTCGTTAAAACAAACTGATGGTTTTTGCATCTATGAGAACCTCCTTTTATAGCCTGTTTTTCACCTCGTACCAAGCGTTTTCAACCTTTTACCATTGAATGCATTTACTGCTGGTGATTGTTTGCTGTGTGCATTTACTACCCGATCACTTATGCTTTGACTGACCCGTTTTTGATAATGACAAAGGGGGAGAAAATATTATATTACTTTTTGTGGCAGTGAAATTAAACTCTGAAGCTCTAAGATCTTAACTTTTCTGAACTCTTCACCTGTTAAGTTCCATTAAAGTCTTTTAAACTTTTAATGAGGGGGAGTAATAAATTTTGTCCAAAGTAAATTCATATAATATAAGATAAGCTTGCAAACCATATCTTATATTTGTCAATCTGAAGAAATAGAGCTTGCAAACCTCTAATTCTGAAGGTAGAATATATGAAATTATATTAGACATTAAATATTACTCTTAGACTGTTTTATATTTATCATTAATAAACTTCTGAAGCTTATCAAACTCAGGGGGAGCTTGCAAACCTCAGAACCCGAAGTCAAGATGAGTAAATAAAAACAACAACAATTAATTTTAAATACATATAGTTGTCATCATCAAAAAGGGGGAGATTGTTGGAACAAAATTATGATTTCGTATCTCTTAAATTGATTTTGATGATAACAATGTATTTAAAGTTAAATTGGAGTACTAATAATTTAATTTAGTGTGCAGGATTAAAAGTTAAAATTTGCGTACTAAAGCACATTGGAATCTCTGAATGAATTACTTCTGAGCTCACCAGATCTGAAGCGAGTAATTCTGAGCCCCACAATTTCTGAAGCCAAGAATATCTGAAGGCTCATCAGAGATAAGTGTAAAGCTACATTTGAGAGTACAACTTTATTGAAGACTGTGTCTGACTAAGTCTAAAGCGTAGGAACCAAGAATGAAAAGGGTTGACCAAGGAAAGGTCCTTTTCAAGTCAGGCCTCAGAAACGAGTATTTCCTTATTTGGCTTTCACCAAGGTTCAAATATCAAAAGCCAAAAAGGAGTCTCTCATTTTGTAGTAAACGTTAAGCTCCTAAGAACTGCAAATCAGAACAGCTAATAAGCTCACTGATCAATACATTGGAGCGTCTCAATTCTTCAAACGGCTATAATCTTCAACGACCATTTTTATCATCTATAAAAGGAAGAAGATTTGTGAAGAATTACGAATCAAGACTCAAGCTTCTGAACGTGCTAAAACTCTGTCAAATTCTGAAGCCATCAAACACTTAGAAACTTTGTGATTATTTTCTAAGTTAGTCTTGTAACTGTGTTGTATTTTGTAAACACCTCTGATAGTATATCAAGTGTTCATCTCATATCTTTATCTTCATTAAGCTTGTGAGAAGTCTCTTGCATTTGTGCTTGAGCATTGGAAGTCTCTTGCTTTGTGCTTGAGCATTTGAAGTCTCTTGCTTTGTGCTTGAGCATCTGTAATCTTAGTGATTATAGTGAAATCTCTTGTGAAGGACAAGAGGACTGGACTACTCCTGTTAGTGGGAGGAACCAGTATAAATTTTGTGTCCTCCTATATTGTGTGTTAATCATTATCCGCTGCAAACACTTTTAACTTTAAAAAGTCTTAACACAATTCAACCCCCCCCCCCCCCCCCCCCCCCCCCCCCTTCTTGTGTGTTTTTCAACCTTCAAAATACAGAGTTGTGTCTCCTACCTGGTAAAATACAGAGTTGTGCTCATCTTCCTGAGATTCTTCTGTCGACAAAAGAGTCATTTTTAGATGCTTGCCACACCAAATATTAGCCTAATCAAACATTATGATATTAGAAGTCAGAAAAGACATTATGTTAGGATATATATATATATGATATATATATATATGAATAAAGAGAAAGTAAAAACAACATAGAAGTAAACACCTTGACTCCAAGAGTGAGAGTTTGCAGTAAACAACTAGGTAGGGTAAAATCTATATTTTTTTAAAGCGACCTGTAGAATGCTTCTATTTAGCATGCATTGGGTAGCATCCAAACATGTGTAATTTTCCCAATAGTTCGAGCTTGCAGTTAAGGTAGAAGCAACAATGCAAAGTAGTAGAGTACTGAAATAGTATGAGTATCGTACTAGTAAATGTCATGAAGTATCATTCTTTAATAATTTGATATTTCCTTATAATTAAATTTAAACAAGCATTAGTCTGAGATTTATATATTCCTTGTTTTCCGTGAAATATTATCATTCCAAGCTTGAGCACCACCAATGACAACCATCAATAAATCAACTTCACTTCAGATTTGTAGGAAAATAG
Source organism: Trifolium fragiferum (assembly GCA_954870985.1). Classification (NCBI taxonomy): domain Eukaryota; kingdom Viridiplantae; phylum Streptophyta; class Magnoliopsida; order Fabales; family Fabaceae; genus Trifolium; species Trifolium fragiferum. Next base: position 10,118,903 of record OX940796.1, read on the forward strand.
TTCAAGTCAAGTTGTGCCAAAAATTTATATGCACACACCAATTACTAAACGCGATCACCTCACTACTCGACCATCTTGGATGCGTGTGCACCACACACCTCCACGCGCAAGCGTGTGTGCACAAATTCAGAAAGGCTAACACAGTTATCCTTGATTAAGACATTACAAACAAGTTTTCAATTATGTATAAACTAATTAGTCTTGGTTTGGATAAATGTGTCAATTACTTTCACTGTAATTTATTTTGAAGGAGTTAATTCGGAAAGAATTACTTACTAAATATGTCTGAAATTCCGTTTCAAACTTACATTTGAGCTTGAACATTTTGTGCCAAAACCTACATTTACAGTTTCTTAAGTGTAAAACACACATACACAGACTCCGAGTTTTGCAATTAGGCGTGTTTTTCTAAAGGTAATAACAATAAAATGAGTTTTATTTGGCAGTCCTGACCAAAATTACTTTGAAGTGCAAAATTACAACAACAAAAAATGATACAAAAACTTAGTTTGAAATATTGTGTAAATAACATAAGCAAGAAAAAAATGTGTGAAAAATGGAAATACTATTCCCTCCGGAATTTAATATAAGAAACAACTTAATTTTTTAATTCATTAAACAATTTAGGCTAAATTATATATTTGATCCCTTAACTTATTTTATGGTTTCATTTTGATCCCTAAGTATTTATTGTTCTGTTTTGGTCCTTTAACTATTACTCTGTTTGTCAATAAAGTCCTTTCCGTCAAGTTTAATCAAAACTCCGTTATCTTTGCCCACTTGGCATTAGTTTGGGTGATTAGATTTTGATTTATGCAAATCTCATATTCCTTTTTCTTCTCCAAATTAGGGTTCTAAAGGTTCATCTTCTTCCGCTTAATTCATCATCTTCCTTTCAATTCGTCACATTCTTCTTCCTTTTAACTCTAATGTTCATCTTCTTCCCTTCTTCAAAAAATGTTCATCTTCTTCCTCTGAATTCTCCAAATGAGCTACACAGCACAACCTTCCACTCGGTGCATAGCCACCATTTTCCACTGTTGACTCTTGATATATACATATATTAAATCCAAAACCTTTAAATGTGATTTTGCGTTTGTAGTTTTCATTTTTGAAACCATTAAGATGTTGTGGTTGTTTATTGTGCTTGTGATTCTGAGCCTTGTAGTTGGTACTGTTATTGAACAAAAACATTAAGAGGAAAATTGATGGCTTATAACTGCTATTGAACAAAAACAGGATTATGCTCTCAAAACAACAATGTAATTCACAATCTGGTTTATAATTGATTACTGTATTAATTATTGATGACTATAATCAAATATGTAGAAAGAATCAATGTTTTGGATACCTTCAAGCTCAAATTTCCTAAATCAGTAAACAATTGAATACGATCTTCAACAACCTACAACGAAAACGAATGATAAATTGAGTGAAATTCTTTGCACGAAACCCTAACACTTGAACAGAATGAACGAGTAGTTAACGAGTAAGTAAATTGAATCGAGAATTTGAAGTAGCTTGCCTCGGAGATTTAACGGCGGCGAGTATTCTCTGGATATCGGTGCCGGAACTTCCTTCCGCCATTTTTGCACCGTCTATTATCTTCGTATTCGCTTTTTTATTTTATTTTTATTTGCTACTATATATATGTATTTCGATTTTTGAATGGCTTCGATTTTTTTCCCGCTCTTTTCAGAAACGCGAAACCGTGAGTGGTTACGGACCGGGTCGACCCGATTCAGTCCAATGTGAACAAATTTAGTTGATTCGTGTTCGATTTAGGCTATTTTCACCCCCTAATATCAAACTACATCTCCTGTCAGCTTCCTATTTATGATTTGTTTTTTATCCTCGTTTGGATTTTTGTGTATTTTATTTTTTTTCTGCTTGGAATATATCTAAATTATGTATATGTATCATGTATGTATATTTAATTATTTATGTGAAACCAATTCATGTTTGTGCTGAAAATTGGATAAACTAACTTATATAATTATATTTGTGGCATGACCTCAAAGAATCATGCCAAGCTCGTGATGTTTGTTTCAATCTATCCGTAGATTGTCTTCTTTAGTCTGTATGGACAAAACCCAGTGGTTGCTGCATATAAACAATTTCATTCCCATCAATAAAACATTATTAGCATATCCATTTGATGTAGTGACCAAACCCGAGCCAATGCAATAGTGAGTACAAATTTGATGGTTTGAAGTTTGATTACAGGTGCAAATGTTTCCTTGTAGTCAAGTCCAAATAATTGACTGCATCATTTTCCTACTAATTTTAGGATTGAGATGGGAAACAGTCCTCAATAAAATAACATTGTCCAAATAATATAGGTGGAATTTGTTTGAAGGACGTGTTTTAGGATTGAGATGGGAAACGGTCCTCAATAAAATTAACATGTCTTAACACATAAATCATGTTCGCTGTAGGCTTAAGACATGTGAATGCATATTGACAGGTTGAGTAGCTTAGGAAAATGCAAGGGAGTGTCTCAACCAAGAAAAACACATACAACCAAATGAACGAAGTTGTTGAAGTCTTGATATTTTTTAAACAAGACTTTATAAGGTGTTTTCATTTTGATTGTGAGGGTTGGTAATCTATTGATTAGAAAGGCAACAATGGTAAAAGCAAATGACCAAAATTGAGAAGGTAATTTGGCATGATGTAGGAGGGCACGACTTGTTTCAACAATGTGTCTATGTTGCCTTTCAATCGTGCCATTTACCTCATGAGTTAGTTAGAAAAGATTTTAGTTTAATGAGTTCACCGCCATTATCAGAAAAGAAAAAAGACAATAATAGGCAAGTCAGTTTTTTTTTCAACAATGGACTTAAATTGAGTAAGAATAGTGAATACATCTGAGTTATTTTTCATTGGATATAACAATATATATTTAGAAAAATGATCAACAAAGACTGCATAATATGAGAGTAGTCATCTAAAGACTTAATTGGAGTTGGTCATACATAACAATAAAGAGCTCTTGTGGTTTGCTACTTGTTAGATGATGATTTGAAAATGGAAGTTTACCACTCTTGGCACAATAACACAGAGTTACATTCATGAGATGTGACACTTTATTGGAATAAGACTACTAGCTGCAAGATGATTCATTACTCTAGAGAAGGGATGCCCACATTTATGATGTCAAATGGTGGAAAACTTGTGTTGAGAGCTTGTGGATGATGGATGGGTTGGGCATCTTCATGCGACAACCACAATCGCTCATTCACAACGACGTCTCAAATATATATGAAGAGTTTCGGAATCCATAAAAACTAAACCATGAAAATCGTTACTCGAAACATCCGCTATCCGAACAAATTGAATGCATATTTAATCAGAAGCAGGCCTATTTTTTAGGTCTTCGATTATTGATCGGTAGTTGTTTTTTGTCCCAAAACGGCCGTAACCACCGGATGCTCAATCCAAACTCCTAAGTAGTATTTTCTAATATCACGGTTAAAAGTGAAGAGATCTACCCAACTAACAAACCCCTCACAATTAATTGACACATGAGATAACTGTATTTCATTTTTTTATTTAAAAAAAAAATGGCATTAAATGACAATTTTCCCCATTTAGAAGAGAAGAGTATCCTCTTGTTTTTCTGAACAGTCTAAATCCATTATGCGCCATTTAAGCAAATATTATTTTTCTCCAACATCTCCATTGGAACTTCCGATCCTCATGGAACATTTTCATCTCTCTCTTTCTCAAACAATCACTTCTCAAACAAACAAACCCTCTTTCCCAATTCCCAACAAAAACAAAACTTCAACCCCATTTTTCTCTTTTGGGTTCTTCCAACCCTACCCCAAAACCTTACATCCTGTAGCACCCCAATTTTGTCCCGACATTTTATTTTTTTTTTATTTTAATTTATTTATGCTTCACATTTATTTGTATTTATTCACAAGGTCAACAATCTCACAATCATGCAAATGAGGTTTGAAATCACATATTTACTTGTGATTTGATTTTTTCTAAGTACCAAGAATTCATGTTCATGGAGGTGACTTCTCATGGTTGTAACTTCCTCCCCAAGTCACTAAAGTGTACAAACAAGGGCTTTATTTCATGCTCTCATGGAGAATTTTAAGATGGTTAAAAGATTTGAGGTCATAAGGATCATGAAAGTGCTTAAATTTATATCCAAAGTTGATGTTCCAAGTTGTTAAGAATTCTGACACTTAGAATTTTTTCCAAGAGTTTTTGACCTTACCAAGTGCATGACTTTATGGCCAACTTGTGATCAATCCAAGCAATCATTTTTCATACTAGAAGGATGTACTTAAAGATGACACTGCACAATTCATTATCATGGAAATATTTAACCAAAAGCTCATGGAAATTGGAAGTTGAGAAGTTCCAAAGTTGATGTTTCAAGTTGTTGAAAAATCTGGAAACTTAGAAATTTTTTTCTAAGTGTTTTTCAGTGATAATTTTGAATTTTGATGGTCCGTTTTATATATGATCCAAGTTGATTCAGGTCATGTCTTCAACATCAAAGTTGTAGCATGCTATGGCCTCTTTCCATTGGTATCAAGATCATAAATTTCTTTTGTTTGAGCACAAAGTTTCGAAGAGATGAAGTGAGCATACTAGAAGACCAATTATTTTTCTGAATGTTGTCTGTGACATATTTCAATATTGATGGCCATTTTTCTATATGATACAAATTGATTCACCTCCAATGTTCAACATCAAAGTTGTATAGTGTCATGCCTTCTTTCCATTGATACAAAGATCAAGAATTTTCATGGCACGAGCAGCAAGTTTCGAAGAGGAGAAGGTGGCATGATGCAGCAGATTTATTGGCCAAAAATCATGTCAAGAGCTTGCTCAAACCAAATCCAACATTGTGATCCTCTTTTGCAGACCTATTGTACCACTAAATCTCAGTAAATGGACATGAATTATAGGCTTAAAGGTGTATTAAAAGAGTGTCATAAGCATTGTCCAATCAAATATCATTTATAGAGCACTTTTGCATAAAGTCTCTTACACCTTTGTTTTTTCTCAACCACTTTGCATTGAGCCTTGTGAATTGATTTTGCTGAGATTTCACTCCATCTAAACACCAGAGGCAATGCATGCAAACTCTGAAAAGCTCACCTTCTCCCAAAATCACTCCACCTTTGTTGTCTTGAAACCATGAAGCTTTTAAAGAAAAAGATCACTTTTGCAACTTTTGAGACAACCAACATTGAGATACAACCAAAGTCAATTTCATTCACTTCTGAGACCACATTGAGACCTCTATAAAAGGCCTTCATGAGTTCAGAACAAATGATCCAAAAAATTGCTCTAAAACTCCATCACTACACTTTCAAAAAATCTAAAATTCGAAATTTCCATTTCCTCCAATTTCCTCCTACTTTTTCCATTGAAACATCATCAATACATCATGAGTAAACTTCTGTATGCATTAAACACTAACTGAAACACCTCCATCACCATCTTCCAACCTCCATTTTTGCCACTTTTAACTTGAATTGGGTAGAACGTTGGAGAAGGTTTCAAGCCAAAGTAAACATTCCATTACGTTCCTGGGGACTCAAGGAAGCTAAAGGGATCATATTTACATCTTGAAACACCCTAAGAAGAAGCATTGGACTTTCTCCAATTGGTAAGGTTCTTGAGATTTCGAACTCACTTATTTGAGCATCATTTTGTTTCATTCTTGGTCCATTCATGTTTGTTTCGATGTGAGGAATAATATCCCTAAGTTATTGGGCATTTATTGTTCATGTATAAAATTTAATTTCAAATTTAAAGTTTAGGGTTCTTATAGTTTTTGGTTAAATTCGAATTATTAAGTTTATTACAGTTAATATAAATATCATATTTGAATTCCTCTCGAAATTTTGAGCAAAATAGTATATTCACATGTCAAATTTGGTGCAAAAATGATGAACACGATTTTGAATTTTTTATGTTCTTGAGGAAGAAGACGATGAAGTGCAGTGGCTTACCCGCGTTTTGTTTAGTTCAAACGGAAATATGAGTACATATATGTTTGCCGCGTAACAATGTAGACTAAAACGTGTTGGCACAGTTGGCTGGGAATTTGGCCTGTCATGTAAATAGCATGGGTTCAACTCCCAGTTGCTACATTTTTTATCTTATTTTTACTTTTTTTTTTTTTTTTTTTTTTTTTTTGGGTTTTTTTGTTTTCTTTTATAAATATTATTAAAAACATACCAAAAATTCCAAAAAAATGTTTCTTTTTTTTTTTTTTTTCTTAAAATATCTAAAAATCTCAAAAAAATATGTTTATTTTACTTATATATTATTGAAAATATCAAAAAAAATTCCTTTGTTTTCTTTTTATATATTATAAAAACATAAAAAAAAATGTATATAATTTGTTGTCTTAAATTCGTCTCATGTTCGAATATACATTCAAATACCTCAAAAATAATAAAATAATTTTTTTCCTCGTGCGAGTGAAAAAGGATAAATCGGGTAGACACTCGACGCTTCCTCGAATATTTCTGAAACGAGGTCGACACTTCGTTTCTAGTTAAATATTCGTCCTCCAGCTAAAACCAATCTCAACCCACCAAACTTTAATCTTTTTCATGCCCATGCGCATTTAAATTTTTTTTCAAACGGATATCATCGCCCAAGTGCGAGTCCGTATTTTTCAAACAAACAAACTTTTTCGCCCAAGCGCAACAAAATTTATTTTCATAAATAAAATCAACCAACAAACAAATATTTTCTACCAAAGAACTACGTAGCTTTGAATTTCCCATTGCACTAGGGAATACGTAGGAGCGGGATCCAACAACCGTCAAGCGCATTAATAAAAAACCAATTTTTGGTTAGTAATTTATTTTTCTTTTTCCACTTTTTTACAAAATTTTCTTTTAATATTAAAACAAGCAAACATGAACTAACACTTATTTTTAAGCTAATTTAATTAACGGTTCCCGTTGAGTACAACGGATGTGAGGGGTGCTAATACCTTCCCCTTGCATAACCGACTCCCGAACTCGAAATTTGGTTGCGACGACTGTCTTTCCATTTCTCTCAAGGTTTTATCGATATTTTCCTTTTCCTTTGGGAATAAATAAAATTCGGTGGCGACTTTACTGTCTAGCGAGCGTTTTTCGCCCGCGCATTTTTCCGGCCGCTTCACATCCCCATCACAACAATCACCTTGCATTCCCAACACATAACCAGGTACCTTTTTTTTTTGCAAATTATTACACCATTTTATTTTTAACTTTTACATGTAATGTTCTTAATCTTGCTTTGTTCATAATTTTATTTTATTTAATTTGAAACAAAATAGGTTCTGCATTATCTCTCAATTTATATATTGTTGATTGTGTCTATATTCTTGTAGGGTTTTAATTCCCAAGCATGTTTATGGAACTAGGGTGCAAGTTCATTTTCAAGAAAAAAAATGCATGTGATCATGGTAATATCAATGGCAATGACAATGACGAACCTTGGTGTTTTCTGGTTATGATTGTTAATGGACTGATTATGTCGAATTTTAAAGTTCTCCATTTTTTATAAAGAAGGGTAAACATAATTATCCAATTTTGTTTTCAGAGGGATTTGGTAATTATGTCACCTTCTCATGAATATGGCAATTTTGTTTATGTGTGGAAATCAAAATTATCGGTTTAATGTGGAGAGACATTGAGAATTTTTTTTTTAACAGTTTATTGCGAAAGGTGGTTAAGTTGAGCTAACTGTATAATCTTCAGCCATGAGTAATGAGGGTCCTGGAATTTCAGGCAATTACTATAGAGTTAAGTGTTGGGTTTAGCGACATAACCCCTTACGGTATAGATGATGAAGATAATGTATGTCATCAGACGGGTGAAGAATTTTCTTCCGAGTTCTTACGCGATCGGGTTGCTTTAAGGAAGTTTCCTGTCATACCTGATGTAGAGCAGCGCCTGCCAAACATATTGAATTTCAACAATAATAGCAATAGTAATAACAATTATCAACTGGTCTATGAGGATCATCAACTGGTCTACGAGGATCAAAATCAAAGCCACATCCTTCGTGTAGGGAGAATGGATTCTGATAGCAATTTGGATTTGTCAGAGATTGCTTCAGTTAGAGGCTATGTTGCTGAAGCTGACAACAGGGCTTATCATAATAATTTGAGCAAATACCAGTGTGAACTTGGTGGTATCAGACAAGCATTGAGAACATTTTCCAGACAATCATCAAGTAGGTTTTCTGACGAATGTGATCAATTTGCCTCAGGACCAAATAGTGGTATCAGACAAACATTGGGTTCATTTTCCAGACAATTATCAAGTAGGTTTTCTGACGGATGTGATCAAGTTGTCTCAGGACCAAATACTCAGTCTTTTTATGCTGTTGAGTCTCCTCGTTCAGGCCATCCTTATGGAACAGTATTCTCAGAAGGTTCCTTGTTCAAGAAAATAAAGTTTCTATGTAGTTTTGGAGGTCGAATACTGCCAAGGCCAAATGACGGGAAACTCAGATATGTGGGCGGAGATACGAGGATTATATCGATCAGGAAGAACATCACGCATGAAGAACTTACGGGGAAAACTTCTGGTATTTGCAGTCAAACTCACATTATTAAATACCAACTTCCCGGAGAGGATCTTGATGCTCTTATATCTGTTTGTTCTGATGAGGATCTTCATCATATGATTGAGGAATATGAAGAGCTTGAAAGAGCTGGAGGATCTCAACGGCTTAGGATTTTTCTTATACCTTCAAATGAACCTGAGGAGAGTCCAAGCTCTAAGGACTCAAGAGCCAATCAGCAAAGTGATGTTGATTACCATTATGTTGTTGCTGTTAATGGTATATTAGATCGAAGTCCGCGAAAGAATCATGGTGGACTAAGTCTGGCAAGCCATACAAGTCAATTTGCAAATACCTCTGATTACAACAATCCACATTTCCATAGGGAATCATCCACATATGCATTTGCTTCAGAGGTAAAGGATTGCAAGCCAACCTCTTCAAATTTGGCAGACATAATGTCAAAACGAGGTCCATTTTTAACATCACTTAAGGTAGGGGGCAAGTCATTTAATCAAAGGCATCTATCTGCCATTTGTGTGCAGCCTAATGATCAAAAAAATTCTAATGTTCAGTTATTTTCGGATCAATCATATAATGTTAGTGAAAACATTATACCTTATGGCATGGAAAAAATTTCACGTGACAACTCTTTGTATGTGGATAATACCAGTTATGCTGATCCCATTACATATTATAACAATCTTACCCAAGGGCCTCCATGTGTTAGTGAAATTACAATGAAAGATATGAATCGTGGAACGTGGTTAAACCTACCGAGGATAAATTTGTAACTTTGGTGGTAATCGATTTTTATATATTAGTATAGATTAATACAATATACTATCATGCACTTATGTCATACCTAAGTAAAAAAGTCAAAATAAAGACTTTTAATGTTCAATTGAAAAGGCGAAGGATGCTAAAACACAACTTCATAGAATTTAATGGTTGTGTTATAGCAATACCATATATTATATTTTTATAATGTCAGTTATTTTAAGTAGGGTAATGATATTGTTAGGAGTAAATAACATATTTAACTAGGACCAAAAATATTATTAAAATTGACGAGGGTAAATTAGATTTTTTAGTAGTAGATATATTATTAGGAGTAAATAGCATATTTAACTAAGGCCAAAAAGAAAAATAGTATATTTAACTCAAGGAATTAGAATTAGAATTAGAATTAGAATTAGAATTACAATTACAATTAGAGAAGCAAATAGAAAAGAAGTGGGAGAATGTTTTGGATTTTCTAGATATATTGGAGAAGAAGGACGGTGAGATTTAGTAAAGACGCTTGCTTAATTAATTTTTGTGAGTGACTAAGGGTTCGCTTGAATTAGCTTATTTTTGAGCTTATACAAATAGCTTATAATTTTTTATGTATTATTATAAGTTTGTCAAGGTAATTTATGATAAAATAATTTATAAAAATACAATTTTCACTAGTGTGAACTTATAAAATAGCATAAAACCTAATTTATATTGCATAAACTGTTTACTTAAGCTTAAAAATAAACTAATCCAAACGGGCCCTAATTTTATGTCTTTAGGTGAATTAATCAGCCGCTTAATTATGAAGATTAGTGTTTTAAGTATATAATATATATTAGAGAATTACTTTTGCTTTGCCACCCTTTCGGTTTTTCTAGTGTATCCTACGAAATTACTAAAATACATTTGTCCGCTAGTAGAAGACATTTTTCAAAAATTTACATTTCATAACGTCAGTTACTTAAGTAGAAGAAAAGTAAAATGGGCAAATTGTAGGGCACGCGAGTAACTGGTAGAGAGGGTGCTCAAATTCAATCCAAATAAAAACCGCAGGCTGATCCAAAAAAACCAAAAACCGAAAAAAAAAACCCGAATATTTTTGGATGTGTTTGGATGCTCTTTTGTGAAAACCGCCGGATCGGATCTGATTTTGAATTGATTTTTCAAAACCGATTCAAATCGAACTAAACCGCATACATATATTTTATTACTTATTTAACTTTTTATTGGTATGATATATTGCATTTACCTATTATCTTTTTGGTTTTGAACTTTTTAATACTACTTATTATTTCAATTTAATCTATATCTTTTTACTATTTCATATGTTTCCTATGTAATCGATAATTGTCATTTCAAAACATTAATTTTTACATCAAATATTATTTTACCATGTTTTTATGATGTTAATATTTAATAAAAAAAATTAAAATTTGTAATTTGGATATCCAAAAACCGGTCCAAATTAAACCGCACAAAATTGGATTGGATTTTTTTAAGTAGTCATCCAAAACCGAACCGAACCGCTTGTAATTTTAACTTTGGATCGGATGACTTTTTACCTAAAAATCGATCCAAACCGAACCGCGATCACCCCTAGTAGAGGGTAAAAGTAAGTCTAAGGATCCCATCCAACAAAAAAGGGCCTTGGGCCGAACCAATCACAACGGCCCAATTGGAAACAGCAGAAACAAATAGTAAGCGAGAAACTTGTGGAGAAAGTATTGTCAAGCGGGAAGTATTGTCAAGCTGCCCTAACCGTACGATCCACCTGCTTCTTCTTCATGGCATTCTCAGCTCCAATTTCAAGTGAGGGAGGTAATCCAAGTTGTGGTCCAATAACATTTAAGCTCAGGTAGGTAACTTTTCAAACCAGTGTTGGTGATTTCATTCACATTTGTTGTTTTCTGATTTTGTTCTTAGTGTTGGTGTTGTTCTTCGTGATAAGCTAGTATTGTTGTTTGTTTGTTTATTAAGTTGGTTCTGTTTTGTAATTTGTTTTATTTTGTTCTTTTGGTTGGATTGTATTGTATTGAGACTTTGCACAAATTGAAGAATTCTCTAATTTTAGTCATTGAGTAAAAATGAAAAATGATTACAAATTGGTAACTCAGTACCTTATATACAAGTGGAAACTAAAGTGTAGTTCTAACCTAAGCTACTAGGAGTTGATGGTTGGGGCTCTAACAAAGGGTTAGGTATAACTGGTTGGGGATCTAGAACCAATGTCAAGGGGAAAAGTATGTTGTGAGATAGATTTGAAAGGGAACACATCTTCATGAAAGAGGACATCTCTTGATGTGGAGAATTTTCCCAATGCCGGATCAAAAACTCTATATCCCTTGTAGCCAGTGGGGTACCCCATGAAAATGCAGGGAACATCTCTTAGTTCTTAATGATGGAATTGTGAGAACATAACACAAGCAACCAAAGGTTCTTAACCGACTGAAATCTGGTTGTTCTTTGTACAATAGCTACTAAAACCATTTGGAATTGCAAAATGCACTTTATAACTAAGTACATGTAACATTTTATCAGATATATGCCGTAATCTATTGTGCCACAAATTGCCTAGGTGATCAGGTTTATTGCTAACAGTGTCAACAAAATCTAATTGATTAAAAGAAACAGAACTACAACTATTGTAATTTGTTTTATTTTGTTCTTTTGTTTTAGGACTATTTTTTTGGATGAGTCTCCCCACAAATCTCTAAAGCTGGAGATTACTCCTTCGATACCTGAAGCGGATGCTAATGGATTGCTAGATCGGCTTCATGCTCAGGTTATTATTTTCCTTTTGTTTACAGATGCTTGTGCTGCATTTGTGTATCGAAGTTTAGTGTGGTATGCTTGAAGATTAAAATGTTTGTTTTTTTCCTTTCCAGCTCAGCAGTGAGGGTAAAGAGCTACTCCTCACTTTGAAAGAAAGCGACGATGCATTTCATTTTGAAATTGAACCAGTGCTCAAGGACAATACCAAATCTGTGACATCAAAACCTTCTCGATTTGAGACTGAATTTATTAACAATCAACCAATTGGTAAAACATCTTTTATTTGTGTTTGAATTATATATTTGTCCTTATGTTGTCCTATTTGCTAATAAATTTTGCTTGGTTTTGGAAACAGGTAAAGGTGGTTTTGGCCGTGTTTACAAGGGAAAACATTCAACCGATGGAGCAGTGTATGCAGTCAAGAAAATTCGCGTCAATGGACCGGAGGACAAACAACTAAGGTAAGTCAAAATTTTCTTAATTCTTAACACCAATTTCTTATGTTTTATCTCAAATAACTAAAAAGTTATTCGTAACAATTTTCTTAATTCTTAACACCAATTTCTTATGTTTTATCTTTGGTGAATGCAGGGAAGTACAAACTCTATCTGTTGTCAATCACAAACATGTTGTTCGATATTACAATGTAAGAATTTTTTATTTTATGCATCTAGAAGTGTTTTTGATTTTTTTTTTTGGACAAATGCATATACATATAATATATCTCCATATTTCTATAAGAATATTCAACAATATGTGCTATTTACATGTGCTAATTAGAATTTCTTTTTTCAGTCATGGCTTGAGAAAGGACCTGTAGATCTCGATTCATCAAGTGAAGCGGACTCGGTGGAAGCCGATCAATCCAGCAATGATGATCACATTAAGGAATGGTTGTATCTTTACATCCAGATGGAGCATTGTTCCCGGTAAGATTTCATTTCTTGTGGGAACTCTTGTTATGAAGAAATTGATTTTGTATATTTCATTTGATAAGTCGTATACACATTTATACACAAGAATAGCAAATATCATGTGCCACTTAATCATGGCACTTAATCAGGCCTTGATACTAGCTGTACGTTGACTATATCATTGGCACTTAAAGACTATATAATTGACACTTAAAGCTAATGATTACAATAGACAAGGAATTTAAATAAATTGATAGCTACAATTATTAAGAAGATAAGCATGACATTATGATGGTGATTTGTGCTTGATTTCTTTGTCTTGAGATAATGCTCTAACACTTGTCCTCTGATTTCTTTGTTTTTCAGTACACTTCATGATATGCTTCTGAATTCACCACCATCTTCCGATACTCGACTCAAATTGTTTCGCCAAATCCTCAAAGGTTTGGTATGCATTCATGGAAACAACATCATACATAGGGACTTAAATCCCAACAACATCTTCCTGGACCGTAATGATAACATAAAGATTGGAGACTTTGGTCTCGGTGAGTCTAAATATTTTTTTCTTTTTATATTTTCCAAAGAAATAATAATAATTTGTTTTGCGGAAGTAACTAGCTACATAACTGTGCTTGAAAGCTCATTTGGTAAATGTTGTTATAATGTACAAATTAGGAACTGATCATAAATCCAAAACTTGAGTATTTTCATTAGAATGGTTGTTGTTTGAATCAAGCTTTAGAGCTATGGCAACTTTTAGAATCGGTAGTTTATGTTGATACATGTAAAATTAATTTATTTGTAATATGTAATATATTTTTTCTCAGCTACATTTTGCAAAGACGGTGGAGCTGTTCCCAACAGTCTTTATGTTGGAGTCCCGCTATATAATGCTCCCGAGATTGCACGGAAAGATTCCAAAGTTGATATGAAGGTTGACATATATAGTCTGGGCATCATCTACTTTGAGTTGTGTTGTTATCCCATGGGATCAGACACAGAGAGAAACACAGTTGTGTCAAATTTTATTAATCATGGGAGGCTGCCAGTTGATTGGAAGGCAGAAGAACAAGTGGGTCTGCTGCGCAAAATGACAAGTGCAAATGCAATTGATAGGCCCAGTGCAGCAGAACTTCTGCAACTAATTGGTCCTTAACTGTTTGATTGCACTCAAATGTGTATTTGCATACTTGGATGTCATGACAAGAACATTATACATCTAACTTTGTGTATGTTGCAGCTAAGTAATTGTTTTAAAGCTACATTTGAGTCAAATTTTGTTAAGGAGAAAAAAAATTCTCCTCTGTTAGAGAGTACAGAACTAAGATTTTGGAGCTTTTATTGTTTGACAATTATATGACAAATGGGCTTTGAACGTGATGAATATGTTTATTAATTTTGTATTACAGTTTGCAAGAATAACTTTTGAAAACGGCGTCTTTCAAACTTGTGGTTAGGTATCATATTTACTATAAAAAAGTGATCTAACACTAATTAAACATGCCAGTTGTTCCTGAAATTAGACTATAATATGTATCTTCTTATTAGCATAACCCAAATATATCTATCACTCATTTGTCTTTGTACATCAAAGAAATTTTCAGAATGTTTCAAGAAGAAATCTGGTTTGTCATTTTCTTTGAAAGTGATTAGAGTCTTCTCATATATTTTAAAACCCTGTTTGTTATCTTCTTCTGGGATTAAACTTATCCTCTTCATTAATGGCGACGCGGCACCTTTTAAGTCTAATGCAAATTGCTACGATGTATACTTTTCTGGAGTAATTAATAAGTTGAAGAGAATAAAATGTTTGATTGAGAAAATAGGCAATGCAAACTGTAGGCATTGTCTTTTATTTAAAAGGTCTTTTATTTAAAAGATCAGTGACTCCACATTTACATGACAAGGTTGTAGTAGATCTATACTACTGCTAATGGTGCAAATGTATATCATTAAGAATAGTAAGAGAAAAACTAGTAAGAGAAATCTAATTCCCTCTAGCTCATATGACTTCTTCAATAATCTTTCTTCCATTCTTGGTGTCTCTACTTCATATATACTATTCTATTCGATCGATGATGAAAGTTTTAACTTTTGTTTTTTAATGTATAATAACGACCCATGACTTTAGAAATTCTAAAACTTGTGGCCTCTGTGAAGAGTTTTTTTAAAATATTGCCAAAAGAAATTGGGTCAGTCGTCCTGCTCCGCTCCACTGCTTGAATTTCGCTATTCAAACCAATTGATGCGATTCCTGCGATTTGAACGATGCGCCCTGCGACTTGAAAGATACCTTGCGATTCAAATGATGCCCCCCTGCGATTCACACCCAAAACGATATATAGATCAATGATTCACATCATGGGGTCGGATCGGATTATGCATCGCATGATACTACTACCATTATCTAGTCAATAAATATTGTAATTCCGAATCAAGTATCAAAATCAAAATTATAATATTTTCAATTTCTCTCTTGATAAATTAAAAGTGTAAATCCTATAATTTCAACTTGGTATTGGTATCATCCCATGTCATCACTATTCTGTAGTTGAGTTCCTCAACATTTGGAACTCCATTTTGTGTGATCTTCAAAATCTCATTGCAATGGTTGGTGCGATCTTCTCTTCCTTTTCCTCTGTTTTCTTAACATCCATTTGCTTCTTTTTTCTCTTTTCTTGCCATTTCTGTTGGATGGATTTTTATTAATGTCTCGTTTTATATTTTCTTTTTTGTTTTGTTTTGTTTTGGGGTAATGAAGCTATCGGCCATGGACATGTTTCATGAGACGACCCTTGTCCCATTAGTGAAATTCTAACTAAACACTTGAAATCTTTTTTTATAAAAATGCGGAAAATTTGAATCTTTTTAAATTACAAGACTTAGTTAGTTATTTGAAACACACTCATTCATAAACATATGTTTTCAAAATATTACATAAAGATTTTGGACATAACTTATTTGCCCGGCGACACTGTCACATAGATAAAAAACCTTACAGAAAAGTTCATAAAGAAAATCTTAGGACAACATAAAAGGACTTTCTAAGTCCAACAAGACTGACTCTTATACTGACCATAGAAATACCAATACATAATAGTAGCTGTGTAATTAGCGTTATTCTAAATGCAACCATTCTTCGACCTCAGCTCACTTCCACGTCACTCCATAGCCTCCTCTCCGAAACAATCGATATGTGAATAGTATATTATTGACTTCCCAGGTAAGAGAGGTGACCGTAAGAGACATAGTCCACCAAGCCTTGCCTAGCCATAACCCAACCAAATACAACTAATCAAGGTATTTAACTTCTCTTACATGATGAAGGATCAACTTCTTAATTTCTACTATGTTGTTCCCTCTATTTCTTCGAGAAATAATCTATTTTGTTTCTTATTCCACAATCATCCAAATATATAAACATTTAATCAATTAATCAAATAAGGCAAGCACAACACAATCCTCGAATAATAAATCAACTATGATAAGTAACGTACTAAAGTCGGGATAATCTAACCAAGTGTGACTTGTTAAAGTCGCTAATGGAGAATTTACTCTCTCTACCTATTTATCCCTAGTAGGGCTTGGGTCACCACTACTTTCATATATATATATATATTAAATTATTTTACGCTAACCGTCCCGACGTGTACGGATCTTGCCCCCACCTTTAGTTGACGAGTGTTGTTGATAATCCACAAGTGTTTCCTCTGAACTTTGGCAAGAACCTAATTTCCGATAATAGTCGAGTTGTAAGAAATTTATCAAGATGAAAGAGTTGGAGAAACACTTAATAGTGTAGATTCTGATTTCGATTGCTTGGCTACTCTACTTAAGAATGGTTTGTTTGAGGCTGCACTTCTTATTTACCAACTACGGCCAGTTTTTGCTCAGCTTTCAGAACATGAACTTATACCCTCTCTTATCCAAGTAATCCAGAACAAAAATGAGGATATAGATGGTTTTCAGTTATCTATAGACCCCGGAGATGCTTCCATAGCAATTCTTGAGCAAATTTTAATGGGAGGGGATGAATATAATAGCTCTGTCAATGCTTCAAGTGTTATCTCGGCAAATGGAATTCCAGCCATAGTAAAGTATTTGGACAGAATGGAAGGAAGGAGGTCTGTCATTTCCTTACTTTTGTGTTGTATGCAAGCTGAAAAAAGTTGCAAGATCTCAATAGCAAATAGAATTGAATTGTCGCCTATTCTTGAATTATTTCATGCTGGAAATGATAGCGTGAGAGGAATCTGTGTGGAGTTTCTCTCAGAACTGGTTCGATTGAATAGGTACCTTACAATAAGCAAAATTTTCCTTTGTCAACTATGTACTTAAATGAAACATTCATTCATATGTTACTGTTTTCATCGTGTTCAATATTTCGATAGAAACCATATTATTATTCATTTAAGAAGTATCACCGTTATGTTTACACTAAACTGGCGAAACTAAAGCAACAATGATACCATGTTTTCACCAACAATAACTGGTATTAGATGGGAAAAGCACAAATTTTTCATATTAATCAGCCATAGGCATACCTAAATGTTTTCCTGTTAAATACTCGCCACATTTTAACGGAAGGCAAGTTACCTTTACTAAACCATGAATGAAGATATGCTTTGCGAAAAATGTACTGTTGAGCCGCTCCTGTTCAACACTGATTTTACTATTTTGTTTTTATGATGTTACAGAAGGACGTTCAGCAATCAGTTATTACAGATAATCAAAGATGAAGGAGCATTCAGTACAATGCATACATTTCTTGTATATCTTCAGATGGCTCCAATGGAACATCAAATTGCTATTTTCAGTCTTCTTATTCAGCTGGATCTTTTGGTGAGCCTTGTTAGTTAAATTTATTGTTCTTAAAATTTAACTTGTTCTCTCTTGTTTCCTCAATATTATTTTTGTTCCTGTCAACTTCAGGTTGAACCACGAAAGATGAGCATTTACAGGGAAGAAGCTGTAGAGACACTGATAGAAGCACTTTGGCAAAAGGACTTCTCAAATAATCAAATGAAGGCTTTGGATGCTTTACTATTTCTTATCGGACATGTCACTTCCTCAGGAAAGTCGTATACTGAAGCTTGGTTGCTGAAGGTTGCAGGATTTGATCAGCCTTACAATGTTTTAATGAAGGCCAAGCAATTGGGACACCATGACAATGATTTAATGGAAACAATGGTTCGAGGATAAGCGCCATTACGATTGTTATTTTTGGCCTGGTTGATAATTGATTTCTCATGATACTAATACAAACTTTTCTTACACAGGAGGATGAAAAAAATGCCATGAAATCTTGGCAGAAAAGGGTAGCTTCTGTACTTTGCAATCACGAAAATGGCTCAATATTTCAAGCTTTGGAAGAATGCCTAAAGAGTAACTCCTTAAAGATGGCAAAATCTTGCCTTGTTCTTGCCACATGGCTCGCACACATGCTCTTCACTCTACCAGATACTGGCGTAAGGGATATTGCTCGGAAATCCCTGCTCGATGCACTTATAAATGTCCTTCAGTCATCCAAGAACCTAGAGGAAAAGATCCTGGCTACCCTAGCTTTGAAGTCTTTCATTAGTGATCCAAGTAGGTTTTTTTATATTAGTCACGCAAACATTATCTGCATGTTTATTATACAGAGAAGTTGAGTCAAAAAAAATATTCATACAAAGGAGTACACTAAACATAAAACTGCGATGTTTCAGCTGCTCATGAAGCACTTAGACTTTATGCTAAAAGCATCTACAGAATCTTGAGGAAGCTGAAGAAGTATTCAACAGTTGCAACTGATATATTGAAAGCCTTACTAAACTTAAATTCTGTTGATGTGGTAAGTGGAGTAGTGATTTGGGATACAGTTCATTTCATGTAACACATATGTTTAGAAAAGTAAGTACTTTAATTCTCTATTCTATAGACAGAGTTGTGGAGTTGTAAAGAAGTAGTAGAGTTAGATTTGAGCTCAAATGGAGAGGTTCTTTCTTTGCTTTACCTCAATGGTCAGGTCTTGAGTGGACATGCTGATGGAACTATCAAGGTATAGTATCCTAACAAACATAAACAGTGTGGTTTTGTCCGTCTGTGTCTAGCTGTGTTTTCTAACATTAAGATTTCCTCCTAGGTATGGGACGCAAGGAAGAGAATACCGCAAGTAATTCAAGAAACTCGTGAGCACAAAAAAGCTGTCACATCACTTTGCTCTTCTGTTGATAGACTATACAGTTCTTCCTTGGACAAAACAATCCGGGTAACCCATCATGCTATGTCGCAGAAAAATTGGTCAAATATTTTGTTGGCCGTACTTTGTTTTCCATAACAATTAATGTTGCTAATATTTGAGGTGACGAGGATTAACAAGTACTTTTGCATAATAAATTATTAATGAAATTTACTAGAATAAGCAATAGTACTTGATATCTGAACTTAGCTTCATGTTAGCTTCCTAAATTTCCTGCATCTTTTGTTGACCATCTAGCTTAATCATAGTACTTGATATGCACCATTGAATAATACTTCTTATGTACAGGTTTGGACTATTAAACCTGAAGGGATTAAATGTATAGATGTTTATGACGTTAAGGAGGCAGTGTATGAGCTAGCAGCGAATGCTGAATTGGCATGCTATGTAACTCAAGGAACAGGTAACTGCGCAGAAAGGCTTCCAAATAATAGTACAAGCAACAGAAAGAAGTTTCAGTGTGTGCACTCACTCTTGAGGCTGTGAATTGTGAGTTTATCTTGAATGAATGTTTAACAGCATAATTCAAAATATTATCCTAGAAAGAAGAGAGCCCGGCAAATTTTCTAAAGTTTTCATAGGAAACCCAGAACACAAATTGCCATGGACCAAGCCTTGCCCATGTGGGGAAGAATCCTTTCCATAGTGCTCTTATTCCTTCAACTTTAACTGTCTTTACCAAACAATCATAGGAGCTACTATATAAGACATTCCCTTCCTTTTTAGCTGCCTGATTCATCAATCTAGTCTTGACAACGTCGGCCGGACAACTTAAAGAAGTTGTCGCAAGACCTGACATGGTGGAAGCTAATGTGTGGGCATAAACATTATCTTCGGCTATCCTACTTTTAATAACAAATTGCTTCGCATGATCATAACAAGCTAATTCCCCCACGTTCACTAAGAAGGCTCTTTGGATATTAGGAAAAACACCCTTCCACAGTCCTTGAAATCCTTCAGCTTGAATGATTTTGTTAAAAGCATCAAATGGCCCTGAATATCGAGGTCGAAGACCTCTGCTCATCATTCGACTATCAGCTTGCATCCTCACCTTGACAAGATCAGCTGGGCTTGCTATAACCTGTACTACTCATCATAAATCATAAATAATATAAATATAAATAAATTTGTAATTCTAAACTTTGCATAGGAAAACAAGGGTTCATCCCCAAAAAATTTATGCTAGTACTATGCATCGGAAATTATATCAATAAAATTTCATTTTATCACAATGGTCAGCAGATATTTCTTCATTTTTTTTATCAATGTTTACACTTTGTTAAAGGATTTTAGTTTCCCAAGTTCTTTGATTGAGATTGGTTGTATTTTGTCTAACATTTGTGAGTTGCTACTTGTAACAAACTTAAAACTTAGTAAAGCTTATGCTTGAGGGAATGTTTGAATATTATAACAAAGGTAACCAGAAATCCGTGCGGATCTCTCTCACTTAGGCTGAGTCACCTAGACCAGGACCAAGACCAAGACAAGGCGGATGATATGTAATGAATTGACTCGCTAGTTTCCTACATGAGCTCTACTAGGATAACCTCACTACTAAGATAAATATCAATCAAAATACACGAAAGTCATGCTATAGCTTACTTATAATGAATCAATCAATTGTTCAAACCAAAAAATCGAGTGACGTACAAATACCACATATATGTTCTTGAACCTCATAACTACAGAATTCAAAATCATGAGACAGTAACTTTACTACATTTGATCCAGATGAGTTTTGGACCTCTTATCCTTTAAATATAATATTGATATTGATGCTCAACATTTTCAAATGACAAGGTATAAATAAAATTCAACTACAAATCTTATTTATTTACTATGAGAAATGAATAAATTGACAAAAATTCTACACAAATATACAACACATTCCAGACCATGTGGTTCTCACCTGAGCCATACAACCAGAGATTCAACCAACAACAGCCTTGGCAATGATAGAGGGCGATCCATTATCAGCAGAAATAACACTCCTTAGGTGCTCATATCCAACAATTCGAATAGGTGTGTAGAATAAATGTCTTAAAATTGCTGGAGGCAAACCCTTATAAAGGCCAAAAGGACCTTGTTCCCGAATAATGTCCAAACCTATCCGAAATGCACCGGTTGGACGACTTGAGGAAAGCGACTCACCATGGAGTTGGAGCCTGGTCTTTATCAGGTCTATCGGGAAAGTTGTGGACTCAGCCACCATTGCCGACAACGATGACAGTAAAATCTTAGTACGAGTATTGTCAACTCCACTCGGTTGATAGCTCAATTTCATGGGTACATACAAGAAAAAACCCAAGTCGCCAAAAAAAAAAAGCACCGGGCAATTCTATTGACAGTTATGCGTCATCAGATTCTATCTTCACACTCTCATGAGTCATAATTCCTACACATTGAGAAGTTTAATACAACAAAATTAATGTTCACCATATAAAATAGTTATTTTGAATACCAACTTTGTCACGACCCAATCTCAGGCCATGACGGGCGCGCACGTTAACACTAACTCATCATATATTTAGTTAGTCTGGCAAACCTAATACACTATAACAGATATTCATATCTAAAATACAGAGTTACTGAAATTTAGCAGTGTCTAATATATTTTCATGAGATTTTGAAGTTTTGGTTAATTATCACAAAGTATGTAAAGACTATCTCATGAAGGTATATAAAAAAACAATTTTTTAAATCGATACCGAAATCTGAAAAGCGTGTGAAGAATGAAAGTAACGGATTTTATCCAAATCGAAATGATTCAATAGACGCAATGAAATGACAAAGTAGAAACACAGGAATGATGGATTCGACGATTAGATTAAAAATTACCCGAATGAGCCATTTGAAGGTGTTGAGGATGATGATGATGATGATGATGACACAATTTCAAGTTATGTGTATCGAATCGTTCTCTCAAAATTTCATAGACACCGATATTAATGGAGGGAGCGGGAATGGGGAAGAAGAGGACCGATACTTTAACAAACTCGTTTTTGTGTAACAAAACTTACAAAATTCATTAGGACTAAGGTGTCTTTCATCAACTACAAAATAATGGACTTATGTACACAACAACTTGATTAGTTGATTGTATAATTGTTTCACAGACCGGACAAATTGGGAGGCAGGACAAATTGGGAGGTAAGGACACAATATTTTGTCCCTACTAAACTAAGACATAACGTCTTATCCCAAGTACAAGTTGTCTAAAATATCAAAATATCATTTTGTTCACCAAATATCGTATAAGACAAAAAATTGTTTAATATCATAAAAGTTTGATTTGTGTTGTTCTGCTATATGTGTTATGTCTTATACTGTTATGTTCGGTCATTACTCTTTAATACATATCAAATGCATCTAAAGAACAAAGAAAGAAAGAAGAGTACCAGGAGAGTTTTTGTGATAAATAATGTTCAATGATAAATTTATATTAGCGTGACAATCTTAATTTTAAATTCTTTCTTCTCACACTGCCAATGACCCATCTATCCATGGCGGTCCAAAAGGAAGATGAAGACACACATCGATTTACACATCACCCGGTCTTTCTCTGTTCAATTTCACTATGTTTGTATATTTGGCATATTCAATTTTTTGAATAAGTTTCTATATAAAGCTAAGCACTAGTTCACTTTAAAATTATTCAAGTTCACCATGGTTTTGTATATTAACTTAAATGATCCCTACAATGACTCCATAGTGAATGAAAATAGAGCACCACCCATTGATTTAAATGAGCCATACAATGATTCCATATTGAATGAAAGTAGAGCACCACCACCCATCAATATAAATGAGCCATACAATGATTCTCATGCCATTGAAGATGCATCAATATTGAACGAAAACAGTGCACCACCCTCCTCTGAAGAACATATTTTTGACTTAAATGTTTTTCCTCCACATGAAAATGAATTTGGAAATGAAGTTGAGAATGTCATTGCCAACAATGATTTAGACAGGCGTATAGGAAATAGAAAAATGAAAGAAGGTAGAAACTAGAAAGGCGTGCAGTACAAAAATGTAATAAATTATATGTATAAAAAAAATTAAATTAAATAAGGGTATATTAGGAATAATAGTATTAATTAGTTTAAAAGTTGTTGATTTTTTCTAATATTAGTGACCAAAGTTTTAGGTGTTTTTTTTTTGTTATATAAGTGACCGGAGCGAGTGCAACATAAATAAACAACCTAGAAAATTGGAAATAAAAAAAAAAAAAAAACAATTTATAAAAAAATCCAAGTAAAACAACTTTAAAGTTTACGTTTACGAATTATGAATGTAATAATTAGCTTAATCTCAGGTATGAGAATTTAAACTTAATTGATGAGTAGATTTTTTTAAATTCATAATTTAGTACATCCTTAAATTAGTATTACCATTACCATGGCGTCATTGAAGATTTAACGACTATCGCATGGCATAAAAGTTTTATAACATTAAACCAGTCAACTAATCAAAGCTTATAGACTTACAGTTACTACAAATTACAAATAATAACAGGAGTCCAGTTTTTTAATATTAATCACCCTCCCTTCACTGGAAATTGCTACCTGCAAAACAAAACAAAAAAAGAATGACTTCAACGACAACCGCTACGGAGTGGTATGCAGGAGACATAACAGAAACAAGAAATAGAGGGAAAGGACTTAGGACGCAATTCTAGCTCTTTTGTTTCATGAAATTGTAATTAGAACTAAATTTCTTAGGAGTTAGAACTTTTAACCATACTAGTCACATACAGCAAAAATGAGTTCTTAATGAACAGTACAGATGTAGAAAGCATAAGCAAACTATGTATTGCAAAAGAGAGAGAAAAAAAACATACACTGCGACAAAGCTGATTGAGGATTATTTAATCTGTTCTGCTGTCATCCTAACTTCAATACCTTTTCCTCTTCTTTAGCCCTTGAAAAAGAGTCATTGTTGGGGGCTTTTCTAATAGTCCCATATTTATAATCACCAACTGCACAGACAAATTAGCCAGCATGATATATTCATATATTTACACAGAACACTGGTTGAGGACAGAAATAGAAAAGTACTCTTTACCAGGTAGCATCTGAGGTTTCTTTAGATCTTCTTCGGTCAAAAGACAATCTTCATTTTTCAGATCCGAATCAACATCAATCTGAAATTTAGGCGACATCTTAGTAAATGCAAAAGATAAACCAGTTTTCCATAAATCATGTCCAGCTGTGACCTATGTAACACTGGTAATAAAATGAATGAAGAGTCCAAATTTATGCAGAAATAATGGTGCACAGTACCCACTGTAGGTTCAAACTAAATATAAACAACTAGTAAGAAGAATATTAACAGAAAGACACGACAGGAAACTCTCTTGAGGCAAGTTCTCTCAGCTGCGACACATTTATTTAAGCAAAAAATATATACCGAACTTGGCAAAATTACATACCGCACTTTAAAGTGTGGTAGTGAAAGAAAGACGTTAGGATTAGTATGTGTATTGGGGTCTTTTTATGTCGGGAGTATTTTTTGGGGAAAATGAATGATGTTTGGATTAGTATGTGTATCATTTTGGCGGCATTGCCGAGTGGGGTAAGGCGGGGGGATGCAAATCCTTTTCCGTAATAATAACAAAGAAAGGGGTGGCTTGAAGAACAATGCCCTATAATATGCAAGAGACTGAAGAAAAATCAAACTGATTGTCATGCAGGATAATATATCATTTTGGGTAGGAATCGCTGGGGCGGGGGGGGAGGGGGGGCGATTGTTTGAATCACAAGGCACGTCTTTCAAGTCGCAGGGAGCACAGTTCAAATCGCATCAATTAGATAAAACATCAAGCTGTGGAGCGGAGCAGGATTTTTGGAAGGTCGGGTCCCACAACCGACCAGTTCCTTTTTGCAATATTTTAAAAACACTCTTTCATAGGCCACAAGTTTTAGCCATAAATATCTAAATTTCTTAGGAGTTAGAACTTTTACCCATAAAATTCGCATAAAGCAAAAAAAATTCTTAATGAACAATACAGATGTAGAAAGCATAAATAGATTATGTGTTGTAAAAGGAAAAATAAAAATGCATACATAGTCACAAGCCGATTGAGGATCCTTAATCCGTTCTGTTGTGGAGCATAACTTTAATACTTTATCCTCTTCAGCCCCCCCGGAAGCGTGATTTTTGTGGTCTTCTCTAGTGCTCCAAGTTTCACAATCCCCTAGTACATAAACAAGTTAGCTGGCCTGATATTCAAATTACAGATTGAGGACAGAAATAGAAAAGTAGTCTTTGGTTACCGGGTGAAATCTGAGATATCTTTAGATCATGTTCATCATCCACGTCAAAACAAACATCAATTTTCAGTGTAAGTGAAGTCTTCTCAAATTCAAAAGTTGAATGAGTTGTCCATGAACGTTGAGGATTTTTTTGTGTGAGCTATGTAATAAAGAACGTATTGCGTAAGAAAAAGAATGAAGGAAGGCAGAAACAGAGTGAATACAATTAGTCATTCATAAAATGAAATATTACCACAGATGGAATAGGAATAGGTGATTGTAAAACAAATGTCTTGGTAAACCCTAATGACGATAACCTGGTCTCAAGATCATATATCATCTGCAATGTAAGACAATGGTAAAAAAATCAGACCATGTACACATTTATCGTTTGTTTGGTTTGAGAAAAAAGAAAGAGGAAAAATTACGGAAATCGATGAATAAATTTTGGACTAACTTTAGTCCAAGTTCATTCATTGATGGCCGTGTTTTTCAAACCAAATGCATCCTTACGGATTTAGGCGACACACCATTGTTATGCATAACTTTCTGATATAGATAGATAGACAGAGTACTATTAAGAAAACATGTAATGACCTTATAAAGGTAAGCAGCCTTGGAAGCTTGCACATATGGCTTGCGAATAACAAATTTGCCACCTGGTTTTACCACCCTAATAATTTCTTGAATGACATGATTGGAAAGACAACGAGTCTCTGCCATCCAGAATAGTATTACCATATCCACAGAGGAAGACTCCTTTGGCAACTTTCCTGAGAAAGATATAAGCAATATATATTTAACATATCAATCTAGTTAGGAACAAAAGCAACATGGTAGAGAGAATTAAAATTACTTACGCCTTGATGATACATCGATGATCAGTTCAGTTCTCAGCTTAACCCCTTCGTACTTAAGGTCGTCGAGCGTGTGAGCCAACACAACCAGAGGCATAGTCTTCTCATCATTACACGCCAACACCTTTATAGTATCCTAAAATAAAAACAAAAAAGGAAAAATTAAAACTATGAAACGAAACATGGGGAAAATCAAGGGAAGAGAAGATTGCACGAGTAATATAGGATTTACTCTTTTAATTTATGAAAAGAGAAATTGAAAATATTATAACTTTTGATACTGGATTCAGAGTTACAATATTTATAGATTTTTATAGACTAGATAATGGTAGTTAGGATCAAGCGATGCATAATCCGATCAGATTCAGTTTGACCACCAATGATGTGAATCATTGGTTTAAATATCATCGCGGGGGGGGGGGGGGGGGGGGATAATACTTGGTTCAGAATTACAATATTCATAGACTAGAATTCTAGGTGTTTCCTAGTGAACTATAAATCTGATCAGGTGGAACAGGCCACTCTTGGCCTGGGGATAATACTTGGTTCAGAATTACAATATTCATAGACTAGAATTCTAGGTGTTTCCTAGTGAACTATAAATCTGATCAGGTGGAACAGGCCACTCTTGGCCTGCCAATTCTGATTGAGTAGTTCTTGACCATTTACAAGGGAGATTAGCTACGTCGAAGGTAGTTGACAGGTGGGTTTTGGTCACTTGAAGGAGATGAGTTGTTAGGAACCCAATTGCAAGGTATAGGACTCGAGTCCCACATTGGAAGTATGGGACTACAATGTAGAGTTTACAAGACCTTGGGTTCTCCAACTACAAAGCACTTTTGTGGTATGGTTCTCCTAAGGTTCTTATCAATTGTTATAAGAGCCTTCACCGTGTCTCTCAACCGAAAACGACCGGTGCGTGTGATGAAGCCGACATTGCAGTGTTTAACCGGGGCTAGTCAAATGGGTTAGTGCACAGTCAGCCCACTTGGGGGCGGGGGACTGCAGTGTGTGGTGGGATGTAATGAACCAATGCAAGGTATAGGACTTGACTGACAAATTGGAACTATAGGATTCTAATGTGGGTTTTATAAGGCCTTGGGCTCTCCAACTACAATAGCTATCTTGTGTGGTACGGTTCACCTGCGGTTCTTATCATGAGCTGAGTGGTTGTGGTGGTAGTGAGTAGTGAGAACTCACTCTCACTGTCAAGGACGGATCCAAAAAATTAAAGTTTTGGGCGCAATATATGCAGGCACATGTAATATTAAAATTAAAAAAATTTAGTGGGGGCAATTAGTACATTTTCAATTTATAATGTTCCGACCCAGATTCTTTTTGCAATATTTAAAAAAAACTCTTCAGAGGCCACAAGTTTTAAAATTTCTAAAGTCTTGGGTCTTTACTATACATGAAAAAACAAAAGATGTAGAAATTCACATAAAGCAAAACTAAATTCTTAATGAACAATACAGATGTAGAAAGCATAAATAGATTGTAAAAGGAAAAATAAAAAT
This sequence comes from Trifolium fragiferum, assembly GCA_954870985.1. Classification (NCBI taxonomy): domain Eukaryota; kingdom Viridiplantae; phylum Streptophyta; class Magnoliopsida; order Fabales; family Fabaceae; genus Trifolium; species Trifolium fragiferum. The sequence continues at coordinate 10,146,797 of OX940796.1, forward strand.
ACATACAGGGTCACAAGCCGATTGAGGATCCTTAATCTGTTTTCTTGTGGATCCTAAATTGAATACTTTATCCTCTTCAGCCCCCCCGGAAGTGTTATTTTTGTGGTCTTTTTCAGTACTCCAAGTTTCACAATCCCCTAGTGCATAAACAAGTTAGCTAGCCTGATATTCAAATTACAGATTGAGGACAGAAATAGAAAAGTAGTCTTTGGTTACCGGGTGAAATCTGAGATATCTTTAGATCATGTTCATCATCCACGTCAAAACAAACATCAATTTTCAGTGTAAGTGAAGTCTTCTCAAATTCAAAAGTTGAATGAGTTGTCCATGAACGTTGAGGATTTTTTTGTGTGAGCTATGTAATAAAGAACGTATTGCGTAAGAAAAAGAATGAAGGAAGGCAGAAACAGAGTGAATACAATTAGTCATTCATAAAATGAAATATTACCACAGATGGAATAGGAATAGGTGATTGTAAAACAAATGTCTTGGTAAACCCTAATGACGATAACCTGGTCTCAAGATCATATATCATCTGCAATGTAAGACAATGGTAAAAAAATCAGACCATGTACACATTTATCGTTTGTTTGGTTTGAGAAAAAGGAAAGAGGAAAAATTACGGAAATCGATGAATAAATTTTGGACTAACTTTAGTCCAAGTTCATTCATTGATGGCCGTGTTTTTCAAACCAAATGCATCCTTACGGATTTAGGCGACACAACATTGTTATGCATAACTTTCTGATATAGATAGATAGACAGAGTACTATTAAGAAAACATGTAATGACCTTATAAAGGTAAGCAGCCTTGGAAGCTTGCACATATGGCTTGCGAATGACAAATGTGCCACCTGGTTTTACCACCCTAATAATTTCTTGAATGACATGATTGGAAAGACAACGAGTCTCTGCCATCCAGAATAGTATTACCATATCCACAGAGGAAGACTCCTTTGGCAACTTTCCTGAGAAAGATATAAGCAATATACATATTTAACATATCTATCTAGTTGGAAACAAAAGCAACATGGTAGAGAGAGAATTAAAATTACTTACGCATCGATGATACATCGATGATCAGTTCAGTTCTCAGCTTAACCCCTTCGTACTTAAGGTCGTCGAGCGTGTGAGCCAACACAACCACAGGCATAGTCTTCTCATCATTACACGCCAACACCTTTATAGTATCCTAAAATAAAAACAAAAAAGGAAAAATTAAAACTCTGAAAGGAAACATGGGGAAAATCAAGGGAAGAGAAGATTGCACGAACCATTGCGCCGATCAGAATTTGAAGTTTGATCGATTGAAACAAGCTTTGAGATTTTAAATTTTTATTTGAACAAAGGAAGGAAGGAAGCTAGGGTTTCGATCGCTCTCGCTGGTAAGGAAAACTAAAAATAAATAAATAAAAGGAAAAAAGAAAGAAAAAGAATCATAAATAAATACCACACACTTTTTGCGGGTCAGCCCAGCCCATTTTTTGCCGCCTTTTTGCGGTGCGGGCCAGCCCATAGCCACTTTTTTTATGGATTTTGAAAAAAAAAAAAATAATAATAATAATAATATATATTTTATATATTATTTTAAGTTATTTTATATAATTTTTTTCTTATAATGCTTTATTTTTTTAGCCCCAATAGTATTTGAAGTATGGGTCTGCCCCTGAATTCCTTACCGCACGGGTCTAATTAGTCGTAAGATGTAGACAATACTTCATATTAAGACAGTTATAGGGTGTGCTAAACTCTGCTACAACACATCAACCATCAGATGAGTGATACATATTAAGTGACTGCAAACTAAAAATATTGTATATATACCGTCGTTTCATTACTGTCCCAATATTAATATTTTATTTTGCAACTTGTCTCCACACTTTATGTTGAGTTAAAATCTTTTTTGATGTTTTGAAGATAACAAACTATCTTAATTATATTTTAAGCGAATTCTGATCTTGTTGTTATCTAACAAGTGCTCTTGAGTGATTAATTAAGAACATGAACAAAAGCTCAATTATTATCTATCACTATAATTATGATAATAAATCTGGCAACAACTGCGAGAATGATCATAGAACATTCTTAAGTCTGGATCATTCATGCGTACAAAAGAAATATATCTACATAAGCACTTAATTCTTGACACCTGGTTATATGACAAATAAGCGCTTTTTGCAAGGACCTTAATACATAAGATCTTCACAACAAATGAGTCATTTATAGCAAGAATTAAATAGTGACAAAGGAACTTTCTCTTTTGCTCATGTTTAAGGAATAAAGCATGAACATATCCTTGACAACTTAAATACCCAAGTTCATATATTCTCATCAGAGTTAATATGAAGATACCATCTGGAGCAGTGAGGTCCAAAGTTAATATGAAGATACCCATAGAGTTGACTTGTCAAAGGCTATTATAGATTACATTTGTCGCACAGGGAGGTCCATATACATCATCAATGCAAATGGATGGGTTGAACAAGTCACACTTCGTACAACAACAACAACAACAACAACAACAACAACAACAAGGGATATTGTAACTTTTCAGAAAAAGTTCTAAATTGTCCCAATGTCAAGATCAATTCTCATGCCGCTGAAACAAACAGATACAAGAGTGGAAATTTTCTTGTCATGAAATAAAGGACAAGTGGTTGTCGGGCATGTGATTCCCCCTATTGTGGTTTTAAGCTTGGCGTTGTTGACTCTTGCTCCCATTGAAAACACCGCATTTGAAACCATATCTTCGGGGATCTATGACCATGGGAAACATGAACTTGTATGCCTCAATGCAGATGGAGACATGGCAAAATTAGATGGCGATAGCTTGTTAGATGTTGAAGGACCACTTACTGGAACGAGGAATATGAATAGTAACAACATCAACGATCCCTCTTCCTCTACTCAAGGGCCTATATTTTAATGAATAGAACCATGTTAATGGTTCATTGTTGGTTTGTTAGATTATGTCAATTTATGTTGTACTTATCTTGTATGAGTATGAAATTGGTGAATGTTATAATTAACAAGAAGAATGAATGAAGACAAAGTTTTTTAGAATAGTTTAGTGGGTAAATAAACAACTAATTACTACTTGAATTTTTATCTATAAATCAATTTCGTTCGTGAATTTATCAAAATAGCTAAAACATCTGTCAATTTGTGAAAATTATATCAAATAAAAATAGTAAATTTACATTGAAAATAATTTTTTGCATTTTAAAAATATTGCCTACAGAAGTTACAAAAATATTGTCTATAGAAGTTACAAGATAGTTTTATTATATTTGAATTTTTGGGTTAATAGTACTGCTCCTTGTCATTTGAGCAAGTTTTGACTTTTCCCCTTAATTTTTTTTTTTTTGCAATTCCACCCGTGTAATTTGAAGATTCTTTTGTTTTAGTCCCTCGTTATTACTTGGTGGCATTTTAAAGGAAGAAAAATCAAAATTCGGCCAAATGACATAGGGTAAAAATGCTCTTAACCTCTTTTTTTTTTTTTACAAATCCTAACCTCTTTATTTTAGTTAATATATTTTTAAGAAATTGTTGAGTTAAATATTTTTAAAAATGTCAAATCGTTAAATATTACTGGCATGACGTGCCACATCTTAGTAAAATCAGATGCTACTAGATACCATGAAGGACTAAAAACAATAAATCTTTAAATTACAAGACACCTTTTCAATTACCCTTTTACACACTTCAGTTCGATTCAATTTTTATTTTGTCAAAAAAAAAAAAAAAAACTTTAAATTACAAGAGTGAAATTGCAAAAAAAAAAATCACATTGAAGAAAATCAAGTACTAATCTTTGATTATTTTTTTTAACTAATATCGCGAAGATACTGATTAATATTTTTCTTTAAAATATAATAGTGCCAAAATGGAAATAGGACAAACAAACGATTAATTTCTCTATTAGAACTTTTGTAAACAAAAAAACATTCCTCTATAAACCAAGTTGATTGGGCTCAAGTGGCAAGGAGCTCCTTTCAAGGACATACCGGGGAATACCGGGTTCGATTTCCAGGGGAAACAACGCTTGACTAGTGCGCATGCCTCTACGCACTAGCTGGATTAGTCGTCCACCTTTGGTGGGTCGGAACCGACGCGAAAGCAAAAAAAAAAATTCCTCTATTAGAACTAATAAATAGGGGTCAAAAGTAAGAACTTCAAACTTAATAGAGGTTAAAATAGAAAAAGTAAACAACATTAAGCTTAAAACCCTAAACCCTAAAAGCTACTTCTTATAGACACTTCCCTTTTCTACAAAAGGACTTAATTGTGCAGTACTGCAGTGTTCTTCTTCTTCCCTCAACGTCAGTCTCTGCAATTCCATCTCTACTTTTTTTCTCAGTTACCCTTTACCACATCATGTATCGTTTTGCTACTTCAATTGCCTCTGTAGTTCTGCTGAGATTGGCTGCATCATAAGGTTAAAACAACTTGGTCAGATTGACTTAACTGAGGCATCAATGCTGAAGTAATTAAGTCTAAACCACTTGTGCATATTGAAGATGTGTAGATGCAAGATGTCCTAGACATCTTGTCACTGGGTTCAAAGCATGCATAGGCAACATGTTGGAACAAGATGTCCAATACATGTGGGTAGGACATCTTGACCCAGTTCAGCTTAAAAGATAATGCTTATCCATTAAGCACGCGTGTTTGTTTTATTTTGAATAAAGCGCGAATCTTTTAGTAACAAGTTGAGATTAGGATTAATGATAAAATTTGTTATTAATCCTATGTGTTAGATACGATTGGATTCGTATTTAATTTGTGGATAGAGATTAAATTCTTTATCTTTGTGGAGTTTGTTTTAAAATAAGTTTGTTTTAAAACTAACTCTTATTTGAGTGCATCTGAAAGACTGGAGATTATTTGAAGAATTGCACGCCTATATAAAGGACTCAACATGGAGCTTAAAATTCAACCCACAATAACTGAAGATTGTGAGTCCAAAGTTTTGTACCCACTGTGCAAAACACCTAGTGGCTCTTAGTATTGTTCTTGATACTTTGTAGCTTGGAGTCGTTGAATGTTGTCGTTCAACATTGTCTTTTAAACTGTTAGAGTTTAAAGATTGTTTCGTCACTTGGGATTAGTGATAAGAGGGAGTTGGGTAGGTTCTCATATTCAGGGGGAGTTAGCCCTTGAGTAGAAGATTACTAGGATTGAGAAAAGGCATACATGCCAATAGGGATTTGGTAGTGTTGTAAGGATAAGTATTGATTCGGAGTAGTAGTGTTCACTTCCTGGATTGGTATGCCCCAGATTAGGACTTGTTATAAGTGCCGAACTGGGTTAACAAACTCACTGGTGTTGTTTATTGCTTTTATTTATCTTCAGTACTGCAATAACGCGTGATTCAAACAACCAGTTGTCTAGGACATCTAGACTACTGACACATTGTCCTAGACATTGTGTAAGACATCTGTCCTGCCAGAGAACAAAATTACAATTGGCATCAGAGCAGGCACCCTAACCTGTTGGGTGAGCTCCAGGGAGACAAAATTTTGTTCAAGATGGACAGGAATGGAGGATCAATAAACAGACCACCAGTTCTGGATGGATCAAACTATGACTATTGGAAAGCAAGAATGATTGCCTTCATCAAAGCCATGGATCAAAAAGCATGGAAAGCAATTACCACAGGCTGGAATCATCCAATAGTCTCTGCAGAAGATGGTTCTTCAATCACAAACATGTTGTTCGATATTACAATGTAAGAATTTTTTATTTTATGCATCTAGAAGTGTTTTTGATTTTTTTTTTTGGACAAATGCATATACATATAATATATCTCCATATTTCTATAAGAATATTCAACAATATGTGCTATTTACATGTGCTAATTAGAATTTCTTTTTTCAGTCATGGCTTGAGAAAGGACCTGTAGATCTCGATTCATCAAGTGAAGCGGACTCGGTGGAAGCCGATCAATCCAGCAATGATGATCACATTAAGGAATGGTTGTATCTTTACATCCAGATGGAGCATTGTTCCCGGTAAGATTTCATTTCTTGTGGGAACTCTTGTTATGAAGAAATTGATTTTGTATATTTCATTTGATAAGTCGTATACACATTTATACACAAGAATAGCAAATATCATGTGCCACTTAATCATGGCACTTAATCAGGCCTTGATACTAGCTGTACGTTGACTATATCATTGGCACTTAAAGACTATATAATTGACACTTAAAGCTAATGATTACAATAGACAAGGAATTTAAATAAATTGATAGCTACAATTATTAAGAAGATAAGCATGACATTATGATGGTGATTTGTGCTTGATTTCTTTGTCTTGAGATAATGCTCTAACACTTGTCCTCTGATTTCTTTGTTTTTCAGTACACTTCATGATATGCTTCTGAATTCACCACCATCTTCCGATACTCGACTCAAATTGTTTCGCCAAATCCTCAAAGGTTTGGTATGCATTCATGGAAACAACATCATACATAGGGACTTAAATCCCAACAACATCTTCCTGGACCGTAATGATAACATAAAGATTGGAGACTTTGGTCTCGGTGAGTCTAAATATTTTTTTCTTTTTATATTTTCCAAAGAAATAATAATAATTTGTTTTGCGGAAGTAACTAGCTACATAACTGTGCTTGAAAGCTCATTTGGTAAATGTTGTTATAATGTACAAATTAGGAACTGATCATAAATCCAAAACTTGAGTATTTTCATTAGAATGGTTGTTGTTTGAATCAAGCTTTAGAGCTATGGCAACTTTTAGAATCGGTAGTTTATGTTGATACATGTAAAATTAATTTATTTGTAATATGTAATATATTTTTTCTCAGCTACATTTTGCAAAGACGGTGGAGCTGTTCCCAACAGTCTTTATGTTGGAGTCCCGCTATATAATGCTCCCGAGATTGCACGGAAAGATTCCAAAGTTGATATGAAGGTTGACATATATAGTCTGGGCATCATCTACTTTGAGTTGTGTTGTTATCCCATGGGATCAGACACAGAGAGAAACACAGTTGTGTCAAATTTTATTAATCATGGGAGGCTGCCAGTTGATTGGAAGGCAGAAGAACAAGTGGGTCTGCTGCGCAAAATGACAAGTGCAAATGCAATTGATAGGCCCAGTGCAGCAGAACTTCTGCAACTAATTGGTCCTTAACTGTTTGATTGCACTCAAATGTGTATTTGCATACTTGGATGTCATGACAAGAACATTATACATCTAACTTTGTGTATGTTGCAGCTAAGTAATTGTTTTAAAGCTACATTTGAGTCAAATTTTGTTAAGGAGAAAAAAAATTCTCCTCTGTTAGAGAGTACAGAACTAAGATTTTGGAGCTTTTATTGTTTGACAATTATATGACAAATGGGCTTTGAACGTGATGAATATGTTTATTAATTTTGTATTACAGTTTGCAAGAATAACTTTTGAAAACGGCGTCTTTCAAACTTGTGGTTAGGTATCATATTTACTATAAAAAAGTGATCTAACACTAATTAAACATGCCAGTTGTTCCTGAAATTAGACTATAATATGTATCTTCTTATTAGCATAACCCAAATATATCTATCACTCATTTGTCTTTGTACATCAAAGAAATTTTCAGAATGTTTCAAGAAGAAATCTGGTTTGTCATTTTCTTTGAAAGTGATTAGAGTCTTCTCATATATTTTAAAACCCTGTTTGTTATCTTCTTCTGGGATTAAACTTATCCTCTTCATTAATGGCGACGCGGCACCTTTTAAGTCTAATGCAAATTGCTACGATGTATACTTTTCTGGAGTAATTAATAAGTTGAAGAGAATAAAATGTTTGATTGAGAAAATAGGCAATGCAAACTGTAGGCATTGTCTTTTATTTAAAAGGTCTTTTATTTAAAAGATCAGTGACTCCACATTTACATGACAAGGTTGTAGTAGATCTATACTACTGCTAATGGTGCAAATGTATATCATTAAGAATAGTAAGAGAAAAACTAGTAAGAGAAATCTAATTCCCTCTAGCTCATATGACTTCTTCAATAATCTTTCTTCCATTCTTGGTGTCTCTACTTCATATATACTATTCTATTCGATCGATGATGAAAGTTTTAACTTTTGTTTTTTAATGTATAATAACGACCCATGACTTTAGAAATTCTAAAACTTGTGGCCTCTGTGAAGAGTTTTTTTAAAATATTGCCAAAAGAAATTGGGTCAGTCGTCCTGCTCCGCTCCACTGCTTGAATTTCGCTATTCAAACCAATTGATGCGATTCCTGCGATTTGAACGATGCGCCCTGCGACTTGAAAGATACCTTGCGATTCAAATGATGCCCCCCTGCGATTCACACCCAAAACGATATATAGATCAATGATTCACATCATGGGGTCGGATCGGATTATGCATCGCATGATACTACTACCATTATCTAGTCAATAAATATTGTAATTCCGAATCAAGTATCAAAATCAAAATTATAATATTTTCAATTTCTCTCTTGATAAATTAAAAGTGTAAATCCTATAATTTCAACTTGGTATTGGTATCATCCCATGTCATCACTATTCTGTAGTTGAGTTCCTCAACATTTGGAACTCCATTTTGTGTGATCTTCAAAATCTCATTGCAATGGTTGGTGCGATCTTCTCTTCCTTTTCCTCTGTTTTCTTAACATCCATTTGCTTCTTTTTTCTCTTTTCTTGCCATTTCTGTTGGATGGATTTTTATTAATGTCTCGTTTTATATTTTCTTTTTTGTTTTGTTTTGTTTTGGGGTAATGAAGCTATCGGCCATGGACATGTTTCATGAGACGACCCTTGTCCCATTAGTGAAATTCTAACTAAACACTTGAAATCTTTTTTTATAAAAATGCGGAAAATTTGAATCTTTTTAAATTACAAGACTTAGTTAGTTATTTGAAACACACTCATTCATAAACATATGTTTTCAAAATATTACATAAAGATTTTGGACATAACTTATTTGCCCGGCGACACTGTCACATAGATAAAAAACCTTACAGAAAAGTTCATAAAGAAAATCTTAGGACAACATAAAAGGACTTTCTAAGTCCAACAAGACTGACTCTTATACTGACCATAGAAATACCAATACATAATAGTAGCTGTGTAATTAGCGTTATTCTAAACGCAACCATTCTTCGACCTCAGCTCACTTCCACGTCACTCCATAGCCTCCTCTCCGAAACAATCGATATGTGATGGGGAGTTTGGACCATCGTCTGTTCGTCATTGATCAACCCAAAAGTACAAGACAAAGAAGAATACAGGGCTAAGAAAGCGTACAAGTTTAAAAATGGGGATAGGGTGTAAAATAACAATATATATGACAAACACACGTATTCAAACAAGCGTTTCTTTCTCACTTATCTATTTGTCCTCATTGTCTGCTTATTCTAATGCATTCATAATCTATATGCTGACTCAGGCCATTAGACGCTATCAAGGACACCTATCCCAATTACCAAGATCAGGCATCATGAGATCACATGCCACCAACGTACTCCCAATTACCAAGAGCTACGCCACCTGACTTCACGTGGAGTCCAGTGTTATAAGTCGATCACCCCTAAGAAAACAGGCCAAGATCCCATCTTGCCAAATGCGCAATAATAATCCTCGTCAGGATTCAGGCAGCTGATCAACCTCGTACGTCCCATACCGTACGGCGGTGGACTTACATATTCCTAAATGCAAGTCTATATGATCACTCAACCATCTCGTCATATTCCTTCATTCCTTACTTTCCGAATTCTTATCATTACACAGTAAGTTCGGTTCGTACCATGAATAGTATATTATTGACTTCCCAGGTAAGAGAGGTGACCGTAAGAGACATAGTCCACCAAGCCTTGCCTAGCCATAACCCAACCAAATACAACTAATCAAGGTATTTAACTTCTCTTACATGATGAAGGATCAACTTCTTAATTTCTACTATGTTGTTCCCTCTATTTCTTCGAGAAATAATCTATTTTGTTTCTTATTCCACAATCATCCAAATATATAAACATTTAATCAATTAATCAAATAAGGCAAGCACAACACAATCCTCGAATAATAAATCAACTATGATAAGTAACGTACTAAAGTCGGGATAATCTAACCAAGTGTGACTTGTTAAAGTCGCTAATGGAGAATTTACTCTCTCTACCTATTTATCCCTAGTAGGGCTTGGGTCACCACTACTTTCATATATATATATATATTAAATTATTTTACGCTAACCGTCCCGACGTGTACGGATCTTGCCCCCACCTTTAGTTGACGAGTGTTGTTGATAATCCACAAGTGTTTCCTCTGAACTTTGGCAAGAACCTAATTTCCGATAATAGTCGAGTTGTAAGAAATTTATCAAGATGAAAGAGTTGGAGAAACACTTAATAGTGTAGATTCTGATTTCGATTGCTTGGCTACTCTACTTAAGAATGGTTTGTTTGAGGCTGCACTTCTTATTTATCAACTACGGCCAGTTTTTGCTCAGCTTTCAGAACATGAACTTATACCCTCTCTTATCCAAGTAATCCAGAACAAAAATGAGGATATAGATGGTTTTCAGTTATCTATAGACCCCGGAGATGCTTCCATAGCAATTCTTGAGCAAATTTTAATGGGAGGGGATGAATATAATAGCTCTGTCAATGCTTCAAGTGTTATCTCGGCAAATGGAATTCCAGCCATAGTAAAGTATTTGGACAGAATGGAAGGAAGGAGGTCTGTCATTTCCTTACTTTTGTGTTGTATGCAAGCTGAAAAAAGTTGCAAGATCTCAATAGCAAATAGAATTGAATTGTCGCCTATTCTTGAATTATTTCATGCTGGAAATGATAGCGTGAGAGGAATCTGTGTGGAGTTTCTCTCAGAACTGGTTCGATTGAATAGGTACCTTACAATAAGCAAAATTTTCCTTTGTCAACTATGTACTTAAATGAAACATTCATTCATATGTTACTGTTTTCATCGTGTTCAATATTTCGATAGAAACCATATTATTATTCATTTAAGAAGTATCACCGTTATGTTTACACTAAACTGGCGAAACTAAAGCAACAATGATACCATGTTTTCACCAACAATAACTGGTATTAGATGGGAAAAGCACAAATTTTTCATATTAATCAGCCATAGGCATACCTAAATGTTTTCCTGTTAAATACTCGCCACATTTTAACGGAAGGCAAGTTACCTTTACTAAACCATGAATGAAGATATGCTTTGCGAAAAATGTACTGTTGAGCCGCTCCTGTTCAACACTGATTTTACTATTTTGTTTTTATGATGTTACAGAAGGACGTTCAGCAATCAGTTATTACAGATAATCAAAGATGAAGGAGCATTCAGTACAATGCATACATTTCTTGTATATCTTCAGATGGCTCCAATGGAACATCAAATTGCTATTTTCAGTCTTCTTATTCAGCTGGATCTTTTGGTGAGCCTTGTTAGTTAAATTTATTGTTCTTAAAATTTAACTTGTTCTCTCTTGTTTCCTCAATATTATTTTTGTTCCTGTCAACTTCAGGTTGAACCACGAAAGATGAGCATTTACAGGGAAGAAGCTGTAGAGACACTGATAGAAGCACTTTGGCAAAAGGACTTCTCAAATAATCAAATGAAGGCTTTGGATGCTTTACTATTTCTTATCGGACATGTCACTTCCTCAGGAAAGTCGTATACTGAAGCTTGGTTGCTGAAGGTTGCAGGATTTGATCAGCCTTACAATGTTTTAATGAAGGCCAAGCAATTGGGACACCATGACAATGATTTAATGGAAACAATGGTTCGAGGATAAGCGCCATTACGATTGTTATTTTTGGCCTGGTTGATAATTGATTTCTCATGATACTAATACAAACTTTTCTTACACAGGAGGATGAAAAAAATGCCATGAAATCTTGGCAGAAAAGGGTAGCTTCTGTACTTTGCAATCACGAAAATGGCTCAATATTTCAAGCTTTGGAAGAATGCCTAAAGAGTAACTCCTTAAAGATGGCAAAATCTTGCCTTGTTCTTGCCACATGGCTCGCACACATGCTCTTCACTCTACCAGATACTGGCGTAAGGGATATTGCTCGGAAATCCCTGCTCGATGCACTTATAAATGTCCTTCAGTCATCCAAGAACCTAGAGGAAAAGATCCTGGCTACCCTAGCTTTGAAGTCTTTCATTAGTGATCCAAGTAGGTTTTTTTATATTAGTCACGCAAACATTATCTGCATGTTTATTATACAGAGAAGTTGAGTCAAAAAAAATATTCATACAAAGGAGTACACTAAACATAAAACTGCGATGTTTCAGCTGCTCATGAAGCACTTAGACTTTATGCTAAAAGCATCTACAGAATCTTGAGGAAGCTGAAGAAGTATTCAACAGTTGCAACTGATATATTGAAAGCCTTACTAAACTTAAATTCTGTTGATGTGGTAAGTGGAGTAGTGATTTGGGATACAGTTCATTTCATGTAACACATATGTTTAGAAAAGTAAGTACTTTAATTCTCTATTCTATAGACAGAGTTGTGGAGTTGTAAAGAAGTAGTAGAGTTAGATTTGAGCTCAAATGGAGAGGTTCTTTCTTTGCTTTACCTCAATGGTCAGGTCTTGAGTGGACATGCTGATGGAACTATCAAGGTATAGTATCCTAACAAACATAAACAGTGTGGTTTTGTCCGTCTGTGTCTAGCTGTGTTTTCTAACATTAAGATTTCCTCCTAGGTATGGGACGCAAGGAAGAGAATACCGCAAGTAATTCAAGAAACTCGTGAGCACAAAAAAGCTGTCACATCACTTTGCTCTTCTGTTGATAGACTATACAGTTCTTCCTTGGACAAAACAATCCGGGTAACCCATCATGCTATGTCGCAGAAAAATTGGTCAAATATTTTGTTGGCCGTACTTTGTTTTCCATAACAATTAATGTTGCTAATATTTGAGGTGACGAGGATTAACAAGTACTTTCGCATAATAAATTATTAATGAAATTTACTAGAATAAGCAATAGTACTTGATATCTGAACTTAGCTTCATGTTAGCTTCCTAAATTTCCTGCATCTTTTGTTGACCATCTAGCTTAATCATAGTACTTGATATGCACCATTGAATAATACTTCTTATGTACAGGTTTGGACTATTAAACCTGAAGGGATTAAATGTATAGATGTTTATGACGTTAAGGAGGCAGTGTATGAGCTAGCAGCGAATGCTGAATTGGCATGCTATGTAACTCAAGGAACAGGTAACTGCGCAGAAAGGCTTCCAAATAATAGTACAAGCAACAGAAAGAAGTTTCAGTGTGTGCACTCACTCTTGAGGCTGTGAATTGTGAGTTTATCTTGAATGAATGTTTAACAGCATAATTCAAAATATTATCCTAGAAAGAAGAGAGCCCGGCAAATTTTCTAAAGTTTTCATAGGAAACCCAGAACACAAATTGCCATGGACCAAGCCTTGCCCATGTGGGGAAGAATCCTTTCCATAGTGCTCTTATTCCTTCAACTTTAACTGTCTTTACCAAACAATCATAGGAGCTACTATATAAGACATTCCCTTCCTTTTTAGCTGCCTGATTCATCAATCTAGTCTTGACAACGTCGGCCGGACAACTTAAAGAAGTTGTCGCAAGACCTGACATGGTGGAAGCTAATGTGTGGGCATAAACATTATCTTCGGCTATCCTACTTTTAATAACAAATTGCTTCGCATGATCATAACAGGCTAATTCCCCCACGTTCACTAAGAAGGCTCTTTGGATATTAGGAAAAACACCCTTCCACAGTCCTTGAAATCCTTCAGCTTGAATGATTTTGTTAAAAGCATCAAATGGCCCTGAATATCGAGGTCGAAGACCTCTGCTCATCATTCGACTATCAGCTTGCATCCTCACCTTGACAAGATCAGCTGGGCTTGCTATAACCTGTACTACTCATCATAAATCATAAATAATATAAATATAAATAAATTTGTAATTCTAAACTTTGCATAGGAAAACAAGGGTTCATCCCCAAAAAATTTATGCTACTACTATGCATCGGAAATTATATCAATAAAATTTCATTTTATCACAATGGTCAGCAGATATTTCTTCATTTTTTTTATCAATGTTTACACTTTGTTAAAGGATTTTAGTTTCCCAAGTTCTTTGATTGAGATTGGTTGTATTTTGTCTAACATTTGTGAGTTGCTACTTGTAACAACTTAAAACTTAGTAAAGCTTATGCTTGAGGGAATGTTTGAATATTATAACAAAGGTAACCAGAAATCCGTGCGGATCTCTCTCACTTAGGCTGAGTCACCTAGACCAGGACCAAGACCAAGACAAGGCGGATGATATGTAATGAATTGACTCGCTAGTTTCCTACATGAGCTCTACTAGGATAACCTCACTACTAAGATAAATATCAATCAAAATACACGAAAGTCATGCTATAGCTTACTTATAATGAATCAATCAATTGTTCAAACCAAAAAATCGAGTGACGTACAAATACCACATATATGTTCTTGAACCTCATAACTACAGAATTCAAAATCATGAGACAGTAACTTTACTACATTTGATCCAGATGAGTTTTGGACCTCTTATCCTTTAAATATAATATTGATATTGATGCTCAACATTTTCAAATGACAAGGTATAAATAAAATTCAACTACAAATCTTATTTATTTACTATGAGAAATGAATAAATTGACAAAAATTCTACACAAATATACAACACATTCCAGACCATGTGGTTCTCACCTGAGCCATACAACCAGAGATTCAACCAACAACAGCCTTGGCAATGATAGAGGGCGATCCATTATCAGCAGAAATAACACTCCTTAGGTGCTCATATCCAACAATTCGAATAGGTGTGTAGAATAAATGTCTTAAAATTGCTGGAGGCAAACCCTTATAAAGGCCAAAAGGACCTTGTTCCCGAATAATGTCCAAACCTATCCGAAATGCACCGGTTGGACGACTTGAGGAAAGCGACTCACCATGGAGTTGGAGCCTGGTCTTTATCAGGTCTATCGGGAAAGTTGTGGACTCAGCCACCATTGCCGACAACGATGACAGTAAAATCTTAGTACGAGTATTGTCAACTCCACTCGGTTGATAGCTCAATTTCATGGGTACATACAAGAAAAAACCCAAGTCGCCAAAAAAAAAAAGCACCGGGCAATTCTATTGACAGTTATGCGTCATCAGATTCTATCTTCACACTCTCATGAGTCATAATTCCTACACATTGAGAAGTTTAATACAACAAAATTAATGTTCACCATATAAAATAGTTATTTTGAATACCAACTTTGTCACGACCCAATCTCAGGCCATGACGGGCGCGCACGTTAACACTAACTCATCATATATTTAGTTAGTCTGGCAAACCTAATACACTATAACAGATATTCATATCTAAAATACAGAGTTACTGAAATTTAGCAGTGTCTAATATATTTTCATGAGATTTTGAAGTTTTGGTTAATTATCACAAAGTATGTAAAGACTATCTCATGAAGGTATATAAAAAAACAATTTTTTAAATCGATACCGAAATCTGAAAAGCGTGTGAAGAATGAAAGTAACGGATTTTATCCAAATCGAAATGATTCAATAGACGCAATGAAATGACAAAGTAGAAACACAGGAATGATGGATTCGACGATTAGATTAAAAATTACCCGAATGAGCCATTTGAAGGTGTTGAGAATGATGATGATGATGATGACACAATTTCAAGTTATGTGTATCGAATCGTTCTCTCAAAATTTCATAGACACCGATATTAATGGAGGGAGCGGGAATGGGGAAGAAGAGGACCGATACTTTAACAAACTCGTTTTTGTGTAACAAAACTTACAAAATTCATTAGGACTAAGGTGTCTTTCATCAACTACAAAATAATGGACTTATGTACACAACAACTTGATTAGTTGATTGTATAATTGTTTCACAGACCGGACAAATTGGGAGGCAGGACAAATTGGGAGGTAAGGACACAATATTTTGTCCCTACTAAACTAAGACATAACGTCTTATCCCAAGTACAAGTTGTCTAAAATATCATTTTGTTCACCAAATATCGTATAAGACAAAAAATTGTTTAATATCATAAAAGTTTGATTTGTGTTATTCTGCTATATGTGTTATGTCTTATACTGTTATGTTCGGTCATTACTCTTTAATACATATCAAATGCATCTAAAGAACAAAGAAAGAAAGAAGAGTACCAGGAGAGTTTTTGTGATAAATAATGTTCAATGATAAATTTATATTAGCGTGACAATCTTAATTTTAAATTCTTTCTTCTCACACTGCCAATGACCCATCTATCCATGGCAGTCCAAAAGGAAGATGAAGACACACATCGATTTACACATCACCCGGTCTTTCTCTGTTCAATTTCACTATGTTTGTATATTTGGCATATTCAATTTTTTGAATAAGTTTCTATATAAAGCTAAGCACTAGTTCACTTTAAAATTATTCAAGTTCACCATGGTTTTGTATATTAACTTAAATGATCCCTACAATGACTCCATAGTGAATGAAAATAGAGCACCACCCATTGATTTAAATGAGCCATACAATGATTCCATATTGAATGAAAGTAGAGCACCACCACCCATCAATATAAATGAGCCATACAATGATTCTCATGCCATTGAAGATGCATCAATATTGAACGAAAACAGTGCACCACCCTCCTCTGAAGAACATATTTTTGACTTAAATGTTTTTCCTCCACATGAAAATGAATTTGGAAATGAAGTTGAGAATGTCATTGCCAACAATGATTTAGACAGGCGTATAGGAAATAGAAAAATGAAAGAAGGTAGAAACTAGAAAGGCGTGCAGTACAAAAATGTAATAAATTATATGTATAAAAAAAATTAAATTAAATAAGGGTATATTAGGAATAATAGTATTAATTAGTTTAAAAGTTGTTGATTTTTTCTAATATTAGTGACCAAAGTTTTAGGTGTTTTTTTTTTGTTATATAAGTGACCGGAGCGAGTGCAACATAAATAAACAACCTAGAAAATTGGAAATAAAAAAAAAAAAAACAATTTATAAAAAAATCCAAGTAAAACAACTTTAAAGTTTACGTTTACGAATTATGAATGTAATAATTAGCTTAATCTCAGGTATGAGAATTTAAACTTAATTGATGAGTAGATTTTTTTAAATTCATAATTTAGTACATCCTTAAATTAGTATTACCATTACCATGGCGTCATTGAAGATTTAACGACTATCGCATGGCATAAAAGTTTTATAACATTAAACCAGTCAACTAATCAAAGCTTATAGACTTACAGTTACTACAAATTACAAATAATAACAGGAGTCCAGTTTTTTAATATTAATCACCCTCCCTTCACTGGAAATTGCTACCTGCAAAACAAAACAAAAAAAGAATGACTTCAACGACAACCGCTACGGAGTGGTATGCAGGAGACATAACAGAAACAAGAAATAGAGGGAAAGGACTTAGGACGCAATTCTAGCTCTTTTGTTTCATGAAATTGTAATTAGAACTAAATTTCTTAGGAGTTAGAACTTTTAACCATACTAGTCACATACAGCAAAAATGAGTTCTTAATGAACAGTACAGATGTAGAAAGCATAAGCAAACTATGTATTGCAAAAGAGAGAGAAAAAAAACATACACTGCGACAAAGCTGATTGAGGATTATTTAATCTGTTCTGCTGTCATCCTAACTTCAATACCTTTTCCTCTTCTTTAGCCCTTGAAAAAGAGTCATTGTTGGGGGCTTTTCTAATAGTCCCATATTTATAATCACCAACTGCACAGACAAATTAGCCAGCATGATATATTCATATATTTACACAGAACACTGGTTGAGGACAGAAATAGAAAAGTACTCTTTACCAGGTAGCATCTGAGGTTTCTTTAGATCTTCTTCGGTCAAAAGACAATCTTCATTTTTCAGATCCGAATCAACATCAATCTGAAATTTAGGCGACATCTTAGTAAATGCAAAAGATAAACCAGTTTTCCATAAATCATGTCCAGCTGTGACCTATGTAACACTGGTAATAAAATGAATGAAGAGTCCAAATTTATGCAGAAATAATGGTGCACAGTACCCACTGTAGGTTCAAACTAAATATAAACAACTAGTAAGAAGAATATTAACAGAAAGACACGACAGGAAACTCTCTTGAGGCAAGTTCTCTCAGCTGCGACACATTTATTTAAGCAAAAAATATATACCGAACTTGGCAAAATTACATACCGCACTTTAAAGTGTGGTAGTGAAAGAAAGACGTTAGGATTAGTATGTGTATTGGGGTCTTTTTATGTCGGGAGTATTTTTTGGGGAAAATGAATGATGTTTGGATTAGTATGTGTATCATTTTGGCGGCATTGCCGAGTGGGGTAAGGCGGGGGGATGCAAATCCTTTTCCGTAATAATAACAAAGAAAGGGGTGGCTTGAAGAACAATGCCCTATAATATGCAAGAGACTGAAGAAAAATCAAACTGATTGTCATGCAGGATAATATATCATTTTGGGTAGGAATCGCTGGGGCGGGGGGGGAGGGGGGGCGATTGTTTGAATCACAAGGCACGTCTTTCAAGTCGCAGGGAGCACAGTTCAAATCGCATCAATTAGATAAAACATCAAGCTGTGGAGCAGAGCAGGATTTTTGGAAGGTCGGGTCCCACAACCGACCAGTTCCTTTTTGCAATATTTTAAAAACACTCTTTCATAGGCCACAAGTTTTAGCCATAAATATCTAAATTTCTTAGGAGTTAGAACTTTTACCCATAAAATTCGCATAAAGCAAAAAAAATTCTTAATGAACAATACAGATGTAGAAAGCATAAATAGATTGTAAAAGGAAAAATAAAAATACATACAGGGTCACAAGCCGATTGAGGATCCTTAATCCGTTCTGTTGTGGAGCATAACTTTAATACTTTATCCTCTTCAGCCCCCCCGGAAGCGTGATTTTTGTGGTCTTCTCTAGTGCTCCAAGTTTCACAATCCCCTAGTACATAAACAAGTTAGCTGGCCTGATATTCAAATTACAGATTGAGGACAGAAATAGAAAAGTAGTCTTTGGTTACCGGGTGAAATCTGAGATATCTTTAGATCATGTTCATCATCCACGTCAAAACAAACATCAATTTTCAGTGTAAGTGAAGTCTTCTCAAATTCAAAAGTTGAATGAGTTGTCCATGAACGTTGAGGATTTTTTTGTGTGAGCTATGTAATAAAGAACGTATTGCGTAAGAAAAAGAATGAAGGAAGGCAGAAACAGAGTGAATACAATTAGTCATTCATAAAATGAAATATTACCACAGATGGAATAGGAATAGGTGATTGTAAAACAAATGTCTTGGTAAACCCTAATGACGATAACCTGGTCTCAAGATCATATATCATCTGCAATGTAAGACAATGGTAAAAAAATCAGACCATGTACACATTTATCGTTTGTTTGGTTTGAGAAAAAGGAAAGAGGAAAAATTACGGAAATCGATGAATAAATTTTGGACTAACTTTAGTCCAAGTTCATTCATTGATGGCCGTGTTTTTCAAACCAAATGCATCCTTACGGATTTAGGCGACACAACATTGTTATGCATAACTTTCTGATATAGATAGATAGACAGAGTACTATTAAGAAAACATGTAATGACCTTATAAAGGTAAGCAGCCTTGGAAGCTTGCACATATGGCTTGCGAATGACAAATGTGCCACCTGGTTTTACCACCCTAATAATTTCTTGAATGACATGATTGGAAAGACAACGAGTCTCTGCCATCCAGAATAGTATTACCATATCCACAGAGGAAGACTCCTTTGGCAACTTTCCTGAGAAAGATATAAGCAATATACATATTTAACATATCTATCTAGTTGGAAACAAAAGCAACATGGTAGAGAGAGAATTAAAATTACTTACGCATCGATGATACATCGATGATCAGTTCAGTTCTCAGCTTAACCCCTTCGTACTTAAGGTCGTCGAGCGTGTGAGCCAACACAACCACAGGCATAGTCTTCTCATCATTACACGCCAACACCTTTATAGTATCCTAAAATAAAAACAAAAAAGGAAAAATTAAAACTCTGAAAGGAAACATGGGGAAAATCAAGGGAAGAGAAGATTGCACGAACCATTGCGCCGATCAGAATTTGAAGTTTGATCGATCGAAACAAGCTTTGAGATTTTAAATTTTTATTTGAACAAAGGAAGGAAGGAAGCTAGGGTTTCGATCGCTCTCGCTGGTAAGGAAAACTAAAAATAAATAAATAAAAGGAAAAAAGAAAGAAAAAGAATCATAAATAAATACCACACACTTTTTGCGGGTCAGCCCAGCCCATTTTTTGCCGCCTTTTTGCGGTGCGGGCCAGCCCATAGCCACTTTTTTTATGGATTTTGAAAAAAAAAAAATAATAATAATAATAATATATATTTTATATATTATTTTAAGTTATTTTATATAATTTTTTTCTTATAATGCTTTATTTTTTTAGCCCCAATAGTATTTGAAGTATGGGTCTGCCCCTGAATTCCTTACCGCACGGGTCTAATTAGCCGTAAGATGTAGACAATACTTCATATTAAGACAGTTATAGGGTGTGCTAAACTCTGCTACAACACATCAACCATCAGATGAGTGATACATATTAAGTGACTGCAAACTAAAAATATTGTATATATACCGTCGTTTCATTACTGTCCCAATATTAATATTTTATTTTGCAACTTGTCTCCACACTTTGTGTTGAGTTAAAATCTTTTTTGATGTTTTGAAGATAACAAACTATCTTAATTATATTTTAAGCGAATTCTGATCTTGTTGTTATCTAACAAGTGCTCTTGAGTGATTAATTAAGAACATGAACAAAAGCTCAATTATTATCTATCACTATAATTATGATAATAAATCTGGCAACAACTGCGAGAATGATCATAGAACATTCTTAAGTCTGGATCATTCATGCGTACAAAAGAAATATATCTACATAAGCACTTAATTCTTGACACCTGGTTATATGACAAATAAGCGCTTTTTGCAAGGACCTTAATACATAAGATCTTCACAACAAATGAGTCATTTATAGCAAGAATTAAATAGTGACAAAGGAACTTTCTCTTTTGCTCATGTTTAAGGAATAAAGCATGAACATATCCTTGACAACTTAAATACCCAAGTTCATATATTCTCATCAGAGTTAATATGAAGATACCATCTGGAGCAGTGAGGTCCAAAGTTAATATGAAGATACCCATAGAGTTGACTTGTCAAAGGCTATTATAGATTACATTTGTCGCACAGGGAGGTCCATATACATCATCAATGCAAATGGATGGGTTGAACAAGTCACACTTCGTACAACAACAACAACAACAACAACAACAACAACAACAACAACAACAAGGGATATTGTAACTTTTCAGAAAAAGTTCTAAATTGTCCCAATGTCAAGATCAATTCTCATGCCGCTGAAACAAACAGATACAAGAGTGGAAATTTTCTTGTCATGAAATAAAGGACAAGTGGTTGTCGGGCATGTGATTCCCCCTATTGTGGTTTTAAGCTTGGCGTTGTTGACTCTTGCTCCCATTGAAAACACCGCATTTGAAACCATATCTTCGGGGATCTATGACCATGGGAAACATGAACTTGTATGCCTCAATGCAGATGGAGACATGGCAAAATTAGATGGCGATAGCTTGTTAGATGTTGAAGGACCACTTACTGGAACGAGGAATATGAATAGTAACAACATCAACGATCCCTCTTCCTCTACTCAAGGGCCTATATTTTAATGAATAGAACCATGTTAATGGTTCATTGTTGGTTTGTTAGATTATGTCAATTTATGTTGTACTTATCTTGTATGAGTATGAAATTGGTGAATGTTATAATTAACAAGAAGAATGAATGAAGACAAAGTTTTTTAGAATAGTTTAGTGGGTAAATAAACAACTAATTACTACTTGAATTTTTATCTATAAATCAATTTCGTTCGTGAATTTATCAAAATAGCTAAAACATCTGTCAATTTGTGAAAATTATATCAAATAAAAATAGTAAATTTACATTGAAAATAATTTTTTGCATTTTAAAAATATTGCCTACAGAAGTTACAAAAATATTGTCTATAGAAGTTACAAGATAGTTTTATTATATTTGAATTTTTGGGTTAATAGTACTGCTCCTTGTCATTTGAGCAAGTTTTGACTTTTCCCCTTAATTTTTTTTTTTTTTGCAATTCCACCCGTGTAATTTGAAGATTCTTTTGTTTTAGTCCCTCGTTATTACTTGGTGGCATTTTAAAGGAAGAAAAATCAAAATTCGGCCAAATGACATAGGGTAAAAATGCTCTTAACCTCTTTTTTTTTTTTTACAAATCCTAACCTCTTTATTTTAGTTAATATATTTTTAAGAAATTGTTGAGTTAAATATTTTTAAAAATGTCAAATCGTTAAATATTACTGGCATGACGTGCCACATCTTAGTAAAATCAGATGCTACTAGATACCATGAAGGACTAAAAACAATAAATCTTTAAATTACAAGACACCTTTTCAATTACCCTTTTACACACTTCAGTTCGATTCAATTTTTATTTTGTCAAAAAAAAAAAAAAACTTTAAATTACAAGAGTGAAATTGCAAAAAAAAAAATCACATTGAAGAAAATCAAGTACTAATCTTTGATTATTTTTTTTAACTAATATCGCGAAGATACTGATTAATATTTTTCTTTAAAATATAATAGTGCCAAAATGGAAATAGGACAAACAAACGATTAATTTCTCTATTAGAACTTTTGTAAACAAAAAAACATTCCTCTATAAACCAAGTTGATTGGGCTCAAGTGGCAAGGAGCTCCTTTCAAGGACATACCGGGGAATACCGGGTTCGATTTCCAGGGGAAACAACGCTTGACTAGTGCGCATGCCTCTACGCACTAGCTGGATTAGTCGTCCACCTTTGGTGGGTCGGAACCGACGCGAAAGCAAAAAAAAAAATTCCTCTATTAGAACTAATAAATAGGGGTCAAAAGTAAGAACTTCAAACTTAATAGAGGTTAAAATAGAAAAAGTAAACAACATTAAGCTTAAAACCCTAAACCCTAAAAGCTACTTCTTATAGACACTTCCCTTTTCTACAAAAGGACTTAATTGTGCAGTACTGCAGTGTTCTTCTTCTTCCCTCAACGTCAGTCTCTGCAATTCCATCTCTACTTTTTTTCTCAGTTACCCTTTACCACATCATGTATCGTTTTGCTACTTCAATTGCCTCTGTAGTTCTGCTGAGATTGGCTGCATCATAAGGTTAAAACAACTTGGTCAGATTGACTTAACTGAGGCATCAATGCTGAAGTAATTAAGTCTAAACCACTTGTGCATATTGAAGATGTGTAGATGCAAGATGTCCTAGACATCTTGTCACTGGGTTCAAAGCATGCATAGGCAACATGTTGGAACAAGATGTCCAATACATGTGGGTAGGACATCTTGACCCAGTTCAGCTTAAAAGATAATGCTTATCCATTAAGCACGCGTGTTTGTTTTATTTTGAATAAAGCGCGAATCTTTTAGTAACAAGTTGAGATTAGGATTAATGATAAAATTTGTTATTAATCCTATGTGTTAGATACGATTGGATTCGTATTTAATTTGTGGATAGAGATTAAATTCTTTATCTTTGTGGAGTTTGTTTTAAAATAAGTTTGTTTTAAAACTAACTCTTATTTGAGTGCATCTGAAAGACTAGAGATTATTTGAAGAATTGCACGCCTATATAAAGGACTCAACATGGAGCTTAAAATTCAACCCACAATAACTGAAGATTGTGAGTCCAAAGTTTTGTACCCACTGTGCAAAACACCT
Source organism: Trifolium fragiferum (assembly GCA_954870985.1). Lineage (NCBI taxonomy): Eukaryota > Viridiplantae > Streptophyta > Magnoliopsida > Fabales > Fabaceae > Trifolium > Trifolium fragiferum. The sequence continues at coordinate 10,170,678 of OX940796.1, forward strand.
AGTGGCTCTTAGTATTGTTCTTGATACTTTGTAGCTTGGAGTCGTTGAATGTTGTCGTTCAACATTGTCTTTTAAACTGTTAGAGTTTAAAGATTGTTTCGTCACTTGGGATTAGTGATAAGAGGGAGTTGGGTAGGTTCTCATATTCAGGGGGAGTTAGCCCTTGAGTAGAAGATTACTAGGATTGAGAAAAGGCATACATGCCAATAGGGATTTGGTAGTGTTGTAAGGATAAGTATTGATTCGGAGTAGTAGTGTTCACTTCCTGGATTGGTATGCCCCAGATTAGGACTTGTTATAAGTGCCGAACTGGGTTAACAAACTCACTGGTGTTGTTTATTGCTTTTATTTATCTTCAGTACTGCAATAACGCGTGATTCAAACAACCAGTTGTCTAGGACATCTAGACTACTGACACATTGTCCTAGACATTGTGTAAGACATCTGTCCTGCCAGAGAACAAAATTACAATTGGCATCAGAGCAGGCACCCTAACCTGTTGGGTGAGCTCCAGGGAGACAAAATTTTGTTCAAGATGGACAGGAATGGAGGATCAATAAACAGACCACCAGTTCTGGATGGATCAAACTATGACTATTGGAAAGCAAGAATGATTGCCTTCATCAAAGCCATGGATCAAAAAGCATGGAAAGCAATTACCACAGGCTGGAATCATCCAATAGTCTCTGCAGAAGATGGTTCTTCAATCACAAACATGTTGTTCGATATTACAATGTAAGAATTTTTTATTTTATGCATCTAGAAGTGTTTTTGATTTTTTTTTTTGGACAAATGCATATACATATAATATATCTCCATATTTCTATAAGAATATTCAACAATATGTGCTATTTACATGTGCTAATTAGAATTTCTTTTTTCAGTCATGGCTTGAGAAAGGACCTGTAGATCTCGATTCATCAAGTGAAGCGGACTCGGTGGAAGCCGATCAATCCAGCAATGATGATCACATTAAGGAATGGTTGTATCTTTACATCCAGATGGAGCATTGTTCCCGGTAAGATTTCATTTCTTGTGGGAACTCTTGTTATGAAGAAATTGATTTTGTATATTTCATTTGATAAGTCGTATACACATTTATACACAAGAATAGCAAATATCATGTGCCACTTAATCATGGCACTTAATCAGGCCTTGATACTAGCTGTACGTTGACTATATCATTGGCACTTAAAGACTATATAATTGACACTTAAAGCTAATGATTACAATAGACAAGGAATTTAAATAAATTGATAGCTACAATTATTAAGAAGATAAGCATGACATTATGATGGTGATTTGTGCTTGATTTCTTTGTCTTGAGATAATGCTCTAACACTTGTCCTCTGATTTCTTTGTTTTTCAGTACACTTCATGATATGCTTCTGAATTCACCACCATCTTCCGATACTCGACTCAAATTGTTTCGCCAAATCCTCAAAGGTTTGGTATGCATTCATGGAAACAACATCATACATAGGGACTTAAATCCCAACAACATCTTCCTGGACCGTAATGATAACATAAAGATTGGAGACTTTGGTCTCGGTGAGTCTAAATATTTTTTTCTTTTTATATTTTCCAAAGAAATAATAATAATTTGTTTTGCGGAAGTAACTAGCTACATAACTGTGCTTGAAAGCTCATTTGGTAAATGTTGTTATAATGTACAAATTAGGAACTGATCATAAATCCAAAACTTGAGTATTTTCATTAGAATGGTTGTTGTTTGAATCAAGCTTTAGAGCTATGGCAACTTTTAGAATCGGTAGTTTATGTTGATACATGTAAAATTAATTTATTTGTAATATGTAATATATTTTTTCTCAGCTACATTTTGCAAAGACGGTGGAGCTGTTCCCAACAGTCTTTATGTTGGAATCCCGCTATATAATGCTCCCGAGATTGCACGGAAAGATTCCAAAGTTGATATGAAGGTTGACATATATAGTCTGGGCATCATCTACTTTGAGTTGTGTTGTTATCCCATGGGATCAGACACAGAGAGAAACACAGTTGTGTCAAATTTTATTAATCATGGGAGGCTGCCAGTTGATTGGAAGGCAGAAGAACAAGTGGGTTTGCTGCGCAAAATGACAAGTGCAAATGCAATTGATAGGCCCAGTGCAGCAGAACTTCTGCAACTAATTGGTCCTTAACTGTTTGATTGCACTCAAATGTGTATTTGCATACTTGGATGTCATGACAAGAACATTATACATCTAACTTTGTGTATGTTGCAGCTAAGTAATTGTTTTAAAGCTACATTTGAGTCAAATTTTGTTAAGGAGAAAAAAAATTCTCCTCTGTTAGAGAGTACAGAACTAAGATTTTGGAGCTTTTATTGTTTGACAATTATATGACAAATGGGCTTTGAACGTGATGAATATGTTTATTAATTTTGTATTACAGTTTGCAAGAATAACTTTTGAAAACGGCGTCTTTCAAACTTGTGGTTAGGTATCATATTTACTATAAAAAAGTGATCTAACACTAATTAAACATGCCAGTTGTTCCTGAAATTAGACTATAATATGTATCTTCTTATTAGCATAACCCAAATATATCTATCACTCATTTGTCTTTGTACATCAAAGAAATTTTCAGAATGTTTCAAGAAGAAATCTGGTTTGTCATTTTCTTTGAAAGTGATTAGAGTCTTCTCATATATTTTAAAACCCTGTTTGTTATCTTCTTCTGGGATTAAACTTATCCTCTTCATTAATGGCGACGCGGCACCTTTTAAGTCTAATGCAAATTGCTACGATGTATACTTTTCTGGAGTAATTAATAAGTTGAAGAGAATAAAATGTTTGATTGAGAAAATAGGCAATGCAAACTGTAGGCATTGTCTTTTATTTAAAAGATCAGTGACTCCACATTTACATGACAAGGTTGTAGTAGATCTATACTACTGCTAATGGTGCAAATGTATATCATTAAGAATAGTAAGAGAAAAACTAGTAAGAGAAATCTAATTCCCTCTAGCTCATATGATTTCTTCAATAATCTTTCTTCCATTCTTGGTGTCTCTACTTCATATATACTATTCTATTCGATCGATGATGAAAGTTTTAACTTTTGTTTTTTAATGTATAATAACGACCCATGACTTTAGAAATTCTAAAACTTGTGGCCTCTGTGAAGAGTTTTTTTAAAATATTGCCAAAAGAAATTGGGTCAGTCGTCCTGCTCCGCTCCACTGCTTGAATTTCGCTATTCAAACCAATTGATGCGATTCCTGCGATTTGAACGATGCGCCCTGCGACTTGAAAGATACCTTGCGATTCAAATGATGCCCCCCTGCGATTCACACCCAAAACGATATATAGATCAATGATTCACATCATGGGGTCGGATCGGATTATGCATCGCATGATACTACTACCATTATCTAGTCAATAAATATTGTAATTCCGAATCAAGTATCAAAATCAAAATTATAATATTTTCAATTTCTCTCTTGATAAATTAAAAGTGTAAATCCTATAATTTCAACTTGGTATTGGTATCATCCCATGTCATCACTATTCTGTAGTTGAGTTCCTCAACATTTGGAACTCCATTTTGTGTGATCTTCAAAATCTCATTGCAATGGTTGGTGCGATCTTCTCTTCCTTTTCCTCTGTTTTCTTAACATCCATTTGCTTCTTTTTTCTCTTTTCTTGCCATTTCTGTTGGATGGATTTTTATTAATGTCTCGTTTTATATTTTCTTTTTTGTTTTGTTTTGTTTTGGGGTAATGAAGCTATCGGCCATGGACATGTTTCATGAGACGACCCTTGTCCCATTAGTGAAATTCTAACTAAACACTTGAAATCTTTTTTTATAAAAATGCGGAAAATTTGAATCTTTTTAAATTACAAGACTTAGTTAGTTATTTGAAACACACTCATTCATAAACATATGTTTTCAAAATATTACATAAAGATTTTGGACATAACTTATTTGCCCGGCGACACTGTCACATAGATAAAAAACCTTACAGAAAAGTTCATAAAGAAAATCTTAGGACAACATAAAAGGACTTTCTAAGTCCAACAAGACTGACTCTTATACTGACCATAGAAATACCAATACATAATAGTAGCTGTGTAATTAGCGTTATTCTAAACGCAACCATTCTTCGACCTCAGCTCACTTCCACGTCACTCCATAGCCTCCTCTCCGAAACAATCGATATGTGATGGGGAGTTTGGACCATCGTCTGTTCGTCATTGATCAACCCAAAAGTACAAGACAAAGAAGAATACAGGGCTAAGAAAGCGTACAAGTTTAAAAATGGGGATAGGGTGTAAAATAACAATATATATGACAAACACACGTATTCAAACAAGCGTTTCTTTCTCACTTATCTATTTGTCCTCATTGTCTGCTTATTCTAATGCATTCATAATCTATATGCTGACTCAGGCCATTAGACGCTATCAAGGACACCTATCCCAATTACCAAGATCAGGCATCATGAGATCACATGCCACCAACGTACTCCCAATTACCAAGAGCTACGCCACCTGACTTCACGTGGAGTCCAGTGTTATAAGTCGATCACCCCTAAGAAAACAGGCCAAGATCCCATCTTGCCAAATGCGCAATAATAATCCTCGTCAGGATTCAGGCAGCTGATCAACCTCGTACGTCCCATACCGTACGGCGGTGGACTTACATATTCCTAAATGCAAGTCTATATGATCACTCAACCATCTCGTCATATTCCTTCATTCCTTACTTTCCGAATTCTTATCATTACACAGTAAGTTCGGTTCGTACCATGAATAGTATATTATTGACTTCCCAGGTAAGAGAGGTGACCGTAAGAGACATAGTCCACCAAGCCTTGCCTAGCCATAACCCAACCAAATACAACTAATCAAGGTATTTAACTTCTCTTACATGATGAAGGATCAACTTCTTAATTTCTACTATGTTGTTCCCTCTATTTCTTCGAGAAATAATCTATTTTGTTTCTTATTCCACAATCATCCAAATATATAAACATTTAATCAATTAATCAAATAAGGCAAGCACAACACAATCCTCGAATAATAAATCAACTATGATAAGTAACGTACTAAAGTCGGGATAATCTAACCAAGTGTGACTTGTTAAAGTCGCTAATGGAGAATTTACTCTCTCTACCTATTTATCCCTAGTAGGGCTTGGGTCACCACTACTTTCATATATATATATATATATATATATATATATATTAAATTATTTTACGCTAACCGTCCCGACGTGTACGGATCTTGCCCCCACCTTTAGTTGACGAGTGTTGTTGATAATCCACAAGTGTTTCCTCTGAACTTTGGCAAGAACCTAATTTCCGATAATAGTCGAGTTGTAAGAAATTTATCAAGATGAAAGAGTTGGAGAAACACTTAATAGTGTAGATTCTGATTTCGATTGCTTGGCTACTCTACTTAAGAATGGTTTGTTTGAGGCTGCACTTCTTATTTATCAACTACGGCCAGTTTTTGCTCAGCTTTCAGAACATGAACTTATACCCTCTCTTATCCAAGTAATCCAGAACAAAAATGAGGATATAGATGGTTTTCAGTTATCTATAGACCCCGGAGATGCTTCCATAGCAATTCTTGAGCAATTTTAATGGGAGGGGATGAATATAATAGCTCTGTCAATGCTTCAAGTGTTATCTCGGCAAATGGAATTCCAGCCATAGTAAAGTATTTGGACAGAATGGAAGGAAGGAGGTCTGTCATTTCCTTACTTTTGTGTTGTATGCAAGCTGAAAAAAGTTGCAAGATCTCAATAGCAAATAGAATTGAATTGTCGCCTATTCTTGAATTATTTCATGCTGGAAATGATAGCGTGAGAGGAATCTGTGTGGAGTTTCTCTCAGAACTGGTTCGATTGAATAGGTACCTTACAATAAGCAAAATTTTCCTTTGTCAACTATGTACTTAAATGAAACATTCATTCATATGTTACTGTTTTCATCGTGTTCAATATTTCGATAGAAACCATATTATTATTCATTTAAGAAGTATCACCGTTATGTTTACACTAAACTGGCGAAACTAAAGCAACAATGATACCATGTTTTCACCAACAATAACTGGTATTAGATGGGAAAAGCACAAATTTTTCATATTAATCAGCCATAGGCATACCTAAATGTTTTCCTGTTAAATACTCGCCACATTTTAACGGAAGGCAAGTTACCTTTACTAAACCATGAATGAAGATATGCTTTGCGAAAAATGTACTGTTGAGCCGCTCCTGTTCAACACTGATTTTACTATTTTGTTTTTATGATGTTACAGAAGGACGTTCAGCAATCAGTTATTACAGATAATCAAAGATGAAGGAGCATTCAGTACAATGCATACATTTCTTGTATATCTTCAGATGGCTCCAATGGAACATCAAATTGCTATTTTCAGTCTTCTTATTCAGCTGGATCTTTTGGTGAGCCTTGTTAGTTAAATTTATTGTTCTTAAAATTTAACTTGTTCTCTCTTGTTTCCTCAATATTATTTTTGTTCCTGTCAACTTCAGGTTGAACCACGAAAGATGAGCATTTACAGGGAAGAAGCTGTAGAGACACTGATAGAAGCACTTTGGCAAAAGGACTTCTCAAATAATCAAATGAAGGCTTTGGATGCTTTACTATTTCTTATCGGACATGTCACTTCCTCAGGAAAGTCGTATACTGAAGCTTGGTTGCTGAAGGTTGCAGGATTTGATCAGCCTTACAATGTTTTAATGAAGGCCAAGCAATTGGGACACCATGACAATGATTTAATGGAAACAATGGTTCGAGGATAAGCGCCATTACGATTGTTATTTTTGGCCTGGTTGATAATTGATTTCTCATGATACTAATACAAACTTTTCTTACACAGGAGGATGAAAAAAATGCCATGAAATCTTGGCAGAAAAGGGTAGCTTCTGTACTTTGCAATCACGAAAATGGCTCAATATTTCAAGCTTTGGAAGAATGCCTAAAGAGTAACTCCTTAAAGATGGCAAAATCTTGCCTTGTTCTTGCCACATGGCTCGCACACATGCTCTTCACTCTACCAGATACTGGCGTAAGGGATATTGCTCGGAAATCCCTGCTCGATGCACTTATAAATGTCCTTCAGTCATCCAAGAACCTAGAGGAAAAGATCCTGGCTACCCTAGCTTTGAAGTCTTTCATTAGTGATCCAAGTAGGTTTTTTATATTAGTCACGCAAACATTATCTGCATGTTTATTATACAGAGAAGTTGAGTCAAAAAAAATATTCATACAAAGGAGTACACTAAACATAAAACTGCGATGTTTCAGCTGCTCATGAAGCACTTAGACTTTATGCTAAAAGCATCTACAGAATCTTGAGGAAGCTGAAGAAGTATTCAACAGTTGCAACTGATATATTGAAAGCCTTACTAAACTTAAATTCTGTTGATGTGGTAAGTGGAGTAGTGATTTGGGATACAGTTCATTTCATGTAACACATATGTTTAGAAAAGTAAGTACTTTAATTCTCTATTCTATAGACAGAGTTGTGGAGTTGTAAAGAAGTAGTAGAGTTAGATTTGAGCTCAAATGGAGAGGTTCTTTCTTTGCTTTACCTCAATGGTCAGGTCTTGAGTGGACATGCTGATGGAACTATCAAGGTATAGTATCCTAACAAACATAAACAGTGTGGTTTTGTCCGTCTGTGTCTAGCTGTGTTTTCTAACATTAAGATTTCCTCCTAGGTATGGGACGCAAGGAAGAGAATACCGCAAGTAATTCAAGAAACTCGTGAGCACAAAAAAGCTGTCACATCACTTTGCTCTTCTGTTGATAGACTATACAGTTCTTCCTTGGACAAAACAATCCGGGTAACCCATCATGCTATGTCGCAGAAAAATTGGTCAAATATTTTGTTGGCCGTACTTTGTTTTCCATAACAATTAATGTTGCTAATATTTGAGGTGACGAGGATTAACAAGTACTTTCGCATAATAAATTATTAATGAAATTTACTAGAATAAGCAATAGTACTTGATATCTGAACTTAGCTTCATGTTAGCTTCCTAAATTTCCTGCATCTTTTGTTGACCATCTAGCTTAATCATAGTACTTGATATGCACCATTGAATAATACTTCTTATGTACAGGTTTGGACTATTAAACCTGAAGGGATTAAATGTATAGATGTTTATGACGTTAAGGAGGCAGTGTATGAGCTAGCAGCGAATGCTGAATTGGCATGCTATGTAACTCAAGGAACAGGTAACTGCGCAGAAAGGCTTCCAAATAATAGTACAAGCAACAGAAAGAAGTTTCAGTGTGTGCACTCACTCTTGAGGCTGTGAATTGTGAGTTTATCTTGAATGAATGTTTAACAGCATAATTCAAAATATTATCCTAGAAAGAAGAGAGCCCGGCAAATTTTCTAAAGTTTTCATAGGAAACCCAGAACACAAATTGCCATGGACCAAGCCTTGCCCATGTGGGGAAGAATCCTTTCCATAGTGCTCTTATTCCTTCAACTTTAACTGTCTTTACCAAACAATCATAGGAGCTACTATATAAGACATTCCCTTCCTTTTTAGCTGCCTGATTCATCAATCTAGTCTTGACAACGTCGGCCGGACAACTTAAAGAAGTTGTCGCAAGACCTGACATGGTGGAAGCTAATGTGTGGGCATAAACATTATCTTCGGCTATCCTACTTTTAATAACAAATTGCTTCGCATGATCATAACAAGCTAATTCCCCCACGTTCACTAAGAAGGCTCTTTGGATATTAGGAAAAACACCCTTCCACAGTCCTTGAAATCCTTCAGCTTGAATGATTTTGTTAAAAGCATCAAATGGCCCTGAATATCGAGGTCGAAGACCTCTGCTCATCATTCGACTATCAGCTTGCATCCTCACCTTGACAAGATCAGCTGGGCTTGCTATAACCTGTACTACTCATCATAAATCATAAATAATATAAATATAAATAAATTTGTAATTCTAAACTTTGCATAGGAAAACAAGGGTTCATCCCCAAAAAATTTATGCTACTACTATGCATCGGAAATTATATCAATAAAATTTCATTTTATCACAATGGTCAGCAGATATTTCTTCATTTTTTTATCAATGTTTACACTTTGTTAAAGGATTTTAGTTTCCCAAGTTCTTTGATTGAGATTGGTTGTATTTTGTCTAACATTTGTGAGTTGCTACTTGTAACAAACTTAAAACTTAGTAAAGCTTATGCTTGAGGGAATGTTTGAATATTATAACAAAGGTAACCAGAAATCCGTGCGGATCTCTCTCACTTAGGCTGAGTCACCTAGACCAGGACCAAGACCAAGACAAGGCGGATGATATGTAATGAATTGACTCGCTAGTTTCCTACATGAGCTCTACTAGGATAACCTCACTACTAAGATAAATATCAATCAAAATACACGAAAGTCATGCTATAGCTTACTTATAATGAATCAATCAATTGTTCAAACCAAAAAATCGAGTGACGTACAAATACCACATATATGTTCTTGAACCTCATAACTACAGAATTCAAAATCATGAGACAGTAACTTTACTACATTTGATCCAGATGAGTTTTGGACCTCTTATCCTTTAAATATAATATTGATATTGATGCTCAACATTTTCAAATGACAAGGTATAAATAAAATTCAACTACAAATCTTATTTATTTACTATGAGAAATGAATAAATTGACAAAAATTCTACACAAATATACAACACATTCCAGACCATGTGGTTCTCACCTGAGCCATACAACCAGAGATTCAACCAACAACAGCCTTGGCAATGATAGAGGGCGATCCATTATCAGCAGAAATAACACTCCTTAGGTGCTCATATCCAACAATTGGAATAGGTGTGTAGAATAAATGTCTTAAAATTGCTGGAGGCAAACCCTTATAAAGGCCAAAAGGACCTTGTTCCCGAATAATGTCCAAACCTATCCGAAATGCACCGGTTGGACGACTTGAGGAAAGCGACTCACCATGGAGTTGGAGCCTGGTCTTTATCAGGTCTATCGGGAAAGTTGTGGACTCAGCCACCATTGCCGACAACGATGACAGTAAAATCTTAGTACGAGTATTGTCAACTCCACTCGGTTGATAGCTCAATTTCATGGGTACATACAAGAAAAAACCCAAGTCGCCAAAAAAAAAAAGCACCGGGCAATTCTATTGACAGTTATGCGTCATCAGATTCTATCTTCACACTCTCATGAGTCATAATTCCTACACATTGAGAAGTTTAATACAACAAAATTAATGTTCACCATATAAAATAGTTATTTTGAATACCAACTTTGTCACGACCCAATCTCAGGCCATGACGGGCGCGCACGTTAACACTAACTCATCATATATTTAGTTAGTCTGGCAAACCTAATACACTATAACAGATATTCATATCTAAAATACAGAGTTACTGAAATTTAGCAGTGTCTAATATATTTTCATGAGATTTTGAAGTTTTGGTTAATTATCACAAAGTATGTAAAGACTATCTCATGAAGGTATATAAAAAAACAATTTTTTAAATCGATACCGAAATCTGAAAAGCGTGTGAAGAATGAAAGTAACGGATTTTATCCAAATCGAAATGATTCAATAGACGCAATGAAATGACAAAGTAGAAACACAGGAATGATGGATTCGACGATTAGATTAAAAATTACCCGAATGAGCCATTTGAAGGTGTTGAGGATGATGATGATGATGATGATGATGACACAATTTCATGTTATGTGTATCGAATCGTTCTCTCAAAATTTCATAGACACCGATATTAATGGAGGGAGCGGGAATGGGGAAGAAGAGGACCGATACTTTAACAAACTCGTTTTTGTGTAACAAAACTTACAAAATTCATTAGGACTAAGGTGTCTTTCATCAACTACAAAATAATGGACTTATGTACACAACAACTTGATTAGTTGATTGTATAATTGTTTCACAGACAGGACAAATTGGGAGGCAGGACAAATTGGGAGGTAAGGACACAATATTTTGTCCCTACTAAACTAAGACATAACGTCTTATCCCAAGTACAAGTTGTCTAAAATATCAAAATATCATTTTGTTCACCAAATATCGTATAAGACAAAAAATTGTTTAATATCATAAAAGTTTGATTTGTGTTGTTCTGCTATATGTGTTATGTCTTATACTGTTATGTTCGGTCATTACTCTTTAATACATATCAAATGCATCTAAAGAACAAAGAAAGAAAGAAGAGTACCAGGAGAGTTTTTGTGATAAATAATGTTCAATGATAAATTTATATTAGCGTGACAATCTTAATTTTAAATTCTTTCTTCTCACACTGCCAATGACCCATCTATCCATGGCGGTCCAAAAGGAAGATGAAGACACACATCGATTTACACATCACCCGGTCTTTCTCTGTTCAATTTCACTATGTTTGTATATTTGGCATATTCAATTTTTTGAATAAGTTTCTATATAAAGCTAAGCACTAGTTCACTTTAAAATTATTCAAGTTCACCATGGTTTTGTATATTAACTTAAATGATCCCTACAATGACTCCATAGTGAATGAAAATAGAGCACCACCCATTGATTTAAATGAGCCATACAATGATTCCATATTGAATGAAAGTAGAGCACCACCACCCATCAATATAAATGAGCCATACAATGATTCTCATGCCATTGAAGATGCATCAATATTGAACGAAAACAGTGCACCACCCTCCTCTGAAGAACATATTTTTGACTTAAATGTTTTTCCTCCACATGAAAATGAATTTGGAAATGAAGTTGAGAATGTCATTGCCAACAATGATTTAGACAGGCGTATAGGAAATAGAAAAATGAAAGAAGGTAGAAACTAGAAAGGCGTGCAGTACAAAAATGTAATAAATTATATGTATAAAAAAAATTAAATTAAATAAGGGTATATTAGGAATAATAGTATTAATTAGTTTAAAAGTTGTTGATTTTTTCTAATATTAGTGACCAAAGTTTTAGGTGTTTTTTTTTTTGTTATATAAGTGACCGGAGCGAGTACAACATAAATAAACAACCTAGAAAATTGGAAATAAAAAAAAAAAAAACAATTTATAAAAAAATCCAAGTAAAACAACTTTAAAGTTTACGTTTACGAATTATGAATGTAATAATTAGCTTAATCTCAGGTATGAGAATTTAAACTTAATTGATGAGTAGATTTTTTTAAATTCATAATTTAGTACATCCTTAAATTAGTATTACCATTACCATGGCGTCATTGAAGATTTAACGACTATCGCATGGCATAAAAGTTTTATAACATTAAACCAGTCAACTAATCAAAGCTTATAGACTTACAGTTACTACAAATTACAAATAATAACAGGAGTCCAGTTTTTTAATATTAATCACCCTCCCTTCACTGGAAATTGCTACCTGCAAAACAAAACAAAAAAAGAATGACTTCAACGACAACCGCTACGGAGTGGTATGCAGGAGACATAACAGAAACAAGAAATAGAGGGAAAGGACTTAGGACGCAATTCTAGCTCTTTTGTTTCATGAAATTGTAATTAGAACTAAATTTCTTAGGAGTTAGAACTTTTAACCATACTAGTCACATACAGCAAAAATGAGTTCTTAATGAACAGTACAGATGTAGAAAGCATAAGCAAACTATGTATTGCAAAAGAGAGAGAAAAAAAACATACACTGCGACAAAGCTGATTGAGGATTATTTAATCTGTTCTGCTGTCATCCTAACTTCAATACCTTTTCCTCTTCTTTAGCCCTTGAAAAAGAGTCATTGTTGGGGGCTTTTCTAATAGTCCCATATTTATAATCACCAACTGCACAGACAAATTAGCCAGCATGATATATTCATATATTTACACAGAACACTGGTTGAGGACAGAAATAGAAAAGTACTCTTTACCAGGTAGCATCTGAGGTTTCTTTAGATCTTCTTCGGTCAAAAGACAATCTTCATTTTTCAGATCCGAATCAACATCAATCTGAAATTTAGGCGACATCTTAGTAAATGCAAAAGATAAACCAGTTTTCCATAAATCATGTCCAGCTGTGACCTATGTAACACTGGTAATAAAATGAATGAAGAGTCCAAATTTATGCAGAAATAATGGTGCACAGTACCCACTGTAGGTTCAAACTAAATATAAACAACTAGTAAGAAGAATATTAACAGAAAGACACGACAGGAAACTCTCTTGAGGCAAGTTCTCTCAGCTGCGACACATTTATTTAAGCAAAAAATATATACCGAACTTGGCAAAATTACATACCGCACTTTAAAGTGTGGTAGTGAAAGAAAGACGTTAGGATTAGTATGTGTATTGGGGTCTTTTTATGTCGGGAGTATTTTTTGGGGAAAATGAATGATGTTTGGATTAGTATGTGTATCATTTTGGCGGCATTGCCGAGTGGGGTAAGGCGGGGGGATGCAAATCCTTTTCCGTAATAATAACAAAGAAAGGGGTGGCTTGAAGAACAATGCCCTATAATATGCAAGAGACTGAAGAAAAATCAAACTGATTGTCATGCAGGATAATATATCATTTTGGGTAGGAATCGCTGGGGCGGGGGGGGAGGGGGGGCGATTGTTTGAATCACAAGGCACGTCTTTCAAGTCGCAGGGAGCACAGTTCAAATCGCATCAATTAGATAAAACATCAAGCTGTGGAGCGGAGCAGGATTTTTGGAAGGTCGGGTCCCACAACCGACCAGTTCCTTTTTGCAATATTTTAAAAACACTCTTTCATAGGCCACAAGTTTTAGCCATAAATATCTAAATTTCTTAGGAGTTAGAACTTTTACCCATAAAATTCGCATAAAGCAAAAAAAATTCTTAATGAACAATACAGATGTAGAAAGCATAAATAGATTATGTGTTGTAAAAGGAAAAATAAAAATGCATACATAGTCACAAGCCGATTGAGGATCCTTAATCCGTTCTGTTGTGGAGCATAACTTTAATACTTTATCCTCTTCAGCCCCCCCGGAAGCGTGATTTTTGTGGTCTTCTCTAGTGCTCCAAGTTTCACAATCCCCTAGTACATAAACAAGTTAGCTGGCCTGATATTCAAATTACAGATTGAGGACAGAAATAGAAAAGTAGTCTTTGGTTACCGGGTGAAATCTGAGATATCTTTAGATCATGTTCATCATCCACGTCAAAACAAACATCAATTTTCAGTGTAAGTGAAGTCTTCTCAAATTCAAAAGTTGAATGAGTTGTCCATGAACGTTGAGGATTTTTTTGTGTGAGCTATGTAATAAAGAACGTATTGCGTAAGAAAAAGAATGAAGGAAGGCAGAAACAGAGTGAATACAATTAGTCATTCATAAAATGAAATATTACCACAGATGGAATAGGAATAGGTGATTGTAAAACAAATGTCTTGGTAAACCCTAATGACGATAACCTGGTCTCAAGATCATATATCATCTGCAATGTAAGACAATGGTAAAAAAATCAGACCATGTACACATTTATCGTTTGTTTGGTTTGAGAAAAAAGAAAGAGGAAAAATTACGGAAATCGATGAATAAATTTTGGACTAACTTTAGTCCAAGTTCATTCATTGATGGCCGTGTTTTTCAAACCAAATGCATCCTTACGGATTTAGGCGACACACCATTGTTATGCATAACTTTCTGATATAGATAGATAGACAGAGTACTATTAAGAAAACATGTAATGACCTTATAAAGGTAAGCAGCCTTGGAAGCTTGCACATATGGCTTGCGAATAACAAATTTGCCACCTGGTTTTACCACCCTAATAATTTCTTGAATGACATGATTGGAAAGACAACGAGTCTCTGCCATCCAGAATAGTATTACCATATCCACAGAGGAAGACTCCTTTGGCAACTTTCCTGAGAAAGATATAAGCAATATATATTTAACATATCAATCTAGTTAGGAACAAAAGCAACATGGTAGAGAGAATTAAAATTACTTACGCCTTGATGATACATCGATGATCAGTTCAGTTCTCAGCTTAACCCCTTCGTACTTAAGGTCGTCGAGCGTGTGAGCCAACACAACCAGAGGCATAGTCTTCTCATCATTACACGCCAACACCTTTATAGTATCCTAAAATAAAAACAAAAAAGGAAAAATTAAAACTATGAAACGAAACATGGGGAAAATCAAGGGAAGAGAAGATTGCACGAGTAATATAGGATTTACTCTTTTAATTTATGAAAAGAGAAATTGAAAATATTATAACTTTTGATACTGGATTCAGAGTTACAATATTTATAGATTTTTATAGACTAGATAATGGTAGTTAGGATCAAGCGATGCATAATCCGATCAGATTCAGTTTGACCACCAATGATGTGAATCATTGGTTTAAATATCATCGCGGGGGGGGGGGGGGGGGGGATAATACTTGGTTCAGAATTACAATATTCATAGACTAGAATTCTAGGTGTTTCCTAGTGAACTATAAATCTGATCAGGTGGAACAGGCCACTCTTGGCCTGGGGATAATACTTGGTTCAGAATTACAATATTCATAGACTAGAATTCTAGGTGTTTCCTAGTGAACTATAAATCTGATCAGGTGGAACAGGCCACTCTTGGCCTGCCAATTCTGATTGAGTAGTTCTTGACCATTTACAAGGGAGATTAGCTACGTCGAAGGTAGTTGACAGGTGGGTTTTGGTCACTTGAAGGAGATGAGTTGTTAGGAACCCAATTGCAAGGTATAGGACTCGAGTCCCACATTGGAAGTATGGGACTACAATGTAGAGTTTACAAGACCTTGGGTTCTCCAACTACAAAGCACTTTTGTGGTATGGTTCTCCTAAGGTTCTTATCAATTGTTATAAGAGCCTTCACCGTGTCTCTCAACCGAAAACGACCGGTGCGTGTGATGAAGCCGACATTGCAGTGTTTAACCGGGGCTAGTCAAATGGGTTAGTGCACAGTCAGCCCACTTGGGGGCGGGGGACTGCAGTGTGTGGTGGGATGTAATGAACCAATGCAAGGTATAGGACTTGACTGACAAATTGGAACTATAGGATTCTAATGTGGGTTTTATAAGGCCTTGGGCTCTCCAACTACAATAGCTATCTTGTGTGGTACGGTTCACCTGCGGTTCTTATCATGAGCTGAGTGGTTGTGGTGGTAGTGAGTAGTGAGAACTCACTCTCACTGTCAAGGACGGATCCAAAAAATTAAAGTTTTGGGCGCAATATATGCAGGCACATGTAATATTAAAATTAAAAAAATTTAGTGGGGGCAATTAGTACATTTTCAATTTATAATGTTCCGACCCAGATTCTTTTTGCAATATTTAAAAAAAACTCTTCAGAGGCCACAAGTTTTAAAATTTCTAAAGTCTTGGGTCTTTACTATACATGAAAAAACAAAAGATGTAGAAATTCACATAAAGCAAAACTAAATTCTTAATGAACAATACAGATGTAGAAAGCATAAATAGATTGTAAAAGGAAAAATAAAAATACATACAGGGTCACAAGCCGATTGAGGATCCTTAATCTGTTTTCTTGTGGATCCTAAATTGAATACTTTATCCTCTTCAGCCCCCCCGGAAGTGTTATTTTTGTGGTCTTTTTCAGTACTCCAAGTTTCACAATCCCCTAGTGCATAAACAAGTTAGCTAGCCTGATATTCAAATTACAGATTGAGGACAGAAATAGAAAAGTAGTCTTTGGTTACCGGGTGAAATCTGAGATATCTTTAGATCATGTTCATCATCCACGTCAAAACAAACATCAATTTTCAGTGTAAGTGAAGTCTTCTCAAATTCAAAAGTTGAATGAGTTGTCCATGAACGTTGAGGATTTTTTTGTGTGAGCTATGTAATAAAGAACGTATTGCGTAAGAAAAAGAATGAAGGAAGGCAGAAACAGAGTGAATACAATTAGTCATTCATAAAATGAAATATTACCACAGATGGAATAGGAATAGGTGATTGTAAAACAAATGTCTTGGTAAACCCTAATGACGATAACCTGGTCTCAAGATCATATATCATCTGCAATGTAAGACAATGGTAAAAAAATCAGACCATGTACACATTTATCGTTTGTTTGGTTTGAGAAAAAGGAAAGAGGAAAAATTACGGAAATCGATGAATAAATTTTGGACTAACTTTAGTCCAAGTTCATTCATTGATGGCCGTGTTTTTCAAACCAAATGCATCCTTACGGATTTAGGCGACACAACATTGTTATGCATAACTTTCTGATATAGATAGATAGACAGAGTACTATTAAGAAAACATGTAATGACCTTATAAAGGTAAGCAGCCTTGGAAGCTTGCACATATGGCTTGCGAATGACAAATGTGCCACCTGGTTTTACCACCCTAATAATTTCTTGAATGACATGATTGGAAAGACAACGAGTCTCTGCCATCCAGAATAGTATTACCATATCCACAGAGGAAGACTCCTTTGGCAACTTTCCTGAGAAAGATATAAGCAATATACATATTTAACATATCTATCTAGTTGGAAACAAAAGCAACATGGTAGAGAGAGAATTAAAATTACTTACGCATCGATGATACATCGATGATCAGTTCAGTTCTCAGCTTAACCCCTTCGTACTTAAGGTCGTCGAGCGTGTGAGCCAACACAACCACAGGCATAGTCTTCTCATCATTACACGCCAACACCTTTATAGTATCCTAAAATAAAAACAAAAAAGGAAAAATTAAAACTCTGAAAGGAAACATGGGGAAAATCAAGGGAAGAGAAGATTGCACGAACCATTGCGCCGATCAGAATTTGAAGTTTGATCGATCGAAACAAGCTTTGAGATTTTAAATTTTTATTTGAACAAAGGAAGGAAGGAAGCTAGGGTTTCGATCGCTCTCGCTGGTAAGGAAAACTAAAAATAAATAAATAAAAGGAAAAAAGAAAGAAAAAGAATCATAAATAAATACCACACACTTTTTGCGGGTCAGCCCAGCCCATTTTTTGCCGCCTTTTTGCGGTGCGGGCCAGCCCATAGCCACTTTTTTTATGGATTTTGAAAAAAAAAAAATAATAATAATAATAATATATATTTTATATATTATTTTAAGTTATTTTATATAATTTTTTTCTTATAATGCTTTATTTTTTTAGCCCCAATAGTATTTGAAGTATGGGTCTGCCCCTGAATTCCTTACCGCACGGGTCTAATTAGCCGTAAGATGTAGACAATACTTCATATTAAGACAGTTATAGGGTGTGCTAAACTCTGCTACAACACATCAACCATCAGATGAGTGATACATATTAAGTGACTGCAAACTAAAAATATTGTATATATACCGTCGTTTCATTACTGTCCCAATATTAATATTTTATTTTGCAACTTGTCTCCACACTTTGTGTTGAGTTAAAATCTTTTTTGATGTTTTGAAGATAACAAACTATCTTAATTATATTTTAAGCGAATTCTGATCTTGTTGTTATCTAACAAGTGCTCTTGAGTGATTAATTAAGAACATGAACAAAAGCTCAATTATTATCTATCACTATAATTATGATAATAAATCTGGCAACAACTGCGAGAATGATCATAGAACATTCTTAAGTCTGGATCATTCATGCGTACAAAAGAAATATATCTACATAAGCACTTAATTCTTGACACCTGGTTATATGACAAATAAGCGCTTTTTGCAAGGACCTTAATACATAAGATCTTCACAACAAATGAGTCATTTATAGCAAGAATTAAATAGTGACAAAGGAACTTTCTCTTTTGCTCATGTTTAAGGAATAAAGCATGAACATATCCTTGACAACTTAAATACCCAAGTTCATATATTCTCATCAGAGTTAATATGAAGATACCATCTGGAGCAGTGAGGTCCAAAGTTAATATGAAGATACCCATAGAGTTGACTTGTCAAAGGCTATTATAGATTACATTTGTCGCACAGGGAGGTCCATATACATCATCAATGCAAATGGATGGGTTGAACAAGTCACACTTCGTACAACAACAACAACAACAACAACAACAACAACAACAACAACAAGGGATATTGTAACTTTTCAGAAAAAGTTCTAAATTGTCCCAATGTCAAGATCAATTCTCATGCCGCTGAAACAAACAGATACAAGAGTGGAAATTTTCTTGTCATGAAATAAAGGACAAGTGGTTGTCGGGCATGTGATTCCCCCTATTGTGGTTTTAAGCTTGGCGTTGTTGACTCTTGCTCCCATTGAAAACACCGCATTTGAAACCATATCTTCGGGGATCTATGACCATGGGAAACATGAACTTGTATGCCTCAATGCAGATGGAGACATGGCAAAATTAGATGGCGATAGCTTGTTAGATGTTGAAGGACCACTTACTGGAACGAGGAATATGAATAGTAACAACATCAACGATCCCTCTTCCTCTACTCAAGGGCCTATATTTTAATGAATAGAACCATGTTAATGGTTCATTGTTGGTTTGTTAGATTATGTCAATTTATGTTGTACTTATCTTGTATGAGTATGAAATTGGTGAATGTTATAATTAACAAGAAGAATGAATGAAGACAAAGTTTTTTAGAATAGTTTAGTGGGTAAATAAACAACTAATTACTACTTGAATTTTTATCTATAAATCAATTTCGTTCGTGAATTTATCAAAATAGCTAAAACATCTGTCAATTTGTGAAAATTATATCAAATAAAAATAGTAAATTTACATTGAAAATAATTTTTTGCATTTTAAAAATATTGCCTACAGAAGTTACAAAAATATTGTCTATAGAAGTTACAAGATAGTTTTATTATATTTGAATTTTTGGGTTAATAGTACTGCTCCTTGTCATTTGAGCAAGTTTTGACTTTTCCCCTTAATTTTTTTTTTTTTTGCAATTCCACCCGTGTAATTTGAAGATTCTTTTGTTTTAGTCCCTCGTTATTACTTGGTGGCATTTTAAAGGAAGAAAAATCAAAATTCGGCCAAATGACATAGGGTAAAAATGCTCTTAACCTCTTTTTTTTTTTTTACAAATCCTAACCTCTTTATTTTAGTTAATATATTTTTAAGAAATAGTTGAGTTAAATATTTTTAAAAATGTCAAATCGTTAAATATTACTGGCATGACGTGCCACATCTTAGTAAAATCAGATGCTACTAGATACCATGAAGGACTAAAAACAATAAATCTTTAAATTACAAGACACCTTTTCAATTACCCTTTTACACACTTCAGTTCGATTCAATTTTTATTTTGTCAAAAAAAAAAAAAAACTTTAAATTACAAGAGTGAAATTGCAAAAAAAAAAATCACATTGAAGAAAATCAAGTACTAATCTTTGATTATTTTTTTTAACTAATATCGCGAAGATACTGATTAATATTTTTCTTTAAAATATAATAGTGCCAAAATGGAAATAGGACAAACAAACGATTAATTTCTCTATTAGAACTTTTGTAAACAAAAAAACATTCCTCTATAAACCAAGTTGATTGGGCTCAAGTGGCAAGGAGCTCCTTTCAAGGACATACCGGGGAATACCGGGTTCGATTTCCAGGGGAAACAACGCTTGACTAGTGCGCATGCCTCTACGCACTAGCTGGATTAGTCGTCCACCTTTGGTGGGTCGGAACCGACGCGAAAGCAAAAAAAAAAATTCCTCTATTAGAACTAATAAATAGGGGTCAAAAGTAAGAACTTCAAACTTAATAGAGGTTAAAATAGAAAAAGTAAACAACATTAAGCTTAAAACCCTAAACCCTAAAAGCTACTTCTTATAGACACTTCCCTTTTCTACAAAAGGACTTAATTGTGCAGTACTGCAGTGTTCTTCTTCTTCCCTCAACGTCAGTCTCTGCAATTCCATCTCTACTTTTTTTCTCAGTTACCCTTTACCACATCATGTATCGTTTTGCTACTTCAATTGCCTCTGTAGTTCTGCTGAGATTGGCTGCATCATAAGGTTAAAACAACTTGGTCAGATTGACTTAACTGAGGCATCAATGCTGAAGTAATTAAGTCTAAACCACTTGTGCATATTGAAGATGTGTAGATGCAAGATGTCCTAGACATCTTGTCACTGGGTTCAAAGCATGCATAGGCAACATGTTGGAACAAGATGTCCAATACATGTGGGTAGGACATCTTGACCCAGTTCAGCTTAAAAGATAATGCTTATCCATTAAGCACGCGTGTTTGTTTTATTTTGAATAAAGCGCGAATCTTTTAGTAACAAGTTGAGATTAGGATTAATGATAAAATTTGTTATTAATCCTATGTGTTAGATACGATTGGATTCGTATTTAATTTGTGGATAGAGATTAAATTCTTTATCTTTGTGGAGTTTGTTTTAAAATAAGTTTGTTTTAAAACTAACTCTTATTTGAGTGCATCTGAAAGACTAGAGATTATTTGAAGAATTGCACGCCTATATAAAGGACTCAACATGGAGCTTAAAATTCAACCCACAATAACTGAAGATTGTGAGTCCAAAGTTTTGTACCCACTGTGCAAAACACCTAGTGGCTCTTAGTATTGTTCTTGATACTTTGTAGCTTGGAGTCGTTGAATGTTGTCGTTCAACATTGTCTTTTAAACTGTTAGAGTTTAAAGATTGTTTCGTCACTTGGGATTAGTGATAAGAGGGAGTTGGGTAGGTTCTCATATTCAGGGGGAGTTAGCCCTTGAGTAGAAGATTACTAGGATTGAGAAAAGGCATACATGCCAATAGGGATTTGGTAGTGTTGTAAGGATAAGTATTGATTCGGAGTAGTAGTGTTCACTTCCTGGATTGGTATGCCCCAGATTAGGACTTGTTATAAGTGCCGAACTGGGTTAACAAACTCACTGGTGTTGTTTATTGCTTTTATTTATCTTCAGTACTGCAATAACGCGTGATTCAAACAACCAGTTGTCTAGGACATCTAGACTACTGACACATTGTCCTAGACATTGTGTAAGACATCTGTCCTGCCAGAGAACAAAATTACAATTGGCATCAGAGCAGGCACCCTAACCTGTTGGGTGAGCTCCAGGGAGACAAAATTTTGTTCAAGATGGACAGGAATGGAGGATCAATAAACAGACCACCAGTTCTGGATGGATCAAACTATGACTATTGGAAAGCAAGAATGATTGCCTTCATCAAAGCCATGGATCAAAAAGCATGGAAAGCAATTACCACAGGCTGGAATCATCCAATAGTCTCTGCAGAAGATGGTTCTTCAATCACAAACATGTTGTTCGATATTACAATGTAAGAATTTTTTATTTTATGCATCTAGAAGTGTTTTTGATTTTTTTTTTTGGACAAATGCATATACATATAATATATCTCCATATTTCTATAAGAATATTCAACAATATGTGCTATTTACATGTGCTAATTAGAATTTCTTTTTTCAGTCATGGCTTGAGAAAGGACCTGTAGATCTCGATTCATCAAGTGAAGCGGACTCGGTGGAAGCCGATCAATCCAGCAATGATGATCACATTAAGGAATGGTTGTATCTTTACATCCAGATGGAGCATTGTTCCCGGTAAGATTTCATTTCTTGTGGGAACTCTTGTTATGAAGAAATTGATTTTGTATATTTCATTTGATAAGTCGTATACACATTTATACACAAGAATAGCAAATATCATGTGCCACTTAATCATGGCACTTAATCAGGCCTTGATACTAGCTGTACGTTGACTATATCATTGGCACTTAAAGACTATATAATTGACACTTAAAGCTAATGATTACAATAGACAAGGAATTTAAATAAATTGATAGCTACAATTATTAAGAAGATAAGCATGACATTATGATGGTGATTTGTGCTTGATTTCTTTGTCTTGAGATAATGCTCTAACACTTGTCCTCTGATTTCTTTGTTTTTCAGTACACTTCATGATATGCTTCTGAATTCACCACCATCTTCCGATACTCGACTCAAATTGTTTCGCCAAATCCTCAAAGGTTTGGTATGCATTCATGGAAACAACATCATACATAGGGACTTAAATCCCAACAACATCTTCCTGGACCGTAATGATAACATAAAGATTGGAGACTTTGGTCTCGGTGAGTCTAAATATTTTTTTCTTTTTATATTTTCCAAAGAAATAATAATAATTTGTTTTGCGGAAGTAACTAGCTACATAACTGTGCTTGAAAGCTCATTTGGTAAATGTTGTTATAATGTACAAATTAGGAACTGATCATAAATCCAAAACTTGAGTATTTTCATTAGAATGGTTGTTGTTTGAATCAAGCTTTAGAGCTATGGCAACTTTTAGAATCGGTAGTTTATGTTGATACATGTAAAATTAATTTATTTGTAATATGTAATATATTTTTTCTCAGCTACATTTTGCAAAGACGGTGGAGCTGTTCCCAACAGTCTTTATGTTGGAATCCCGCTATATAATGCTCCCGAGATTGCACGGAAAGATTCCAAAGTTGATATGAAGGTTGACATATATAGTCTGGGCATCATCTACTTTGAGTTGTGTTGTTATCCCATGGGATCAGACACAGAGAGAAACACAGTTGTGTCAAATTTTATTAATCATGGGAGGCTGCCAGTTGATTGGAAGGCAGAAGAACAAGTGGGTTTGCTGCGCAAAATGACAAGTGCAAATGCAATTGATAGGCCCAGTGCAGCAGAACTTCTGCAACTAATTGGTCCTTAACTGTTTGATTGCACTCAAATGTGTATTTGCATACTTGGATGTCATGACAAGAACATTATACATCTAACTTTGTGTATGTTGCAGCTAAGTAATTGTTTTAAAGCTACATTTGAGTCAAATTTTGTTAAGGAGAAAAAAAATTCTCCTCTGTTAGAGAGTACAGAACTAAGATTTTGGAGCTTTTATTGTTTGACAATTATATGACAAATGGGCTTTGAACGTGATGAATATGTTTATTAATTTTGTATTACAGTTTGCAAGAATAACTTTTGAAAACGGCGTCTTTCAAACTTGTGGTTAGGTATCATATTTACTATAAAAAAGTGATCTAACACTAATTAAACATGCCAGTTGTTCCTGAAATTAGACTATAATATGTATCTTCTTATTAGCATAACCCAAATATATCTATCACTCATTTGTCTTTGTACATCAAAGAAATTTTCAGAATGTTTCAAGAAGAAATCTGGTTTGTCATTTTCTTTGAAAGTGATTAGAGTCTTCTCATATATTTTAAAACCCTGTTTGTTATCTTCTTCTGGGATTAAACTTATCCTCTTCATTAATGGCGACGCGGCACCTTTTAAGTCTAATGCAAATTGCTACGATGTATACTTTTCTGGAGTAATTAATAAGTTGAAGAGAATAAAATGTTTGATTGAGAAAATAGGCAATGCAAACTGTAGGCATTGTCTTTTATTTAAAAGATCAGTGACTCCACATTTACATGACAAGGTTGTAGTAGATCTATACTACTGCTAATGGTGCAAATGTATATCATTAAGAATAGTAAGAGAAAAACTAGTAAGAGAAATCTAATTCCCTCTAGCTCATATGATTTCTTCAATAATCTTTCTTCCATTCTTGGTGTCTCTACTTCATATATACTATTCTATTCGATCGATGATGAAAGTTTTAACTTTTGTTTTTTAATGTATAATAACGACCCATGACTTTAGAAATTCTAAAACTTGTGGCCTCTGTGAAGAGTTTTTTTAAAATATTGCCAAAAGAAATTGGGTCAGTCGTCCTGCTCCGCTCCACTGCTTGAATTTCGCTATTCAAACCAATTGATGCGATTCCTGCGATTTGAACGATGCGCCCTGCGACTTGAAAGATACCTTGCGATTCAAATGATGCCCCCCTGCGATTCACACCCAAAACGATATATAGATCAATGATTCACATCATGGGGTCGGATCGGATTATGCATCGCATGATACTACTACCATTATCTAGTCAATAAATATTGTAATTCCGAATCAAGTATCAAAATCAAAATTATAATATTTTCAATTTCTCTCTTGATAAATTAAAAGTGTAAATCCTATAATTTCAACTTGGTATTGGTATCATCCCATGTCATCACTATTCTGTAGTTGAGTTCCTCAACATTTGGAACTCCATTTTGTGTGATCTTCAAAATCTCATTGCAATGGTTGGTGCGATCTTCTCTTCCTTTTCCTCTGTTTTCTTAACATCCATTTGCTTCTTTTTTCTCTTTTCTTGCCATTTCTGTTGGATGGATTTTTATTAATGTCTCGTTTTATATTTTCTTTTTTGTTTTGTTTTGTTTTGGGGTAATGAAGCTATCGGCCATGGACATGTTTCATGAGACGACCCTTGTCCCATTAGTGAAATTCTAACTAAACACTTGAAATCTTTTTTTATAAAAATGCGGAAAATTTGAATCTTTTTTAAATTACAAGACTTAGTTAGTTATTTGAAACACACTCATTCATAAACATATGTTTTCAAAATATTACATAAAGATTTTGGACATAACTTATTTGCCCGGCGACACTGTCACATAGATAAAAAACCTTACAGAAAAGTTCATAAAGAAAATCTTAGGACAACATAAAAGGACTTTCTAAGTCCAACAAGACTGACTCTTATACTGACCATAGAAATACCAATACATAATAGTAGCTGTGTAATTAGCGTTATTCTAAACGCAACCATTCTTCGACCTCAGCTCACTTCCACGTCACTCCATAGCCTCCTCTCCGAAACAATCGATATGTGATGGGAGTTTGGACCATCGTCTGTTCGTCATTGATCAACCCAAAAGTACAAGACAAAGAAGAATACAGGGCTAAGAAAGCGTACAAGTTTAAAAATGGGGATAGGGTGTAAATAACAATATATATGACAAACACACGTATTCAAACAAGCGTTTCTTTCTCACTTATCTATTTGTCCTCATTGTCTGCTTATTCTAATGCATTCATAATCTATATGCTGACTCAGGCCATTAGACGCTATCAAGGACACCTATCCCAATTACCAAGATCAGGCATCATGAGATCACATGCCACCAACGTACTCCCAATTACCAAGAGCTACGCCACCTGACTTCACGTGAGTCCAGTGTTATAAGTCGATCACCCTAAGAAAACAGGCCAAGATCCCATCTTGCCAAATGCGCAATAATAATCCTCGTCAGGATTCAGGCAGCTGATCAACCTCGTACGTCCCATACCGTACGCGGTGGACTTACATATTCCTAAATGCAAGTCTATATGATCACTCAACCATCTCGTCATATTCCTTCATTCCTTACTTTCCGAATTCTTATCATTACACAGTAAGTTCGGTTCGTACCATGAATAGTATATTATTGACTTCCCAGGTAAGAGAGGTGACCGTAAGAGACATAGTCCACCAAGCCTTGCCTAGCCATAACCCAACCAAATACAACTAATCAAGGTATTTAACTTCTCTTACATGATGAAGGATCAACTTCTTAATTTCTACTATGTTGTTCCTCTATTTCTTCGAGAAATAATCTATTTTGTTTCTTATTCCACAATCATCCCAAATATATAAACATTTAATCAATTAATCAAATAAGGCAAGCACAACACAATCCTCGAATAATAAATCAACTATGATAAGTAACGTACTAAAGTCGGGATAATCTAACCAAGTGTGACTTGTTAAAGTCGCTAATGGAGAATTTACTCTCTCTACCTATTTATCCCTAGTAGGGCTTGGGTCACCACTACTTTCATATATATATATATATATATATATATATATATATATAAATTATTTTACGCTAACCGTCCCGACGTGTACGGATCTTGCCCCCACCTTTAGTTGACGAGTGTTGTTGATAATCCACAAGTGTTTCCTCTGAACTTTGGCAAGAACCTAATTTCCGATAATAGTCGAGTTGTAAGAAATTTATCAAGATGAAAGAGTTGGAGAAACACTTAATAGTGTAGATTCTGATTTCGATTGCTTGGCTACTCTACTTAAGAATGGTTTGTTTGAGGCTGCACTTCTTATTTATCAACTACGGCCAGTTTTTGCTCAGCTTTCAGAACATGAACTTATACCCTCTCTTATCCAAGTAATCCAGAACAAAAATGAGGATATAGATGGTTTTCAGTTATCTATAGACCCCGGAGATGCTTCCATAGCAATTCTTGAGCAATTTTAATGGGAGGGGATGAATATAATAGCTCTGTCAATGCTTCAAGTGTTATCTCGGCAAATGGAATTCCAGCCATAGTAAAGTATTTGGACAGAATGGAAGGAAGGAGGTCTGTCATTTCCTTACTTTTGTGTTGTATGCAAGCTGAAAAAAGTTGCAAGATCTCAATAGCAAATAGAATTGAATTGTCGCCTATTCTTGAATTATTTCATGCTGGAAATGATAGCGTGAGAGGAATCTGTGTGGAGTTTCTCTCAGAACTGGTTCGATTGAATAGGTACCTTACAATAAGCAAAATTTTCCTTTGTCAACTATGTACTTAAATGAAACATTCATTCATATGTTACTGTTTTCATCGTGTTCAATATTTCGATAGAAACCATATTATTATTCATTTAAGAAGTATCACCGTTATGTTTACACTAAACTGGCGAAACTAAAGCAACAATGATACCATGTTTTCACCAACAATAACTGGTATTAGATGGGAAAAGCACAAATTTTTCATATTAATCAGCCATAGGCATACCTAAATGTTTTCCTGTTAAATACTCGCCACATTTTAACGGAAGGCAAGTTACCTTTACTAAACCATGAATGAAGATATGCTTTGCGAAAAATGTACTGTTGAGCCGCTCCTGTTCAACACTGATTTTACTATTTTGTTTTTATGATGTTACAGAAGGACGTTCAGCAATCAGTTATTACAGATAATCAAAGATGAAGGAGCATTCAGTACAATGCATACATTTCTTGTATATCTTCAGATGGCTCCAATGGAACATCAAATTGCTATTTTCAGTCTTCTTATTCAGCTGGATCTTTTGGTGAGCCTTGTTAGTTAAATTTATTGTTCTTAAAATTTAACTTGTTCTCTCTTGTTTCCTCAATATTATTTTTGTTCCTGTCAACTTCAGGTTGAACCACGAAAGATGAGCATTTACAGGGAAGAAGCTGTAGAGACACTGATAGAAGCACTTTGGCAAAAGGACTTCTCAAATAATCAAATGAAGGCTTTGGATGCTTTACTATTTCTTATCGGACATGTCACTTCCTCAGGAAAGTCGTATACTGAAGCTTGGTTGCTGAAGGTTGCAGGATTTGATCAGCCTTACAATGTTTTAATGAAGGCCAAGCAATTGGGACACCATGACAATGATTTAATGGAAACAATGGTTCGAGGATAAGCGCCATTACGATTGTTATTTTTGGCCTGGTTGATAATTGATTTCTCATGATACTAATACAAACTTTTCTTACACAGGAGGATGAAAAAAATGCCATGAAATCTTGGCAGAAAAGGGTAGCTTCTGTACTTTGCAATCACGAAAATGGCTCAATATTTCAAGCTTTGGAAGAATGCCTAAAGAGTAACTCCTTAAAGATGGCAAAATCTTGCCTTGTTCTTGCCACATGGCTCGCACACATGCTCTTCACTCTACCAGATACTGGCGTAAGGGATATTGCTCGGAAATCCCTGCTCGATGCACTTATAAATGTCCTTCAGTCATCCAAGAACCTAGAGGAAAAGATCCTGGCTACCCTAGCTTTGAAGTCTTTCATTAGTGATCCAAGTAGGTTTTTTATATTAGTCACGCAAACATTATCTGCATGTTTATTATACAGAGAAGTTGAGTCAAAAAAAATATTCATACAAAGGAGTACACTAAACATAAAACTGCGATGTTTCAGCTGCTCATGAAGCACTTAGACTTTATGCTAAAAGCATCTACAGAATCTTGAGGAAGCTGAAGAAGTATTCAACAGTTGCAACTGATATATTGAAAGCCTTACTAAACTTAAATTCTGTTGATGTGGTAAGTGGAGTAGTGATTTGGGATACAGTTCATTTCATGTAACACATATGTTTAGAAAAGTAAGTACTTTAATTCTCTATTCTATAGACAGAGTTGTGGAGTTGTAAAGAAGTAGTAGAGTTAGATTTGAGCTCAAATGGAGAGGTTCTTTCTTTGCTTTACCTCAATGGTCAGGTCTTGAGTGGACATGCTGATGGAACTATCAAGGTATAGTATCCTAACAAACATAAACAGTGTGGTTTTGTCCGTCTGTGTCTAGCTGTGTTTTCTAACATTAAGATTTCCTCCTAGGTATGGGACGCAAGGAAGAGAATACCGCAAGTAATTCAAGAAACTCGTGAGCACAAAAAAGCTGTCACATCACTTTGCTCTTCTGTTGATAGACTATACAGTTCTTCCTTGGACAAAACAATCCGGGTAACCCATCATGCTATGTCGCAGAAAAATTGGTCAAATATTTTGTTGGCCGTACTTTGTTTTCCATAACAATTAATGTTGCTAATATTTGAGGTGACGAGGATTAACAAGTACTTTCGCATAATAAATTATTAATGAAATTTACTAGAATAAGCAATAGTACTTGATATCTGAACTTAGCTTCATGTTAGCTTCCTAAATTTCCTGCATCTTTTGTTGACCATCTAGCTTAATCATAGTACTTGATATGCACCATTGAATAATACTTCTTATGTACAGGTTTGGACTATTAAACCTGAAGGGATTAAATGTATAGATGTTTATGACGTTAAGGAGGCAGTGTATGAGCTAGCAGCGAATGCTGAATTGGCATGCTATGTAACTCAAGGAACAGGTAACTGCGCAGAAAGGCTTCCAAATAATAGTACAAGCAACAGAAAGAAGTTTCAGTGTGTGCACTCACTCTTGAGGCTGTGAATTGTGAGTTTATCTTGAATGAATGTTTAACAGCATAATTCAAAATATTATCCTAGAAAGAAGAGAGCCCGGCAAATTTTCTAAAGTTTTCATAGGAAACCCAGAACACAAATTGCCATGGACCAAGCCTTGCCCATGTGGGGAAGAATCCTTTCCATAGTGCTCTTATTCCTTCAACTTTAACTGTCTTTACCAAACAATCATAGGAGCTACTATATAAGACATTCCCTTCCTTTTTAGCTGCCTGATTCATCAATCTAGTCTTGACAACGTCGGCCGGACAACTTAAAGAAGTTGTCGCAAGACCTGACATGGTGGAAGCTAATGTGTGGGCATAAACATTATCTTCGGCTATCCTACTTTTAATAACAAATTGCTTCGCATGATCATAACAAGCTAATTCCCCCACGTTCACTAAGAAGGCTCTTTGGATATTAGGAAAAACACCCTTCCACAGTCCTTGAAATCCTTCAGCTTGAATGATTTTGTTAAAAGCATCAAATGGCCCTGAATATCGAGGTCGAAGACCTCTGCTCATCATTCGACTATCAGCTTGCATCCTCACCTTGACAAGATCAGCTGGGCTTGCTATAACCTGTACTACTCATCATAAATCATAAATAATATAAATATAAATAAATTTGTAATTCTAAACTTTGCATAGGAAAACAAGGGTTCATCCCCAAAAAATTTATGCTACTACTATGCATCGGAAATTATATCAATAAAATTTCATTTTATCACAATGGTCAGCAGATATTTCTTCATTTTTTTATCAATGTTTACACTTTGTTAAAGGATTTTAGTTTCCCAAGTTCTTTGATTGAGATTGGTTGTATTTTGTCTAACATTTGTGAGTTGCTACTTGTAACAAACTTAAAACTTAGTAAAGCTTATGCTTGAGGGAATGTTTGAATATTATAACAAAGGTAACCAGAAATCCGTGCGGATCTCTCTCACTTAGGCTGAGTCACCTAGACCAGGACCAAGACCAAGACAAGGCGGATGATATGTAATGAATTGACTCGCTAGTTTCCTACATGAGCTCTACTAGGATAACCTCACTACTAAGATAAATATCAATCAAAATACACGAAAGTCATGCTATAGCTTACTTATAATGAATCAATCAATTGTTCAAACCAAAAAATCGAGTGACGTACAAATACCACATATATGTTCTTGAACCTCATAACTACAGAATTCAAAATCATGAGACAGTAACTTTACTACATTTGATCCAGATGAGTTTTGGACCTCTTATCCTTTAAATATAATATTGATATTGATGCTCAACATTTTCAAATGACAAGGTATAAATAAAATTCAACTACAAATCTTATTTATTTACTATGAGAAATGAATAAATTGACAAAAATTCTACACAAATATACAACACATTCCAGACCATGTGGTTCTCACCTGAGCCATACAACCAGAGATTCAACCAACAACAGCCTTGGCAATGATAGAGGGCGATCCATTATCAGCAGAAATAACACTCCTTAGGTGCTCATATCCAACAATTGGAATAGGTGTGTAGAATAAATGTCTTAAAATTGCTGGAGGCAAACCCTTATAAAGGCCAAAAGGACCTTGTTCCCGAATAATGTCCAAACCTATCCGAAATGCACCGGTTGGACGACTTGAGGAAAGCGACTCACCATGGAGTTGGAGCCTGGTCTTTATCAGGTCTATCGGGAAAGTTGTGGACTCAGCCACCATTGCCGACAACGATGACAGTAAAATCTTAGTACGAGTATTGTCAACTCCACTCGGTTGATAGCTCAATTTCATGGGTACATACAAGAAAAAACCCAAGTCGCCAAAAAAAAAAAGCACCGGGCAATTCTATTGACAGTTATGCGTCATCAGATTCTATCTTCACACTCTCATGAGTCATAATTCCTACACATTGAGAAGTTTAATACAACAAAATTAATGTTCACCATATAAAATAGTTATTTTGAATACCAACTTTGTCACGACCCAATCTCAGGCCATGACGGGCGCGCACGTTAACACTAACTCATCATATATTTAGTTAGTCTGGCAAACCTAATACACTATAACAGATATTCATATCTAAAATACAGAGTTACTGAAATTTAGCAGTGTCTAATATATTTTCATGAGATTTTGAAGTTTTGGTTAATTATCACAAAGTATGTAAAGACTATCTCATGAAGGTATATAAAAAAACAATTTTTTAAATCGATACCGAAATCTGAAAAGCGTGTGAAGAATGAAAGTAACGGATTTTATCCAAATCGAAATGATTCAATAGACGCAATGAAATGACAAAGTAGAAACACAGGAATGATGGATTCGACGATTAGATTAAAAATTACCCGAATGAGCCATTTGAAGGTGTTGAGGATGATGATGATGATGATGATGATGACACAATTTCATGTTATGTGTATCGAATCGTTCTCTCAAAATTTCATAGACACCGATATTAATGGAGGGAGCGGGAATGGGGAAGAAGAGGACCGATACTTTAACAAACTCGTTTTTGTGTAACAAAACTTACAAAATTCATTAGGACTAAGGTGTCTTTCATCAACTACAAAATAATGGACTTATGTACACAACAACTTGATTAGTTGATTGTATAATTGTTTCACAGACAGGACAAATTGGGAGGCAGGACAAATTGGGAGGTAAGGACACAATATTTTGTCCCTACTAAACTAAGACATAACGTCTTATCCCAAGTACAAGTTGTCTAAAATATCAAAATATCATTTTGTTCACCAAATATCGTATAAGACAAAAAATTGTTTAATATCATAAAAGTTTGATTTGTGTTGTTCTGCTATATGTGTTATGTCTTATACTGTTATGTTCGGTCATTACTCTTTAATACATATCAAATGCATCTAAAGAACAAAGAAAGAAAGAAGAGTACCAGGAGAGTTTTTGTGATAAATAATGTTCAATGATAAATTTATATTAGCGTGACAATCTTAATTTTAAATTCTTTCTTCTCACACTGCCAATGACCCATCTATCCATGGCGGTCCAAAAGGAAGATGAAGACACACATCGATTTACACATCACCCGGTCTTTCTCTGTTCAATTTCACTATGTTTGTATATTTGGCATATTCAATTTTTTGAATAAGTTTCTATATAAAGCTAAGCACTAGTTCACTTTAAAATTATTCAAGTTCACCATGGTTTTGTATATTAACTTAAATGATCCCTACAATGACTCCATAGTGAATGAAAATAGAGCACCACCCATTGATTTAAATGAGCCATACAATGATTCCATATTGAATGAAAGTAGAGCACCACCACCCATCAATATAAATGAGCCATACAATGATTCTCATGCCATTGAAGATGCATCAATATTGAACGAAAACAGTGCACCACCCTCCTCTGAAGAACATATTTTTGACTTAAATGTTTTTCCTCCACATGAAAATGAATTTGGAAATGAAGTTGAGAATGTCATTGCCAACAATGATTTAGACAGGCGTATAGGAAATAGAAAAATGAAAGAAGGTAGAAACTAGAAAGGCGTGCAGTACAAAAATGTAATAAATTATATGTATAAAAAAAATTAAATTAAATAAGGGTATATTAGGAATAATAGTATTAATTAGTTTAAAAGTTGTTGATTTTTTCTAATATTAGTGACCAAAGTTTTAGGTGTTTTTTTTTTTGTTATATAAGTGACCGGAGCGAGTACAACATAAATAAACAACCTAGAAAATTGGAAATAAAAAAAAAAAAAACAATTTATAAAAAAATCCAAGTAAAACAACTTTAAAGTTTACGTTTACGAATTATGAATGTAATAATTAGCTTAATCTCAGGTATGAGAATTTAAACTTAATTGATGAGTAGATTTTTTTAAATTCATAATTTAGTACATCCTTAAATTAGTATTACCATTACCATGGCGTCATTGAAGATTTAACGACTATCGCATGGCATAAAAGTTTTATAACATTAAACCAGTCAACTAATCAAAGCTTATAGACTTACAGTTACTACAAATTACAAATAATAACAGGAGTCCAGTTTTTTAATATTAATCACCCTCCCTTCACTGGAAATTGCTACCTGCAAAACAAAACAAAAAAAGAATGACTTCAACGACAACCGCTACGGAGTGGTATGCAGGAGACATAACAGAAACAAGAAATAGAGGGAAAGGACTTAGGACGCAATTCTAGCTCTTTTGTTTCATGAAATTGTAATTAGAACTAAATTTCTTAGGAGTTAGAACTTTTAACCATACTAGTCACATACAGCAAAAATGAGTTCTTAATGAACAGTACAGATGTAGAAAGCATAAGCAAACTATGTATTGCAAAAGAGAGAGAAAAAAAACATACACTGCGACAAAGCTGATTGAGGATTATTTAATCTGTTCTGCTGTCATCCTAACTTCAATACCTTTTCCTCTTCTTTAGCCCTTGAAAAAGAGTCATTGTTGGGGGCTTTTCTAATAGTCCCATATTTATAATCACCAACTGCACAGACAAATTAGCCAGCATGATATATTCATATATTTACACAGAACACTGGTTGAGGACAGAAATAGAAAAGTACTCTTTACCAGGTAGCATCTGAGGTTTCTTTAGATCTTCTTCGGTCAAAAGACAATCTTCATTTTTCAGATCCGAATCAACATCAATCTGAAATTTAGGCGACATCTTAGTAAATGCAAAAGATAAACCAGTTTTCCATAAATCATGTCCAGCTGTGACCTATGTAACACTGGTAATAAAATGAATGAAGAGTCCAAATTTATGCAGAAATAATGGTGCACAGTACCCACTGTAGGTTCAAACTAAATATAAACAACTAGTAAGAAGAATATTAACAGAAAGACACGACAGGAAACTCTCTTGAGGCAAGTTCTCTCAGCTGCGACACATTTATTTAAGCAAAAAATATATACCGAACTTGGCAAAATTACATACCGCACTTTAAAGTGTGGTAGTGAAAGAAAGACGTTAGGATTAGTATGTGTATTGGGGTCTTTTTATGTCGGGAGTATTTTTTGGGGAAAATGAATGATGTTTGGATTAGTATGTGTATCATTTTGGCGGCATTGCCGAGTGGGGTAAGGCGGGGGGATGCAAATCCTTTTCCGTAATAATAACAAAGAAAGGGGTGGCTTGAAGAACAATGCCCTATAATATGCAAGAGACTGAAGAAAAATCAAACTGATTGTCATGCAGGATAATATATCATTTTGGGTAGGAATCGCTGGGGCGGGGGGGGAGGGGGGGCGATTGTTTGAATCACAAGGCACGTCTTTCAAGTCGCAGGGAGCACAGTTCAAATCGCATCAATTAGATAAAACATCAAGCTGTGGAGCGGAGCAGGATTTTTGGAAGGTCGGGTCCCACAACCGACCAGTTCCTTTTTGCAATATTTTAAAAACACTCTTTCATAGGCCACAAGTTTTAGCCATAAATATCTAAATTTCTTAGGAGTTAGAACTTTTACCCATAAAATTCGCATAAAGCAAAAAAAATTCTTAATGAACAATACAGATGTAGAAAGCATAAATAGATTATGTGTTGTAAAAGGAAAAATAAAAATGCATACATAGTCACAAGCCGATTGAGGATCCTTAATCCGTTCTGTTGTGGAGCATAACTTTAATACTTTATCCTCTTCAGCCCCCCCGGAAGCGTGATTTTTGTGGTCTTCTCTAGTGCTCCAAGTTTCACAATCCCCTAGTACATAAACAAGTTAGCTGGCCTGATATTCAAATTACAGATTGAGGACAGAAATA
Organism: Trifolium fragiferum; assembly: GCA_954870985.1. Lineage (NCBI taxonomy): Eukaryota > Viridiplantae > Streptophyta > Magnoliopsida > Fabales > Fabaceae > Trifolium > Trifolium fragiferum. The sequence continues at coordinate 10,206,236 of OX940796.1, forward strand.
GAAAAGTAGTCTTTGGTTACCGGGTGAAATCTGAGATATCTTTAGATCATGTTCATCATCCACGTCAAAACAAACATCAATTTTCAGTGTAAGTGAAGTCTTCTCAAATTCAAAAGTTGAATGAGTTGTCCATGAACGTTGAGGATTTTTTTGTGTGAGCTATGTAATAAAGAACGTATTGCGTAAGAAAAAGAATGAAGGAAGGCAGAAACAGAGTGAATACAATTAGTCATTCATAAAATGAAATATTACCACAGATGGAATAGGAATAGGTGATTGTAAAACAAATGTCTTGGTAAACCCTAATGACGATAACCTGGTCTCAAGATCATATATCATCTGCAATGTAAGACAATGGTAAAAAAATCAGACCATGTACACATTTATCGTTTGTTTGGTTTGAGAAAAAAGAAAGAGGAAAAATTACGGAAATCGATGAATAAATTTTGGACTAACTTTAGTCCAAGTTCATTCATTGATGGCCGTGTTTTTCAAACCAAATGCATCCTTACGGATTTAGGCGACACACCATTGTTATGCATAACTTTCTGATATAGATAGATAGACAGAGTACTATTAAGAAAACATGTAATGACCTTATAAAGGTAAGCAGCCTTGGAAGCTTGCACATATGGCTTGCGAATAACAAATTTGCCACCTGGTTTTACCACCCTAATAATTTCTTGAATGACATGATTGGAAAGACAACGAGTCTCTGCCATCCAGAATAGTATTACCATATCCACAGAGGAAGACTCCTTTGGCAACTTTCCTGAGAAAGATATAAGCAATATATATTTAACATATCAATCTAGTTAGGAACAAAAGCAACATGGTAGAGAGAATTAAAATTACTTACGCCTTGATGATACATCGATGATCAGTTCAGTTCTCAGCTTAACCCCTTCGTACTTAAGGTCGTCGAGCGTGTGAGCCAACACAACCAGAGGCATAGTCTTCTCATCATTACACGCCAACACCTTTATAGTATCCTAAAATAAAAACAAAAAAGGAAAAATTAAAACTATGAAACGAAACATGGGGAAAATCAAGGGAAGAGAAGATTGCACGAGTAATATAGGATTTACTCTTTTAATTTATGAAAAGAGAAATTGAAAATATTATAACTTTTGATACTGGATTCAGAGTTACAATATTTATAGATTTTTATAGACTAGATAATGGTAGTTAGGATCAAGCGATGCATAATCCGATCAGATTCAGTTTGACCACCAATGATGTGAATCATTGGTTTAAATATCATCGCGGGGGGGGGGGGGGGGGGGGATAATACTTGGTTCAGAATTACAATATTCATAGACTAGAATTCTAGGTGTTTCCTAGTGAACTATAAATCTGATCAGGTGGAACAGGCCACTCTTGGCCTGGGGATAATACTTGGTTCAGAATTACAATATTCATAGACTAGAATTCTAGGTGTTTCCTAGTGAACTATAAATCTGATCAGGTGGAACAGGCCACTCTTGGCCTGCCAATTCTGATTGAGTAGTTCTTGACCATTTACAAGGGAGATTAGCTACGTCGAAGGTAGTTGACAGGTGGGTTTTGGTCACTTGAAGGAGATGAGTTGTTAGGAACCCAATTGCAAGGTATAGGACTCGAGTCCCACATTGGAAGTATGGGACTACAATGTAGAGTTTACAAGACCTTGGGTTCTCCAACTACAAAGCACTTTTGTGGTATGGTTCTCCTAAGGTTCTTATCAATTGTTATAAGAGCCTTCACCGTGTCTCTCAACCGAAAACGACCGGTGCGTGTGATGAAGCCGACATTGCAGTGTTTAACCGGGGCTAGTCAAATGGGTTAGTGCACAGTCAGCCCACTTGGGGGCGGGGGACTGCAGTGTGTGGTGGGATGTAATGAACCAATGCAAGGTATAGGACTTGACTGACAAATTGGAACTATAGGATTCTAATGTGGGTTTTATAAGGCCTTGGGCTCTCCAACTACAATAGCTATCTTGTGTGGTACGGTTCACCTGCGGTTCTTATCATGAGCTGAGTGGTTGTGGTGGTAGTGAGTAGTGAGAACTCACTCTCACTGTCAAGGACGGATCCAAAAAATTAAAGTTTTGGGCGCAATATATGCAGGCACATGTAATATTAAAATTAAAAAAATTTAGTGGGGGCAATTAGTACATTTTCAATTTATAATGTTCCGACCCAGATTCTTTTTGCAATATTTAAAAAAAACTCTTCAGAGGCCACAAGTTTTAAAATTTCTAAAGTCTTGGGTCTTTACTATACATGAAAAAACAAAAGATGTAGAAATTCACATAAAGCAAAACTAAATTCTTAATGAACAATACAGATGTAGAAAGCATAAATAGATTGTAAAAGGAAAAATAAAAATACATACAGGGTCACAAGCCGATTGAGGATCCTTAATCTGTTTTCTTGTGGATCCTAAATTGAATACTTTATCCTCTTCAGCCCCCCCGGAAGTGTTATTTTTGTGGTCTTTTTCAGTACTCCAAGTTTCACAATCCCCTAGTGCATAAACAAGTTAGCTAGCCTGATATTCAAATTACAGATTGAGGACAGAAATAGAAAAGTAGTCTTTGGTTACCGGGTGAAATCTGAGATATCTTTAGATCATGTTCATCATCCACGTCAAAACAAACATCAATTTTCAGTGTAAGTGAAGTCTTCTCAAATTCAAAAGTTGAATGAGTTGTCCATGAACGTTGAGGATTTTTTTGTGTGAGCTATGTAATAAAGAACGTATTGCGTAAGAAAAAGAATGAAGGAAGGCAGAAACAGAGTGAATACAATTAGTCATTCATAAAATGAAATATTACCACAGATGGAATAGGAATAGGTGATTGTAAAACAAATGTCTTGGTAAACCCTAATGACGATAACCTGGTCTCAAGATCATATATCATCTGCAATGTAAGACAATGGTAAAAAAATCAGACCATGTACACATTTATCGTTTGTTTGGTTTGAGAAAAAGGAAAGAGGAAAAATTACGGAAATCGATGAATAAATTTTGGACTAACTTTAGTCCAAGTTCATTCATTGATGGCCGTGTTTTTCAAACCAAATGCATCCTTACGGATTTAGGCGACACAACATTGTTATGCATAACTTTCTGATATAGATAGATAGACAGAGTACTATTAAGAAAACATGTAATGACCTTATAAAGGTAAGCAGCCTTGGAAGCTTGCACATATGGCTTGCGAATGACAAATGTGCCACCTGGTTTTACCACCCTAATAATTTCTTGAATGACATGATTGGAAAGACAACGAGTCTCTGCCATCCAGAATAGTATTACCATATCCACAGAGGAAGACTCCTTTGGCAACTTTCCTGAGAAAGATATAAGCAATATACATATTTAACATATCTATCTAGTTGGAAACAAAAGCAACATGGTAGAGAGAGAATTAAAATTACTTACGCATCGATGATACATCGATGATCAGTTCAGTTCTCAGCTTAACCCCTTCGTACTTAAGGTCGTCGAGCGTGTGAGCCAACACAACCACAGGCATAGTCTTCTCATCATTACACGCCAACACCTTTATAGTATCCTAAAATAAAAACAAAAAAGGAAAAATTAAAACTCTGAAAGGAAACATGGGGAAAATCAAGGGAAGAGAAGATTGCACGAACCATTGCGCCGATCAGAATTTGAAGTTTGATCGATTGAAACAAGCTTTGAGATTTTAAATTTTTATTTGAACAAAGGAAGGAAGGAAGCTAGGGTTTCGATCGCTCTCGCTGGTAAGGAAAACTAAAAATAAATAAATAAAAGGAAAAAAGAAAGAAAAAGAATCATAAATAAATACCACACACTTTTTGCGGGTCAGCCCAGCCCATTTTTTGCCGCCTTTTTGCGGTGCGGGCCAGCCCATAGCCACTTTTTTTATGGATTTTGAAAAAAAAAAAAATAATAATAATAATAATATATATTTTATATATTATTTTAAGTTATTTTATATAATTTTTTTCTTATAATGCTTTATTTTTTTAGCCCCAATAGTATTTGAAGTATGGGTCTGCCCCTGAATTCCTTACCGCACGGGTCTAATTAGTCGTAAGATGTAGACAATACTTCATATTAAGACAGTTATAGGGTGTGTTAAACTCTGCTACAACACATCAACCATCAGATGAGTGATACATATTAAGTGACTGCAAACTAAAAATATTGTATATATACCGTCGTTTCATTACTGTCCCAATATTAATATTTTATTTTGCAACTTGTCTCCACACTTTATGTTGAGTTAAAATCTTTTTTGATGTTGAACAAGTCACACTTCGTACAACAACAACAACAAGGGATATTGTAACTTTTCAGAAAAAGTTCTAAATTGTCCCAATGTCAAGATCAATTCTCATGCCGCTGAAACAAACAGATACAAGAGTGGAAATTTTCTTGTCATGAAATAAAGGACAAGTGGTTGTCGGGCATGTGATTCCCCCTATTGTGGTTTTAAGCTTGGCGTTGTTGACTCTTGCTCCCATTGAAAACACCGCATTTGAAACCATATCTTCGGGGATCTATGACCATGGGAAACATGAACTTGTATGCCTCAATGCAGATGGAGACATGGCAAAATTAGATGGCGATAGCTTGTTAGATGTTGAAGGACCACTTACTGGAACGAGGAATATGAATAGTAACAACATCAACGATCCCTCTTCCTCTACTCAAGGGCCTATATTTTAATGAATAGAACCATGTTAATGGTTCATTGTTGGTTTGTTAGATTATGTCAATTTATGTTGTACTTATCTTGTATGAGTATGAAATTGGTGAATGTTATAATTAACAAGAAGAATGAATGAAGACAAAGTTTTTTAGAATAGTTTAGTGGGTAAATAAACAACTAATTACTACTTGAATTTTTATCTATAAATCAATTTCGTTCGTGAATTTATCAAAATAGCTAAAACATCTGTCAATTTGTGAAAATTATATCAAATAAAAATAGTAAATTTACATTGAAAATAATTTTTTGCATTTTAAAAATATTGCCTACAGAAGTTACAAAAATATTGTCTATAGAAGTTACAAGATAGTTTTATTATATTTGAATTTTTGGGTTAATAGTACTGCTCCTTGTCATTTGAGCAAGTTTTGACTTTTCCCCTTAATTTTTTTTTTTTGCAATTCCACCCGTGTAATTTGAAGATTCTTTTGTTTTAGTCCCTCGTTATTACTTGGTGGCATTTTAAAGGAAGAAAAATCAAAATTCGGCCAAATGACATAGGGTAAAAATGCTCTTAACCTCTTTTTTTTTTTTACAAATCCTAACCTCTTTATTTTAGTTAATATATTTTTAAGAAATTGTTGAGTTAAATATTTTTAAAAATGTCAAATCGTTAAATATTACTGGCATGACGTGCCACATCTTAGTAAAATCAGATGCTACTAGATACCATGAAGGACTAAAAACAATAAATCTTTAAATTACAAGACACCTTTTCAATTACCCTTTTACACACTTCAGTTCGATTCAATTTTTATTTTGTCAAAAAAAAAAAAAAAAACTTTAAATTACAAGAGTGAAATTGCAAAAAAAAAAATCACATTGAAGAAAATCAAGTACTAATCTTTGATTATTTTTTTTAACTAATATCGCGAAGATACTGATTAATATTTTTCTTTAAAATATAATAGTGCCAAAATGGAAATAGGACAAACAAACGATTAATTTCTCTATTAGAACTTTTGTAAACAAAAAAACATTCCTCTATAAACCAAGTTGATTGGGCTCAAGTGGCAAGGAGCTCCTTTCAAGGACATACCGGGGAATACCGGGTTCGATTTCCAGGGGAAACAACGCTTGACTAGTGCGCATGCCTCTACGCACTAGCTGGATTAGTCGTCCACCTTTGGTGGGTCGGAACCGACGCGAAAGCAAAAAAAAAAATTCCTCTATTAGAACTAATAAATAGGGGTCAAAAGTAAGAACTTCAAACTTAATAGAGGTTAAAATAGAAAAAGTAAACAACATTAAGCTTAAAACCCTAAACCCTAAAAGCTACTTCTTATAGACACTTCCCTTTTCTACAAAAGGACTTAATTGTGCAGTACCGCAGTGTTCTTCTTCTTCCCTCAACGTCAGTCTCTGCAATTCCATCTCTACTTTTTTTCTCAGTTACCCTTTACCACATCATGTATCGTTTTGCTACTTCAATTGCCTCTGTAGTTCTGCTGAGATTGGCTGCATCATAAGGTTAAAACAACTTGGTCAGATTGACTTAACTGAGGCATCAATGCTAAAGTAATTAAGTCTAAACCACTTGTGCATATTGAAGATGTGTAGATGCAAGATGTCCTAGACATCTTGTCACTGAGTTCAAAGCATGCATAGGCAACATGTTGGAACAAGATGTCAAATACATGTGGGTAGGACATCTTGACCCAGTTCAGCTTAAAAGATAATGCTTATCCATTAAGCACGCGTGTTTGTTTTATTTTGAATAAAGCGCGGATCTTTTAGTAACAAGTTGAGATTAGGATTAATGATAAAATTTGTTATTAATCATATGTGTTAGATACGATTGGATTCGTATTTAATTTGTGGATAGAGATTAAATTCTTTATCTTTGTGGAGTTTGTTTTAAAATAAGTTTGTTTTAAAACTAACTCTTATTTGAGTGCATCTGAAAGACTGGAGATTATTTGAAGAATTGCACGCCTATATAAAGGACTCAACATGGAGCTTAAAATTCAACCCACAATAACTGAAGATTGTGAGTCCAAAGTTTTGTACCCACTGTGCAAAACACCTAGTGGCTCTTAGTATTGTTCTTGATACTTTGTAGCTTGGAGTCGTTGAATGTTGTCGTTCAACATTGTCTTTTAAATTGTTAGAGTTTAAAGATTGTTTCGTCACTTGGGATTAGTGATAAGAGGGAGTTGGGTAGGTTCTCATATTCAGGGGGAGTTAGCCCTTGAGTAGAAGATTACTAGGATTGAGAAAAGGCATACATGCCAATAGGGATTTGGTAGTGTTGTAAGGATAAGTATTGATTCGGAGTAGTAGTGTTCACTTCCTGGATTGGTATGCCCCAGATTAGGACCTGTTATAAGTGCCGAACTGGGTTAACAAACTCACTGGTGTTGTTTATTGCTTTTATTTATCTTCAGTACTGCAATAACGCGTGATTCAAACAACCAGTTGTCTAGGACATCTAGACTACTGACACATTGTCCTAGACATTGTGTAAGACATCTGTCCTGCCAGAGAACAAAATTACAATTGGCATCAGAGCAGGCACCCTAACCTGCTGGGTGAGCTCCAGGGAGACAAAATTTTGTTCAAGATGGACAGGAATGGAGGATCAATAAACAGACCACCAGTTCTGGATGGATCAAACTATGACTATTGGAAAGCAAGAATGATTGCCTTCATCAAAGCCATGGATCAAAAAGCATGGAAAGCAATTACCACAGGCTGGAATCATCCAATAGTCTCTGCAGAAGATGGTTCTTCAACATTGAAAGGTGAAGGAAACTGGACCCCAGAAGAGGAAATTGAGTCCAATAGCAACTCCAAGGCACTCAATGCTATCTTCAATGGTGTTGATGAAAACATATTCAAACTAATTAACACATGCACAGAACCTAAGCAAGCATGGGAGATTCTGCAAACAGCACATGAAGGAACTTCCAAGGTTAGAATGTCAAAGCTGCAACTCCTCACTTCCAAATTCGAAAATCTAAAGATGGAGGATGATGAAACAATATCAGAATTCAACACTAGAATTCGAGACATAGCAAACTCATGCTTTGCCCTGGGAGAGAAGATACCTGAGGAGAAACTAGCAAGGAAGATTCTTAGATCACTTCCCAAGAGATTCTCTATGAAGGTAACCGCCATTGAAGAATCACAAGACTTGAGCACAATGAAGGTTGATGAACTCATTGGCTCATTACAAACTTTTGAGATGACCTTTGAAGATAGACCTGAAAAGAAGATGAAGAATTTGGCATTCAAAACTGAGGAAAGCCAAACTGACGATTGTCTATCAGAAGTAGTGGCTCTGTTAACCAAGAAGTTCAACAACTTTGTAAACAGGGTCCGAGCTACATGGAGGACAAATGTCCCAGACAAGATGTCCTACAACAAGACACAGGGTATCTCAAAAGAAGAGACAAACTCTGAAGAAGAAACAGAGAAGAGGTGCTATGAATGTGAAGGCTTTGGGCATATCAGAAAACAATGTCCCAACTTTCTTAGAAAACAAAAGAAGGGGATGGCTGCAGTTGTTTCTGACTCTGAGGATGAGAGTGAAGAAGAAGACACAAACAATGCATTCTCAGGGATGTGTGAAACTAACTGCAGTAATTGCCTAAAAAGCTTCACAAGCACTGAAGACAGTGATAACTATGAAGAAGCTCTTCATTCCTCAAGAAACACTACTGAAAGATTAGAGCAAGAAGAACTCATAAAGAGGCGTATCAGGGAGCATCAGGAACGAGTAGAATTAATAAAAATACGCGATTCCTTGCAAGCCAAACTCAAGAAGATGACTAGACACTTGAGTCGCTTAGAATATGACTATGACTCAGAAGACGAGCTCCCTGAATCTGAGAAAATAGCTGAAGACATGATTGGATTAGGACTTGATCATCTCTTCAGAGAAGATGAATCTATTACAGAAAAGGAAACTCCTCCTCTACAGAAATCTGAGGACCAGATGTCAAGCCAAATGTCTCAACATCCTGCTCAACACAATGACAGGGTCATAGACAACATATCTCAGCACTATGTTCAGACCACGAAGGAGATATCAAGTCAAAAGTCTCAACATCTTGTTAAACACAAAAACAGGATCATAGACTAAAAATCTCAACAATCTGTCCAAACAAAAAGGAAGATGTCAAGCCACATGTCTCAACATCCTGTTCAAAACAAGAAGAATGGGAACTTAAGCCAGCTTCACAAGCAGCAGAAGAAACACATACCAAGACCACATCTTAAAAAGTTATACTCCCAAAATAAAAGAACTTTTAATAGATGTGATCACTGTGGAAGGTCTGGACATGTTATGAAAGAATGCTTCAAAATTCATGGGTATCCTCAAAGATCAAAATCACCAAGGAAGAATGAAAAGAAGATACTTGCTCAACAAGTAAAATGCCAGGAGACTCAAGTCAAAAAGTGGATGCTCCAAACACATGACTGGAGACATGAAATATCTCAGGGAATTAAGTCCTTGCTCCAAAGGAAGTGTAACTTTTGGTGATGGAGCTAAAGGTAGAATCAAAGGTGTAGGGAAGCTAAGAGATCCAAGCTCACCATACCTAGATAAGGTTCTACTAGTTGAAGGACTCACTACAAACTTGATAAGCATCAGTCAACTATGTGAACAAGGACTAGATGTGTACTTCAACAACTCTGAGTGCATCATTGCTAAAAATCAAAAGGTAGTGATGAAGGGTGTCAAGGCAAGAGACAAATGCTATAAGTGGATCCCCCTCAACAATGGCCCAAAAATAGCTTGATTGACAGCCAAGGAAGAGAATGACCAGATGCTCTACCAGATGTCCCAACATCTGTACACTAATCAGGAAGTTGAATCACTTCAACCTGAATGTGGGAAAGGAACTCTAGAGTTCCACACGTCCAAAAGCGTGTAGAACATTAAGTGACGGGGTGACGTGCAGAGAGTTTATAACGTTAATCATCATTACTTCTGCACAATAAACGAGGTAACTTAATACCTATTTCCGTCTATAAAAAATCACCTAGAACATCACTTGTGTCATCACATAAGCTTCAACATCTGGTACGACACTCTCTAAATCTCTCTCAAAAGAAAAATCTCTTCACAAAATCTCTAACAACATGAGTCAAGAAATCACAATGAGCACCAACAATCAAGAAATCAACAAAGGCGAAGGACCTAGTGATCCAACTAGGGTTTCAGACTCAACCATCAATCAACAAGAGGTTGATCTTGACAAATTAGTTGTTCCTAGAGGAAGAAGAACAACAACAGGGAAGAAGAGAAGCAGCGCATTGATAGGACCCTTCACAAATTCAGCATTCATTGAAGAAACCATAGAAGAGTCTCCGTCAAAAACTCAATCGTCACCAAGGAGGGCTGAAGAACAAAATCTCAATGAACCATCTCTGAAAGAGGCTACTCAAAAAGAGAACCTTGAGTCTCAAACAGAGAAAGAGAAGAATGGTGAAGATGATGTCATGACATCCGGTCTCAACAACAAGGATGCTGCAACAGATGTCTCAACAGCTAGAGACACCGCAACTGAGGAACATCCAATGGAAGCTGATCCAAAAGATGCACTAGAGACAACTCTCTCTGAAGAGGAAGAAGAAGAAATTTCTGAGACTCTTGAAGTCATAGTAATTGGGGAAGAAATAGAGAGCGAAGAAATTGCTCCAAGAAGAACTCAATCAGTTGCTGATAGAGTAAAGAGAAGCAGATGGAAGAAGGTGGAAATTCCCAAGTCATTCTTGGAAGAAAAATCTCAGAAGAGGAAGAGGAAGCCAGAATCCTCAAGTGATTTCGAACTTGATGTCGAAGAATGTTGAGACCTTTTAGGGTGTTGGCTTCATTTGGTAAAATAAGCCTGATTCCATGATGTGGAGCATGATGTGTGGCACATCAGGGTTCACATCTGGTCGCCCTACTGGACGCGCCTTTATTTATTTAAACGCGATCTTTTGAAAAAGATTTGTTTTTCAAGTATATCGTGCCAGCTTGCGCGCCAAGGAACAAGATAATCTTTCATGGTTCTGTTTTATTTTATCGGCCGACTTTGATCAAAAAGATTTGAAACAAACAATTAAAAGATTATGATCAAATAAATCTCAAGGAGAATTAACAAAGGCCAGCTGTCAACATTGAAGATCCAAGCCCATGAAACTTGTTCTATATAAAGGAAGACTGAAGACATAATGAAGTACGAAGCCAAGAGTTGAAGATATCGAGTCTTAGGTCTTAGTCTGTTCATTGTTATTTGTGAGCCTTCACTTGAATCATAATTTTGATACAAGTAAGGACTGAGTTTGATAGAGTTGTAATCTCTAGTATTCTTTCTCCAAAGCTTTGAAGCAAGGAGTTAGAGTGTGCAACACTCAAAGCCGTTAGGTACGAGTGCATAGTTTTCTAGGAGTGTGTCTCCAAAACTGAGTTTGTTATTAAATCCTTACTGGGTAAGGTTGAGGGGGAGTGAGCAGAGGTTCTCATATCTAGGAGTTCCTAGGTAGAATTAGCACGGGTAGTGATTAAGTGAGAAGTTGTAAACGGGGGAGTTTAGCTTTGAATTGATACTACCATAGTGGATTCATCCCTGGATTGGTATCCTCCAGAATAGGGCTTGTTATAAGTGCCGAACTGGGTTAACAAACTCACGTGTTCTTTTGTTTCCTGCACTTTATATTGTTTACTTGTTCATCAAGTTCAGTTGTTCACGATGTTGACACATTAGGCTACACATCGTACGATTCCTAAAGTGTACACATCGTGCTACACATCTGACACTTGCCACCAGAATTTCAATTGGCATCAGAGCAGGCACCCTGCCTGTTTGAGGGTGAGCTCCAGGGAAGTTACTTTCTGGAAACATGGACAAGGATGGAACAACGGTCAACAAACCACCCCTCCTGGATGGAACCAACTATGACTACTGGAAGCCAAGGATGATTGCCTTCCTAAAGTCACTTGACAGCAGAACTTGGAAAGCTGTGCTCAAAGGCTGGGAGCATCCCAAAATCTTGGATGCTAATGGTGTTGACACTGGTGTACTCAAGCCAGAGGAAGATTGGTCAGCTGCAGAAGACACTGCATCACTTGGAAACTCCAAAGCTTTGAATGCTTTGTTCAATGGAGTGGACAAGAACATGTTCAGATTAATCAAGCAGTGTACTGTTGCAAAGAATGCCTGGGAGATACTCAGAACCACTCATGAAGGCAATGCCAAGATAAAAAGCTCAAGAATCCAACTTCTTAACACTAAGTTTGAAAACCTCAGAATGAAAGAAGAAGAATCAATTCATGACTTTCACATGAATTTGCTTGAGGTGGACAATTCCTTTGAGGCTCTAGGTGAGAAATTGTCTGAAGAAAAGCTTGTGAGAAAGATGCTTAGGTCTCTACCCAAGAGGTTTAACATGAAAATCACAGCTATTGAAGAAGCTCAAGACATCCCAAGTATGAAACTTGAAGAACTTGTGAGCTCGCTTCAAACTTTTGAGATGAACTTTAGTGAGCCAACTGAGAAGAAAGGAAAAGGTATAGCCTTTGTATCTTGTGCTGGTGAAGAGGAAGAAGCTGATGAATCAGATGATGACCTCTCAAATGACTTAGCCATGTTGGGAAGACAATTCAACAAGCTTCAAAGGAGGGTGGACAGAAGACCAAGGAGGAATGTGAGGAACATCCAGACTGACAACAGTAAAATAGGTAACACTTCAACAAAAACTAAAACTGATGATAAGTCAGCTCAGAACAAGGGTGTTCAATGTCATGAATGTGAAGGCTTTGGTCATATAAGATCAGAATGTGGAACATATCTGAAGAAGCAGAAGAAAGGCCTAACTGTATCATGGTCTGACGAAGACTCTGACACTGACTCAGAGAATGTTGCTGCTAATCATGTTAGTGCCATGACTGGGGTGGATAATACTGATGTCGAATCTGATGATGAAGAACCCACCTTTGATGAACTAGCCTCAGTCCATAAAAAGCTATTTATCAAGAGTGAGGAACTGTACAAGGTCAATGTAGAGCAGAAGGAAATCATCAGTCAACTGGAGACAGAGAAGGGTCAACTACAGAGTCAAGTTGCTAGTCTTGAAAGTGAAGTCAAGTTACTGTCAACCAACTTGAAAAATATGACCAAGTCTGTAAAGATGCTCAATCCTGGAACCAACATGCTTGATGAAATTTTGAAAGTAGGAAAGCATGCTGGTGACTCATCTGGTGTAGGATTTAAGAACAAACATCACAGCAAGAAGACAAATACTAAGTTTGTTCCTGCTCAGAAGAAACCTGACCCTGGCAGAATGTGGACACATCACACTCCACATCAGAGACCTGATGGCAAAGAGAAGTTTAATGCTTGGAGATGTCACTACTGTGGGAAGAATGGTCACATCAAGCCCTTCTGTTACAAACTCTATGGGTATCCCAAGAAAAGGCCTCAGGTGCAAGCCAAAACAGTAAGGGTCACTCCTAAGAAGATGTGGAAGCCTAAAGTTTCTGAAACTGCACATATTGCTCACACTTCCCTTAGAGCATCTTCTAGTAATGATTGGTATTTTGATAGTGGTTGTTCTAGGCATATGACTGGTGTTGAGAAATTTCTCACTAATATCAAGCCTCATACAACAAGCTTTGTAACCTTTGGAGATGGAGCAAAAGGTGAAATCAATGGCAGTGGTAAACTCTGCAGCAAAGGCTTACCTGACCTAGATGATGTGTTACTTGTTAAAGGCTTGAAGGCTAATCTTATCAGCATAAGCCAACTGTGTGATCAAGGTCTTAAAGTCAACTTCACAAAGAATGAATGTCTTATTACTTCTGACAAAGGAGAATTGTTGATGAGAGGATCTAGGTCAAGAGACAACTGCTATCTATGGATTCCTGATGAAACTGCTCACTCTACTACATGCCTTATTAGTCAGGAAGAAGAAGTTAAGCTTTGGCACCAAAGACTTGGTCATTTAAATCTAAAAGGAATGAAGAAGATTATGTCCAAGGAAGCTATTAGAGGACTACCAAAGCTTAAGATTGTTGAAGGCAGTATCTGTGGTGAATGTCAAGTTGGAAAGCAGGCTCAGATGTCACACCCAATGTTGCAACACCAGGTGACATCCAGAGTTCTTGAACTGCTACATATGGACTTGATGGGACCAATGCAGGTAGAGAGTATTGGTGGCAAAAGATATGCCTTTGTGGTTGTAGATGATTTCTCAAGGTTCACTTGGGTTAGCTTCATCAGAGAGAAGTCTGACACTTTTGATGCATTCAAAGAACTATGCCTTAGACTACAAAGAGAGAAGGATAGTGGCATTGTTAGAATCAGAAGTGATCATGGGAAAGAGTTTGAAAATTCAAGATTCTTTGAGTTTTGTGCTGATGAAGGAATTGGGCATGAGTTCTCCTCACCAATCACACCCCAACAAAATGGTGTAGTTGAAAGGAAGAACAGAACTTTGCAAGAGGCTGCAAGAGTTATGCTACATGCCAAGAAGCTACCTTACTATTTTTGGGCAGAGGCCATGAGTACTGCATGCTATGTACACAACAGGGTGACTCTGAGAAAAGGTACTTCAACCACACTGTATGAGATATGGAAAGGAAGAAAACCAACTGTCAAACACTTCCATGTCTTTGGTAGCAAGTGCTATATCTTAGCTGACAGAGAGCAAAGGAGGAAGATGGATCCCAAGAGTGATGAAGGAATCTTTCTAGGCTATTCCATAACCAGCAGAGCCTATAGAGTCTTCAACAACAGAACAAGAACTATGATGGAATCCATCAATGTTGTCATAGATGACTATTCAGACAATGTACCTGATGTTGATCCTGATGTGGACACATCTCACCCCCTGCCTGAAGACTCTGAAGTTATAGAGATTCCTGAGAAGAATGATCAGCAAGAAGATGTGACTCCAGTGAACAAGGGTCCCTCTGTTAGAGTTCAAAAGAATCATCCAAAAGAACTCATAATAGGGAATCCTGAGTCAGGGGTTATGACAAGGTCAAGAGAGGTTGTATCCAATGCTTGTTTTGTGTCAAAGGTAGAACCAAAGAATGTGAAAGAAGCCTTGACAGATGAGTTTTGGATTGAAGCTATGCAAGAGGAGCTGAACCAGTTCAAGAGGAATGAAGTGTGGGATTTAGTTCCTAGACCTGAAGGAGTCAACATCATTGGTACTAAATGGGTTTATAGGAATAAATCTGATGAAAGTGGTGTTGTGACTAGAAACAAGGCTAGGCTTGTGGCTCAAGGTTACTCTCAGATTGAAGGAGTAGACTTTGATGAAACATTTGCTCCTGTGGCACGTCTCGAGTCCATAAGGTTACTTTTGGGAGTAGCATGTATCCTGAAATTCAAGCTATTCCAGATGGATGTGAAGAGTGCTTTCCTCAATGGCTACTTGAATGAGGAAGTGTATGTGGAGCAGCCCAAGGGATTTGTTGATCCAAATTATCCAAATCATGTCTACAGATTGAAGAAGGCATTATATGGATTAAAACAAGCTCCTAGGGCATGGTATGAGAGGCTTACCAAATTTCTTGTGCAGCAAGGTTATAGAAAAGGAGAATCAGATAAAACCTTGTTTGTTAGAGAAGAAAAGGGCAAGTTCATGATTGCACAAATCTATGTAGATGACATTGTGTTTGGAGGAATGTCTGATCCAATGGTCAAAATGTTTGTGAATCAGATGCAGTCTGAATTTGAGATGAGCCTTGTAGGTGAACTTACCTACTTTCTTGGTCTGCAAGTCAAACAGATGGAAAATACAATTTTCATCTCTCAAAGCAAGTATGCCAAGAACATTGTGAAGAAATTTGGAATGGAGAATGCAAATCACAAGAGAACTCCTGCAGCAACCCATCTCAAACTTTCTAAAGATGAGCATGGTGTCAGTGTTGATCAAAGTCTATACAGAAGCATGATTGGCAGTCTACTCTATCTCACTGCAAGTAGACCTGACATTAGCCTTGCTGTTGGTGTGTGTGCAAGGTACCAAGCTGAGCCTAAGATGAGTCATCTGAATCAAGTCAAAAGGATTCTTAAGTATGTCAGTGGTACAAGTGATTATGGAATTCTCTACTCTCATGGTGAAGACACAAGACTGTTAGGTTATTGTGATGCTGACTGGGCAGGAAGTGCTGATGATAGGAAGAGCACTTCTGGTGGATGTTTCTTTTTGGGAAGCAACCTTATATCATGGTTCAGCAAGAAACAAAATTGTGTTTCTCTTTCTACAGCTGAGGCTGAGTATATTGCAGCAGGAAGTAGTTGCTCTCAGCTACTTTGGATAAAGCAGATGTTGGGTGAGTACAATGTGCAGCAAGATGTGCTCACATTATACTGTGACAATCTAAGTGCTATAAATATTTCCAAAAATCCTATCCAACATAGTAGGACAAAGCACATTGATATACGTCACCATTTTATTAGAGATCTTGTTGAAGACAATATTGTGACTCTAGAGCATGTTGCCACAGAGAATCAACTGGCAGATATTTTCACTAAGGCTTTAGATGCAAATAGGTTTGAGGTGTTAAGGGGCAAACTTGGTATTTGCCTCTTTGATGATCAATAGCCATAATAGCTATTTAGGCGTGCAACGGTTATCTGTTTTTTCCCTCCATCCATAGTTGCACGCAATCCAAAGGCAATCATTACAAATATTTTCTAACGGCTATCTCGCGATTTTATCCAAGAAATCCGTTTATTCAAGATTTTTCTCTCATTGCCTACCACATTGTTCACTACATTCGTTTCTCAAACACTCAAACGACCTTAGAAAATTTTCTTGATCTCTCTGAAACCCTTTGTTCATCTCTGCAATTTTTCTTTGAAAATCTTCATACCAAATCACCATCATCATCATGTCTACTGCAACCAAAACATCTCCTTCAACCAAATTCACGACTCCTCCATCATCATCAAAACCTAATTCCCCGCATCCTGAAGAAGTTCAAAGTGACATGATCGTTAATGCCACTCCTGTTTCTATGATCAAGCCATCTGGATCAAAGAAGAAGAAGTCAAAACGATCAAGAAGGGAATCAACCCCCATTGCTGCAGAGGAAGATGTTGTTCCTTCTCCTTCCACAGAAAAATCCAAGAAGAAGAAGAAGAAAAGCAAAAAGCCAAAGATTGGCTCACCAAAGAGGGTTCACACCATGGAAAGTCTGCATGTTGAACCTCTTCCTGCAAAATCTGGTGATGCAAATGCTGAAGCATCTATGGGTGTAGGTTCCTCAAACCCTAACCCTGAGAAGGCTGCTGTAAAGATCCCTGAGAGTCAAAGACATCCCTTGACTCAGAAGATCATTGATTCTGTGCTCCAGGTCCTGCAAGAACCTAATGTTGCGGCAGATGTTGGCACATCATTGCCACAAGGTGAAGAAGAGACTGCTGCTGTTGAAGAACCTACTGTCATTCCTGATTCTCCTGAACAGGAATTTGTTGAAGAAGATCAACCTGCTGAGGTTGAGGAACCTAAAGATAATACCCAGTCTGACAAGGATAAAGAAACTGTTGAAGGTTCAGATCATGAAGACTCCAATCCTTCTGACAAGGATGCTGATGGAGATACAGTTGTTGTGGATGTAGAAGGCTACAATTCTGACATCCCCTTGAAGAAGCTTACTGAGGATAGTATTGCAAAAAGGACTAGAAGTGGTAAAGGTCCTGCTGTTGTTGAGATTTCTCCTGCTGCTACTAAGGAGAAGAAGAAGCCTGTTAAGAGGCAAGTCATGTATGGTCCCAAGAAGGGATTTAGTAAAGCTGTGGTTCCACCTGCAAAGAAGAAGACTCAGAAAAGAAAAGAGCCACCTACAAGTGACTCAGAGTACGATGTGGAGCAGGATGTAGCTCACATCAGTGAGTCTGAGGAAGAATCTGCTAAGGAACGCAATGTGGAGCTTGATGTGATTCACATTGAGTCTGCTGTGAAGAAGAGCTATGGGAAGAAGAAAATTCCTCAGGGAATTCCTGACATCCCAGTTGATTTGATTTCCTTCCACAACCCTGCACATGCTGGTAAATGGAAGTACATTGCTCATAGAAGGTTAGCTCTGGAGAGGGAGCTCAGTGCTGAAGCCTTGCAGTGCAAGGAAGTTATGAGGTTGATCAAGCGTGCTGGCTTGATGAAGACTGTTACTGGACTGAGTGACTGCTATGAGAAGGTAGTCAAAGAGTTTTTGGTAAACATCCCTGCTGGTTGTGACAATCCTTTGGACAAGGAATACCAAACTGTTTTTGTGAGAGGTAAAGAAATTCACTTCTCTCCCACTGTTATCAACAAGTATCTGGGCAGAAGTGAGGAGCCCTTTGCTGAGATGGAGGCAAATGACAACTACATAATCAAGGCCATCACAGCTGGAAAGGTCAAGACTTGGCCTAAGAAAGGGAAACTGCAAGCAAGCAAGCTCACACCAATCTACAACATCCTGAACAGGATTGCTGCTGCTAACTGGGTGCCTACCACACACAACTGTGATGTGGCTACAGGTTTGGCTAGGTTCATATATACTATTGGTAGCAAATCTAATTTTGATTTTGGTACCTATATTTTTGATCAGACTATCAAACATGCCAAAACCCTAGCTGTCAAACTACCCATTGCATTTCCTTCCCTACTGTGTGGAATCATATTGAGCCAGAGACCTGATGTTCTGGGCAAGGATGATTTGTCTTGCAGAAGAGAGTCTGCTATTTCTTTTAGTCTCAAGCAGTCTGATGTGACTCCTGATGTGGGCACATCCAGCTCAAACAATGCTATGTCTAGGACAGACATGATTGCTGCTTTAAAGGAGACTTGCAAGGCTCTGGATGAGAAGAAGGCCAAGCTGGAGGCAGTCATTACTGGACTGGAGCTTGAGGATGAGCAAACAATGGCTGAGGATGAGGAATTGGAGGAGGAGGAGCCCAATGACTCTGAAGCTGAGGAAACTGATGGGAGCCAGGATATTTGAATATTTGTAATTCATTATTTCCCTGTACTCAGCATTTCCTGTTGTTTTGCTTGTATGTTGTGGGCTATGCCCTGGATTTCTGATGCACCTTTGCGTGCCTGTTCTGTACTTGCTGCACTATTGATGGCATAAGTGCCTTTTTCTGTTCATGCACCATCATCTCTACATCTCATGCTATCTGCATTCTATGGTGTGTTACTTACTCTCAGTATGTTTGTCATAATTTATGGCTAAAAAGGGGGAGTAAAAATTAAAATGAACAACTTTGAAGTCTTAACTGCGGCAAATTGTGATGTGTGGCACATCTGACTACACATCTGGCATACATGCTTATTTTTCTTCAAATGTTTTCTCAACAACTTTTTGAAGAATTAGTTTTCTAAAGCATGTATTTCTGAAGACTTAATCTGTACGTTTTCAACTGGGTGATGCATTCTTAAGAAGTCCAATTGAAGATGTTAATTTGTGTAATGGTTGATCCATTTGTATGATTTCTACATGGTGATGCATTCTTAAGAAGCCTGTAGAAGTTGCTATTTTGTGTGATGTTTGACACATCTGTGAGTTTTAACTTGGTCATGCATTCTTAAGAAGCCAAGTTTAAAACTTCTCTATTTCTCTCTAGGTCATGCATTCTGAAGAAGCCTATAGGGAATATGAGATTTAGGGGGAGTACATGGAAAGTGCTCTAGTTCAAAGGGGAGTAGACTATTACTGGGTTTGCTACCCTCCCTTATGTGTGCATGGAATCTCATGCTTGTATGTGTCTGAGAATTTATTTTTCTCAGTCTTTGGGAATTTATTTTCCTATCTTGTGAGAGTTTATTTCTCTCTTTATTTGCGAGGCTCTGATCCGCTGCTGTATGCCTCTGATGTGTCTACACATCTCTCCAAGTTTAGTTGGGTGACTCGAAGATTATTTTAGCCCAAAATTTGCCAAAGGGGGAGATTGTTGAGACCTTTTAGGGTGTTGGCTTCATTTGGTAAAATAAGCCTGATTCCATGATGTGGAGCATGATGTGTGGCACATCAGGGTTCACATCTGGTCGCCCTACTGGACGCGCCTTTATTTATTTAAACGCGATCTTTTGAAAAAGATTTGTTTTTCAAGTATATCGTGCCAGCTTGCGCGCCAAGGAACAAGATAATCTTTCATGGTTCTGTTTTATTTTATCGGCCGACTTTGATCAAAAAGATTTGAAACAAACAATTAAAAGATTATGATCAAATAAATCTCAAGGAGAATTAACAAAGGCCAGCTGTCAACATTGAAGATCCAAGCCCATGAAACTTGTTCTATATAAAGGAAGACTGAAGACATAATGAAGTACGAAGCCAAGAGTTGAAGATATCGAGTCTTAGGTCTTAGTCTGTTCATTGTTATTTGTGAGCCTTCACTTGAATCATAATTTTGATACAAGTAAGGACTGAGTTTGATAGAGTTGTAATCTCTAGTATTCTTTCTCCAAAGCTTTGAAGCAAGGAGTTAGAGTGTGCAACACTCAAAGCCGTTAGGTACGAGTGCATAGTTTTCTAGGAGTGTGTCTCCAAAACTGAGTTTGTTATTAAATCCTTACTGGGTAAGGTTGAGGGGGAGTGAGCAGAGGTTCTCATATCTAGGAGTTCCTAGGTAGAATTAGCACGGGTAGTGATTAAGTGAGAAGTTGTAAACGGGGGAGTTTAGCTTTGAATTGATACTACCATAGTGGATTCATCCCTGGATTGGTATCCTCCAGAATAGGGCTTGTTATAAGTGCCGAACTGGGTTAACAAACTCACGTGTTCTTTTGTTTCCTGCACTTTATATTGTTTACTTGTTCATCAAGTTCAGTTGTTCACGATGTTGACACATTAGGCTACACATCGTACGATTCCTAAAGTGTACACATCGTGCTACACATCTGACACTTGCCACCAGAATTTCAAAGAAGATGTCTCAGACATCATGTCAAAGAAAAGAAAAACTACACCTTCAACATTCTTCACACTGAAGACAATGAACAGAAGTGGAAAATAGTAAGGCAAATGAGAATGGCTGTGGAAAGGGAACTAAACACTGAAGCACTATCTTACAAGGAGATCACTACACTTCTTGAAGAAGCCAAACTCATGAAGACCGTACTAAGAGTTGGCAAGTGCTATGAAAGGCTAGTTAGAGAATTCCTGGTCAATCTATCAGAAGAATGTGCTGAAGAGGATAGTGGTGGCTATCACAGGGTACACATGAGAGAAAAATCTATTAACTTCTCTCCAACAGTGATTAATAAGGTCTTGGGAAGAAGCAATGAAGCTGAAAGCAAGAAAATTCTATCAATGGACAAAATTGCTGAAGAAATTACCTCAGGGCAAGCTGAACATTGACCCAAGAAAGGACTACTTCCAACGTCCAAGCTGACTGTCAAGTATGCAATACTCAATAAAATTGGGTCCCAACCAATCACAGCTCAGGTATTACCCCAACCTTAGCCAAACTCATCTACCTCATAGGAAAAGGAAAGAAATTGGATTTTGGAAAACATGTGTTCAAACAAACAATGAAACATGTAGAGACCACCACAACAAAGCTACCAATAGCCTTTCCCTGTCTGATTACTGAGATTATACTGAGTCAGTACCCAAACATCTTACTTCCTGAGGAATATGAGAGTAAAAGACCTCCACCAATATCCTTCAACCAAAAGCTATTCTCTGAACCATATGTCCCAGACATTGTGTTCAAAGAAAAAGAATCGGCTGAGACCTCCACACCACTGGACAGAAGCTCACAAAACAAGGTGATGGCTGAGCTCATCCAAGTTTCTAAGGAGCTGGAAGAAACCATCAAATCAAGTACGATCAGGAAAGCTTGTGTGGATCACTTGGCTTTCTTCTTGCCCACTTCTAGAACCTCTTGGTCAGAAGTGCAAATACATCATCATCTGATCTCTCTTCTTGATCATCTGCAGAAGATTCTTCTGTCTCAGATTCAACAACCTTAGCCTTGAGAGCCTTAGAAGGTCCAGAAGTAGCTGGCAGAGCCAAAGACTTCGTTCTCTTCTGAGGTTCATCAGAGGATAACTCAATGGTCTTAGGTTCAATCAATGGACTTCGTTCTCTCCTTTGAAATTGATTCAGTTCTTCTTCCATAGCAACTATCCAAGCATCATCAGATAATGCTTCATCAATGGTCTTAGGTTCAATCAAGGAAACTAGACCATATAAGGATTCTTCATCCCTAAGGCTTGATCTTATTTTCCTAGGACTGTTCTTATTACCAATGATAAGCTCTTCAGGATGTGATGACTTGTACTTGAAGGTATTCTTGGGAATAGTTGTTTCTTCTAGTTCATGATCTTCTGTTGGTGTTGTTTGATGATCATCAGATTCTGGAACTTGATTGTTCTCTGGTGCTTCCAAAAGTTGAGGAGTGGGAATAGATTCACAGTCTTCGTCTTCTGAGTCTTGAGAATCTGAAATTTCTATAGAAGGCTCTGACTTTTCTTGACCAGGCACTTTATCATCAAACCTTACATGCATAGATTCTTCAACTGATTGAGTTTCAGAATTATACACTCTGTATGACTTAGAGCGCTCAGAATATCCAATGAAGATACCCTTACTAGCTTTAGAGTCAAATTTTTTTAGATAGACTTTAGTATTCAGAATGTAGCAAGTACAACCAAATGGGTGAAAATAAGAAATGTTAGGTTTCCTTCCTCTAAAAAGTTCATATGTTGTTTTATTCAGAATAGGTCTAATATAGATTATGTTCTGGATATAACAAGCAGTGTTTATAGCTTCTGCCCAAAAAGATTTTGCTAAAGAATGTTCATGCATCATGGTTCTAGCCATTTCTTGCAAAGATCTGTTCTTTCTTTCTACAGCTCCATTTTGCTGTGGAGAAGAGAACTCATGGAAAATTCCATGTTCTTCACAAAAATTCTCAAAAGGTTCATTTTCAAATTCTCCACCATGATCACTGCTTACTTTTAAAATCCTTAAATCTTTTTCATTTTGAATTTGGGCACAGAAGACACTAAACTCTTCATATGTATCATTCTTAGATTTCAGAAATCTTACCCATGTCCATCTACTATAATCATCAACAATGACTAGTCCATACTTCTTTCCATTGAGTGAAGCAGTGTTAACTGGTCCAAACAAATCAATGTGCAGAAGTTCTAAAGGTCTAGAGGTAGAAACAATGTTCTTAGGTTTAAATGCGCTTTTGACAAATTTCCCTTTTTGACAAGAGTCACAAAGAGAATCTGAGTGATAAGTCAATTTAGGAAGGCCTCTTACAAGGTTGTCTTTGCTAAGCTTGGAGATTAATCTCCAGTTAGCATGACCCAATCTCTTATGCCAAACCCATTTCTCATCACTTAGAGTCAACAAACAGAGCACATTCTGATCTTCCAGATCAGATAAATTAACTTTATAAACATTGCCCTTTTCTACAACCTTTAAACAGGATAGACTTGTCAGAGTTATTAATTACAGTACATGAATTCTTATTAAACACCACATCATAATTACTATCACATAATTGACTTATGCTAAGTAGATTATGTTGTAGTCCATCAACCAACCAAACATCAGAAATAGAAAGTGAAGAATTACCTACTTTACCTATACCAATGATTTTGCCTTTCTGGTTCCCACCAAATCCTACAGTTCCTCCCTCTCTCAAAGTCAGGGTGATGAACAAATGCTTGTCTCCTGTCATGTGTCGTGAACATCCACTGTCCAAATACCATGAGCTTTACCTTTTCCTTGGGGTGCATACCTGCAGTAAACATTATCTCAGACTTTGGTACCCATATTCTGATGGGTCCTCTAAAGTTAGTTCTTTTATCCTTCTTCTGTCTCTTGTAGTTTCCAGAGGGTCCATAGCGAGGTGAGCCTTTGAAAACAGATTTAGGCTTAGCCTTTCCTTTGGACCTTGACCCAGAGTGTGTCAGCAAACCAGCTTTCAAGTTTGTACAGCCTGATCTCATGCCCCGAGTACTCATAGGCTTGAAGATCTTTTGTACTCCTTTATGAGACTTGGATACTGAAGCAATGGGAGCAGAGGTTTTCAAAGACTCCACGCTTACTTGAGCATCTGACACTTTTGGATTTTCTGTACTACTACTAGAAACAAAATTAGAATAAAGATCAGAAGGTGTTCTACTAATACACACAGACTGATTTGAGTTTCCCTTGACAGTACTCCCCAAACCCTGTCCAGTGTATTTGCCAGCACCATAAATCATAGAGGCTAATTTATGCTTGTCAATATTGTGATGAACAAACTCTTGAAGAGCAATCTCATGCTTATCATAGGGTTTGTTACATGTTCTGCAACCATTTTCAAGAACTTGAATAGTCTTTAAGGACTTCTTATAGTCTTCTTGAATATGTTTGACCTTATCATTGAGCATGTCAAACTTTTGTCTAAAAAGTTCTAGCTCGTTTGATTTTTCCATGTATTTCATCACAGTATCTTTCAAAGCCTTAGAGAGTTGAGTATCAGAGAGTTTAGAAATAACCTGTTCAATATCTTCTGAATCTGACTCAACATCACTTTCAACATCTGATTCTGCTGTGGCCATGAGTGCCAAGTTAGCTTCTGCATCTTCAGCTTCATCATCAGACAGGTTGTCAAGATCTTCCCATGTGGCTAGAAGACTCTTCTTAGCTTTGTTTTTGAAAGTGCTCTTTCTTCCTTTTCCCTTGGTGCTCAAGTCAGGACAGTCAGCAATGAAGTATCCAGGCTTGTTGCAGTTAAAGCAATTCTTATAATCATCCATTCTTATCTTTATTTCCAAAACTTCTGTAACCAGAACCTTTGGATCCAGAACTTCTACCAGAATATCTTGGCTTTCTTCTTGCCCACTTCTGGAACCTCTTGGTCAGAAGTGCAAATACATCATCATCTGATCCCTCTTTTTGATCATCTGTAGAAGATTCTTCTGTCTCAGATTCAACAACCTTAGCCTTGAGAGCCTTAGAAGGTCCAGAAGTAGCTGGCAGAGCCAAAGACTTCGTTCTCTTCTAAGGTTCATCAGAGGATAGCTCAATCTCATGACTCATGATTGAACTAATTAAACCCTCTAGACTTAGGGTGTCCAAATCCTTTGCTTCTTGAATAGCAGTGACCTTAGGTCTCCACTTAGCAGGTAAGCTTCTAAGAATCTTCTTCACATGATCAGAAGTAGTATAACTTTTCTTCAGAACTTGAAGACCTGCAACCAGAACTTTGAATCTTGAAAACATAGATTCAATGTTCTCATCTTCCTTCATTCTAAAGAGTTCATACTGTTGGATCAAAAGTGTTGCTTTTGCCTCCTGCACCTGTTTGTTTCCATCATAAGATGAGCATAGAGAATCATAGATACTCTTAGCAGTAGATTTGTCTGTGATCTTAAGGTACTCTTCATGAGATATGCAGCTTATCAAGATATCCTTGACCTTGTGGTGCTTCTTGTACGCTTTCTTGTCCTTGTCAGTGAAAGCTTGCCTTCCTCTTTCATCCAAAACTTGAAATGAAGTTCCTCTTTCAACTAAGTCCCAAAGGTCATCATCAATACCAACCAGATGACTGTAGATTCTATCTTTCCACCAGGAGAAAGTAGAACCATCACCATTGAACTTGGGAGCTTTGATGTTGTTTTTATCTTCAACATCATAGTTGTAAGGAATTTCCGTTTTCTTGCTTTGTTCACCACCAGTTCCAGACATAGTGTTTTGTCACAACAAATAACTGTCTCACTGCAAAGTGATATAACAGAACCAGGCTCTAGATGCCAATTGAAGGTGTGAAAAACACAAGAGGGGGGGGGGGGGGGGGGGGGTGATACACCGGAAAATGCACTATTTATTTAGTTAAATTAATATAATATTTCAGTTATTTTTATTTCGATTCCGTAACTTTATATAATAAATCGTTATTAATTTCTAGTATTTTATTTTATCAGATAAAAATCATTCGAATTGAATAAAGGAGCTAAAATGGACCGAAAAGGAGCGAAACGGAACAAAAAGGACCACACAAGTGCAGCCCATGTGGACCACACCTGCGTGGCCCAACCAAACAAAGCCACACGGTCAATATGCATGCTCCACTTGCAAACAAAACATGCATCTCTGCATGTGAAGAAGAAGAAGAAACAAAATGAGGCTTGATGGTAATTCAAGCTGTCATTGAACAACACACCCAACATGATGTACGCCTCATTTTAATCTGCAAGAACAAGTCCCACATCGGAAAATAATACAAAAGCAACAGCGCTCAACACTTGCTAGTTTCAGGAATTATACAAGTCCCACATCGGTTATTTCATAGTGTTTTCCAGTCTCAAACTAGTATAAATAAATCCTTGTTTCTTACATTTTAGACACAACAACCAACTTGAAAAATAGTTGAAGAGAGAATTGAAAACTAGACCTTTGTCTTAAAAAGTTTTCTTCTCTTAGTTTAAAATTTTATTCCGGTGTCCGTACTCTGGCCTTTTTAATTCAGGTTCTTATTTTATTGTCTTATTTATTTCTTGTCTTTATTTTTATGCTTTTAATTTTTGCTTTTATTTTTATTATGTCTTTTTATTTATTTGCTTATTTTATTTTTATGTCTTTAGTTTTAGTTATGTCTAGCTAATTTAATATTGCTAGGATGTGTAGATAGAAGCTAATAGGGGTTCGGTAGATAATTCGTGCGATTGTTTTTAACGAGTTTTCAAAAAGCAGTTTTTAATTTAACGATTATAATTTGTCACGAGAGTGAAAATTAATTAAAGTAAAAATCAATAGAGCGAGAGCGTGAGACTTTTACTAGATAGTAAAAACTGAACATTAATTTTAATCAGCAACGAGAGTTGGGTTTAGAGTTAATTAAATTATATTGTTTTTCAAAAAATATTTTATTAGCGGGTGTGAGGACGAGAGTTAAGCACCACCTTTATAATTTATAATACTAGTCAAGATTTGCGAGAGCTGAGATTAGTGTTTTTAAAACAATATAGTTTCGAAAACTAAATATTTTATCTAGCACGATTTAAATACTGAACCCTCTGAAGCAACTAAAAGCACATCCTAGTAGTACTTATTCCAATTTAATTTAAAAATCCTAAAAAAATATATTTTATAATTTAAATCCCTTTAATTAAAACATTAAGCCTTAGATTTACACAGTAGCATTAGATAACGGTAGATCGACTGTTGGTCCTTTGGGTTCGATATCTTTTTAAAACTACGCGACAAGACTGTATACTTGCAGTCACGTTGTCGTTCGATCAAGTTTTTGGTGCCGTTGCCGGGGACCAATTTAGTCGATATCGTAACTCCAGTGTTACACCGTAGAGACTAAGGCAATTTTATTTTTATTGTATGCCAAGTACTCGCTCTTGAGGCGAAGAAATTGAACAACCCGTTAACGAACCAGAACGTTTTTTAAGGCGCAGAAATTTAGAAAATCAAATTAGAAATATTCAAACCCAATTAGAAAATCTCGTAATAGAAGATCCTCCTATTTTAGAACCAATTATAGAAATGGCTGAATTACCTCAAAATCGTCCACTCTCGTCCTATGCTATCCCTTCGCAAGAGGAACCCCATAACAGCATCGCTGCTCCTGCTATTGAAGCAAATAATTTCGAGATTAAACCTTTGTTGTTATCAGCAATACAACAAAATCAATTCTCTGGAAACCCCACGGACGACCCTAACCTACATTTATCCATATTTCTGCAATATGCGGATACAATCAAAGCAAATGGTGTCAGTCCCGAAGCTATAAGACTTCGTTTATTCCCTTTCTCGTTAAGAGATAGAGCTAGAGCTTGGCTCCAGTCCCTACCATCCAACTCAGTTACCTCATGGGATGAGTTGAAGAAAGTCTTTTTAGCCAGATATTTCCCACCTAGCAAAACTGCTATGCTAAGAGCCCAAATTAATGGGTTTAAACAAAAAGACAACGAGTCTCTTTTCGAAGCATGGGAAAGATACAAAGACATGATCAGGCTATGCCCACATCATGGACTTGAAGAATGGTTGATTATCCACACCTTCTACAATGGTCTCTTGTATAACACAAGAATGACCATAGATGCCGCTGCTGGTGGCGCACTGATGGATAAACCTTACAATGAAGCCCACAAATTGATCGAGAGCATGGCCCAAAACCATTATCAATGGGGAAACGAGAGAACAACTGTAGAGAAACCTCAAACGAAAGGCGGTATGTACGAAGTAAGCGAGCTTGACCTTGTTAAAGCCAAACTTGAAGCCTTGACTCAAAAGATGGAGAGTATGACCACAACACCTGCAGCCACCGTGGCTGCAACAATTTCAAACTGTGAACTGTGTGGAATTCAAGGGCACGCTGTCGCTGAATGTCAACTCTTGACGGAAGCTTCCCTAGACCAAGTAAACTACACTCAAGGAAACCCTTACAACCAAGGTCTGAGGAACCATCCATACCTTTCGTACAAAAGCAACAACACTCTATATGCACCTGGCCAAGCACCTACTTCTGCACCACCAGGATTCCAAAAGCCTGCCTACCCTGCTCAAAATGCTCCTAGGAAATCTAACCTTGAATTAATGATGGAAGCCTTCATAGCTTCTCAGGCTCAAACAAACAAAGATGTCCTTAATCAAAACATACACACTAGTGAGCAAATTAAGCAATTAACAAGCAAATTAGATATCCTAGCCACACACAATAAAATGCTTGAAACTCAAATTTCACAAGTAGCCCAACAACAAGCATCTACCTCTGCACCTGCAGGAACATTTCCTAGACAACCACAGCAAAATCCGAGAGGACAAGCCAATGCTATTATATTGAGAAGTGGAAAACAACTAGATGAACCAACAAGTTCAAAACTCACCAGCCCAGCCATGCAACAAGGTTCTAATAAACCAACCGAGGAGAGTGAACCAAAAGAAAAGGAAGATAGTGGAGAGGAAACCGAAGAGAAAGAGAAACCTTACATTCCTCCCCCACCATATAAACCACCCATCCCGTATCCTCAAAGATTAGTACAATCCAAAAACATAGGGCAGTTTAAGAAATTTGTAGAGCTTCTAAAAAAACTAAACACCACAATACCTTTTACGGAAGCTATCACACAAATGCCCTCGTACGCTAAGTTTCTTAAAGATATCTTGACTAATAAGAAAAGGATCGAGGATGATGAGACTGTCATGCTCACTGCCGAGTGTAGCGCCATATTACAAAACGAAATGCCCCCTAAGTTAAAAGACCCAGGAAGTTTCTCCATACCGCGTGTCATTGGAAAGTACGTAATAGATAGAGCCCTATGTGATTTAGGAGCCAGTATCAGTTTAATGCCCGTAGCCTTATGTGAAAAACTGAAAATGGGAGAATTAAGACCAACAAAAATGTCCGTACAATTTGCTGACCGTTCTGTCAAATACCCTCTAGGTATTTTAGAAAATGTTCCAGTACGGGTAGGTCAATTCTTTATCCCAACCGATTTCATAGTTATGGACATAAGAGAAGATTCCAATACACCTATCCTTTTAGGGAGGCCATTCCTAGCAACTGCCGGTGCCATAATAGATGTAAAGAGAGGAAAGCTCACTTTTGAGGTGGGTGAAGAAAAAGTTGAATTTATTTTAACTCAATTCATGAAAGCACCAGCCATAGACGATGAATGCTACATGCTAGACATCATCGAAGAATGTAGAAAAGAAGTGGAGAGGGATCAATCTGAGTATTTTGAAATTCTAAAAACTTCCATTCCTCAAACTCAACCAGTTGATGAAGTTAGCCTAGCTAAAAGTTTAGAAACTACGCCAGAACCTACACCCCTCCCTGAAAAACCAACTCTGGAACTCAAAGCCCTACCCGAAAATTTAAGATATGAATTCCTAGATAAAGACCTCGAACGACCAATAATAGTTAGTGCAGACCTAGGAAAGCTAGAAACTGAAAAACTTCTAAACATTCTAAGAAAATACCCAACTGCCTTAGGGTATAACATCACTGACCTAAAAGGAATTAGTCCTTCGATATGTATGCATCGTATTATGCTAGAGGAAGACGGTAAAACCTCTAGAGAACCCCAAAGAAGGATCAATCCAGTTCTAAGTGAGGTAGTTAAGAAAGAAGTGCAAAAGCTTCTAGAAGTAGGAATCATATACCCGATATCCGACAGTAAATGGGTTAGCCCAGTACATGTCGTACCAAAGAAATGAGGAGTTACAGTTGTAACCAATGCAAAAGGCGAATCTATAGCACAACGAGTTGTAACTGGCCATCGAATGTGCATAGATTATAGGAAACTAAACAAAGCCACTCGAAAAGACCATTTTCCTCTACCCTTTATTGATCAAATGCTCGAGCGATTGGCGAAACATTCATATTTTTGCTACCTAGATGGCTATTCAGGATTCTTCCAAATCCCTATTCATCCTGATGACCAAGAGAAAACCACTTTCACATGTCCCTATGGAACTTTTGCTTACCGACGAATGCCCTTTGGACTATGCAATGCTCCTGCAACTTTTCAGAGATGCATGATGGCGATCTTCGCGGATTTTATAAATGACATCATGGAAGTCTTCATGGATGATTTCTCTGTTTGTGGGCAAAGCTATGAAAGTTGTCTGTCGAACCTAGAAAAAGTACTTGAAAGATGTGTAAAAGTAAATCTTGTGCTTAATTGGGAAAAGTGCCACTTTATGGTCCGACAAGGAATAGTTCTTGGACACGTAGTGTCCGATAAGGGGATTGAAGTAGATAAAGCTAAAATTCAAGTCATAGAAAACCTTCCACCCCCAAAAACCGTAAGAGAAGTACGCAGTTTCTTAGGACATGCCGGTTTCTACCGACGATTCATTAAAGACTTCTCTAAAATCACCAAGCCTCTGACCGGCTTATTAATGAAAGATGCTGAGTTTATCTTTGACGATGGATGCTTAAAAGCGTTCGAACAATTAAAAACAGTTCTTATATCCGCACCAATTATCAAACCACCTGATTGGAGCCTACCCTTTGAAATCATGTGTGACGCTAGTGATTACGCTATAGGAGCAGTTCTAGGACAAAGAAAAGATAAGAAACTTCATGTGATCTATTACGCAAGTAGAACCCTAGACCCTGCGCAAATGAACTACGCTACCACTGAAAAAGAACTCCTAGCAGTCGTATTTGTTGTGGATAAGTTTCGATCTTACCTAATAGGATCTAAAATAATTGTTTACACTGACCATGCCGCTATTAGGTACCTATTAAATAAGAAGGACGCTAAACCTAGGCTTCTAAGATGGATCCTACTCTTACAAGAATTCGACCTAGTGATCCTAGACAAAAAAGGAACTGAAAATGTAGTAGCCGATCACCTATCTAGGATAGAAGGCATTGAGCCTGAGTCAATACCCATCAATGATGAATTCCCTTATGAACAACTCATGGCTCAGTTGGAAACTATCTCAGCTAAACTATCCTTGAAAGAATCCAATACCATACAACTAAAGGAAGAAGTCTGCTCCGCCAAAAACACTTTACCATGGTATGCTGACTTCGTAAACTATTTATCAGCAAGAGTCCTTCCACCAGGTTTAACTTATCAACAAAAGAAGAAATTCTTCCATGAGCTTAAAAACTATTATTGGGATGAACCCTTACTCTTTAGAAGAGGCCCCGACGGAATCTTTCGTCGTTGTGTCCCTGAA
Organism: Trifolium fragiferum; assembly: GCA_954870985.1. NCBI lineage: Eukaryota > Viridiplantae > Streptophyta > Magnoliopsida > Fabales > Fabaceae > Trifolium > Trifolium fragiferum. The sequence continues at coordinate 10,237,588 of OX940796.1, forward strand.
GAAGAAATGGAAGATATAATTTCCCAATGCCATTCTGCCCCTTATGGAGGGCATGCTAGCACTTCAAAGACATGTGCCAAGATTTTACAAGCTGGTTTCTTTTGGCCTACCCTATGGAAAGATGTCCACATCGCTGTTAAAAATTGCGACCGATGCCAACGCACCGGCAACATATCTAGACGCGATGAGATGCCACAAAAAGGAATTTTAGAGGTAGAGATCTTTGATGTGTGGGGAATAGATTTCATGGGACCATTCCCATCTTCTGGTGGAAATAAATATATACTTGTCGCTGTCGACTATGTTTCTAAATGGATTGAAGCTATATCTTCCCCTACTAATGACACACAAGTAGTAATTAGAATGTTTAAAAATATTATCTTCCCTAGATTCGGTACACCTCGCCTCGTCATTAGTGACGGTGGCTCCCATTTCATATCTAAAATATTTGAAAAATTATTAATTAAATATGGGATAAAACACCGAATAGCAACCCCTTACCACCCACAAACTAGTGGGCAAGTAGAAGTTTCAAATAGAGAAATTAAAAGAATTTTAGAAAAAACAGTTGCTACTAGGAAAGACTGGTCATATAAACTCCCCGAGGCTTTGTGGGCCTATAGGACAGCATTTAAAACCCCTATAGGGACTACACCGTTTAATCTAGTGTATGGAAAATCGTGCCACCTGCCAATAGAACTAGAACATAAAGCTTTTTGGGCTATCAAGGCACTAAATATGGATTACAAAGCAGCGGGCGAGAAAAGAATTCTTGATCTTCACGAACTAGAAGAGCTTCGAATGAATGCTTATGAGAATGCTAAAATTTATAAGGAAAGAACACAAAAATGGCATAATAAGCGCATACTTAAAAAAGAATTCAAGATAGGAGAATTAGTGCTTCTTTTTAATTCTAGACTTAAACTCTTCCCTGGAAAGCTCCGTTCCCGTTGGTCCGGTCCTTTCGAAATTACTAAAGTCTTTCAAAATGGCGCTTTTGAAATCAAAAATAAATTGAATGAAACTTTTACTGTTAATGGACAGCGCCTTAAGCACTATTTCTGCCCCACTGATTCAGATTACTACTCTAAGTTACAGTTACATGAAATACAACCTAAAACTTAGATTTTAATCTAGGACAGTCGAGCTACCGACGTTAAACGAAGCACTGCATGGGAGGCAACCCATGATTTTTATTTTACTTTTTGTTTTTATTCTCTTTTTGATTTTTCTTTTAAAACGGAAATTTATTATGACTATTACTAACTCGTATGACTGCTTACTTGAACTATCAGATCCTAATATAGTAAAAGAAAAAAAAAATAAAAAAAGAAGTGAAATGGCGTATCACGATAGCATGCTCGTTCGTTTCGGTAGCAATATCCAGAGAATGCGTTTCGAAGAGCTTTTCGAGAGAGAAATGTCGTTTCAGATTTACCCGGAGACTAGAACAATGACGGCATTAGGCGTTACTGAGAGCATCAGATTCATGATCAACCAGTTGGGATGGGACAACCTAGACCTTACTAGCTTGCCTACCTATCGTAACCTTACACTTGAATTTCTGAGCTCTTTCAAATACGATCCTGACTATGGATATTCTATCCATAAAGGACTTGCTAAGTTTAGGCTTTTTGGGATTCCCCACCGCTTTAGCCATCAAGGTTTAGCTGAGCTTTTGTCTGCACCCTCTAGCCCAGATGCTGTGACCCAAATTCAGGAGGATGAATTCATGAATTATGAGCTGCAAAACTTCTGGGGAAGTATCTCTGCGGACCCTAACTGTGAACCTGAGGATAAAGTTAGCACCCAGATCCATAACCCGGCTATCAGATATTTCCACATGATCCTTGCTCACACCATCTTTGCAAAACCAGAATATGATACCTCTGTTTCTAAAGAAGAATTATTCATAATATTCTGTGCTTCCCAGGGTCGCCCTGTTAACATTGCAACTTTCATGCTAGCCAACCTTGATAAGCTCTCTAAGAACATGAATCGCAGTATCATCATAGGCGGTTTCGTTACCTTCCTAGCTAAAAAGATAGGTCTCCAAACCCACCTTGACCAGATTGTACCATTTGGAGCACCCTATGCTAGTGGCTTCCGATATATGGATGTCATATTTTGCTTTAACCGTCACCTCATAGGTAATCTCGGACCTGGCCCTTATCAACTGCTTGTTAATCATATACCTGTCCACGACTTGACCTTGCCAAATCCTGACAGAACAAATTTGCACGATAAGAAAAATTGGCTATATGACTTAGAAGAAGAAGCTGAAAACGATCCTGAGACCCCCCCGTTTTACTATACACCTGGATCGTTATCACCTATCCAGCCTGCTGAGTCCACCACATCTCCACCCCTGGTTGATCATACCACTGCCATAGCTGATCTGCAAACGAAGTTAGAGACGTTGCGCGAAGATTTTACCAACTTCATGGATATTGTCGTTCAGCAGTCAGAAAACTTTTCCAACGAGTTAGCCGCCTTTAAGAAGGCTTTCGATCAAAGTGGCTAATTGTCATATTTATTTTACCGCAATTTTCTTCTTCGCCCAATCATTGAGGACAATGCTTTAAATAAGTTTGGGGGAGGAGAGGATTATCTATTTTGACTACGATATTTGCTTTATTTCGCATACTTTGGTTTGAATTACAATTTCTATTTCCGTTAAATTTTTCTTTTGAATTTACGCTATAAAATTAAATTAGTATTTATTATACGCTTTTATTAGTATTTATTATTGTCCTGCTATATGTTTCTCAATCAATCTATTTATTAGTTTCATAGACATGCAATTACATATATCAATTTTTGTGGTCAGAATATATTCAATGATACATCTTATCTCAACACCTCACCATGCAAACATTTGAATTAAAAATTGGTGGGACCATGTGTCTGTAGAGTTATGCTTTCTAATGGTTATAAATTCATGCATACTCTTTCAATAAATCATCAAACATAATACGGTTAAACTTATTTTAAGAGAATTAGGATTGCTAGATAGCGTAAATTACATGATTAATAATCTAAATTTAAATTATTTCCTATCTCAGAAAAATCCTGTTTATGCTCAGCTGACTCTAGAATTTCTTAGCTCTTTAATTGTTACTACCATGCCTGATACTAAGAGTTCTAGTGACACTATTTATTCTCGAATATTTAATGTTGCGAAATTTAGAAAATTTAGCTCATATTCCAACTCGCCTAATTGATGAAGAAATGGTTAAGAGCATGAATATAGTAAGGCTACGAAACGATGAAAGATATAATTCAATGATTAAAAGCCACGTCTTTGAGGGAATCATTCTCCCTAACCCAAGGCAAACGAATATACGTAATAATTATAATTTTTGCTATAATATTGATCCTGTGACTATTAGAACCTCACACACATTTCTCTAAATGTTGCCGCTGGTGGGGGCGCCAACACTGTTCCACCTGCACACACTGCACGTTTTCCTAACACTTTTGCAGGTAGTTCAACAACGTCATACAAGAGCTAGGCTGTTTAAGGCTCCAGTTCAACAACTTTCAGAATTATAAGCTGCCTCCCCCGTTATTTTTTTACACCATTCCAGGTTTTACACTCCAATCCTTCTCTTGAGTCGCAACAGTGAGGACACTGTTGGATTTATGTTTAGGGGAGGAGTTTTACCGCTTTCATTTATTTTCAGTTATTTCCCTTTCGTATAATAATAATAATAATAATTAAATTTATAGTTATGCTCTGGTCTGTTTAAATTTCTCCTTTTTCTTGAGCCAATTTAAAATTTTTTCTAAAGATTTAGAATAAACGACTCACTTTGAAAGTATATAGGTTAAGAAAAGACAAGAGGCTAAGTTAAGAAAATTAGGGAATTTTTCAACAAAATCGGTATTTTTCCAACACCCAGAAATCTCCCTAGTATAGATATCAATTTGAATATCCATTGTGCGAAAATCTTCTGATTTAAATTTGTGGATTCCTTAAGTAGTTTATCTATCCAGTCGGACACCATCTATAGAGTCACACATTAAGTAGGTAAGTCGATGAATATAAGCGAGTCATCTAAAAAAAAACAAAGAGAAAGAAAGTAAAAGGTCATACTGTGGTAATACGGTTAAACCTTAAGAAAAAAAAATATGAATAATGCTTTATGAAGTGATACAAAAAATTGTGCACATCAAGCTTTATTGCAAAAAGAAAAGAATGAATGATGACGCTAACCGGCTTTCTTACCATCTGTGTGACATAGATAAAGGGTCTTAATGTGACTGTCTAGAATGAAAAAGGATAAAACAAAGGAGAAGATTTAGATTTTAGTACAACGGGTTGATTCAAATTCGGTATTTATAAGAGGGAGAACTTTGTGTGTAGTTGAAATACCCTTCTTGATTGAACAATCACCTAATTAATTAATCTTAGCCGATTTGAATTTCTGACCGCGTATGAGTATTTGTGATGATGTTTTTCTCTGAGTCTGTCTATGTAAATTGCTTCGCACTTTAAATTTTCTATATGCAAGCTAAATTGCTTGAGGACAAGCAATGGTTCAAGTTTAGGGGAGTTTGATACACCGGAAAATACACTATTTATTTAGTTAAATTAATATAATATTTCAGTTATTTTTATTTCGATTCCGTAACTTTATATAATAAATCGTTATTAATTTCTAGTATTTTATTTTATCAGATAAAAATCATTCGAATTGAATAAAGGAGCTAAAATGAATCGAAAAGGAGCGAAACGGAACAAAAAGGACCACACAAGTGCAGCCCATGTGGACCACACCTGCGTGGCCCAACCAAACAAAGCCACACGGTCAATATGCATGCTCCACTTGCAAACAAAACATGCATCTCTGCATGTGAAGAAGAAGAAGAAACAAAATGAGGCTTGATGGTAATTCAAGCTGTCATTGAACAACACACCCAACATGATGTACGCCTCATTTTAATCTGCAAGAACAAGTCCCACATCGGAAAATAATACAAAAGCAACAGCGCTCAACACTTGCTAGTTTCAGGAATTATACAAGTCCCACATCGGTTATTTCATAGTGTTTTCCAGTCTCAAACTAGTATAAATAAATCCTTGTTTCTTACATTTTAGACACAACAACCAACTTGAAAAATAGTTGAAGAGAGAATTGAAAACTAGACCTTTGTCTTAAAAAGTTTTCTTCTCTTAGTTTAAAATTTTATTCCGGTGTCCGTACTCTGGCCTTTTTAATTCAGGTTCTTATTTTATTGTCTTATTTATTTCTTGTCTTTATTTTTATGCTTTTAATTTTTGCTTTTATTTTTATTATGTCTTTTTATTTATTTGCTTATTTTATTTTTATGTCTTTAGTTTTAGTTATGTCTAGCTAATTTAATATTGCTAGGATGTGTAGATAGAAGCTAATAGGGGTTCGGTAGATAATTCGTGCAATTGTTTTTAACGAGTTTTCAAAAAGCAGTTTTTAATTTAACGATTATAATTTGTCACGAGAGTGAAAATTAATTAAAGTAAAAATCAATAGAGCGAGAGCGTGAGACTTTTACTAGATAGTAAAAACTGAACATTAATTTTAATCAGCAACGAGAGTTGGGTTTAGAGTTAATTAAATTATATTGTTTTTCAAAAAATATTTTATTAGCGGGTGTGAGGACGAGAGTTAAGCACCACCTTTATAATTTATAATACTAGTCAAGATTTGCGAGAGCTGAGATTAGTGTTTTTAAAACAATATAGTTTCGAAAACTAAATATTTTATCTAGCACGATTTAAATACTGAACCCTCTGAAGCAACTAAAAGCACATCCTAGTAGTACTTATTCCAATTTAATTTAAAAATCCTAAAAAAATATATTTTATAATTTAAATCCCTTTAATTAAAACATTAAGCCTTAGATTTACACAGTAGCATTAGATAACGGTAGATCAACTGTTGGTCTTTTAGGTTCGATATCTTTTTAAAACTACGCGACAAGACTGTATACTTGCAGTCACGTTGTCGTTCGATCAGGGGGGGGTTGAATTGTGTTTTGGTTAGTTTTAAAAACTTCGTCTAAGTTATTCAACTTATCAGATTTCGCAGCGGGCCAAAACTTAAACACAAACAACTTCTGATATGGTGACGATAAAACAGAGTATAAATGAATGAAACAGAAAGAAGGGAGAAGAGATAACACAAGAGACTTATACTTGTTCCTCTCACAAAACGAGAGTAGTCCAGTCCCCTTGCACTTCCAAGGGATTTCACTATAATCACACAAGATTACAAATGCTCAAGCTCACAGCAAGAGACTTCCAATGCTCAAGTAACACCTTACAAGAGACTTCCAAATGCTCAAGCTCACAGCAAGAGACTTCCAAATGCTCAAGTAACACCTTACAAGAGACTTCCAAATGCTCAAGCTCACAGCAAGAGACTTCTAACACAAAACAAATTACAATGTTTTGAACAACTGATAAACAATATCAGAGTTCTGAGAACAAAGGAATACAACTTAAATAACAAGACTATTCTTAGAATTCTTGAAAAGAAAACTAAGGTTCAACAACTGTCAGGCCAGAAGTTGAAGACTATTGTCTTGGATATGAATATAATCTCAAGTTGTATCTAAGTTAAAAAAATGCTCTTTGAAATTTAGCAGAATAACAGCTCTTTTGTTTGTTGTCGTGTGTGTCTGTGTCTTCAAATTCTTCCTCCTTTTATAGATGATGTTGGAGCGTCTTGAATTTGAGCAGACACTGTTGAAAGCAGCTAGGTAGTACTGTACCATTGTTTTCGTTTGAAATGTGCTTGTTCAAATCAAGTAAAGATTAAAATCTGAGCCTTGATTTCGAATATTCGCCCAAATCAGGAAAACAAAGATAGTACAATAGTACAAACGTCATTGTCATGAGGATAACGGTCTGAATGAAGTTCTTCTGCTCCTTCAGATCTTTTGCCATATAGATGATAGTCGTTAAGAGAATGGAATGTTCTTTGACGTCTTCTGCTGTTTCATCATCATCAGAATTTGCAGATAATAAACGATCTTCTGATGAATTTATCTTCTGGTTGACTTTGACTTGCAACTTCTGATGGCTTCAACTTCTGTGTTGTCTTCAGAACTTGCATTTTCCCAACTTCTGGGGATACTTAAAACGTAGCAACCAGAACTTCAATCTTCTAGTGTTTATAAAATTTAACTTGTATATCTGCACACTAGAATAAATTATCAGTATTCCCTATTGTATATTAATACTATTGTTATCATCAAAACTACTTGGGTTATATTAGAACCAACTTTGTTCCAACAGGGTAGCATGGAATAGAAATTATGCCGCCAAAGACATCAAATTTGGTGTGGAGGCTCGGGCTTTGATGCTTAAGGTTAAGGGTGTTGAAGATCTTGCTGAGGCAGTTAAAGTAACCATGGGTCCTAAGGTAACTAAGCAAATCTTCAATTTCCTTTATTCAATCATGCAGACATGTTAATTTTTATCGAGAGGTGCGAGCACATATTATGATCGTAGGAATGGAAGATATCAAATTATCTATTTTATTCCCTTTATTTAAACGATGTTGATCATGATTGTCATTGTTGTGTTTCTCCTGTTTTTAGGGCCGTAATGTGGTGATTGAGCAAAGTTATGGTGCTCCAAAGGTGACAAAAGATGGAGTAACTGTTGCTAAGAGCATTGAGGTCAGGGATAAAGTTAAGAATATTGGTGCCAGTCTTGTAAAGCAGGTTGCTAATGCAACCAATGACATGGCTGGTGATGGTAAGCTGTTTAATCAAAGGAAGATTATACTTTCTTATAAATCTACACCATTGATCTGGTTTTATCCCTAAGGCATTGTATAGATGTTGGAAGTTGAAATCTAAATCGTAATTTGAATACTGTTGCATTTGACATGCTGATATTCGGCATCTTAATCTAAATCTATATCGTAATCTGAATACTAATGAGTTGTATAAATTTTGGCAGGAACTACATGTGCTACAATTCTTACTCGAGCAATATTTGTGGAAGGGTGCAAATCAGTTGCAGCTGGAATGAATGCAATGGACCTGAGGCGAGGTATAAATATGGCTGTTGATGCTGTGGTGACAATCCTGAAAAGCAGAGCTTGGATGATTAGCACTTCTGAAGAAATAGCCCAGGTTAGTGTATAGTTAATAGCGAATAAGTGATAGGCATATTGAGGAGATAGAGAGACCAACAAGGGCTGTGAGTCATGACTCACGAGTTATTGGTGAACTTAATATTTTAAATTTTGCAATGATAGGTTGGGACAATATCTGCTAGTGGTGAGAGAGAAATTGGTGAATTGATAGCCAAAGCTATGGAGAAAGTTGGCAAAGAAGGCGTAATCACAATCGCAGTAAGTTTTTATATGCTCATTTTGCAAACCAAATCATTTACGTCTGGGTTCTACGTGTTTCATTGATCTGGGGACGGTGTGTTATTCATGTAATGATTTTTCTCATTATTCTCAAAACATCTTATATTTAGCCATTTATTTTCATCCCTATTATTCTTCAAAGGCGTTCATGTTTGAATATTTTATATGCCATGCGCTGATATCTGGGATCTAACTTTTGAGCTTTTTCAGGATGGCAAGACATTGCTCAACGAGTTGGAAGTTGTTGAAGAAATAAAGCTTGACCGAGGCTATATTTCTCCTTATTTCATAACAAACCAGAAGAATCAGAAATGTGTATGTTCTCTATCGATGCCTCTAGTTTAGCAGCATTAAATTTTTTGTAAATTTTACTTTATAGCAAGGTTGTTAGTAGTCATCGTGTTGCATCTCACACATCTACCATTCTCTGGCCATGGTGTTCTGCTTTCAGTTTCAAGCTTCGTGGCCTCTAGTCTCACCTTGAATAGGAGGACTCTCGCACTTGTGACTTTTAGGGGCCATTGGAAGCCACAATTTGCCCCTTTCGTTAGTTCACTACATGCTTGTTTTTATGGAGAAAGATGGGTTTTGTGTTTCATTCTCTTTTTTCTAAGAGGATTGAAACCCTATTCAGCTTCTCACTTTTAAAATTCAACCCTCCCCAATCACGTTTTTTCGTCTAGAAGTGCACATGCCCTTGCCTTTCTGTTCTCCATGTCTATATTTTCTGTTTCTGCTCTGTTTTTCACATTCTCTGTTTCTGACTTCATTGCATGTTCAACGTGCAGCTCTTTTTCCATTTCAGTTTCTTCTTTTCCCCTTAAACTATTCTGGCATCTCAAACATTTTCTGGATTGAAAGTTTGTAACCCTATTTAGCATTTTCTATTTGTATGTGAAGGTTGAAAAACACACAAGAAGGGGGGGGGGGGGGGGGGGGGGGTTGAATTGTGTGAGACTTTTTCTAAGTTAAAACAAATTGCAGCGGATAAGGTATAACACACACAATATATGAGGATAGGGTTAGAGAGAGATGCTCAGAATTTTTATACTGGTTCCTCCCACTAACAGGAGTAGTCCAGTCCTCTTGTCCTTCACAAGAGATTTCACTATAATCACTCAGATTACAAATGCTCAAGCACTAAGCAAGAGACTTCAAACTGCTCAAGCACAAAGCAAGAGACTTCTAACTGCTCAAGCACAAAGCAAGAGACTTCCAATGCTCAAGCACAAAGCAAGAGACTTCCAATGCTCAAGCACAAAGCAAGAGACTTCCAATGCTCAAGCACAAAGCAAGAGACTTCCAATGCTCAAGCACAAAGCAAGAGACTTCCAATGCTCAAGCACAAAGCAAGAGACTTCCAATGCTCAAGCACAAAGCAAGAGACTTCCAACTGGTTTTAATGTTAATAAAGATAAGAGATTAACACTTGATATACAATCAGAGGTGTTTACAAAATACAACTCAGTTACAAGACTAACTTAGAAAATTATCACAAAGTTTCTAAGTGTTTGATAGCTTCAGAATTTGACAGAGTTTCAGCACATTCAGAAGCTTAAGTCTTGATCCCATTTCTTCACAAATCTTCTTCCTTTTATAGATGATAAAATGAACGTTGAAGATTATAGCCGTTTGAAGAATTGAGACGCTCCTTTGTATAGCTCAGTGAGCTTATTAGCTGTTCTGATTTGCAGTAGCTTAGGAGCTTAACGTTTACTACAAAATGAGAGATTCCTTTTGGCTTTTGATATTTGAACCTTGGTGAAAGCCAAATAAGGAAATAATCGTTTCTGAAGCCTGACTTGAAAAGGACCTTTCCATGGTCAAACCTTTTCATTCTTGGTTTCTGCGTTTGGACTTAGTCAGGCACAGTCTTCAATAAAATTGTACTCTCAAATGTAGCTTAACACTTATATCTGACGAGCCTTCAGATTTTGATAGGCTCAGAATTACTTGTTTCAGATCTGGTGAGCTCAGATGTTCTTCAGATTTTGATAGGCTCAGATTTACTTGTTTCAGATCTGGTGAGCTCAGATGTTCTTCAGATTTTGATAGGCTCAGAATTACTTGTTTCAGATCTGGTGAGCTCAGATGTTCTTCAGATTTTGATAGGCTCAGATTTACTTGTTTCAGATCTGGTGAGCTCAGAAGTAATTCCTTCAGAAATTCTAAGGTTCAGATAATAACTTCAGAGTTTCACAGGCTCAGAATTACTTGCTTCAGATCTGGTGAGCTCAGAAGTAATTCCTTCAGAAATTCTAAGGTTCAGATAATAACTTCAGAGTTTCACTTGCTTCAGATCTGGTGAGCTCAGAAGTAATTCCTTCAGAAATTCTAAGGTTCTTTAGTACGCAAATTTTAACTTTTAATCCTGCACACTGAATTAAATTATTAGTATTCCAATTTAACCTTAAATACATTGTTATCATCAAAATCAATTAAGGAGATACAAAATCATAATTTTGTTCCAACAATCTCCCCCTTTTTGATGATGACAACTATATGTATTTAAAATCAATTGTTGTTGTTTTTATTTAACATCTTGACTTCAGGTTCTGAGGTTTGCAAGCTCCCCCTGAGTCTGATAAGCTTCAAAAGTTTATCAATGATAAATATAAAACAGTCTAAGAGTAATATTTAATGTCAAATATAATTTCATATATTCTACCTTCAGAATTAGAGGTTTGCAAGCTCTATTTCTTCAGATTGACAAATATAAGATATGGTTTGCAAGCGTATCTTATATTATATGAATTTATGTTGGACAAAATTTATTACTCCCCCTCATTAAAAGTTTAAAAGACTTTAATATAACTTAACAAGAGTAGAGTTCAGAAAATGTGATCTTTAGAACTTCAGAAATAATTTCACTGCCATAGGAAATGAAATAATATTTTCTCCCCCTTTGTCATTATCAAAAACGGGTCAGTCAAAGCACAAGTTACAGGGTAGTAAATGCACACAGCAAACAACCACCAGCAGTAAATGCATTCAACGGTAAAAGGGAATTGTTAAGTACCATGGTGAAACAGGGAATTGTTTCAGAATGAAGACGAGTTTCTTCAAGATCTGAATCAGTTCCAGGAAAAGGTGGAGTGGTTTGAATGGATGAGGGGTTTGGTTCAGAAGTGGTTGGCTTAGGAGATGAAGTCTGAAGGGGTTCAGTTTGGGATTCAGCAGGGACTTCAGAATTTTGAACATTTGAGGGTTCAGATTGGTCTACGTCCATTGCTATTGGGGTAGACTCAGAATCTTTAATAGGAGATTTCTAAGGGGATTTAGGAGTGTCAGAAATGGTTATAGTGGAAGTTTCAAAATATTGGGGAAACAAGATAGTGACGTAATGGGGGCTTGGCAGTTACTTTTAATAAAATCATCATTAGCTCTCCTTCATTACCCAGCGGTTACTAGACATGATGGGAAGTTACACAGATAAGTAGTGTTTTCAGAAGCCAGCTGTCAGTTAGAGAAACTGAGTGATCAACTAACACTTAGAGTAGGTATCTGAGTCACAAGAAATCATATTTAATAATAAATAATTCTGATTGCTTCAGATGAGAGAGTGCTTCAGAACCTATATAATAGTTTCTGAGCCGTCCAAACTTCTGAGGCCCTTCAGAACCAGTTTATTCATTCAGAGTTAACAGCATTCAGAGATATCATTCAGAAATAAAAACCATGTTCAGATTTTTCTTGATAAAATCGAAACGATCAATAGCAAGAGGTTTGGTAAAGATATCAGCCCATTGATGCTCAGTATCAACGAATTGAATCTTAATTACTCCCTTCTGAACATAGTCTCTAATGAAGTGATGTTTGATCTCAATGTGTTTAGCTCTTGAATGCAAAATAGGATTCTTAGACAAACAGATAGCAGCAGTATTATCACAGAGAAGTGGTATACTACTTATCCTTATCTGATAGTCCTCCAACTGATGTTTCATCCAGAGCAATTGCGTGCAACACTTAGCAGCTGAGATGTACTCTGCTTCTGCTGTAGATAGAGCAATAGTTGCTTGTCTCTTACTAGCCCATGATATAAGGTTTTCACCTAGAAATTGACAGTTTCCACTAGTGGACTTCCTTTCAATTTTATCACTAGCATAGTCAGCATCACAGAATCCAATAAGCTGATAATCTAAGGATTTCTTATAAAGTAATCCAAGATTAGTGGTTCCTTTCAGATATCTAAAGATTCTCTTAACAGCAGTTAGATGAGACTCTCTAGGATCTGATTGAAATCTAGCACACAAGCATACACTGAACAAGATATCTGGTCTAGATGCAGTGAGATAAAGGAGGGAACCAATCATACCTCTGTATAATTTCTGATCTACTTTGCCTTCAGATTCTTCCTTCAGAAGACAGCTAGAGGGATGCATAGGAGTTGACATTGGTTTACAATCTTCAAGACCAAATTTCTTCAGTAAATCCTTTGTGTATTTGGTTTGATGCACATATACTCCTTCTTTTCTTTGATTGATTTGAATTCCCAAGAAGAATGTTAGTTCTCCCATCATACTCATTTCAAATTCATCCTGCATAAGCTTAGAGAAATTCTTGCAAAGAGAAGCATTAGTTGAACCAAAGATAATATCATCAACATAAATCTGAACAATCAAAATATCAGTTTTTAAGGTTTTTCTAAAGAGAGTGTTATCAACGTCCTTTTTCAAAACCATTTCCTAGAAGAAATATACTTAACCTTTCATACCAAGCTTTTGGAGCTTGTTTCAAACCATACAGAGATTTCTTCAATTTGTAAACATGATCAGGACACTTTATATCTTCAAAGCCAGGAGGTTGTTTAACATAGACTTCTTCATAAATTACTCCATTCAGAAATGCACTCTTAACATCCATTTGAAATAGAGTGATGTCATGATTAACTGCATAGGACAAGAGAAGTCTAATTGCCTCAAGTCTTGCTACTGGTGCAAAGGTTTCAGTGAAATCTATGCCTTCTTGCTGACTATAACCTTGTGCAACCAGTCTAGCTTTATTTCTGACAACTTCTCCCTTTCATTTGACTTGTTTCTGAATACCCATTTTGTTCCAATAATGTTCTTGTGTTTGGGTTTTGGTACCAGATCCCAAACATCATTTCTTTCAAATTGATTGAGTTCTTCTTGCATTGCAACAATCCACCCATCATCTGAGAGTGCTTCTTCTATGTTTGTGGGTTCAATTAATGAAATTAACCCAACTAGGGATTCATCCTCTTTGAAAGCAGATCTGGTCTTTCTTGGGCTATCCTTGTTACCAACAATTAGCTCTTCAGGATGAGATGATCTATACTTGAATTTACTCTTAGGTGGAGCAGGTGTCTGAGAGGGTTCAGTTTCTGAAGGGTCTTCAGTTTCAAGGCCTTCAGAGATATCTTCATTTTGAGTCTCAGATGGATATACAGCAATGGAGAGATCTTCACACTCAGAATTTGAGGAAACTTGAAATTCTGCAAAAGTCTCAGCTTGCTCTGACATTTTATCGTCAGGCTCTTTATCATCAAATCTAACATGTATAGATTCTTCAACTGTGTGAGTTTCAGAATTATACAATCTGTATGCTTTTGAGCGTTCAGAGTAGCCTATAAAGATACCCTTATAAGCTCTAGCATCAAATTTCTTTCGATAGACCTTGTTGTCTAGAATATAACAAGTACATCCAAACTGATGAAAATAAGAAATATTTGGTTTTCTTCCTTTGAACAGTTCATAAGCAGTTTTGTTCAGAATAGGTCTGATGTAGATTCTATTCTGAACATAGCAAGCAGTACTCACGGCTTCTGCCCACAAGAACTTAGCTAGGTTAGACTCAAGCATCATGGTACGAGCCATTTCTTGCAAAGATCTATTCTTTCTTTCTACAACACCATTCTGCTGTGGTGTTCTAGGAGAAGAGAATTCATGGATTACTCCATGCTCTGAGCAGAAAGATTCGAAAGAGTCATTTTCGAACTCTCCCCCATGGTCGCTTCTAACCTTCAGAATCCGAAGATCCTTTTCACTTTGTATTTGTGTGCAGAAGTCACTGAACACCACAAGTGCTTCACTCTTAGAACGTAGGAATTTCACCCAAGTCCATCTACTGAAATCATCAACCATGACCAATCCATATTTTTTACCATTGATAGAGGCTGTCGAAACAGGACCAAACAGATCAATGTGAAGCAATTCTAAGGGTCTGGAAGTACAGACAATGTTTTTAGACTTGAATGAAGTCTTAGCAAATTTTCCTTTTTGACATGAGCCACAAAGTGCATCTGAGTGATAATCAATGTCAGGCAAACCACTAACAAGCTTTTGTTTGCTAAGCTTAGAGATCAACCTCCAGTTAGCATGACCAAGACGCTTGTGCCATAGCCATTTCTCATCACTCAGAGACAAAAGACATATAATCTTTTGGTCAACCAAATCAGAAAAGTTTACTTTATAAACATTGCCAACTCTCATTCCCTTGAATACTACAGATTTGTCAGAGTCTTTTGATACAGTACATGATTCCTTATTAAATGTAACAACACACCCATTGTCACAAAATTGACTAATGCTCAATAGATTGTGTTTAAGTCCATCAACTAACCAAACATCTTTAATGGAAAGAGAAGAATTACCAACTGTACCTGTACCAATGATCTTCCCTTTTTGTTTTCCTCCAAATCCCACAGAGCCTCCCTCTTTCAGAGTTAGGGTTTGGAACATATGCTTTTCTCCCGTCATATGTCGTGAGCAACCACTGTCCAGGTACCAGGGCTGCTGTTTTACCTTTCCTTGCATGAGCATCTGAAGCAAACATTATTTCAGATTTTGGTACCCATATTCTGATGGGTCCTTTAGAGTTAGTCTTCTGAATAGTATTCCTTCTTTGTTTTCTATGATCAACACAAGATCTAGAATTAATTAAGCTTTGACAAGAATGTTTAGGCTTAATTTGATTCTTGGATTTTGATCTGGAGTATATCACAGTTCCAAAGGTCAAGCAAGGATCTGAAGTAACTTTACCTTGATTTCTCAGAGGTTCAGATGACTTCTGAGCCTTAACTTGAGAACTTTTGGACTCAGAAATTTTAGGTTCAGAAGAACTTGGAACTTCTGAGTCTTTGGGTTCAGGTTCAGAACCTCCTTCAGAGTTGGATGCCTTCAGATCAAGTGTACCACTTTTAACAAAGGTAGAGAATAATTCAGGTGGAGTATCATCCTCACTATATGATTTCAGAGGTTTATCCCAGTTCTTAAACCGAGAATAACCAATGCCTTCACCATAGTTACGAGTCATATGATAAATCATGGAAGCCATTTTACTCCTATTGAAGGTACAACGAATAAATTCGTGAAGAGCATCTTCATGATCATCATTGAGCTTGTCTGCCAAGACATAGTTAGATTCAACATGACAAATACGAATGTTTAACGATTCATTTTCATCATAAAGAATCTTGGCATCCTTTTTCAATGATTCATGAACATTCTTCAGAATTTTGTGTTGACTTACTATACGAGAGTAATGTTTCACGGCAATCTTAAGAGAATCAATTAATTCAGATTTAGTCATGTTAGAGTATACCTCATTTTCATCATCTGAGTCATCTTCAGAATCTCTATCAGAGTTGTTACCTTCAGAAGTTCTTGCCATTAAGGCCAGATTGCCTTCTTCATCATCTTCTCCTTCAGAGTCATTCTCAATGGTCTCCCAAGTGGCTAACAAACTCTTCCTTACCTTTTCTTTGTACTTTTCTTTCCCAAAGCTCTTATTCTTTCCTTTGTCCTTGGATGACATTTCTGGACAGTCCGCAATGAAGTGTCCAGATTTCTTGCAGTTATAGCAGTTGTTCAGTTCTTCCTTTTTGTCCTTTGAAAAGGAACTTCTTGAGTTGTTTCCTTTGTTTGGAAACCTTTTGTATTTCTTGTTCCATTTCTGAAACCTTCTAACCATTAGTGCCATTTCTTCATTCTCAGAATTTTCATCCATCATATCATCAGAAGTTTCTTCCTCTTGTTCAGACACTTTGATCTTTGCAGCTTTTGAGGAAGTCTGAACAGAGCTTAGAGCCAAGGACTTCATCTTCTTGACAGGTTCATCTGACATAAGTTCTAGCTCATGACTTCTGAGTGAGCTTATTAAATCTTCAAGAGTCACATTGTCCAAATCCTTGGATTCCTGAAAAGCTGTAACTTTTGGTCTCCATTTGGAAGGTAAGCTCCTCAGAATTTTCTTCACGTGATCAGATGCAGTGTAGCTTTTCTTCAGAACTTGAAGACCAGAGACAAGGGTTTGAAACCTTGAATACATGGTTTCAATATCTTCATCTTCCTTCATTCTGAACAGCTCATATTGATGAACTAATAAGTTTGCCTTAGCTTCTTTGACTTGCTTATTTCCTTCATAGGTGGAACATAGAGAGTCCCAGATAGTTTTGGCACATGACTTGTTGGATATTTTTAAATACTCAGCATGAGATATTGCACCAATAAGCATATTCTTAACAGTATGATGCTTCTTATACTGTTTCTTCTTTTCAGCATCAAAGAACTTTCTGTAGGTATTTCTTACAACACCTTCATCATCCATGTGTTCAAAATGTATACCATCTTCAATGATATCCCATAACTCATCATCGGTCCCAATGATGTAACTATACATCTTGGTTTTCCAGAAAGGAAAAGTAGTAGGATCACTGTTGAAGTAAGGTGGTTTGTCTCTGTGATTATCACTGTTCCTTTCCCTATCATAGTTGTGAGGAGGTGGAACAGCAGAGTGATCAGGTCCAGAGGAAGCAGAAGGAGAGGTAACACCAGACATGTTTTTCAACTAAGTACCCCTAGATCTTTTACTGTTTCACTGTTAAGTGAAGAGCAACAGACCGGAGCTCTAATGCCAATTGAAGGTTGAAAAACACACAAGAAGGGGGGGGGGGGGGGTTGAATTGTGTGAGACTTTTTCTAAGTTAAAACAAATTGCAGCGGATAAGGTATAACACACACAATATATGAGGATAGGGTTAGAGAGAGATGCTCAGAATTTTTATACTGGTTCCTCCCACTAACAGGAGTAGTCCAGTCCTCTTGTCCTTCACAAGAGATTTCACTATAATCACTCAGATTACAAATGCTCAAGCACTAAGCAAGAGACTTCAAACTGCTCAAGCACAAAGCAAGAGACTTCTAACTGCTCAAGCACAAAGCAAGAGACTTCCAATGCTCAAGCACAAAGCAAGAGACTTCCAATGCTCAAGCACAAAGCAAGAGACTTCCAATGCTCAAGCACAAAGCAAGAGACTTCCAATGCTCAAGCACAAAGCAAGAGACTTCCAATGCTCAAGCACAAAGCAAGAGACTTCCAATGCTCAAGCACAAAGCAAGAGACTTCCAACTGGTTTTAATGTTAATAAAGATAAGAGATTAACACTTGATATACAATCAGAGGTGTTTACAAAATACAACTCAGTTACAAGACTAACTTAGAAAATTATCACAAAGTTTCTAAGTGTTTGATAGCTTCAGAATTTGACAGAGTTTCAGCACATTCAGAAGCTTAAGTCTTGATCCCATTTCTTCACAAATCTTCTTCCTTTTATAGATGATAAAATGAACGTTGAAGATTATAGCCGTTTGAAGAATTGAGACGCTCCTTTGTATAGCTCAGTGAGCTTATTAGCTGTTCTGATTTGCAGTAGCTTAGGAGCTTAACGTTTACTACAAAATGAGAGATTCCTTTTGGCTTTTGATATTTGAACCTTGGTGAAAGCCAAATAAGGAAATAATCGTTTCTGAAGCCTGACTTGAAAAGGACCTTTCCATGGTCAAACCTTTTCATTCTTGGTTTCTGCGTTTGGACTTAGTCAGGCACAGTCTTCAATAAAATTGTACTCTCAAATGTAGCTTAACACTTATATCTGACGAGCCTTCAGATTTTGATAGGCTCAGAATTACTTGTTTCAGATCTGGTGAGCTCAGATGTTCTTCAGATTTTGATAGGCTCAGATTTACTTGTTTCAGATCTGGTGAGCTCAGATGTTCTTCAGATTTTGATAGGCTCAGAATTACTTGTTTCAGATCTGGTGAGCTCAGATGTTCTTCAGATTTTGATAGGCTCAGATTTACTTGTTTCAGATCTGGTGAGCTCAGAAGTAATTCCTTCAGAAATTCTAAGGTTCAGATAATAACTTCAGAGTTTCACAGGCTCAGAATTACTTGCTTCAGATCTGGTGAGCTCAGAAGTAATTCCTTCAGAAATTCTAAGGTTCAGATAATAACTTCAGAGTTTCACTTGCTTCAGATCTGGTGAGCTCAGAAGTAATTCCTTCAGAAATTCTAAGGTTCTTTAGTACGCAAATTTTAACTTTTAATCCTGCACACTGAATTAAATTATTAGTATTCCAATTTAACCTTAAATACATTGTTATCATCAAAATCAATTAAGGAGATACAAAATCATAATTTTGTTCCAACAGTATGATGTGTGTGTGTGTGTTTGTGTATAATTTGTATTATAAGTATTATAAAACATCTTGTCAACGTATCTAGGCCGTATCGTATCCCGAATTTCAAAAACTTCACATATCCGTAGTGTATCGCATCACACCCATACTATGTATCCAGGCATCATGATCCTACTTTATTTGGGGCTGGCTGTGATATGCTGTTTTTTGTGATTGATAACTATGCTTTCTAAAACACCAATGTCATGAATCTGTCTTTTTTTTTTTTTTGCTTCGTTGATATATCATATCTAATAATGTCATCTATAATGTGTGTCTACAGGAACTTGAGGATCCCCTCATCATAATCCACGAAAAGAAAATCTCAAGTATAACAGCCATAGTTAAAGTATTAGAGTTAGCTTTGAAAGTAAGTAATACTATATTCATCATATTGCATTGAATTGTTAAATATTGATATGATATTGACAAACACTTCCTCATCACCAGAAACAAAGACCTTTATTGATTGTTGCTGAAGATGTGGAAAGTGATGCCCTTGCAACTCTTATCCTAAATAAACTTCGTGCTGGAATCAAGGTTTGTTTTCCCTATCTGTAGCATATTAGTTCTTAGGTACTTTAAAATTTTGGATTCTTAGTTTTGCTTATTTAATTTGGTATTTGTTGCATGGTCTTACTCTTAGGTATGTGCCATCAAAGCCCCTGGTTTTGGTGAAAATCGGAAATCTGGTCTCCAGGATCTTGCTGTTCTAACAGGAGGTCAAGTAAGTTATCCATTCACTATAAGGTGACTTTTGTATTCCCTCGAATCTTACAAACCGATTGATGATATATTTTATCTATACTTAGCTTATTACTGAAGACCTCGGCCACAATCTTGAGAAAGTGGATCTGGAAATGTTTGGCTCTTGCAAAAAGGTAACGATTTTGCTTAATTGTTAATTTTAAAGCACGGTTGGGTTTTGGTACTCTTTCGTGGTTAATGTTCATGAATTTTTGGTTTTGGTAAAGGATGCAAACTTTCCTTGAGTGATTTGCATTAGCTCAAATTAATTTTTCTCTAATTCCTTAACATTTTTAGCATTATAATATACAAGGTCAAATAATTTAGACAACCTAAACTAAGTTTCTTAATATTTTAGATTACAATTTCCAAAGATGATACTGTCATTCTTGACGGTGCTGGTGATAAGAAAGCTACCGAGGAAAGATGTGAGCAGGTTTGTTTGAATCTCCTATCCAATTTGATTTTACCAAATAGGTCCGATTTTTCATTGATGTTTCTTCTGTCCTGTTTCATGTGATGGGTTTTGATTTACAGATTAGGTCGGCAGTTGAAAATAGTACTTCAGATTATGACAAGGAGAAATTACAGCAAAGATTGGCCAAGCTTTCTGGTGGTGTTGTTGTGCTTAAGGTGCATATCCGTATTTAAGTTGCCCTTGCTTACTTATGATTCTTTATTACATGTTATTCTGTTAAGCATCTCAAGGTTTTTTCGTGATAAAACTAACATCTGAAACTTGACTGTTGCTGATTGGAGGAGACAGTGAGGCTGAAGTTGGTGAGAAAAAGGATAGAGTGACAGATGCCTTAAATGCAACCAATAAGGGGCACATTAGGATACTCGCCACAACTAAAGGGGCACATTAGGATACTCGCCACAACTAAAGATGAACTTTTCAGTGTCGTACGCCGGGTTATACCAAACTATATCTGACGGTGTGAGTGACATGATCTTCTGGGACCAAGGGAGGTTATCAGGATTGGCTAGGCGGGAGCGTGTCTGAGGTAAATGAGAAACAAACCACTTGTAGAGCAGAGGAGTGCAACAGATAATGGTACCACGCTTGGCTGAAGTGCGGTAATGGATGGAATGATATGTGTTGGCTAATAATGTTGGGACTGGGTTCTTTGTGAGGAAGATTTGGATGGCATGGATATCGATGAAGTTGTCAATGTTTGGGAAAAGCAAAAGGCCGTATATGAGTAAGGCTAGAATGGCGTGGAGAGCATCGTCACTTCCCGCATCAGCAAAAGTTAGGGCTTGTTGGTATAAGAATTTAGTGGGTAGGCCTATGACAGCTTTTTGGGTTATAGGGTCCTTTTTGGTTGTGATGTTTACTTGAACAAGGGAGACTTGAAGATGTAGAGCGTTTGCAATATGTAGGAGTCTAGGGGTAGGTTCGAGGCCACTGAAAGGCACTTGATCAAGAATCGGTAGTCCAACCAGGTATGAGTATTCTTCGAGAGTGGGGACAAGTTGGTAATCTGGAAATGTGAAGCAATGGTAGATCGGGTCATAAAACTGAACTAAAGTTTCCAAACATCCTTTCTCAACCTTCACATTAAGGAGACAAAGCAACCTTCCATAACTCTTGCGGAAATCTTCGGATGAAGTCACTAATGCCCCTAATTCCCTTAACTTTGTCAAGTCTCAACCTTTAAAACCATAATCCTTAGTTTTTCTCCTCATGATATCCATATCTATAATGTTTAAAAAGAATTTAATTTAAGTCCTTCGATATAGGATGAGAAAAGAGTCTTATGAATGAATGCATGTATGCATGATTATGCGCAAACATGGTGGGGTTAAGGAAAAATGTTGGAATCAAGGGTAAAAGCCCCTCCCACATGGTGAGCACTAAAGTTTATTTGTACCTGCATTTCGGGTTCTACAAAGTTTCCAAAGTTATCAACCGTCTCGTAGTTATTATCGGCTCACGAGATTAACTCTCGGCCCAACAATATCCGCAAGACGATCTCGTTTGAGTGTAGTATCGCGTATCAACCAAGTTAAGATGAACTCTTAATTAGTCATCGCACTGCATCCTAAAAGCCAAGATGGGTTAAAGGTAACTCTAAAGGTCCATAGCGTCGTCGGTCCCTCGGGAATAGAACGTCGAACACGATTTGCTCATTTCAACATTATTACCCCCAAGCTTCCTCAACTAAGTTGTGGTTATATCATATGCGTGCCATGGTCCGAAATATACTCCGGGCATGTCGCTTTGATTATACCACTTTCCTATCTTATTGTTTCTCTCAAGTCCGGGTTACGACTTGTCTCACTCAAACAGTTTTCCCGAATAAGGCATATAAACATGCATATATACATACATACACAAATAAACACACAAGCGCAAAGAAAAAGAATACAAGATGGGCTCAACCCGCTTGGGGGATCCCCAGTGAAGTCGCCATTTCTGTCGCGGTGATTTTTGGATATCAAGCTATTGAGAAGCATTGAATCTCAAAATTGTTAATTACACCACCGAGCTTTGATTTTTCCGAAGAAGGGAGAAAGTCCGTTAAACACCCTAAATAAAGAGATCGAGGTAAGGGGGTTGGTTATGCGAAGGGAATGTATTAGCACCCTAGGCATCTATAGTATCCTATAGGAACCTCTTGTATTTTTAATCTAAGCGCTTGTTTTTATTTGTTTGCTAAAATGTACAAGATTTAGGGAAAATTGAGTGATGATTAGGAAAATGGTTTTTCAATGACAAGATGCTCTTGGCTTGAGGTCCAAGGTTTTAATCTAAGAAAAATTGATTGGATTTGAAAATACAACTTGATTTGAAAAACCAAGTGTTTTTACTTAAAGAAAATAATTGTTTGGTTGATTCAATGGCTTGGTTTAAAATCCAAGTGTTTTGAAAAATTGTTTTTAATAAGTGACATGTTTTTGGATATTTTTGAGAAGAGGTGTTGACCTCTATTTTTGGCTAAAAAGAGGTAATGGTTCTAGCGAGGGTTCTATCGTTTAAACTAAATGATGGATAAATTCGCAAGTGTACAAATTATCGCAAGTAATAAAAATATCGATCCACAAGGATTGAGATTATTTCAAACAATGACTATTGGCTTAGCTAGTAAAACTAAAATTAAAGACATGGAAAATGGGGGGAACTTTTGCATTCAAATTTAAGTAACAAACAATTTGGAATTTTATCAAACAATTGGTGTGCGATTGGATTTGCTTCGAATTTATTGCATTCCACTATGATGCTAATCGATTGATTCCTAAACATGGCTCATTCAATTACTATGACAATTTAACCAAGCCATTGCACCCACTCTCGCGGTCATACAACTCACTATATCACACTAAAATCCCCTAATCTCTTAGGTAAATTGCATAGCATAACATAGGCATTAAGTATGTTAAATCATAAGTCTCAACCTCTAACTATCTATCTCTAGACTAATTACAAAGTTGTATTCATCAATCTAGTTCCAATTCACACACTTAATCTCTTAATCATGCATGAATCAATTATCATCACATACATTCATCAATGGATATGAAGCATTAAACATAAAATTGATGAAATAGTAATTGAATTAACCTCTAGAAATCAAGAACACATTAACATATAAACCATAGTTTCATACAAATCCTCCTACACAAATCCAATCATAAGAACTTAGCTCATTGAGAAATGAGAAAATACATGGAAGAGATGAGAAGATTTCATCATGACAAGAGTTGTTGGAGAGTTTCCACTCCTAGATCCTTGCTTGAATCCACTTTCTTTAAGCTCCAATGACCCTTTTTGCTCCCAAAATTCGTAACCCTCTCAACTGGAATTAAGTTTCACTTATATACTCTCAAATATGGGTCAAAAACGTCCAAAACGCGCCCCCTGAGAAGACACGCGCGTGCCACGCACCCCGCAAGGCGTGACACGCGCCAAAACAGTGGCTAATAGAGCATAATTGCGTGACACGCGCCTGAAATGAAAAGGCAGGCGTGCCACGCGCCTGAGTGCACATGCCCATATTTCACTTTTTCTTGCAGTGTGACGTGAGGCATAGAGTAATAGGCTGCACTTGCTTCTTCTTTTCTTCACATGCTAGAGTCTTGATTGTGCCAGGCTTTGGTACTTGTTTTTATCATATGGCAAGCTGCACTTGTTAATTCTTTAAGAACATCACGTGACAACATAGAGTTAGTGCATGGCTAGGCAATGAAATTTAGCTACATGCTAGATAATAATCTTCCAACACATGTTTCATAGTAGACTAGCAACAAATACCAATCATTCTCTCCATTAACTTATGTATTTAGCTAACTTGAATTTTGTACCTTTTACTTCTCAAAATAGAGCTAGTTTCACTTGAATTGTGTTTTTTAGGACTTATTCTTGGTAGGGAAATTAGGAGATGATGATATGTCATCACTAAACAACCTAAAATATTAGATCGCGCGAAGACATTTTGCAACGACATATAAGTCGAGGCGTCTCCTTTTCTCCGGATTAATATACTAATCATACAAACGAATAACAATAAGTGTACAAAAACTTTAAACTATACAATACATCCGGGGGGAACATGCAAAGAGGAATTAAATAAATGATAATAATAATGACTGAAAATAAATTACGCCAATTACGCGCATTAAAATATACAACCAGGGGAAAACATGCAAAGGAGATTGAATGATAATAATAATAATGACATAATTATAAATGATGAGAGATAAATATAAGGCATACATAATATAAATGCAAAACATAAAATATAAAGCATAACGAGCATAAATCATGAAATGAATATAAACCATATAACAAATAATAAATGTAAAGCAAGTGATAAAATGTAAGCATCATGAATAATAACGTTAAGCGCAAAAACAAACAACTTTTAATGTTAAAATAGCACACAAGACATATAAGGGGTAGAGATATCTAAGGACAATCAAAAACAATAATTTATCATGTCGTGAAAGATAGACTAGACAAATACCAAGCATTTTCAATCCATACTCATGTATATATTTATCTTACTTAAATAAAAATAAAAATTGCAAATTAATCAAGGTACTTAGGACTAAAATATCATGTCATGGTAATTAACATTACAAAATATCAAGCATTTTCAAAACCATATACATGCATACTTATGAATTTAATTAAATGAAATATACTTCACAATTAAATCAAGATATTAAAGATTAAACACATTTTAAACCAAAAGCCTAGAGCTAAGTCATGAGAGCAAAATCCAAGCATATCAACAAGCATAGAACAAACTTAATAACATTTAACAAGTAAAACATCAAATAAGATCATTGAAAGACCCTAACATATAAATCCTATGACTAATGAACACAATTGGAATAAAATAAACAAAGGAAATCATGGTAAAATGAGCTAAGGGCAGAGAGCAATTTTTAACAAAAATATTTGAGAGCTCATAATCAAAATAATAATAAAGAAAAATGAATTTAATATCATTTAAAACAAATTATTAACACTTAAAATTACTTAATAAATGACAAAAAATTAAAATAACACATAATCACATATTTATCAAGACAAACATCTCCAAACATACATATATCATGCATACTATATCATGGATTAGTAAACAAAATCATATCATCAAAGATTAATTAATTAAAACCTAATTTATACACTAATAATGAAGAAAACATGGAAAAAATAGCAATTAAATGATTTAAAAATTTATTTCATGATGTATCAGTTTAAAATAACCAAAAATATAATTAAAATAAAAAATTACATCTCAGAACAATAAAAATAAAATTATATACAGGGGAGGTGCAAATAATAAATAAAAAAAAGGGTGCAGCGCAGCAAAAAGGCCCAAAAGCCCAAAGCCCACGCAAAAAAAAACATCTGAAAATATTTGAGCCTGGATTGGGTGTGACGCGCAGCAGCGTGATCGCGCTTTACCACCGTTTGATCTTTCTCAAGAAAGATCAAACGGCTACGCTCATGCTCACGCGCGCGCCACTTGATCAATCCAAGGGCCGTGATTGAATCTCAATAAATATGAGAAACACGCGTGTGTAACAACAGGGTTGGGTCTAGTGTGGACGCGTATTGTGGGTCTATCGTCTTATCACCGTCAGATCTTCATTAAATGAGATCTAACGGTTGCGATCAAAGGCGCACACGCATCGCACGATTGATCCAACGGACGCGATCTAAACTTGGTGAGGACGGAGACTCACGATGGATCATCGTCTCCGTTCGTTCCTCACCGTCGCCGTTTCCGGCACCGGAGTAACAAAAACAACCCAGAAATCAATGAATCATATATGGTTTTGCTCGTTTTTTCACAAGGATTTCAAATATGCAATTAGTTTTTCAAAATAACAACTGTAACTCAAAAAACGAACGGAAAAAGAAAAATCAATCAAAACTCAAACTCATAAATAAGCAAGAATCAAGTCCAAATAACAACCCAGATAGCTTTATCATGTTAAAATAAGGTAGAAGGAATTAAAAAGGAAGAAGAAAGCTACCAGAAACGAGCTGGAGAAGCTTGGGTTTTTCACGAACTTTCACCTTCAACACGAGCTTCAAACCACCACTGGAGCTTCAAATTGGAGCTTGGGTTTTGGTTCTGAAGGCTTATAGAAGGTTATTGAAGTGTTAATTGCAAGAACAAAGGATAAATTCGTGTTTGGGAATTTTTGAAAAGTGAGTGAAAAATGAATATGTTCTTAGCTGGCTCCTCCTCCAATTCTCCAACCTCTGATGCAGAAAAAATGATGTGTTATTTATAGGATAGGTTTAGGTTAAGAGAAGAGTGATTTTGTGTGAATGAGAGGGGTATTCTTGAGTTTTTGCAAAAGTGATATTTGTGATTTTTGATCAATCAAGGGTACATGTGTTTTGATCTGATGCATTGAGCATTTGAGGGTATATTCTGAGATCAAATGGTTAGGAGAGGATCAAGGAATTTTTTGGAATTAATTTGTGAAGGAAATAATTTTAAATCAATTTAAAACCATTATTGTAAATAAATAATTATATGAAAATGAAAATATTTATGAACAAGGGAAAAAATGTCCTTTTTTAGGGTTTATAAAATGCATGAGTTAAATTGAAAATGATTGAAAAAAGTTTGAATGAAAAAGGTTACTTGTAGATGAAGAAATGAATTTTTGAATTTTAAATGTAATAATAATATGAATAAAATAATAAAATAAAAAAAAATATGTGATTGAAATATTTTGGCATATTCATAAAAATATAAAAATGATAGGAATAAAATTATAAGTCAAAATTATGAAGAAAAGATAAAAAATGAGATTACTTGCAAAAGAAGTAACCTATTTATTTGCAATTTTTGAAAAGGGCAAAATGGGAATAAAAATGATTTATGAGCAAATTTTGGTACAAGGGTATATTTGGAAATATATGGTGAAGGAAAAAGTTCAAAAAGTCTCATAATTAATTACCTAAAAATGAAACAGTTAAGCAGCGTAAACGGGATAATATATTATTTTTTTGACATTTTTAAATTAATAAATAATATTAACATGGTGAAAATCAATATGCGTAAAAATGGAGAAAATCAAATGAAAAAATTAGGGAGGTCAAAAAATGGGGTATGACAGCAGCTTTGACTTTCGTAGAATATTGAAAGTTCAACTTGAAATTATGTCTAGTGGTTCGATATTCACCAACATTAGCAACGATACCAAAGTTGGACAAAACATATACTTCACCTTCTTTAATTTCATTCTCAAACTTATAAATCAAAGTACGTCGAACCGTTGCATGAATACGATCACCCTAAACAAACCACAAATATATTATATATACAATTAAATTATATATTTATTATATATTGAAAATTTACATAAAATTATAATAAAAACATTCATCATCACTATAAAATTATAATAAAATAAAAAGTTACATTTTTATCCATCATCACCATTTCCATTGAAAATAGTAGTTTCTTAGTTCCAAGATCCTTCACATACAAAAGTCGTACGACTCGAACCATCACATTCCAATTTTCTTTGGACGCATTCAACGAAGCAATTGAATCATATTTAGGAGCCATTAGAATTATAATTTGTAAGTAAGAGTGTTTGTTTACTTTGGATGTGATAGAAAAAAAAATAGCATTAGGCATACTATTTTTAGATGTAAAATGGTGAAATAAGAGGTAATAATTAAAGGCAATAATAAAGCATAAACCTAATGAATATTCTTTGATTTTTCGGATACTACTATTTTTTTTGAAATTTTTTTATTTACGAATTTTATTAGAAATATTATAGTGTGGTTGAAAATGCCTTTTAGGGGGGTGTATTGGATTGAGATTTCAAGGGATTATTTTGACAAAAAAAATTTTGAAGATTTTAAATGACTTTGTGAGATTATATTGATTTTATAAGATTTTAACAGATTTTTTTCAAAAAACTTTTTACAATCAAGATTTTTGACACGTGATTTGAATGGATTTTGAAAGATTTTTTTACAATCAAGATTTCACAATACTTTATATATTAGGAAAATTTCAAAAGTCTCGATATATATTAGGAAATTAGGAAAATTTCAAAAGACTTAATAAATTTTAATAAAAGAAAATATAACAGTAATAAATAAAAAAATTATATTTTTTTGGAAATTCAAACAACAACAAAAAATCATACATGAAAAGCTGTTTTTTTTTTTACGTATATGTTTCTAATCACCAATAAAAACTCTATGTTCTTAATCGATGTTGAAAATAAAAGAAGATGAAACAACAGATGGAGCAAGTGAATCACCAATTATCATTTGATTGTTAAACCAACAGCCGAAATAACACAATGAATAGTGAAAAAAGGTGCAGAATTTGTTCAAAGAGAAAACTTGCAAAAACGATATTTGATAAGCAAGCGAAGAAAGAAAAGAAGAAGAATATTTGATAAGAAAGTGAAGAAAGAAAAAAAAGAAGAAAAATCATGTACGATGATGAACTGTGAAAACAAAATAAAAAGTCTTGGAGAATTTGAAAAAGTCTCAAGGTTTTTGGTGAGATTGTTGGAAAAGTCTCTCAAGTGTATTTTTAACTAAAAAATCTCACGCAATCCACTACACAAAAGAATCCACTAAAATCTGTTGATTTTTGAATACCAAGTGACATTTTATAAATCATGTGAAATCTCAATCGAATAATAACAGATTTCATTGCCTTGAAAAAAAAAATCATAATTGTCTTCATTGAATACCAGAAGATTTGGTTTGATTTTTGTTGAGACCTTTTAGGGTGTTGGCTTCATTTGGTAAAATAAGCCTGATTCCATGATGTGGAGCATGATGTGTGGCACATCAGGGTTCACATCTGGACGCCCTACTGGACGCGCCTTTATTTATTTAAACGCGATCTTTTGAAAAAGATTTGTTTTTCAAGTATATCGTGCCAGCTTGCGCGCCAAGGAACAAGATAATCTTTCATGGTTCTGTTTTATTTTATCGGCCGACTTTGATCAAAAAGATTTGAAACAAACAATTAAAAGATTATGATCAAATAAATCTCAAGGAGAATTAACAAAGGCCAGCTGTCAACATTGAAGATCCAAGCCCATGAAACTTGTTCTATATAAAGGAAGACTGAAGACATAATGAAGTACGAAGCCAAGAGTTGAAGATATCGAGTCTTAGGTCTTAGTCTGTTCATTGTTATTTGTGAGCCTTCACTTGAATCATAATTTTGATACAAGTAAGGACTGAGTTTGATAGAGTTGTAATCTCTAGTATTCTTTCTCCAAAGCTTTGAAGCAAGGAGTTAGAGTGTGCAACACTCAAAGCCGTTAGGTACGAGTGCATAGTTTTCTAGGAGTGTGTCTCCAAACTGAGTTTGTTATTAAATCCTTACTGGGTAAGGTTGAGGGGGAGTGAGCAGAGGTTCTCATATCTAGGAGTTCCTAGGTAGAATTAGCACGGGTAGTGATTAAGTGAGAAGTTGTAAACGGGGGAGTTTAGCTTTGAATTGATACTACCATAGTGGATTCATCCCTGGATTGGTATCCTCCAGAATAGGGCTTGTTATAAGTGCCGAACTGGGTTAACAAACTCACGTGTTCTTTTGTTTCCTGCACTTTATATTGTTTACTTGTTCATCAAGTTCAGTTGTTCACGATGTTGACACATTAGGCTACACATCGTACGATTCCTAAAGTGTACACATCGTGCTACACATCTGACACTTGCCACCAGAATTTCAATTGGCATCAGAGCAGGCACCCTGCCTGTTTGAGGGTGAGCTCCAGGGAAGTTACTTTCTGGAAACATGGACAAGGATGGAACAACGGTCAACAAACCACCCCTCCTGGATGGAACCAACTATGACTACTGGAAGCCAAGGATGATTGCCTTCCTAAAGTCACTTGACAGCAGAACTTGGAAAGCTGTGCTCAAAGGCTGGGAGCATCCCAAAATCTTGGATGCTAATGGTGTTGACACTGGTGTACTCAAGCCAGAGGAAGATTGGTCAGCTGCAGAAGACACTGCATCACTTGGAAACTCCAAAGCTTTGAATGCTTTATTCAATGGAGTGGACAAGAACATGTTCAGATTAATCAAGCAGTGTACTGTTGCAAAGAATGCCTGGGAGATACTCAGAACCACTCATGAAGGCAATGCCAAGGTAAAAAGCTCAAAAATCCAACTTCTCAACACTAAGTTTGAAAACCTCAGAATGAAAGAAGAAGAATCAATTCATGACTTTCACATGAATTTGCTTGAGGTGGACAATTCCTTTGAGGCTCTAGGTGAGAAATTGTCTGAAGAAAAGCTTGTGAGAAAGATGCTTAGGTCTCTACCCAAGAGATTTAACATGAAAATCACAGCTATTGAAGAAGCTCAAGACATCCCAAGTATGAAACTTGAAGAACTTGTGAGCTCGCTTCAAACTTTTGAGATGAACTTTAGTGAGCCAACTGAGAAGAAAGGAAAAGGCATAGCTTTTGTATCTTGTGCTGGTGAAGAGGAAGAAGCTGATGAATCAGATGATGACCTCTCAAATGACTTAGCCATGTTGGGAAGACAATTCAACAAGCTTCAAAGGAGGGTGGACAGAAGACCAAGGAGGAATGTGAGGAACATCCAGACTGACAACAGTAAAATAGGTAACACTTCAACAAAAACTAAAACTGATGATAAGTCAGCTCAGAACAAGGGTGTTCAATGTCATGAATGTGAAGGCTTTGGTCATATAAGATCAGAATGTGGAACATATCTGAAGAAGCAGAAGAAAGGCCTAACTGTATCATGGTCTGACGAAGACTCTGACACTGACTCAGAGAATGTTGCTGCTAATCATGTTAGTGCCATGACTGGGGTGGATAATACTGATGTCGAATCTGATGATGAAGAACTCACCTTTGATGAACTAGCCTCAGTCCATAAAAAGCTATTTATCAAGAGTGAGGAACTGTACAAGGTCAATGAAGAGCAGAAGGAAATCATCAGTCAACTGGAGACAGAGAAGGGTCAACTACAGAGTCAAGTTGCTAGTCTTGAAAGTGAAGTCAAGTTACTGTCAACCAACTTGAAAAATATGACCAAGTCTGTAAAGATGCTCAATCCTGGAACCAACATGCTTGATGAAATTTTGAAAGTAGGAAAGCATGCTGGTGACTCATCTGGTGTAGGATTTAAGAACAAACATCACAGCAAGAAGACAAATACTAAGTTTGTTCCTGCTCAGAAGAAACCTGACCCTGGCAGAATGTGGACACATCACACTCCACATCAGAGACCTGATGGCAAAGAGAAGTTTAATGCTTGGAGATGTCACTACTGTGGGAAGAATGGTCACATCAAGCCCTTCTGTTACAAACTCTATGGGTATCCCAAGAAAAGGCCTCAGGTGCAAGCCAAAACAGTAAGGGTCACTCCTAAGAAGATGTGGAAGCCTAAAGTTTCTGAAACTGCACATATTGCTCACACTTCTCTTAGAGCATCTTCTAGTAATGATTGGTATTTTGATAGTGGTTGTTCTAGGCATATGACTGGTGTTGAGAAATTTCTCACTAATATCAAGCCTCATACAACAAGCTTTGTAACCTTTGGTGATGGAGCAAAAGGTGAAATCAAGGGCAGTGGTAAACTCAGCAGCAAAAGCTTACCTGACCTAGATGATGTGCTACTTGTTAAAGGCTTGAAGGCTAATCTTATCAGCATAAGCCAATTGTGTGATCAAGGTCTCAAAGTCAACTTCACAAAGAATGAATGTCTTATTACTTCTGACAAAGGAGAATTGTTAATGAGAGGATCTAGGTCAAGAGACAACTGCTATCTATGGATTCCTGATGAAACAACTCACTCCACTATATGTTTGATAAGTCAGGAAGAAGAAGTAAAGCTTTGGCACCAAAGACTTGGCCATTTGAATCTGAAGGGAATGAAGAAGATTGTGTCCAAGGAAGCTATTAGAGGTCTACCAAAGCTTAAGATTGTTGAAGGCAATATATGTGGTGAATGTCAAGTTGGAAAGCAGGTTCAGATGTCACACCCAATGTTACAACATCAGGTGACATCCAGAGTTCTTGAAATGCTACATATGGACTTGATGGGACCAATGCAGGTAGAGAGTATTGGTGGCAAAAGATATGCCTTTGTGGTTGTAGATGATTTCTCAAGGTTCACTTGGGTTAGCTTCATCAGAGAGAAGTCTGACACCTTTGATGCATTCAAAGAATTATGCCTTAGACTACAAAGAGAGAAGGATAGTGGCATTGTTAGAATCAGAAGTGATCATGGGAAAGAGTTTGAAAATTCAAGATTCTCTGAGTTTTGTGCTGATGAAGGAATTGGGCATGAGTTCTCCTCACCAATCACACCCCAACAAAATGGTGTAGTTGAGAGGAAGAACAGAACCTTGCAAGAGGCTGCAAGAGTTATACTACATGCCAAGAAGCTACCTTACTACTTTTGGGCAGAGGCCATGAGTACTGCATGCTATATACACAATAGGGTGACTCTGAGAAAAGGTACCTCAACCACACTGTATGAGATATGGAAAGGAAGAAAACCAACTGTCAAACACTTCCATGTCTTTGGTAGCAAGTGCTATATCTTAGCTGACAGAGAGCAAAGGAGGAAGATGGATCCCAAGAGTGATGAAGGAATCTTTCTAGGCTATTCCATAACCAGCAGAGCCTATAGAGTCTTCAACAACAGAACAAGAACTATGATGGAATCCATCAATGTTCTCATAGATGACTATTCAGACAATGTACCTGATGTTGATCCTGATGTGGACACATCTCACCCCCTGCCTGAAGACTCTGAAGTTATAGAGATTCCTGAGAAGACTGATCAGCAAGAAGATGTGACTCCAGTGAACAAGGGTCCCTCTGTTAGAGTTCAAAAGAATCATCCAAAAGAACTCATAATAGGGAATCCTGAGTCAGGGGTTATGACAAGGTCAAGAGAGGTTGTATCCAATGCTTGTTTTGTGTCAAAGGTAGAACCAAAGAATGTGAAAGAAGCCTTGACAGATGAGTTTTGGATTGAAGCTATGCAAGAGGAGCTGAACCAGTTCAAGAGGAATGAAGTGTGGGATTTAGTTCCTAGACCTGAAGGAGTCAACATCATTGGTACTAAATGGGTTTATAGGAATAAATCTGATGAAAGTGGTGTTGTGACTAGAAACAAGGCTAGGCTTGTGGCTCAAGGTTACTCTCAGATTGAAGGAGTAGACTTTGATGAAACATTTGCTCCTGTGGCACGTCTCGAGTCCATAAGGTTACTTTTGGGAGTAGCATGTATCTTGAAATTCAAGCTATTCCAGATGGATGTGAAGAGTGCTTTCCTCAATGGCTACTTGAATGAGGAAGTTTATGTGGAGCAGCCCAAGGGATTTGTTGATCCAAATTATCCAGATCATGTCTACAGATTGAAGAAGGCATTATATGGATTAAAGCAAGCTCCTAGGGCATGGTATGAGAGGCTAACCAAATTTCTTGTGCAGCAAGGTTATAGAAAAGGAGAAACAGACAAAACCTTGTTTGTCAGAGAAGAAAAGGGCAAGTTCATGATTGCACAAATCTATGTAGATGACATTGTGTTTGGAGGAATGTCTGATCCAATGGTCAAGATGTTTGTGAATCAGATGCAGTCTGAATTTGAGATGAGCCTTGTAGGTGAACTTACCTACTTTCTTGGTCTGCAAGTCAAACAGATGGAAGATACAATTTTCATCTCCCAAAGCAAGTATGCCAAGAACATAGTGAAGAAATTTGGAATGGAGAATGCAAATCACAAAAGAACTCCTGCAGCAACCCATCTCAAACTTTCTAAAGATGAGCATGGTGTCAGTGTTGATCAAAGTCTATACAGAAGCATGATTGGCAGTCTACTTTATCTCACTGCAAGTAGACCTGATATTAGCTTTGCTGTTGGTGTGTGTGCAAGGTACCAAGCTGAGCCCAAGATGAGTCATCTGAATCAAGTCAAAAGGATTCTTAAGTATGTCAGTGGTACAAGTGATTATGGAATTCTCTACTCTCATGGTGAAGACACAAGATTGTTGGGTTATTGTGATGCTGACTGGGCAGGTAGTGCTGATGACAGGAAAAGCACTTCTGGTGGATGTTTCTTTTTGGGGAGCAACCTTATATCATGGTTCAGCAAGAAACAAAATTATGTTTCTCTTTCTACAGCTGAGGCTGAGTATATTGCAGCAGGAAGTAGTTGTTCTCAGCTACTTTGGATGAAGCAGATGTTGGGTGAGTACAATGTGCAGCAAGATGTGCTCACATTATACTGTGACAATCTAAGTGCTATAAATATCTCCAAAAATCCTATCCAACATAGTAGGACAAAGCACATTGATATACGTCACCATTTTATTAGAGATCTTGTTGAAGACAATATTGTGACTCTAGAGCATGTTGCCACAGAGAATCAACTGGCAGATATTTTCACTAAGGCTTTAGATGCAAATAGGTTTGAGGTGTTAAGGGGCAAACTTGGTATTTGCCTCTTTGATGATCAATAGCCATAATAGCTATTTAGGCGTGCAACGGCTACCTGTTTTTCCCTCCATCCATAGTTGCACGCAATCCAAAGGCAATCATTACAAAATATTTCCAACGGCTATTTCACGATCAAAACTCCAAGAAATCCGTTTACTCAAGATTTTCTTATTGCCTACCACATTGATCACCACATTCATTTCTCAACCACTCAAACGACCAAAAATTTTCTTGATCACTCTCAAACCCTTTGTTCATCTCTCTGCTATTTTCTTTGAAAATCTTCATACCAAATCACCATCATCATCATCATGTCTACTGCAACCAAAACATCTCCTTCAACCAAATTCACGACTCCTCCATCATCATCAAAACCTAATTCCCCGCATCCTGAAGAAGTTCAAAGTGACATGATCGTTAATGCCACTCCTGTTTCTATGATCAAGCCATCTGGATCAAAGAAGAAGAAGTCAAAACGATCAAGAAGGGAATCAACCCCCATTGCTGCAGAGGAAGATGTTGTTCCTTCTCCTTCCACAGAAAAATCCAAGAAGAAGAAGAAGAAAAGCAAAAAGCCAAAGATTGGCTCACCAAAGAGGGTTCACACCATGGAAAGTCTGCATGTTGAACCTCTTCCTGCAAAATCTGGTGATGCAAATGCTGAAGCATCTATGGGTGTAGGTTCCTCAAACCCTAACCCTGAGAAGGCTGCTGTAAAGATCCCTGAGAGTCAAAGACATCCCTTGACTCAGAAGATCATTGATTCTGTGCTCCAGGCCCTGCAAGAACCTAATGTTGCGGCAGATGTTGGCACATCATTGCCACAAGGTGAAGAAGAGACTGCTGCTGTTGAAAAACCTGCTGTCATTCCTGATTCTCCTGAACAGGAATTTGTTGAAGAAGATCAACCTGCTGAGGTTGAGGAACCTAAAGATAATACCCAGTCTGACAAGGATAAAGAAACTGTTGAAGGTTCGGATCATGAAGACTCCAATCCTTCTGACAAGGATGCTGATGGAGATACAGTTGTTGTGGATGTAGAAGGCTACAATTCTGACATCCCCTTGAAGAAGCTTACTGAGGATAGTATTGCAAAAAGGACTAGAAGTGGTAAAGGTCCTGCTGTTGTTGAGATTTCTCCTGCTGCTACTAAGGAGAAGAAGAAGCCTGTTAAGAGGCAAGTCATGTATGGTCCCAAGAAGGGATTTAGTAAAGCTGTGGTTCCACCTGCAAAGAAGAAGACTCAGAAAAGAAAAGAGCCACCTACAAGTGACTCAGAGTACGATGTGGAGCAGGATGTAGCTCACATCAGTGAGTCTGAGGAAGAATCTGCTAAGGAACGCAATGTGGAGCTTGATGTGATTCACATTGAGTCTGCTGTGAAGAAGAGCTATGGGAAGAAGAAAATTCCTCAGGGAATTCCTGACATCCCAGTTGATTTGATTTCCTTCCACAACCCTGCACATGCTGGTAAATGGAAGTACATTGCTCATAGAAGGTTAGCTCTGGAGAGGGAGCTCAGTGCTGAAGCCTTGCAGTGCAAGGAAGTTATGAGGTTGATCAAGCGTGCTGGCTTGATGAAGACTGTTACTGGACTGAGTGACTGCTATGAGAAGGTAGTCAAAGAGTTTTTGGTAAACATCCCTGCTGGCTGTGACAATCCTTTGGACAAGGAATACCAAACTGTTTTTGTGAGAGGTAAAGAAATTCACTTCTCTCCCACTGTTATCAACAAGTATCTGGGCAGAAGTGAGGAGCCCTTTGCTGAGATGGAGGCAAATGACAACTACATAATCAAGGCCATCACAGCTGGAAAGGTCAAGACTTGGCCTAAGAAAGGGAAACTGCAAGCAAGCAAGCTCACACCAATCTACAACATCCTGAACAGGATTGCTGCTGCTAACTGGGTGCCTACCACACACAACTGTGATGTGGCTACAGGTTTGGCTAGGTTCATATATACTATTGGCAGCAAATCTAATTTTGATTTTGGTACCTATATTTTTGATCAGACTATCAAACATACCAAAACCCTAGCTGTCAAACTACCCATTGCATTTCCTTCCCTACTGTGTGGAATCATATTGAGCCAGAGACCGGATGTTCTGGGCAAGGATGATTTGTCTTGCAGAAGAGAGTCTGCTATTTCTTTTAGTCTCAAGCAGTCTGATGTGACTCCTGATGTGGGCACATCCAGCTCAAACAATGCTATGTCTAGGACAGACATGATTGCTGCTTTAAAGGAGACTTGCAAGGCTCTGGATGAGAAGAAGGCCAAGCTGGAGGCAGTCATTACTGGACTGGAGCTTGAGGATGAGCAAACAATGGCTGAGGATGAGGAATTGGAGGAGGAGGAGCCCAATGACTCTGAAGCTGAGGAAACTGATGGGAGCCAGGATATTTGAATTATTGTAATTCATTAATATTTCCCTGTACTCAGTATTTCCTTGTTTTTGCTTGTATTTTGTGGGCTATGCCCTGGATTTCTGATGCACCTTTGTGTGCCTGTTCTGTACTTGCTGCACTATTAACGGCCTGAGTGCCTTTTTCTGTTCATGCACCATCATCTCTACATCTCATGCTATCTGCATTCTATGGTGTGTTACTTACTCTCAGTATGTTTGTCATAATTTATGGCTAAAAAGGGGGAGTAAAAATTAAAAATGAACAACTTTGAAGTCTTAACTGCAGCAAATTGTGATGTGTGGCACATCTGACTACACATCTGGTATACATGCTTATTTTTCTTCAAATGTTTTCTCAACAAATTTTTGAAGAATTAGTTTTCTAAAGCATGTTCTTCTGAAGACCTTTTCTGTACGTTTTCAACTGGGTGATG
This sequence comes from Trifolium fragiferum, assembly GCA_954870985.1. NCBI lineage: Eukaryota > Viridiplantae > Streptophyta > Magnoliopsida > Fabales > Fabaceae > Trifolium > Trifolium fragiferum. Next base: position 10,274,990 of record OX940796.1, read on the forward strand.
CATTCTTAAGAAGTCCAATTGAAGATGTTAATCTGTGTAATGGTTGATCCATTTGTATGATTTCTACATGGTGATGCATTCTTAAGAAGCCTGTAGAAGTTGCTATTTTGTGTGATGTTTGACACATCTGTGAGTTTTAACTTGGTCATGCATTCTTAAGAAGCCAAGTTTAAAACTTCTCTATTTCTCTCTAGGTCATGCATTCTGAAGAAGCCTATAGGGAATATGAGATTTAGGGGGAGTACATGGAAAGTGCTCTAGTTCAAAGGGGAGTAGACTATTACTGGGTTTGCTACCCTCCCTTATGTGTGCATGGAATCTCATGCTTGTATGTGTCTGAGAATTTATTTTTCTCAGTCTTTGAGAATTTATTTTCCTATCTTGTGAGAGTTTAATTCTCTCTTCGTTTGTGAGGCTCTGATCCGCTGCTGCATGCCTCTGATGTGCCTATACATCTCTCCAAGTTTAGTTGGGTGACTCAAAGATTATTTTAGCCCAAAATTTGCCAAAGGGGGAGATTGTTGAGACCTTTTAGGGTGTTGGCTTCATTTGGTAAAATAAGCCTGATTCCATGATGTGGAGCATGATGTGTGGCACATCAGGGTTCACATCTGGACGCCCTACTGGACGCGCCTTTATTTATTTAAACGCGATCTTTTGAAAAAGATTTGTTTTTCAAGTATATCGTGCCAGCTTGCGCGCCAAGGAACAAGATAATCTTTCATGGTTCTGTTTTATTTTATCGGCCGACTTTGATCAAAAAGATTTGAAACAAACAATTAAAAGATTATGATCAAATAAATCTCAAGGAGAATTAACAAAGGCCAGCTGTCAACATTGAAGATCCAAGCCCATGAAACTTGTTCTATATAAAGGAAGACTGAAGACATAATGAAGTACGAAGCCAAGAGTTGAAGATATCGAGTCTTAGGTCTTAGTCTGTTCATTGTTATTTGTGAGCCTTCACTTGAATCATAATTTTGATACAAGTAAGGACTGAGTTTGATAGAGTTGTAATCTCTAGTATTCTTTCTCCAAAGCTTTGAAGCAAGGAGTTAGAGTGTGCAACACTCAAAGCCGTTAGGTACGAGTGCATAGTTTTCTAGGAGTGTGTCTCCAAACTGAGTTTGTTATTAAATCCTTACTGGGTAAGGTTGAGGGGGAGTGAGCAGAGGTTCTCATATCTAGGAGTTCCTAGGTAGAATTAGCACGGGTAGTGATTAAGTGAGAAGTTGTAAACGGGGGAGTTTAGCTTTGAATTGATACTACCATAGTGGATTCATCCCTGGATTGGTATCCTCCAGAATAGGGCTTGTTATAAGTGCCGAACTGGGTTAACAAACTCACGTGTTCTTTTGTTTCCTGCACTTTATATTGTTTACTTGTTCATCAAGTTCAGTTGTTCACGATGTTGACACATTAGGCTACACATCGTACGATTCCTAAAGTGTACACATCGTGCTACACATCTGACACTTGCCACCAGAATTTCAATTTTATAAAAGTCTTAATTGAATATTAATGGAATTTTTTAACATGAAAAAATCTTTTAAAATCCACTGAAATCTCAATCCAATACATCCCCCTTAATTAGTAGTGATGATGACGATGACTTCCGTAAATATTATAGTGTAATTATAATTATAATAATTAAAATTACTATATTTAATTAGTAGTAAAACCGTTCAATTTCTTTTATTGACTTGCCCATTAAATATATGGGTAATAGTCTGTTTTACCATTAAATATACGGGTCTTTGATTGTGGGTAATTTATTTTACCCTGATCTCTTATATAAGTGTGGTTTGACCATTAAATATACCAAGTTTATTTTCATCCCTGATTAGAGCATAAACCATTAAATATATTATTTGGTCAAGTAGTATTAAATATATTCTTTGATTGTGTGATATTTGTTTTTTCCAAACACGGATTTATTACATTGAGGAATAGTGCAAAAAAAAAAATCAACAAAATCATTTAGTATTTAATATATTAATTAGCTAATTTTTTTCAAGAACGAAAAATTTTAATAAGTTAATATTTTCAAGCACGGATTAGTGTTTAAAAAACCGGACCAAACCGGCCGGTCGAACCGGAAACCGGAGGTCAACCAGTCTGGTCTAATTGTTGGACCGGACATGATATCAATCTTTGGTATCATTGGTTATTTGGAAATTTGTTATTTTTTCAAGCACGGATTAGCGAATATAAAAAGAGGAATTAAAATATATTATTTGATTGTGGGAAATTTGTTTTTCCAAGCATGGATTTATAAACCTTTAATTTTTTGTTTATTTGGTCAATTAGTATTAAATGTATTCTTTGATTAGCTAATTTGTTCAAGCACGGATTAGTGATTTATAATTTTATTTTTTCAATCTTTGGTATAATTGGTTATTGGGAAATTTGTTTATTTTTTCAAGCACCGATTAGTGAATATAAAAAGAGGAATTAAAATATATTATTTGATTGTGGAAAATTTGTTTTTTCCAAGCATAGATTTATACACCATTATTTTATTTTATTTTATTTGGTCAAGTAGTATTAAATATATTCTTTAATTGTGGGATATTTGTTTTTTCCAAACACGGATTTATTACATTGAGGAATAGTGCAAAAAAAAGAATCAACAAAATCATTTAGTATTTAATATATTAATTAGCTAATTTTTTTCAAGCACGGAAAATTTTAATTAGTTAATTTTTTCAAGCACGGATTAATGTTTTATAATTTTATTTTTTCAATCTTTGGTATCATTGGTTATTGTGAAATTTGTTTTTCTTCAAGCACCGATTAGTGAATATAAAAAGAGGAATTAAAATATATTATTTAATTGTGGAAAATTTGTTTTTTCCAAGCATGAATTTATAAACCATTATATTTTTTTTTTTAATTTGGTCAAGTAGTATTAAATATATTCTTTGATTGTGAGATATTTGATTTTTTTCTTCCAAAAACGGATTTATTACATTGAGGAATAGTGCCAAAAAAAATCAACAAAATCATTTAGTATTTAATATATTAATTCCCAAAACAATATGGAGAAGAATGGCTTAGAGGCTGCCATGTGTACACTTACTTTGAAAAAAGGTTCACATTTTATATATATCTTTCTATACTCTAATTTCTCTAATTTTTAACCTTTTAACCCTAATCACATTTGCTAATTTCCCTCCTAAACTCTCTCTTTAATGCTGATTTTTGAAGCCATAAATGTTGTTTATAGAGCCACTAAATATTGAAAAAAATATTTGCTATCACATAGAACCACTACAATGCATTAAAAACTCTTTACCTAATTATCTTGCTATTAGGCAGGAATTCCACTAATTAAAATACATAGTTACTACCCAACCACTCATTCAATGCTGCGCGCTGCTCTATATGCTCATTTGTCTGTTTCATGTTTATTTTTTATTTATAAATTGACTAACAGAAAACTTTCTCTCCACTCCTTTTTAATGGACGAGAATAGAGAATAAGAGTGGGTAATTAGGAATGTTAACCACTTTACTGCGGTTTTGTTCAACTTTAGACAGTCTTTAATTGTGATTGAAGTGTCTATTGTTAACGGATTACAATTAGTTTAGTTTATGTTAATAGTAATATTGTTGTAGGTATTGATCATTCTAATCATGAGCAAGCTTCTACATTGAGCTTTTCAATTAAATAAAATTTGTGACACATTATTTAATTTGTTGATCAACTTACTCTAAGACAAAATCAATCAATATAAAAATATATATTAAATATATGAAAAATTGATCAAACTTCCACAAAAGTTTGTTAATTATAATATATATTGTAAAAATGAGTATTTTTTACATTTGCAATCATTTGATATTCATTCAAAACACAGTGATATAAAACTACGAAGAAAAAAATTTGAAAAATACGAGCAAGCTTCCTAAGTAATACTGAGTTTTATAATTACAATAGAAATTTGGAAATAATATTTAAATTTATTGATTGAGATTCTTTGAGATTGAAATAAAATTGATTAATATTAAAATAAATTTTATTCTAAATGCATAAATAAACCGTAAAGTTTTTTTTTATTAATTCTATGATTTTTAAGGATTTCAGCAATTTAGAGTTTGATCGTAAGTTTTTTTTTTTTTTTTCACCATCAATATCCAGCATTGGACCGCCTAATCTGATTCATGGATCAATTTTGATATCAAATGGTTCCAGCCTTCTCGCGATCGTAGTTGCGAGGTTTTTTATTTTGAAAGAAATCGTAAAATATTGTTAACATATTTTATTAAGATTGAATAAAGTTATTTGATTTAGAAAAAAATATTATATTAAATATATGAGAATAAAAATCAAAACTATAAGCAAAAAATCTGCAATAAGTTTGATAATTATGACATAAATAGTAAAATATTATTTTCATTTATTGCTTGAGATCATATAAAATTTGATCAAAGTTTATAGATGCAAATAAAGTACGGGCTTAAGCTCTCATGAATATACAAAAAAAAAAAATTTTGATGCAAAGTTAATTCAAATCCAATCTTACAAAACAATATATTTGATTCCTACATTACCTTATGAACCATAATTGTGAACGCATTGTTTAAACTAAACCAATCTCAAATATTTTTGTGAGCTCTCAAACATAAAATTTGTAAACTAAAAAAGAAAAAAGGCATGACAAAAAGATAGAGAACAATGAAATGAAAATAAATGAAATTTATGTAATGTATATAATGAGAAATAAAATTGGTATAGAAAAATTGAGATGATTTAGAAAATTAACATGAAGTATTGTGTAAAACATTTCTGATGCATTTTCAAGGTTGATCTACGCGCAATCGCAATGGCTAATCTTTCAAAGTATTTGATATTCCATATTATTTTTTTGGCCCTTAGTTTTCCAACTATATATTAATCAAAAACGAAATCCTTAATAATCCATAATTCGATTATAGGAGATAAGTAAAGTTTGTACAATAATCAATTTAATCAAAATTTGAACTAGAATCTTCTCATTAATTTATCTTTAAGTAAAGTTCCTTATCTACTTGACGATAAAGTTCACTATCCTTAAATAGTTTTTCATATTTATTTTAATTTAAATATTATGGAAATAAAATAAAACTTCTTTTAAAAAAAAAAAGCATATATAGGACTCATATAATACATAGGCCTATATTTTTATTTTGCATTTTTATGGCCCGTGTTAGATTTTTTTGTAATTTATACAGTGACTTTTTTTTATTTATATGAAAACTATATTTATATTCATATATTAATATAGTGACCTATTTTTATTTTGTAACTTATATGGTCTTTTTTATTTATAATTTACTCATATATTAATATAAGGACTATATTTTTAATTAATATAGAGACTTTTTTTTATAACTTATATGAGGTTCTATTTGTATTTTATTTGGAGGGTATTAACGTGGAATTAAATAATATGAGATATATTCAAATAATTACTTTAGGCTCTTTTTTTTCATATTTATTTTGCTCTAAATATTATAATTAAGATTAATTTAACTTTCATTGTTTGTTTCGGGACCTTTTCATAAAATTTATATATTCTCTATTTTTACTCATATAATATTTATGAGATTATTTTTTTATTTATTTTTTCAAAAATTATGAGATTATTTTCTTTCTTGAGAAATTTGTATATTAATCTAAGAAAAATGTTAACATGCATCTTTAGGGCACGTGTTAATGTATCAAATGTGTAAATTGTATCTTAAATAATGTTCATTTGATTTTTTTTGGTTATCCATATTTTAAGGATTGTGATCATGGTTAGTATTTTGCGACATTCTATCTTATATATAAAAGAAAATTATACCCTTTTTCTCTTTTATACATCCATGTAAGTTTTGTTATTTGTTTTCTCATCCTATTAATATGTGATTTATATTTATACTTATATATTAATAGTTTTTTTTTTTAAGAAAATTATATATATAGGGTTTATATAAACTCATATTATTTAATATAAAGATTTTTTCTTTTAATTTATACGAAAACCTGTTTTTTTTTTTTACACAGATGATATTCATTCATTCAAATTAATAGAGTTCATCGATGCAATACAAATTTAAAATCGCTAAAAACAAAAAAGATGAATTACTCACAACATACATGTTAATAGCATAAAACGGCAAATTGTTTAAACTTACATATTTGACCAAATTGAAGTGTCTGAAATATTCATGTCTCCGGATCTATAGCGTTGACGGCATCAAAGTCATTGATTTGATTTGCACTACATCGACTTTAATCTTTCAACATGAAACATATAAACACCGCAACAAGACGGGAACACATAATACACACAAAATATGCCACACAAAGACGGAAAAACAAAATACTTCGCACTAAAACGAGAAATTAAAAGAAATAACATCACACTTTAAGACGACGAAATCACAAAAATACGAAAGAAATACAATATCAAATATATGTGGAAACCATACTTATATAATTAAAATAGAAGAAAAAAAGCGACTTGGAGGGGTGATTTTATAAGCCTAAATTGACCCTGTATTTATGCTCATATTAATTTGTGTAATTTATACTGGTATTAATATGAAATTCTATATTTTTTTAAAAAATTTATAAAAGACATATACTTATACTCATATATTTTTAACACAGAGATTTATATGGAGCCTATATTGTTTGTCATATATTAATAAAAGGTTTTTTTTTTTTGTAATTTATATTAGACCTATATAAATATAGTCATATTATTAATATATGGTCCTATTTAAACTCATATTAATATGAGAGTTTATATTTATATATACTCATATATTTATATAAGACCTTTTTTTTTTTTTGTAATTTTTACATGAACCTAACTATATTTATATAATAATAGAGAAGCCTATTTTGTTTTTGTAATATATATATATATATATATATATATATATATATATATATATATATATATATATATATATATATATATATATATATATATTTTGTTTAATACGAGATCTATCTTTATACTTATATATTAATACTGTAAGACCCGTAATTCCATGGTACCTTTTGTGTAAGGAAAATAAGTAATGGCTAAGAATATTGGGGTTTCTGTTAAGTTGTTTTGTGAGTATCGTCGTAATAACAACATTTTTGCTGAGTTGGAGTCTGTCTTGTGCTCGTGTGCTGGAAATGCACAGACTTTTGTTCCTTAGTCTTTAATTATATATGAGAACGTTTCTGTGTTTTCAGAATTTTGAAATTCGACTTTCTCCGCTTTTTTGGAAAAACGAGTAGAAAATAGTACCCGCTGTTGGAAAATTTACGGTTTCTGTTTCCCGTCGAATTTCAATTAGAGACTTTATATATCGGCACGAGTTAGAATCTAAATTCATAATATTTTTGAGAGCTTCGGATAAATATTTCAGTCGGAGAATCAAGTTTAGCGATAATTTTTAGAAATGGTTTACGGCGAACTTTTATTTCGTAGATTTCCTATTTTCGCGATTTTATCGGTACGCGATATATGACTCGTTTAAGAGCAAACGCGGGGACTGAGCGATGAAGTCATAAATATCTAGATATTTATGTTAAGTTACTTGGTGACCAAGATTGAGATGGATGGCTAGGATTTAGTCTAGAACTTTTCACTAGTTGATCCAATGGTTCTCATGAAACATGACCATGACTTTTAGGGTGACTTAAGGAGACTTTATGGACTTAGAAAAATCACAATTCATTCACTCCTTCTCTTCTCTTTGCCGTGGCTTTCTTTCTCTTCCAACCTTGAACCAAAAATTTAATTCTTCACCATTTTCTTTGATTTCAAGCTTGTTGGATCATAGGAAAATTGCAAGGATCACTTCTTCTTGAGGTAACTAGACCTCTCCTTCCTTATCTTGCTCATAAAACTCATAAGTTCTTAGAATTTTATTTTTGTGTTCTTGAGCAAATTCATGAGAATTTTAGTTATTGCTTCATGAGAGGTAGTGATTAGTAGTAACATAGCTTGTTCAAGCCTAGCCTTAAGATTCTCATGGTTGATTTAAAAGTTTTCACAAATTTTTTGGTTAGGGTTTTAAGAAAAAAATTGAAAAGATCATAATCATGATAAGTTGAAAAGTGATTTGATTTTTGATGCTAGTTTAGAGCTTTGTGGCAAAATGGATATATGAAAAATGGTTTAGTTTTGAAAGACATGAAAATTATTTTTCTCTATGTTCATGAGATTTGAGAAAAACTCTTAGGGTTTTTGAATTGTGTTTTGAAAATGTTTTGAGAGTTCAATTAAATGATTTTGGGGACTAGAGGATTAATCCTATGCTTTTGAAAAGAAATTTTTGGAACTAGCCATGTTACTTTGGTTTTGGCCGTGGCACTTTAGGCATGTGGCCATATTGGTGTTCAAATTTTTGAGTCCTAAATGAGAAGACAATGATCATGGGATGAAATGAATGATCATGGTGTTGGAAAGAATGGTTTAAGTGGTTTTATTTGGAATTAAAAGATAGTTACTTGTGATGCAAGTGAACTATTTATTTTGTAAAAGTTTTGAAGAGTTTTATACTTGTTTTAAAATGGTTTTTGTATAAGAGCTTGATCACTTTTGAGTTGTTTTGAGAAATTAGTAATGATTCAAGTATTTAACTAGGCTTGGTTTTAGAAAATAATATTTTGGTGTGAGTTCAAAATCTGGTCGAAATCTTTAAGGGCATTTAGGTCATTTTAAAATTGTTTTTGTGACCTAGAACCTTGACCATTTGATCCGTCTTTTTGAGACGAAGATTTTGGCGTACGGCTCGTCTCGATTGGATAAAGAATGAGTGAGTTATGGCCATTTTATTTGAGAAGAAAAACTTGTAACTTGTGATGCAAGTAAACTTTTATTTTTGTGAAATTTTTTGAAGAGCTCATGAGTTGTTTTCAAATGGTTTTATTATGTGTAATTGATTGCCTTGGAGTTAGGAATCAAAGGGTTTCATAAATTGTTTTGAAACGAAAATATTTTCGTATGGCGAAAAATAGTGCATTAAACTTCATGAATTTTTGATCAATATAGGGAGGTCTCGTAATCACTATCCGAGAGTGGTAGAAAGTACCTTAGGCCCCTCTAGATTTTTGAGTTTTAGTTTCGTTTCGATAGAATACAGTTGGAGTATTTTATTGACATTACGCTGCTTAAATTTTAGGTAGCGTGAAGTGTAGAATTGAGCGAGAAATTGTTGTGGAAGCTTGCCGAGGTAAGGGCACTTTCTAACGATTTCATATACCTCGAAATATCGAGTGCTTTTTATGCATGTGTAATTGTTGCTTGAATATGTGTATTTGGTTGATGTGATGCAATATGAATTATGAGCATGGTTGTCTTGTGATGTATTCTCGTGACGAGAACTTGTTTGAGAACATGCTATATCCTACACATGTTTGAGTGGTTGTTGTGAATTTCATATGATTGAATAATATGAAATGTTGATGCATGTACTTGATTGAATGTCTGGTTGTACATGATGTGTATTTGTTTACATATGATTGGAAATATATGTATGATTGTTGTGATTGAATTACATATGCTTGGAAGGTATGTAATTGTTGCATTAGCATATATGGGGAATCGTATGCTCATGCATTCATAGTACGTGGTTGCGGGAGTGGACCACGGGGGTGAGGTTGCGTGAGTGGACCCACCTCAATCCTGCGGGATTTTATTGAGTCCAATACGTGGTTGCGTGAGTGGACCACGAGGTGTGATTGCGTGAGTGGATCCACCTTAATCCTTCGGGATTTTATTGATTCGCCCTGCGGGGTATAGTAGGGGATGGACCTACGACTCTCTGCGGAGAGGTTAAATTCCGGAATTCATGCATGTGAAACAGTCCCGGGTAGGGTGATCACAATCATGTAGAGTCTGCATTGATAGGCTAATTGTGCATTTGAATATTGTTGTGTGTGATTGATAGACGATTTGTGCAATTAAATTCGATGATGTGTGATTCATATGATAAATGAGTATATGCTGCCATGTATTGTATATCTTGTGCTGCGTATTTTTGGTTATATGTTATTTTTAGATCGTGACCCTCTACGAGCATTTTTAGGGATTTATTTGTACCGCGTGGAGAAGCGGAAAGGCTTGAAGCTGTCTGTGGGTCTCCGTCACCCAGTCATCTTCCGTTAGAGTTTAAAGATCAGCTTAGGGGTAGTAGTTTAAGAGTCTTGTTTACTCTTCTTTATGCTTCCCTGCATTTGTATTCCAAACTTGTAGTTTGATGTTTTATTTGGAATAAATGATGTCGTTATGTTTGTTTAGACATAGCGTTTGGTTTATATTCTTAAACTTGATTTGTGAAAACGATTTATAAAAGAGGCATTGCATTCCGATCGTTATTTTGAAAATGGTTTACTCTGATTTAATTTAAGTTCGATCGTGAATGTTTTATTTCAAAGTCCTTGTTGTTTTAGAAAGAAAAAAAAAATGCCTACTTTTGGGCTTCGAAAATCGGGGTGTTACATTGTGGTATCAGAGCCCGGCTTTAGATCATCGAAGGGAAAGTGTGTCGTAGAGTTGTCAGTCCAAAGTCAGTCAGAATATAGCTAGAGTTGTGTTAGTTCTAGCGATCGGTTTTTGTTGTGTTGTGGTTACGTGGTTATTTTTTTCTTGAGTCTAGCATGGGATATGCTCAGGCACTGGATTATTTCTTACTAAAGTACTTTAGGGAGTGAGACTTTAGTAAGTAGAATTGTTGAAACCCCCGAGCCTTGGTCGAATTTAGTCGACAAGTGTCTCTGAATTCTTTAGACAGAGTGGTCCGAGGAGGATGGACTTGAGGCGAACAAGAACTACAAGGGATTCTTGGTATTAATTTAATGGATGGGAAGTGGCATTGGATGTTGCCACTCAGAGGTGCTGTTTATGGACGAGTGAAAATCAATTGATAAAGGATTGTAAGTAAGGATCAGATTGGGACGACCTTTTGAAGAAGATATTGAATATTCGTTCCGGTGCGTTAAGGCGAGACTTGACGAAGTCATTCAGTTTTTAAGAGAATGCGGCCACTGTAGAATGGTGGAGTAGGAAGAGATGTCAGTTGGATTAAATTACAATGTTTGGATAATCATTGGTGCAACTCGTATCGGAATTAAAGGGCGTTGCACGTCAAGGGTGGCCGAAACTAGTGAGTTTAGACGATGGTTTTACGAACGGTGGGTACCTTAAGGGTTTAAGTTAAGAGTTTGAGATAAACTAGATTCGAAAATGAGATTATTATGGATGAATCTCGTGATGATTAAGGGTAAGAGACCAAATATCACATGGATAAGTGACAATCTATACGTAGTTAAGGAGATAGTAAGTATAGATGTCGATATGAAACAAAACTATAGGTAATCATTGGTTGGATAATTATGGTTTTGGAGAGATGTTTAGGTAAGAACGAGGAGTTCAACCGTGGAAAGCAAGTTACATATCACAGATAGGTGATACTAGAGGTGCATGGTATGGAAATACCTAGAGAATTGTAACAGTGTAAGTTAGAACTGTTAATTATTAACAGTTAAACTCTAAGAGAAAGTAAACATATTGGGTAATTCTTAAGTGATTAGTCGAGACTTATTGAGTAATTTGAGGGGATTAGTCAAGATTGAGTAGAGATCCTGTGTGGATGTGCATTAAGTTAACGATTTCGGTCGATCAAGATGGTTGAAGGATCAAGTAGTACCTTGAATCTATGATATTATAAGAATTGAGATAGACGAGTTTTAAATAATTCAAGTTATGGTCGTGAATTTTTGGATATTTTCTAGAAATGTCATGTTATGAGTAGATAAGGGTTCATTAGTGAGACTACTAAGACAATGCGAGTTGATAGTTGGAAGGACATTTTGTTAATGTTAAGATATAATGAAGGAAATTTAGATGTTATAATAGGTATTTTATGTTCTCGAGGATTAGATTCAAGAGTTTGATTTGGTTATCGAACGTACTAAGGATGAAATTATAAGTATTGTGCTTAGGTAGTTGTTCTTGGAGCTTTAAGATTTAAGATGAGTGTTAAGTGGTTTGATGGATGAGTAAGATGAGTCGATTTGGAGGTGAATTATAGTAATATTAAGATGATAAGTTTAGAGATAACTATCTGTAAAGAGATGACCATTGGTAAAGGTTAGAAGTAAATAAGAAATTGATGAGTGTATAGACGTAAAAGTAGGGTTAGCAAGAACTTGAGATCTAAGGATTGATTCTCCGATGGCAATGGACTTTATAACTTTAGATAGTTACGACGATCGAGGATCAAACGTATGGAGAAAAGTATGCTTGATTGGACACAAGTTGATGTGGAACGAGAGAGTATTTGGATTCTGTGCGGTGAGTTAAATATGTTGTTTGGATTTAACAAGTTATTGGTTATGGTCGTTTGGGAACCAACTCTAGACAGTTGTTGAACTTGAAAGTTGCAAATTAGTAGATTGATGAGACAAGCCTAATTAGAGTTTTGTAGAGTTTATCACATCGATGAGATAGTCGCAAAGGAAGTTAGTCGTTGGAAAGACATGTTAAAAATAAGTAAGAGGGAAGCACATGAGAATGTGGCTTATGTCAATTAAGGATTGGCGAAAGGATTCACACATAATTTGGAAAAATTATGATTGTGCGTGTATATTAAGGATTCGAAAGCACCACCTGAATGGATGTCATGGAGGTGTGTGTGTTGTATGTGGAAGTAAAAAAAAGGGTAAGCAATTATCTAATGACAAAGTTTGGTGGAAACTAATAGAAATTGATTCATTGTAGTTGTTACAATAAGGATAGGCGTAACATAGAGGAAAATGCGCATTGAGAAAACGAATGGTTTCGGTCGTTGACAGTAGAAGCGGTTGAACGATGGTTGAGGTGAGAAATATCTCAAGATATGATTGGATGTAGGAATTTACTCTAAGGATAAGATGTTGGAACAAATAAGAATGGTCAGGGTGACAAGCTCTTTTGAGTAAAAGAGAATTTAAGGGTAAGAGGGAAGAAACTCAAGAGAGTTTAGAAATAGAATGAGAATAAGATGTAAAATGGTTTGTGCCAATGATGGCAGTCAACGAGGAGAAATGTTTTATGCTAAAGCAGGCAAGGTTAAGCTAAGTATTAGTTTGGAAAATATGTGGACACCTGAAAGATTGAATTTTTGAGAATTTGAGATTTGTATAAAAGGAGTCACAGTGAAGTAGATGGTATCGTCTTGCATGCGCCAAGATACTTTGAGGAGTTATAATCACCAACCGGATGTTGGGATGTTGTCATTAAGCTTATGATTAGAACGAGATTTGAAAGTGTAAGTGTACAGTTCAACACGGTTACGAGATTAAAGGAAAAATTAAGGACTTATAGATATTGGTGAAGTTGTATAGAGATGACAACTTCTTTCGGAGTATAATGGTATGGGTGGTACTTGCCATGGTGGCCTTGTCCTTACTGATTTGAATGATACTAAATGGATGTTTCGTGTGTGGAAGCATGAGCTTTTAAGTGTTGTGTTTTGAGTATTGTGGCTCGTCGCCGAGATCGAGGTAGTAAGTGATTGAGGAATACATTAAGGAAACCTCGAAGGAATTGTTGGAACCTTGTGCCTCAGATGACCTTGAGCACGAGTAGAAGTGAGGATTATTAAAGTTAGGTAAAGATGGTCTAAGCCACCATCATGATTGTCGGCTATCTATTGACAAATTAAGGAACTGATCACCCTTAATCTCTTGTTAATAGTAGACGAAATTGTGTTGACTGGAATTGACTAGTTTTTGCTAACTTTGGTGGTGCGCAGAGAGTTTAAGTGTTTCTTTTTGGTGGGTAGCCAGTCACCACTTCGCGTGAACTTATTGGAAACGGCTATGTCGCGGAGGCGAAAAAGGTGACCCTGGAAATTTGTCGTGTTGACCTAGGATCTTTAAGAACAAGAGTTGTGAACCTTCGTAGTGAGGTTAGTTTTTGAGTGGTGAACTCGTTGTGTGATGTCTAGCTTTGCGTCTAGAGTTTGGAACCAACGCGGCCTTGTTGAGGGTTGCGATAGGTGCACGGTTGTGCCAGTGTCAGTGTTAGTAATGACTTGTTGAGTTGTTACTTTTACCTTTAGTTTCGAGGACGAAACTTCTTTTTGGAGGGTAGTAATGTAAGACCCGTAATTCCATGGTACCTTTTGTGTAAGGAAAATAAGTAATGGCTAAGAATATTGGGGTTTCTGTTAAGTTGTTTTGTGAGTATCGTCGTAATAACAACATTTTTGCTGAGTTGGAGTCTGTCTTGTGCTCGTGTGCTGGAAATGCACAGACTTTTGTTCCTTAGTCTTTAATTATATATGAGAACGTTTCTGTGTTTTCAGAATTTTGAAATTCGACTTTCTCCGCTTTTTTGGAAAAACGAGTAGAAAATAGTACCCGCTGTTGGAAAATTTACGGTTTCTGTTTCCCGTCGAATTTCAATTAGAGACTTTATATATCGGCACGAGTTAGAATCTAAATTCATAATATTTTTGAGAGCTTCGGATAAATATTTCAGTCGGAGAATCAAGTTTAGCGATAATTTTTAGAAATGGTTTACGGCGAACTTTTATTTCGTAGATTTCCTATTTTCGCGATTTTATCGGTACGCGATATATGACTCGTTTAAGAGCAAACGCGGGGACTGAGCGATGAAGTCATAAATATCTAGATATTTATGTTAAGTTACTTGGTGACCAAGATTGAGATGGATGGCTAGGATTTAGTCTAGAACTTTTCACTAGTTGATCCAATGGTTCTCATGAAACATGACCATGACTTTTAGGGTGACTTAAGGAGACTTTATGGACTTAGAAAAATCACAATTCATTCACTCCTTCTCTTCTCTTTGCCGTGGCTTTCTTTCTCTTCCAACCTTGAACCAAAAATTTAATTCTTCACCATTTTCTTTGATTTCAAGCTTGTTGGATCATAGGAAAATTGCAAGGATCACTTCTTCTTGAGGTAACTAGACCTCTCCTTCCTTATCTTGCTCATAAAACTCATAAGTTCTTAGAATTTTATTTTTGTGTTCTTGAGCAAATTCATGAGAATTTTAGTTATTGCTTCATGAGAGGTAGTGATTAGTAGTAACATAGCTTGTTCAAGCCTAGCCTTAAGATTCTCATGGTTGATTTAAAAGTTTTCACAAATTTTTTGGTTAGGGTTTTAAGAAAAAAATTGAAAAGATCATAATCATGATAAGTTGAAAAGTGATTTGATTTTTGATGCTAGTTTAGAGCTTTGTGACAAAATGGATATATGAAAAATGGTTTAGTTTTGAAAGACATGAAAATTATTTTTCTCTATGTTCATGAGATTTGAGAAAAACTCTTAGGGTTTTTGAATTGTGTTTTGAAAATGTTTTGAGAGTTCAATTAAATGATTTTGGGGACTAGAGGATTAATCCTATGCTTTTGAAAAGAAATTTTTGGAACTAGCCATGTTACTTTGGTTTTGGCCGTGGCACTTTAGGCATGTGGCCATATTGGTGTTCAAATTTTTGAGTCCTAAATGAGAAGACAATGATCATGGGATGAAATGAATGATCATGGTGTTGGAAAGAATGGTTTAAGTGGTTTTATTTGGAATTAAAAGATAGTTACTTGTGATGCAAGTGAACTATTTATTTTGTAAAAGTTTTGAAGAGTTTTATACTTGTTTTAAAATGGTTTTTGTATAAGAGCTTGATCACTTTTGAGTTGTTTTGAGAAATTAGTAATGATTCAAGTATTTAACTAGGCTTGGTTTTAGAAAATAATATTTTGGTGTGAGTTCAAAATCTGGTCGAAATCTTTAAGGGCATTTAGGTCATTTTAAAATTGTTTTTGTGACCTAGAACCTTGACCATTTGATCCGTCTTTTTGAGACGAAGATTTTGGCGTACGGCTCGTCTCGATTGGATAAAGAATGAGTGAGTTATGGCCATTTTATTTGAGAAGAAAAACTTGTAACTTGTGATGCAAGTAAACTTTTATTTTTGTGAAATTTTTTGAAGAGCTCATGAGTTGTTTTCAAATGGTTTTATTATGTGTAATTGATTGCCTTGGAGTTAGGAATCAAAGGGTTTCATAAATTGTTTTGAAACGAAAATATTTTCGTATGGCGAAAAATAGTGCATTAAACTTCATGAATTTTTGATCAATATAGGGAGGTCTCGTAATCACTATCCGAGAGTGGTAGAAAGTACCTTAGGCCCCTCTAGATTTTTGAGTTTTAGTTTCGTTTCGATAGAATACAGTTGGAGTATTTTATTGATATTACGCTGCTTAAATTTTAGGTAGCGTGAAGTGTAGAATTGAGCGAGAAATTGTTGTGGAAGCTTGCCGAGGTAAGGGCACTTTCTAACGATTTCATATACCTCGAAATATCGAGTGCTTTTTATGCATGTGTAATTGTTGCTTGAATATGTGTATTTGGTTGATGTGATGCAATATGAATTATGAGCATGGTTGTCTTGTGATGTATTCTCGTGACGAGAACTTGTTTGAGAACATGCTATATCCTACACATGTTTGAGTGGTTGTTGTGAATTTCATATGATTGAATAATATGAAATGTTGATGCATGTACTTGATTGAATGTCTGGTTGTACATGATGTGTATTTGTTTACATATGATTGGAAATATATGTATGATTGTTGTGATTGAATTACATATGCTTGGAAGGTATGTAATTGTTGCATTAGCATATATGGGGAATCGTATGCTCATGCATTCATAGTACGTGGTTGCGGGAGTGGACCACGGGGGTGAGGTTGCGTGAGTGGACCCACCTCAATCCTGCGGGATTTTATTGAGTCCAATACGTGGTTGCGTGAGTGGACCACGAGGTGTGATTGCGTGAGTGGATCCACCTTAATCCTTCGGGATTTTATTGATTCGCCCTGCGGGGTATAGTAGGGGATGGACCTACGACTCTCTGCGGAGAGGTTAAATTCCGGAATTCATGCATGTGAAACAGTCCCGGGTAGGGTGATCACAATCATGTAGAGTCTGCATTGATAGGCTAATTGTGCATTTGAATATTGTTGTGTGTGATTGATAGACGATTTGTGCAATTAAATTCGATGATGTGTGATTCATATGATAAATGAGTATATGCTGCCATGTATTGTATATCTTGTGCTGCGTATTTTTGGTTATATGTTATTTTTAGATCGTGACCCTCTACGAGCATTTTTAGGGATTTATTTGTACCGCGTGGAGAAGCGGAAAGGCTTGAAGCTGTCTGTGGGTCTCCGTCACCCAGTCATCTTCCGTTAGAGTTTAAAGATCAGCTTAGGGGTAGTAGTTTAAGAGTCTTGTTTACTCTTCTTTATGCTTCCCTGCATTTGTATTCCAAACTTGTAGTTTGATGTTTTATTTGGAATAAATGATGTCGTTATGTTTGTTTAGACATAGCGTTTGGTTTATATTCTTAAACTTGATTTGTGAAAACGATTTATAAAAGAGGCATTGCATTCCGATCGTTATTTTGAAAATGGTTTACTCTGATTTAATTTAAGTTCGATCGTGAATGTTTTATTTCAAAGTCCTTGTTGTTTTAGAAAGAAAAAAAAAATGCCTACTTTTGGGCTTCGAAAATCGGGGTGTTACATTGTGGTATCAGAGCCCGGCTTTAGATCATCAAAGGGAAAGTGTGTCGTAGAGTTGTCAGTCCAAAGTCAGTCAGAATATAGCTAGAGTTGTGTTAGTTCTAGCGATCGGTTTTTGTTGTGTTGTGGTTACGTGGTTATTTTTTTCTTGAGTCTAGCATGGGATATGCTCAGGCACTGGATTATTTCTTACTAAAGTACTTTAGGGAGTGAGACTTTAGTAAGTAGAATTGTTGAAACCCCCGAGCCTTGGTCGAATTTAGTCGACAAGTGTCTCTGAATTCTTTAGACAGAGTGGTCCGAGGAGGATGGACTTGAGGCGAACAAGAACTACAAGGGATTCTTGGTATTAATTTAATGGATGGGAAGTGGCATTGGATGTTGCCACTCAGAGGTGCTGTTTATGGACGAGTGAAAATCAATTGATAAAGGATTGTAAGTAAGGATCAGATTGGGACGACCTTTTGAAGAAGATATTGAATATTCGTTCCGGTGCGTTAAGGCGAGACTTGACGAAGTCATTCAGTTTTTAAGAGAATGCGGCCACTGTAGAATGGTGGAGTAGGAAGAGATGTCAGTTGGATTAAATTACAATGTTTGGATAATCATTGGTGCAACTCGTATCGGAATTAAAGGGCGTTGCACGTCAAGGGTGGCCGAAACTAGTGAGTTTAGACGATGGTTTTACGAACGGTGGGTACCTTAAGGGTTTAAGTTAAGAGTTTGAGATAAACTAGATTCGAAAATGAGATTATTATGGATGAATCTCGTGATGATTAAGGGTAAGAGACCAAATATCACATGGATAAGTGACAATCTATACGTAGTTAAGGAGATAGTAAGTATAGATGTCGATATGAAACAAAACTATAGGTAATCATTGGTTGGATAATTATGGTTTTGGAGAGATGTTTAGGTAAGAACGAGGAGTTCAACCGTGGAAAGCAAGTTACATATCACAGATAGGTGATACTAGAGGTGCATGGTATGGAAATACCTAGAGAATTGTAACAGTGTAAGTTAGAACTGTTAATTATTAACAGTTAAACTCTAAGAGAAAGTAAACATATTGGGTAATTCTTAAGTGATTAGTCGAGACTTATTGAGTAATTTGAGGGGATTAGTCAAGATTGAGTAGAGATCCTGTGTGGATGTGCATTAAGTTAACGATTTCGGTCGATCAAGATGGTTGAAGGATCAAGTAGTACCTTGAATCTATGATATTATAAGAATTGAGATAGACGAGTTTTAAATAATTCAAGTTATGGTCGTGAATTTTTGGATATTTTCTAGAAATGTCATGTTATGAGTAGATAAGGGTTCATTAGTGAGACTACTAAGACAATGCGAGTTGATAGTTGGAAGGACATTTTGTTAATGTTAAGATATAATGAAGGAAATTTAGATGTTATAATAGGTATTTTATGTTCTCGAGGATTAGATTCAAGAGTTTGATTTGGTTATCGAACGTACTAAGGATGAAATTATAAGTATTGTGCTTAGGTAGTTGTTCTTGGAGCTTTAAGATTTAAGATGAGTGTTAAGTGGTTTGATGGATGAGTAAGATGAGTCGATTTGGAGGTGAATTATAGTAATATTAAGATGATAAGTTTAGAGATAACTATCTGTAAAGAGATGACCATTGGTAAAGGTTAGAAGTAAATAAGAAATTGATGAGTGTATAGACGTAAAAGTAGGGTTAGCAAGAACTTGAGATCTAAGGATTGATTCTCCGATGGCAATGGACTTTATAACTTTAGATAGTTACGACGATCGAGGATCAAACGTATGGAGAAAAGTATGCTTGATTGGACACAAGTTGATGTGGAACGAGAGAGTATTTGGATTCTGTGCGGTGAGTTAAATATGTTGTTTGGATTTAACAAGTTATTGGTTATGGTCGTTTGGGAACCAACTCTAGACAGTTGTTGAACTTGAAAGTTGCAAATTAGTAGATTGATGAGACAAGCCTAATTAGAGTTTTGTAGAGTTTATCACATCGCTGAGATAGTCGCAAAGGAAGTTAGTCGTTGGAAAGACATGTTAAAAATAAGTAAGAGGGAAGCACATGAGAATGTGGCTTATGTCAATTAAGGATTGGCGAAAGGATTCACACATAATTTGGAAAAATTATGATTGTGCGTGTATATTAAGGATTCGAAAGCACCACCTGAATGGATTGAAGGTTGAAAAACACACAAGAAGGGGGGGGGGTTGAATTGTGTGAGACTTTTTCTAAGTTAAAACAAATTGCAGCGGATAAGGTATAACACACACAATATATGAGGATAGGGTTAGAGAGAGATGCTCAGAATTTTTATACTGGTTCCTCCCACTAACAGGAGTAGTCCAGTCCTCTTGTCCTTCACAAGAGATTTCACTATAATCACTCAGATTACAAATGCTCAAGCACTAAGCAAGAGACTTCAAACTGCTCAAGCACAAAGCAAGAGACTTCTAACTGCTCAAGCACAAAGCAAGAGACTTCCAATGCTCAAGCACAAAGCAAGAGACTTCCAATGCTCAAGCACAAAGCAAGAGACTTCCAATGCTCAAGCACAAAGCAAGAGACTTCCAATGCTCAAGCACAAAGCAAGAGACTTCCAATGCTCAAGCACAAAGCAAGAGACTTCAAACTGGTTTTAATGTTAATAAAGATAAGAGATTAACACTTGATATACAATCAGAGGTGTTTACAAAATACAACTTAGTTACAAGACTAACTTAGAAAATTATCACAAAGTTTCTAAGTGTTTGATAGCTTCAGAATTTGACAGAGTTTCAGCACGTTCAGAAGCTTAAGTCTTGATTACATTTCTTCACAAATCTTCTTCCTTTTATAGATGATAAAATGAACGTTGAAGATTATAGCCGTTTGAAGAATTGAGACGCTCCTTTGTATAGATCAGTGAGCTTATTAGCTGTTCTGATTTGCAGTAGCTTAGGAGCTTAACGTTTACTACAAAATGAGAGATTCCTTTTGGCTTTTGATATTTGAACCTTGGTGAAAGCCAAATAAGGAAATAATCGTTTCTGAAGCCTGACTTGAAAAGGACCTTTCCATGGTCAAACCTTTTCATTCTTGGTTTCTGCGTTTGGACTTAGTCAGGCACAGTCTTCAATAAAATTGTACTCTCAAATGTAGCTTAACACTTATATCTGACGAGCCTTCAGATTTTGATAAGCTCAGAATTACTTGTTTCAGATCTGGTGAGCTCAGATGTTCTTCAGATTTTGATAGGCTCAGAATTACTTGTTTCAGATCTGGTGAGCTCAGATGTTCTTCAGATTTTGATAGGCTCAGAATTACTTGTTTCAGATCTGGTGAGCTCAGAAGTAATTCCTTCAGAAATTCTAAGGTTCAGATAATAACTTCAGAGTTTCACAGGCTCAGAATTACTTGCTTCAGATCTGGTGAGCTCAGAAGTGATTCCTTCAGAAATTCTAAGGTTCAGATAATAACTTCAGAGTTTCATAGGCTCAGAATTACTTGCTTCAGATCTGGTGAGCTCAGAAGTAATTCCTTCAGAAATTCTAAGGTTCAGATAATAACTTCAGAGTTTCACAGGCTTCAGATCTGGTGAGCTCAGAAGTAATTCCTTCAGAAATTCTAAGGTTCTTTAGTACGCAAATTTTAACTTTTAATCCTGCACACTGAATTAAATTATTAGTATTCCAATTTAACCTTAAATACATTGTTATCATCAAAATCAATTAAGGAGATACAAAATCATAATTTTGTTCCAACAATCTCCCCCTTTTTGATGATGACAACTATATGTATTTAAAATCAATTGTTGTTGTTTTTATTTAACATCTTGACTTCAGGTTCTGAGGTTTGCAAGCTCCCCCTGAGTCTGATAAGCTTCAAAAGTTTATCAATGATAAATATAAAACAGTCTAAGAGTAATATTTAATGTCAAATATAATTTCATATATTCTACCTTCAGAATTAGAGGTTTGCAAGCTCTATTTCTTCAGATTGACAAATATAAGATATGGTTTGCAAGCGTATCTTATATTATATGAATTTATGTTGGACAAAATTTATTACTCCCCCTCATTAAAAGTTTAAAAGACTTTAATATAACTTAACAAGAGTAGAGTTCAGAAAATGTGATCTTTAGAGCTTCAGAAATAATTTCACTGCCATAGGAAATGAAATAATATTTTCTCCCCCTTTGTCATTATCAAAAACGGGTCAGTCAAAGCACAAGTTACAGGGTAGTAAATGCACACAGCAAACAACCACCAGCAGTAAATGCATTCAACGGTAAAAGGGAATTGTTAAGTACCATGGTGAAACAGGGAATTGTTTCAGAATGAAGACGAGTTTCTTCAAGATCTGAATCAGTTCCAGGAAAAGGTGGAGTGGTTTGAATGGATGAGGGGTTTGGTTCAGAAGTGGTTGGCTTAGGAGATGAAGTCTGAAGGGGTTCAGTTTGGGATTCAGCAGGGACTTCAGAATTTTGAACATTTGAGGGTTCAGATTGGTCTACGTCCATTGCTATTGGGGTAGACTCAGAATCTTTAATAGGAGATTTCTGAGGGGATTTAGGAGTGTCAGAAATGGTTATAGTGGAAGTTTCAAAATATTGAAAACGTGAGAAGTGATAGTGACTAGTGTGTAGTTAAGTGATTATAGTGGAAGTTTCAAAATATTGGGGAAACAAGATAGTGACGTAATGGGGGCTTGGCAGTTACTTTTAATAAAATCATCATTAGCTCTCCTTCATTACCCAGCGGTTACTAGACATGATGGGAAGTTACACAGATAAGTAGTGTTTTCAGAAGCCAGCTGTCAGTTAGAGAAACTGAGTGGTCAACTAACACTTAGAGTAGGTATCTGAGTCACAAGAAATCATATTTAATAATAAATAATTCTGATTGCTTCAGATGAGAGAGTGCTTCAGAACCTATATAATAGTTTCTGAGCCGTCCAAACTTCTGAGGCCCTTCAGAACCAGTTTATTCATTCAGAGTTAACAGCATTCAGAGATATCATTCAGAAATAAAAACCATGTTCAGATTTTTCTTGATAAAATCGAAACGATCAATAGCAAGAGGTTTGGTAAAGATATCAGCCCATTGATGCTCAGTATCAATGAATTGAATCTTAATTACTCCCTTCTGAACATAGTCTCTAATGAAGTGATGTTTGATCTCAATGTGTTTAGCTCTTGAATGCAAAATAGGATTCTTAGACAAACAGATAGCAGCAGTATTATCACAGAGAAGTGGTATACTACTTATCCTTATCTGATAGTCCTCCAACTGATGTTTCATCCAGAGCAATTGCGTGCAACACTTAGCAGCTGAGATGTACTCTGCTTCTGCTGTAGATAGAGCAATAGTTGCTTGTCTCTTACTAGCCCATGATATAAGGTTTTCACCTAGAAATTGACAGTTTCCACTAGTGGACTTCCTTTCAATTTTATCACCAGCATAGTCAGCATCACAGAATCCAATAAGCTGATAATCTAAGGATTTCTTATAAAGTAATCCAAGATTAGTGGTTCCTTTCAGATATCTAAAGATTCTCTTAACAGCAGTTAGATGAGACTCTCTAGGATCTGATTGAAATCTAGCACACAAGCATACACTGAACAAGATATCTGGTCTAGATGCAGTGAGATAAAGGAGGGAACCAATCATACCTCTGTATAATTTCTGATCTACTTTGCCTTCAGATTCTTCCTTCAGAAGACAGCTAGAGGGATGCATAGGAGTTGACATTGGTTTACAATCTTCAAGACCAAATTTCTTCAGTAAATCCTTTGTGTATTTGGTTTGATGCACATATACTCCTTCTTTTCTTTGATTGATTTGAATTCCCAAGAAGAATGTTAGTTCTCCCATCATACTCATTTCAAATTCATCCTGCATAAGCTTAGAGAAATTCTTGCAAAGAGAAGCATTAGTTGAACCAAAGATAATATCATCAACATAAATCTGAACAATCAAAATATCAGTTTTTAAGGTTTTTCTAAAGAGAGTGTTATCAACATGTCCTTTTTCAAAACCATTTTCTAGAAGAAATATACTTAACCTTTCATACCAAGCTCTTGGAGCTTGTTTCAAACCATACAGAGATTTCTTCAATTTGTAAACATGATCAGGACACTTTATATCTTCAAAGCCAGGAGGTTGTTTAACATAGACTTCTTCATAAATTACTCCATTCAGAAATGCACTCTTAACATCCATTTGAAATAGAGTGATGTCATGATTAACTGCATAGGACAAGAGAAGTCTAATTGCCTCAAGTCTTGCTACTGGTGCAAAGGTTTCAGTGAAATCTATGCCTTCTTGCTGACTATAACCTTGTGCAACCAGTCTAGCTTTATTTCTGACAACTTCTCCCTTTTCATTTGACTTGTTTCTGAATACCCATTTTGTTCCAATAATGTTCTTGTGTTTGGGTTTTGGTACCAGATTCCAAACATCATTTCTTTCAAATTGATTGAGTTCTTCTTGCATTGCAACAATCCACCCATCATCTGAGAGTGCTTCTTCTATGTTTGTGGGTTCAATTAATGAAATTAACCCAACTAGGGATTCATCCTCTTTGAAAGCAGATCTGGTCTTTCTTGGGCTATCCTTGTTACCAACAATTAGCTCTTCAGGATGAGATGATCTATACTTGAATTTACTCTTAGGTGGAGCAGGTGTCTGAGAGGGTTCAGTTTCTGAAGGGTCTTCAGTTTCAAGGCCTTCAGAGATATCTTCATTTTGAGTCTCAGATGGATATACAGTAATGGAGAGATCTTCACACTCAGAATTTGAGGAAACTTGAAATTCTGCAAAAGTCTCAGCTTGCTCTGACATTTTATCGTCAGGCTCTTTATCATCAAATCTAACATGTATAGATTCTTCAACTGTGTGAGTTTCAGAATTATACAATCTGTATACTTTTGAGCGTTCAGAGTAGCCTATAAAGATACCCTTATAAGCTCTAGCATCAAATTTCTTTCGATAGACCTTGTTGTCTAGAATATAACAAGTACATCCAAACTGATGAAAATAAGAAATATTTGGTTTTCTTCCTTTGAACAGTTCATAAGCAGTTTTGTTCAGAATAGGTCTGATGTAGATTCTATTCTGAACATAGCAAGCAGTACTCACGGCTTCTGCCCACAAGAACTTAGCTAGGTTAGACTCAAGCATCATGGTACGAGCCATTTCTTGCAAAGATCTATTCTTTCTTTCTACAACACCATTCTGCTGTGGTGTTCTAGGAGAAGAGAATTCATGGATTACTCCATGCTCTGAGCAGAAAGATTCGAAAGAGTCATTTTCGAACTCTCCCCCATGGTCGCTTCTAACCTTCAGAATCCGAAGATCCTTTTCACTTTGTATTTGTGTGCAGAAGTCACTGAACACCACAAGTGCTTCACTCTTAGAACGTAGGAATTTCACCCAAGTCCATCTACTGAAATCATCAACCATGACCAATCCATATTTTTTACCATTGATAGAGGCTGTCGAAACAGGACCAAACAGATCAATGTGAAGCAATTCTAAGGGTCTGGAAGTAGAGACAATGTTTTTAGACTTGAATGAAGTCTTAGCAAATTTTCCTTTTTGACATGAGCCACAAAGTGCATCTGAGTGATAATCAATGTCAGGCAAACCACTAACAAGCTTTTGTTTGCTAAGCTTAGAGATCAACCTCCAGTTAGCATGACCAAGACGCTTGTGCCATAGCCATTTCTCATCACTCAGAGACAAAAGACATATAATCTTTTGGTCAACCAAATCAGAAAAGTTTACTTTATAAACATTGCCAACTCTCATTCCCTTGAATACTACAGATTTGTCAGAGTCTTTTGATACAGTACATGATTCCTTATTAAATGTAACAACACACCCATTGTCACAAAATTGACTAATGCTCAATAGATTGTGTTTAAGTCCATCAACTAACCAAACATCTTTAATGGAAAGAGAAGAATTACCAACTGTACCTGTACCAATGATCTTCCCTTTTTGTTTTCCTCCAAATCCCACAGAGCCTCCCTCTTTCAGAGTTAGGGTTTGGAACATATGCTTTTCTCCCGTCATATGTCGTGAGCAACCACTGTCCAGGTACCAGGGCTGCTGTTTTACCTTTCCTTGCATGAGCATCTGAAGCAAACATTATTTCAGATTTTGGTACCCATATTCTGATGGGTCCTTTAGAGTTAGTCTTCTGAATAGTATTCCTTCTTTGTTTTCTATGATCAACACAAGATCTAGAATTAATTAAGCTTTGACAAGAATGTTTAGGCTTAATTTGATTCTTGGATTTTGATCTGGAGTATATCACAGTTCCAAAGGTCAAGCAAGGATCTGAAGTAACTTTACCTTGATTTCTCAGAGGTTCAGATGACTTCTGAGCCTTAACTTGAGAACTTTTGGACTCAGAAATTTTAGGTTCAGAAGAACTTGGAACTTCTGAGTCTTTGGGTTCAGGTTCAGAACCTCCTTCAGAGTTGGATGCCTTCAGATCAAGTGTACCACTTTTAACAAAGGTAGAGAATAATTCAGGTGGAGTATCATCCTCACTATATGATTTCAGAGGTTTATCCCAGTTCTTAAACCGAGAATAACCAATGCCTTCACCATAGTTACGAGTCATATGATAAATCATGGAAGCCATTTTACTCCTATTGAAGGTACAACGAATAAATTCGTGAAGAGCATCTTCATGATCATCATTGAGCTTGTCTGCCAAGACATAGTTAGATTCAACATGACAAATACGAATGTTTAACGATTCATTTTCATCATAAAGAATCTTGGCATCCTTTTTCAATGATTCATGAACATTCTTCAGAATTTTGTGTTGACTTACTATACGAGAGTAATGTTTCACGGCAATCTTAAGAGAATCAATTAACTCAGATTTAGTCATGTTAGAGTATACCTCATTTTCATCATCTGAGTCATCTTCAGAATCTCTATCAGAGTTGTTACCTTCAGAAGTTCTTGCCATTAAAGCCAGATTGCCTTCTTCATCATCTTCTCCTTCAGAGTCATTCTCAATGGTCTCCCAAGTGGCTAACAAACTCTTCCTTACCTTTTCTTTGTACTTTTCTTTCCCAAAGCTCTTATTCTTTCCTTTGTCCTTGGATGACATTTCTGGACAGTCCGCAATGAAGTGTCCAGATTTCTTGCAGTTATAGCAGTTGTTCAGTTCTTCCTTTTTGTCCTTTGAAAAGGAACTTCTTGAGTTGTTTCCTTTGTTTGGAAACCTTTTGTATTTCTTGTTCCATTTCTGAAACCTTCTAACCATTAGTGCCATTTCTTCATTCTCAGAATTTTCATCCATCATATCATCAGAAGTTTCTTCCTCTTGTTCAGACACTTTGATCTTTGCAGCTTTTGAGGAAGTCTGAACAGAGCTTAGAGCCAAGGACTTCATCTTCTTGACAGGTTCATCTGACATAAGTTCTAGCTCATGACTTCTGAGTGAGCTTATTAAATCTTCAAGAGTCACATTGTCCAAATCCTTGGATTCCTGAAAAGCTGTAACTTTTGGTCTCCATTTGGAAGGTAAGCTCCTCAGAATTTTCTTCACGTGATCAGATGCAGTGTAGCTTTTCTTCAGAACTTGAAGACCAGAGACAAGGGTTTGAAACCTTGAATACATGGTTTCAATATCTTCATCTTCCTTCATTCTGAACAGCTCATATTGATGAACTAATAAGTTTGCCTTAGCTTCTTTGACTTGCTTATTTCCTTCATAGGTGGAACATAGAGAGTCCCAGATAGTTTTGGCACATGACTTGTTGGATATTTTTAAATACTCAGCATGAGATATTGCACCAATAAGCATATTCTTAACAGTATGATGCTTCTTATACTGTTTCTTCTTTTCAGCATCAAAGAACTTTCTGTAGGTATTTCTTACAACACCTTCATCATCCATGTGTTCAAAATGTATACCATCTTCAATGATATCCCATAACTCATCATCGGTCCCAATGATGTAACTATACATCTTGGTTTTCCAGAAAGGAAAAGTAGTAGGATCACTGTTGAAGTAAGGTGGTTTGTCTCTGTGATTATCACTGTTCCTTTCCCTATCATAGTTGTGAGGAGGTGGAACAGCAGAGTGATCAGGTCCAGAGGAAGCAGAAGGAGAGGTAACACCAGACATGTTTTTCAACTAAGTACCCCTAGATCTTTTACTGTTTCACTGTTAAGTGAAGAGCAACAGACCGGAGCTCTGATGCCAATTGAAGGTTGAAAAACACACAAGAAGGGGGGGGGGGTTGAATTGTGTGAGACTTTTTCTAAGTTAAAACAAATTGCAGCGGATAAGGTATAACACACACAATATATGAGGATAGGGTTAGAGAGAGATGCTCAGAATTTTTATACTGGTTCCTCCCACTAACAGGAGTAGTCCAGTCCTCTTGTCCTTCACAAGAGATTTCACTATAATCACTCAGATTACAAATGCTCAAGCACTAAGCAAGAGACTTCAAACTGCTCAAGCACAAAGCAAGAGACTTCTAACTGCTCAAGCACAAAGCAAGAGACTTCCAATGCTCAAGCACAAAGCAAGAGACTTCCAATGCTCAAGCACAAAGCAAGAGACTTCCAATGCTCAAGCACAAAGCAAGAGACTTCCAATGCTCAAGCACAAAGCAAGAGACTTCCAATGCTCAAGCACAAAGCAAGAGACTTCAAACTGGTTTTAATGTTAATAAAGATAAGAGATTAACACTTGATATACAATCAGAGGTGTTTACAAAATACAACTCAGTTACAAGACTAACTTAGAAAATTATCACAAAGTTTCTAAGTGTTTGATAGCTTCAGAATTTGACAGAGTTTCAGCACGTTCAGAAGCTTAAGTCTTGATTACATTTCTTCACAAATCTTCTTCCTTTTATAGATGATAAAATGAACGTTGAAGATTATAGCCGTTTGAAGAATTGAGACGCTCCTTTGTATAGATCAGTGAGCTTATTAGCTGTTCTGATTTGCAGTAGCTTAGGAGCTTAACGTTTACTACAAAATGAGAGATTCCTTTTGGCTTTTGATATTTGAACCTTGGTGAAAGCCAAATAAGGAAATAATCGTTTCTGAAGCCTGACTTGAAAAGGACCTTTCCATGGTCAAACCTTTTCATTCTTGGTTTCTGCGTTTGGACTTAGTCAGGCACAGTCTTCAATAAAATTGTACTCTCAAATGTAGCTTAACACTTATATCTGACGAGCCTTCAGATTTTGATAAGCTCAGAATTACTTGTTTCAGATCTGGTGAGCTCAGATGTTCTTCAGATTTTGATAGGCTCAGAATTACTTGTTTCAGATCTGGTGAGCTCAGATGTTCTTCAGATTTTGATAGGCTCAGAATTACTTGTTTCAGATCTGGTGAGCTCAGAAGTAATTCCTTCAGAAATTCTAAGGTTCAGATAATAACTTCAGAGTTTCACAGGCTCAGAATTACTTGCTTCAGATCTGGTGAGCTCAGAAGTGATTCCTTCAGAAATTCTAAGGTTCAGATAATAACTTCAGAGTTTCATAGGCTCAGAATTACTTGCTTCAGATCTGGTGAGCTCAGAAGTAATTCCTTCAGAAATTCTAAGGTTCAGATAATAACTTCAGAGTTTCACAGGCTTCAGATCTGGTGAGCTCAGAAGTAATTCCTTCAGAAATTCTAAGGTTCTTTAGTACGCAAATTTTAACTTTTAATCCTGCACACTGAATTAAATTATTAGTATTCCAATTTAACCTTAAATACATTGTTATCATCAAAATCAATTAAGGAGATACAAAATCATAATTTTGTTCCAACATGGATGTCATGGAGGTGTGTGTGTTGTATGTGGAAGTAAAAAAAAGGGTAAGCAATTATCTAATGACAAAGTTTGGTGGAAACTAATAGAAATTGATTCATTGTAGTTGTTACAATAAGGATAGGCGTAACATAGAGGAAAATGCGCATTGAGAAAACGAATGGTTTCGGTCGTTGACAGTAGAAGCGGTTGAACGATGGTTGAGGTGAGAAATATCTCAAGATATGATTGGATGTAGGAATTTACTCTAAGGATAAGATGTTGGAACAAATAAGAATGGTCAGGGTGACAAGCTCTTTTGAGTAAAAGAGAATTTAAGGGTAAGAGGGAAGAAACTCAAGAGAGTTTAGAAATAGAATGAGAATAAGATGTAAAATGGTTTGTGCCAATGATGGCAGTCAACGAGGAGAAATGTTTTATGCTAAAGCAGGCAAGGTTAAGCTAAGTATTAGTTTGGAAAATATGTGGACACCTGAAAGATTGAATTTTTGAGAATTTGAGATTTGTATAAAAGGAGTCACAGTGAAGTAGATGGTATCGTCTTGCATGCGCCAAGATACTTTGAGGAGTTATAATCACCAACCGGATGTTGGGATGTTGTCATTAAGCTTATGATTAGAACGAGATTTGAAAGTGTAAGTGTACAGTTCAACACGGTTACGAGATTAAAGGAAAAATTAAGGACTTATAGATATTGGTGAAGTTGTATAGAGATGACAACTTCTTTCGGAGTATAATGGTATGGGTGGTACTTGCCATGGTGGCCTTGTCCTTACTGATTTGAATGATACTAAATGGATGTTTCGTGTGTGGAAGCATGAGCTTTTAAGTGTTGTGTTTTGAGTATTGTGGCTCGTCGCCGAGATCGAGGTAGTAAGTGATTGAGGAATACATTAAGGAAACCTCGAAGGAATTGTTGGAACCTTGTGCCTCAGATGACCTTGAGCACGAGTAGAAGTGAGGATTATTAAAGTTAGGTAAAGATGGTCTAAGCCACCATCATGATTGTCGGCTATCTATTGACAAATTAAGGAACTGATCACCCTTAATCTCTTGTTAATAGTAGACGAAATTGTGTTGACTGGAATTGACTAGTTTTTGCTAACTTTGGTGGTGCGCAGAGAGTTTAAGTGTTTCTTTTTGGTGGGTAGCCAGTCACCACTTCGCGTGAACTTATTGGAAACGGCTATGTCGCGGAGGCGAAAAAGGTGACCCTGGAAATTTGTCGTGTTGACCTAGGATCTTTAAGAACAAGAGTTGTGAACCTTCGTAGTGAGGTTAGTTTTTGAGTGGTGAACTCGTTGTGTGATGTCTAGCTTTGCGTCTAGAGTTTGGAACCAACGCGGCCTTGTTGAGGGTTGCGATAGGTGCACGGTTGTGCCAGTGTCAGTGTTAGTAATGACTTGTTGAGTTGTTACTTTTACCTTTAGTTTCGAGGACGAAACTTCTTTTTGGAGGGTAGTAATGTAAGACCCGTAATTCCATGGTACCTTTTGTGTAAGGAAAATAAGTAATGGCTAAGAATATTGGGGTTTCTGTTAAGTTGTTTTGTGAGTATCGTCGTAATAACAACATTTTTGCTGAGTTGGAGTCTGTCTTGTGCTCGTGTGCTGGAAATGCACAGACTTTTGTTCCTTAGTCTTTAATTATATATGAGAACGTTTCTGTGTTTTCAGAATTTTGAAATTCGACTTTCTCCGCTTTTTTGGAAAAACGAGTAGAAAATAGTACCCGCTGTTGGAAAATTTACGGTTTCTGTTTCCCGTCGAATTTCAATTAGAGACTTTATATATCGGCACGAGTTAGAATCTAAATTCATAATATTTTTGAGAGCTTCGGATAAATATTTCAGTCGGAGAATCAAGTTTAGCGATAATTTTTAGAAATGGTTTACGGCGAACTTTTATTTCGTAGATTTCCTATTTTCGCGATTTTATCGGTACGCGATATATGACTCGTTTAAGAGCAAACGCGGGGACTGAGCGATGAAGTCATAAATATCTAGATATTTATGTTAAGTTACTTGGTGACCAAGATTGAGATGGATGGCTAGGATTTAGTCTAGAACTTTTCACTAGTTGATCCAATGGTTCTCATGAAACATGACCATGACTTTTAGGGTGACTTAAGGAGACTTTATGGACTTAGAAAAATCACAATTCATTCACTCCTTCTCTTCTCTTTGCCGTGGCTTTCTTTCTCTTCCAACCTTGAACCAAAAATTTAATTCTTCACCATTTTCTTTGATTTCAAGCTTGTTGGATCATAGGAAAATTGCAAGGATCACTTCTTCTTGAGGTAACTAGACCTCTCCTTCCTTATCTTGCTCATAAAACTCATAAGTTCTTAGAATTTTATTTTTGTGTTCTTGAGCAAATTCATGAGAATTTTAGTTATTGCTTCATGAGAGGTAGTGATTAGTAGTAACATAGCTTGTTCAAGCCTAGCCTTAAGATTCTCATGGTTGATTTAAAAGTTTTCACAAATTTTTTGGTTAGGGTTTTAAGAAAAAAATTGAAAAGATCATAATCATGATAAGTTGAAAAGTGATTTGATTTTTGATGCTAGTTTAGAGCTTTGTGACAAAATGGATATATGAAAAATGGTTTAGTTTTGAAAGACATGAAAATTATTTTTCTCTATGTTCATGAGATTTGAGAAAAACTCTTAGGGTTTTTGAATTGTGTTTTGAAAATGTTTTGAGAGTTCAATTAAATGATTTTGGGGACTAGAGGATTAATCCTATGCTTTTGAAAAGAAATTTTTGGAACTAGCCATGTTACTTTGGTTTTGGCCGTGGCACTTTAGGCATGTGGCCATATTGGTGTTCAAATTTTTGAGTCCTAAATGAGAAGACAATGATCATGGGATGAAATGAATGATCATGGTGTTGGAAAGAATGGTTTAAGTGGTTTTATTTGGAATTAAAAGATAGTTACTTGTGATGCAAGTGAACTATTTATTTTGTAAAAGTTTTGAAGAGTTTTATACTTGTTTTAAAATGGTTTTTGTATAAGAGCTTGATCACTTTTGAGTTGTTTTGAGAAATTAGTAATGATTCAAGTATTTAACTAGGCTTGGTTTTAGAAAATAATATTTTGGTGTGAGTTCAAAATCTGGTCGAAATCTTTAAGGGCATTTAGGTCATTTTAAAATTGTTTTTGTGACCTAGAACCTTGACCATTTGATCCGTCTTTTTGAGACGAAGATTTTGGCGTACGGCTCGTCTCGATTGGATAAAGAATGAGTGAGTTATGGCCATTTTATTTGAGAAGAAAAACTTGTAACTTGTGATGCAAGTAAACTTTTATTTTTGTGAAATTTTTTGAAGAGCTCATGAGTTGTTTTCAAATGGTTTTATTATGTGTAATTGATTGCCTTGGAGTTAGGAATCAAAGGGTTTCATAAATTGTTTTGAAACGAAAATATTTTCGTATGGCGAAAAATAGTGCATTAAACTTCATGAATTTTTTATCAATATAGGGAGGTCTCGTAATCACTATCCGAGAGTGGTAGAAAGTACCTTAGGCCCCTCTAGATTTTTGAGTTTTAGTTTCGTTTCGATAGAATACAGTTGGAGTATTTTATTGACATTACGCTGCTTAAATTTTAGGTAGCGTGAAGTGTAGAATTGAGCGAGAAATTGTTGTGGAAGCTTGCCGAGGTAAGGGCACTTTCTAACGATTTCATATACCTCGAAATATCGAGTGCTTTTTATGCATGTGTAATTGTTGCTTGAATATGTGTATTTGGTTGATGTGATGCAATATGAATTATGAGCATGGTTGTCTTGTGATGTATTCTCGTGACGAGAACTTGTTTGAGAACATGCTATATCCTACACATGTTTGAGTGGTTGTTGTGAATTTCATATGATTGAATAATATGAAATGTTGATGCATGTACTTGATTGAATGTCTGGTTGTACATGATGTGTATTTGTTTACATATGATTGGAAATATATGTATGATTGTTGTGATTGAATTACATATGCTTGGAAGGTATGTAATTGTTGCATTAGCATATATGAGGAATCGTATGCTCATGCATTCATAGTACGTGGTTGCGGGAGTGGACCACGGGGGTGAGGTTGCGTGAGTGGACCCACCTCAATCCTGCGGGATTTTATTGAGTCCAATACGTGGTTGCGTGAGTGGACCACGAGGTGTGATTGCGTGAGTGGATCCACCTTAATCCTTCGGGATTTTATTGATTCGCCCTGCGGGGTATAGTAGGGGATGGACCTACGACTCTCTGCGGAGAGGTTAAATTCCGGAATTCATGCATGTGAAACAGTCCCGGGTAGGGTGATCACAATCATGTAGAGTCTGCATTGATAGGCTAATTGTGCATTTGAATATTGTTGTGTGTGATTGATAGAAGATTTGTGCAATTAAATTCGATGATGTGTGATTCATATGATAAATGAGTATATGCTGCCATGTATTGTATATCTTGTGCTGCGTATTTTTGGTTATATGTTATTTTTAGATCGTGACCCTCTACGAGCATTTTTAGGGATTTATTTGTACCGCGTGGAGAAGCGGAAAGGCTTGAAGCTGTCTGTGGGTCTCCGTCACCCAGTCATCTTCCGTTAGAGTTTAAAGATCAGCTTAGGGGTAGTAGTTTAAGAGTCTTGTTTACTCTTCTTTATGCTTCCCTGCATTTGTATTCCAAACTTGTAGTTTGATGTTTTATTTGGAATAAATGATGTCGTTATGTTTGTTTAGACATAGCGTTTGGTTTATATTCTTAAACTTGATTTGTGAAAACGATTTATAAAAGAGGCATTGCATTCCGATCGTTATTTTGAAAATGGTTTACTCTGATTTAATTTAAGTTCGATCGTGAATGTTTTATTTCAAAGTCCTTGTTGTTTTAGAAAGAAAAAAAATGCCTACTTTTGGGCTTCGAAAATCGGGGTGTTACAAATACAATGTTTTTATTTTTTTTATAATTTATACGGGGCCTATATGTATACTTTTATATTAATTTGGAGAAGTCTTTTACAATTTATACAGGCTTATATTTATACTCATTTTAATAAGGGGCTTATTTTTATCTAATTCCTACTGACATTTACGCTTATGCTCATATGTTAATATAATGTTTTTTAAAAAAAATTATACAAGACCTATATTTATACTCACAAATTAATATGTCCACCTTAATTTTTATGTACGCGAACCTATATTTGTACCAATTTATTAATATGAGGTGTTTTTTTGTAATGTATATGGGTTATACTCATTAATTAATAAACGAGCCTGTTTATTTTATTTTTAAAATTTACAAGCGGCATATATTTATACTTATATATTTTTACAAATATGTTTTCTTATATTATCAGTACATTAAACCTTCAAACTTATAAAATAACGTGACTTTCTTACACTATTTTCACAATAAATATAATTTAAATTTAAAACAATTACGACCTATCCTCCTCGATTGTTTTGAAATTGTTCGGACCGTAATGGTCAACCATTCAATCTAAGGACCGGTCCATGGAATTTATAAAACATTAAATATTTCTATTGACTTCTGTGTTTATTTTAAATCTATTCTAAATTTATGCTAACTTATGTCCTTAATTTTATTTTATTTTTTTCCTGTTTTTTTGTCTTAATAAAATATTAAATTATGAAAAATTAATTTCAAAATAAAAAATAATACTAATATACAAATAATATAATATTTGTTTAATTTATAAAAAATAATTAATGAATTGATAGCCCGTGCTTGGCACGGGTCTCACACTAGTATAGTTAAGAGCAAGAAAGATTCATGAGTTTCAGCAAGCTTTAAGTTGCAGCAAGCTTTTGTTGAGATTGGTAAAATTGCTTATTATGGTCTCAATTAAGTTATACTATATGATTATCTCTACTCTAACTTTCAAAATCTATCTATGACAGTTTATTTCAGAGCAAATCATATACAAAGTGATTGTTCACTTCATTGGCGATGACGAATCAATGGCATGGCGCAAACCAGCTGGTTCCTCCTCCGTCTGTGACTTCCACCACTTCACCGGTAGTAATGAATTGATAGCTGCCATTACTTCCTGTCGGCATCTGTTCATGCATCAGATTTGCGATGTGATTTGAGAATGTCAGTTTATGCATCGTCGACATCATTTTCATCATTGATGATGTTATTAATATTAAAGACAACGTCCTTATGTATTTGTCGTTCCATGTATTAGTTTTGCAGTGTGCTTTGTGATCGAATTGTATCCCTACTTGACTTCCCTATTTTTGCTCCTTTGCAGGTTTCATGTTGAACAAGGTGGTGCTGGCATATGACAGCAGCCTGTGTTTCTTAAACTTTCACCTTAATATTTGATTCAGATTTCATCTTAATTTTGTCTTTGAAAGGAGAAGGTCTCAATGATTTCGACAAGGAAAGAAGAAGTATGGGCATTATATCATAAGAAACCGATGAAGACCGGAGACTCTTTTCAATCTAATCATGTTGATGATTTTTATTTATTTTGAATCAACAAATTTTATCAATAGAACGCTCTAAAAACTATACTCAATGCAGGCCCAAAACACTAGACTAACCTTGCTCCCAAAGGCAAAACCCAAATCAACAAACTAAACTAAGCACTTTTAATTTAAGGTTGCTCACCATATTTAAGGTTGATAATGATAGTCACCTCTATTAATGATACACCTCTATTAAAAATGATAGCCCTCATCTTTCTATTTTGCCCCCTCTATTAATGAAACATGGTGGAAGGAGCAGCAGAGTACAAGCATGCATGTGCATCTTATCATCAAGTACCCACAAAGTTTTTAGGATGATCTACAAGTTATTATATATTCATCTTAGGTGTTCGATCTTTTTGTTCTTTTGTAGGTGTTTGATGGCATTTTTAGTTCATATTGAATGGTTTCTACTCATACAATGTCTCATGTCATTTGTTTCAAATCTAGGCGAAAGCAATTCCATATATGTCATTTTCTAATCTTGCTAAGCACATATGCTGCGCCTTATCTAACCATTATATCTACTCTTTATTTATCTAATGGTGTTGAAGAGCTTCTTAGCAACATGTTTTCAAATTCATTGATGGTGATTAAGTGTGGATCACGTGTATATGTAGATGTTCCTACATCAATATTTCAACACCGAGAAAAAAGAAATGAAAACATAGAAATTACTATATCAATATGAACAAACTAATTGACATAGCTACATGAAAAGTATTGAATGTGAGCATATAATACCAATTAAAAATACTAAATATTGATTTATTTTTTTAGATAAATACATATGTCCCGTGCGTTCGGCATGGTATCTAATAGAGATTAAAGTGGGACCCGGAGGAGAGAGAGGGTATCTATTTAAGCATTGGTTCCTATAAGAATTCCAAAATATTTTGCTCCAATGGTACTACTTAATAGGTACCGGTTCTTATAAAAATAAGAACTAACTACCATTGGAGATGGTCTTACTCTTTTAATTTTTTTAAATTTCTAACCACATCAAACCACCAAATAATCCTCTTAAACCGCAAACTCGAGCATGTGAAAACCATTCCCTATTCTGAATCTTATTTTTTGACTCTATCTACGTTATGGTCCTGTTTGTTGCATTTCTTAACAATCACACAGTTCAAAGTTCAAACGTGTTATACTATTTAATGGTTTAATAATGTATTAATGTTATAAGTAAGTTTTGGCTAAATCATATAATAACCCAAATGATTAGCTATTTTGGGTCCCTTGTCACATGCTGTGTGTAGTATAATACTAAAAGAGGGTAATAGTTTCTCAACAGTATTTGTGAAAGCAATGTTTAGGATAGAAATTTGTTGTAATTTGCATGGCTTTTATGTGCAGGATCTCAAGAAAACCAGACTAGTTCAATGAACATTGATATATGTTCCAATCATGAAGAATGCGAAGAACGTCCTTCACAGTTTAAGTTGACAAAAGGTTTCACAGCAAAGGAGTCAGTGAAGGGACATATGGCAAGTTTTTTCCTTCATTTCACAGATTAAAAATGCATTATTGATTTCCCTAACTATATGCTACTGCAGTACTGCTGATTAACAGTTGATTTTGCAATTGGCAGGTGAATGTTGTGAAAGGGTTGAAGTTATATGAAGATGTTTTTACTGATTCAGAATTGTGCAAGCTGTCAGATTTTGTCAATGAGATCCATACTGCTGGTCAGAATGGGGAACTGTCTGGTAAACTACTGTTGAACTTTGTTTGTGTCTGGATATTCTCATTTCTAGAACTTTATTTCAACATAATTTTGAGGTTCTCGCATTTTTGGACAAAGACAAATTAAATAGCAAGACCATCTATGGCAGCTCTAGTTTATTTGGGCGGTTATAAAACGAATAGAATATTTCTTAAATTACTATCTCTCTTGCATACTTGTAGGTGAAACTTTTATATTATTCAACAAACAGATAAAGGGTAACAAGAGAGAGCTGATTCAGCTGGGTGTTCCAATATTTGGACAGATAAAGGAGGACACAAAAAGTAAGTTTTACTTTACCTAACATAAGTACAGTCTCATTCTTATGATCTCAAATATTGCACAGATGATGATTCTAAACTAGAGATATGGTCTGTAATTCTGGTTTTTTATTTTTTTTTATTTTTTTTATTTTTTTTTTATTTTGGATTTTTTGTTTTCAGGTAATATAGAGCCAATTCCAGCACTTCTGCAACATGTCATCGATCACTTTATTCAATGGCATTTACTTCCAAAGTACAAAAGACCAAATGGTTGTATCATCAACTTCTTTGAAGAGGTAAATTTTCTACCTCTGGTAATAGACATATTGGTACTCTGATCATTTGTAGTGTGCAATGAAATAACCATTTGGCAATATTTTGATAATTTTAGGGGGAGTTTTCTCAGCCATTCCTGAAACCACCACATCTGGATCAACCTGTGACGACTCTTCTTCTCTCTGAATCAACCATGGCTTTTGGGCGTATCCTTGTGAGTGAAAACGATGGGAACTACAAGGGACCACTCATGCTCTCATTGAAGCAGGGGTACATATCAAAGAACTTATTCTCTTTGCAGTCCTAATCTTCCATTTATTAATTAAAGATTCTAGCACAGTGCTGGAATCAATGGAAGAAGTACCTTCAACATTTATAGGACAGATGTAAGTGAATAATATGAAGTGGTAGCATTTTAGAGGATGCAATTATGTGCTCGTATAATATGCATACTATTGGGTCAGATGTCGCTTTTGTACTTTTCTTTTGTTTTTCTTGAATATCAGATAAAATTGGAGGCACTCAAGCCAGGGACAAAAACAGATTGTTTGTATCTCAAAAATATCAATGGCTAGATTGTAGTTGAAATGGAACCTAGTTTCATTGCTGAATATCTAATTACCTGCTGAGATATTCTTTTGAATGTCTTGTGCAAGGAAATTGAGCCAATCATATACTGTACTAACCGATGAATAACAACTTGAATTTACAGGTCTCTTGTCGTGATGAGAGGAAACAGTGCTGACATGGCAAGGCACGTCATGTGTCCATCTCCCAGCAGAAGGGTGAGCATCACCTTCTTTTGAGTGAGGCCAGACTCCAATCAATGCCAATCACCGACTGCTACCATGACAAATTCAATGACTCTCTGGCAACCTGCCATTGCTAATCCATATGCTTTGCCAAATGGAACTATAAGTTGCGGCTATGACGGTATGGACATGATGATGCCCAAATGGGGAATGCTTCCTGGCCCGATGATGATGCTTACACCTATGCGTCCTATGGCATTGAATCCCCGTAAACTTGCTGGTGGTGGTACTGGAGTCTTCTTGCCATGGAATGTCCCATCCAGAAAACCTGCAAAGCATCTTCCACCACGTGCACAGAAAGGAAGGCTTCTAGCATTGCCTTCTCCTGTTGAGCCACACATTGGAGAGTCGACTTCTGAACCCAGCATTTGTGTCGAAGGATGAGAACAAATTTGGTTATGAAGCAGCCTTGGGTTCAAAGACATGCGAAACATGATAGGTGACTTTCAAGCTCCGGTTATTTTCTCTGCACTCTGGAGCTTTCATTTTGTTGTACAAACAGGACCCACCCCAGGTGTTGCTACAGAAGTTTGGTTCATTCTTTTTATTTCACACCCTTTCTTCTACTTTTTTTTCTTCCTCTTGGATAGAGTAGATTCTAGTGGAGTTCACAACGGTATTTTTATGTTTGCCAATCACGGTAAGAGCTTTAGTAGAATAGTCAAGCTTTCAAAATTGAAGAGTGTGAATTATATCTGATATATCAGTTTGTAAGAATGATGTTTTTAAGTTAACCATCTTTTTAGACGAATCAAATCGTCATTGGGATGCTTAGTTATTTATTAATGATTCTCTCTATTCATATATATGTTGTTGAATTTTAAGTTCAGTCTTTGTTGTGGAATTCTTTAACCACTTTTTAGATTTGTATGGTCAATTAGCCATATCTGAATCGTAATTACATGTTTATTCTGAATCCCAGAAGGAGGTATTGTTTCAAGTATTTCTGATAATTGAGCATAACTCAACTTCTTAAAGAGTGGAGTATATTTTGCGTAGAAAGAACCCAATATGCGGTCCCCTTTTACTTTTTTCATTTAGTAAAGCTTATTCAGAACAAGATCAACTTTTTCCAGCTCAAGTAAAGTTTGGATCACAAGATTCTGTTAGAATAGTAGGAATTGCTGCTGGTGCATATCATAGTCTAGCACTTGCAGATGATGGATCTGTTTGGTGTTGGGGTTACAATTTATGTATCCTTAATAATATGCTTAGAGTACGTAGGTTGAATTAAATTACAAAAATATCTTGTTATTCTAATTTTCATGCATTTGATTTGCTAAAAAAAAAGGGACTGAACATATCAACTTCAGTTGTACTTGTACTGTATTTGATATTCAAACTGTTCATAAGACTGGAGAAACTGGGGGCCAAGAGACTAGACAACAGCTGAAAATGATGATCTCATTTGTTACTCTTGGGGTACAAACAATCATGGTCAATTAGGTTTAGGTGATAAAGAAAATAGACCAAATCCAGAAATTATAAAAACATTTGATCAAAACTCTCATTGGTCAATTTATGAAATAGCATGTGGTGCTTTTCACACTGCTTTGTTAACTCATAGAAAAAGGCCTAATGATGATACATTAGAGAGTGTATGTTGGACATTTGGTCTTGGTGAAAATGGACAACTTGGTCATGGAACAACTCAAAGTTCATTAATTCCTGAACTTGTTCAAGAATTGCCACAATTTGTAAACCTTGTTTCTATTGATTGTGGTTTGTTTCATACTTGTGTTGTTTCGTCCGATGGAGATGTTTGGTCGTGGGGAATGGAGAAGGGTCTTGGTTTATATCCAGATACGCGAGTTGTTGGTGAATATTCTAGTGACGCTCTTTCTCCACTTGTGGTAGTAATCCTTATGAGACTAAATTTTTGGAACCGGTTCAAGTCGCGTGTGGTGCGGCTCATACTGTTATTGTTGCTCAAGAGGGATATAGAATTTGGTCTTTGGGAAGAGGAAGAAGTGGTGTTCTTGGAAATGGTAAGGTAATTGATTGTTACACTCCTACTTTAGTGTTATGGCCTCCATTGATAGAAGATTTTCATTTCAAACAAGAGGAACCGTCGAGTTGTCGCGAACAAGACGAGGGAAAAGAAAATGACTGGAAAGAGTAGCAGAAACCATATGAGAAATTATCAACAATAGTATATACTTCATGAATTTATCTTTGCAAAACCTTTTGATGAACAAGATATACATGTTTCATTGAAAAGTAAAGAGTCAAGCATTCTTATCAAAGTATACCAAATATAAGTCAATAAGCCAATAAGCTATTTGTGGCCTAATTATTTGTTGTATATCAGCTTTTCCACTATATCTGTGAGAGTATTTACTAGCCTCTATTAGGTGATTGAGTTATGTACAGAAGTTGAGTATAAAATAGTGTACAATTTTTAAGTAAGAAAAGTGTGGTATTATATATTACTATGATGTCATGTATTCATGCTTCTTTATTATTAACAGGGCACAAACAAACTAAAGTGCATGTTTGATTTCATTGGGAGAGCTAAAAGTGATCTTGAAGAATTAAAATTGATTATAACTTATGCTATGATTTATAGTTTTTGCAGCCAATAATGATTTGTACACTTAAAATAACTTCAAAATTTCGTGTGGTGGCATTAGTTATCATTGTTGAAGCTATTAGAGCAATCGATGAAAAATTTAATTGGATGATTTAAGTTACTTTTTGTGAATTCAGATTGTCATATAACAGTAAAATTTAAGAGCATCTCCAACGGAGTGCTTTCATCTTGTCCCGCCAGCATGACACAATTAAAATTTTAATTTTTCCTTTTTTCTTTGATTGGGGTTCGCCAGTATGGAAACACGTTATTTCATGAAGTGCCGTTCTTGAAGGTTGTTTTACTGACATAGTCCAATATAATAATAGTTGGATATTGTTATTTTCTTGATATTGTTGTGGCATATAATAAAATATTAACATGTAAGGTAAAATTGTGCGACTTCATATGAATTCTTTAAAGTCGTACTATCGAAGCAAAAAAATAAATGAATTGCTTCAACTTAGTGTGTGTTTGGTTTAATTTCTGCAATTGCCATAATTAATTCTAGACGTGTAGAATTGATTCTGGTTTGTTTGGTTTCTGAAAAGTAGAATTGATTCTGCTTCCAGAATTGATTCTACTTGAAACTAGAAATCGTAGCTTATGATTATAGAATTGATTTTTACACTCAATTTTTTTCATCTCACTTATACATGAATATATTCAAACATAAATCAATTTTGGTCATAATCAATTTTACATAATCAATTCTGTCAAAATCAATTATCCTCACCGCAAAACCAAAGATACACTTAATCATTTTCAAAATAGTAACTATAACAATTTATATAAAATTGGGTGTGCTTCATTCATCACACAAAAACATAAGGATTATGAATTACTGAAATTTAATATTTTAATTTTTTCTTTTGAAATTAAAGGATTATAAAAAATTGTTAAAGTTAAATAAATCTACTTAAAATTAACCTCAAATTTTATTAATTCGGTTTTAGCTAGTATGCCTCTTTACTTTTTTTCTTTCTTCAAAGCTCCTAGTTGTATTTTAAAGTTGTTAACAAGGATACAAAGGAATTTTTTGTGGGGTGGTGGTATTGAGAACAAGAAGTTGTGCTGGGTCAAGTGGGATCATATTTGTCTTCCTAAGGATCAAGGTGGGCTAGGAATAAAGAATTTAGAGCTTTTCAATGCGGCATTGTTAAACAAATGGAAATGGAGGTTCTTAGTGGATAAAGAGGCTATATGGGCTGATTTACTATGTTACAGATATGGTCACCTTCCAACAAATTTTTTGAGTGGAGTACCGACTCAAGTTAATGGGAAGGAATCAATATGGTGGAAGGACGTTATAGGAGTCGGTAGGAGGTTGGTGGGGGATCGCTTCAAATCTAATGTTAGATGTTGTATTGGTAATGGTGAAAACATTGGTTTCTGGAAGTTCACTTGGCTTGGTACCCTTCCTCTTTGTGATTTATTCCCAAATCTTTTTGCTAAAGAAGTACTTAAAGATGTTTTGATTGCAGATAGGCTGAGTTGGTCTGGTGTTATACCGGTGTGGTCTTGGAACTGGTCTGATGTGTTAACTAATAGCGAAAATCAACAATTTTTAGAGCTTAGCTTAAAGTCTTATGACTGGAGTAATTTATCCGTCAGATTCACCGGATACTTGGCGTTGGGTTCCGAACTCTCTAAGAGTGTTCACGGTTAAATCTTGTTATAACATATTGTTTCAAGAATTTAATACGATCACTCTTGATTCTAATATTTTAGCAGCTATTCGAAAATTATGGAAGAGTGATGTCCCTTCCAAAGCTATCATTTTCGGTTGGAGATTAATTCTTGAAAAGCTTGCAACACGAGATGCTCTTAACCGTAGAGGTATTTTGTCTAATCCGCATGATTTCTCGTGCATTTTCTATTTTTCAAATAGAGAAGATTGTACACATCTTTTTTTCCATTGTCGCTTTGTCAAAGGTGTGTGGGATGCTATTTTCAAATGGTTAGGCCGCAATATTCCTTCAGGATTGGAAGGGTGGAATCATTTTCTATCTTTTGAAATCTTGATTAACTATAACAAAGGTAGTAGTCGGGTGAGATATTTGATTTGGTTGGCCACTACTTGGTGTATTTGGAAGTTGCGTAACAATGTGGTGTTTAAAGATAT
The DNA here is from genome assembly GCA_954870985.1 of Trifolium fragiferum. Taxonomy (NCBI): domain Eukaryota; kingdom Viridiplantae; phylum Streptophyta; class Magnoliopsida; order Fabales; family Fabaceae; genus Trifolium; species Trifolium fragiferum. The sequence goes on from OX940796.1 coordinate 10,318,638, forward strand.
ACTACCGAATGCCCATCAGTTGTTAGATGAAATCAAAACTATTTCTTGGTATTGGTTTAGTGGGCGTAATACCTCTTTTTCTTTTGTTGAATGGTGTATTGATCCGTTAGCTTGTATTCAAAGCCTTTAACATAATGCTTTGTATTGTAAGGGATTGAGTACCCCTTGTACTCCCTTGTAATAATATCATTTTGCTTATAAAAAAAAAAACCTCAAATTTTATTTTTTTCTTCACTTCATTATTGTTACTAGTGTTCCCGCGTAAACAAAACTGGGTTAGCTAGTGTTTCTTCTTTTTCCCAAAAAAAAAAAAAACTAAAACCCCCAAAACCCTAAAACAAAAATGTCCCCCGACGCCGTCAGCAACGGAGCTCTGATCCCATTCTCCGGCGACACCAACGATTCACTCGCAGTTTATCCTCTCCACCACGGTCTTACCCGTCCAATTTCTCGCTTAGCTATCTCCTGGTCCCGTGGAAACTCCCTCCGCGTTTCCCTTTTTGCGGAACCTTCTGGAAGCTCCGATGTCGGAGATGGCGCAAAGGTTATCGAAGTTAAGCTCGGTGGCGGAGATCCGGAAATTGATGATGCTGACTGGCGAAGAATTGCCTATGGCTCTGTTGCTCCCTTTGCGTTGCTTCAAAGTCGCCGGAACTCTCTTTCTGCACTTTCAAAATCTCCGTATCATTTAGACTGGTAATAATTGAACTCTGTAATATCTAGATTATAGTTTTTGAAATTTTTTAGGGAAGTTTGATTTGTTTCTTCCAATGAATCAATGACACATAAACTTATTCGCGGCTTATAACCGAAACGATAAATTGTATTCATACACACACTACAAGCTGTTTTCATAAGCTATGTCGGAGAACTTATGAAAATTATGTCACTCGATAAACTCAAATAAGCTAATCCAAACAGGCTATAAACTTGATAGTGTCACTCAGACACTAAACGCGACACTGACACCGGTAATCATTTGACAAATGGAAGTAATTGAATTTAAGTTAACCACATGAGTAGTTGTTAATGTGGGACATTGAACATGCCTTCATGCTGTTAGATTTTCCCGATTCTCCTGCTAATTTCATTTTGATTATTATGAAGATTTCAAAATTTAAGATATGATAATGGGTGTGTTTGTTTAAGATTTTAAAAAAGTGATTTTATTTTGAAAAATCTAAAGCTACTTTCCTCTTGTTTACTATAAAAAAATCAATATTTTTTTTTAAAATAGGAAGTTCCTACACTTAGGTTCCTTAGTTTAAAAAAAAGGATTCTTGTAAAGCTATTAGAAATAACTAGCTTTTCATTTTGGGGTTAAAAATGATTTTTTTAGAAGTTGATTTTTAAATATCTCTTTAGATTTTGTTGTTTTTCCCGATGGCATTGGCATGCTTCTGCGTGAGATTCGTAACAAAACTATGTTGAAGTTTTGTCTTGAGCTCTGATTTTAATTTTTATAAGGCATCTAGATTTGGCTTTAGCTTCACCTCATTGCAAGGGGTACCTCGTGAAATAATTGCACTTTCAAAGACACTAAATTTTTGAATGTTTTTAAATTAAGCAATAAGATGTTTTTGTGGAAAGACAATCATGTGCGGTTTCATGTAAGTGCGCTTGTTGACAATAGGTTTCTATTTGTTTAACAAATTAGGTGGGAGCATGTCCTTCAGTATAGCAAGGATATAAAATCGCTTCTCACAGGGCCAAAGTTGGCTCCTAATCCAATAATCGAAGATCCGAATGAAATTGTTAAGGTACTATTTTTAAATTCTTTTGCTGACTGTGTGGAGTTGTGTTGAGACCTTCTTTGAGGGACTTAAAAGCACAGACAAGTTAGCCACTCACTTTTTAACACTTGCTATAGAAAAATGAGGAGCCTACATGTTTGAAAGCTGCATGGGAGTTGATGGAAATATTTTATGTGGACAAGCAATCTCAAGCATGGCTACCCGAAAGGCTTGTTGATTGGTTAGCTGTAATAATCTCTTTATTTGTTTTTGCATTGATTTTGTAGATGGTTGAGTTTTGCTTTAGCACTGTCACATTTGCTTATTTTAAGTTCATGGTTGCATTTTATGGCAGGATTATGATAGCCTCTTTACTAGTACACAGGAAACAATTCATGGCAAGCTTGTGGATTTTCAGAATGATCTTGTCAACATACAGGTTTGGCCATATGTGTATTTGATTGATGATGAAGAATACTAATAAAGATTATGATTGATACCTATTATCAGGCTTTAAATAATTGTAGATGTTGGGTACATTGGAGTTTTATTTAAGGACGCTTGCAGCATATGTGGCGTATAGGATTGCAGCATATGATGGCTATAATAAAAAGACAATATATAAACAAAAATATACCTTTAGAAATCTGCATAATTTAAGAACAAAAAACTAACAAGATATGTTAGAGCAGTGTTATCGATAGTGGATTGTGGAAAATAGTGGAATGCCAAAAATCTTCTATGTGAAATAGCAGATAGCATTGAGAGCAAATAGTGGAAGCTGTATAGTGGTTCAATGAAGTCAATTATATATTTAAAAAGGCAGGCTGCATGCAAATAAGAAAGGAAATGGAGTACAAGCATAATTTAAATATTGAAGCATTACACGTAATGGGGGATATAGGAGTAATAATATTACTGTAATACTAATAATACTCACCGATTCTTTTGTTTGTGTTTTTTTTTTTATTATGTTTTTTTTATTATGAAAAATAGGCCATGTTTGGCATCCATGCAGATTCTTCAGTTTTATTATTTTAAAAAAACATAATTTCTCTTTTTTCTGCTATTGTCGCTACATCAGCAAGCAAAAATTGGAATAGGGACCGCTATTGTCCTTATAGTGTATAGTGTCGTGGTTTCCATATTAGATTCATCCAAATCCTCTATTTATGCTGTAATGCTGCTATTGCTGCTAGTCGACAACACTGTGTTAGAGAACATAATATTTTAGGCAGCAGAACATGCATCCATTTCAAGGCATTTCAGCATAAAACATCACCAATTTTCCAAGATCTATGAATATTGAATGTTCATCTAAGACCAAAATGAGAGAAAGGGTACGGTTAGCTGCCTAATCTCCAGTAGCTAATTTAAGGGGCATTATCCCCTCAAATATTGAACGAAACACAACCACAAAAATTTAAAAGGAGATGCGGGAAATAATATGTACAGACCCTCAAATTATGGATACAAGACAACAAGTAAAATCCTAAACTACTTGAAGTGAGTCCCCACAATTGTATGGTAGGGAGGGACAGTGAGCTTTGAATCATGAATCCTAAACTACTTGGAAGTGTGCCACTCCCTTATTTTAATTTTTTAATTTTTCACTGTTTCTAATATAAATATTTGAAAACAATAAATAAATTGAAAATGAGATGTCACTATTTCTCACTAACAAATATATTTTGTCAATTATTATTATTTTATTTTTTTGTAAATTTTGAGAAGTTATTCTATCAAATTTTGCTTTGGATGTATAAGCCGTGGTTTTCTTTACATAGATGTTCAATAAATGTTAAGATTGCTTCCATCTCAAATGGCCAACTTGAATTTTTAAATTTTACTTTGAAATCCATCAACAGGATGGAGTTGAATTGTATAATTGCTTTAAAAAGCTTACTCCACAGTCCCTACCATCTTAAATGCGATTTTCGCTACCATCCCAAATACTCTATATTCTGCTCTCCACATTACCACTGCCATTACCACAAAACCCTGGCCTTTTATTCTAGCCACAATTTCCTAGAAATGTATCACATTAGAAAATAGAAAATACTTTAAGGAGGAAGTATATGCCCAATGCTCACCAGTAGTAATGCACTCTACAGTCTTCAACTTATTATATGCAAACAAAAGAAGCAATTCTTTCTATTTTCTAAAGTAGTCTACAAATATATATAGCATCTTCATTACATTATCCTTCTTGACATGTTACTAATGTGTATAATAGTTATGCTTGATCAATTTATCAAAGGTGGGAGAGGTAAACATAGGAAATTATGTCCATGCAGGTGATTGAGGATGATCCTAGATATTGGGAAGTGATGTCATCTGCACTGTCAGTTGGTTGGCTTGATATAGTGGTCAGTAAAGTATCCTGTATTTCTATCATTTTTTTCCTGCAGCGTCTTATGTTCTATTGTATATAAATTTTTTGTATTAAGTTGGCTTTTACTTGCAGGTGAAAATGCTGCGGTTGCACGGGTCTTACCAAATAGATCAGCTCAGTAAGCGTGAGGTTGGCATGAAAATCATGAAAGTTTTGTTACACGAACACAATGAATTTACACAGTATGACAGATGATGATGTTATAACGACCAATCTTCATTGTTGTTGTTCATGCTGCTGCTACTATTATATTCATTTTTACTTTAATCTTGTCTCATTTTCTGTCCTCTTTTGTTTGGACAGTTAGAAAATGGATTAGTAGAGGCAGTTGCTGTTCTTATTTCCAAAATGCCGCGATTACGTCATGAATCTGCTGTTGGAAATTTAGGAGAGTGCTTTAAATCCAAGCCTGACTTTACCAAAGTATATCCAAATTCCGCAATACATATTGATACATTATTACATTTTCTTTTCAGTACATTTACTCCATTGTTTTAAGATGTTTTGTATTTCTATTTTATAGGCCTGGGAAAAATGGAGGTCACAGATTACTAAACTGGATTGCAGTCCATATTGGATTCAGTGTGATAATCAACAAACTCGTGAGGGCTTAAGAAACATGCTACAAGTTATGCTTGGTAATACCGAGAGTCTCTGTACAGCTTCATGTTACTGGATTGAGTTGTATGTTTCTCATTTTTTATACATCAGGCCATTTACGACCGTAAGTTTTATCTAATTATGCAATTATTAACTTAATTTTTTTTTTCACACATATATTTCTTTGTTTATTAATTGAATCACTAAATAGTTTTGGTTCCCCTTTTTCTAAGCAGGGAATAGAAAGCATGTATAATTTGGCCCAGAAATGCATCCAACTGAAACCACCGATTGGTACCCACAGGTTGACTGGTCTTATGATTGGAATTCTTGAAGAAAATACGGAGGTAATAGTGAAACTTTACTGTTCATGCGCCATTGTTTTCTCTTTTCAATGATTTGGACTTGCCGCTGCTTGTTTCCTGATTTTGTTTTTTATCCAGCCCGTACTTTCCCATATTAAACTTGAATGACAATGACCATGTTGAAATGTCTTAGGTTGTTTTAGCAGAAATTTCCAGAGAATTCGGTCCTTGGTGAGCAATTTTTCTTCTATTGTTAATTTACTTTTGATTTATTAATATGTGCACGTTTGGAGATTATTTTTCTCTCAAGAAGCACATTCAAAATGTTCAAAATTTAGATTTTGACTTAAAATCTTACCTTGGGAGTAAACTAATCAATACAGATCATGCACTGAATTGCTCCCTTCATTAACTTGGTTTAATAAAAATGGCACTTATGCATGTATTATCTTTTGACAATAAAATAGGATGGTTGCACATGCCGTGGAATTGCTAACTGCAGGGAGTGAGCAAGCAGAGATTCTTCTACATGATGAGCGTTATAACTTGGGGGGAATCAGTATGGTGGAACTTCATCGGCTTGCATATGCTCAAGTTCTATCATCAGATGCATTGACCTGGCAAGTATGTACAAGTTACTCAATCCAAAAATATCCTGTTAATTTGATCTTGAATTGGTAAATTATCATGGATGAACTATATTTATTCTTGATGAACCTCAAAATTTGCTGAAGAGTAAGGATGAAAATGATGTCTCATACATATGATCAAGAATTCCAGGAAACCTAAACAATCATGGCCAAATGAAGTTTTTCTTCTTCTTCTTTTTTTTTTTTTTTTTTTTTTAATGAAGAATGTAGTTATATTTTTATCAACTCTGTATGAAAGCAATATTTGTAGAAGTAATCTAATTTAGTGCTCATGTCGTCTTATGTTCACATATCTTCAGATAGCTCCAATATATTTAACATCATGCATGAAGCAAGGAATGGGCTTGCTAGAGAATTTATTGTACAGACAATCTGTTCAACATAACAACCTGCTGCTTAAGGTAACTCTTTTATAACAAGGAAGGAATGATCCTTGGTACTTTTTTTAATATACATGTGAGAGTGACAGACAAATCATTCCACTCATGCAGAACATTGAGATATGTCGTTTGTATGAGCTTGATCATATCAGTTCAAATATCATGAAGGTACATTTTTTTTTTTTTTAAAAATTTTCTCTATCTTTTAATAATGTAGCTCCATAGAATTGAATATGTTTGTTAAATATATAGGTTGCTGGAGTCTATCACTGGAAGCATGGTCGTAAAGGTGCTGGAGTATTTTGGCTTCAACAATCCCAAGATACAAACTGTCTTGATAGGATTGCACAACAGTTATTTGATTCAGTTGGAAAGTCAATTTCCGACGAAAGCTTCAAAGTATTTCTCATTCTGCTACAATGAAAATTTGTGCAAAATATTTATTATCTATTAGTTCATATGTGGTTATGATTATTATTTTTTAATATTATTTCGATCTCACTTTGACAATCCATTTTTTTTACAGCAATGGGAAGGCTTAATTGAGTTATTGGGTTCTGAATCTAAACCTGCTGGGGGTCTTGAGTTTTTACACAAGTATGCACATCCTATGCTGGAATTTTTATATTATTTTCACATCTGCATCTAATTGCTTATAACTTTCTTAGTTCTAACAATCATTAAATAGTACATTCAGGTATAGAGATTTCAAAAAATCCCTTCAGATGGTATATAGTGGAAAATCGACTGATGCTGCAAGACAAGCTGTAGGCTCCCTCATACTGGTATTAATTTATATATGCACACTTCTACATTTATGTTGTCCCTAATAAAATTGTATGCTAATTCTACAAACTAGTCATGTTACTTACTAGGATTCCTTTTCTATGCTGAATTAAACAAAACGATAGATCATAAACAAAACAAGTACAACCAAAGTCAGTAGAGGCATAAAGGGGATTGTCCAAAACAGAAGATGACATTCAATTTATTAAATATATGAACGGCATGATCCTAAAACATCAAAGGTGTATTGGCATTCAGTAAGAGAATTTGAGCAATGCCAACATTATGTCTGTTTTTTTTCGGTTATACAATTTTGCTGGGGTCTATAAGTGTATGTGGACAACTAGATGTATAATGGCATGAAGAGTCATGAACGAATTGAAAGAATCAGAAAAATATTCTTTAGCACTGCCATTGTGTAAAATGTGAGCTGTTTTTCTAAATTTTAGTTGTGTAAAATATTCTCTAGTAAATAATTTGTGTTTTGTTACATGAATAATTTATACAGCATATACACAAGATTGTCGTAATGTCATAATCATTCCCTTAAGTTTAGAGATTAAGGTAACATAACCAAGGAAACTAGACATCAAATCAATTTTTCCGAAATGATTGACAAATATATTAGTTTTTCTTTTGGTGTTGCTACTTATCCATTAATCCAATTGAAATGGTCTTTAGTAGGAAGGATGATGGTGACAATATGGGAATTGGGCCCAATATTGTTGATAATTAGAGCTTAGAGCAGTGAGCCGAACCTTGTATGGACGAAAACAAAGCAACTGAAATTTTATTAAAAATGTCCAGTATTACATAGAAGCTACAAAAATACCATTTTGGCAGGAAACAAAGTTTAGAAATTAACATGGAAGCTCATTGAATAGATATATTTATGGTATAAGCAGTAACTGAATCAGACAGTTTATAGATTGACATATGTAATTAGCAATATAAATAGACGGCGAGGTAGTTTGGTTGGAGTCAGCTTATAGTACTCTCAAATATCATAGAATATGAGAGCTATGCAGCAATCATATTCTATTATTTCCAGCAAATATTTCGTTTTACCTTCATTGCTTATGTACTCCATTAATGCAGACCCAGAAATAGAGGAACTCCACCAATAAAGTTTTAGTCTTTTTCCGAATTCCGATTTAGTTGTTAGTCAGCTTTCTGTTTTGATATGTAATACATTTATTTCATCTGCAGCTTATGAAAAATCCATCAACCCCTCAGCGCTTTTGGCTGCCTCTTCTGTTTGACTCGGTGAGTTCTTTATTTTGTCTGTCTTTTCTTTTATAATGTTCAGTATAATCATATGAACATATATTATGGGATCATCGTTTCTGTTTGCATTGAATGGAGCCAATTAAAAGCATTGGCTTCTCATATTACTTTTCCTTTTAGGAATGCAAGTTCAAGTTCTGAATATTATTTCCTCTTGATATCACACGTTGTCTGATTGATGCATTCACCATTTGTGTATAAATTGTTCTGTTTCTGGTATTTTGTGATGTGTAATAGTTTCTAATGTAGTGGTTTATTTGTCTTAAGACTATGATTGCATTCACCATTTGCGTATAAATTGTTATGTATCTAGTATTTTGGGGTTGAGTAATAGTTTCTAAGGCTGTGGTTTATCAAGGGTTTAATGTTAACTTATCTTGATTTTATCATTTTAAAGCTTAGAATGATCTATTAAGATTCTAGCATTTTGCAGTAGAAAAGCACCATATACTCTTATTTATATGCACACAATGTATAGAATCAATGAATCCCTAAAACTTGGGATTGTAAGAGACGACATTGTGAAATCGGTTCTAATTATGAAACTTCCATAACATAGAATAAAAAAGGGAGTAGGAAACAATCAATCACAGGCATATCAGTTACAATTAAGACTCCCCCTCAAACTATAGCATGTATGTCATGCATCCAGCTTGCTACATATCTGTAGTATTCTAGGACTTCAAGATCACTTTGGTAAATATTATGCTAGTTGATGCTTGGATACGAATCTCACAAACGTATTGTGGAGTGTGGATGATACGTTAGAGTATCTTTTTTTTTTTTTTTTTCCAAATGAAAGATTAATCCCAGTGTTTAGTCCTCTCATGAACAATTGAATTTGTCGAAACATACAAAGCAGCCACGTATATGACTGGTTATCATAAACAAGATCTATAGGACCAACCTTGCAAAATGTTAGAGACAAGGGATCTCATTTACAACAAGAGCAATGGAGATTTTCTCTATTGTATCTTTCCTGATCCAATTAAATTAGAGACAAGGCATATCATGTTTTCTTCACAGTTTTAGCCTTTCGAGTATCTGTGAGAGAAAAACGCCCAAAATCATCCATCTTCAAATAAGTTAGGATGGAACGGAACAAGAAACCTTGGTCAACCAGAGACTAGACATGCCAATGAACCAGGCAAGAATGAAAGTAGACAATGTTGGTATGTTGGTACTTGGCCTTCACTAACCCACAGAAATTGCACAAATGAGAGTGCATGGATAATTTGGTGACTCATACAGTCGTAATGGATTTTCTTAAGTGACAGTATTAACAACTTCGTACAAACAACTACCAAGTGGATATGAGGTTTTTTTCTTGCTGCACTAGAACCTTGTGCTTTGATCCAACTTGAAATACCAGGATCATTGAAAGGGGTAATATTCGTGAAATATTTTCTTACTCTAGAAACTAGCATATCAACCAATATAAGGGAAGCAGGAAACAATCATGAACATATCAATGAATTTCGACAAATATAGATATTTTGTTTGCCTCTCATTTCAGAGTAGATCCTGTTATCATTTGATTTTTCCATGTTATTTGTGACTAGTCACCAATGCATTTTACATGTTTAATGTGAGCTGTTTTTGTCACTCAATTACATGATTTCCTTGTTTGTTCTCTTTGGGAGCAGTTGAATTTGCTTAATTGGAAAGATAGTCCTCTTCTCAGCGTGTCTGAGACCCATCTTCTATTGAATAAACTTCAAGAGTTATCTTTGGCAAAGCAGCGCCCACACTTTGCTGAGCCTAACTTACCCCCTCAAGCACTGAGTTCTATTAGGCTGGCTCTAGCTACAAATCTTGGCCGCGCTATACTTGACGAATAGGCTTGCTTAACAGATGGTTGAATAGCAATGTCATTCAACAGCAAGCGTTGGCTTCCATCAAGTAAAAGAGGCTGCTTGTAAATTGCTATGCTCTAATGGGTATCACCCGTTGTAAATTTTTTATGGACATTGGACAGTTTTCTCGGCTTGCTGAGGTTGATCTTTATTTGTATTTCTATTTATCTTTTGAGGAATAGCAATCATGTATTAGCTAGATTTAAATCGACTCTAATTTATATCTTCGTTTTAAGAGTTCAAACCTTAGTATAGCAGAGTTCAAACCATTTTTAGATTTCCTTAATAAGTTTTCTTTGAAATTTTTGGTGCTTACTCGGATCAATTTGAAAAATTGTTAATAGTTTGCTATAAATCAATTACAAATAAAAACCTTATATTATTCATGCTCTAGTTAGTATCTGCAGTTCTATTTAGTAAATTTTTTTTTGTTACTGTAGAACCAAATAAGCTGCACTCTGACATGTATAACACATGAATTCTTTTACTAAACGTTCATTGTGTTTGGGAATTGTTGGATATATTAATCACACCGTGACAATAATTACCTTCACAAGTTCAGTTTTATAATGTTACTGTATTATTTTAAAATAATTTCAGAAGTTACACAAAACACCACTTTTAAGAATTTATGATTCGGTGATGTCATGAAAAGTGAAAAACCGCTGCTCGTATTTCTGGAGGTTGCAAAGCACCATACTTTCTGTGTAAAAAAGGTTTATCATATCCTTTTTCTTGTCAAGATTCAAGAAGGGTAAAGGATTAACATATGATATCTACTCATATTTTATAATAATGATGTGACATTGTAGTATTATGTTTTTCTTTGACAGAACATTGTAGTATTCTGTTATACTGTTAGTTTATGATGATTAAATTCTTTTAAATTGTACTTCTTTGTTTTATATTAAATGTCATTTTTTTGACAAACATATTAAATGTCATTTTAGCTAATGAAAATATTTTAAAATAAGGGTTAAATAAATATTTCGTTTTGTAAATATTTTATTCCTCTAAATATTTTTTATCACAATTTTTAGTCCATACTTTTAATCTAATTCTTGTGTACTTTTAATGATTTCTTTTTATACATATTTATAATATTATAAAAACCTTTTTCATAATTATATTTTTTTTAGCATAAGAATTATTTATGAATTTTTTAGTGCAAATAACTCAAAAATTCATATGTAATTTATCCATTGTTAAAAAAAAAAATTGTAAGAGAGATTTCAATAATGTACTAAACATTATGGCGGAAAAAAAATTCAAAATTTCAAATAATATACACGAGATGACTGAAAACCAGGATCGAAAATCATGGTGAAAAATATTTGAGGGATCTAAACTTGCTAGATATTTTTGCAGGGTTAACGATAAAACGTGAGATATTTATAGGATTAAAATCATATTTAACTCTTAAAATAAGATATTTACAACGACATGGATAGAGTTCATAACTCTTCCCTTAACTTGACAATATCAATATTGTTAGGTTGAATATTCTCATTCGGATTCGAATTTGAGATATCACAATGTGTGAATTTTAGTAATATTTGTTACTTTGTAACAAAATAAAAGCAAAATAATTAATGAGACTGATAGAGGAATAAAAAACTGTTGTACCAAAAAAAAAAAAGAGGAATAAAAAACTGGGTGAGTAGATAATAAATTGCTGAAATCTAGGAATGCTTTGAAAGTTTTGAAGATTTATCAGTTTGACTCTGTTATTTGTCCATCTACCCGACAAGAGGCAAACACCGTCCATGTCCTTTGCTCATCATAATTTACTACACACTGACACACACAAAAACACAGATTTGGTTTTGTAGAAGCACAAGCAGTTTTCAAGATTTCATTCACTCATTTTTTCATCAATTCTACTATAGTGATTTTCTACTTGCTAGTTTAGTTTTAACTTTTAACCAAAATCTATTCACTTTCGTTATTTCATTTGTTAAGTTATTGTAGGATTATTATATATAGGCATAGCTAGCATTGCTATATATTTTGTTGTTGAAATTATAAGCATAGTTACTATTTTTTTCACAATGTTATAGGATTATATTACTATATATATAGGCTTAACTAGCATTACTATTTGCACACCTTTCTTCATCGTGTGTAAGTGGTCTTAGCATGATGGGAATATTAGCCAATAGCTACTCTACCTGTTTGATTTGATCATTAAGAATAAGATTGCTACATGCAAAACTAGACAAGAGCTTCTCCACCCATAGTTTTTGACACCAATTAATCCACTAACGTATTTCACAAATAAACTACTAAAAACAAGGAAGCAACATGAATAATAGAGTTAGTCGGTGTTCAAACATATAAACAGGTTCGACCACCACCTATGGTAATTAGAAATTAGAGTAATGTTCGTTGTCTTCAACTATTAATAGGAGTAGAGCTTGACATTGTCCAATAAGATTTTTTCTAAAAAACATTTAATTTTTTTGTTACGAAGCCTATATGATAAATAAGTAAATAGAAGAAATGGTTTGAGAGATTTCTCCTATCTTTTTGTTCAAGTTGTCTTTTTTTTTTTAAATCTAATGACTGATAAATTCATAAAGAGCAAATCTATTTTTTAAAAGAGAGGAAAAGAATAAATAAACGCTTAAAATTAATCCAATATAAATAACATAAGAGAAATTTTTTGAGAAGATCTAAGTCCATTTTCATTCCCTTGGCGTCATATATACAATTGATTGACATCATTTTCAACATATAATGATATAATAAAGCCATAGAAAGAGATATTAGTACAGTCAATCATTTGTGATTGTTTACCATCTATGAAGCTCAGATACGTGACACGATACCAACACGATACGATACCGATACCGATACGGGAAATTTTTTAAAATTCCCGATACGATACGGTCGCGATACGTTGTTTAAAAAAATATTTAAACTTAAATATACAAATACACAATATATAAACATAACAAAAATCGAAAAAGATAATAAATTAACATTCAAATTACTCAAACTGAACAAACAAGTGACAATTACATATCTCAAGTTAATTAAGTACTATCCAAAAAGAATAATTATTACTATCCAAAAAATAAAATATCATTGATACCATCTAAAAAACACATGGTTGTCAATCCATAAAAACATCATACTCTAACATTCACTATTTAAGAGGAAACACAAAGTGTATCAGTTTCATCTCCTCCATTTCTATCACAAAAAAACATTATTTTTCCGATACTTCTTTGATACGTGTATCGGAGAAGTATCCGACACGTATCGATAATTATTTTTTTAAAAAAATAATTATAATTGTCTGATACTCTCGAGTATCGAAGAGTATCGGACGAATATCGATATCGGACACGTATCGAATACGATACTTCGCCATTTTTGAAGTACGGGGGCTTCATAGTTTACCATTCATTGTTTTTGGTCGGTCATGGTAGCAGCAAATATGTCAGCATGCAATAGTGTCTCTTCTTTTTCCCCAAGAAAACGCCCCTTGTGTGTTAAATTTTGATTCAAAAAGCCAAAACTATGTGAAATGATGAAATTGCTTTTGAGCCTAAGAAATTTCACTTTTCAATTATTGTGATAAGATTGATTCATGTGTTTGTCCTCACATGCATATATGGAAAAATCACATTGAATTATTGGGGCTTAATTAGGCTAGCTAATTAGTATTATACACATTCAACATAATATACTTTCCCACTAGCTATAATACATTCATAAGAAACATTGAGTTAAATACTGCAAGACCACAAAAAATAATGATGTCGTATGATATTAAATTAAGAGTTGTGTTATTTGTACATCCAAAAAGTTGTCCTTTTTGGGACAACTTTCATTTTCTTTGGTATCAAAAATAATAAAGTGAGAGGAGAAGAGAGAGAGTGAGAATGTAATGAGAGTATGAGAGAGAGAGAGTTGTCAAAATGTGTCAACTTTTTGGTTGTACAAATATCATTTCTCTTAAATTAATGAATCATTTATTTTATAAATTTAACATTCCTTCTGTTTATAGTCGATATGAAATTTAGACTATGTTTGGTAAAATTAAACTATGAGTGCATTTGATTTGTTAAAAAAATAAGGAACTGGATAGGATAACTTCAGTTGTACTGTGTTTGATTTCAAAACTGTTTTTGGAATAGTACAAACTGGAGACTAATGGACTAGAGAAAAACCTAAATTTTTGTCACTTACTAAACCATAGTACAACTTTTTGTCCTATGCACAAATTATTTAAAATACCAAAATAACATTTTGTCCACCAAACATCGTACAAAGACAAAATTTGTTCAACACCTTAAACTTTGTCTTGTGTTGTTTTGTCTTGTACTGTTCTGTCCACTACTTATATTTTACGGATCAAACAGACCCTATAAGTTAGTTTATAGCTGATAACTGAAAAACTAATTTATAGCTAATAGTTGAAAACCTAGCTTATAGCCGATGGCTGAAAAACTATCTGATTGAAATTAAAGTGTTTGATAAAATTAACTTTTAAAGTGACTAATAAATATAAAATAACATAAAAAGATATGTATGTTAGTGGATAATTATTCTCTTTAGTGAATAATTTTTTATTTTTTAAAAAATAATAAAATTAAATTAAAGATTAAAAATAATAAAAACAGTAAAAAACTATAAACTATAAGATCAAATGTTACTTGAAATAACATTTCAAAAAACATATAAACTAATCAATAATCTATAAACTAACTTATTAAACTTATCTAACAGAGCCTTAACCACTCACATTTAAAATCCAACATACACATGTGATCAAAAAAAAATCCAACATACACATGCAACATAATATACTTTGTCATTTTCTTTGATCTTTTTGCATTACACTTTAACGACTTCTATGTACCGTTGCACTTTGCTATTGCTATGATAATGAAAGCAATCTGGTCGAGCATAAAATCGTATAAAGCAAATAATAGTAACAAGGGAGATTTTATTAGGACTTAGGAGACACTAATTTTTAATTGAGGGGGTGGGGTAGTGGGAAATTAATTCATTGAATTTTAACAATTAATTAATCATGTTAAGGGACCACACAAGAACTTATATACGAACAATCAAATTCAATTGACAAAGTTGTGGGTAATGATGTACTACTCCCTCCGTCTCCGTCCCATTTTATTTGAGCCAGTTGATTGTATTACGTTTGCCAATGTAAAACTTAACGATTAATATATTTAATTGTATAATAGTAAAAATTATAAAAATTTGATATTTTGAAAATATAAATCGAAACGAATCCAACAAGATCTTATATGCTAATATTTATTTATGAATAGAAAAATAGAGTAAATACGCGATATATGAATAGTGTCTACGGTCAAAATGACTCGAATAAAATGGGACGGAGGGAGTAGTAGTTTTGATGTTTACCCAACCTAAATCTCAAACTAATTAATTTTCACTCATGATGATGTCTTCAATTTTAGGTTCTACTAGAATCTTATTGGTAGCATATATACTCATTGATAGTTGAAGTTCTCATCCCTTAAATTTTATGTTTTTGAATAGACAAATGTTAATTAGTAGGAGTAGGTAATAAACTTGTGGTAGTATACTCATTGATAATTTAAACTCCTAATTAAGAAGGACGTATCTTAACTCTCCAAGAATATGCCTATCACGCCTAAGATTGAAATATCTTCTACTGTGTGCCATCTTATAATTTTTTATAGCTTTAGCTAGGATTAGAATGTTACATTACAAGTATTCTAATGCAAATTAATTCTATTGTACTCATGCATAAGTATGAGATTATAATAGTGTTAAGGGTGTAATCAATTTGACTTAGACCGATATTTAGTCGGTCTAAATAGATAAATGAGAGTTTATAATGATGTGACATGTAATGTTATAGATTATCTGGAGAGTAAGAAACGACTTCATATTCACATTTAAGATATCGATATTTGAAAAATACTTTGATAATATTAAAAGAAACTCTCGGAAGTGGTTGGTGGAAAAAAGGGAGGGGAGGTAAAATACACTACGAAAAAAAAATTTGAACATTGTAAGGGGATATTTCTACAAATTTTTTTTACAGGGAACAAACGCAAAACTCACCTATTTTACAGGGGGTAAAGACCTATTTACCCTTAAATAAACTACCAAATTGGTCTATCTCTATACATCACTCTCAAATAGGTACCAAATTGGTCTATATCACTATTTTATAACATTATGCATATTTTTCTTTTTGACCAAATAATCATTTTTTATATTAGAATATTATTAACCTTATGGGTATAAATGTAATTTATGCTATCTCTTTCAAAATTCACCTGTTGAAATAAAAGTTTATATCATATAGACCATTCATGTAAAATTTTAGCTAAATATAAAATAATTTGATATGTTATTGAAACCCATCAAAAGATTATTAAGAGTTTATACATTTTATTAAACATTGTTAATCTTGATGAGTCAAAATATTATATTAAATAATTTTAGATTTGTATCTAATTTTATATGAATGATCTATAGTATAATATAAACTTTCAATAGAATAGTAGATTTTGAAAATTTTGTAATTCTTAAAAGTGTTATTGAGTTGTTTATCTTAAAGTATTATTTCTTTGTCAAAAAAATCTTAAAGTATTATCTCAAAAAAATAAACTTTTGAAACTACAAGTCGGCATATTTAATTAAAACCCAAAATTGCATGAAAGATACTGGAGGTCGGCAATGACTTTCCCTTCTTAGCAAAATGATTAATTGAAATAAAAATATATGTAGGGTCTGCTTGGCTAGCCAAAAAAGTTAGCTTATAGCTTATAAGCTAAAAGATTTGTTTGGTAACAGACTTTTCTGTATGAGCTTATATCTTATTTTCCAGATGCTATTTCAAGTAGCTTATGAGCTTATTATTTTTTCTTCCATTTTTACCCCTTATTATTTTAACTAATGTTCACTCTTACCTTTTTTTTTTTATTTCACTTTAAAATAAACCATACATTTTTCTTGGCTACCTGATAAACCATAATTTTTTTAATAAATATAAACCATACTTTTTTTTAATAAACCATACATGATCATTCATTATTACCTTAAGGCAATTTTTACGTGAATATAAACCTTATGTATGCACTACCAAAAAAAAAACACCTTTATGTATGCTACTCACTATAAAAAAATAACGTTGCTTTATATAAAATAAACAAATAACGTTGCTCAGTTTTATAAAATAGTTTAATAATTATTGTTTTGGACCAAAATATAATAATAAACCATACTTTTTTAATCTTGTAAAAAAAAAACCATACTTTTTTAATAAAAAAGTCAATAAGAAAACCCATAATTTTTTGAAAATAAAATTTCAACCAATAACAATTAGTTTAGTAATATAAAAAATATATATTATATTAGTACATTTAATTTTTAAATTTCAAGTACATTAAATATTAATTTGACATAAATTTTATTTTGAATTAATAATATCCTTTTATGTCATTTTACATTTATCAGCTAGTTGAACCGCTAATTTTACCAAACACTTCAATTAATTTATCAGCCATCAGTCATCAGCCATAAGCTATAAGCTATCAGCTAGCTTATCAGCCAACCGCTAATTTTGCCAAACAGAGCCGTATTTTGGACAGATTAAGATTACGGTTTAATTTATTTTATGAAAAGGAAAATATATGAATTAATAAATAATAACACTACCTAAGCTAATGATGTTAATGTTAGCCCATCCAGAACAACCAAAACTGTAATAAGTCAAGTGATTTAAAAAATCAAAGTTGATAAAGTTATATAATATCCATACAAAAATATGGCAAAGTTCTTTCAGAATCATACAATTAATTAATTAGTAGAGAAAAATAAATTGATTTGATGTATAAAATCCAGATGAAATGTTGCAAGTTGTCCACTAAAAATATATTTAAATATAATTTTTGTCTCTTAACTTTTTTTTTTTAATTAAAATTCTGTCTTTACTAATTTAAAAATTGTTACTTTAAAGTTCCTCACCTTATTAGGCAACACTTGTTTGTAGCTACATTTTGTTTGTTTTTAACAAGTTAAAACTATATAGGATAAAATGATTTTATGAAAGATTCGCATTGAATCTCATATCATCTCACCACATATATAAAATGTATAGATATTTTATTATAAAAATAATAAAAATATTGTATAGATGTTTAATTAATCTTTTTGCTAAGATGGGAAAGCCATTGCCAAACCAGCCCAACCTCTAAGTATAATTTAGGCAATTTGGCTTTTGAATATATTCCCCAAATGTAGATAAAGACACCTACAGACCCATATAATATATATAAGATTTAATTTATATAAACATTCTCATATTGATAATGTAAGTTTTTTTATACACCAACCTACAATTGAATTTTTGATATATTATTAACACTCATTAAAAATTTAAGATTGACCGTTAATAAGTTTTTATTGAATATTTTTAATCTTAAGAGCTTAAATTTCGACTCCTACCCGTATAATATGATGCACTATCAATTGAATTAAATTCACATTAATTATAATGTTTATTAATTTTTTTTGACTTTCATCATCAGTTTAATTTGATTTAGAGAAAATGTTTAATAATTTTAGTAAAACATAAAGGAGTCAAATATGTAGGCCAATATTCATCTAACAATAATTAGAGCAATATTCCAAAAACATACCGTCATATCAACAAATATAAAATTAGACAAATATTCCAAAAACGGCAATAAACTCAACTTTCTTACGTGGAGATGCAAATTTTTATCAATTTGATATTTATTTAATCACATGCTACCAAAAAATGTATTAGTTAGGGAATCCAACCATTATTGTCTTCGTCACTCAAAAACGAAAAATCTAACATTGTCTTTTTTTGATCTAAAACCCATCAGTGTCTTATACTTTTATCCACTGATAATACACGTTATTTTTAAAAATACTAGTACTTACTTACATTTACATCCAGGGACGGATCCAGACACAATATTCTAATGTGGCCAAAACTAAAATAAACAACGAACTAAATTATATTGAAAATAAAATATAATATTGTTAAATGTAATACATTTACAATGCAAACCGTCTACCATCCATTTTTTGAAAATGAGCTAAAATAACATCATTGTCAATTGTTACAAAAACATCTCTTTCTATATAACATACAAGACGGTCATTTAACCATTGATCATCCATTTTGTTACATAACTGACTCTTCACTAAATTCATAGCTGAAAAAACACGTTCCACGCTTGCAGTCGCTACCGGCAAGACTAAAGCTAACTTCAAAAGCTTATAAACTATATCAAATGTGTTGCACTTTTTTGTTTCCACAAGTTTTGCACAAAGATCTTGAAGTCCTTTTAACTTTGCAAAGTTTGAGTCAGCTCGAACATCTCTTACATAAGTTCGAAGTTGATGTCGCACTACCACTTCCGGCACATCTACAAAATCATTTGGATAAAGCTCAACCATCCTCAATAATTTTTTGACATCAAAAGCGGCAAATGACGATAAGGGACTCAAACATGAAACACACTGTAAAAGTTCAGTATTCTCTACATTAAACCTAGAATTGAGCTCATGCAACTGCAAATCTAAAACACTAAACAAACAATCATGCTTATAATGATGCAAATTTGAAACTCTAGAAACACTAGAAGTTGTAGATCGCTTAGCTTTCTTCCGTTGCACATACGGTGCATCCATATCAATTAAAGCTCTAAATCCAAACAGAAACAGCCAAAGAATATTATTATATGCATAGTTCCAAATTCAAACACACTTATTTTTATTATAATTACTCAAATAAAACCATCCAAAGCTCTAAGAACATAAAAAATCTACACACCTAAAAGCCAACAAAAGAGGCAAAAACACGGCAACACTTTCCTGTTACTAGTACTGCTACACACACAGAAAAAAACCCCCACACACAAAATTAACAACACCAACTAATAGAAAATTAACAACCCAAACACTATCTAGGAAACACCATTCACAATTTCACATAGAAGACAAGGGTAGATGATTTAGGGTTTAGAATTTGAAAGGAAAAATACCTGTTGTTAGATGGTGGCTATGGGAACGGTGGTCGGCGACGATGGTGGCTGCAGAAACGGTGGCCGGCGACGGTAACGGTACGAACGATGGTTGCTGTTTGTGGTGGTAGTGAGAAACGCGTGAAGCAGAGGGAGATGAAAGGTGCGTTATTTGTTTTTTTTGTGGCACTTTCTATTTTAATTTTTTTTTTAATCTAAAATATATATTTTTAATATATATAATATATATATATAAAAAAAAAAAAATTTCCTAAAAAATCTGGTGTGGCCATGGCCACAGTAGGCCACCACATCTGTCCGTCCCTGTTTACATCAACAACTATCTATATTGTACTATACTAATTTTAAATTGAAAAAATAATTTAGTGTGCAACAACTAAAGCTACATTATAATATCTTGTTCAATATAAACAACAACAAATGAAAAGCTACAGGAAAAGTAAAAAAAAAATTCTTAATTCAACATTTGGTCCTTATGTTTATTTTAGATTTTGTAGGTCCTTTATATTTTAAAGGTTTCTTTATATTGGTTTAATTCAACATTTGGTCCCTTATATTGGTCATTTGTGCGCATAAGTTGATCCTTTCTGTCAATTTTATCATTAACACCATTTCAATTGCACACTTGTCCAGGTGCCCACACACTTGTCCAGGTGCCCACACGTCTATCTAGTATCTACGTATACAAACTGTCTACCACATGTGACAAAATTGATGGAAATAATCGAATTAAAACCTAAAATAAACATAAATGATCAAATTGAAACTTTTAAAATATAAGAAATTGAATTGAAATCTAAAATTAATATAAGAAACTAAATGTTAAATTAAGCCTAATTTTTTTTATTAGATTCTGCAAATGATAGTTGGTAGTTTTTTGGAGTATCAATATATATAATTGAAAACTTGAAAGTCAAAGTTGTCGGTGATATTTTTACACTCTAATCTTTGTTTTCTTTTTTACACTCTAATCCTTTTTTTAAAAAAATTTAATAGTTCTATAAACTTAAGTCACTTGAGAGCATTTTACATTTTATATACATAGAGAGTTGGACGTTCGAACATCAATCATTCCATCTATATTTACTTTAAAAATAAAATTTCTAGCCCCTGTACTATATAGACTACCAGACTAGAAAAAAATTCTAATAAGTTGCTACTTAAATTTATATTTGGCATTGAGACAGCACATCACTTATTCATCACTTATTCATCTCTTGCAGTACCTTTGGTCCTCTTTGGGCTCTAGTCCGATCTTGGATTGGTTTCTCGGCAGTGGATGCTTACAGCCTCTCAGAGCACTTCGTTCAGTTCACATATTCAGCTGGCGGACTTCACGCCCGACGGTCCTTTTTGCAGCTTGTTTGGTTGGCTTGTGTTTGGGTTGTGTGGAACGAGCGGAATCTTCGGGTCTTTCGGAATTCGGCTAACACTATACATCAGCTCCTGGACAAAGTTAAAAAAATTTCCTACCGATGGCTGCGGACGACGGATGCTACTATGGTGGCAAATTTTCATGCTTGGTGGTCGAACCCTTTTATTTGTTTGGATATCGACTGATTGTATTTTATTTTTTTCTGTTGATCTATTGGGACCCTTTTGTAAACTTTAGTAGGTCTCTTGTGCACACTTTGTGCTGAAGGGACTACTTGTATTTTTCTCTTTTTTATATTTATATATTTCATTTTGACTTGTTAAAAAAAAAATTTATAATTGGCATGCTAGCTTTTCTTTTTGATGTCATATTATATATTTTTTTAATTCATATATAAAAAGTTGGAGTATGTTTAGATTAAAATTCTCCTCCCGTATATATATCAATTTATATGTTAAATCAATATTCATACAACGTTTAGTATAATCAATTAGTATAATATTATTATTTTTATGATATAATAAACTCTTATTATCACATACATATATAACTTATTCTCATTGACTATTGGATAAAAAAACTTCAGATTAATTATCTAAATTAACGGTCGTATACATAAAACCTAATAATTATTATGAAGTTTTCGCTAAATAGTTTCCAACTTTTCAATAGGTGAAAAATTTATGTAGCTTGCAATATATGTCAGAAAATTGGAGATACTACCACAATCGGATATGACTTGCTTAACAAACTTATTTTATTTTCTAAGAGCTTATTCAATAAGGATATCATAAAGAGTTTTATATATTAATGATCCGTACCTTTTTTTTTATCATTAGAGTTTTATGACGTGACATAGAAAGTTTTAAAATTGATTATATGGTACCTTATTTATGGTACCGTATCATCAATTTAATGCTACATTTTTTTGTATATCAGATTAAATAGAATTGATAACTTGTTAATAATGTATGATACCCGAAATGATATCACAATTGGAGATGCTCCAAGAATAACAAGATATTACTACATATTTATTTTTAAATTTTTAAGAAGTTTGTCTTTTAATAAATAATAATAGATTTTATTTTTCTACCACATGCAAATCTACTTATGTGGCTTGTTCACACTATTTTATAAAAGTTTCCATATAAAAATCTATAAATTTTAGATACATTTATTACTCTTTTTAAAAAAATTAATATTCATTATATTTTCTTTTTTGGTTTTATCCTTCCGGCTCCTAAGAGAATGAACCCTAATCTCTATATATATAATTTGTGAACCTTTTTTCAAATGAAATTGTACACGTGGCATTCCCACATTCATTCTTCTCCCATATTGTTTTATCATTCAATGCTGTTGTTTCAAAAAAAAAAAAAACCTTATTAAAAGCAAAGTTGACCATTCTATCATCAATAAACATTATTAAAAATGAAATTATTCAAAATCAAATATGAAAATGAATATCATACTAACATATAAAATATAAATATTATTCATGATTTAGTCCAAAAACTATTATTCATCATTAAATAAGAAAAATTCAAGTTTTTTTTATTTGTTTTTCGACAAACGAATTTTTACTATTTAGCTTTGTATTGTCATTAAAAAAATCAACTTAGTAACAAAAAACAAAAAATAGTTATATATATATATATATAAACTTTTTTCGTTTTTAAATATATTTATAAAAAAATTCATCAATTTTGTTTTATAAATATATCAATATTTTCATCTATATAAAACACCATACAAAAAAGATATAATTGTAGCATCAATGTTTAATGTTTAAGGCAATATATGGTTTAAGAAATAAAATATATTCATAATAAAAACTTGTGTACATTGAATAAGTCTATACACATCATCATAAATGTAATTTATTTTTCTCAATTTTATATGCTACAATTTTTTTTAATTTAAATAAGTATACAATTTTTTGTTCCAATTAAATCCCTAAATTAAGGGAATAATCAATATGATTACTTCCTTTTTTTTTACTATAAATATTCCTTTTTGAATCTTAGAATTTTCACATCATTACAAAATGTATTATGAAAGTTTGAAATTCTTCTCAAAATCTCTCTTTTCTTTTATTGAAGCAATTTTCTTATTTTCATTTTTTTCCACAACTCTAATCTAAAAACTAACTCAATTTATGTTGATTTTTTTATATATAATATGTCCATTTTTTTTTATAAGAGTATGTCAATATACTATAATCATATATATTATGCATGTGTGTAGGAGGATTTTTAGTTAGATGCTGCTACCGGCTCCCACTGTTCGCTTTGTTTTTCTTACTCATTAGTTTTATATTATCGCAGGAGGAATATGACATGATCGTCGTTATGATAAAGTTATAAGCAATTGAATTTAATTATCAGAGATTGTGTTACATTATTTGTATTTTTTTAAAATTGGTATGCATTATCTGATTTTAATATTTATCGATTTGTTTCGCATTTTCTTAATTCATTAATTGATATATGTGTAATTGATAAATTGTGTTTCTATTATATATATGCAGAAGAAATAGTGTTTACATTTGATTATATTTAGTTCTCACAATTAGTAATTTACTATACATTTTGATCAATGTGTGATTTTAAGTGAAGCTTTTTTATAAACTTTTTTTTTAGACTTATTATTTTTTGACATACCAAATAAGAAATGTCCATTATCACAAACTAAAATACTAAATTAGGAACATATAAAAAATAATTAGACCGGTCCAGATTTTTAGACAAAATTTAAAATGATGATTAAACTATTCAATAAGTAAGTAATTATAAAATCTGTTTTAATTAGTAATATGACATATTTCTTTTGACCACTAATAATTTCTTTTTGTAGCATCAATGTTTAAGACGATATATGGTTTAAGAAAGAAAAATTCTTAATAAAAACTTTTGTGCCTTGAATAAGACTATATACATCATCATAAACGAATGTTATATGCGGTTGACTTTGTTTTTCATCTTTAACATGTCATAATTTATTTTATTCAACTATTAAATAATATTATTTTTGTATTTGTACAACATGTAAAGTATTTTATTCAAACAGATTATGCTTTTAGAGTAATATTTGATAAATATGTTGATCAACTTAATGAGTTTATGTCGTCCCGTTAAGTTTCTAATATTTTGGTTGATGTTTTTAATATTATTTTGAAAATGACAACGTTGTTATTCAATTTATACTTTTAAGGTATTTAACTTATTCCCCTGTCTTTTTTTTCCTATGAACTTATTAAGTTTTATTTAAATGACAAAATAATTTTGTGCACATTCCAGCCCACCGAATTATTTTTAATCCATTGCTGCATTTAATCAATATATTTTAAATATCATTCTATATATTTTGTTAATCATCATATTATAATATAGAGCTAATTAAAAATTTATTTGATTTATGATTTTCTATGGAATGATGTATAATAAAACAATCACAATTTTATATATAAGTGTGATGACTATAGAAGTCAATCAATTCATGAATATATTGTCAAAAAAAATAAAAAAAAATCAATTCATGAATATGATATTTGAGATTTTTACCCTAAAACAATCATCTTTGGACTTTTATTTTGTGAAGTGGTAACTTTGTGCTTTATCTATTTAGTCTTTACCCCCAAAACAACCACTTTTGAACTCTTTTTTTTTTTTTTTAAAAAAAAAATAATTATAGGAGAATCTTATACTCATATATTACTCTTAATATGGGAGTTTTTTTTTTTTTTAAATTTATAATACGAGGACTAAATTTATACTCTTAACATGGTTTATTTTTTTGTAATTTATGTGGGACATATATTTATACTCATATATTAATTTGAGGGATGTTTTTTGTAATTTATACGAGACTTATATTTATACTCATATTTTAATACAAGATTTTTTTTTTTGTAATTGATGCAGGGACATATATTTATACTCATATGTTAATATAGATTTTTTAAAAAAATGTATATGAGCACTATATTTATACTCACAAATAAATTAATATGTGGCTTATTTCTTAGTAATTTATATGTATGTGGACCTATCTGTACTCATATATTAATTTAAAGATTTTTTTTTATAATTTGTAATTATATGGGTAACTACTATATCAAGCCAATATTTTTTTTTTAATTTATATGCTGCAAGTATATTATAACTTATAATATATATATATATATATATATATATATATATATATATATATATATATATATATATTAATACATAACATATTATTTTAGTAAGTTATATATACGTGGTACTATATAAATAGTGTGTTTATTGTGTGACGAAAGTTAAGATTTCAAATCATATGTGACTTTTTAACATTTTTCGTCATATTAAATATTTTTTAAATTTGACACAATTACGACCTACTCCCTTCGATTATTTTAAAATTGTCTATATCGTTTATCAATTCAATCGGTGGACCGATAGAATTTTGAAAATATTAAAAAATTAGTATTAGCTTTTGTGTTTATTTTGAGTTTATTCTAAATTTATATTAACTTATATGTCAATAAAATGTAAATATATATTACTTTTTTTGAAAGATGTAAATATACATTACTGTAAATTGACTTTAAATTATTTAAATTTTATAGGTATTTTATTTCCCGTGCTTGGCACGGACTCATACACTAGTAATTTAGAATTTGCTCGCAAGATAAGTAGAATATGACAAATAAATATATTTATTATTAATACCACCAATATGTATTGGCATATAAAAAACTAACATTAATGGATAATTTAATAACAAACATATACAATTCAAACAAATTTATTACATTAACTACTTTTTTTAAAACTCCTTTTACAAATAGGAGATCATTATAAAATAGGAACATGAACTATCGTCGGATGAAACATGAATATTTTTTTATTAATTTTATTTTATCTTACGACCGAATTATAAATTACTAAAAATATTTCTTTTAAAAATTAAAGAGTTAATAAAATAAAAACGTGAACATCATATAATTATTATGAAACTTTGATTTTGATCTCCATTCTAACAACTACTAAGAATAAGTTGACATTGAAGCATTTTCTTAAAAACATGAATGGCTAGAAAAGCGACCACATAAGCACATAAACGATGGTTTAATTAATATATTGGTTAAGGGTTAATTATCATGAATAGGAAATCACCGGCTTAATTATTATTGGCTTCTTTTCATCTTAATCTTAATTATATAATACAACCAGCTTAATTCCATCCAAAATAACGTAGAGTCCGTTTATTGTCACATGGCTATATCACTATATGGTGTAAATGACAAATTATATTTTACATTGTTATACATTTCACATGTTATATAAAATGCAAGTGTGATGTTAGATACTTGCATAAAATGCAAAGTAAATAAATACATGTTTATCCCATGCAAATGAGAAGTGATAGATAACACATATATTATATTAGGAATGTCAATGAAGCGAGAATTGGATGGAGATTATCTTGTTATTCTTTTGTTCATTATACATGTTTATTCTTTTTGTGCATTGGTGGGCTTCATAAATTATATTTTGCTGCCTCAAAAAAAAAAAAAGTTCTTCATCTCTCTCGTTGTTTTTAACTTTGAAGAGTATTTTTTCTTCATTCATATCTTTGTGTATCACCATAGTTTTTATAGAGATCCATCAAAAAATATATTAATTTATTATTATTTTTAATCAAACTAGTTGTAAATAAATAATAAAGTTTAATAATAAAACAAATAAAAAAATTAAGATACTACTGTGAGTCTTGTGACAATAGTGAATATCATATATAAATAAATTTATACACATATTGTGAAATTATAGTTAAAAATAACGGTTAAATATCTTTTCAGTTCATACTTTTATGTGAGTTTCGACTTTTGATCCTTATATTTTTTTAATTATATTTTTAGTCCCTATATTTTTTTAATTATATTTTTAATCAATTTTTTATGACTATGATAACAGAATTGGTCACATAGAATAACTTAAATCGACTAGGATAACATTTGCATTGAATGACGTGACATCTATGGAGTAGTCTTCTTTTCAGTAGCTCATTCATAAAAACTTCACAGTTAAGCGTGCTTGACTTGGAGTAGTCTTTGGATGAATGACCTTTTGGGAAGTTTTCCGAAAAGCATGCAAGTGACGACAAAACTCGCTGTAAAAAAAAAGTTTAATAATAAAACAAATAAAAAAATTAAGATACTACTGTGAGTCTTGTGACAATAGTGAATATCATATATAAATAAATTTAGGGTCATGCTAAACAGTGCACCCGGTGCACTAGTTAAGCATACCCAAAAAGAAAATAAAGAGACAAAATTAATGCTAGAAAAAAAACTTTTTGCATCTTTAACATATTAAATGTACAAGTTTCAAAAAAAAGTTTCTATATTTATATGTTTAACCAATGCACCAGGTGCATTGTTTAGCATTTTCCATAAATTTATACACATATTGTGAAATTATAGTTAAAAATAAGGGTTAAATATCTTTTTAGTTCATACTTTTATGTGAGTTTCGACTTTTAATCCTTATATTTTTTTAATTATATTTTTAGTCAATTTTATGACTAGGATAACAAAATTGGTCACATAGGATAACTTAAATTGACTAGGATAACCTTTGCATTAAATGACGTTACATCTATGGAGTAGTCTTCTTTTCGGTAGCTCATTCATAAGAGCTCCACAGTTAAGCGTGCTTGACTTGGAATTAGGGATGTCAATTTGCATCCGTTGATGGGGATCCCCGTGGAGGTTGCCCCGATCGGAGCTCCGAAAACGGGGATTTTTTCCCCGTGGGGACGGGGATGGAGGCAAAAACTCCCCCGTGGATAATTCGGGGCGGGGATCGGGGAAGACACCTCCGTCCCTGCGGATTCCCCGAATCCGTCCATATATACTTAAATATATATATTTTAATAATAATAATAATAATTATATATATAGAAATAATATTAAATGTTGATTCATTGTAAAAATAAAATATTAAATGCTGATTTTTTTGGGGGATATGAACCATGATTATTGCCTAAGAATTCTCATCGGTTCATTATGTATTTTGTTAAGTACCAAGTCCCAACCCTAGAAAAGTGGCTACTTTCTCTTGACTCTTCCTTTTCTCTTTTTTATTCTACGTAAACTCAAGTACTCAACTTGTCCTCTCATGCTTCAAGAAAAAAACTTGTCCTCTCATATGTAAGAAGTAAGATCATTGCAAAAGGCAACAAGCAACATTACAACAACTCTCCATCATTGACCACTTCTCTATACTTGCTCTTTTCTGTTTAAGGTATGTTATTCTCTTTGATTTAATCATTATCTGCAATTTTTAGAGTTGAAGGGGCTGTTCTTTTTCTTTTTTACTATGACTTAGAAGTTGGAATTTTGTTTTCATGAAATACGATGACTTTTTAATGAAATACCGTGTTATTTTTCTGTTTCCAATCGTGCTGCTTTGTTGTTATTTGAGTATGAAGGAGTGTAATTTAGGTCATATTTACTTGACTTCTATTTTTAGTTTTTGGTTTTTCTAGTTGTTAGGACTTCATTGAGTAGTTTTATTAGCTTTTGGACTTATTTTTTTCCTGTTATTAACTGATTCTGTATTTTTGTTAGGGTTGTAATTGCTCTTATTGTTAACATATTTTAGCCCCTGTTAAAATAAGTTTGTTTCTTTTGTTGGTCGTATACATGCAATGCTTTGTGTTTTACTTAAATAAATTGTACTTCTTTATGTCTTTTAAGTGTAGGTTTCTTTCTTTTTGTAACAGGTTTTTGTTGAAAAATGGTTCGTAAACGTAAAGCCCAAGCAGAGATTGTTCGCAATGAGGTTCCACCGGCACCAACACAAGAAGCTCAAGCTAATCCGAATGAGACACCTTTGGAAAATCAAGATGCGGAAGCTGTCGCTGAGCCGAGTGTAAGTCCTAATAAAAAAGGACTAAAATCAGATGTTTGGCCACATTTCAGAAGGGAAATTATAAACGGTGTATTGAAGGCCATATGCAAATACTGTGATAAGAAACTTGGTGGTAACACATCAGCAGGTACTACCCATCTACGTGACCATCTCGGTATATGTCCAGTTCGCATAAAAGAAGTCCAAACCAAACTTTGCTAAAAGTAACAGAACAAGCGTCGGGACCTAAACCAGAATCATTTTTGTCTGGAAATTACACCTTTAATCAGAATGTTTCAAGGAATGAACTTGCAAAGATGATTGTATTGCATGAATATCCCATCAGGATGGTCAACCATATTGGTTTCAGAAATTTTTTACATTCTCTTCAACCTATGTTCAACATAGCTTCTCGCAATACCACGAGGAATGATATACTGAAGTTGTATGAAAGTGAGAAGGCAAAACAAATTAAATCACTTGCAAAGAATAAAAGTCGCATTGCAATAACTACTGATATGTGGACTTCTAGCAATCAGAACAAAGGATATATGGCAGTTACAGCTCATTACATTGATGAAAATTGGATTTTACAAAATCGAATTATTGGGTATGTATTATAATTTATATTCATTCCATCTCTAGGCTATTTTTATTTTGACTACAGTTTATGCTATTAAAATGTGGGTATCATATTGTGATGTTTATGATAATTTGTTTTAGGTTCATTTATGTGCCTGCTCCACACACTACTGAAGTCATTTGTGATTTTTTGGTAAGAAACTTGATGGATTGGAATATTGATAGAAAATTGTCAACGTTAACCGTTGATAATTGTAGCACCAATGATGCTTTGATTGATCATTTGTTGGATAAGATACCACCTTATAGATTTATTTTGAATGGGGATTTATTTCATATGCGTTGCTGTGCGCATATCTTGAACTTGATAGTAAAAGATGGCATGCAAGCAATTTCTAGTTCGATTGAAAAGATTCGGGAAAGTGTTGGTTATTGGGTTGCAACACCAAAAAGGGAGGAGAAATTTAGAGATGTTTGCAATCAGTTAAACATGACTTATTCAAAGAAGCTTGCACAAGATTGTAGAACAAGGTGGAACTCTACCTATTTAATGCTTGCTTCTGCATTGCCTTATGAAGAAGTTTTTAAACGTTGTTTTAGTCGTCATGCTGAATATACATGCTTACCAAGTGATGAAGATTGGAAAATGGCAAGAGAAATTTGTGACAATTTGAAGTTGTTTTTTAGTGTCACTGAGTTGTTCTCAGGTACTAAGTATCCAACATCAAACATTTATTTTCCCAAAATTTGTGAAATAAGGTTGGCTTTAAGAAAGTGGCTAAGTTCTTCTAGTGCCACCATTCAAAGTATGGCAAGAAATATGATAGTGAAGTTTGACAAATATTGGGGTTTGATTAATGGGGTGATGGCAATAGGAGCTGTTTTGGATCCTAGATACAAAATGTCATTGTTGAATTACTTCTTTCCTCGTATTTATGGAAGTGATGCTTCCAAAGAATTGGAAAAGGTGAAGAAATTGTTTGAAGATTTGATTGAAGAATATAAAACAAATGATAATATGGTTCATACTAGTAATGAAACTAGTGCATCAACATCGATGATGACAGATGTTCCTCTTACTAGTGATGATTGGGAGCAAGGTTATTTGGATTATGTGATAGAAAATGCTTCAACTACTAGTGTGAAGTCAGAATTTGTCTCTTACTTAGAAGAAGGTATCTTGCTTGATAAGGAAAAAAAGGAAATAATAGGAAACTTTGACATACTAGGATGGTGGAAACAAAATGGTTTGAAATTTCCAACTATGCAAAAGATTGCAAAAGACTTTTTAGCAATCCCTATCTCTATGGTTGCTTCAGAGTCAGCCTTTAGTACTAGTGGCCGTGTTTTAACTCCACAACGTAGTAGGTTGAAAGAAGACACTTTAGAGGCTTTAATGTGCACCCAAGATTGGATCCGAAAAGAAATGCAAGGTGATATATTTTATGTTGAATTCATCTTTATCTATTTAATTATTTATTTATCATTCTTATAACCATAATTACTTTTCTTTTTCTTTTTTTAATGTATTTTAGCTCTTTGTTGATTAGGTTTGGGTCATTCAAAGACATTAGCTTCATTTGAATGTGTTGATGAGGATATGGATGATGATGATGAAGTATTGTAAATAATATTGTTGGCTAATTTTAAGTTTTGGGTAGTTGTGCTTATGCAGTTGCATGTGGAAATAATTTTTCTATTCATCTTGTGATCAAGATTACCACGTTTTTCATCTTGTTTAATTTTTGTAGGGAAAAGAAAGTGAAGCATAATTGTGGAATGGTGATGAAGACCTTGCAAGGAAACTCAGAAAGATGGACATGATTTTTCTGGATAATTACTTAATATTTTTGTCAAAAGTGACTTTAATTGTCTATTTTGGTTGGATATTAACCAATTGTTTTTTTTTTTTGTTTGTTTGTTTTGACAATTCTAAGTATTGCTATGCATTATGAGATGTTTTGGTGATGATTTTCTGTATGGTTATTTAGATTTTGCTATACATTATGGAAGATTCAGGCTATGAGTTTTTGTATAATCATATTGTTGTCGTAATTTTGACCGAAAAGTATAGAAATTTGGCTAATATACAATATCCGTGGATCTCCGCAGACACTGTGGGGATCCGTGGGGATGGGGATGGGGACAAATATTCCCCCGTGGCGGGGATCGGGGACGGGGAATGATTTGGGGGGCGGGGCGGGGAACGGAAAAGCTTCCTCCGCACATTCCCCGCCCCGTTGACATCCCTACTTGGAATAGTCTTTGGATGAATGACCTTCTGGAAAGTTTCACCAAAAGCGTGCAAGTGAGGACAAAGCTCGCTTAAAAGACTCGTGTTGTTTGTAAGGCCAGTCAGTCATCCTGAAAGCAGTTTGGGGCGTTACACAATGTCCCTAGCAATTAAACTAAATTCATGAGAACGATTCAAATAATTTTTAATTACATATATATTTTTTTAATGAAGACTCATTTTAATACCTCACTTTTTTTGCGTCCAATTCAATTATTGACAAAAATAATAGTCTTGATATTTTTATCATGGGTCATGCTAAACAGTGCCCCTGAGGCACTTGTTAAGCATATTAAAAGTAGAAATAAAAGATAAAAATAATATTGATAAAATAATTTTTTACATTTCCGATGCATTGAATGCACAAATTTCGAAACATAATTTTTATATTTATTTGCTTAACTAGTACCCCGAAAACACTGTTTAACATTTTCTTTTTATCATATATTCGGTCTTTGTGTGTCAAAAAAGAAAAATCATATATTCAGTCTGCAATTTATTATAACCAAACAACAATAATTTATCTTCTGTATAAAAATGTCAGATATTAATTTGAATTACTTTAGGTAAAAGGACTGAATTGGACCCCAAAATAATTATAAATACCGAATTGATTTTTCTTCTTTTTTTGTACAAACTAAATTAAATCTTTATTCTTATTTTTTTTGGACAGGTTCTCATATTGTTTAAGAGCAATAATAGTACTTGTCAGTTGATTTAATATACTTAACTTGGCTAAAAAGATTTGGCAATAATATTTATCTTTCTAAATAATCACAAGCTGTATATTTTAATTCATAATCATTGTACTACTACCAAACATAAGCCCCAATTAGAAAATGGTCAACAACACCATCATCAATATTCCCCTAAGGCCTAATGTGTTATAAGTACACCACAATATTTTTTCTTCTTTTTTGTTAGCATTAAATACACATACATTGAAGACAATCACATACTCGCTCCGTTCCAAAATATAAGTCGTTTTGACCATATTACACAAATTAAGAAATGTAATCATTGTTGTATAGAAAAGAGAAATTATGAGTAAGTTTACAAAATTATCCTTCATTAATTGTATGAGAAAGATAAATGAAAGAATTGAAAGAAGAGAGAGAAATAAAAAGTTAAGGGTATAATAGGAAAAATAGCATTAAATGCTTCATTGAAATTGTAAAGCGACATATATTTTGAAACAAATTTTTTCTCCAAAGCGACATATATTTTGGAACGGAGGGAGTATATAATTTCTGGATTTTTTTTATCTTACATAAAATATTGAAGCCTCAATAAGGTAATATTTAATTAATAATTTATGAAGTAGGACACATTATTGACTCAATAGTTTGTGCCAAAACAGGGAATTTATTACCTTTTTCCTCATTTCAATAAACATTTACAATCAGACAAAAGAAATATTAATACACATAAAAAAAAAAACAGAATAGATTATTAAAAAAATACACAGAAAATCATGCCATGGCCCCTTATAAAAAACCATAAAGGGGTTAGTATCCAAAAAGTGGAAAATAAATAAAAATAAAAATAAAAATGAAGAAGAGGAAGAAAGAGTGACATTAATAATTATAGATGCAACTATAATTATATGATATCAATCAATTAAAGAAAATAAAATAAAACAAAACAAAACAAAAGCATTCACAAAAAAAGACAAGAACAAGAAGAAAGAAAAAAAATACAAGAACCTAGTAATTCCAGAGAAAACTCTCGAAATTAGTTACAACACCATCATCACCACTACCACCACAACAACAATCTTCTTGTGTTGTACTATGTAGCCACGACATTGATTGCTGATACATCCAAGCATAGTCTTGTGATTGTGAGTCAACAAACAAAAACTCCTCTTTTCCAACATCATCATAAACATTTTCTAAAGTAGGTAGCTCAATAATCTCGCTAAGTTCTTCTGAAGTAGTTGATAAGTCTGCTGATGAAGACAGCGTTGTCGCTGTTTTCATTAACAGACTTGTTGATGATGAGATTGTTGTTATCGATGATGCCATCGATGACAACGATGTAAATGAAGAAGAAGATGATGGTGATTCTAATTTGATGTCCATTTGAGCTGCTTTAGTTGCCGCGGCTTGAACATCGCGAGGGGCTAAAGAAGCGGGTTTTGGAAGAGAGGATGCCAAGTGAGGAAAATTGAGAATGGCGGTTTTTCCTTTAACACAGAGCGCAGCTGCGTCGTGCGCTCTGGCAGCCATTTCAGCTGTGGGGAAAGTGCCGAGCCAAATCCGTGATTTCTTACGAGGTTCACGGATTTCAGACACCCACTTTCCCCAATTTCTCATGCGAACACCTCGGTAGACGGGGTGTTTGTTCGAGTCGCGATTGCGTTTAAGATTCTTGTTGTTGTTTATGTTGGATTCTTGGTCTTGAATTGAGTTTGTTGTACATGGTGATGAATTTGAGGTACTCTCGGTTTCTGAATTTTGTGATGAAACTCTCATTGTTAAAGTTTTGATGAAAATTGGGTGTGATAGTGGAAATTAGAAAGAGAGAAAAAAGTGAAGATATTAACGAGACATGCAATGCAAGTGAGGAAATTGATCTGCTATATATGCAACTTTTTTTATTTATGATATAATATTTTTTAATGAAGTATTTATTTTTGGGTCAGTTTTCAATGAGTCATAAAACACTTATAAAAAAAAAAGGTTTTGATGAAGGACCCACAAGAGAAATGGGTGACCCTGCAATGCAAGACACAGTGGGTACAAATAATACTATGATCTATGGGTCACCCCCTTCCCCCGTTCTTTATGCCACGCAAATTTCCTTTTGATTTTGATGTCTACTGTTCACTATGTCACAATATTGGTATGGTAAAACTTTCATACGTACTAGATGAGATATAAACTTTCCCCGATTTAAGATGTCATTAGTCTCTAACTTCTGCTCTCGAATCAAAAGTAAACGGTCCATCAGAGTACAATAAACAACTCCACTAGCCAAAAATTGATAGGAAATAGTAGAATGAAGACCTAGGCAGATAAAGTGTTTAATATTCATTTTTTTATCCAATGTGGAACTGAACTCTAACTTGAAATAACAACATATAATTAGGATATACAAGTTATTTTTGTAAATTTTATGCGATATTCATTATGTCATCCGATAATATAGTTGCGTGAAAATATCTCGTAAATATAATTCAATTAATATTTATAAGAATGTTAATTTGTACT
Source organism: Trifolium fragiferum (assembly GCA_954870985.1). Lineage (NCBI taxonomy): Eukaryota > Viridiplantae > Streptophyta > Magnoliopsida > Fabales > Fabaceae > Trifolium > Trifolium fragiferum. The sequence continues at coordinate 10,354,057 of OX940796.1, forward strand.
CTCTCTAATCTCATATATCAACAAAAGTTTACTTTTTAAGTTCATTTAATATCTAATGTACTCATATTTGACTCCATATAATATATACTAAATACATTAGTTATTAAATAAATTTAAAAAATAAACGTTTACTTATATATGAAATCGGAGGAAATAAGATCTGAATTTTGAGTCTAGAGTTTCACACTTCACATTTAAAATACACTATACATGATCTACCAAAAAAAAATAAAATAAAAAATACACTATACATGTATATTGAAGAAAAAAAAAACACATTATATGAGTGTAGCTACAAAACCATTTGTTAAATAAAAATTTATTTACATGAAACTTGAAAATGTTTGTGTGTTGAGACTTGTGAGTACAAGTAGAATATATATTTCTACTTATACATAAAGAGATTATTTTTAATCTTGAAAACAAAATATCTCGTAAATATAATTCAATTAATATTTATAAGAATGTTAATTTGTACTCTCTCTAATCTCATATATCAACAAAAGTTTACTTTTTAAGTTCATTTAATATCTAATGTACTCATATTTGACTCCATATAATATATACTAAATACATTAGTTATTAAATAAATTTAAAAAATAAACGTTTACTTATATATGAAATCGGAGGAAATAAGATCTGAATTTTGAGTCTAGAGTTTCACACTTCACATTTAAAATACACTATACATGATCTACCAAAAAAAAATAAAATAAAAAATACACTATACATGTATATTGAAGAAAAAAAAAACACATTATATGAGTGTAGCTACAAAACCATTTGTTAAATAAAAATTTATTTACATGAAACTTGAAAATGTTTGTGTGTTGAGACTTGTGAGTACAAGTAGAATATATATTTCTACTTATACATAAAGAGATTATTTTTAATCTTGAAAACAAAATCACCATTGTTGTTCCCTCAACTTAGCCAAGATTGAATATGGATAAGATTATTTACATTCAATTTTTCTACATTTATATCAAGTTAAAATATATTTATGACTATAAATATAAATTAATTGAGTTTTGATCTCTGCAAAAAAAAAAAGTATAGTTTGATTAGTATCTTTGCAAAATTATAAACATTTTAAAAAGCATATGAGCTGAATATTTTTACTAATTTGGTCAATTTGAGTTGATGTTGCTAACTTTGCAAAACAAATCAATTTATTTTTGTAGGAACAAAAATATATTTTAGCCTTCATAGTTCATACTATCATCGAAGGGTGTTTTTTTTTTTTTTTTAATTTTTAATTTTTATTACATTTTGATATATTTACTTTGGAACCAAAAAATGTCCCATGTATATTTAAATGTTTCATGACTATGGTGAATTTGGATCCACTTTTTGCCTCAACGGTTCATTCTGATCTTTAACGAGAAGCAATTATTTGTGATCACCAATAACACTGTTCATTTATCCCTTATCCTTGTGAATTTCAAGATTGTACACTTGACATCTTTTTCATTTTCAACCTCATTACGTACCATTTCCGTTGCATTGTCTCCAATTTTCACCTTTTCCTATTTCTAATATTTAATTAATATTTTATGTGTGTGCCTATGACACAATATGATATTATTATCATATACTTTTAATTAATTTTTTGTTGCATTTTGGAAGCAATATTGGTGGGTGGATTTGGAAACGGTAACAATGACGTAAAATGATCGAACTAATGATATAATTTTGGTTTATCATTTATGTATACCTTATATTTGCACCATGATACGTTAAGTCTTTATTTATTTGTGTCCCTGTTTATTTGATTACGTATTAGGGTATTAAAAGACCATGTCATAAAATTATATATGAAGGTTTAGATGTTAATTAATGAATGAGCTTCAATTAAAAACTAATATGGGGTGGATCGACGATGATGGTAAGATATAGTTTATTACACGGCGTTGCTATTTGACGATAATTAGTGTATTTGTGGCGGCAAGAATTCCAACACTCAAGTAAATATAAATTCAAAGAAGTAAATGCTTAAGAGTTTAACCATGATGGAGAATATTGCACCTTTTATCGGAGGGTCGTATTATTTTTATAGTTGAGGTGTAAGAGAAACGCTCAAAGACAATTAGAAGATTGTGTGTATCTTGGTGTGATTTACGGAACACCATCTGACAGAATTAAAGATATACATGTTGCGGAGACACAATGATATTTTATCTTTTGAATCAAGAATGCTTTTGATCATGAGGCACGACTTAATCCAAAACAAGAACAACCTGCCAAATTATGATTAAAACTATCATCGACTAAGCTATACTTACCTACCGACCTAAATCCAAATTAGGTTTTTTCTTGAAAATCTGAGATTAAGAGAACTAATAACTAAACTAATTAGTTTTAGGTGATTGAACTAAGTAACTACCTTTCCATCTTTCAGATGCTACATCATTGATTACATTAGTACTTTGGCGTTTATTAACCAATCATTACTTAATTTGATTAGAAATAGTTAATCTGTTGGAGATGCAGTGATCTATATAGCCAATTCATATATTGAAACCCATCAAATTAATTAGTCTGTTCAATGTATACGATCTATTCCTAAAATATGTAACAAACCAATACATGTGATTGCTTTTAAAACTCTAAAGTAAGAGCCAGCAATTATTTAGGCATTTGGACCCTTCTTTTATATTTTCTATTTCACTATATATAATTTTATTTGCCATTCCTAGAAGGTGCAGTGACATCTTTGCTTGTTTAAATTATTAATTTTAGACTTGTAACTAGAAAAATTCGTGTACTTGTATCAAATTTTTCCATTGTGTGATTGTCCAAATTCACAATCTAGCTAGTTAGTAGTTGTAGGCTAGTGCTATATAAGTGGTCCAATATGGACTCATAGTTAAGATTATTAAAAGTTTTAATAATGATCAATAATATTTTTTGCTATCAAAAAATATTTGCGGCGCAGCTTGTTGTCCGTTTGCTTTCCATTAAAGTGTAATTATCTTATATATAATTATCAATAATATTTTTTAAATGTAAAATTTATGACTAAGGGCTCATTTGATGGTCAGAATATATGATAGAAATAAGAGAAGATAAGGAGTTATATAAAAACATGATAAGATAGTAATATGATAAACACTTATCATTCATGTATTTGGTGCACACATTATAATAAATAAGATAACATTTGGTGCATAATTGATCTATATATATATATATATATATATATAAGCAAATATTGAATTATAAGAAGTACAAGGGGTACTCAACCCTTACAATTTAAAAAGGGGAATTCTCTTACAACAAATCAATGAAAACAAAGTAAGGGGTTTCTATACCAATCGGAGAAAGTTGCATTGACGGACAAACCTCCCCTGCCTATTAGCCAAGACCAAGCAATGTAAATGATTTGATCAACAAGGGAGGAGCTATTAACTAAAGTTCCACATAATACAATGTTATTGCGATTTTTTCATATGCACCAAGTTGTAGCCAACCAAACAATATGACGGTATTTCTTCGCTTTGCTACCCTTAAATAGTCCACCAAATAAAGTGAAGTGATCGGAGATATTAACAAAGGGAATAGGCGTAACCCCCATCCATCGAAAAATAGTGTTTCAAATTTGACTTGACTCCTTACAAGTGAAGAAAATATGATGGATATCTTCTAAATCATTGAAGCATAATACACAACACCTTTGCAAGTTATTCGTAATAATACCTCTGTAAAAAAAAAAAGCTTCCCTTGTTGGCAACTTTTCAAGCAATATTTCGTTTGAATATGAGTGAGAGAGAGAGAACTGTGATTTAGCTTCAAATATTTTAACGTCAGACCATTTCTGATACTAATAGCGTCTGTTTAGCCTCCACAGATTCTAACACACGCAAATGACTATTTTGAAATTTATTTTTTTCAAAAAATTTTGTATCAATAATGTGGACTCTATTGTGGATGCTAATATTTTTTAATAAAGTTTTTTAAATAGCATCTACAATTGTTGATGCTAAAAATTTTGATTTTTATGATTAGTTGATGTGACTAAATTATTTATTTTTAAATTCTTTTAATAATGTGTATATGCTTAAATGTACATGTGTTGGGATTGTGTCTAAGTTAGCATTTGCCCAAAAAATATATCATTTGTAAAAATTTAAATTTGACTCTTAAAAGAAATATTTAGTTAGATTTTATACTTATTTCATGACTAAACTTTGATTTAAAAGGATTTTTTCCTCTAAAAACTAAATGGTTGAAATTAAAAAGTATATTCAAATTCTCTAATATCGTGATAATCATGCGTTCTTTTTATCTAAATTTTAATTCTCTTTAAATTTAGATTAATTATGTGGATTGACATAATAATTTAAAATATAAATTAATATTAATAATTAATGTTAACTATATCGGGCTTTGTCTTCTTTTTGTACCAAAAAAATTAAGGTTTAACTATATTTTAAACACAAATTAATTGTTGAATATATCTTGAGCTTAAATTGTGACATGGACTATTTTATTTAAGGTCTTGCTAATATGTGCATTTAGGACACATATTAAGAATTCAAAAATAGAAACATTCTCTTAAATTTTGTGTAATTAATTTGTGAAAAATATTTTCTTTTTTGAATCATTAACATTAAGTGCACATGTTAGCTTTTCCCTCTTAATTATTGCCTCATTAGAGGATTAACAAAAGGCAAATGAGACAATGAGTTCATTTTAGGACGAAGACATTGAACTTAAGTGATTAAGGAGTGAGCTCATTTTAGGACGAATTATTTGAGACAATGAGTTTAATTCCCGACGAGAACAATTCTTAGTTAACCTTTACTTGTGGCCGAACTCGAAATTACTAGGACCCCTTCTCTTAAGAAGTGGATGATTAATACAAAAAGGGTAATTCTCATCCATGTTCTATATGCATCTCTCGGCTCTCATGAATCCTAAAAACACACATTTTTAATTTGTACTATTTTCAATTATGATTTGGGATAATCATAATTGGTGGCCGTGTAAATTAGAGTACTTATAAATGTGATGATCAAGTTAGTGTTTTTTTAATAGCGGTGATTAAACTACAGTAGAAACTCTTTAAATTAATATTCGATAAATTAATTAACTCTTTAAAATAATAAATTTGTTCGGTCCCAATTTGAGCCAATGTAAAAAATTGAAAAAATCAATAAAATAATAAGATATCAAAATCCCTCACTCATTCATCTAATCTAATCTAATTAAGATTAAAAATTTGTATTTTGTCTTTTCAACTTGACCTAAAACACAAAGATAAAACATAGACTATCCAACCTTGATTTGAACGATTCAAATTTACAACAACATGATAGACCGTCAACGACAGATAACTTATTTACAACACACCCCATAACTATTGTTTGACACATTTTTACAAATCTTTGTGATTTACAAATGTTAATTGTAGGTCCCAATATGCATACGCTTATAGGTTCAAAAAACTTCTATTATGAGGCTTTTTAAAATAAATAAAATTTAAGTTTTATTTAAGTCAAATGTTAAGAATAAGTGACTTTTGCCTAAAGGTGGAAATAGGCTAGGCCGAGCCAGGCTTTGCCAAGCTTGAGCCTGACCTGTCAAAAAGTTTAAAGGACTGAGTCTGGCCTGTGGCCTATCATAGGTTTATCTTTTAGGTCTGGGCCTGACCTTTTGAAAGCTTAATGTGACCTGTAAGCCTATTTAAAAACCTATTTCACATGAACATATTTAAATAAATAATTATATTTATTTTAAAAAATACTTATGAACTAATAAACAAACATCCTTTTGATATTTAATATGATATTTTAGATAATTTAAATATATATATCAACATATTTAAATTTTCGTTTATAATAATACATTTATATATGTGAAAAACTAATGTAGATTAATAAACTTAAACTATTAAAAAATATAATAAATATATAATTTAATGAAAGTGCAAATCTATTTACAATATATTAAAAGAAACTACTACTAAAAAATCTATTTTGTCCTTAGTACGTTTAATAATATTTCACCGTTTATGCCCTTAAATGTCATTTTAACTCTAAATTGAGAAAAAGATATGTACAAAACAAAAATAACCAAAAAAAAAAAAGAAGATAAACATAAAACAAATATAGTCATAAAAAAAAATACAAAACAAAAATAACAAAAAAGATTCAAAGATAAGCATAAAACAAATCTACTCATAAAAAAAATTAAAAAGAGAATAAAACAAATATACTCATAAAAATAGCAATAGAAAACACTTATGAAGATAAGCATAAAAATTAAATAATAGTTTTTTAAACAAAACAATTAGCTCTTATCGATAAAATAAAAAATCATTGACAAATATTTGTCACTCATGCATAAAAAAATTGGATAAATATTTATCACCAATAATTATCTACTTACAATATATTAGAAAAAACTACTATTATCTACTTACAATATATTAAAAGAAATTATAAAAACCGAACCGGCCGGTTCAACCGGTTTAACCGTGAACCGGACCGACATCCGGTCCAAAATAGTATGTTAACCGCTGTTATGAGTATAAATTATAATCTTAAAGTATTTTCATAAGCTTAAAAATAAGGCAAGTTCAAACGGACCTAATATATTAAAGGTATTACTACTAAAAATCTTAATTTGTCCACATCAATTCTTAAAAATATTTTAAATCTTCTATTTCGTAAAAAAATAAATTATATTTTTCAATTTACTATTTTTCTATATACGTATGAAATATATAATATTTAATCATGGATTAAATAAGATTGTCTTCATTAAAAATATAATATTTGAATTGTAAAAAAAATATAACATTAGAAATTCTACAAAAAATAATAATATCACAATTTCTACAATAAAAAATTATTAGAGAAGCAATAATTGAATGACAAAAAATAAATACAAAAAAAGATTAAAAAAATACAAAAAAAAAATAGAGAAGCTCTCAATTTAGTTGTATATAATATATATCCAACAACGTTTTTTTTTAATAATGGGTTAGAAAAGATAAAAAAAAAAAAAAAAAGATACAAAAAATAAATAGAGATGTATTTAATATACTGATAGTTAAACTGTACTCTATATTTATTATGAAAAAATCAACTCTATATATTATTGATGAATATATATTATACTAATAATTACGTGGTAAATATATATTATAATAACACACGGGACAATTGTTTTAATAAATTTTTTTTGATCATACACGGGACAATTGTTTTGATAAAAAAAAAGGAATTTGTACCAAAAAAATAAAATGAAAAAATGAATTGAATAATATATTATTATAATAATACACAGAACAATTGTTGATGATTATATATTATAATAATACACGGGACAATTGTTTTAATAAAAAAAGTAATCATACACGGGACAATTGATTTAATAAAAAAAAGAATTGAATAATAAATATTTGTTATTATTAATTATAATTTATTACTCAAAAATCATACACGGGACAATTGTTTAAAATTTTTTTTTACTTAATTTAATAAATTTTACAAAAAATAGCAAAATAACATCATTTATTATTTTTATTTTTTTAATACACTACGTCACTTATATTTTAACAATATTTTATAAAAAAAAAATCGATAGACCCGTGCGAATGCACGAGTCTCAAAACTAGTATTAATATATAAATAATAATATTATTAATATAAACTTAAATATGTCGACCTAATAGACTAATAAGGCTTTTTTAATGACCTGTAGTCTGACCTATTTGACTAAATAGACTTATAAAAAAGCCTTGACCTGCTCTATTTAAAAAAATAGGCTGGCCTGACCTGAGCCTATATAGGCTAAGCCTTAAAGCTTCGTAGGCCGGCCTGACCTATTCCCACCTCTATTTTCGCCCTAACCAACTTAACTAATACAATATCCACCTAAATTAATTTTGATATTTTATATTTGTAACTAAATTGAACTTTTTCAAAACCATTTTTTTACCTAAAATTTTGAAAACTCCAATTTCAGGCTGGCCCTGCCCATTTTCGAATGATGATTCCTTGAAATAATAGTAATAAGTCAAGAAGCACAATCATAATGATTTTTTTTAACAAACAATCAGAATGATTTTATACATTCATAAAGAAGGAAATTAAATTTTTGTACCCATGTTGTGTTTGTGCGTTTATATATTCCAAAGTTTGGCCACAGTACTTCTAAGAATTGAAGTTGACACTGTACCTATGAAATGAGCTGTTTTTCAATGTTGATGGATACCTATTTTGGATCTAAAAAATGTATTTTTCAATCTATAGTAAACATGTTTCAATATACAAGTTATGAGTTGAACTTCACGGTGTACAAAAGCAACCTATTTGAATGATCAATTGCTATTCATTTTTTCATTAAGAAAACGATTAAACAACCTTATAGGTGACACATATGGGCCATATTCATGCATGGATCATCATCAAGAAGCCCGACATTGCCACTCCTATTTAAGAATTTGAGTTGGTGAATCAATTAGGATTGTTTATGGTACTATCATAGGGTCACTAGCATTGAAGTCATGAAAACAAACATTTGATCGGATTCTCAATAAACGTCAAATAAGTGATTGAATTTAAGTGATTATTAACATCATTGTATAAGTATGTATCGTTCACAAAAATGCAAGTTTAATTCTAAAAAAAATAAAATAAATTCATATCCGAACTTTACTTCGTTTTAGTCGAACTCCAAATTATTAATTCAATTAAAAGGTTAACACAAAACATAATAATTTCACAAACATTATTTACTTGTTGCGTTTCCGCCCAAAGTTTTGATCACTTGTGATTAATTAGTCAAAGTGCATTTTTACTTACATTTTTCTATACTAAACTTGAATTTTATATGTTTGCATGTAAATTTTAATTCAACTGATAGAAATGCCGAAATGTTAAGTCAAATGCTATAATTGGAGATCAAAGTTTTGTTTATTAATATATTGACACTAATGACATTTTACAATTGTTGAAACAATTTGAACTCAATATTTTGAAGTTACAATGATACACTCTCCAATATTGTTTTGAAGAAATTGTTTTTTTATGATAATATCGTTCGAAGAACTTCTTTAATTTTTTTTTTTCTTAGTTATAATTTTAGCCCCCTATTTTTATCATTTCGCAGATTTATTCACCTATTTTTAATATATTCTTTATTTGATTGTAGATTACACATATTGAGATTATGATAAGCAATTCAAAATTTTTACAACCTACATCAATTTGACTTCAAACCTTAAATATTTTCATTCTTACGATGTAAATCTCATTATTCATGCCCTCTTTGTAGTAAATGAAGTTTCTACCTATGAAGTCAAAGGTAAAGGCAAATATCTAACTGTCACATAGGAAATGCATTGATCATGCCATATTCCCATGTTTTGTAGATCTTCTCATTCATGTTACTCAAAACCTCGATGTAGTTCAATCTCGGATTTGACATGGATATTATTATAAAGTAGTACCACAAATTAATTAGCTACATACATTGTGTGTGCCCTTTAATTTTTTTCATTGGATGATGTGCTCTATAATTTATTTTTGGTTTAATAGATTTTTTGGTCGTAAATTTTTTGTTTTAGTTTCTGCAAATTGTTTTGTTGCAAATAAGTCTCTGAATATACAATTATTTTTGTTTTAGTTCCTAAAGTCAAATTCCACAGGAAAATCTGCAGTTTTCGCGTAGATTTTTCTTCAGATTTTCCTACGGATTTTGACTTTATGGACTAAAACAAATTTTTTTTGTACATTCAAAAATTTATTTGCAACAAAACAAAATACAGAAAATAAAACAAAAAATTCGCAAACATACAGAACTAAGGGTCTATTAATTTTTTTTTATTTTTGGATAGGTAAGGTGATTGAGTCCTCACTTAGACATGCAACTTCACCGCTAACTATAGCTAATAGAGAGATACTATATAATGTCACATGCATTGCCCATACATATAGGATATGTAACACACTTCTACCACATTAATTACATATGTGGGACATAACATTAACCGAATTAAAGACATAGTAATAAATATATCTCATGAATATAATATGGTCTCTCAAGGTTTTCTGATGTTCTCTCGTGTTCTATTCACATGGAAATTCAGGTGCAGATATATGAATTTTATATATGCAAGTTTTAATTACATCTATGTCATAAATTTCAATATATACTTCTTCCAATGCATATTTATTGGTGGAAAGTGGGATCTTTTAAAAATATTTTCAACAAACAAATTAACCCTCCATTTCATATAAATGAATTTTCACTTTTTAGATTCATTCAATAACTAATATATTTAGACTAAATATATTAGTTATTGAATAAATCTAAAATGTAAAAACTTGGTTAGATTTAAAAATAGATGGAGTGTTTTTTTAATACACAATTACAAATATTTATCTTTCGAGAATTGTAAGATCTATATGACCAATAAGCTCCCGCACCTAAGAGTACGACAAACTCAAGAGCAGAGTTATTAAGTGTTGGATATGACTCATATGTATTAGGAAGAGGCTGGGGGTGGCAAAAGAAGCTGAGCTTATGTCAAAGAGCTATTGTTATTATAAGTACTGCTTATAATATTGAAACCTAATTCATTCATTCATCTAATTAAAATGAGTTGTAGCAAATTCTATGGTCGGAGACGTACCTACGGAGAACTCCGTTATCAAACTTTTCTTGTATTTTATCATTGTTTGCTTTCGTTACTATTTTCTTTTGTTACTAGTTGTGCACAACATTAAAATTCTTGCTTTAATTTTTTTTTGTCAAGCAATCTAATAACTAAAATTTTACTTTTAAAATTAATTAATAAATGAAGTGTCCAATATCTGAATCTCGACTTTTGCATATAAAATATATAATTTACTTTAATTTTTATTTTCATCAAGGTAAGTATTTTTCCTTCTTCAAAAAAAATAATCAAGGTTAGCATTTTTTCATCAAGAAAAACTTTACTGTAAAAAGAACCCTCACTCAAATGATCAATTATATTCAAAGTAGTTGTTTATATAAGAACCACCTAAATAATTACATAAATGTTTATAGCCAGTTGGTTGAGACAAAAACTCGTACTTAACCGTTCAAAGTTTGGACGATGTTCTTGTGGTTGAGCTTTCTTGGTTTTTAAGAAATTGTCTTTTGCCTTTTACACACACACAAAAAAAAAGGTTGAAAACCTATTGTTAGATGTTTGAAAATTAAATTTATTTATAATTTTAACACATATGACTAATTAATATATTCATGATAACTTTTTTTTTTTTTTTTTTTTTTGCAGTTTAACAAAGAAAGTTATTTTACAGTTGCTTCTCATGTGGTGGTGGATCTATATTTTTTTAATGATGGGGTAAAAAAAATAGTTATGACATTCCTAAAAGGAAAATATTTTAAGTAGTTTTTATAAACACATATTGTTTGTAATAGTTGGTTTGTGTTTTTGGACTATGCCTTTTGTGTTGGTGTTGTTTGGCAGGTGTTGAGTTTGTCTCATGTCATTTGCCTCCTTTCTACCATGGTAGTTTTATTTGTACTTGTACCTCCAACTTTTGCAAGTGTTTTGCAATAATTTGGAAATGGTTTTTGAGTAAAAATTTCGGCATTTCTTGTTCTTTTTATAAGTGATGATTAGGAGTCGGTTCCGACTATTTGGAGGCCCGATAAATTATTAAAAATGGACTCCTAATAAAAAATATTTAAAAAAATTGTCATCTATTTAAATTGTAAATAACATTAGAAACACATAAAAATAATTATTATATATAATATTAAAAAGAGATAATATAATCAAGGATTAAATTTATTGCAAAGATTAAAATGACCTAGTGGTTGAGTTTGTGAATGCGTTTAACATGTAATAGTTTTAATTTTTAGGTTTATAAAAAAAAAATATTGATCTTAATTTAATTTAAAACGACTAGAATTATGCGTAGGAATTTGTTACACTAGTAACCTTGCACATATAGACATAATAATTTACCATTAATCTATTGATATACATATTATATTTTATGAACATTGACAATATATAACTATTATTATAGGGTCTAAAAATTTATTTATTTATACACATCTAATATTTTATGAGTATTACAAGTATATAACTATTATTATAAGGACTCAAAATTTTACAAAATTATACTTATACTTACTACATACATATTAAGAGGAGAAAGATGTATCCAAAAAAATGGAGAAAATAAAAAAAAATTGTAATTTTACTAATTATATTTACTTTTGATAAATACAAATTTATCTTTATTGGTTATTAATTTATTCATGCTAATATAAAGTGTAAAATTATATAAAAAAATAATGTATTCATGCTAATATAAAGATAATTTATTTTGACAAATTTGACATTTATCAATGAAAAAAAGATTAATATCTGCACAAAAAAAAGACTAATATTTATCCAAAGAAGAATAGTTCGGAACAACCCGAATTCAATTTCTAGTGAGAATATATAACTTTATGTTAGATTTTACTTACTTCGCAGTCGAACTCTTCTCCGAAAACCAAAAGTTTAATATAAAAATAACACAAAGACAAAAAAACACTAATATATTTAAAGGTCTCACTTAAATTTTCGCATTAGACCTTAATATACATTATATTGGACCGGCCCTGCTCGGCGGTTATGATTGGTTGGAGGTTTCTTAGTATTGGTTGATCTTATCTTCTCTTTGAGAGGAGTCTGTTTTTCTCGTGGTTGAGATGGTGGGACATGCTTTATTTTTAGGAGTTATTTTTTCGTTTTATTTTCTTCCTAGTGTATATATGTATTTTTTGGTGTTCTTTTATTTATTTTTCTGCTGTTTGTGTATTTACCTTATTTGGAAATCGAATTTTTAGTTGTGTGTACTTATGATATCCACTTTTAAAATATTATGTCTTTTATATTTTATTTTTTACATTTTGATTTGATAAAAGAGACTAATAAATTCTATGTTTTGACAAATAAAAACTTTTTTTTTTTGCGAAGTAGCCTAGTGACTAGAATTTCACCCCTTAAAGGTGAATGGGCGTATGAGTATCATGGTTCGAACCCCATCACTGAACATATCTTAATTATACTTTAGGAAGTGTCCCATTATTAAAATCTTAAATATGCAAAACAAAAGTAGCAATAAAAATAGGATAATGTTAGATTAGTTAAGAAAAGAAATATATGTCAAAAAAAAAAATAGAAATATATGTAATCTCATATAAGCTCTATCAGTTTCCTTAATTAAAATTGTGCCATGGTGTTCTAATAATGAAAACTATTAATACAAACTATAGTATTGAATTAAAATATTGATTAATTGTATGAACATAATGCAGTTTCTTGTCTAAATCACTTGATTAAGTCTATTAGCCGTGACTCCAAAGGTAGATTCCAAATTAATCTCGTGATATTATAATAAACTTTAGGTGTGGTGTCACATTACATATTTAATACAACTGAATACAATCCTACAAGTACCTTTCAAATTCTCTTTTAAATAAGTAGTTGTTGAATTTGTTTGGCTTAATTAAGAAAAATGTTAATTTAAACACGTTCTCAAAATTACTCTTTATGGATAGAGAAATGTTAACCAGCTACCAGACTTTTTAGCCACAGGTGAAAGTCAGTATCATTTCCACTTTTTCTCATGAACATAACATAACGTATCTGATCAGAATGGATGTGTAGCAAAATACAAATTGCAATGATTAGTTTTTTCACTATTGAAAATTATGTTTTTATTATTAAGAGTCAAACACAATAGAGAAATTGAAAGATAACTTCACATCTCAATGACACCCACGTTTTTAAATCCTAATGTCTTTCCTATGATATCGTCCATTCACCTTAAATTTACTTTAGCAAAAATATAAAAATAAGATTGATTTGGTGGTGATTGACGCCGAATTTAGTAGAGATGATCACAGTTTAATCCCTTCAACTACAATTGGGAGGGGGTTAGAATCACTTCATGCCAGAACCGATCCCGATACCAAATTAAATTGATGGTGAAAAAAAATAAAACTGTTCTAGCTAATCTATAAGTCCCACATCGCTTGAAACTCGAGGCTAATGGTAGTTTATATACAACATGTCAAACTCCTCTAACCAACTGATGCGCCTTTTCTACAAAGGACAAAATCGTGACGGCTTAACCCCAAAGCGGACAATTTCTCGGAGATGTGGACTTGATGTCAGATCTGAACAGTGGCGCTTTGGGGTTACCCCCTCACGGTTTTGTCCTTTGTAGAAAACGCGCATCGGTTGGTTAGAAGAGTGCGACATGTTGTATATAAACTACCATTAGCCTCGAGTTTCAAGCGATGTACGACTATTCTGCGGCCATTGACCTGCGATTGAGGATGATCTCTAGCGGGCTATGCTTGTTTCTTGAGGAGAGTGGGCCTCAAAGGCCCAGTCCAGAACAAAAACATTGAAGGATAATTATTAATGTGTAATTATAGACTCTTTAATAATAAGAAAGTATTGACGTACAACATATTCTTATTATAATTGATAACAATAAAATATCTTCTAACTACTTAAAAAAGTACACATTTTAGTAGTTTTTAAAGCAAATTTTACGATAAAAAATAGCTTTCGAAGCATATCCATTTTAGTCAACAGCTGCCCTCTTTTTTTCTCAAACCCTTGTTTTTCTTCTTCATCCACCAAAAAGGAGTGGTTTTAGAGTCAATTTTTGACCCAAAATCACCCCCTCTAAATTCTTTTTTCCTTTCTTTTTATTCAAATAAGTGATTTTTACATATATTTAATTTTTCTTCGTGATTTTGTGTTTGTCGTCGTCTTGTACGGCATTGTATTTGTCGTCGTCTTGTCCGACGTTTGTTGATTTTTCATTTTAGTATCGTGTTTCATTGATTCAAATTGATATATCCACCTAAGTCATTACAGATTTAATGAAGAATTGAATATATATTTGATAATGAATTAAAATTAATATTTTTGACTCCATATATGATCTTTCAATTTAAATTTATTATTCAATTTATTTTTAGGTGGATGCATTTAAATATAAATAACTTTATGTTTTCTAATCAATTTTACATAATCAAATTGTTTCAAAATAAATTTTTGTTCAATACTCCCCTATCCTATTGGTCATATATTAATTACAACTGATTTTATCATTTTGTTCTTTTCTAGCATCATTGTTGAATCATTTTTTTGAGTAATTATGTTGAATAGTGAAAGAGGGCTTTCAAGTATATAATAATGAATATTATAACAAGCTGAAACCATGATATCAAGAAAATTAAAGAATAAATGACAGTCAAATATTCAATCTCATCATATGGTACATAGAAGAAGAAATGAGAGTAGAATCATTTTAGTTTTGAATCGATGCACAAAATGTCTAAGCAAAGTATTTTTAAAATTTATTGAATAATAAATATAATTTTTTTCCCAATAATAGAGACCAAAGAGAGTGAAATTGTTGTTTCAATAATTATGTCATATAGATTAAGTAACATAAATTGTTTGTTCCTATTACCTAAATAAAAGTCGGAAATAGAGAATGTTGGAAATGTTCGTAAGTTATTTTCAACTTATTTTCATAAGCATTCTATGATAGCTATATGAAAAAAACTTATTATAACTTATATGGAAACAAGTTGAAATTATTTTAGCTTTTATTATAGAAACAACTTATGTATAATCACTTATGCTAAAGTGGTTAATTAAATAGTTTATCTAAACACATAACAAAGTTTTATTGGTTTTTTGTCTTTTCATATTTTTCTTCTTTTCCAATATTATTTGTTTTTTACTCTCCAATTCCAATAGAAAAAAGTTCTTGATAATATGAAGTTCAATAAAAAAAAGTAAAATTTCGACAAATATTGTTCCGGTGAGGATTCGAACTCAGACATGTTGAGGTGATATCGAAAAATTGTTATAGCCAATGTAAGACTTTCCATCTTGCTACCCTTTTTTTCTTTTAGGACTTACAACTAAATCAGCATCTTCATCACTCTCAACAATTATTTTCTTGTCTTTTTTGTCTCCATTTTTAGATCCTTTTTGTTTATTGGAAGTTTCACTTATAGTGGATGGCTTCAGAGGAGCTCCTGTTCGTTTTCTCTGCTTCTTCTCAAATGCTTTCTTTGCTCTTTCTGGAGACAGCATCCCATGTTCCATTAACCTTCACATTAAAATATATATAATTTGTAATGTTTACTCAATATATATAAAGCAAAAATTTCATTTGTTTTTTTTTTTGTAATTAAAAAAGAATGAAAGATATGTAAACCAAAATAAAAATAAAAGAATGAAAGATATGGTTTCAAATTGTTGTCTGCAACGATAATATTAATTGTGAATTTTGAAATATCTGCAATGATCATTTTGACAGTATAGACCACATTTTTTTTCGTATTTCTCAATAATATAAAGATTTACTGTAGCCGTAACTACAACTGCAATTTAAAATCATGACGAAAATAACAAGTGTTGAAACTTGTCATTGATGCTTTGACACCATATCATGAACTAATACAATAAGAAAAGTTGAAGTTGTTAGGTAAAAACATATGATAGTTTATATTATATTTCTAATTGTTAGATGCTATGAAAATATATAAAGATCTTGAAATTATTTTAAAATGTTTTTTTAGGTTGTTTGTTATGATTGCTTTCATATGTTTTAGTCATTATCATGATTAATCTTCCTATTTGATTACTACTAGGAGTCAAGTACTAATTCATATTTAATACAAGGGTTAATGTTTATTTGTTGTATCACTATCAACAAAAATACAAAATCATGTAAAACAATACTTATAAGACTTAAGACAAAGCTATTTCTTCTCCTATTATTCTTCCTTACATAAAGCCCATTCAATACATTATTAAGTGTTTGTGTACCAAAATTGTACTGTGCATGGATAGAATTAGAAACACAAGATTCAAAAGGACAACAAGGTTCAATCATGAAGGTAGTATGGTACATAATAAATGCATAGAACTATCAGTTATGACTTTTGATAGCCACTAATTCATAATTGTAACTAGACAGCTATAGAGAAACAAAATGCCACATTGTTTTCATGTGAAATATGCCTCTTCAATTGAAGAAGTATGTAATTTGTTCTTCTAGAGTATGATTCATAGTTACTATTATTGATAAATTGGTGGGTCAGTTGAGTGAAGCGAGCGAAGATAATAGAAAAGAGAATTGTTGTTATTTGTGATGACCGTCAAGTGTGAGTTAAAAGTTTCAGATCCGATGAGAAAATAGATGTTAAACAACATATAAATTAAGCTTTGAACTCAATGTATATATTAAGCTTTTGAATAAAAATGTAATGTCAAATTATTTGTTTGGTCGCTTTGAACTCAATGTGATTATCACCGACCTTCTCTCACAATCCAACAACGGTACAAAGCCGATGATTTTTCTAGAGGAGACTGACTCCTTGTATTGAAATTCTTTCTAACAATGGTTATTGAGTAGTGTGTCACGTTGATGTGAGTGTCAATAGCATCCGTGCAGGTGTATCTGGATGAACAAACTTCCGCATGAAGGGAAACGTATCTAACGCCTTACATTCTCCAGGTAAATCAATTAGTCAATGAACCTAAAAATAATTTTTTTGCTTATAAATATATAATAGTATCCGGACGGTGTAAGATTTTGGGTTAAGATATGATGTCCAATAATAAACTTCTGCATAAGGGGAAACATATCTAACACTTTAAGGTTTTAAGATATAATATGATGTCGAATAAACTTCTGCTTAAGGGGAAATATATTTAACGCTTTAAGGTTTTGAGACATAACATAATGATCTCTCAAACTTCTCTCATGATCCAACATAAACACAATTTTTAAATTTCAATACCAAAAATCGTGAGTTTTTCTGTTTGCGCTATCATATCATATCTTTATTCTTTTAAATTAGAGTTTTTTTTATATATGAAATTAGAGTTTTTAAGTAAGTTGTTGTTCTAACATTTGAGTGTACTATGAATGTTAATTGGAGATTTAAGATAATTTTAAGATTGAAAGAGAACTCACCAAAATTCTGCCATTTCACTTGTTGGTATTTGTTTTGATAATGACTCATAGAAAATTCTTAGAGGATCTCTCTGTCAACAAAATAATCATAAACATAAGTGGGAATTAATTAATCATTAGATTTGTAATTTCTTGAAAAATCAATTGTTATAGGGATGGGTCATTACCTCTTCTGGAGGATCATGTTTCTGCCCTGGAAGACTATAAACTTTCTTCTCTCTCACTTTTGTTGTAGTTTTCTTTGTAAGTTTAACCTTCAAATGATTATCCAAAACAAAACAAATTTAGATATGCAACAATCTTAATTGAATTGAAATTGAAATTAATATGAAAATTATCATAAGAAAAATATATTCATATCACCAATTCATGTAAATAAAATCAAATGCGAGATACAATGTTTAAATGGCTATCACAATTGTGGCAGCGTTACGATTCACCAATATTCTACTTTGCAATAGGAGAATCATAAAAATTCCTGACGGTGCGTGTGGCCACAATTTGAGTTGCAGACTACAATTTAAATCTTATCGAATTTTAATAAATCGTTACTTGATCGGAAGATATTATTGTAACAATCAACAAAATTATATCCCTAATTTAACATAAAAAATGAAAAAGAAACATATAATTAAATCTAATTTCCAACAATAAGTAAAACAGATCTAATAAATCCACAAAACCACAAAGCAAATTAATTAATTCATAACCAAAATTATAATATCAATTCTCAATTTTTGAGTATACCTCAGATTTTGTGACAGATTTCATCTTTGAATCAGATGGAAGCTTGTTTGAATTTGCCAATTTCTTCTTAACAACCAAAGTTGGATCAATTTTTGCCATGGAAGATCCATTTGGATCATTTGATTTGAGCTTGGTTTCTGTAGCCATTCATGAATCTTTACATCAATTATGTGATACAAAAATTAATTTTATTTATTCAACATTTATAATTATTATTTTCTTGGTTATTCCATTTACATAAGCTTTTTTCTTCCTCAAAACGTTACTAAATGTTTGTTTAACTGCCACCGTTCTAAACATGTGATTGAAGTCTCCTCTAAAAAGACACTTATACCCTTTATACTGTTAAACGAGTTTCTATCTTACTCTTAAAAATTAGTTCATCATAAAAAGAGCGTGTTCAAATATACATTCAACAATTCAAAAACTTTAGCAAAGTGAAATTTCATTAAAAAAATTGGAAAAAGGGCTCACATCACGTGTATTTTTTGTGTAGATGAAACTACTTTTTGACACCATAATTCAATTTATGTCTAGTAAATTAAATATTTTTGTCCAATAAGTTTAATTTAGTTGGTAGAAGATTGTGTTATATATGCAGGACGTCAGAGTTCGAACTCCGATCATCTCACTTATTCATTTTAAGGATGAAATTCTCTGCATATTACTATATTTACGAAAATAAATTTTTCTTAAATTTACATACATGTTAAAAGTATTTGTACTTTTTTACATCCATATAATTCTCTTGTAAAGAAAAACAAGATCGAACAAAATCAATACAGAAATATTGTTTCAATACAAAATTCCTTCTTTTTATTTATTAATTATTAATTAACATGTGTTTAGCATTTTCCATCTTTAAAATATTCACACAAAAAATGAGGTTTAAAAATTAAATAGGATGTGTCAAAAAAATTAAATAGGAGAAATGTTCTCTTCCCTTGCCGGTGGCCCTAGTTTTACAAATATTTTTTTTGTCTTCAAGTTCTCTTTGTGCATTATAGAGGGATGATTTTGGGTCATTTTTAGCCTAGAATCACCCCCTCTACACCTTTTTTCTTTCTCCTTTTAATATAAATAAGTGATTTTCACATAGATTAAATGTTTCTTGTATTTTTTTTTTGTTGTGATTTTGTCGTCTAAGTGCGGCGTTGTGTTGGTATTCGTCTTATGCGGTGTTCATTTAATTCTTCTCGAAAGATTATCTTCAGTCAATTGTAGATTCAGTCAATGATTTGAGCATCAACGTTACAAATCCGGAAGCATGGATATTCCGGTGATTTTAATTTTATCATATTATTCGTAGTAGGCATTTTGTTGGTATATATGTTATTAACTTGGATCATGTAAGTTTGTTGGCAGATTCATCATTTACATACATTTTTAGCGAAATTGAATATGTAGTTGTATTTGATGTATTTTGTTGATTTGAATAAATGAATATCATTTTGTGTGTCAAAAAAAAATTAAATAGGAGACCAGGGGTATTTTAATTTCAGTTATTTATTACCATTAAATATTTGTTTGAGATGTGTAACAAGAAAATATAGGGGTGTAAGTATAAAAAAATTAAAGTTAAAATATAGGGGTGTAAATAGCAAAATAAATACATTTCTTGGCTTGGCCTAGCAAAATATAGGGGGTGTAGTTTCGTTCTCCCAATTCAATCGTTTCCATTTTCTGTTCGATGAACAAAATCAATTAGGATTTTTATATAATTTCTGGATTTTCTGATTCTGTTTGTGTATATATCTTGATTAGCATTGTGTTATTGAATCTATTAATCATTTTGATTTAAATTTGCAATTTTTCGATATATATTAGTTGTGTGTACGCAACCTGTTCGATGAATTGCTAGGATATGTTAATACTTCTGACAAAGTATTTGTTATTTTTAGTTTTATTTACATCGGAGATGAACTATAAAACACTAACACTTACACTAGGTACAAACACGAGACACAAACATGACACAAATATGTAAACATTGATAATTTATGAAAATAGAGTGATTGTATGTAATCATGAGTGTCAGTGTTGAAGATTGGGGCATGCTTTAATTCGTGAGTGTTAAAGACCGAAGTGTTGGTGTTACATAGTTCATGAATCATTAGCCTTATTTATAATAATGGTCCTAGAGGCCTTGATTACAAGGGTAAATAAACTAGAAAAGTTAAAAGCAATAAGAATCCAAGAAATGAAATGTCAAAATTAGTGGCTATGTGGTTAAGACGCTATTATAGCTTTTTTTAGGAAAATAATAACTTTTTTTTCTTCATAAGCTGAAAAACCTACTGTTAATCTGATTCAGAAACTTCAAACATCAAATATAGAGAAATTTTATTTACACCATACCCTCAAAGATATACACAATAAATGACCTTATATCCAAGTAGTTATCTAGCTAGTAGCAGAGAAAACTCTATTATACCAAATAGAATGAAGGATCATATGAAATATATCATACTTGACAGGATTCTTGTGCCACAAGAAATGTTGTTGTACCTTTTTTACCCTCATAAGCAATCTTAGATACCTCTTTTCTGGAATTGAAAGTAGTATATTTTTCAAATTTGGAATATCCTTCTCCAAAACAATAACAGCAAAGGATTCCCAATTCAAAACCTCGAAAAATGGTGGCACAAAATTATCAGATATAATAACTGGAACACATTCGTAGAAAATAGCTTCCACAACTCTTGGACTATTCACTTCATACCCTCTTGCACAAATACAAAACTTGCTACTCTTCATGTAATGAATATAGTTACTGTTTCCTTTCGATCTTGGCAATTGTCCGAAGATTTTCATGTCAGGATCTTTATTTTCCCAATGCTTTAATAAAATTGGCCTCACATAACCATGATCCCTCCCTGCAAAAAATGCTAGAACCGTCTTCTTTTTAAATGTATTGCCACCAAGATCCCTAGTTGGATTTTGAGCATTTCGGACGAAGGTTTCTGGAAGAGATGCGTCTTTACCGAAGACAAACCCTTCTTTCACATCGGCGTTGCAGAGCGACCTTATGCAGTTAGTCAATCGCAACCTTGTTTCCGCCGGTGCCTGCATAGTTGAGAGGTATCTTTTGTCAGAAAATAAAATAATGCTATACAAAATGGTACGGTTGGTTCACAAAGAATCAGTTCGGTTCAAAAAAGTACAGTTCGAGTTTTTTAAATGTAGTTCCATTTCCGAACCACAAAACTGGTGCACAAAACCTTCATATTAGTTCAATTTTGAACGAACCATTAACAGTTTGGTTTACCGAACCATGAACAGTCTTAGTTAACAAGGATCGCAACATAGTTGCAATTTAAAACCTTAGATTTACAAAGAAATTGACGAAGATAAGAAATCATTACCCAATCATGGCAACCAACAAGAAAATGATCAGCACCTCCAGTTCTGTTCCAGAAAGAATGTCTCGCCGCAATAAAGTCTACATAATCATGTAGATATTGAATCAAGTTCTGGTGACTGTGTGAATCCTTTACATACAAAGCTTCCTCTAACATCCTAGAACTGAACGGTAAGTAAAACAGGTGAGCCTTCTTTGGATTTTTTGTTACAAATCTTTTATCAGCTTCCATTAGCTTCATAAACCATCCCTCGGAAGCATAGATTCCTGTGAGAAATGGTGAATGCAATATAGGTCTAGCTCCTTCTCTATATACATACACTTTGAGTCTCTCTTCCATTAATTCATAGCTCCTGAAAATTTTACAGACAAGTCGATAAAGTTCAGGTGTTAACTTTGCAGCACCAATAAGCTATGAAACACCGACAAAAACACGGCACTGACACTTACATATTGACAATAATTTGAGAAATAGAAGTAATAGAATAAACATCTAGTGTCAGTGTCGAGTCAGGGGTCCGACACGCCTTCAATCAAAAGTGTCGGAGCTACACAGCCAATAAACATCTAGTGTCAGTGTCGTGTCGAATACCACACACACTTTCAATCGGAAGTGTCGGTGCTACACAGCCAATAATTCATCTATGTCAATTTCATGCAATCACTACTAATTTCCTTGATTGTGAAAAAATAGAGTAATACCTCTTGAACATGGAAACATTATGATAAATAGGACCATAGAGTTCTGGATCATTCTTTACAATTGGTGCATTTTCAATCTCTGATCTTGCCTGAAGTAACTCTTGATCAACATCTGAAGACCACATTGGCTTCTAAAAAAACAAAACAAACATAATAAGCTTTAGAAATTTGAACATTAGAAAAAGGCTTAATGAACTGTCAAACTTTTGTCACATACCATTGATCGATACGATACATGGCTTTGAAGCAACAACTTGTTCATTTCAGACACTGTCGTGACTTGCGGAATTATTGCATGAGTTTCTTGATTCTCCTTAGGCACAGGACTGATAGGTTTCTGAGATAATGATGACTTGTTATCGTCATTTGATAACACCGCAGCTGTTATATTCGGACTCACATTTATCGTAGAATCTAAACCTTGAGTTAAATTTGTGGATACAACATTTTCTTCTACCTTTTGTGCATTACTTACATTACCTAAACTCTTAACACTATCATCCACCATTGAACTTTTGTTAGACCCATCAAATCCTGGTTCCAAGACAAAACCAGTTATTGCATCACTATCCTTAGTTGCATTAACTTTCTCAATGATAGATTCATCGGTCGAGTTTTGTCGATTGAAAATTGTGACATTTTTAACAATAGTATTGTTGGTAACTATAGTTTGAGATATTGGTAATTTGTTAGAAGAGAATATAGAGAGTAAAACATTGCCATAAGGAAGCTCAAGATATTGAAAAGATAAGATTATTGCAAAAGTAATTCCAATAAGCCATAATAATCTCTTTGTTTCTAGCTGAAACATTGACACAAAATCTCCACCCATTTTTACTAAAATTCTTCAACTATACCATCAATTCACAAGAATGAGAATATTGCATATATCATCTCTGCACAAAAACAACAAAAACAAGAAGAATCAAATATTAAGTTTCAAACAATTCAAATACATTCAATTGAAAGTATAGAAAATTTGACTATAGCAAAAAAGACTAACCAAAATATGAAATCACTTTTAGGTAACAGATTCATTAGTTTCCAAATGAAAAAGATTATACATTAATTTTTTCCATTTTCTGAAATTGGCCATACATAACAAGAAGATTAAAGAAAATCACAGAAACATAACAAAGACTCACCAAAATTTGACTTGTCACTAACCAAACAACAAAGACACAATTCTAATGACACCCCATTTACCATGCAAGACCAAATAAAAAAACCAAGAAAAAAAAAAAGAATCTTTTTCAAAGAAGAAAAAAAAGGTAGGAAGAAAAAAAAAAGAGAAACAACTAAGAAAATATGAACTTTACCACAAAAAGTAAGTACCTTATGAGATACACATAAGAAGAAAAGATTCCAAAGATGAGTTAAGTTGAAGTTGATTAACAAAAAGTTCAAAGATTTGTTCTTTTTTTTGTCTTTTTCTTTGCATGCAGTTTCAGAACAAAACACAAACTTGGGTTGCTTGTAGAATTATTTAATATTGAAGAAAAAAAATTAAGAAAACTGAGTAAAGAGTGTAACGTTTATAAATTTTGGCACTCATTCCAAAATTGGAAGTTCCTTCAACGGAGTTATTTAGCACTCCAACAAACAACATGAATTAAGAACAACGTGACAACATTTATTTATTTATTTATAGTATAGTATAAAGTTTTTAATCAATGTGGCATAATGAAACTTTCTTGTACTGACATGTAACAATAATAACATTAGGCTTATGAGTGCCACCACAACATGAGAGTTGTCAGCAAATTCAATTTTGCTTGTGGAAATGGAAAAGAATATTTTTTTTTTTTGTGATAAGCAATGGAAAAGAAAAGTAAACGGATGTGGATGGTATGCAAAAATTTATTGCAAATGGACAAATATTTCGACCTCACCAGAATTGATAATACTGTGTTTGTTTGAATTTAATATATCTATTATTTGATAATTGAATGTGACATTCAATTGATTGAGCTTATTTTAGAAATTATGTAAATAAAAATTATGGATAATATGTTGCGTTTTTTTTTACAGCGAAGCTAATAAAGATTAAACCTATGATATTTCATGCATATTACACAAATTCTTTATTACTAGATTAAGGTTCCGTTTGTCCTAGCTTATTTTTTAGCTTATGCAATATAAATTAGGTTTTATGTTATTTTATAAGTTAAAATTAGTGAAAATTAAATTTTTATAAGCTATTTTATCATAAACTACCTTAAAAAACTTATAATAATACATAAAAATTGCATAAGCTGTTTGCATAAGTTCAAAAATAAGATAGATCAAACGGACCCTAAGTTTAGTGGCTTTTTATATGTTGCTTTTTTATGGTATGATTGTCATGCTTTAATTTTTTAATAATTTTGTCTTAAGGTGCGTTTGTTTGAGATTATTTTAAGAAAAAAAAATTATTTTTTTCTTAAAGAAATTCATTTTAGAATTTTAATAGTGTTTGTTATAGATATTTAAAAAAATCATTTTTAATCTCAAAATGTAAAGTTATTTCTAATAGTTTTTCAAGAATCTATTTATTTTTAAAAAAAACTAAGGATTCTAAGTGTAGAAACTTCATATTTTGAAAAATAGATTTTATAATTATAAACAAACATAAAATAGTTTTAAATTTTCTTCAAAATTCCTAAAAAAAAATTTAATAGATTTTTTAGTAAAAAATAAATCACTTTTTTTAAAAACTTAAACAAACGCACCCTTAATTTCTTCCATCGTGCCAACTTTAGATATGGGTTGCATAACGTAGAGGGTACAAATTGGGGTGCTTAAAAGTCCAGTCCTATTTTATAGATGGGGCTGGAATTTAAATTTTGATTTTTTTACTTCTCCGCAGCCAATAAACTATTTGAAAAAAAATGCAATGAACCCATTATTTTACTCTACCTAGTCTATACTTTAAATTCAACCTTTTGTTTTTTGACAGGTGGCCAAATTTACCCCTTAAAAGTAAATAAGTGGGTATATCAGGTTCGAACCTCGATCTCTACATAACTGTGCAATGTCCTTTAGCAACTGAGCTAAGTTCATGAGGACTAAATTCAACCTCTTAAATGGGAGCTTCTATGATGGATTCACTCCATTGATTCCATTGATGGAGTCACTTATATGGCCCAATAAAAAAGTGCCACTTGGAATAAATATTATCATTTTATTTATTTATTATTATTATTTTATTTTTTTTTAAAATAAATTTCTCTATCCTGAGATCGAGATTGCGCTCTGATACCAGAGTTTGAACAGAGTCCGGAAAATTTTACATAGACAAAATCTAAATTTTTTTGTCAAATTTTTCGAACTGCAGCAAAGATAGCTCTGCTACTGAGCTTTGTAGTTTATGTAGATCTTTTTGTTCTGAGACTTCAAAATCTCTTTTGGGCGGTGCTACTCTAAGACTTTGACTTCTAAATAATGATTTTTCTTTTGTTTCCTCAAACAAATTTTTATCAACTTCTATTAAGGAACAAATATTCCTTGCTGAATTTTTAAATATATAGGTGATTTTAATGTTACTACAGGTGTAAATAAATCATCAATATGAATTGTATCTTTTTCTGTAAATTCTATGTTGTGATGTGAATTACTTAGAGCATAATTAATCCTATAGCATATTGTGAATGGATGATTAACTTTCTTCATAAGGTTTGGGCTTACCAGTTTATAGTGAAAAACTATAGATCTGTCTAGATCTTTATCTTTTAGAGATAACCCCATTTGTAAGTTTATATATCAAACTTAATTTTCCGATATTTCAAATTGCATTTTCCTTGTGCAATTATTGATTGCCTTCTATCTAGAATCCTCTAAAATTATTTCTAGGGGTGCGTCAATACCTTTCATGAAAGTACTTCTAATTAATATATGAATGGTCCATATGTGAATATAACCAATTTTATTTATTTCTTTTTTAAAAAGGTTTTCAATTCTTCTTTTTATCTGTGTCCTATCTATAGTAGATACGACTATATTTCCATGAGTAGAGTCGATTGGAATTGCTTCTTCTCCAATCACTATTCCAAATTTCAAAATATTCTTTCTAGAGAAAAATTCCTTGAATTTATTTAACTTTCGTTTAAAGTTTTCTTCTGCAGTTAAGGATAAATCTGCTTCTTCTATTTTATGATCTAGTATGTTATCAACAAAATAATTAGATGTATTCTCCAAAAGTGAGATTTCAGTCATATTTGATGATTTTTTAGAAAAGACTTGATAGTTTCTTCATGAAGTTTATGTCATAGTTGTTTAGAACCATGTAACAATAAATATTCAAAAGTAATTGAATATTCGAATTGTTCTAGAAAATCTATACCAAACAGAAATTTATTTGATTGTTCATCAATTAGTATTTTTAATTGAAATTCTTCTAATTCTCTTAGTTTTAAACGAACAATTGTACTTCGTGACATAATTTTTAAAGAACCATCAAATTTGAAAACAGTTCTTGGTTATGATAATATTTCAAAATTATCACAAATTTCTTTTGATACATGTGACCATACAGCTCCTGGATCAATCAAAATTAGTACTATTTTTTCGTTTATCATACAAATAATATGATATTGAAATGTAAATTTTGAGTTCAATAAAAATATATTCATACCTGATTTTTTTTGAAATGTTTGTTGATGTATTTAATTTTAATGATGTGTCCTATTTTTAAGGACATGTCAATCAATGTTAATTGCAAGTTGTGTTAAGCCTTAGGGACATGTAAATTGCAAGTTATATGCAATTAATGTTACTCTTCAAACAAATATAATACTTGAAAATAGAAATCATTTTATTTTCCATCTCTCTACCAAACACAAAAATAAAACACTGGTTGACTTATTAAAGCACAACCCCATAACTATGTCCATATTTAACCACAATATCACAAATTTTATGCAAGTTTCAAAAGAAAAATATAATGTTAATTCTTAATAGCTTTCTTCATCTGCAACCAGAGGAACATGATCTCTATTGATGAAGAAATTCTCATAAATGAAACCAGCAAGCCCACCACCAATAAGAGGCCCAACCCAATAAACCCAATGATCGGTCCAATTTCCACTAACCAAAGCAGGCCCAAAAGATCTTGCCGGGTTCATTGAAGCAGCCGAAAAAGCCCCACCAGCCAAGATGTTAGCCCCAACCACAAACCCAACCAAAGTTGGGCCAAGCCCAGCAAGTGCTCCTTTCTTTGGGTCAACCATTGTTGCATAAACAGTGAACAACAAAGAGAATGTCAACACAATCTCCCAAACTACTCCTTGTGTGTACCCTATTCCACTTGCAAGTGTATGAGCTGGAGTTGTCTATAAATCATGCAAAGATTCAATGTACAATCCTTTATTAAATAGTTTTCCAACAATAAAAGACAAAAAAGGCTATTATCTTTTCCCCTTTTTGTAAGCAAGAATAATTTTGTTTAAGATAAACACTCCGATAAACATGTTATTTGGATATGTACTAGTACACTGTTGAGGTATACAATTCTAATTGGTTCATAAATAGTATTTAATATAGAAATATTAATAAACACTATTTGTGAACCTATCACAATATCCACATCAGCAAGTGTATCGGCACACATTAAATAA
Organism: Trifolium fragiferum; assembly: GCA_954870985.1. Taxonomy (NCBI): domain Eukaryota; kingdom Viridiplantae; phylum Streptophyta; class Magnoliopsida; order Fabales; family Fabaceae; genus Trifolium; species Trifolium fragiferum. The sequence continues at coordinate 10,382,490 of OX940796.1, forward strand.
AATGTGTACTGAAGAATTTACTTTTTTTAATCAATTGAGTATTTTAGACACTTACCAATCCACCGGTGAGATAATAAAGAAGATAACAAGCTGCTGCAGATGCTACTAATTGATCAATCCAATATAGGACGGATCGAACAACGGTGATGTGGCCGCCAACAAGGAGGCCCAAGGTCACGGCAGGATTCAAATGACCACCGGAAATGTGAGCGGCAGAAATCATTACAGCCACCACAAGAGCATGTGCTATAGCCACAAAAAACAATCCTACTAATGCATCTCCGCTTAGCTTATCTATTGAAATAAATTTTGAGAATTAGTCTTAGATCTCCATACTTTCTCCATTCAAATCTAAGTCAATGAATTAACTTAATCAAGAGAGTTGATATCTCAACACAAATATTAATCGTTAGTATGTAATCGTCAGCAGTCAGAGTTTGAATCCTTAACTTTTCATAAAATTACATCAAAAATTGAATCATGAAATTTCAATTCAAATATACCATATGTAACAATGTTATTGTTGTATTAATAATATAATAAAAATAAGTGTTATAGCAATGTATATATACCAGCAGTCATTGCAGAACCAACACCAGCAAACACAAAGAGAAAGGTGGCAATGAATTCAACAATTAGAGCTTGGATGCAATCAGGCTGAGTGGCCTCTCTGGTTGTTCCTAATGCGATTTTGGCCATTTTGACTTCTGGTTAATTTGCAATGAGCTATTGCTTCCTACACTCTATAGCAAAAAAATCATCAAAGAAGCTGCAAATTTATAGCCAAATTAACAAAAGTAAATTATATTATTTTGTCCAACTTTTTTGTTAGTGGAAACTGAGTTGGACAATTGATCGTGAGAGACAAGTTGACTTAATAATAATTTGCATGTTGATTCGCTGTATACTAACATTTAGTGTCCAGTTACTTTTGATATATACTATAATATAGACAATAATTCATGCTATAGAAGCCTACAACGTTGTTTTCAATCAATCATACATCCATTTGTAATTGTATACGAATTTTATTATGATTGACTTTTTAAAATTCTACCTACATTAAATTTAACTCAACCTAACAAAATTGACTTATAAACTAAGGACTGTCGTCATTTATAAATATATTGTCGGGTCATTATGTTTTTCATATATACGAAACCGAAGCAGATTTATTGCCGTAAATTTCCACACAGTTTTCACGCTGTTTTGATTTTGGACCGTCCGATCTGTTATGTACGGCTGAGATTGTTTTGATTGATTTTATAACTGATTTAATCAGAACCATCTGATCAATAATCAATGTCCGAGATCGAAACTGTGTTAAAACTGTGTTTTTATTACTGTAGCAAATCGCGATGGAACATAATTATGTTTTTCATTCCACTCTTCAAGATCAATGTGATACAATTATGACAGTATGGTGCCATTTTGGGACCAATCAACTTCACATATAAAAACAAGCTTATAGATGTGACTTGGTCAAAGGATCATCCAATGTTATATGCATATTATGTTACCTTAAATTATTAGTATAACTAATTAGTGGTTTGAGAGACATGCAAAAGTAGCATCATCATGTTCTTTATTTCATTTTCAACTTTGTCATGTACTATAACGATGATAATGGTGAGTGTCCACTATTTTACTTCTGCTCCATCTCCAATCAATTTGTGACATGTGACAGTAACAAGATCTGGATCGGCTGCTGTAGCAGCTGCACGCAGTAGCCTATCTCGGTCATTGATTTGAAATCAAACTGTTCAGATGTACACAGTATAAATTTAATATGCCATTTAATCTCAGCGCTTTATATTTGATCGGACGGCCAACAGCTGCGTGCACGCAGTAACTGCGTTTAATCCAAATCCAACAACAACATATAAACTAAATGAATAGGTTTAACCTATGCATGATTTATCTTTTGCTCCACTCAAATAAAGATAGAAAGATGCTTATAAAAAAAAGTAAAGAAAGAAAGAAATACTGACCTTAATTCATTCATAGAGACATAAAAGGTGGATAATGGTCGATTTCAGTCGAATTCAGGCCCAAAACTTCAAATCTGAATAAAGCTGAAATGAATAATATCAGACCCATTCCCGACATCCATTTCTGACATCACGGGCTTAATCTGCCGAATACTGAAAAAGTGGCCGGTAGACATGAAGTGAACCAACCACCTATATCCTTGGTTTTTTCGTCGGTGAAAACAGGTTTCAGTCGGATCTTGGTTTCGTATCACACACCTAATAGCAGATATCAAAGAAGATATGAATGAGATAACTCATGTTTATAAAAAAAGAGAAGAAAAACAAAAGCTGATGTGTTAGTGACTGTAACTAAAGAAAGATTGTGTCATCATCTGATAGAACCTAAAAACAAGTAAATATACACAAGAAATCATCAATATAATAGAACTCTGTATATTATCACTGAAATGAAGAAAATACAGTGCAAAATGGAATTTTAACGACCAACAGAATCCTCCTAAGCCAATCACACACCTCCTTCAAGGTATATTCCTTTGTCATGACTCTATTGTTCGTCCAGTGGTGTGGCTTCTTTCGAAGTCCGTGTGTGAGTGTTGTCGTTGAATTTTTGTAGAAACAAATGAGTTTGAATGCAATCTAGGACTAAAACTAGTCCCTTAGAGGCTCCACAAGTTGACAGATTTAAAATATTCAAGATCAATTTCTGGCACTCATAGGTTGAGTACTCAAAACAAGATTCCATATAACGATTCCATATAACAATGTTATGTCACCACGCAGAAAAAAAAATTCACAAAGTGTGGTGTGCGCATAATGTTGAAAAGCATAGTAGAGCTCGACAAAGAGAAAAACAAATTGAGAGAAAGATTGATTATTTCAAATTGATACCATGAGAAAAGTTGATTACAATAAGTGTAAGGTACACTTTATACAATGATCCTAACTAAGTTTACTAATCTTAACAAACTTTCAACTAATCCTAACCAACTTGCAACGACCTATTATAAAACTCCAACTAATTCTAACACATAAAAAAAATACGAGGAAATGATAGAGAAAAATTCTAAGTACATAACCTATGCTAGGCATGTGAGGTTATTAGGGTGAGAATTTCAGCCCCTATCATATATCTGATACTAGAATTTATAGGATAATTATGTAAAGTAACTACCATGTTTAAGAGCCTAACACATATTATCTGTCTAGGTATATCTATTTTATAACAAGATTTTAATTCAAATTATAACTAAAAGAAACCAATGCCTTGGCGATTCTTTATCCTGCTGCTTTTGTAACGGTTGGTAACTGTCTTTCAATTTCGAATAAGCAGCAATTTCTTCGAAAATGGCCAACTTAAGAGAAAATTCAAGGCAATTGAAGAACTTCCTTCAACTTTGATCAACTTCAAATCATGCTTCTCCCTAGACTCAATGAAGCTTCATAACAAAGTCGTGGCGAATTTCTCCCTAGACTTTGATCAACTTCAAATCATATTTCAAATTTCTGCACCCAACACTGAGAAACAAACCAAGTAAGCTGGTCAGTAAAACATTCTAAGGAGATGTCAATATGGATCATAGCCCGTGAGCCAACCAAAGTGAGTTGGGTTGGCACACTTTGATACCTCTTTGTTAGGTAGAATTTGTGATACTAAGAGTGCGAGTTCAAATTATGGATAAGTGGTTCCCTTACCTTCTAATTGATGGATGAAACTCGGCGTAGTGAAGGAACAACATCACCTGAAACACCACATTTACTCCCTAACACGCCATCCGGGTTTGAGACTTCTACAGTGCTTTCTGGTTTCGGGACATTTTCTGTAGAGACTATAGGCATGGCAGGTGAAATAGGTAAACCAGTATTCACATTCTGCAAAAATCATATCTCATTCAAGTAAATTACTTCAGTCTAATATACATCGAACTAAAATATCGGTATAGCTTAAATTGTGACTGTATTATGCATAGAGGCATAAATACCTGTTTATCTGTTTCAATCTCATCATCAAGATCCGTATTTTCAACATTTGCTACCCTGAGATTCATACAAACACGGGGACGATCGGTATAGATTGTTGGTTTTGCCACAGCATTTTGAGTGCAATCATTGTCTTCTGAAAAAGGAACTAAAGTCATTATGAAGTGTTCAAATGTGCATCACAATATTAATTAGGCTTAAATATCTTTTTTCGTCTCCGCAAATATATTAGTTATTGCTTTAGTCTCCATAATTTTTTTATTTTAGGTCCTGAAACATGAAAATTTTCTTTCGGTTCTTAATGTTACTTAGACCAAGAGCAAAAATTGAAAATGGTTTCACTAAGTAAACGGCCCCTTAACTTTTCATCGACAAGGATGAAGTTACCTGTCTGCTCATCCACTGGCTCAAGACCAGTAGCCACAGCAACTGGAGCCTACAAGTTGTCAGTGAGAAATTAAACAAAATCAGTACAAAATTAATGCATAAGCTATCAGAAAATCCATATAACATTCCACATTCCGACAAATGATATTAGGAAAAATAAAAATCATAGAAACTAAAATGTTTTTGATGTTTTACAGTTATAACTTAATATGTAACAATGGAGAAAAGTGGTTAGAGCAGCTGTGATGAAAATTTAGCCATGAAAAGGGTGAACAAAGATTGAATATAAATATAATAACATTAACAGGAAATCCATTTAAAATGGAAATTAAAACTCGGCAAAGGAATCACGCACAATTGATAGATTTTGTGCCTTTGCCTGTTGAATCTCCTGATATTTTAAAATCGTCCAGTCATATAAATAGTCAGCCTCATATCCTGCCAAACAAGATTCAAGTGCATTAATAGATGACATATATATATAAGAAGTGAATTATGTATCGGTTTAGTTTCTGAAATTGTAGGCATCAGACACTTTAGTCTCTGAAATTCAAACCCTCGACCGTATAAAGACCGTCTGGATCAGTCAATTTAGTCCATGAAACTGTCTCAGATGGAACAATGCTGTCGAGAATTACCAATTTCACAGACCAAAGTGCCCAGGACTTGGACCAGCTTTAAACTTAACTATGCTTTGGATATTAAATAGAGTGAAAATGATGATATAACGACGTTTAATGGCAATGGGAAAAAAATAATCAACCAACATGTAAATTGAAATCTTAAACAAGTCATTACTTGCACATGATAAACATTCAGTTAATACCTTTAGAAGTGAACAATTCACGAAACAGGCGCTTCAGATATCCATAATCTGGCCGTTGATCAAATGTCAAGGAGCGACAATAATGAAAGTAAGAAGCAAACTCCACAGGATATGACTTGCAAAGTACCTAAGAACAAGAAGTTTATAGTCACGAAACTATATTTTAGACCAATACATGTAGTTTTTCACTTATGTTTAATTTCGGAGGGAGTATGTAACAAGGGGAAACAACATGCGTATACCTCAACACGAATTGATAACTTCATATCGCAAATCTTTTCATATTTTTGCATTCTGGTGGCAGCTGGAAGACCCTGCCAAGGAAGGCTAAAATGCAAGGAACAAATAGTTAAACCCTACATTTACCTAAAGAAACTCGGAGCAAAAATGGCGACCGTACAATCATTAGGATGAGACGTACCTTCCTCTTAAAAAGTACAAAAGAACATAGCCAAGAGACTCCAAATCATCTCTGCGACTTTGCTCTGAAGAAGTAAAACCAAAATTTAGAGAGAAAATCATAGGTTACACGTCTAAAGAAGGCGAAATTCTTTCATGTACTCACCAATTCCTTTATGAGTATTGCAACTTGCATAGCGCGCTGTTCCTGTTAAGTTTTTGTTCTCTCTGGATGAGTTTATCAAAGTAAAACAAAATATTAAGGCATAAGGCACTAAAAATGAATCAATCAAAGTCCTTCTAGGAAAAAGAAAAAAACCCAAAATTCATTAACATTTCATTATGTAAATGAATTTATTTTTCATCAAGAGAAATGACTCGCAACAGAAAATTGTTATACCTGTAAGGGATATGCTTGTAACTGATAGGATCCCTATATGCTTTTGAAAGTCCAAAATCAATCATACAAACCTGCAAGGGTAACATATTTTATAAATTATTGTATATTAAAAATTGAAAGTATAATAAGGGATTACAACATAGGAAAGTTATCCGTTTAAGTTTGATAATAAATGAAAGAAAATACTAATTAAGCTAGCTACCTGAGTTGCTTTCTTCCCAAGACCCATGAGGAAGTTATCTGGTTTGATATCTCTATGCAGTAATCCCTTCGAATGTAAAAACTCTATCCTCGTAAGCTGTATTCATAGAAAAAAAAAGAGGCTTATTTTATGTTTGGATCGACTTATTTTAGTTTATCTACTGACATAAATATTTTTGGGACTATTTGGAAGAGCTTGTGAAAACAGCTTATTACATGTCCATAAGCTGTTTTCAGCTTATTTTCATAAGCTCTCAAGGATAGCTTATGAAAACAGTTTGAGTTTATTTCATCTTTCTTTATAGAAATAGCATATACATAAGCACTTATATATGCATTTATGCTATAAATAAGTAACAAGTCATGAAATGAATGAATGATTACCATCTGATCAGCCAACATCAAAACCGATTTTAGCGAAAACTTCCCACTACAGTAGTAAAGTAGGTCGTCGAGACTCGGTCCCATAAGTTCAAGAACTAGAACATTATAGTCGCCATCAGTACCAAACCATTTCATTCTTGGAATACCACCTTAAATTCCATGACTATGATGAATTAGAAAGGACTGAGAAAACAAAGGGAAAATACTGTAAGGACATTCAGATTCAACATAAATTGAGGTATGCTTTTATAACTTACTTCCTCCTTTAAGAATATTATATAACTTTGCCTCATATAGTAGCTGTGGTTGTTTGGTTTTCTTGCTCTCCTATAAAACAAGATTATGGCTTATTATAAATCATCGCAAAGTCATAATACACTCTATAAAGTGTTTACAATTTCTTAAACATATGAATACTACAGACCAAAAGTGTAATTACAAAAGAGCAGGAAGCAAAACTGTATTTAAGTCCTAAATATAATCCTTTTTTTGTGTTAACCATTCGACTTTTATGGAAAAGAAGCCTAATAATACGAAGTTCAACCGCAAAGTAAAGTCTAACCAAAGACTGTTCCAGTTAGGGATCAAACCCCAATATAATCATGTAGCATATATTACTCATCACATCTATTACTTTCTCATTCTTCTTTGTCTACTCTTCTCTTCCCTATATCTCCCTCGCACCCCACGAAAGAAACGCGCTCTTTGTTTACATTAGGAACAAAGTTTATCTATGAAGCACAAACACTAAACACGAGATTTTTTTTAATCGAACACTAGACACGAGATTGATATGTCGACATTGGTAAACATTAAAGCCCAAATAATAAAATATGACTAGAACACTATCAGGAGAATAGGGTCTGGTAATCAAGAGTTTGGCCGCGAGCTAAGTAAAATCTGGCCAATAATTGTTTCCACCAGAAATCAAACTTAGCTTCTCCCGAACGATTCGTTCTAGAAGGAACTCATTAATCACTTGAGCTAAATGTCTTGATTAACTACTCAAATAAATTTGATCCTACATCTATAATCTCTTCTAAACACCACAACTACTCATCCTTAAAAAGTAACTAAAATTGCATACACTTTTCTAGCTCAAATTACTGTAACATGACATTAATTAACATAATATTGGTCTCTTCATATTTAAAACAACAATATAGTCAAAAAAAAAATATAATCACAATTATTACAACAAAAGAGACAAAAATGAATATATTTTTCAGAAATAGACAAAAATTTAAGTAACAATTTCCATAAACTCACCTTCTTAATGGCAACAAGCTCAGAAGTCACAACATGTGCGCCTAAAAGTCATGTTAATTTAAACAAAAAAAAAGTAAACAAAAATTGAATTTAAAAATGTAAAATTTAAAAAAAAAAATAAAAATTTTAATTTTTTGTTAATTCTTACCAATATAAATTTCACCAAATGATCCACTACCAATTTTGCGACCAATTCTATACTTTCCTCCAACAACTCTTTCCATGAAAACGACAATGAAAATGGAAAAACGACGATGATGATGATTTTTGCAGAGAAAGCGAAAGAAAAATAAAAATGAAGTTTTGCTTTCTGAGTTTGTTGCTTCAGTTGGTTTCGTATATATCGAGAAGAAAAAAAAATAATAAAGGAGTTGAATGAGAATAGATAATATTTTGAGGTTAGTTTTGGAATTTCAGATTTGATTTTTAAAAGTTTGTTGATGACTTGGATTTGACAAATCTTCTTCGTTGTTGCGTACATGTGTTGCATTTCGTTGTAACTTTGTCCCAATAACAAAATTTCACCTCATTATTAATTTTTCATTTACAAGTCTTTTACATATTTAAATTTTTAATATTAAAGATTTATAGATATATTACTAATATATGGAACAATTCATTTTTTAGATTTATTGGATAGTTAATGTATTCGATATTTATTATTTATAATAAATTAAATAAATGTATTTTTTTTTTTGATTGAAAAATAAATGTATTATTTTGTATAAAAGAAAATAATAAATGTATTATTTCTTATAAAAGGAATTTGATGAAGTATTAAGTAAGAATATTAGAAAATATATATTAATCGGTATCTTTTATATTACACTAAGTATTATATAATTTATATTTTATATTGATTAGAATTTTGAGTTGGACCATCAAAATCGACATGTAAATCGATAATTGTTTCAACTTATGATCATATTTTTATGTCATTTATCGATCAATGTGAGACTCATAACATATTATTTGTCTATGATGGTGGCAAAGGGCACAGAAAGTCTAAAGCAATGAAATGCGGTTGTTATTTGTCATAAAGAAATGGTGTACATGCAAAGATATCAAATCTCAAGTAAGTGGCGTTCAAGGAGTTGAGATTTTTATGGAATGAGAATGTGTGATTTTTTAGAGGAGGTTGACTCCTTTTTAGGTGGTTAAGTTTGCCATTGTTGGCGCATTATTAAGCGGTTGCGTCTTCCAAACTTATAATTTACTTGATGGTATGATTATGACCAGAGAGTCTAACTTCTCTTACGACCTTGTATCGGCATTCATGGTGTGTATTTTGTTTTTTTATATTCATGGTTTGTATTTAGGTTAAACACCTTGTTGGACATAAAAGTTTTAAAATTGTTTGAAACATTATATTTATTATTCATCAACATCAACATTAAAGTTTTTTTTAGGTGTGTAATATTATTAAATTTTGTATTTGTTATTCATCAACATCAATCACAAATTTTCTATGATATTAATTTAGTGGATGTCAAAAATTCTTTAATTTTTCATATTATATAGAATGTTCCATGAATTCCATTAGAATGTCTTATTCATAGTGCTAATGGTTCTTATGCTCTTCAAACTTATGTGATTTATACCTCTTGTATATAAATAGGAGATATGTGTTAAATGTGCGATGGCATCGACATAAAAAATTTGAGACCATATGATAATAGTTATTTATTTTTAATGCTCATAAAATATTCAATGTGCATCGATCAATAAATTAGTGGTACACTATATTTTTTTGGCATGCCAGGTTTTTGGTTCAATCCTTATAGTGACATTTTTCACTACATATAGTTTTAGTTATGGTCATTTTATTAAATTATTAAATTTAAAAAACCGATAATGTATTTTTTCTGAAAAAACTTAGAGTTAGAACCATTACATATAGAACTCATTCAAAAACTTAATTATTAGGTCATGGAATTTCAATTTTTGCATCAAATTTTTTTTTTTTGACAAATTTTTGCATCAAATTTAATTATGGAATAATATGTCTCTTTTTAAAGTTATATTCAATGATGAATATTTTTTATGTTATTTATCCTTTAAATAGTGGATAATTTTTTTAAGAAAAATTAATTTTTTTTTATTAGATGCCAATTTTTAATATTCAATCAGAGTCTTTAAAATATTGAAAAATGCCCTACTATAAGCGTCTTTTAGTAATAAAAATAAATGAATTGAAAGCAAAATAATGTAAACACATACGCACACAAGTAAATAGAGATACAATGTTTATGTACGAACAATGGTGTGATTTTTATTTTATTCTTTAATGAAAGGGAATGAAATTGGTGTGAGTTCGTTTGGAAGGGGGAGTTTTTTATATTTTTATTTTTTTTTAAGAAATGTGGAAAAGGGATCTACATAATTATATTTAAAAAGTACTCTGTTTTATACATTAAAATGTACTCTATTAAAATAATTAATTATAAATTAAAGTACTCTATAAATTACTCTAATTTATAATTTAGTGAATATGTATATTCTATAGTCAATCAATTCTGTAAAGGTTTGTACTGATTTGTCAACATATTAGGTTATTTTATATTTTTCTCATGATCGATGACTTCATTTCTCATACTTTGTCTTCATGCATGTTTTGCCATGTCTATGCAAATTACTTTTTTAAGTAAAAATTATTTTTATAATTTACCCCTCACCCTTATCAAGTGTTCTTAAGCCAATGTCCAAATAGATGTATGGAGAGTTGCATTCTTGTGATAATTAACTCTAGCTTTATTGTAAAAAAATAAAAAATAAAAATAAAAAAAAATAAAAATAAAAATTCTTAAGAGACATTTTTTATTACTTTCTCGTGATATATGACTACCTCATTTTGATACATTGGCTTCGTCGAAGTTTCCACATATGTGCTTTTCAATTTTTATTTTTATTTTCTAATCACAATTATTTAACTTACATAAAATTTGATTTTATATATTATTTTAACATACCTTATAAACTAACTTCAGCACAAGGTTTTAGGTGATGATGTCAAGGTGTGGAGTAGATCTTGCACGTACCTATGGCAAATCCCAAGACAACGTGAATTTTCTGTTGGATGAGTTGAACGTACGGTCCGTTTGACCTAATTTATTTTTGAGTTTATTTAAATAGTTTATGTAATTTTTATGTATTATTATAAGTTTTTTAATGTAGTTTATGATAAAATAGTTTATAAAAATTCAATTTTTACTAGTTTAAACTTATAAAATAGCATAAAAATTAATTTATATTAAATAAGTTGTTTGCATAAGCTAAAAAAAAAGTTAGGCCAAACGGGCCGGTAGTAATATATATTTTGGTCGTTGGTTGTATAAAACTATATGAATTATTTAAGTTTAAATATGTTTTTGATCTCTATAATTATGTCTTGTTTTGAAAGAGTCATTGTAAAAAAAAAATTGATTTTAGTCCTTGTAATATTTCAAAACTTTTAAAATAGCCCCTGACTGGATTTAGTGCCGACGTGACCAATTTTTAAATATGTTTTTGGTCCCTGCAATTATGCTTTGTTTTGAAAAGAGTCTCTGTAAAAAAAATAAAAAATTGATTTTAGTCCTCGCAATATCATCAAGAAATCCAATCAAGGGTTATTTTAAAAGTTTTGAGATATTGCAGGGACTAAAATCAAATTTATTTTTTTACATAAATTCTTTTCAAAACAAAGCATAATTGCATGTGAGACCCGTAGGGTAAATTCTTCCATTTAGCATGTAAAAATATATAGGAGGAGAATCATGATTGTGCCCTTTTGAAAAATATTTACTAAATTGTTTTTTCTAATATAATATTGATATAATTATTTATCCGGAAATGAAAATTCCGAATGTAACGGTCAAACTAATATTGTTTTGTGCCTGTTTTAATAATAATAAAAAATAATAATTACTACTCAATACTACTCTCCTTCTTGCTTCCTGTTTTTCTTTGGCTTCTGTTACATACATATTCGTGACCTATGTAACGGACCCCCTACACTTTCAATTTGTGTCCTAAGTTGCTGATTCGTCGGTGTTAACTTCTTCATATTTTAGTCAAAGGCATGTCACATTGGCCACGTGTGCGGCCATAATACCTATATAAGGAAACCTTCAATGTGCTAAGAATGCTTACACCTTCTCCATATCTTTTCTATGTTTTTTTCCTTCTTTTAGTAATATTACTTTGTTTAATTTTTGTCATTTGGTACGTGTTGAAATTGTTGAGTACGTGTTGAAATTGCCTTGAAAACGCGAAGCAGAAGTTTCTGTTAAGTTCGCGGGATGCGAACAGGAGAAGCAGAACAACAGAAGTTTCTGTTGAGTTTGCGGGATGCGAAAAGAGTTCGCGGGAAGCAAAATTTAGCGAGTCTATTTATAAGGAATGCGTTTTTCAGCAGCAGTAAGGAGAGATTCGGGACTAGGGTAGAATTAGGAAAACTCAAATTCTTGTAACTCTATTGGAGAATCTCATTGTAATCAAGGTTTCTATTGATAAGTGGAACGGAGAGGGCTGCCCTCCCCCCAGATTAGGTTCATTAACACCGAACTGGGTCAACAAATATTCTTGTGTTCTTTACCGCTTTAGCTGTTTATTCTTGTTCGTGATTATATTGCTATTCTCGCTTGTTTTGGTTGCTTGGTTTATTTGCTCCACACATCAAGGTTATTGGTGTGAGTTAATCGAATTCACAACAATTGGCGCCCACCGTGGGGCAAAGGATCAAACGAATTGAGTACCATGGGTTCTAAGTGGGAGATTGAGAAATTCACCGGGAGTAACGACTTCAGTCTGTGGAAGGTGAAGATGAAGGCGATATTAATCTAACAGAAGTGTGTTGAGGCGCTAAAGGGTAAGACACTGATGCCGGCAAATCTCTCGGATGCGGAGAAAACTGAGATGGATGAGAAAGCACTTAGTGCTATTATTTTGTGCCTCGGTGATAAGGTTTTGAGAGAGGTTGCCAAGGAGAAGACGGCTGTGGAGATGTGGACCAAACTTGAATCATTGTATATGACCAATTCCCTGGCACATAAACAGCTATTGAAGCAACAACTGTACTTCTTTCGTATGGTTGAGAATAAATCTGTGGTGGAGCAACTTACGGAGTTCAACAAGATTGTTGATGATTTGGCGAACGTTGATGTGAGTTTGGAAGACGAAGACAAGGCCTTTCATTTGTTGTGTGCTTTTCCCAAGTCACTTAAGAATCTCAAGGATGCGTTACTATATGGTAAGGAAGGCAATATCACCTTGGATGAAGTTTCATCGACTTTGAGAATCAAGGAACTGACTAAGCTGAGAGACTTGAGGGTTGATGATAGTGGAGATGGATTGAATGTGGCGAGGGGTAGAAGCGAGAACGAAGGCAAAAGGAAAGGGAAGAAGAATTGGTCCAAGTCTAAGCCAAGTGGTGATGGTGATGGCAAGTTCAAATGTTACCACCGTCATGAACCGGGTCACTTCAAGAAGGACTGTCCTCGGAGAGGGGGTGATGGTAGTTTGTCGGCTCAGATTGCCGTTAGTGATGAAGTTCATGAGGAAGGCTATGAGACTGCGGGAGCAGTCATAGTCACATGTTGGGAACCATAGATGATTGATCAGCCTGGAGAGGCAGTGGTAAGAATACTCAACATCAGCCTGGAGAGGCGGTGGTAAGAATACTCAACATCATCCTGGAGAGGCGGTGGAATAATACTCGACATCAGCCTGGAGAGGCGGTGCTAATAATACTCATGTTACTATTGAAACAACAACGGTATTATGAGGATGTGAAGATGCTAGTGGAAGTTGGGAATTGGTGGAGTTTTGAGTCGTAGACTTTGGATGCTCCTATCACATGTGTTTGAAGAATGAATACCGTGAAAATCCTAGAGCTAGTTGAAGGTGGAGTTGTTCACTTTGAAGACGGGAAAGCTTGGAAGATTTAAGGTATGGTGAAGGTCTTTTACATGATGTGAGGTATGTTCCTGAACTTTGATGCAAGATAGTTGGTTCTACTATTGGTTATGCATTGGATACTAGTGGTGATTCTCATGTGGTTGAGTTGTGTGAAGCTTCGGGTGGAATTTGCTAGTGACATAAGTTTTGGTTGGACTAGTGAAATAAAGTTTAACTAGGTGGAAGAACTAAACGGGAAGTGTTGGAGACTAACAATGGCTTGAAGCGTGTTTCAGAGTAGTTGGATAGCTTTGCGTTACAAGGTGGAAGACATAGTGGATATACCGGTTTGAGTCTTTGGTGGAGGAATCTCGGTTTGAGGTGGAGTTTGTTACTAGTGGTACTAGAGGAAGACAAACAATCAACAATACCCTTGACTATCAAATGAGAGATAGGGAGGAGAGTGGTAATGTTGCACCGAAGTGGTATGGCTATGGAGACCTTGTGTGTTATGTTTCAATTGTGTTTGAAGAAGTGCAAAACTTGGAAGATCTTTAGGGAGGCAATTGGAAGTCGGTGACAATCAGACTTGGGAACTTGTAGGGCTATTGAAGGTAGTTGGATACAAGGAAAGTCCGATGTTACAGCTTGTGGTACTAAGCTAAAATTCCAAGGTTAAGTTGAGAGGCAAGCAATTCTTCTGGAGGACGGACATGAACAATCCGGGGACTGAAGAGTGTGTGGTGAAGCTTGTATGATTGTCCTAAAATTCCAAGGACAATTGGAGGCAAGTGTTTCTTCGAGAGTACGAAGCGGTTCACTTTGAGGTTTGAAGAGGGTGTGGTGTAAGCATGGTGGTTGATGGAAAGTTGGCATCACCATCGTTTTGAAGGCAAGGTGGAGATTGTTGAAATTGCCTTGAAAACGCGAAGCAGGAGTTTCTGTTAAGTTCGCGGGATGCGAACAGGAGAAGCAGAACAACAAAAGTTTCTGTTGAGTTCGCGGGATGCGAAATTTAGCGAGTCTATTTATAAGGAATGCGTTTTTCAGCTGCAGTAAGGGGATTTTAGGGTTTTTGGAGCCAACACAAAGACTAGAGTTAATAGAGAAACATCTTGGGAAGACTCTAGGGTTGGGGAAACATTCTATCACCTTAGGAAAAACTTTGATTGAATCTCTTGGTCACGGGGAGAGATTCGGGACTAGGGTAGAATTAGGAAAACTCTAATTCTTGTAACTCTATTGGAGAATCTCATTGTAATCAAGGTTTCTATTGATAAGTGGAACGGAGAGGGCTGCCCTCCCCCCATATTAGGTTCATTAACACCGAACTGGGTCAACAAATATTCTTGTGTTCTTTACCGCTTTCGCTGTTTATTCTTGTTCGTGATTATATTGCTATTCTCGCTTGTTTTGGTTGCTTGGTTTATTTGCTCCACACATCAACGTTATTGGTCTGAGTTAATCGAATTCACAACAGTACGCTATGACTAATCGGAGCAGAATCTACCCGATCCCTATTAAAGAGGACCGGAGAAGCGGAGCCTCAAAGTATCACCATAGACGCAAGGTTAAAATTGGGACATTTCCTAACACAAATGAGACTCTCATATTTTGCAGATGTGAGCAAGTGGTTGTTGAAGCATTCGCAAAAGTATATTTTATTTAATTTTTATGTAATTTGTGTGTTTAACATGTAATATTTATGTAATTAGTTTTTAATTTGGAAAAATTAGAGTAGAGGAGCAAGAAGATTTATATGACATATTTAAGTTGATATATTTTTTTGCCTGACACTACAACAAAAAGAGCAGGCGGCGGCGGTTCTGGGAAGCAGTTAGCGGCGCTAATTGCTTTGTGCGACGGTTGACAAATGTCCCTAGATACGGCGTCGCAAAGGTATCCAACGGTGGTTCTGAAAAAGCGTCGGAATAACCGCCGCAAGAACATTTGCGTCGAGTGTAATGAGCTTTGCGGCGGTTCCAAACCGTCACTATTTGTCATTATTTTTTAGCGTCGGTTAGAACCGCCTCAATATATTTGTCGCTATATGTGATTTTCCTTGTAGTGTGAAGAGATATAAAATATAGTTTTTCACTTCGCTTGTGAAATCTATCTATTCTGTATTCATTTGATTTCTGTTAGAGACACATCCGTGACCTATGTAACGGACACCCTGCACAGTGGATGAACCAGAAAAAATTATTTCGAGGGGTCATAATTTTTTTTTAATGTATAAAATAAGTAAAAAAATATTACATATAACAATATACGTTGTAAAAAGCATAAATATACTATTTGGCAATTCCAAATTTTAAACTTATAAATTCATATCACGAAAATAAAAACTTATCTGATAAACATATTTCTTTATGTCATTTCATATTTATATAATTGGTAATTTTATCCAATATTATAAATTTAATTAGTTATCTGTTATTTTTTGACAAATAAAATCAAAGTTCATTATTATAAAATTACTCTGTATAGCTTAAAATAAGACTATGTGTAATCATCAATAATATAAAGGGTAAAATATGTTATCAGTCCTTACTTTTATAGCGAGTTTTAGTTTTTGTCTCTGTAAAATAAAATCAATGGTTTTCATCCCTACAAAATAATTATTTTATTTTTAGTCTTTAATGAGCAAAACTTTGACATGTTAATGCTAATATTACTACGTTTTTATGTTCAAAATGATCTATACTATGTTTATATATCATGGTAAACTTATATAAATCCATAATGCGTTAAAAAATTGTCAAAATTTTGCCCATTAGAAACTAAAAACAAAAGAACAAATTTTTTAGGGATGAAAATGAGCGATTTTATTTTACATGGATGAAAACCAAAACTCGCTATAAAAATAGGAACCGAAAACATATTTTACCATGATATAAACTAATATTTGTACTAATACTTGTTCCTTATAGTCATTAAAAAATAAACTCTAAATTAATATTTACATTAATATTTATACAAATATGCATACAAAATTACTTAATACTATTAATAATATATTTACATTAATATTATACCTATAAAAAAAATTTGAGGGGGGGGGGGGGGGGGGGGGGGGGGGGGGTCGTGACCACCACCAGCCCCTCCCTGGTACCACCTCTGACCCTGCGCATACAATTCGTAGTCTAAGTAGCCGAATCGTCGGTGGTCAAGTCTCATTGGTTCAGTCAAAGATCTTCCACGTGACCGATTATGAATGGCCATGTGTGCGGCCAAAATGGCTATATAAGGAAACATTCAACAATAAGAAATGTCACACCTTTTGTTCCTTCTTTTAGTAGTGTTAGAATGTTTATTTTTTATCATTTGGTGAGTAAATGGCCGCATATGCCTTTTTTTAATGTCTTAATTTGGGTAAGCTATGACTAATCAATGGCCGTGAAGAAGATGAGGTTTGTAGTACTACCAGAGACCCACGTTCAAAAGGGGAGAGGTTCCTAACACAAATGGGATTGTCCTATCCTACAACACACAATGGGTCGGACCACCATGCTCTCTGCATTTATCTGATGGTGACCAAGTGGTAGAAACATCTTTGTCTGGTGATAAAAAATGACATACTGGCCCTCGTAACAGCGATCGGGAGGGGGTTGGAACAACTTGATGCCACAACTGACTCCCGAACCAGATTAAACTGGTGGTGAAAGCCAAAAAAAAATGACATATTGGCTGTATGAAAATCTTCAACACACCAACTCTTCCCTGTCTGGGCCGGTCATTGTATTTAATTTTAATGTAATTTTTATGTTTAACGTGTAATATTTATTTAAGAGTTAATAGGTTGTTACTCCCCTGCTAAGTCTGCGTGTTTTGCATTACCCTCTGCTAAAAATTCCTTGATGATTCCCCTCTGGCAAAGAATTTTTTTTTTGTTTCCCCCTTTGATGAAAGGAATTTGCACTTTTTAAATCGGTTGAACAGAAAAACCGATTTAAAAAATAGAACTTGTTAAATCGGTTAAACAAAATAACCGATTTAAAAAGTGCATCCAAGGGGAAAAACAAAAGATTTACTTTGTAAGGGGGGAATCTTCAAGGAATTTTTAGTAGGGCGTAACGCAAAACACGTCTACTTAGCAGGGGATAACAACCTATTAACCATTTATTTAATTAGTGTAGAGGAGAAGGATGATTTAGATGAAATATTTAAGTTGATGTAACTTTTGTGCATGATGTTTAATAAAATATTAACTTTTCAAATTCACTTGCAATTTATCGATTATGTGTATTTACTTTTCAACATCGTTTGCAATTTATCGATTTTGTGTATTTACTTTTCAACTTTACTTGCAATTTATCTGTTATGTGTTGTTTTGATTTTGTCAGAGACACAAGAATCCGTGACTTAAGTCACAGAATTGTCGGTTGCATGTTCCTCTTGTTTCAGTCAAATGCCTGCCACATGACCAATTTTAATTGGCCACTGGTACTGCCGAACTGCCTATATAAGGAGACCTTGGGTTCAGAAAAATTTCATCCCTCCCACTTCTCTTCTTCTGTTATTTTATACAAGTATGTTTAATTTTCATTATTTTGTGTGTAATTGGTCACTTAGTCCTTTGTCGATTAAGTTAATCCACGGAGGACTGTTTATGTACTAATCATTGGGTACGCTATGACTAACTGAAGCACTTATTCCACGTCGAAATCGATCTTTCTCGATTAATAGCTCAAAATTTGACGTAGTTTTTGTGTCTTACGTGGAATGACCAACAAGCAAGTATAGAAATATGCAATAACTTTTACAAGCATATTATATTTCAGTTATTTTTTGTATGCAAATCGATGTAATTTTTGTGTTTCACTTATAAAAATTATTTCTTTGTATTTTTTAATGTTGTGTACCATTGTTTTATTTATAATTTTTCAATTTTTGTGTATCATAACAAATTTAAAAAATTAAAAGTAAACGGTTACGATAACAAAATATTAATTAAAAAAATAGCGACATATTACATCAAGAACGAAGATAGTAAATTAAAAACATAAATTTACGATAAAGAAACAAAAACTAAAAATCAGATAAATTAATTTCTTCAACTTCATCCACTTCGGGTTCCACCATGCATGCCGCGATTTCATCGAAGGTCTCGGACGGATTAAGTTTTAACATATAGGTTGAATGGATCTAACCAACTTAGCGTCGAGCTCGATCGGTCCCTTCGTCATATACTGAGCAAAAATAGAGAACATTGTTCTCATGTTGCCGTCGTTTATAAGTTTCATACTGGTCAACAGAACCGTTCCGTCTGAGCAGACCGACGAATGGCGATACACCAGATCGGTCACCCTCCTATCATCGCCTAAGTGGAGATGACTATTGACTTGGGTCAACTGGTACTTCAGATCAGCCATTGTAACATCGACGTGGATTCTAAAAAGATTCCATTTTCTCTCGTTGTAGTACACTGCGGCTATGTGGGTATTCAGTCGGAATTCCAAATTTTTCATTTAAAAAAAAAAACTGAAAATGAAATGAATGGATGAATCAATGGAAACACCCACCCCCTATTTATACACGTGGTGGAGCATTTCTGGCCATAAAAACTTTTGTACACAGACACATTTGTACCTTACGATGCATACACCCTACGCTACAGTTTATGCCTTAAGTCATAGATGGACGGTGGTTTGTGGTCTTTGCAGCAATCAATGGTCAAGGACGGTCAAGGCGTTTAATTGGCAAACAAGGCAGGCGGTCGTCCGTGCCCTAACTTAGGGCACGGATGGTCGGTTTTCAGAAATTTGGTAACAGTCAATGGACGGTGGTTAATGAGGGTCGAGCTATTACTTTGATCGGCCAATAGAATTTAGGAAAAAAGTTCTATAAATCGAAATCTTTCCTTTCACTTTTTCATTCTTCTCATTCTATCGTGTTCCATATTGCTTCATCTTAGAGTTTTTGTTTTATTTTAGTTTTTGTTAGTGTAGGCGTAAACGGTCTCAATGTCCGTTGTTGCTTAATCATAATGATCTTAGGCTTGTTTTTTTATGATGAGATTGAGATCATTATGTTAATCGACGAGAGGCATTTTAGACCTATTAAGATCGTTATGATTAATCAGAGTTAACCGCATTCGGGTTTTCCCCAAGGGCAAGGGGCTGGGTGGTGGATTTGGTGGCTATGGGATGCTTGCGACTTGGGTTTTCCCCATCCGCCCAAGCAAATTCATCATTATGATGAATCTAATAGAATAGTTTTTATATATTGTAATTTTCTTTTAAATGTAATAATAATTAAATATAATTTTCTTTGAAATGTAATTTATAATAATTGAATGAATGATTTTTGCATTTTATAATGTTTCAATGTTATATTTCTTTTATGTTTCGCAAAGATTTTTTTTTCTGTTTCCTGTCAAATGCACATCCGTGACTTAACGCACGATGTAGAAAATCACGTAGGGTGTCTCTGGGGTGTTAATTATGCTGCGTGAGAAAAACCAACTTTTTTTATACATGAGTGACTTAGGACTCTGACACTGTCCATGTGATAAGTAATCGACAAGGGTATTTTGGTATTTTCGTATGACGCGACCCATAATCCATAAGGTGGCAAAAATAATTTTCTTCGAACTATGTAACAAAAGTGACTCCTTGTTGCTGTAAGATAAGTGTTGGCTTGATTCATCAATGTAACTTATAACCTGACGTGGTTTGGGCTGGGCTAGAACACTCGAAGTCGGCCCATTTATCAACCTATACATTTACGCCATACCATATAGAGTAATGATATATAAGTACTTCTATCATTGTGAGTGCAAAACATTTTTGCCGCAGCGTAAGAGAAAACCTAGATACACATTGAGTTCAGATCTAATCAATTCAAGTAGGCGAATCAGGTATTAAATCTTAGTAGCTTTAATTTTGTATTCCAATTCCGACATGATTCAATTATATCATCCCTTAAATAACTTTACTTATTCTTCAGATATTGCAATCTTTTTTTTTTTCCAGCGTAAAATGCCAGTTTAAAGAATGATGCATTGTCTCGAAATTGGTGTATTTGTCAATCATGTTAGGCGACAAAATTTTGTGTCTATTCTCCCCCATTTTTTTTAGCTTTTTCACAACTTTGCGATTTATATGAATTTGAAAATAATTTAAAAAAAAATATAATATAGGGATTGATAATCACAAATTCATTTTTATAGATCTGACTATTGAATAGATCTAAGAATAAAATTTTAAAATTCTTCCTTGAATTTGAATTCAAGATATTTTTTTTTTAAAATAAAATTCTAGATATTATATGCCAATTAAATTAGGTTGGTCTTGTTGTAGGGGTTTAGATAGTATGCTAGAGGTCTTGTGTCCGATTTTCAACTCCATTATAAAAAAAAAAAATTATATTCACATGAACATTTGTATGCAACTTGTTAATTAGGCTTATAGGGATTTATTATTGAAAATTTAATTAATTTATAATTTAAATATATTTGTAAAAAAAATTATGTTTTAAATTTATTTTAGTTTTTGGTCAAAAATAAATAAATTTAAATATATTATTTAATTTTCACTATTTGACCAGTAACTTTTGCTCTATCGTGTTGATGATGAGATTATCAATCTTACCTTTATAGTTGGTGGTCAATTGAAATATGTTAAAGTTATTGTCGATTTTCGATTCTTAAATTACTAGTCAAATATTTGTTGGATCTAAAGGAGAAGGAATTGAACATTTTTACATGGAGAAGGAATTCTATTTAGAAAGAATCAATTCTTTGAATTCTCTGCCAAATAGGTAGCACTTGAAAGCGAAAAATTAAGCTTTTTTGTGTAGTTCGTTATAGTCCGATAGATTGAGAGATAATTTTTCTTTATCCTAATCTATCGGATTATAATTAACTACACCGTAAATTTAATTATAGAAAATTTATAAAAGACTATTTTTTATTCTATTTTCGCTTATTTAAATTTATCATATGACATAAACTGTATAATACAAGTTTTTATTACTTAAACCAATAAAATAGCTTACAATCAACCTACTTAATTTGTAAGCTCTTTCAAGTACATCTCAATAAACCCAAAAAAAATTTAAATCATTAGAAATCCAATTCAAACTCCCCGTTTCTTATATTTCTTAAACCTTCATAAACTTATATTACATTATTTTTTTGACAAACAATTTATTTACCTATAAACTCTTACGAACTTCTTTTGGTAAATATCTCATTTATAGTATCATCAAGTTCATCATGGCAAAATCTATCAAAATCGGTTCACTGTGGATAGAGTTATCCGAAGACAACCATTTGAATGCACACCAATCTGAAGCTTCCACTCTACGGTAAGACTTGTTGCTTATTATATATGTCCTCTTATTACTTTAATTTATTTATTATCTAACATAAAATGTAATTTCTTAGATTGGATTGCTCTAATTTTCTAGCATTGCAAAATATATGTTTGCCTTCATATATTTATATGTATGTTGTTGATAATATTTTCTAGTCATGTTATATTGTTGTCCGATAGATGACGTAAAAGATTATTTTGAAATAAAAAGTTTATTATAATTGGTAACTATAAATATGTATAACTAATTAACTTTTTTTTTTATAAGCTTATAACTAACTAATTTACTATGGGAGTACGATCTCCCAAAAGCAGGGCTGAAAATAAGTTGAATTTGTCTAACTTAGACTCGACTCGATAAGATTGATTTGACTTAAAACTTGATTCGAGTTTAACACAAACTCTTTTTTCGGTTTGAGCTCGGCCCGTTTAGAGTTCACGAGCAGTTCAGCTCATTAGGTTCAGTTCGTTTTTAACTCAAAACTCAACTCAAGAGTTTGACATGATTTTTTTTCTATTTACTCTTCATTTTTTTATATACACTGCAATGTGAGACTATTTATTTTTCAAATTCATAAAAACACATCATGGTGCATACCGCTGTATATTAATTTTAAGGTTACCCATTGTTATCCTATTATTGTTAAGTCTTTGTCTCAATTTTTTTAAAGTATTATATATATTATCAATTATCTAAATGCATAAAATCAAATATATATTATTATTATTATTATTAATATATATATATATATATATATATATATATATATATATATATATATATATATATATATATATATATATATGTGTGTGTGTGTGTGTGTGTGTAAAAAAAAATCAAATATATTGTCCATTATGAATAATATGTAATGAATGTCGCTGGTTTTGTTGTCCTCTAGTTGTATCTTATAAATAGCACTTTTATTTTCATGTAGACATACTACAAATACACTTTCTTCTTAGCAATTAACATGTCTTTTATGGTTGATTCAGTGGTGATGATCAGTCAGAGAAACAACTATCAAATAATGTCACTGTTAATTTTGAAGTTGATGACATGGTGATCGATGATGCTAATGAAGTTGAACTTGTTAAAAGCACAGGTAACTATTAAGATTATCAAATTTTTATATTATTTAGTACTCTCTATTTCATAATAATTATCAAATTTGCAAAAAATAAAAAGGCTCACATAGATTGTCTACTTTTAATTTAGATTATAAGTTTAATTGTTTATTATTTTTTCATTTTATCATCGAATTAATGTTTTTTGCATCACTTTTAAATTACTGTTTTCCATTTTACATTTATTGTTGTGAATTCGATTGATAACTCACACCAATAACCTTGATGTGTGGAGCAAATTGAACCAAGTAACCAAAATATGTTGATAGAGTTGATGATGCTATAATTCAAGAGCAATAAACAAAGAACGATAAAGAACACACTATGATTTGTTTACCCAGTTCGGTGTTAATTAACCTAATCTAGGGGAGGGAGTAGCCCTTCCGTTCTACTATGATCAATGAGAAAGTTACACAAGAAATCCCAAATAGGGTTACAAGAATTAATCCTAATTCTACCTTAATCCCGAATCTCTTCCCGTAACCAAGAGACTCAATTGACCTAGCTACCCAAGGTGAATCAAGAACAATTTGCCATACCCCTAGGATTATACCAAGAAATATTTCTCTAAAACCCTAGCCTTTATTGACGGCAAAAACCCTAAAATTCTCTTAAAACAACTCAGAAAACGCATTCTCTATATATAGGCTCGCTAAAGTTCGCATCCCTCGAACTCAGCAGAAATTTATGTTGTTCTGCTTCGCATCCCACGAACTCTGTTCGCATCCCGCGAACTCAACAGAAACTTATGCTTCTGAGTTTTTCAAGGCAATTCCAACAATTCTCCACATTGCCTTCAAAATGATGGTGATCCAATCAACCACCGTGCTGCTCCCTTCATCTTGAACTACTATTCAAGATCACCGGTCAAGTCCAAGTCCCACTTGAACCTTGACCTCTTCCACTTGTTTCCAACAACTCTTGGTAGAATCACAAGCTGTACCTCTACCTCTTCATTCCTCATAATGCCTTCCGCCCTCATGAAGGTCTTGTCTCCAACTACCATAGGAATTTTAGGTAGCCCCACAACACAAGGCTCACCGCAACCTCTTCAGCCCCCGGAGTGATCAAACTCGTCCTCCTGAAGATACGCTTGCATCCAATTATCATCGGCCTTTTGGATGGTCCTACAAGCTCCACCACACCCTCTTCGAACCCCGGAATGCCTTCCGTACTCTCGAAGCTTTGCTTGTTCCCAACCAACCCTGGAATTTTAGGTGGTTGTCAAAGCTCCAACATTGAACTCTCCTTGTGCTCCATTACCTCAAGTAGCCCTACAAGTTCCCAAGTTCTATTGTCGGTGTTCCCAATTGTTTCCCTGAAGTTCTTCAATAGGTCTTGCACTTCTTCAGCCTCAATTGGAACATACCCCACAAGGTCTTCACAGTCATACCCAAAAGGTGCAACATCACCGCTCTCCTTCCTATCTCCTGCTAGATAGCCAAGAGCTAATATTGGCTCACCTCCTCTGGTCCCACTATCGGAAGACTCCACCTTAACTTGAAACTCTACCAAAGTATCAAACTCGGTACTCACACTATGAACTCCACCTTGCAATTTGCAAAACCGTCCGACTTAATCAGAAACAACCCCATAATCCCATAACTCAATCACGTCATGAGAGCCACCAGAGTCTAGAGTCTCACTCTCATCTGGTTCCCAACTCGACACCAAAAGTGCCTCAACCTTCTCATAACTCTCCTTTTCGGAGGAACCTTCCCCAACATGCACGGAACCAGTCTTGTCCTTCCATTCCAGACAATCCCTCTCGAAGTGATCTTTCTTTCCACAATAGAAACAGCTCCATCTGTCTCCAGACTTAGCTGACTTACCCCTACCTCCACTTTTTCCTCTTGAAACGGTTAAGGCATCCGCACCGTTTTCCACCTTCAAGTTTTGAAACTTAGTAAGTTCTTTGGTCCTTAAGGCCGCTTGAACTTCCTCCAAGGTAGCGGGGCTTTCTTTGCCATAGAGCATAGTATCCTTGAAACCTTCATAGGACTTAGGTAAAGCACACAGTAGGTGTAGGGCTTTGTCTCCATCTTCTAGGACCACATCAATATTCTCCAAATCATCCAAGATTTTGTTGAATTCCGTCAGTTGCTCTGTTATGGGTTTCGTCTCTACCATTCGGAAAAAGTAAAGATGTTGCTTCATGAACTGCGTATGTGCCAACTACTTGATCATGTATAGTGAATCAAGTTTGGCCCACATAGCCGCAGCCGTCGTTTCCTTCGCTACTTCTCTCAACACCCGATCTCCAAGACACAAGATGATTGCACTCAAGGCTTTCTCATTCAACTCGGTCTTCTCCTCGGCAGAGAGATTAGCCAGCATCAGTGCTTCCCCCTTTAGCGCCTCAACACACTTGTTCTGAATCAGCACGACCCTCATCTTCACCTTCCACATTCCGTAGTCGTTACTCCCGGTGAACTTCTCAATATCAAACTTCGAACCCATGGTACCTGATTATCGATTTGATCCTTGCCCCACGGTGGGTGCCAATTGTTGTGGATTCGACTGATAACTCACACCAACAATAACCTTGATGTGTGGAGCAAATTGAACCAAGTAACCAAAATATGTCGATAGAGTTGATGATGCTATAATTCAAGAGCAATAAACAAAGAACACACTATGATTTGTTTACCCAGTTCGGTGTTAATCAACCTAATCTGGGGGAGGGATCAACCCTTCCATTCTACTATGATCAATGAGAAACTTACACAACAAATCCCAAATAGGGTTACAAGAATTAATCCTAATTCTATCATAATCCTGAATCTTTTCCTGTGACCAAGAGACTCAATTGACCTAGCTATCCAAGGTGAATCAAGAACAATTTGCCCAAACCCCTAGAATTATACCAAGAACAATTTCTCTAAAATCTTAGCCTTTATTGACGGCAAAAACCCTAAAATTCCCTTAAAACAACTCAGAAAACGCATTCTCTATATATAGGCTCGCTAAAGTTCGCATCCCGCGAACTCAGCAGAAACTTCTGCTGTTATGCTTCGCATCCCACGAACTCTGTTCGCATCCCGTGAACTCAACAAAAACTTATGCTTCTGAATTTTTCAAGGTAATTCCAACATTTATAATATATGGAAAATATACAAATTGTTAATATGTATACTTGAGCAAAATGATCATATCTTTTTCTTTGATTTATTATATTTTTCTAATCTGTGTAAAATTGTTAAGTGAAACCAATGTTGGGTTCGGCTGAAGAAGCATGTCCTTCCAATGAGATGGCTAACCAACTTTGCAGGACATCTGAATCAATAAAGGTGAACATTCTTATATTCTAGAAATTTATTGGATACTTTAATATCTAGCTAGCCTTCATTTTTTTATATTTAATTAATTTCAACTGAATTTAAATTTGAGTTAATTTTCATAGGTATCAAATGATGCTTCAAAGGTGAATTCACAAGATATGAAAGTTTCAACCGATAAACCAAAGAAGATTAGAATGCTAGCAGACATTTTCAAGGAATTGGACTCAAAAGAGAGGATATATCATCCTACAAAGAAAAACATAAGAACATCAAACATGCAAGTGGATGATGTATGGAACAAAAATGTGATTCCAACGGTCAAAGTTGAGGATGATGAATTGAGCATCCCTGACAAAGGGAAAGGTAAAATCGAAGAAACTCACGAGGATGACTCTGATTCGTCATCTTCTTGGAACGAAGATAGACTAGCATTTGCAACTCACACCCAGCTCTTTCCGCGCGATCAGCTGCTATATGGAGAAGGAGCCTCCAAATTTTTTGAAGTAAGTAATTGTAACTTATAATATCCACTTTCTAAAATTATT
Organism: Trifolium fragiferum; assembly: GCA_954870985.1. NCBI lineage: Eukaryota > Viridiplantae > Streptophyta > Magnoliopsida > Fabales > Fabaceae > Trifolium > Trifolium fragiferum. The sequence continues at coordinate 10,409,476 of OX940796.1, forward strand.
TTTCTTAATGCATTGTACACTCTATGAAGTATAAAGTTTAATTTCTACTGATAAAAAATATATTTTATTCTTGCAGGAAAATAGTGTGCCACATGGTGTTGCTGATGATGATATTGTCATGGATGGTGATGATATTATCATGGATGATGATGATATGTGTTTTGATGATAGTGACATTGATGAAGAGGAGTTGAAGAAGAATCCCAGAAAACGAAAATGGGGTAAAGATTGATTGATATTCTTTGCAAGAATGAAATTTTGTTTGGAAACTTTAATTTATTTTTCTTTATTTGATGAGACAAGTGGTATAATAATTAGACATGATGTACAAGTACTTGGTACAAAAATTGTTGTTTGAGATGGTTTGTTGATTTTTGAAATACTGTGAAGAAGATGAATTGGGCCGTTTTGGAATTTTAAGGCCCGTTTATTTTTTTAACAATATTCATGTTTTTGTTTTTAAGTTTTATTTTGTATGTGATGGATGGAATGACATTTAGTTATGATTTTTTTTTTCAATTGTGATAGATAGATGATTGAAGTTAATTGAAAAATGCATTTTTTGAAACACTAAAAATGGTGTTTTGAAACTTTTTAGAAATTTTTCAAGAAAATATTCAATCTATTTTTAAAATGCATATTCAACGATTTTTATAATTATAAAATTCTAATAGTTTATTTATTCGTTTACATAATTTTAGAGAAATATATATGCTATTTTGTATTGAAATTGTCTCGACTTCAAATATACTATATATCTAAGTTATTGTCTACTTTGAGTTTTGTATCAATCATCATAGTTTTATCCTCGTTTATAAGAAGTCTTTGTGGATAGAGAAATGTAAGTATTTAAAGATTAGTATTGACGTCAATTCTCAATAACCAGTGTGTAACATTATGGTGTATCAGAACTACAACCCTCACTCAAGGCTAAGGGGCTAAAGAATCTTCCTGCATGACTTTTAACTATCGATTCTCCCAGACGTCGCCAATGACTTTTAACCTAAAGTTTACGCAATGCTTTTCAAATGTTTTGTCCACTTTGAAAGTTATCGAATCCCTCACAGTTTTTTCCTTAGTTAAAAACATTTTGGCGTATAGAGGAGTGTGAATGTTTATAAACTATTCTTATAATCAATTATCAAACAATTCAAAACCTTTTGTTGTATCGAAATATGAATTTAACCCATATTGATAAAGAAAAATTGTCTTCACTATCAGTATCCTGCCCACCGGACCATCTAATCTAGTTCGAGGGTCACTTTTCACATCAAGTGGTTTCAGTTTCCTTCCGATCGCAGTTGCAATAAATCGAACCGTGATCCTCCCAACCAAATTTAGCGTCAATCATCATTGGACCAACTAACAATGGGTTTTCGATAAAAAAAAATTTGTTGATGTGATAATCTCCTTAATTGCAAGTATCTTGAAACTTTCTCTTACACCAGTGTACCCACAAAACAAACTCATCTAAACTTTCTATGATAAAAAAATAATAATTTGATATTGTATATCAAAATCAACATATGCATGAAGCTACACAAATTTCAAATATATATACTAGAGTAAGAATGTGACTCATCAAATATTTATTCAATTTCTTCAAACTAATCAAATACATCATCACCTCATTGGAGTGAATCGGTGTTCACAAAGGTTGACAAATTCCTACAAACTCTAGCATCCTTGTAGACAAGACCATGACTACAATAATACCCTTTTTGTGGACTACAATGTCTATCTTCAGAACAAATACATTGTCCTTCCAAAGCACAACCATCAAATTTTACCAATTCCTTCCCATACAAAATCTCATCTGACCAATCACCAGAAAACACATTTTGTGGATCCATTTTATTTTTAGCATCAATAAAAACATTAAACTTAGGATATTTATTTTTCACATTTAAAAATGCTAAGTTCCTATTCTTAGCCCAATGTGGCTTAGCACCATACTTCAAAAATGCTATTTGTTCCACTTCCTCCCACACATCTTGATTTAATCTAGGGGTAAATTGGTCATTTGCTCTATAATAATTGAAATCAATCACTATAGAATCTTCTGATTGTCCTAGATATGCTTCTGAGGCTTTAATGTAACGTATCATAATTCCATTATAGTTGTCTATACCACACAAATTTTGTGGATTTATATCTCTTAGTTTTTTCACATCTTTGATAAAGTCACCAAATTTTGATGCAGGGAAAATTGCTGTTGATTCATAGAAGAACAATCCTTTGATTCTTGGATCCCAAGCACATGATGTGTCTATTCTTGAAGAATATAAGCATGAACCTGAAGTTTGTAATTTTCCTTGGTAACCAATTACAGGGTAGCCAGTGAAGATTAAGCCATTGTTCTTCAAACCATTGGCTGTTAATTTCTTGAATGCCAATGTAGTTGATGCTGTTAAACATTTTCCATTTGTGTTTCCTATGTTTTCCAGCAATTTCTCTGCATGACAATGTTTATATATTATGGCATCCATATAAACTTTTAGCTAAGTTTAAGTTTTAAATTGCGATTTGTCAAAAAAAAAAGTTTTAAATTGCAATTGTAGTTTTGTCGCAACATTTGATATTATCAAACATCACAGATAAATATGGTTTAATTGTAATTTTGATCCTCTATTTTACAGCATTTACGATTTTGGTCCTCTCATTTTAAATCCACGATTTTAGTCTCCTAGTTTTTAAAATGGCAGACTTTTTTTTTCCACTTATACATTTTGAGGCTAAATTTTGATGATATGACAAGTGAGATGCTCATTGGCAATCAGTCGATACCCTAAATGCATGTCAATAAAATGGAATTGGATCCTCTACTGCCCCATCTATTCTGTCATCCCTCTTGTTCTTCATCCAACAGTTAACGGTGTATAAAAATAAATTAATTAAAAAAAATAGTTTCAAAGAGAAAAAAAAGAATGAGCTGGAGAGGTTCCAGATCCCAACAAAATGCAAGATATTTTAAAAAATGAGGGACCAAATTTGTATATTTAAAAATGGGACTAAAATCGTAAATATAACAAAATAAAGAAACCAAAAACCACATTGAAGGTAATGTGGCCATCATTGCAATTGCAATGTGGTTGCAGACTACATATAAAATAATGAACGCGATCATAATTGTGGTCGTATCAACCACATGTCTACAATTTCCCATGATATCAAAATTCCTAATAGAAATCGTGACTATAAACGCAATTTAAAACCTCATCTTTATTTGGTTATCGCTTTCTAAGAACAATATGACAATGATTTAAGAAGACTGTAAAAGATAATTAAGATAATTATTTACCTGCTGCTCTAACTGACTCAGAGATTAAGATGTTATTGGCTTGAAATCCAATGAAATCATAGACTCCATCACCAGAGGTATCTAAGGGAACCCTAAAGTCATATCTGTAAACAGCTGTATGTCTTGATGGATACCAAGTTATGTCTGCAAACTCATACTTCTTTGCATGTTCTATGTACACATTTTCAATACCAGTATCATCGGTGAAATTGAAGGTTATGCTTCTTTTAAATCTATGCTCAAGGGATAACTTTACCTGTGAGTTTAACAATGTAATTTATGAAAAATGTGAAACAATAGATATATGGTCATTTAGAACATGAATTGAGAGAACGTGACTTCGAAACTCTGACTAGAATAATATTATACTAAATTTTACTTATCTCTAAAATCGAATACGAGTTCTCCCGCAATTTGTCCTAGAAAGAATTTGTTAACCATTTGCGTTCAATGTCTTAAATATTATAAATACTTGTTTATATTCATGCAATGTTTAATTTATTTTGGTTCATTCATAAAATTTTGTAATGCTACACCAATAACATTGATCAATATTTACCACACACAAAAATAGAAAGAAATGCATGATGAAGTAACATTGAATACAGCCAAACAAAACACACGTTGGTTGATCTGTCTGCACGTTATTAGGAAGGATAACGTAAGTCCATGTGATCTGAATGTGGTTGATATTCATCTTTCACTTCAAAAACATTTTACGGTAATAGAATTGCTTTTCGTACTTGAAAAAAAAATATTGCTTTTCCTAAACGCACCAAACCGCTGGAAAGCAATAATATATATGTGAGGTCTACTCCATCATTTATAATTTTAGATATTTATCTATTAATTAATTAGAGTAAGTCACATAAGTAGATTTGCACGTGAATATCATCGGTTGGTGGATAAATACTTTCAAATTACGAATGAGTAGTTTAGAAAAAACAATATGGGACCTGCTTATAATAAATTACAAAAATATTTTTATAATATTGTATTTTTTAAAATAACTTTTATGAGAATTTAATTAAAAATATTATTATTTATTTCGGACTTATTTGTTATAAATTAAAATAATAATTTAGATATTTATGTTAAAGATTTTAACTAAAAAATAATTTAGAAATTCATGTTAAAAATTTTAACTTAATAAAAGTCACATAATTTTTTTAAAAAAATATCTATTAGAAATAATTTTTATGAGAAGATGTTTAAAATATCTTTCTATTTTAGAGATTTTTTAGAATTTGTTTATCCACAAAAAGATAAAAGAAAATAACTTTTTATGAGAATCTATTTAAACTACTTTTTTATTTAAAACTTTAAATAGATTGTTAAAAATTATTTAGCAGAAAGATGATACACTATCAATCATTAGTTGGTTCAGTGGTGATTGACGCTGAACTTGGTAGGGAGGACCACGGTTCGATCCCCCACAACTGCGATCGGGAGTGGGCTGGAATCACTTGATGCCAGAACTGATCCCCAAACCAGATTCAACCGGTGGTGAAAACAAAAAAAGAAAAATGATACACTGTAACAATCATTGTTTAAAAAAATCAAAACAATCGGGTTCATAGTTGACTTCAATAACAACCTACCAATAAAATGACTTTGATAATTGTACCAAAAAAAAAATGACTTTGATAATAATTCGTACACTTATTTGAAAAATAAAATTATAAATAAATCTTTAAGATTAAAATGATAATTTGAATTTTGAACACTAATTTTACAATAATTTTTTTTTACTAAAATTTTAGAATAAATTAAAAATAGCAAAACACAACTCTTTTAACGGCTCCTAATAATGAGGAATTCTAATAATTTGGAGTTTAATTGTATGTCATGACAAAATATATGATTTTTTGTTGAATGTCATTGTAATTTTTTCTAATATAATAATTTTTTTTATAATAATGATATAGCATATTTATTGAATTTTTTTCTGTCAAGTAATTTAATAACTAAAAATTACACCTTTAAGATGGATAAATGAGATGACTGAAATTATTGAACTATTATTTATATATAAAGAATTTATTTTTTTTGAAACAATAAAGAAAACTTTTATACATTCATTTAATCCCGTTCAAATAATACCTCTTTTTAGGTAAACTTTGCTTAAATTTGGTTAGTTGACTAAACACAAAAAAGGAAATAATATAGTATTAATTTGTTATATAGTAATGTTAACAATCATACTCTAATTAAAGTTGATTGTCTTTTTTTTTTTAAGCAACAAGTACATTTAGTTTTTTTTTTTATATCACATTTAGTTATTTTTGGGATCCTCTGTTATCGGATAATAATGAATATGTAATGATTGTATAAATCTGGTCTCATGTCCTTGACATGCTAGTTAACAAAACTAATAAAAATTCACAGTGAAAAAGATGTCTTATATATTTTAAAAAACTAAACTTACAAATTTTAAAACTCATTTACTATATTTAATTTTTTAATTAGCACTCCAAAAATATTGGTTAACATTTTTTTGTTAATTTCATGAAACAAATACATACTAGGCCTACAAAGTAATACATAGTAAAGTACTAATTAAAAGAAAAAATAAAAATTATAATTCCTCCTATTACTAATATAAGTAAAAAAATTATTTTTAGGTTGATAAAAAAATAATTTATATTTAGTCAATAATCTAAATATATTATTTTTCAATAAATTTGAAAAATAAATTTTTGCATATAATAATAATCGAAGGGAATATAAGACAAACTTTACCTTGGAGATGGCACCCAAAACTCCAAGAGAAACTTTGGCAGCATTAAACAAAGGATCATGTGCATCCAACTTCAAAATTTTAGCATACCCTTCTGATTTAGAACCAGGAACAATAATATTAATCCCTAAAACATAATCATGAAAAGCACCACCTTTACCCCACCAAGAACTGCCATGTGCACCAGTGCTAATTACACCCCCAATTGTAACACCTTCCCAATAAGGTGCAGCCACCAAACTAAACCCATTTTTTTCAACTTCATCAATCAATTGACGAAGTTTCACACCTGAATCAACAGTTACAGCTAAATTGGTTGCATCAATTTGAATCTCAGAATCATATTTTTCTGTGCTAATAAAAAAGGCATCATTTTTATTTTGTTGTGGACATGAAAGTGTTGGGATTGTGTGTGAGAATTTTGTGACAATTTTGGCTTTAAGGTTGTTTTGAACAACATAGGAAACTGCTAAACGTAGTTGTTCTTCTGTTGTTGGGTATGTTACATTGAGTGCATAACAGTTTTTGCGGTCGTTCCATGTTCCATAGGAATTTTTTAAGGTGCAGATTGTTTGGTTGCATTGGATTGGTGATTGTGGGGTTAGGCTATAGATTAAAGGGTTTGAATCTATGAATAGTGGAAGTATGTGAATTATGCCTAAAATCCACCATATGAAAAAGATAGCACTACCCATGTGAGTGACGATGATTGAATTCAAGGGGTTATGATTTTTGTGATTGAAATTGTTGAGGGGTTTATATTGTGTTGGTTACAATACAATTATTATATTAAAGAAAATCAGGTTGATCCCGATAATTTGAAGGTTCTGTATCGAATATTAAAAGTAAATCTTTTCTTTAAAAAAATACAAAATTTAACTAAAAAATAATCATATTTAATTACAAAAAAAATAATAATCATATTTTAATTAGTGTGAGGGAGAAGGACTCGAGTTTTTGTTTACGCTTGAAACGGAACAAACTTTTCTTTCTTGTGTTTATTTTATTTTTCTAAAATAGGCACCTAACCACTTTAAATCAGGACAATAAAAATAAATTAATAAATATTAAGATATTTTTTATTTATTTTTGAAAGGTTGTGAGGGTAGCATACGGGGCCTCCAATTTTTAGGGCCTCAAAAAATAATATTATGTGATAGTGAGTCTCTTAAAAAAAAGATGATTAAAAAAAATAAAGGGTTAATAGGTCTTTACCTCATGCAAAGTAGGCGGATTTTGTTTTTATCTCCTGTAATATATTTTTTTCGTAGTGTATTTTATTCCCCCTAGCCAATTTTTTTTTGAACACGGGGGGTAAAATACACTACGAAAAAAATAAAAAAAACATTACAAGAGATAATCTCAAAAAAAATAATTACAGGGAAAAACAAAATTCGCCTATTTTGCATGGATAAAGACCTATTAACCTTTTATTTTTTTGAATCATCTTTTTTTTAAAAGACTCACTACCACATAATATTATTTTTTGAGACCCTAAAAATTGGAGGCCCTGCACGCTACGACACCCTCACAACCTTCCATGCAAAAAATGTTAATATATATTTTAAGAGCACACATAAAAATGAGTCGATCTTTCGTAAAAAGTGTTTTACAAATTGTGTATTCAATTCTTTTAAAATATTTATATTTTATTCTTTTAATAAAAAAAATTATTTTTAGTTTTTTTAACATGTCGTCTTAAAACAATAAAGGAAAAATATATTCCCCATAAAAAATATGTTAGCAATCCTCATATTAATTATATTTAATTATATACATTTTCCATCCAAAATATAAGTAAAAATAAGTTAACAAAAATTAATATATCTAATATAAATTTTGCATCAAATATATTAATTTTATCGACAAAGTTTTGCTAATATTTTATGACCAAAGGGGTATGTTGAGTGGGGTGTAGTATATGTGTGGAGTGGGGTGCAGTGCAAGTAACAACTAATGACAAAATATAGAATAGAAGATTAGAAGTGAATACTAAATACACAAGATTCATGAATTGAAAATCAAGATGATACCAACATGTGGTTTGGTGTGTCTATTGGGGGTTTGGTGTGTCTATTGGGGAATTGGATAGTTTCTTTGTCACAATTTAAAACATTCATGTGGGTAGTAGTACATAGATAGTTGCTCGATTTATTTCAAACATGGAGTAAAAGACAAAGTTGATCTTGATTTATTTGTTTTTTATTTTAAAATATTTTCTTCCGTTCCAAAATAAATGACTTGTTTGACTACTATCACGTTTGTCAATATACAACTTTAATCGTTAATATCTTTAATTATATATTATAAAAAATTATAAAATTTTGAAAGTACTCATCGAGACAAATCAAACAACATCTCATATGCTAATATTTACATGTACACATTAGTCGAAAAATATGGTCAAAATAGTTCATATGAATTACCTAAAGTCAAAATTAGATCATTTATTTTGGGACGAAGGAAGTATCAAACTTAAAATCTACATTGCTTTCATTTCGATCTAACGATGACTAATGTGTTGAATATATAAATGTATTGAGATTGCAACTGTAGTCAATTAAAATAAATGATTTTGGTGAGAGGTTTAATCTTTAATTCGAGTGATGTATATGAAAGAAAAATTGTTAAAAATTGTATTAAAATATATATCGTGACTCACTGACTTGGATTCTTTCAATCTTGTCAAGTAGGTGGATAGATGGAGTATTTGAAGTTCAACTATAACTTTTGTATATAAAATACGATATTTCTATCAACTGAATTAAATTGACGGAAAAAAAAATGTAAACCTTTTAAAAGAAATTTAATTTCTAAACATATTATTATCTATATTGACCGATGCCATCATCTTTAAAGTTGATAAGTTGATCTCTATAAAAAAAAAAGTTGATAAGTTGAGTGTCTGTCAAGCATGGTTGTTAAAAGTGAGTGTTAAATTCGTAAACTCGTAAATTCGTACTACGAGTTTAGGTTTAAAAATCGATTCGTAAACTCGATTTTTTGTAAAATTAAAAAAAAAAAAAAAAACGATTCTAACCGAGTTAACTCGATGTGAAAACGCTAAGCATAAAATTGAGTAAACTCGGGCAAGTTTACTTGTGTTAATTTCGAGTTTACCTTTTCAAATTTTTCTGGCCCAATTTTAGTCTTTTTGGCCCATTAGACAACTTTTCCTACACGTTTTGGGAAAAAAAAATATCACTATATGTTTAAAATGTGGAACGTTCACACTTTCACTATCTTTATCTCTCAAATAACTATTCATCTTCTTCAGAGTCGGATAAATAGAGTGATGATGTTGCAGCCTTGCAGCCTTGTAAGAGAATATAGTTAAGTTACAAATCTTCTTATTTTGAATTGTTATTTGAATATTTATATGATTTTGTAACGATAATTATTATATTTTGATGCAAGTTTATCAACATGATGATGTTGTTTATGTTTGCTGCATCTCATCAACACCAAAAGAATGCATTACAAATAGTATGTACTAATTATGAGAATATTGGCTGTGAAGACAATTACAACTTTTACAAGAAAGGAATCGATCTTGAATTTAAGACTTACAAAAATTAAAAACAAGAAGTATCAGCTTTCTCAATACTCCTAACAGAAAAGTGCTTTCCTTCAATTATTCTTCCTTAGCTTTTCCATTTCAATATTGTAAAATGTAGCATACGGTATACATAGAGTTGTCAAATGGGCCGGCCCAGCTCAACCCAGCCCAAGCCCAGCGGGCCAAGACATCTACTGGGCTTAAGTGGGCCGGCCCATTAAGGCCCAAGGCCCGGCCCATCTAGCCCGGCCCGATAAGCAATGACCTACATGGCTCGATGGGCTGATCCGACAAATTTTCATTTTTTTTTTTCAATTGATAATTTTTTTTTAAAAAATTTCAATAGACAATAAAACTACATATGTGCTAGATACATATATATGCACAAACTAGTTATTATTTTTTTTTAAGTAAAAGTAATCATAACAAATTTGTTTTTTTTTAAATAAAGATAATTATAACAAATTTGAATATTTTTATCTAACAAATCTTATCTTTTGTTACTTATTTTATCTAAAGATTTTAGATATATTTTTTTTATTCTTTAAGGGGCCGGCCCAGCCCATGATGGCCCATTAAAAAAAAGGCCCAGGGACCCAGTCCAATAAGGCCCAAATAATTTTTTTTGAAGCCCGGCCCGCATAAAATTATAGGGCTAATGGGCCGGCCCATATATATATAGTATAGAAATACATAAAGTTGAAATATCAGGGGAAAAGTTGTTATAAATTTACATAGAAAATAACAGGGTCGGCTCAACACTAAATGAGGTCTAAAGCGGATTTTAAATATAGGCTTTTTTATTTTAAAAAATAATATTTTATTAAGATTATTTTGTTTTCAAAAAATCTGCTTTTTGAAACAAAATAGTTTATTGAATTATTATAATTAATTTTAAAACGTTTTATTTTCAATCAATAATAAAGTCAATGAATTTAATTCTAATTGAGATGTTGATTTAAGATAGAATTTTATTAAAGATTCAAAAGTTATAGTTGCTTGAATTCTCGAGAAATTACAAAGTTATTAGCTAATTTTTATAATTTTTCTTAGAGGCCTTTATATATTTTTCCGGAGGCCTTATTTGAGAGATCTTTTTTCCATGGTAATTTTTTTTCTTTTTTGGGACCTAAATTAAAGCCCTTGCTTGGATTGCCTTATCCTTGGACTAGCCCTGAAAAAGAAAATAGTAATTACTCCTGCCCATCTCTGATTATAAGATTTTATTAACTTTTTATTTGTTCTTTAATATAAAATCATTTTCAAATTTTAATATGTATTAATAATTTCTTTACAAACATACCTCTATTTAAATTTACTACTGAATTTTTTTATTTTGGGTACAAGATGGCTGAAGTCCTACTAAAAAATATAAATTAATTTTAAGGATAAATTTGTAAAAGTAACAAAATTTTGACAAATTTATACCACAATATTTTTTAATACCTGTAATTTTTGTCGAAAGATTTGATAATAAGAGATAAAGAAAGTATTATAAAATGGAGTTAAATATGTAATTTGCAGAGTCAAAAAATGGATAATTGAGTATATAGACTAAAAATAATGAATATATTAAGACTAAAAATATATTTAACCTATACAAATAAATATTCCTTGTATGTATATGACACTTTGTTTATCCAAAAGTGGTTAAATGTTGTTTCTCAAAAAAAGTGGTTAAATGTTATTGGAAGTATAGAATATGTTCTGAATTCATTTTCCTTCATTCACTTTCTCATCATTTAGTTTCCTTACTTTAACAACCAACATGACTTTGTTTCATCAAAATCACATTCATTATGTTCCCAAACTTAGATCTCATTCTCCTTGCTCTTCTTCATGCCTCATTTGTTTTCTTTGTTCTTCTCATAGTTATCATCATCTTATTTTTCCTTCTCTTACTTACATTTTCTTTAGCACTCTTATCAATTTTTCTATTAGATTTGCACCATTATTTTTGTGTCTTTTATGACTATTTTGAATTTATAAAGGGTGATCTTGAATTGGGTTTTGTTCTTATTCTAATTAGTCTCATTCATCATGGTGTTGATTCTTTCTTGGTTTCAAAACCAAGACATAAACGCAAGTATGACAAATTTGATGTAAAGGCACAACAATATTCACCAAGTCACATTCATGTCTTGAAGACTATACAATAAGGCCATCCTCAATTCTCAAGATTCAAATTATGTATCATATTCAAAAGAAATTGACATTGAGAGAATATTGGGACAAGGAGACATGATGATACTCAAGATTTTTTTATAGGTAGGTAAATTTTAGGATGGATCGAATCCTAGATCTAATTCTTAATACTTCCTCGGCGTTTCAACTTATATCATTGAGCTACATCTTTGGGAACAAATTGAATATCAATGTGTATGGTTTACTCAATTTGTATGCTTCTTATTCTTAAGCTACATTTTGGCATGCTTACAAGTGTCAATTCCTAATTCTTGGATAAAATGGGCTTGTAGTCTAAACTAAGAGTAGGGTTTAGTGTGAGAAATCAAATTTATTCAAACATGTAATAAATCTGGAGCCTATTTTTTTTTACATTTTTTTGTATACATGCAAATCTAAATGGTGTACATGTTCTTAGTTTACATTAGGTTGTGTCTTTAAGCCTCATTGGAACCATTGTTGTATTTAAATAACATTCTTTATGCAAAACAGAAAAACAAAAAATTCCATCAGGATGCATTTATTTTTAGTTATATATATATATATATATATATATATTCTTTGTTGGATTATGTTAAACATTATTCCTATTTAGGATTCGATTCCTACTATGCATACGGAAATTCAAATCTTAGACTACAAAATTGTATGATGGGTATGAAGCCTCGATACTTCAAAAATGGCGAAGTATCGTGTCTGTTACGTGTCTTATACCGATACTCGTTCGATACTCTCTGATACTCATATCGAAGAGTATCAGACAATTAAAATTATTTTTTTTAAAAAATAATTATCGATACGTGTTAGATACTTCTCCGATACACGTATCAGAGAAGTATCGGGAAAATAATGTTTTTTTTATGATAGAGATGGAGGAGATGAGACTGATATAAATTGTGTTTCCTCTTAAATAGTGAATGTTAGAGTATGGTGTTCTTTATGGATTGACAACCACGTGTTTTTTGGATGGTACCGATAATGTTTTGTTTTTTGGATAGTAATAATTATCATTTTTGGGTACATAGTACTTAATTAACTTGAAATATGTAATTGTCACTTGTCTGCTCAGTTTGAATAATTTGAATGTTAATTTATTATCTTTCTCGATTTTTGTTATGTTTATATATTGTGTATTTGTATATTTAATTTTAAGTTTATTTTTAAACAACGTATCGCGACCGTATCGTATCGGGAATTTTAAAAAATTTCCCGTATTACCGTATCGGTATCGTGTCGTATCGGTATCGTGTCACGTATCCGGACTTCATAGGCTACACACTACACTTACGACATGCCTACACTCATACCCAATCCCTATTTTATTTACTTTTGTCAAGAACCTAATCCCGATTTTACTTTATCAAAAACAAAAACATACGGTATATATCTAGAAGTCCTAGCTCAACTTGCAAATGTCGAAATTGTTAGGCCGGACTTGATGTCCTGTATTTGAATTTGGCACTTCAGAGTTATATATGAGTTTAATTTCAGTCGAATACCAATTTATTTAAGACAATTTTTTTTTTTTTTTTATGGCGGTGAAACAAAAACATATCTAAAAATAGGGAAAAAGAATTGCAAGAATGTTTTCATTAAAAAAAAGTCACAAACAATCATGGGCCCACCGCGAAAAAACTGATGTGAGAGCCCACAAAATCTTAACCGTATGATATTTGTCTGTCTGGGTAAGCAAATGTTACAATTTAAAAAGAAAGAAAGAAAGAAAGTACTGTGTTTTGTTTGTTTTTCCTAATCAATCAAATTTTTGTCTTTTACTCTTCTCTTACCTCATTCATTGTTTTCTTTCTTTTTCACCACCCAAATCAAACCCTCGTTTCTCTGTAATGTGAAGAACTCACCCACCAACACATACATTCCTCGTACGTTACTCTTCTCTTTTGTGTTTTTTATCTTGTATTTCTTGCTCAATTAAACTATTGCAATTTTTATTTAAAATACATGGAATTTACCCGCCAATCAATTAGAACAAATCACGCAAGTAGATTTGCATTTGATACCCACAACTAACTTGTAACCAACTTTTATTTGCATATGGTATGTTACGCATGCAAATCTATTTATGTGACTTGTTCTCGTTAGTTGAAGGGTAAAATTATGTGTACATTAGGTCTCACCTTATTACACAAGGGGGAACATACTCTTATTAAGGTTTGTAGGATATAATTAGTTGAGCTTATGAAAACAGATAACTTATGGCAATGTCTTGTAGCTTATATGAAAATAGTTTCTTTTTTTTCTCTCTAGAAATATGGTATATTTGGATCAACTTATTTGAGTTTATTTAATGATATCAACTCTTGTGAGACTGGTTGGAGAATTTGTTAAAATAGTTTATGGCATGTTATTGCGTTGTTTTCAGCTTATTTTCATAATGCTTCAAGATAGCTTGCGAAAACAATGTATAATAACTTGTACAAAAACAACATAACATGATAATTTATAAAATTAATTTATACATATCAAGCTCTTATCATGATAAGCGTTTATGCTATATCAGCTGTTTATCCAAAGACAAACATGACTTTATGTCTTATACTTAAAGTTTATTATAATAAAGTTTTGTAACCTGAAAATTGATAATGGAATTTAAGTATAGCTCTAGAAATTTTAGAAATACAAATGGTGTGGTAAGTTCCATTATGGTCAATCCTTAAGATATCAATTGTAACCTGAAAATTGATTGTTTCTCTGATTTTTATTAACGTTTACAGTGAGTTTTTCTTTCCCCTTTCAAAGGAGGATATTGTTCTCATTCAACAAAAATGAAGCGTGCTTTAATCAAAGTTAACCATGGTAATTCTCATATTAGTGAGAATTCAAAATGTCGTAATCTTGACGATAAAACAATAAGGTTAGAAAGGCGATGGAGGAGACGGGAGGCCAGGACTGATAGTTTGAAGAACAAACATGTCGCTAGTGCTACAAGGACAACTAAAAAGATTTGTGGAAATACATCGGTTTCAACCAATAAAAATGATCATATGATAGATGACGAGATAGATGAAGAAATAGATGAAGATTGGGCAAACTATTTGGCTACGTATACCGGTGATGATGATGATGATGAAGTGGATTCAGACTATGAAGCCTATTTGGCTACATATAATGCTGATATTGAAGCTGATAGTGCTAGTAATCAGAGTGGTGACAACGAAGTGGATCCGGATTGCGGAGCTTATCCGGCTAATTATAATCCTGATATTGGAGCTGATCGTGCTAGTAGTCAGAGTCGTGATAGTGATGAAGTAGATCCAGATTATGGAACCTATCTGGCTACAGTTAATCCTGAGACTGGAGCTGATAGTGCTAGTAATCAGAGTGGTGACAGCGATGAAGTGGATCCAGATTACGCATCCTATCTGGCTACACTTAATCCTGATATGGAAATTGATTGTGCTAGTGATCATAGTGGTGGTACAAACATTGACGCTGACTTTGCCAACGACAGTGTCAGTGAGGAAAACAAAGAAGATGAAGATGATCAGTTACTACGAAAAAGGTCAAGTGTTAGGCGGAATTCACTAGTTTCTGATCAGGTGTTTGATACTTCTGAAGTGCAGGGTGACGTTGATGAGGATTATGAAACATTTCTTAATTCTGTGACGATTGTTGATGACGATGAGGAGTATTTTCGTGTTAAGAATCCCACAAACACATCCAATGTGCAGGAGGATAGGTGTAATTCTTCCGATTCTGATTTAATTGTTATGGATTCTATTCCAATTTGTGCAAACACTCCGTTCATTTCTTCAAAAGCATATGATTTATCTGTAAGTGTCTTCACCTTTATACAGTGTATTTGTATTAGTCATAATTAGCAATGAATTAATTTTTATATTTTTTCCTAACACGTTTTATGCTCTTTGTGTTTAGTGTTTTGGAGAAGAAATGAACCCCGACAACATGCACAACAACATGCAAATATCTGAATGTTATGATTCTCAATTTAGGAGAAGTCTTATGGAATGTCTTGACAAGCCTTATGACGAAGAAGAGTATGATCACTGTATGCTCAACATATGTAAGCGACATTTGAAGGAACGCCATGTAGAAACACGGCAAGGGGTGGTTAAATCGTATCAGTCTAAAGGTGTTTGCAAATCTCATCTTGATCTGTACCCTGGTAGGTTCATATTTTCTCAAGTATTCTTTTGACTTCTTAGATTTTCTTCGTTCATTTATAAATAAAAACGGCAGCATAAAGTTTGATCCTAACTATGCAATCAAGATTCATTGCTCTCGATTCAATCCTCACCGCTAGCATTAGAAAACTCTTACTTTCATCATATTGTAATAATAATTTGCTGATGAACTTATGAGTTAATTTATTATTGAACTTAATATGTAACAGTAGAGGAATCATGATACCTTTTAAGCATTGGCTCATTTTGTGACTGACTAGTACTGATTTCTAATCATCGGTATACTTGGGTTAGATTTTGCTGAAGGAGTGTCATTTCGTTCTATATTCCAATTTGTGGTTTGTTTTTTGGATTTTCAACTTCTATTCTCATTGTGCTCGACTGAGTCGACTCTATTATACTCAATTTGATTTCAGGCCTCTATCAAATATTTGTTTCATACTTGTGCAGATCTAGCAAAAGCTATTGCCGAGTTCAAGGAAGAAAAGCATAGGGTTTTGTTTCTCTTGCGTGGATTTTTTTTCTGGTTGTATAAAGTAAGTCAATAAATTTATGTTCACATAATCTCCAGTATTAGATCCTTAATGGGGTATGATCGTAATTCTTAGACAATGAATCGCATAGGGTATGTTTTTCGTACACATGAATCCCAAGAATACATACCTATAAATATTTGCTTTAAACATTATGCAGCAAGCAGCTGTGTGTTTTGTCAATCACGTTGTTTTTTGCAAAACTGATGTCTCTATGATACGCAATATATAATCAACTACGTTTCTGTAGTTAATAAACTAAATTAAAAATTGGCAATTGAGGAAACTAGATATAGACCTTCAGACGGTATCTTTTTTTGTTGGTGTTAAACCTTCGGTTCCTAAGGAAAGGGGCCTAATCCAGAATTCAGTCATGAGATAAGTAAAGTTTGACCAAATATCATTCCACCTAGGAATCAAACTCAGGTTCTTTCGAACGATCCATCCTTTGGTGGACGTGTCTTGTTTAATACTAATTAATAAGTAGTTTTCTATTTAGTAGTTCGTAGTTATGATTATTTCCATGACATGGAATAAACTTTGCATGCAATTCACTAGATTATTGTAGAGTTTTACTTGGTTCACTGTTTCATAATTCAACTTTTGATGTTTTTGTTTCCAACACGGGTGAATATGCGAGTTTCTTATACATCTTCTGCTAACTGTTGTGATTTGCTTGCGAAGGAAGTTATCTTTATGTACTATTGTCTGTCCAATTTTGCAGTACATCGACCACCCAGGACGATTTAGGCCTTGGCTTGACGAACGATGTTTGGAGAGACTGCGAAAAATGTAAAAATGGAATCTCTTGTATCTAGGATTTGGAAGCAATGGTTTTTGAATCTGGACAGGCAACAATGTTCATGTACAGTTAAATTTACCACTGAACTATGACACATTATGTACTATGTAGTAGCTGATCCGTTTCTGATCCAATTTCTGATCTGTTTTTGGTCTCTTTTGCTGCACCATTAAGAATTAGATGAAAATGGTTGTTAGTTCTTAACAATTAGAGAAACTGAACCTTAACAATGTATGAAATTCTATTTGGTCTCTGAAATATATTCCTAAAAATTATTTTAAAGATAAATAAAAATCTTATCAACTTTTGAAGTTGGGTTTAAGTTTATAGCTTATTTATCTTTGACTATATTAAATAAGGGTCATGCTAAACAGTGCATCTGGTGCACTAGTTAAGCATACCCAAAAAAGAAATAAAGAGACAAAATTAATGATAGAGAGATAACTTTTTGCATATTTAACATATTAAATGCACAAGTTCCAAAAAAAATTTTATATATTAATATGATTAACCAATAACCAATGCACCAGATGCATTGTTTAGCATTTTCCATTAAATAATGCTATAAACTCATCTTACCAACTTTTGCTTATTGCTTATTAATCATGTTACTTTTTACCTAACCTAAGAATAAGCTTCTATTTGTTTGTGTTTGGAGTTGCAACAAGTAAGTATGGAAAATTTTAACATGGACCAATATAACGAATACGAATTTTATAAAATCCACCGTTGGATTGAAAGTTTATATCATATAGATCATCTATAGAAAATTTTAGAAAAATTGAAAATCATTTGATATGTTATTGAGATCCATCAAGATTAACGGTTTATTAAATACTGTAAATCTTGATAAATCCCAATAAAATATCAAATGATTTTCAATTTTTTAAAAAATTTTTATGGATGCTCTATAAGATATAAACTTTCAATCTACCAATAAATTTTGTAAAATTTGTATTCGGTTAGATCACTTTTCACGGTGGACCACTTGTGAAGGTGGTCCACCGTAGCATTAGCCAACAAGTATATATGGACTATGGTACTACTTCTGACTCAAAAAAATTTCATTTTCACTTTTTTCTTGTCTAAAATTTTAAAATAATTATCACTTTAAAATATCAATGCAATTTTTCCACTAATAGTGGTCAAGTAGTCCTCATGTGCAGGGACCGGGGTTCGAACCCGATATGCTCACTTATTCATCTTTAAGGAGTGAATTTTTAGTCGCTAGGCTACCTGACAAAAAAAAAAAAACTTATGAAAAATATTTGTAAACCCCTTTGAGTGTAGATCTATAGGGTTAGAAAGTTTCACGACTGAACTATTAAAAATTGATTTTTAAGGTATAAAATTAATTTTTTTAAGGTATAAAATTAATTTTGCATTACTACAAAAAAAAATTGTATTATATTTTGTCTCGAGGATTGAAAATCACTTAACACTTTTACACAATATGTGTATCCAAATGAAAAATATTGTAGAAACACACAAAAGTACACCGGATCAAAAAAATGAACAATTAGATCAATGATGATGTTAATTAGTATCTTTAGTACAATAGTTAAGGAAATAAAAATATAGATAAAAGCAAAAAGTTTTAAGTAAAAAGGATGTTTTTGTTTGGGATTTTTTTAAGAAAAACTTTATTTTTTTATTAAAAAAATCCATTTTATAATTTTGATAGTGTTTGTTATAGTTTTTTTTTAAAAAATTATTTTTAACTTCAAAATAATAGCTTTTCAATAATTTTTTTAAAAAAACTAAGGAACTTAAGTGTAGGAACTTCCTATTTTTAAAAAGAAATTATTTTTTAAGAAATTTAAGTGTAGGAACTTCTTTTTTTTTTTAAAAAAAAAAATAAATTATACTAATAAACAAACGGAAAATAACTTTAATTTTTTTAAAAAAATCTCTAAATTTTCTCAAAATAAAATCATTATTTTTAAATCTTAAACTAACGCACTCAAAATATTTTTTTTTAAAAAATTCAAAACATTATATATACTACTTTTAAAATTACATTATCATTTATATCTTCTTAACCATATTCTCACACGTTTAACATTTTTTTTTATTTAATAAAATAATGAAATATTATTTAACAAGATCAGATTCGATCTCTGCTTTGAGCATGCAACATTATTAAAATAATTTGCTACCCATTTATGCTTGAAGAGATTAGTTCAACAATTGCTCATTTTATGCCAAAAAAAGGAAATAGTGAGATCTATTGTGAAAGATAGAATTGAATTGCCTCAAATATAAACACTTGAACCACTATTCATTCAGATTTCAGAATAAAAAAGAAAGAAAAAGCACCAAACCCTTACTTCTGGATCCACCTTGCATTGGCAGTAGCACAACTGAACTCAACCAACAAACACTTCCTACTTGGTAACTAATCTTCACTTTTCACTGTTTTTCCCTTTCGTTAGTTTCTTTCTTTAATGTTGTTGTTACATTGAACACCCATTACTCATCATCATGAAACAACAATGTTGTCTTGTTCTGTATTAATGTATTATATCCCTTTCTTGTCCAATTTGTTAGATTCATACTCCACCATTTCTTCAATTTAAAATACTTAACAAAATAAAATAAAATTACTTGTAGGTGGTTTTTGTAAAATTCATTACTCATCGGTCCCACCGAATTTTTGCTCTGTATGGACTGACCCAACACAGGAAGTGACACCCGGAGAATTCTAACCAGAGACCTTTAGAGGAGCATACTCTAAGGTCCCTTTTTTGTTTAGATTGACTTATTTGAACTTATCTAATGTGTCCTGTACTTGTGAGACTGTTTGAGAGAACTTATAAACTTATGACATGTTCATAAGTTGTTTCAAGTTAGGTCCATAAGCTAAGCTCTATAGGGTAGTTTATGAAAAGACCTTAGACCATCTCCAATGGTAGTACCTATTTCAATAAAAAGTGGTATCTATTAGGTACTATCATTGGAGCAAAACACTTTTTAGTACCTATTAGGTACTACTTCCTAAATAAGCACCCTCTCTCTCTTCTTTAAACAATATTTTTGTGGATCCATTTATAAAGATATGGAGTTATTGATGAGAAATAGAGTTATTTGTGGGCCATGTTTAGAACCTTTTTAAGGGGTGCTGGGTTGGAGAGATTAAATACTTAAGAAATACTATTATTAAAAAATTATAAATAAATGATGTGTATAAGTGGGACCCACTTAAGTACTCAAATTTTGAGTGCTCCATTGTGGATGCTCAGGCTATAGCTTATAGTTTGTCTTTTGTTATAGAAATAACTTATACGTCAATATGTATATGACAGGTACTTTTACAATAAGCGCTTAATTAATTTGTTTATCCAACATGACATTAATTTATAATGGAATTTACGTGTAGCTTTGGGAGAATTTCGGACTTGATTGAACCAAAGACAGAGCTAGTGTGAGCGAAATATCGAACCATACTACTTTTGTTTTCCTTTCGCGTTATTTGTTTGAACTACTTTCATTTATTGAAGATCTTAGAAATTTTAGAAACACAATATGTGTGATAAGTTCCATAGTGGTTGATCTCAAGTTGCATAGCAAGAAATTTCAATAAAAGCACATGATAATCATTCCTCATAAACTGATTAAAGACATTTTTGTAGATAACTCCGGCTTTCTGTTTAATATTCGGTGATTTTTCATCCGATGTTTTTCCACAGATTGTAGCAATTGTTGCCCTTTTGTTCCTCAAAACATAGTTGTCATGATTCAGACATGTTTAGAAAATATCTCGTAGGATTGTGTATGTATGAATACAGTCAATGAGCGCTTTCAATTTGTAGATAACTGTTTTCCATAAGATATCAGTTGTAATCCTAAAATTGACTGTTTTCTATTGATGTTTACAGGGAGTTTTTCTTTCACCTTTCAAAGGAGGATATTGTTCTCATTCAAGAAAAAATGAGGCGTGCTTTAAACAAGATCAACCGTGGTGATTCTCATATTAGTGAGAATTTGGAAAGTCCAGATTCTGACGATAAAAGAATAAGGTTACAAAGGAGATGGAGGAGACGCGAAGCCACAAATGATAGTTCGAAGCACAACCATGTTGCTAGTGCTAAAAGGAAAACTGCTAGTAATCATAGTGGTGGTTCAGATATTGGCGTCAACCTTAGCAATAGCAATGACAATGATGACGTGGATTCAGATTACGCACTATTCCTTAATTCTGTGACGATTGTTGATGCCGATGAGGAGTATATGGGTGTTAAGAATACCACAGACACATCCTTCAGGGAAGATGGTAGAAATTCTTCTAATAATGACAGTGCTATTAATCATAGTGGTGGTTCAAATATCGGTGTCGGCGTTGACAATGACAGTGATGAAGTGGATTCAGATTATGCACTATTCCTTAATTCTGTGACGATTGTGGATGGCGATGAGGAGTATATGCGTGTCAAGAATACCACAGACACATCCGTCAGGGAGGATGGGAGAAACTCTTCTAGAATTGACACTGCTAGTAATCATAGTGGTGGTTCAAATGTCGGCGTTGGTAATGACAATGACAGTGATGAAGTGGATTCAGATTATGCACTATTCCTTAATTCTGTGACGATTGTGGATGGCGATGAGGAGTATATGCGTGTTAAGAATACCACAGACACGTCCGTCAGGGAGGATGGGAGAAATTCTTCTAAAATTGACACTGCTAGTAATCATAGTGGTAGTTCAAATATCAGCGTCGGCGTTGGCAATAGCAATGACAATGATGAAGAGGATCCAGATAACACACCATTCCTCAATTCTGTGCCGATTGTTGATGGCGATGAGGATTATATGCATGTTAAGAATACCACAAACACATCCCAGGTGGAGCATAGGAGTAATTCTTCTGATTCGGATCTAATAGTTTTGGAATCTTATCCAACTTGTGGAAACACCCCTTTCGTTCCTTCTAAAACGTACGATTCATCTGTAAGTGTCTTCAACTGCAAATGACTATATAAATATTTCTTAAAAATATTTCATCTTTTATAAAAGTAAACAATTTCAAACTGTTAGTTTTTGACTTTTTTCATAACACGTCTATGCTTTTTGTGTTTAGTGGTTTGGAGGAAAAATGAACCCCAAAGACAACATGCAAATACCTGCTTATGACGATTCAGATTTTAGGAGAAGACTTGTGGAATGTCTTGACAAGCCTTATGACCGCAGAGAGTATAAGGAACTTCTAAACAGATTATGCAACAAAACTAAAAAAGAAGACTCTGAAGATTTCACTACACCGTATCATGAGACGTACCCTGGTAAGTCCATATTCTCTGAAGTGGTTTGACTTCTCACATTTTCTTTTTTGACTTATAAAAATGGCAGCATAAAGTTTGATCCTAAATAAACAATAAAGGTTGAATGCTTTCAATTCAATCCTCGCTGCTAGCATTAAAAAAACCCTCCCTTGATGCGCTGGGTGGTGCAACCAAAACTTAGTTGAATTCTATGATTTAAGATTAAGAGAAGGTTTGTTTGAAAAAAGATTAAGAGAAGGTTATACACTTCATCTTTCTTGTCATAAAACCTGAAACTATCTCCTGTTGATTTGTATTTTCATCATATTGTGATGGTTGTTAGTGTTTGTTAAAATTATAAACGTGATTGTCTGTGTGAAGTTTTAATGTTGGTAGGATTGAGTCGTGATTGTTATTTCCAAAATAATGCGTCCGAGTAATTTAGAGCACATTTATTCACGAGGCTTACAGTGAGTTAATGTATTATTTGAACTTACTATATGACAGTATAGCGATCATTGTTTTCTTTGTAGTCAAGGTAGTTCATGGTGCCTTTTTATGCATGGGCACATTATGCGACTTACTAGTACTGATTTCTAATCATCACTATATTTGGGTTAGACTTTGCTGAAAGAACATCATTTCAGTCTATATTCTAATTTGTGGTTGGATTGTGCATGTTTTTTTTTGTAGCTTCTATTTCTATTCTCATTATCGCACAACTCTTTCTTTGCTTAATCTGATTTCAGGCCTCTATTAAATATTTGTTTCATAATTGTTCAGATATAGCCGAAGCTATTACTGAGGTGGCCGAGGAAAGACCTAAAGTTTTGTTTCACTTGCGTGGATTTTTTTTCTGGTTGCAAGTAAGTCAATAAATTATGTTCACATAATTTGCAGTATTTGGTCCTTAAAGTGTATGAAGGATATTTTGCCCGTTGAAGCAACGTTTTAATAGGAAAGGAAGGGGGCCTTGACCCTTGACGCATCAGAGTTCTTGTTTTGGGAGTAGGAATGAGTTATAGGGTTATTGAGTCATTGAATCGGTCTCTTGCAAATGCAATGTTTGACCATTCCATGGCTGTTATGGCAAGAGATTTAAAGCACCGTGTCCAATGAAGCAGTAATTTTTATAAACTATGCTTTATGCATTCAACATGCATAATTTATATGAGATTGAACCAACTCAATATTGTTACATATGGTTAACTTGGTGATGATGGGTTTTATGGCTTCAAATTTAGAGCTCTTTCTTTTTGGTTGTAAATGTGTTTTTGTCCTTTGAGCTAAGGTAGCTCTTAAAATGAGCTGTCTACCTATATAAGTAGACAATTCTTCTGGGGTTTGATCGTTCACCTATGACAATGAATCCCCTATAATATTTTTTCATATACATGAATCTCAGGATCCAAACCATGAACATTGTCGGCTTGTTTGGATTGACTTATTTGAGCTTATCTACTAACATAGGTTTTGTAAGACTATTTTGGAGAACATATGAAAATAGCTTATGACAATTTTCATAAGTTCTCCAATATAGCTTATGAAAACAACTCGCAACATATATAAAAACAATTGATCTTTATTTTATCTTTTACTGTTAAAATAGCTTATACATAAGTGCATATCATGACAAACACTTGTGTTATAAGCTACAAATAAGTTGTTTATCCAAACAGGCTCTAGTAGTTTTTAGTTATATAATTATTTGTGACGTGGCAAAAACTTTGCATACAATTCACTAGATTATTGTAGTGTGTTGCTTGGTACATTGTTTAATAATTTAACTTTTGATAATTTTGTCTCTTAAGACAGATGAATATGTGATGTGTCTTGTATACATCTTTTGCAAACTTTTGTGAATTGCTTGTGATCGAAGTTATCTTGATGTCCTTTTATCTGTCCATTTTTTGCAGAATGTGAGCCACCTGGGATCATTTCAGCCTTGGCATGACAAATCATGTATGGAATTATTGCGAAAAATGTAAAATTGGAATCTCTTGTATCTAGGATTAGGAAACAATGCTATTTGAATCTGCACAGACAACAATGTTTATGTACAGTTAAACTTATCTCTTAACTATGATACATTATGCACTCGATGTGGTGTCTAGCGGAAGCTCTTTATTGAGAAGCGATCGGTGTTTGGTAACTAGTGGGTTCATGTAGTCTTGAGTACCTCTCTAGAGGAACGATGGATCAAAGTTAATAGTAATAGGATGGTGGTTGAGCATATGGTGGTAGGGCCGGTTGTGGCGGCGTGGGAAGAGACCATGGTTGTAAATTCTTGTTTGGTTACTTACTCGTGTTATATGTTGGTCCGAGGAATATACTCATGGCGGAATTGTGAGTTATTTTGAAGGGTTTGGAAATTGCTATCTTCAAAGGCTTTCTTGACATTCAGATTCAGACTGATTCTATGGAAGTTATCTCTTTGATTAATTTTGGGGGGTGTTCTCTAAGATCCTCATGTGTTATTCTAATTTTAAAGATTAAAAGTTTATGTTTTAGAATGTTCAAGGTGAACGTGTCCATTGTACTATTGTATAATTTGTTTGGCACCATTATTAGTGACAACCTTTAGGGAAAAAACAAAAGAATAGTTTGCTATGTGTTGACATTTTTTCTTTCACCATAAGTTGAATCTGATTTGGAGGTAAGTTCTGGCATCAAGTGGTGTTAGTTTGAATTTTAGTCGATTAGTAAGGATCGGAGAGAGTATTATTGGGACCCATTTAATAAAATATTTGGAGGTCGTATTTATTATAAATAAATTTGCTAAATTTTATAAGGATGGAAGTTATATTCAATCCTAGAAAAATATTTCAAATTTTATTGATGATATATGTTGTTATTACTTATTTGGAAGAATAAGTTAATAGTTATCCTATTTTTATAATAAAGATGTAATTTGTATTAAATTGACATTAATCGTATCATTATTTTAGTTATAAAAATATCAATGTTTTAATGGTAAAGATAAAGAAAAATTGAAAATTTGCAATTTTTAAACAATATTTTAGCATAGATTTGTGGTTCATTGTAAAATAAATGTTTCAAGGACACTCGTTTATTACAATTTTTATTTAGAAAAAAGTCATTTTTCATATAAAATAACCACTTTTAAAAGTATTGTATATTAGAGATTTTTTAAAAAATCATATTAAAAAAATAACTTTAAATGAGAAGCTGTCAAAAAATAATCAACAAATAATATATTTTTTAAGAGGATAAAGAAAATAAACGGTGAAAAGGTTAAGATTATTTTGTAATAAAAAAGAATCACTTACATATTACATCTAAACAAACTAACAATTGTTTTATTAAAAAAAATATTTTATTTTAGACTTAATTCAATATTTGGTCCGTATGTTTATTTTATGTTTTAATTTGATTTTTTATGTTTTAAAAGTTTCAATTTGATCCCTTAGATTTATTTTAGGTTTCAATTTGGTCATTTCAATAAGTTTTGTCACATATGGCAGATGATTTACATACGTGGACACGTGTCCAAATTAAACAGTGTTAATAAAAAAATTGACGAAAATGACCAAATTAAACATAAATGACCAAATTGAAACCTAAAATAAAGATATAGAACCAAATTGAAACCTAAAATAAACATATCAAATATTGAATTAAGTCTTTATTTTACTCCTATAATAAGCAAAGCAAACACATATATATAGTAATAAAAATGAATCTGGAAATGAGTGCATATGAAAATGAGTTTTGAATAAGTTGAGTTGACACTTGTAAGTTGTAATGTGGTGATTAGCATTGTTTGCACTTTAATAAATGTTCCAAACAAAAAGGGTTACACTTTGGAAAGTACAAGTAGAAGAGTGGAAACACACACAATTTCCTAATCAATTTCTTCTCTCTCTCTCTCTCTCTCTCTCTCTCTCTCTCATCACAAGAACGAAGAAGATTAGAAAGAAACAAGCACATACAGAAACCGTCGGTATCTTTGTTGATTCTCTCGGTAACTCTTTTCACTGTTCTATTATATTCTTCTTACATTCATCCAACATTACAACTAGTATCTTCTCTTCTATTATTCTTTTCTAATTTTACCATTTCCTTTCTTTTATTTTTTACTACTAATAATTAACTAATTAATACCACAAAATTGGGTAAAATAAAAGTTGATGTATTTGATCTAAATTCAGCTGATCAAGGGTATGGATCTACTTATTTGAATTTATCCACTCACATAAATTTTGTCAAATTCTTAGGAACAACTTATCAAAACACCTCATCACAATTTTCGTACCTTTTTTTAAGCTTATTTTCATAATTTCTCCAATTATAGTTTATGAAAACATCTTGTTGACAAGTCTCACGTGGAATGTGAGTTGACATGACCATGAATTTATAAGCAGGAGACAATTCTCACGTAACAAGCCGATTTTGAGGTTTTGTATGGTTGAGTTAAGCCAAACTCCCAATTGTAAGACATTTGGTAGCATATATAATAAAAACAATTTATCAGAAAATACATAAGGGTTGACCTGATTTTGCTATAAAAATAGTTTATGTAAGCTTATCATGATAATCGCTTGTGTTATAAGCTACAAATAAGTTGTTGACCTGATTTTCTCATATTTATGACATCAGATGAAGTGTTATTTTTGTTTTTAACAAAAGGGTTCATGCATTACCTGATTTGAGTCTCTTGACTTATTTGAGCTTATATACTATCACACAAATACTTCTGAGATTGTTTGGGAGAGCTTATAAAAATAATTTATGATATGTTCTTGGACAGTTTATAGCTTATATGAAAATAGTTTCTTGATAACTCTATATGAGAATAGCTTATAGCTTATATGAAAATAGTTTAACTTTATATTATTTTTTGTTATAGAAATAACTTATACAACATAAACACTTATATGACAAACGATTTTGCTATAAGCATTTAATTAAGTTGTTTATTCAAACCTGAATATAATTTATAATGAAATTAACATATAGCTTTAGGAGAATTTTGGAGCCAAATGTGTCCTACCATCCAACTTTTGTTTTCCTTTTGTGCTGTTTGTTTGAACTACTTTTGTTTATTGAAGATACAAGAGATTTAGAAATACAATTGGTGTGACAAGTTCATAATGGTTAATCTTAATTAAGTAGCATAGCAAGAAATTTCAATAACTGCACATGACAACAATTCCTCATAAACCGATTAAAGACATTTCTAGTAGATAACTTTGGCTTTAGGCAATTTTTCATCACATGTTATTCCACAGGCTTTTGCCCTTTTGTTCCACAAAACATAGTTGTCATCATTCAAACATGTTAGAAAATATATTGTAGAATTGTGCAGTGATACTGTCGATGCGTGCTTTAAGTTTGTCGATAAATATTTTCTTTAAGATGTCAATTGTAATTTGTAACCCTAAAATTGACTGTTCCTCTGTTTTCTATTAATGTTTACAGTTGAGTTTTTCTTTCCTCTTTGAAAGAAGGAAATTGTTCCTATTAAAGGAAAATGGAGCGTGCATTAATCAAGTTTAACGCAGATGGTTCTCGTAGTAGTGAAAATTTGAGAAGTCCTTATACTGATCATAAAAGGAAAAGGTTATGGAGAAGACAGGAGGTTAGGAATGATAGTTTGAAGCAGAATTGTATCCCTAGTGTTTCAAGGACAACTGTTTCGATAGATAAAAATGATCATATGATAGATGATGGTGATGTAGATAAAGATTGGGCACTATTTATGGATACATATAGTGGTGATGATGACGATGATGTAGTCGATGAAGATTATGAATCCCTTTTTCCAACACATAATCCTAATATTGGAAATGATAGTGTTGATGTGGATTACAAATCCTTTTTGTCTGGATATAATCCGGATATTGGAAATGAAAGTGATGAAGTGGATGAAGATTACAAATCCATTTTGTCTAGATATAATCCTGTTATTGAAAGTGACGATGATGAAGCGGATGATGATTACAAATCCTTTTTGCTCACATATGACCCTGATGTTGAAATTGATAGTGGTGGTTTGGATATTGACGCCGACTTTGGCAAAAACAATGAAGATCGTGGACTAGTTAATTCT
The DNA here is from genome assembly GCA_954870985.1 of Trifolium fragiferum. NCBI lineage: Eukaryota > Viridiplantae > Streptophyta > Magnoliopsida > Fabales > Fabaceae > Trifolium > Trifolium fragiferum. The sequence continues at coordinate 10,438,092 of OX940796.1, forward strand.
GTGAGGATTGTTGATGTTGATGAAGTGTATATGCATGATAAGAATACCACAATCGCACCCGAGTTGGAAGATGGGAGTAATTCCTCTGATTCAGATCTAATTATTTTGGATTCTTATCCAAATTGTCCAGATAACCCTTTCGTTCCTTCAAAAATGTATGATTTATCTGTAAGTGTCTTCAACTTCTTACAATGTATCTGTAAAAATCAAATTTTGCAAATGGTCCACAAACATCTACATTATTCAATAATTTAGTTTTTGTCAAAGAAACAATTTCAAACAGATAATTTTTAACCGTTTTACATAACACATCTATCCTGTGTGTTTAGTGTTTTGGAGAAGCAAAGAACCCCAAAGACAACCTGCAAATGGCTGCTTATGATGACTCTCAATTTAGGAGAGGACTTATGGAACATCTGGACAAGCCTTATGACCTCGAAGAGTATAAGAACCTTATAATCAAATTTTGTAACAAAAGTCAAAAGGAACGCCATTTCGAAACACGGCGGAGGGTGGTTGAATCATATCAGGTGGAAGGTGTCACTACACCGTTTCTTGAAATGTACCCTGGTAGGTCCATATTTTCTCAAGTGTTTTAATTTCACAAATTTTCTTCTTATACATATAAAATTGGTAGCATAAAGTTTGATCCTAAGTATACAATCAAGATTGAATGCTTTTGATTCAATCCTCACTGCTAGCATTAGAAAAACCCTTCCTTGATGCGCTGGGTTGACCAACCAAAACTTAGTTGAATTCTATGATTTAAGATTAAGAGAAGGTTATACACTATTCTCATTATTGTGCATGAATTGTGCATGAATACTTTCGGTCTATATTATAATTTGTGGTTGGTTTGTGCATGCTTTTTTGGTAGCTTCTACTTCTATTAGATTTTTAACTACTATTCTCATTATTGCTCAACTCTTTCTATGCTCAGTCTGATTTCAGACCTCTATCAAATATTTGTTTCATAATTGTGCAGATCTAGCCAAAGCTATTGCTAAGGTATCCAAGGAAAAGCCTAAAGTTTTGTTTCTCTTGCGCGGATTTTTTTTCTGGTTGGAAGTAAGTCGATAAATTTATGTTCACATAATTTGCATTATTTGATCCTTATCGTGCATGAAGAATATTTTGCCGTAGGAGGTATCAGGTTGAGTCGTCGAATCAGTCTCTTGCAAATGTAATGTGTGACCGTTCCTTGGAGTTGGACGCTCTGATGGCAAGAGATATAAAGCATTGGGTTGCCCCTTTGATGCAATATTTTTATAAACCATGTTTGCTTTAGGCATTCAACATGTGTGATTTATGAGATTGAACCAACCAACTCAATATTGTTGCATATGGTTAACATGGTGGTGATGCGTTTTTATGGCTTCAAAGTTGCTTTCTGGTTGTAAATGCGTTTTTATCCTTTGATCTAAGGTAGCTCTTGAAATGAGCTTTAGTCGCCTATATAGGTATACGTTTTTTCTAGGGTTTCATTGTTCGCCTATGACAATGAATCCCCTATGGTATTCTTTTCATACACATTGATCCCAGGATCCAACCCAAGAATATTGTCTATTTAGTAGTTTTAAGTTATGATTATTCGCGACGTTGCATAAACTTTCTCATGGAATTCACTAGATTATTTGTACAGTTTTGTTTGGTGCATTGTTTCATAATTCAACTTTGATATTTTGTTTCTAAGACAGGTGAATATGTGAGTGTCTTGTACGTATCTCTTTTGCTGACTGTTATGAATTGCTCGCAATGGCAGTTATCTTGATGTATTTTTATCTGTCTATTTTTGCAGAAAGTAAGCCAGATGGGATCATTTCAGCCTTGGCATGATGAATCGTGTTTGGAGTTATTGCGAAAAATGTAAAATTGGAATCTCTTATATATAGGATTAGGAGGCAACGGTATTGAATCTGCACAGGCAACTATGTTTATGTACAATTAAACTTATCACTGTACTATGATACATTATGCACTTTGCAAAGTTAAAGTTACTTCCTTAGCTATTGGAGGAAGAAAACCACATATTTGAGTGCTTGCAGTTGTTAATTTTGTGTACAATATCAGTGTTTTAAAAACGGACTTGGTGATCGACCTGGTGAAAATATTAGGTTACTGGTCGAATCATTGAGTTACTTGTGGAACCACATGATTGAATCGGATAACTTGATAGTATCGCTAGGGTACTTAATGTGCGATATTTATGCGCTTTTAAGTAGGAAAGAGAACAACTAGAGATTAAAATAAAATAACATTAAAACTTATTACAGATAGAACACAAGTTCACAGTTTCTTTTTTAAATTGCACCAATGTTCTTAAGACCAAGAACAACACCAACACCAATGATGTGTCCAACAGTTCCACAGGCCAAAGTATCAGCAAGGGTGAACCCAGCTGGGTCACCAGTCTGCAAGCCTGAGTCCCTTGCCTCCAACTTTAGTCCTGCTGTTGCTTTCCTGTTTGCTGATGGAGCCAATCCAAATCTTCCAGCAAACAACATCAGGGTTGTAGATGCCACCATAATCTGTTCAGCATGACGAAATCAATCATATTATGCACATAAATTAGAGAAGTTACAAATTCTAATAAGTGGTTTTAAAAGTTTTAACTTTGTTTAACTTCATCAACCACTTCACTAATTGAAATTAAGATTAAAAAATAGTCTCACACACATCTTTGTCACAATATTTGGGCTAGAAAACTATGTGCATCACATGTTTGGAATCACAGTGAGTTTAATTAAAGAGTCAAAGTCTATCTTTTTCCAAAATCACGGTCATATATATGTCAAACTTGCAGTCAATCTAAAATGCTGATTTTTCATACATTATTCACAATACATAATATTGTAACAAGGATCGTAGTTTTAACATTTAAATTACGGTCTGCAAGTACAACTAAGGCCGCAATATTATGGTTTCAAAAGTTTATGCAATTATGTTACAATCTTAATTGCAGTCTTAATTATCTACGCTACAAAGGATCACAAAATACAACCACGGCGCAACTGTAATTTAAAACCCCTAAAAGTATAACAACTTTATCTTGAAAACCATTTTAGTAATACTTAAATGAATAACTAAAAACATTGGAATTGAATCTAATTCTTGAAATCATACCACATTAGTGGATGAACCAATGAAGTCGCAACGAACTCCCAAAGCGCCCTTCCCCCTGCGCCTTGTCATAGGTTGGGCCGCAACCTGCACATCGAGTGATGTTATTTGAACATAAGAAAAATCGAACACCGTATAAAAATACATCATTTATGACTACCAATGTGACTTAAAGAGGTAAAAAAATATATGAACATAAAACCTACTAAGGTTAATGAAATAAAAAAACTATGGCAATTTGTATATATGAAAATGGTGGTTAATTACCAAACCCTGCACAGGAGAACCTTTGAATTGTGATCCAAGGCCATTGAATGGAGTGAAAGTTGTTGTCATCATAGAGGTTGCCATTTGTTGAAACTATGAGAGAAAATGAAAAATTAACTTTGTTTTGAATAACACTCTCTCTTGCTATGTTTGAGCTTCACTTTAACTCACACAGAAATATTTTGAAGGTTATGATATGATATTATGATGTAACATGTAAACAGAATCTAATGACATCCGCATAAGTAACTTGTGGCTTCAGAATGTTGATATTAGATGGCCATAGATATGTTATTCCAACGTGGCATTATCTGATTTGACTTCATTTTTAGGGAATGGATAATGTTTTAGCTCATAGTTTGTTTGATATCTGACCTGTACAGAATTTAGGAGGCTCCTTATTTTTATTTAGATTTTGGAAAAAATTATTTTTGTGGTAAATAGTTATAGTAGTTGTTGGTTCTGGAAATTGTAGAGCTATATATAAATCTAAGTTTTTATAATATTAATATTTTAAAATGATTTGTGAAATTGTAAACGATTACTTTATCAAAAAATTGTAAATCCGAAGTTACTAATTTTTGGAAGAATTTAAAAGTCTTCAACCTCCTTTGAGACAATCGCCTAATTGAAATGTATAAAAATAAAGAGATAACTTGCAAGGTAGAATTAATAAATATTTTGAAGATTTTAACGAAAGTTTTTGTATAAATAAAATACACCAAAACCTTTATAGTAGTGTCAACAGAAGAAAGAGTAGACAAAAATTAGAGCAGCAGCAAGAACAATAACTGATTCCTACAATTTTAGTACATCCAAACATGACATTAACTACTAAGAAATCTTTCAAGTCATTCCACGCAATGCCCCAGTCTTTCCATTTATTTTAATATATCAATAGAAGAAATGGAGCAGACGAAAATAAGACCTCCATATTTTAATGTTTCCACCACCACTCCCCATTCTCCATTTTTCAATGTTTCCTCTAGAATCAATTTACATGAATGCTAATTCCCAGACAATCAAACAATATGAAAACCAAAAACTATATATAGAAAGTAAAAACATCACAAGTTAGCAAACCGCTAAAATGCAAAACAAAACAGTTTTTACATGCTACCAGCTCGAGCCGGAGATGGTTTTGGCTTCACTTTTGCCATGTCAACAAGGTCACCGAATAACTTATCCTCTGGCTTCGAGGGCCTCCCTGATGGAACATAAGGTGTAGGAACCTGATTAGAGTGTCGCAAATAACTATCATCTCTGACAGATAGACCATACATTTGCTGCTCAACGTATTGAACTCCTCGTTGTTCACCGTAACCATAACCTGCATATTGGTTTCCATACATCTGTTGTGGATACATGGAGGACCCAGGACCACCTTGCGTTTGATGTGAAGCCATGCCCATGTAGGGCCCTGCAACACCTTGAATATGCTGAGGGTGCATGCCATATTGATTGCTTCCAACCTGGTTATTGACTGCTGACATATGGCCGTTAGGATTTGGCTGCATATACATACCACCAGCTTGGCCATAGCTCATTGCTTGAGGCCCTTGATGATTTGCGGCACCCTGTACATGTGTCATACCCATATGATTGTATTGAGGTGGTTGTGGATACTGAGCACCTGCTACTGGACTGCCATTGTCTGCCGGTTGAGCTTCCCAGGGAGGTGGTGGCAATGAACCACTAGTTTGCGCACCTATCAATCCAGGAAAAAAATGAGCGACACAATGAAGTTTGAAAACAAAATCAAAAACCTTATGTATTAAATTATCAATCCGTCTACGCACCAACCCAACATATCACTGCCAGTAAGTGGAGAAAGGAAAAATGGCATCTTATAATTTTTCCATGAACTAACTAAAAACCATAAGAAAGAGAATGTAATTGTAAAGGAATTCATCCAAATATTAATATATTTAAATCAAATGAAGAAATATTACCATAAGGGTTAGCTGGCTGTTGCTGTTCTGGAACCTGACCATTCCAGGCAGGAGCTGTATTTTGTGTATGCAGCGATTGCTCATACTGAGGTGGACCAGCATTTGGCACATTCCCATTGGGGTAAAATCCACCTTGAGATGTGAATGTTTGCTGTTGTTGATATTGGGGAGTAAATGGATCAGATTGTCCAGCAACATTAGTTTGCTGGTTTGGCTGGGTATTGACAGATGTAGGTGCATTGTCTCCATTAGAAAGCATATCAAAAAGAACAAGGGCATTCTGATCAGACACAGGAGTGGCAGGTTGTTGTTCTCCTAGAGGAACGAGAGCAAGTGAAGTATCTGCTTTTGGTGAGTTATAGTTATCACCACTGAGCAGGTCCCACTTGGGATCAACTTTTGCAGGTACAGCTGAACCATTGGATGTAGCTGGTGCGGGAAGCATTAACTGATTCAATGTTTGGGAGCCTGCTTCAGCACCAGTTTGTTTGCCAGTATCTCCAGTATCAACCAAAGGAACATCAATATCTACAAGTTGCCCGGCAGATGCAGGTTTTGAATTCTCTATCTGATTTCCATTTTGAGTAGAAGTTCCTGATAAAATAGATTCATGCCTAGCAAGTAGACGCTGCAGATCATCATTGAGAGCTAGTCCCTGGCACAGCAGTGATTCATCCCTGGAAAAATACAGAGAAAACACCATAATAATAATAATAATAATAATAATAATAACATTCTTACATTGTTTGGATAAAAAGGTAATTTTTACTAAGAATACGATTAAGATGAATCAAGCATTTACAGAATATAATGTTGTCATCAATCATTATAACCGATAGGACTGTAGACCCACATTCTAATGTAGAAAGAAGCCCAGAGTGTGGAAGGTCTACATTAGGAGGCACATGAAGAATCCCAGAATGATTAAGTGCTGTTTACTTTCTAACAGCATATTCAATTTCCATTTTCAATTTTTACTTTGTATGTGGATCACTGGAATGGCATTTGATTAGGAATTTTCTTTTTCTAATTGTGATAGAGAGAAGCTGGAAGCTAACTAGAGAGAATGCATTTCTGGAAACATCAAAGGGGACATGAGGCCTTACGTAGTTGAATTTACAAGGTGTACCACTCTTTGCTTGTATGTTCTACACTGCTCCACCAAATCAACAATAACTTCCTGTCTAAGCCCCTGAAATAGAAAGCAAAGGACATACGTAAGATGTAAAGTATATTTAGACTTACTATTTACAATATAACGATCAATAGTCTCTTGAGCTTAAATGTTGAAAGGAAAGCATATTTAGACTTCAAGAACAAGTTTAGAAGGGAAACATGGAAAGGGGTGGAAGGAATGCATGGGCATTAGTAGACATTGTAACACTGTCTAAATTTCTTAAAATAGGATGGAATAGTCTGTAGGATAGGAGTATAGGACTATTCAAATAAAGCTATAACTCTTACGGTTACATTCACTTCTCAAACAATGGAATGAACACAACTCCATTCCATCACAAATATCAAGAATAGATAATGAAAAATTTAATATTTTCAAACTGATAATCGCCTCAACAGAGAAAAGACTATTAATTCATTTGACAGACAAAAATATAACTGGGCAAGTTGCAATAATCATCTCTATAGTTTCTACTCAGTTTTCTGCTCTGCTGCCTTGGATGTGGAAACAAAATGAGAGGAAAGAAAATAGAAAAAATGAAAAGATTTTATATAATGTCTGGATTAATAGAAAACGGAAAGAATAACAAACTGCTCTCCATTTGTTTGGATGGATAATTGAAAGAAAAAATATGAGAAATGAGTGCAATTATTTTTACTCTGTTGATAAAAAATGTCTTAATGTAGAGAAGCGAACTTGTTCAAAAAAAATAATGTAAAGAAGCGAAACCAATGGCATTTAAGACTTTTATCAAAACAAAACATGTTACAACCAATTTTTTTCATTGTTTTCTACTTTATAATCATAGTTATCACTAAAGCAAAACCTATACTTGTCTTATCCCATAAACATGTTACAACCACTCCGTCAGTAACTACCCATATCAGCAGAGTGCCCAAAGACTACAAGGGAGAGGGAACAGAAGCAAATTGTCAGCCATTTGAGTATTAAATTGACTATAACCTTTTAGGGATCCTTAAAACAAAGTGGTGACTGTGACAATGATTTGGTCTAGGATTTAAAAACAAATTAACCAAATAAAGCGAATAATTTGAACCTTGAACGCATTGTTATTCATAGAAGTCATACCCATAAGCTTCACAATTATTCCAACAAAAAGTATTCTGATTCATATTTTTCATCATAATATGAATGTTTGAATCGAGCAACTTACTTCTTTGTTATTAGGGTCTATTGCATTGAGCATTTCTGCAAGAACGTCCATAATACCATGTGCATTCTGTATTTCAGTCAAACTGAGAAAGAAGTACAAATTAAAACATAAAAATTCATAAATTTATATGGTAATCAGTACAACAAATAACTTGCATCATCATAATAATTATACCGATAAAAGTACCTACTGAAAGTACAATATGCTCATTGCATCCTAAATAACTGAATGGTGTTTAAATTACACGGATATTTGTACAGATTAATTCATTATATTTGAAAAATCGGTCCATTAACAGTTAAAAGACACCGATGTGTGTACCAAGACTAGCAGTTTTCACACATCATATAAAGTGATTTTGTTCTGAATTGTCACACATCATATAAAGTGAAAAACAGGATAATGAATTAAGAGAATAGGCAGAATAACAAGAATGAAAAATGTGTTTAAAATTCCTCTTTTTAAGCTAAATTTTGCTTCTTTTTTTTTAACACTGATTCTCAAAACACCACCAGACTTTACTTGATTCCAGAAGAAGAAAGATTCTGCACCAGCGATTAAAAATAATGCATGGCTAGGCCAGTCATAAAAGAAGAGCAAAGGGTTACAAATGCGACATCGGAACTACAAAGAAAATAATGCCACTGGTAGTCTGGTAATATATATAATCATCAACTTACAGGTATGGTCCTAAATGAAACTGGAAGTATACAGAACCATGATATCAGGCATCAAAAGTGATCCAAAGACTGAACTAATGTTTGGCACAATAATAACTATATGGAAATATGGAAACTATAAATTAATAGAATCTAGGTAAACCACCTTTTAGATAACAAAGAAAAGGACTTAGAAACATACCTTAACGTTGGAAATTCAGATTCTGCAGAGGTCTCAGCCGTGTCTGGCCGAGCATCCGCGTCACGTATGTTTGCAGGGTATGAAGCCAACGGTTGTGTTTGTGGAGGAGTGAATACGGGTGCAGATTGTTCAGATCTCTGGGGGAATACTGCCCCGGTGCGCTGAAATAAGCAAATCCTTTGCATAATAAAAAAAATAAAGAAATAACTAAATTTTAAGAAAGGTCATGTAAATATTCAAAGAGTAACAAATCACACTCAAAACCAATACAAAAAGTGTTAAATTGATTTATCTCGAGCTTCTTTTTTTCACAATCCATAGAGAATGTTTGACAACTATGTAAAAGGTTTGTAGTAAACATTACCAACAGTTCCTGGTATGCAGCATAGTATTGTGGATATCTTGCCCTTGGTCCACCAAAAGCTTCTTGCCAAGTATCTATAAGAACCAGTATCTTCTCTTTGACATGAAAATCAGGCTACAATTGCCATGAAAAATAACTTCAACACATTTTACAATATGAAAGCAGAAACAACATAGAAAAACAGTGAAAACATCTAAGAAACTATGCGTACCTTTTTCTTTACTATTTTCACCATCTCATGAAGCACATCTCTGTCTGCAACAAGCATGTGAACCATATCTCCACAGTTCTTTACGATTGTTTCCAGCAACTAGAATGCAGCAGACCAACAGGAAAACAAATAAGTTTTTCTGATTGTCGAATATATAGACATTTAAATTAAATTTTATCCAGACTATAGAGAATGCTCCCAAGCTGAACAAACATCATTTGGACAGGTACTAAGGTACTCCGAAGGTTTAGTTTCCATATTTGAACATAAAAAATTTAATGACAGGTGTCTGATAAAGCTTATTTAAACAAACAGTTACAAGCTGACATGTAATTTAAGGCTATATTTGAGATGATGGAGTAGTTGGGAAACATAGTTGAATCTCGACTTAGGTGCTTTGGGCATGTGTGGAGGAGACTTGTAGATTCCATAGTGAGGAGGGTATTCAGATGGAGGGCAATGTCATTGCTAGAGAGAGATAGAGGAAGGCCAATGGTGTGGCTATAGGTTTGGCTATAAACACGATAACGATAAAATATTATGGTGAGTCGACCCCCTCTATATACACATTTACCATTCCGCTTGATATCATTCTAATCTACTTCTTTCATAATGGTTTTGCCTACAAATTTCATAGATTTCCCTTTATCTCTAATTATATGATCAACTCAGTTTTTTGGGGCTCTGAATGGCTTATACACACAAATCTAAATCATCAAAGGCAAGTTTACTGGTATCATTCTCTGCTTACTGTAGTCTAAGTAACCAAATATTCATTTCAGATAATCAGAGAGAATGAAAAATTTACTGCAATTTTAGCCTCTTTATTATATGTTATATTTTGATTGACTATTTTCGAGAAATATCTAATGAATTTGTTCCTGATACAAACACAAAATTACTTTGTTTGATATTTTGCAGATGAAAAAAAAATAAAGGAACCCGAAAAACATACTACAACAAGTATAATTAATTATAATTCAGAAACGAAAATTCAGAAATTTGTCAACTTTTTAAGGTTTAAGAGGTCAAAATGTAATTTAATAGTTGAAGCAATGATGCACAAATCCAAAAGTATCTTCTTGAGCAATGTTAACATCAGGGTCTGAAAATAAATACAAGAATAAATTTTTATTACTCCTTTACTTACAGTTAGTGCAAGGAGTTGAACTTTAGAATTTCTACTTCCAATCCGCTTCTTTATACCTTTGACAACGTCCTTTGCTTGCCTAATAAGCATAACCAAACCAAGTTCTCAATATATGGAATTATAAAACCAAGAGCAAAACTCAAACATCATACATCAAATGTATTCAAATTCCAGTGTATAAACAAACATAGAAAATAGAAACACCAAATATGAAATGCATATTCAGATTCACCATCCAGTTCTCTCAGTTACCAAAACATAGAAACCGCTCAGATTAAAATACACATGTTATAAATGCATATATTCCAATTCAATTTCTAATATATAGTTTTAAATAGAAGTCACAGTTGCGTTAAGGATTTCGCAATTTCAGCTGTTCCGGATGTTGCGTTACGGATTACAATTGTCATGGTGTGAATTAATCACAACATCACACAAATCTTATTAAATTAACTTGTACTATCATCATACACGTATAATAACTTAAATAAGAGATAGTTCATATATGTATCTCAGATACACATGTTCAAATTTGTACTAAAAATATGATTTTTATCCATTTCAATCCAAAAAAAACATGATCCTCTGTCTATTAGCATCTTGTCGCGGCCGTAACGGACAAAGATATACACTTATAAATCATATCATATAATTTCATATAGTAGAAGATTACGCAGCAAATTAGTAGAACGCACTATCTATCAACTAATTAATCAATTCAAACAAAAAGCTTCACAAATAATCCATCTAACAAAAGCACTAAATCTCCAAATTTTGAAGCACTAAATTAAAATTAGCTTATAAACTAAGTCATTCAGATATTCTATTGCTCCATTCCACTCTATAACTTAGCTCAATTATAAACCTCAAATATTATTGCTACCAATTTTTTCCAAAAAGGTAAAGTAAAAAAGAAAATCGATCAAACAAGAAACAATAATCGAGTGAACAAGAAATGCGATAATTGAAGAATCAAGAAGAAGAAATTGAGGGAAAACGAACCCAGGGTCATGATTGAGCATGTCACAGATCTCGATATTCATCGCCCAATCGGGACCGATGAGCATATCACTGGTGGCGCGTTCAACCATGGAATTCACCATATTTTCCGGTCACCGATTCGAAACGGAATAAGATCGGTTATTTTCCGACGAACGTAAACTGAACCACCGACGCGATCGGAGAAAGATTCCGGCGATGAAATTGTAGAAAGAAGAATTGGAACTTTGAAGGTAACAAAAAGAACGATCTTGTTAAAAGAATGTGACACGTGTCTATTTATTTTTGATTAGTAGCACTAGATGCCGTTGCTTTTGATGACCGATTTTGATCAAAGGTTATTACGTAGGCATGCCTAGTTAATCCACTTGTAGAGGATTCGTGTGACCATTGTTCTTTTTATTTTTCTATTATCACAATAATTCAGCTATCCCTTAATCTGGTTGGCAACTCGGGTCTAACATCAAGTCGTTTCAGCTCACTCTCAATTGTAATCGCAGAGATCGAACTATGCTCCTCTTTATCAAGTTCAGGTGTTGAGATAGTGTTGTGGTGGTGAAGGGGTGAGACGATGACGTGTTGGATCTGGAGTTGTAAGTATGTGGTTGATGTCGTGCGTATTTGGTTTTCCTTATATTTGATTCTCTGACCGTTTCTAAATCTGTTGAGATTTGCAGGATTCTTTTTGAGTCATTGACGATTTCTAAATCTGTTGAGATTTGCAAGTTTCTTTGTATCTGGTTATCGGTGTTGACTGTTTTGAGGCAGTCTGCAAGTTGAGACTTATCTGTCCAGCTCTCTTTCTATCGATGTACACCAACTTTTGACTTAATGAGCAGTTTTTTGGATTCTGATGGGCCGAGCACTTTTGATTCGAGTTCGGGAGTTAGTGTCTAGTGGCAAACCTATGGGTTGGATTGATGTCTTCGCCGGTGTTGTGGTAGTTGAGGAGTGTCATTCTAAGTATGAGATTAGAAATAGACCTTAAGGTGGTGTCTGTTTTGGTATTTCATTGGTGTCCCGCATATATACGGCATCTTTGTTTTGTAGCTCCTCTTTTATGGGTCTCTGCTCTTCTTGTACAGATTTTTCGTTAAAAAAAATCACCTAGACTAACTAACATTTGGTTCGTTCTCTTTATTTTTAAAAGAAAATAAATACAATTAGGACGAAAATGGATTCCACGATGATGGATACTTGGATGATGGATACTTGGATAGTACTGTATGATATTTGTGTTGACTTTGATGAATAAATTATAAATATGATGTTCGTGTCTGTTTCATATTTGCGCGGGTATTCATTAAGTGCAATTCATGAATATTGAGGTATCCCTAAATATTTTAAAACATTCATAGATGACTTTTTTTAATAAAACTAATTATCGAATAAAAAAAAAGTTTAGCTTCTTTTTTTTTACACAAAGTTTAGCTTCTTTTAAATACATAAAAAATATTAACACTTGATATTCATCCATTTTGCTAAATAGAATTTTTATCAAATATCAAAAGTTACTTCAAAAGAAGAATATTAAAAGTTGCGCCTCAAAAGATTTAAAAAAATATATGAAAATTTTTCTTTACCGAATATATAAGAATATAAAAGACTATTTTTTTAAGATATAAATACTAGAGTTTATATTTAAATAATAATTTATAAGTAATTTTATTCATTTATTAACAAGTATGGATATTTGCATCACATGTAATATTAAACCTGCATTCATATTTATTAAATGTGGATAGTTAAAATATTCATTTATTTTATCTGCACCTTTAATAATGGTATGTATAAATTTCACGTGGTTGTTGTCACTTTTTTTTTGCATTGAAAAGGGGCTAAGCCCAATAAAGAGTTACATAGAGATAATGCGGGGAGTACCAACTCCCGAAGAATCAAATGAACACAATTGATCAACTCCTAGCGGAGGTGCATCAAACAAAGTAAAGGCATCTTGCTGGCATCCCAGAGCAGCCAAGGCATCTGCAACTCGATTTGCCTCTCGATACACATGCCGGATTTTAACACTCCACCCCTCTTGAAATAAGCTGCGTATTCGACGAACTAAACTCCTCCCACCATTGCTGCCAAGTCTATCGCCGCCGATGTGATACCTATATATTTGGAAAATCCTATAATCCAAATTGCAGCGATGATTTCGCAAAACACCACCACACCCGGCTATTCCATGTTGTACAGCACCGTCCGTGTTTAAGCTAATCCAATCGCTCATCGGTGTTTCCCATTTAACATTAGTAGTAATTCTAGTCTTATCCATAATGACAGCTATACTTCGTTTGGCACTGTTGTAGTTATCTACATACTGCATAATGTATCTTGAAGCATGTCTCGGTCTCACAAACTCAGAGTCAAAAGTCTCTTTGTTCCTCCATAACCATAGGTGGTAACATGTCACAGCCCACACTACACACCACTCAATTCCTCCTTCTATCTTTTCACGGGTAAGCATATTATGTTGGAACAAATTATGAAAATGACAAGTGAAGAAAGCAAGCCTTGATTGCATGGGCAGTAAATGGTTCCAAGTGTGATGAGCCAATGGACAGTCTCTCAAGACGTGAATAATATTCTCCTCAACACCAACACAGTTTCTACAATACGGTGTACCATATCCCCATCGATGACAAGCTTTATTTGTAGGTAAGAAAGGAGAAAAAGATGACAATGTTTAATTTAATAAGACTATAAACTCTACGGCTTGTCACTCTTGTATAAATGGACTCATTTTTATTTTTATTTTTGAAACGGCAAATATTATTGAAGATCCAATGATCTTTGATGAATTTCCTCTTTCATTGCTTGGAGTTTTAGATGTTTGAAATCATTAACATATATGATTCATGATATTTTAGTTTATGTAGTTTTCAATTTAGAATAAACTAGTATGTAACGAGTTATGATCAAATGACATCAAATGTGTCAAACTTAAAAATATGACACCTTAGATAATTCTTTACCGGATAATTGTATTACAAAATTGATCGTTGGATTGAACTATATAAATAATTAGATATGGGCCATGATCAAATGACACCAAGGTGTCAAACTTTAAAATATGACATCTTCCATAACTTTTTACCGGATAATCGTACGTTCGATTGAAAGATACTATAACATACATCATATATATAACATCAATCATAAATTATTAGTTAATTTTGATATATCTCATTAACATATCAAATGATTGACATGAACTATCAAAATTAACATAGCAAAAAAAATAAATATGAAATTGACATGGACTAACACTTATTCACTTGATTGTAGTTTGTACCTTACTCTCGAACTTAAGCATGCATGTCTCGTGCTTAATGTTGTTTGATTTATATAAAAAAATGTGTTTTTTCTAAATAAAAAAAACTTGGTCTTTGGTACCACCAAGATTGTAAGACTCACGAGTCTACTTAAATTCTTAAAGGGTTTATAGACTCGACTCATAGATCCGACTTGTAGACTCATATGAGTCTATGAAAAATTAAAAGTGACTTTCACACACTTCCACCCGCTTATCCACATGCACACACGCGTGCGTGCGCGCGCACACACATTTAAATTACTCATAAATACAAACTTGTTAACAAAAAAAATTTATAATAAAATTAATCGTTGGATTGAACTATATATTTTTAGTAATTTTGCAATACAATTATTCGATAAAGAATTATAATAAAAATTTGGTACAATTTTATATTATTTTTTTTAGCAAAGGTGGGCTGCATGCACATTTTAATCAATAATCAAATATGTAATTCAAACTACAATTATCTATTAATATATTTTTTTTCTCTCTTCTCTATTAATATAGAAAAATGATATCTGTACAACAAAAAAGTTGACACTTTTTGACAACTCTCTCATCTCTCACTTTATTATTTTTGGTACCAAAGAAAATGAAAGTTGTCCCCAAAAAGACAACTTTTTAGGTGTACAAATAACACCACTCATTAATATAAGGGAAAGAAGAAGAATAAAAGAGGGATAATTAATGGTTAACTTACTGAATGTTGCAGTTTCTGGCATTTGGAGTCCTTGATTGTAGTTTTTGCTTCCGGTGATGATGGTGTTAGTAGGACCATCACCATACAAGATAATATTATGTTTTCTATCATCAATGGTTACGTACTCTTTGTAGATACCGGCTTTAACGTAGATAGTGTATCTACCTTGGTAATTTGTAGGGTATGAGTTGATGTCGTCAGTGACCGTCTTATACTGGCCATTGTCATCTTTAACCTCTGACTAAGGTTGTCAGACTCACGAGTGTACTCAAACTCGTAAAGGGGTATAGACTCGTAGATCCAATTTGTAGACTTATATGAGTCTATAAAAAATTAAAAATGACTTTCACACGCACGCACACGCTCATGCACATACACACACATGTCAATATTACTCATAAATACAATTTTGTTCGCAAATAAATTATATAATTAAACAAAAAAATATAGAAACATATATAAATAATTAGGTGCTAGATTATTTTTGATTGAAACTACAAAGTAAAATATCATGAAACATATATGTTAAAGACTTCAAACATCTAAAGCTCCAATTAAATAGACAAACCGTGAACACTCCTAATAATCCTAGTAGCAACCTATTAAAATAAAACCCATTTGGTGCAATGACCAAAGATGCAACTCCATTACGATAGACAACAAAGACATAATTGCTATGTCGTTATATATCGCCAACTTCATGAGGATATTCATAATTGCAAAGAGAACTTGTATGAGTAATATATTTATATATGGGTATGCCCTATGCAAGTTAACCCTCTGCATTGAAGTTTGATGTCGGGGTTGTTGCTTCTCTATGACTTTGTATCAAAAAAATAATTTGTTATTATAAAAATGTGATGAACAAATTATTTAATAGAAAATGATACAATTATATGTACATATTTTAATTAGTTATAGTTTAATTAGTGAAGAAGGACATATAAATTTTGAGTTACATATAAATTGATGACTTTAAAACACTTTTGTACCTCTGATTAAGGTTGTCAAAGCCACGAGTCTACTCAAACTCGTAAAAAGTTCATGGACTCGGCTCGTAGATCCGACTTGTAGACTCATATGAGTCTATGGAAAATTAAAAATGACTTTCACACACATGCACGCTCGCGCGCACACGCACGTACATGTCAATTACTGATAAATACAATCTTTTTAACAAAACAATTCTATAATAAAGCAACAAAAAAATATGGAAACATATATAAATAATTGGATACAAGTTTATTCTTAATTGAAAACTACATAAAATAAAATGTCATGAAACAATATATGTTAATGATTTCAAACTTCCAAAGCTTCAATGAAATCGTCAATGGAAAGAGATAACTCATCAGGAATCGACATTGCTGAAAGAGAAGACTAGGAAAGTGAATTTTTTTTTTTATGTTTCTAATTTTCTAAACATATCATCATGAACAATAGAAAATAAATTTAAGAGATTTTAAGTTTTTTTTTATTCAGGATTTTGAGCGGTTTTTTGGATTTTTATTTTAAAAAAAAATAATTATAAACTCGTGAGTCTATGTGCTTCTACTCATTTTTGCTTCCTAAACTCTAACGAGTAAACCATGCCACAACAAAAATAAAAATGTGTGATACATAAATAATCACTTATGTTGGTTGAAAAAGTCGGATATATCACGAGTCAGATGAAGCTTTAAATTTTGTACAAATATTGAGATTCTGAATTTTGTATCAATATTAATCATATCATTCAAATATTTATGTAAGGTTTCACTTTATTTAGACTTTTGGTGCAAGCTACTGAAAATAAATCATTGCAACTCTGCAATTTATTTCTACATTGAAACTCGCATTGCAACTCATTATCATTAATGACTTTTTCAAAGTGTTTGAAAATTTATACTATATTTAAGTTTGATTTTAACCGACTTCTCAAATCTGCATTATAACTTTTATCAAATTAAATGGCCTTGAGGATCTCAAATTGAGCATATAAACCAAAGTGAAAAGTTTAGTGAGATAAAAGAGAGGCGACTTAGAGTGGTGAACCTGTAGAAACTCTACTTATGGTCAAAAAACTCCACCTATCATCATAGGTTCTTGGATCCTCTGCGGGACAGTCCGACTAAATATCAGCCACACGATTAATCTAACAGCTCAGTTCAACCAAATGTCGGTCGTTGGATTAGTCTATCGGTTGCGAGTATATTTCTCTACTAGAGCTAAACCCCTATTCTAGTTGTTTTATATATTGGGGCTTTAACATGCAAAGTAATGTCACTATGGTTGTGCTAGGCTATAGCCCTCACAGGCAACAGTGCTTATTATATCCGTCATGTTTCTGTCATAGGCTACAATGCCGTGTTTATATTGCATAATCCGCCATGCGCATAACATTGATAATAAAGATACAACATTAAATAAAACAAAATCTGAAAAGCTAACAAGATATCAAAATCCACAAAATAAAGTAATATCAAAATACATAAAAATTGAGAAGGCTGGTATTTTAAAAGTTAACATGAATTATTTTGTAATACTCCCTTTGAACTCAAATGTAATTAAGAAGAATTTGAGGTAAGAATGCGGTTAATCTCTTTGATTTAATAATAAAGAACTATATTCTCCAAACTACTTCCTCTGTCCCTCCCAAAATGAGTGAGTGACTTACTTGACCATTTCACACATGTTAAGAAAAGTGTGTAAATAAAATAGAGAATAGTATTTTTACCAAAGTAAGCTTAATAAGTATTGGTGTATTTACAAATACCATAAATACAAAGTGGAAGATGTTAACCAAGAGTGAAATAAATAGTAATATTAGTTAGAGGGTACTATAATTGGAAAGAAGGTAATTAAGACTGAAAAAGTCGTTTATTTTGGAACAAATCTTTTTGCAAAAAGATCACTCTTTTTGGGACCAAGATAGAATAAAAAAGTCACCATGCATCTTCATTTCATTTTCTACCAAAGTTTTTTTCATGAGGATAAAATTTGAATTAATTGAAGATATTTTGATAATAATGGCAATAAATAAGATAAAATTAGTTAAAATCTACTTCTATTTAAGATCAACAATCATAACTAGTGTATTATTTTTCATCTTATAGGTTTTGTTATACTTTGGGTTGACCTAATGAGATTAGTTTGGGTCTCTAAGTTTGCTTCTCTCAAAGTTTCATGTTTGATTCTTCCTGGTGTCAATTTTGGTGGGCTGGTCCATACAGAGTAAAAAAAACTCTAATTTTAAACAGGGTCCGCAAGTGGACGGTGAAACTGATCTCTTCGAATTAGTCGGTTGTTAGGCCGATACGAGTTAAAAAAAAAAGTCTACTACCTACCTCAAAGTAAGAAAAGAGAGGAACAACATCAAATACTTGAGTTTTATTAGAATCTGCCATGAACGAATGTCATAAAGTATAAATATGAGTTTGTAAATTGTAAATAATAGTAAACACGTAACATGATCAAATCCAAAAACAAAATAAAAAAATAAAAATTAAACTAACCATGTAAGGTTCTAGAAGGATTGGAATTAGTGAGAGCATTGATTTTTGTGACGGTGAAGTTGAGGCGATTTTGTTGTTGTTGTTGTTGATAGGAAAATCGATGATGAATGAATGAAATGAGTGGAATTTAGGTTTGTGATTGTGGAATCAACCGGAGACACGCCATCAGTAGTAGTTTTACACTGATGATACCCAGGTCTCTTTGGATTAGTTTCTGCATACAAACAACTTATTCAATTTTTATATATTATTATAGGTTTGTCAAGATCATTTACGATAAAATATTTTATAAAAATATAATTTTCACTAATTTGAATTTATAAAATAACATAAAATTTAATTTATATTGCATAAGCTCAAAAATAAACTAATACAAACAGGGTCATAAAGATACATTTGTTGAGATTGATAATTCTGATAATTGACAACTAATTAATATTTAATAATTTTTATTAGTAGAAAATAAAAATGAGATTCCTCTAAAAAAAATATTTCTTTATTAAACATTATTTATTGACCTATCGAAATTATGCGGTATATCAGTACATATCCAAATAATATTGTACCGTCAAAAAAAAAAATCCAAATAATATTGTATCAGCATATTCAATTTTTCTTTTAATCAATGATTAGGTATATTTAAATTAAAGCCGCGTAGATTTAGATAAAACTTCCGGATTATATATGTTTTGTTTGTTTTTTTTTTTAAGCATTCCTGATCATCCAGATAGAAATAAATCAAATAAGGATAAAACTGCTTATACGATAAACATAAAGTTTGATGGATAAGAATAAAAACAAAATTTAAATTTGATTTTGCCATGCTATATAAGATCACTACACTACTTCATTCTAAAACACACTGAGCTAGCAAACAATTAACAAAAATTGTGCAAACATGGCTTCCCAAAAATATTTTATTTACCTTTCTTTGTTCCTTTGTTTTATTTTCTTAGTTAGTAATGCAGTTGAAGTAACTCATGATGGAAGAGCCATCAAAATTGATGGAAAAAGAAGGGTTCTTATTTCTGGATCAATTCATTATCCTAGAAGCACACCTCAGGTTACTAGTGAATAATTTTTTTTTTAATTTTTCTTTGATTATGTGTAATTATTAATTTAAATTATAAGCTGAATAAAATTAATGTTGTTACATATTTTATATTATTAGATGTGGCCTGATTTGATTAAAAAAGCTAAAGAAGGTGGATTGGATGCAATTGAAACTTACGTATTCTGGAATGCACATGAACCAATTTGTCGTGAATATGATTTTAGTGGCAATAATGATCTCATTAGATTTCTCAAAACTATTCAAGATGAAGGACTTTATGCTGTTCTTCGCATTGGCCCTTATGTTTGTGCTGAATGGAATTATGGGTAAATTTTATTTAATTGTGATTTCTGTTTCATTTAAAAAAAAATAAAAAATGCATTGATCGTATAAAATAATTTTATATTAATAACTAATAGCCATCGTGTTTTTTTAACATTGTCTCACTGTTTTTATCTGACATAATGCATTGATAATTTTTTATTATTTTATATTATCGGAACATCTTCGTTAAACTCTTTAATTTAACCTTGAGCACTGTTTAGGGTGATTTTTGGTTTTATGTTTTGAACTTTTTATAAAAAAAAATACAGCTTTTGTTTTGTGTTTTAAATAATATTTTTGATTATGATAATAAAACTCTTAATTTTTGTTGTATTTTAGAGGGATTTCTGTGTGGGTTCACAATCTTCCTGGAGTCGAGATTAGGACGGCAAACAAAGTCTATATGGTAATAATAGTTAATGTTTTTTTAGATTAAATTCTGTTTTAAAAGAATAAAATAATAATGTTCTTCAATTTTACTATAGCACAATTGAGATTTGGTTTTTCTAAGTGAGTTATAATTTCTTACTGTATATTGATTTTGGTTTTTAGAATGAGATGCAAAATTTCACCACATTGATCGTTAATATGGTACAAAAAGAGAAACTTTTTGCTTCACAAGGTGGTCCCATAATTCTATCTCAGGTAAATCATTAATTATTTAATTATATATATAAATAACCTCTATAAATTTGATGCTACTAATTAAGTATATTATATACTAATTGATTGATGAATAACAGATTGAGAATGAGTATGGGAATGTTATGTCTGTTTATGGGGATGATGGTAAGGCTTATATAGATTGGTGTGCTAAGATGGCTGAGTCATTCAACATTGGTGTCCCATGGATTATGTGCCAACAACCTGATGCTCCTCAACCAATGGTAAATTTATGTTTTATAATTTTAAAAAATAAAATCTTTTCAAAATGAAATATTAAATAATATTTAAGATTTATTACTATTGAAACTAACGGCAAAGGTTATTATGCATAAGCCTGATATTTATGCACGGTGCATAAGTCAATATCCACCCTCAGATCCAAACAACACGTGTAATAATCATAACTGAAAAACTTTGTATTTTTGTTTGCTCAATTTCGGCCACATTTTATATGCGATTCGATCACCGATTTCGAAAACTAATACCTAATTCATTCATAAAATCGAACGACGATCAAACCGGTATAAAGAACGTCGAGTTTCATTGATTATTGAGGGAGAACGAACCGGGTCGACGAACCGGGTCGTCGCGACCCGTTTCTGCAGAAAATGGGTGAGGAAGATTATGAACAGTGACGCGCCTCCACGCCCACTCTCACTGGCGGCGCGTGGGGGCGCGTGCGGTGCCTAGGGGACTCCAAATTTTTTTATTTTTTTTACAAAATAATAGGAAATAATTTTCTGGGAATTTTGGGACCAGTTAGGTATTTTTCTGAGACATGAAACTATTTTTAGTTAATTAAATGAGGTAAATATGCTTTTATAAATATCAGATATTAATAAAATTTTCCCAAAATTTTATTTAGGGTATTTTGAATTATTTGGAACGGTTGGGGATACCTCACTCTCTCTGGTTTTATATCGTGTTAAAAATTTAAATTTATGACCATTATTATAGTTAAATGAGCATTAGTGCCAATATGTTATACACTGAAACCATTTGTATAGTTAAATGGTTTCATACTATTATACACTGAAACCATTAGTCTAATTAAAAGGTTTCATAGCGTTATATACTGAAATAATTATTCTAGTTAAATGGTTTCATAGCGTTATACACTGAAACCATTAATCTTTTTATTTGGTTTCAAGATGTTATACACTGAAACCATTTGTCTAGTTAAATGGTTTCATACTATTATACACTTATACCATTATTCTAGTTAAATGGTTTCATAGCGTTATACACTGAAACCATTAGTCTTGTTATTTGGTTTCAAGATGTTATATACTGAAACCATAAGTCTAACTAAATGGTTTCATGGCGTTATACACTGAAACCATTATTCTAGTTAAATGGTTTCATAGCGTTATACACTGAAACCATTAGTCTTGTTATTTGGTTTCAAGATGTTATACATTGAAACCATTAGTCTAGCTAAATGGTTTCATGGCGTTATACACTGAAACCATTATTCTAGTTAAATGGTTTCATAGCGTTATACACTGAAACCATTAGTCTTATTATTTGGTTTCAAGATGTTATACACTGAAACCATTAGTCTAGCTAAATGGTTTCATGGCGTTATTCACTGAAACCATTATTTTGGATAAATGGTTTCATATGGGCATTAGTGTCAATATGTTATACACTGAAACCATTGTTATTAAGTAAAACATCACATAACCATTTTACAAAACCATGCTACATAAAGCAAAAAATCATATAAAGCAATTAGGGTTAGTTTAGTTGAGAAAAATTTGGATAGTATGCATGAGATATTGGATTCGATCATTTTTTTATTGTAAATAAAAAAATCCATATATATATATATATATATATATATATATATATATATATATATATATATGTAATTAATGTATGAAATTTTATTTATGTTGTGATTATGATTGATAAAACTTAAAATTAAATTGTATGTTTGACAAGTATGCTTTATATATACATGAACCATTAGTTATTATGTTGGGCTTCGAGGGGGTGTATGACGAAAATTAATTAAAAATTGATTCTTATAATATATACTTCAAAGGAACAAAAATTATTATTCAATTGGAAACAGGGGGCGCGTTAGAAATTAGGGTGGGGGTGCGCTAGAAGTTTGGAGGAGGGAAAAAAATTGGGGGGCGCGCTAGAAATTTGGGGAGGAAAAAAAATTGGGGGGCTCACAAGAAAATCTAGGGAGAAAATGAGAAAAAACTGGGGGGGTGCGCTAAGCAAATGAGGGGTGCGCAAGTAATAGGGTAGTATATGGGGGGCGCGCGAAGTAACTAGGGGGTGCACTAAGCAACTGTAAGAGTGATTATTTTAAGGTGGACTTTGAGTGGAGTGTATAACAAAATGAGAGGAGTGCAAATAGGAAGTTTATGCACGGTGCATCCAAACCCGAAACTAACAACATTCTTATTCTTATTAATTGAATTCTAGATCAATACTTGTAATGGATGGTATTGTCATGATTTTGAGCCCAATAATCCTAATAGTCCCAAAATGTGGACTGAAAATTGGGTTGGCTGGTATGTACAAATTATCTATTATTTATTTAATTTTATCAATTTAAATTTCTTAAAAGAAAAGTATAGTAGCATAATTTTCTGAAAAATTATTTTAAAATTAAATTCTTATTTTTTTTAAGGTTTAAGAACTGGGGTGGCAAAGATCCACATAGAACTGCAGAGGATGTGGCCTATTCAGTGGCAAGGTTTTTTGAAACTGGAGGCACATTCCAAAACTACTATATGGTAAACAATTTAGAGTCCAATTATTAATTATTTTGGACCTTTTTTAAAGTAATATTGAAAATAACTTTTTCATGTATATATACATTTTTATTTTTGTAGTATCATGGTGGAACTAACTTTGGTAGAACTGCTGGTGGACCATACATTACCACTTCATATGATTATGATGCTCCTCTTGATGAATATGGTACCTACATCAATTTGGAGCTTTTTGTTACAATTTTATTTTATTTTTGAAAAAATCAATTTTTTTTTTTTATGAAAACAGATGCTTTTTAAAATTTTCATCTGTCTATTATAAATCTTTAATAAAATGAGAATTAAAAAAAATATAATTTATTTTAAATAAGAAACTTTTTTATGTAACTTATATAGAAAATCGTTTTTGTATATCGAAAAATTAAGCTCTAATTATTGAATATCAGATAAATATTGTTTTTATAATTTGTGACTACATCAATTTTATTTTCATCTAAGATTAGAATTTGTTATTTTTAGATTTTCACAAAATAAATTATTTTTAAAATTTTTTGCAGGAAACATTGCACAACCAAAATGGGGTCACCTAAAAGAACTTCACATGGTTTTGAAGTCAATGGAGAATAGTCTTACCAATGGAAACGTATCTAAAATTGATTTAGGAAACTTTGTGAAGGTAAAATAAATTTACATGATTATATACTATTATGTTATGGTATTTTTTAGGAGCTAATGACATATTAATGTTTATTATATGCTTTGAATTTGTAGGCTACTATTTATGCAACAAATGATTCATCAAGTTGCTTCTTGACCAACACCAACACAACCACAGATGCCACAGTAACATTTAGAGGAAATACATATAATGTTCCTGCATGGTCTGTCAGTCTTCTTCTTGACTGTCAAACTGAAGAGTATAACACTGCCAAGGTAATTTTCTTCACGTGACATTAGATAGAGAGCCGAACAATGACACTCACATGTCTAACATATGTACTGGTGTCGAACACTGATACGATTGGACACTTGACACTCCTTTGATCAGAAGTGTCAGTGTTATGACATAGACACAAACATTAGACATGATATTGACATGTCTAACACATGTATTGGTGTTGAACATTGACACACACATATATATATATATATATATATATATATATATATATATATATATATATATATGTATACTAGTTGTGTTATTAATCGATTATGACTATTTATTTTGATTTTGATAATCAGATTAATGTTCAAACATCCATCATGGTGAAGAGAAAAAACAAAGCTGAAGATGAGCCAAAGGGTTTGAAGTGGGTATGGAGAGCAGAGAATGTTCATAGTGCTCTTTTAGGGAAATCAAATGTCTTTCAAAATACAATTGTTGATCAAAAAAGTGCTGCTAATGATTCCAGTGACTACCTTTGGTATATGACAAGGTAACATTCTTTCAACCGTATATTTTTAAGCATATTTGAATCGGTGATTATGGAATAAACTAAAACTCTGTAATGGTGGCGAATAAATAGTGTAGTAGATACTCTCTTAATTTTCATCTCTCTTTGTTCCTTCATTCAAATGTCAATCACTAACTATAATTTATTTTTTTTATTTTTGAATCATAGGCTTGATATTGATCATAAGGATCCAATTTGGACAAAAAATATGACTCTTAGGATTAATGGCACTGGCCATGTAATTCATGCGTTTGTCAATGGAGAACATATTGGTAATGTAACACATGCTAATTAAATGTGACATTAAATTAATCAGGGCCGGCCCAAGGGTAAGGCTACTAAAGCCCTAGCTTTAGGCCTCCAACAAATAAAGATTTTTTAATACACAAAAAGGCCCCATATAGATACTAAAAAGCTTCATATACATATAAAAAGGCCTCATACAACAAAATTTGCTTTAAGCCTCACTCAATTTTAAATATTATTGGGCCGGCCCAGAAATTAATTGTAACATTATCAAAGTATCATGATTTCTAATTAGTTTATCATCAACATATAGGTTCTCATTGGGCTACATATGGAATTCACAATGATCAATTTGAGACTAAGATAAAGTTGAAGCATGGTAGGGATGATATCAGTCTTCTTAGTGTTACTGTAGGACTTCAGGTATTATATTGCATAATTATGTTCCATATAGGTCAACAAAATTCATTGTATTTGATTTAAATTTTACTGCATCGATTTTTGTTGATCAGTTTTTGTTTATATTTTGGGATGAGTGAAGTATAGTATGGAAGAATTTTTTATAAATTTCTCGATACGCTATCCAGTGTTCAGTCCGACAAAACTGTTGGCAAATAGTTGTTATAGCGACGCTAAAGCACTATTGCATAACAGAATTTTAACAATAAGCTATTTTCCGTTATTTTGGTTTCTATTATTGAATGGATGATGACTTTGCTATTTTTTAAATAATAGAATTATGGGAAAGAGTTTGATAAATGGCAAGATGGACTTGTTAGTCCTATTGAGATTATTGGTAAAAATGGGGATGAGAGTGTATGAAACACGGACTCTGACACGGACACCGCGACACGACACGACACGGACACTTCGACACCGCTAATGTAAAAAATATACGACACCGACACCGCTACATATTTATAAAAAATATAAGTTTAGAATTAAAAATACATACATATGCATCTAAGTTGAACAAATTTTTCAATAAAAAAAGTTTTAAAAGAATATATGATAATACATTTGACATTTACTCATCCATCTACTATCGATAACCTAAAAATAATGTAATCAAAATGTAATATCTTTAATCCCTCATTGATTAATATTATTATTTCGACATATTTTTAATCGTTGTATATATGTCTGAGAAAAGTATAAGCAAATAAAAATACTAAAATTTGGACACTTATCCCGACACGTTTGTACGAGTGTCTTATAGGTGTCGGACACCGATTTAAGGAGTATCGGGATAAAGAAAAAATTGTTTTTTTTGGACACCTCTCCGACACGTTTGTAGGAGTGTCGTACGGGTGTCATACGAGTGTCGGACACCGACACGTGTCGGACATCGCGACACGTCTAAGCATAGAGGTGTCGGTGCTTCATATCCATAATTAAAGATCTATCATCACACAAGTGGACATACAAAGTAGGGTTACATGGTTGGGAGAACAAATTCTTCAGTCAAGATTCTCTCTTTGCTTCTTCTTCCAAATGGCAATCTCATCATCTACCCATTAACCGGATGTTGACTTGGTACAAGGTAAATCAATTTCTTTTTCTTCTATAGTTTTATCAATACGGACAAATTTTAGTTTTCGTAATCATAACTCAGTCAGTAAGAACATTTTATTTAAATATAGTAAGGGCTAGAGTTTCACTAAGGGATAAAAGCCTAAGATAAAATTTTGACCACTAGACTACCGACAAAAAAAAGTTTATGGACAAATTTTAGATTAGTTTTTTTTTTTTTTTTTTTACAATTTAACACATAGTGTATAAATAGAATTTTTTTTTTAAATTTAAATCTAACTAAAAATTTAAATTTGTGATGTTTATATTTGTAGACAAGTTTCCAAGCTCCTCTAGGATGGGACCCTATTGTGGTTGATTTGCAAGGTATGGGAAAAGGTTATGCTTGGGTGAATGGTAATTCTCTTGGTCGCATTTGGCCAAGTTATAATGCTGATGAGAATGGTTGTAGTGATGATCCTTGTGACTATCGTGGTGAATATATTGACACAAAATGTGTTACCAATTGTGGCAAACCCTCACAAAGATGGTTAGTTGTATATCTTGAAAATCGATTATTATTTTATTCTCTACAATGGTTTATTGGTAAAAAAAATTGGGAAATGAAAAAATTATTTTATGTTATAATATCAAATGTGTGACAATTAATATGTTATTTTGAAATAATTTAGGTACCATGTTCCTCGTGACTTTATTGAAGATGGTGTGAACACATTGGTTTTGTTTGAGGAAATTGGTGGTAATCCATCACAAGTAAATTTCCAAACAGTTATTGTTGGAACTGCTTGTGGAAATACTTATAAAAATAAAACTTTGGAATTATCCTGCCATGATCGTTCTATCTTGGATATAAAGTTTGCAAGTTTTGGAAATCCACAAGGTATATGTGGAGCATTCACTAAGGGAAATTGTGAAAGTATTAATGATGCTTTGTCCATTGTGAAAAGTGTAAGTTTTTTTTATATATTTTACTTGTATCTTCAAGATTAATATATATGATATATACAATGATGATTAATCTAATTACTTTGTTTCTTTGGGTTTTTTTATAGGCATGTGTTGGAAAGGATTCATGCACAATTGATGTTTCAGAAAAAACATTTGGGCTAACAAACTGTGGAAATATGGTGAAGAGGCTAGCTGTTGAGGCTATTTGTGAGGACTTATAATAGGATACATAAATTATAGGATCTAGTTTAGGAGTTATTTAGATTTTCTTTAATTTTATGGTCTTTGCAAGTTTAAATAGGGTTCTTTGAAATTGAAACTCTTAATGTTTCATTATGAAATATAAATACAATTAAACCATTATATATAAATTTACTATTTAATATTTGTATTTTTATTTAGTATTATATTATTTTGTTTTCCGTTTATTTTTTGTTCATTTGTAATTATTTAAAAAATATTTTTTTTTTTTGGACTAAAAATAACGATATTCATTAATTCCAATTCCAATAATCAAAAGAGTACAACATGTGCAAATAACAATTCAACATCGCTAAAAACAAAAAGGATGAATAAGTGAACAAACTCACATCATTCAAGTTAATAGCATAACATGGCAAAATGTCTACACATAATATGATAAAATTAAAGTCACCGAAATGTCCATGCTTCTGGATCTGCAACGTTGATTTCCAAATCATTAATTGAATCTGCAATTGACTAAAGTTGATCTTTGAATATGAACTAAACGAACACCGCAACAAGACGTGAAATCAAACAACGCCGTAACAAGACACGACCAACACAACGCCGCACTTGACGGCGAACTCACAAATACAAAAGAAATCAATTAAAAGAGAAACTATGTGAAAATCACTTATTTAAATTAAAAGCAAGAAATAAAAACAAAATGCAGAGGGGTGATTTTAGGCCAAAAATGATCAAAAATCACCCATTTACCGGTGGAGGAAGAAGAAATCTCAAAAGGAAAAAATAGAAATTAGGGCCGGTAAGAGAGAGATAGTAGTTTATTTACTTACCTTAAAAAAATCCTATAAAACCTATAAAAACACTACTAATACTTATGGGAGACACTGATCGAAATCCCAGCCACTTAAAGATAAACTTATCATATTAGTGACCCATTTTTCTAATTTGGAACTCTGGATGTTGCTAGGTATGTTCTTATCACTTGATTGATTCCTAATACACAACTCGTGGTTTATATTTCCAATAGCAAAAATTATTTAAATACAAATTTAAATAAAAATTTGCACTTAATAATAATGTCTCACTCTCTAGAACGAACCACATTGTTTTTTATTACTTTTAGATTCATTCTCTTTTAGTTAAGGTGTGGAAATCTTGAGCTCCGTCTAAAGTGATTGTTTTCTCTTGACAATTACTTCGGAATAGAGTGTCGACCAGACAAAACCTTCTTAAACCTAGGATGATTAGGGATCCTGATGATGCCTTATGCGGTTTTTGTGGGACACTAATTGAAGCGGTTGATAACTTTTTGTTTCTTGTGTTTCTGTTTCTCCAATTTGGTACTCTATCTTTAGGTGGTTGGGCTTTCGATTAGTATCTCTCATATGTATTAGTAGTGTTTTTGAAGATTTTATAGGATTTGGGAGGGGTATGAAGAATAGGCTAGGGTAGTTATTAATTGACATGATACTATTTGGGTTATCTGGAACTCATGGAATGATGTCATTTTTGCGAGAGGAACTGTTTCTATCGAATTTTTTGAGAAAAATGTTAAACTTTCATCGTGAAATTGGTAACTGGCTTCGCCCGATCCTTCTATGAGTAACAGGTGAAACCGATCTTATGTTGTAGGATATTTTATATGATAATTTATTTTAAAGTTAATTATTGTATTAATGATGATTTGTTTACTAGCTTGACTTAGTCATACTTGCCGTTACACATTTGTTAAATGTGTTTCAATTTCATTCATGTGCACAATTAAAAGGGATGAATAACAATAATAACAAAATAATAGGAGTGGGACGTTGGACTTTTGAGAGGTATCCAATTGAGTATATATGTATACCTTGGGAAAGGTATACTCAAATTTATTTATTATTTTTTTTTTTTTGTCAAGTAGCCTAGTGACTAGAAAATCCATCAAATTTATTTATTCTATTCTATCAAAAAACGATTCTATGTGTATCTACTCATTTTTGCTTCCTAAACTCGTACGAGTCTATCCACAGGTTTGACAACCATGCCGCAACAAAAATAAAAATGTGTGATATATAAATAATCACTTATGTTGGTTGAAAAAGTTGGATATATCACGAGTCAAACGAGTCTAAATTTTGTACAAATATTGAGATTCTGAATTTTGTACCAATATTAATCATGAGTCATATATTTATGTAAGGTTTCACTTTATTTATACTTTTGGTGCAAGCTACTGAAAATAAATTATCATACTCCTCTTAACTATTTGTTGTCTTGAAGACTAAAATCACAAATTGAGCATATCAACCAAAGGAAAAGCTTAGTGAAATAAAAGAGAGGTGACTAGAGTGGTGAACCTGCAGAAAAACTCTACTTATGTTAAAATAAGTCTAAATATTATACATGAGTGATTGTCTAGTTTGAGGTATTTGTCACAAAGCTGTAACCTTAATGCAGTGAAATAACGACTATTTGACTTCCAAAGAAATTGGTTTAAACGTATTTTTGAACAATTTTTTTTCCGCAACAGACGACACAAAGATCCCTCGTATACATATTCATACAACATTCCATAATTTACAAACCAATGAGCAGTAAAGTTACTTCACATCACTGCTTGAGTAGGTATTTTTGAGGATCACAACTACTTATGTATGTTCATAATCAGATGTTGAGAAAGGAAATAAAGTTGAGTTAATATGGAACAGGTGTGCGAACGGTAGGTGGACCTGATTTCATGTCCTTGACAATTAGATTTAAGAGAGTTTGTGTTATATGGCCTTCTTTGCCTACAGAAAATGCAGAACCAAATCAATAAGCTAATGAAAAGTTGAAGTAAAAGAACTTTCAATATGCTACTCATTACAAGAAACTTAATAGCTTAGAAGTGAATTAAGGGTGTGTATTAACTATTAAATCACATGTTTATAACACTTTTAGTCTCTTTATTTTTTAAATTGTTACAAACAAGCCTTTCTATGATTCTCTAAATTTCTTCTACTTACTCTGCTTCAAAAATCGAAACAATGAAATTAAGCATGTTTTTTTTCACTCAAAACTTGCCAACCAAAACATTAGGAGTTTTGAAACTCTAATTTCACATCCTATAAAATCTTCTAAATTATCTAAAACTTTGACTGATATTTTTAATATCCTAGTTCATCATGAAATCCAAAATATTGGGATAGAAAATGATAACACTAGGGATTTAGGAATAAGAAAATTGGTGAAAAGACCAAATTCACTTAACTTTTAAAGTAATAACTAAATAACAGTGTTTAATTGACTCGAAGAAAACTTAGGATGAAATATATGCTCATAGTAATTAATGCAAAATCACATGAATAGCAGAAAGAAGTGAAATTACTCACCATCTCCAATAACCTGGTCATCCCACTGCACTACAGGGCAAACCAAAACTCCACTGCCAATAAGCATCATTTCATCTGCTCTCTTCCCTTCTTCGACGGTTACATTTTTCATCCTTATCCCCTTAAGCTCACCCTGCTTCAACAAACACTCAGCAAGGGTTAAAACTCTCTTAGCTGTACATCCACTTAAAATTTTGTCGAAGTGGGGCATTATAAGTTCCTTCTCTTTGGTGACAAAAGCCACATTCATATTAGGTCCTTCAGCAACAAAACCTTCATCGTCAAGCCAAATGCCTGCAAAAGCACCAGCTTCATCCGCCTCCATCTTCGAGAGCACATTTGGAAGGTAATTCACACTCTTGGTGACTGCAAACATGGGATGTTTTATCGGAATAGATGAAGTAATGACTTTAACTCCCTTGGACTTAACTGACGCCGTTGCCGGTGACAGGTCCTGTATTACAATTGCATAAAGTCCTGACTGGTGACAGCCAGAGGGAGAGAGCTGAAAATCACCAGGTCCTGCTGATAGCCAGTATCTTAGTGATCCTTTTCTACATTTGGAAGCACTCACAGTTTGTATGAGAATCCTTCGTATACTTTCACGGTCAAATGGGGGATCTATTTTGGACCTTGATGCCGAATTTAAAAAGCGATCAAGATGTTGATCTAGCTCGTATAGGTATCTGTAATGCACAATATATATCAACTAACAACTTTAGTTTTCAAACTATAGAACACAATGTTGGAAAAGATAACTACTTTAGTACCAAATTAACAATCATACTCCACAACCTTATATATACAGTAGTAATTTTTATCCTAAAGGGTGCAAAGGAGAGAGATTAATTTTACTTTATATTAGCTTAAAAAAGCAAAGTGCATATGCAAAGGTCATTTTCATCTGTTTTTTGTTTCTTTCTCATGTTAAATCCAGATAGAAAGATTAGTTTACGATATGAGGTGGAAATCACTAACCCGTCCATTATTGCTGCAGTATCAAAGACACCATGGCCCCTATGCACCATGTGGTCATCCATAGGAATAACCATATCTGCTGGATCAGTTGTTATCCCACCAAAAATACTAGAATACATGGCAAGATATTGCTGCTTTCCCTTTATCTTTTCTCTGAATGTTTTCCGCCTTTCATAGGTCTTATGTATGCAAAAGAGGGCAAAGAAAGCACATGTTATCTTCTGTTTATTTTCAACACACATGTATGTTGGCGGTTTTTATGAAAGCAGTAAAAAGTAATAACAATATGATTTGAACCTATCTCGTGTAAACTAATGAAGCTCCTCATGAACCGAATTCTAGGTTCTTGCATCCTCTGCAGGTCAGTCCAACTAAATATCAGCCACACGATTAATCTAACAACTCAGTTCAACCAAATGTCGGTCGTTGGATTAGTCTAAAGGTTGCGAGTATATTTCTCTACTAGAGCCAAGCCAAGCCCCTATTCTAGTTGGTTACATATTGGGTGCAAAGTAATGTCACTATGGCATATAAATATAGGAGGTTGTGCTAGCCCTC
This sequence comes from Trifolium fragiferum, assembly GCA_954870985.1. Lineage (NCBI taxonomy): Eukaryota > Viridiplantae > Streptophyta > Magnoliopsida > Fabales > Fabaceae > Trifolium > Trifolium fragiferum. Next base: position 10,470,948 of record OX940796.1, read on the forward strand.
ACAGGCCACAATGCTTATTATATCCGCCATGTTTCTGTCATAGGCTGCAGTGCCATGTTTATAGTACAGACTTTTTAATCTGCCGTCCGCATAATATTGATAATAAAGATACAACACTAAATAAAACAAATCTTAAAAGCTAACAAGATATCAAAATACATAAAAATTGAATTATTCTGTAATACTCCCGTTGGACTCAAATGTAAGCAAAACTTGGTTTAAGAATGTGGTTAATCTCCTCGATTTAATAATAAAGAACTTCTCCAAACTACTTCCTACGTCCCAAAATGATTGACCATTTCGCACATATTAAGAAAAGTGTATAAATATAAATAAAAGAGAGGATAGTATTTTTACAAGAGTAAGCTTAATAAGTAATATTGGTGCTATTACAATTACCATAAATTCAAAGTAATTAATGTTGTATTGAAGATTGAATAAAAAAGTCACCATGTATCTTCATTTAATTATCTCAAATTTTTTTTCACGAGAACAAAATTTGAAGTAACTGAAGGTATTCTGATAATAATAGCAATAAATAAGATCAAATTAATTAAAATATATTTATATTTAAGACCAACAATCATGACTGTTATACTATTACTGCTTATTACCTCAGAGCAAGATAAAATGGGAACAGCATCAAATACTTGAGTTTTATTAGAATCTGCAAATGAATGTCATTAATTAACATAGTAATAATAATGATAAAGATAATTGAGAGGGATAAAAAAAAAAGTAGTACTGTAACTAACCAAGGAAGGTTCTAGAAGGATCGGAATTAGCGAGAGCATTGGTTTTTGTGAGGCGATGTTGTTGTTGTGGTTGATAGGAAAAGCGGTGATTATGATGAATCAAATTAGTGGAATGTGGCATCAACCGGAGACACGCCATCAGTAGTAGTAGTTTTACGGTGATGATACTCACTCCTCTATTCTTTCAAATTACTAATTAACTAACTAATTACATAAACAAAGATATATAATAATAAAAAATGAAAATAAAATATACTCAAAAGTGGTTTGGTTTACAAATACTGTGTACTCTTGGAACTTTTCAAGAAAATCTAGTTAGTTAGTAAAAACATCGTATTATATATATATATATATATATATATATATATATATATATATTCATACTTTAGAAAACATAATGTTATTATCAGATGAAGAGTCTTCTTCATCCTATGAATCTGATATTGATGATATTAATAATTTAGTAGAAAGTAGTGATTCTAGCGACGAGGAATCAGAAGAATGCTTAGGAATAGATTTCTGCAACTGTAATAATTGCAGTAAACGCATTAATGTTCTTACTAATCATCAGGCTAATACATTAATAGGAATTCTAGATAAATTAATTGAGGTATTGTTGGAGCAAAATTTACTCCTGCTAAGTTTAGTCTAATCGTAGAATCTATAAATCGTCTAGAAGAGGAAGATCCTATACTAGGCGACTGGTTGTATCTAAACGATTGACTCCTATTCATTCTGATCCTAATGTTTCCATCTTGATCAGTGATAATATCTCTAATAGATCTCGATTCTAGTTTTTCAGGTTGTGTAGCATTTTCTACTATCCATTCTTCTGGGATTTTCTCTTTTAATTCCGAGATAGTTAATATTTTTGGAGTAATTATATTGGATTTCTTTAGATTAAGGGCTTATAATTTATAACAAGTCGAGGACTTCCTCGTTCCAATTCCGAAGCATTAATAACATAAAAAGCCGAGCAACTCCAAGGAGACTTACTTGGCCTAATTAATCCTTTATCAAGATAATCTTGTATTTCTTTCTTACAGTAATCAAGCTGCTCTTGATTCATTTGTATTGGTCGAGCCTTTGTTGGTATATTAATTTCTTTAAAATCTGGCTCATAGGGCAAGGATACAGTGTGTATTTTTCTTTTCCAGAACGCATTAGGTTGTTCTGAGCAAAGATCTGTTTTAAACTTATCTAAAACATTATTAATTTTTTCTTTAATGGCTGGAGTTTCTAATTGTTCTTCTATTCTTCTAGAATGTATTTCTTTATTAATAAAATTAATTTGCTTTGTCTTTTTATTTATTAGGTTAATTCGAGATACCGCTCTTCCTTGGACAGAGTTTAAATCTCTAATTTTTGGTTTATCTAAAAATTCAAAATTAATTTCTCTAGATAAAGCAGTTGTAGTTATACCGTTTTCGTTAACCGTAAAAGGGTAAAGTAAAGTTAGGAAAGGTGTTCCAAGAATAATTTCTTCTGTAATGTTTTTAACTAATAGGAAGGAGGTTACGTAACAAATTTTATCTTTACAAACTTTAGCGTTAGATAATTTATACGAAACTTGTAATCTACTACCATTTGCTCCTCGTAAGGATTCTTTAGTCTTTTCATAGTATTGTGTAGGAATTAATCCTTCTTGTACACAATTTAAATCGGCACCAGAATCAACTAATGCAGTAAATTCAAAGGTTGTATTTTTTATTACTAGTTTAATTTTTGTATACCATTTATGTGATATTAATTTTTCTATTTTATTAATATATATTTCTTCATCACTTTGTGCGCTGGTAGAAGGGAAAGAAACCATTTTTCTTGACCTATTTTGTTCTTGAATTATCATGGTTCCATGTAATTCTAGAAGTTTAACTTCTAATTCATCATCTCTAGTTTTTAAAGATTGAATTTCTTTCTTAAGGATTTTAATTTCTTCTTGTAAATCTTTTAGGGTTATAGAACTTTGAGGAGGCTTTTTAAAGAGTTCCATAACATCTTTAAATTCTACCTTATGTAGTTGTTTCTTTTCTATGTCATTATCATCAATGATATCTTTAATTTGTCTCATAAAAGCTTGCTTACTTTCCGATTCTTCCATTTTATCTAGAATTCCTATTAATGTATTAGCCTGATGATTAGTTAGAACATTAATGCGTTTACTGCAATTATTACAGTTGCAGAAATCTATTCCTAAGCATTCTTCTGATTCCTCGTCGCTAGAATCACTACTTTCTACTAAATTATTAATATCATCAATATCAGATTCATAGGATGAAGAAGACTCTTCATCTGATAATAACATTATGTTTTCTAAAGTATGAATTAGATTCTGTTTCAACTCTTCTGATATATCTAAATTATTAATTTGTTGAATTTTTTCTTTAACTTTGCAGTCGTTAGCATAATGACCAAAGCGACCGCATTTATAACATTTAATATCTTTATTTTTGTTACTGAATTTTTGGTTAGCATATTTTTTACTCTTTCTTTTAGGATGTTTATAAAATCTTTTATTCTCTTGATATTTTTCTTTTTGGTAATTATATTTTTTAAGATTTTTCTTTCCTCTACTAAAAGCTTTCTTTTTACTTTTAGGATTACTAGGAGCTCGTATGGGGGTAGCACCATATTGCTCACAGAACGATCCCATCTCACGTTTATTATTTGCTTTTTCATTTTTTATTTTATTTTGTATCTTGTAATCGGTACAGATTTGTAAACCTGTTTCAACTATGTAGTTTGAGATTTCTCCCATGGTTAAGGAGTTAAAGGGTATTTCACCATTGTAATTTTGTTTAATATTGCTCTTGACTTTTTCCGCAAATAATCTAGGTAAACCACTAATAAATCTTTCTTTCCAATAAATAGCTGCTCCATCAGGACGTAGACATAATTTAGAAAGAAACATGTCTTTATACCAACGGTAATCGGACATGGTCGGGCAGTATAAGTTTAATAATTGATCCGCCGCTCTTTGTTGTAATTTTAACGGTTCTCCTATAAAGAACTTAGTTATAGCGTATAGTAAGGTTGTGACACAAATTTCTTCGTTAGTTTCTAATTTAACTGCAGAATCAATTTTTAATTTATCTTCGTCACTAAGTATGTTATATATATATATATATATATATATGAGTCAAGGTTCGAATTTAAGATCTATTACTTATTATTTATAGGAGTCAATTTTTATATGTGACACTTGATATAGGAGAATTGTTAAATGTGTTTAAAACAATATATAAAATGATATTAAATTTAGAGTGATGAGATGACGTGTTAGTCCAATAATGTTTATTAGAATATGTAGGTTGAAAATGACAAGAGGTATTGTATTACTAAACAACGAAAAATCTTTCAATTTGTAGAAACAATAGTGAAAGTTCAATAATGAAGAAACGGTAGAGTTCAAAATAGTGACAAGTTTAGTTCCCTTAAGAATCCATTTGAGAGTTAAGGTTCCATTTCAGAGTTTGGAGGGAAGGGGATGAGGGGAAAGTCGAGGGCTTTGGGGGAGGGAGAAAATAAAAATGCTTATAATTAATATAAAGAGTGATAATACAAAAAAAAGATAAACTTCGAAGGAACTCATTTTGTAAGGACGAAAAACAGATTTAACTCTAAAAATTTTAATGAAAAAAAAAAAAAAAAGATTTTCTTCCACGGTATTATTAATAATCAAAACTTAAAACCTGCTTCCTGTCCGCCTAAAAAAGCATATAGCTTGAAAGATCACAAAATTTTAGCAAAATGAATATCAATGGTTAGTGTTTAAACCTATTGAAACAAAAAGTAAAATAATCCAATAAATTTGCTCTTTCCCATTTAAGTGCTTATGTATAAGTACAGTAAGATAACATAAGTAACGACGATTCGGGGGAAAAGCCCGACCATTTTTTGTCATTGTAATTTGCTTATTACAAGAAGAATTTTAAAATTAAGAGGGCACATTTGATGTCAATTACAAATGAAGTCTAGGAATTGATAATGATGAACTGATCTTACAAATGGTACATACATACATATAACGAAGCCTGAACAGCGGAAGCCATGATTGACAATGGACTATCTACAATCCTTCGAAAAATGTGAAGCGGTTGAGAAGCTCATTGCTCACTAGCTGAGGATTTGCTGCTATCACCCTTTTCTGGTGTTCCACAATCACATTCACTAAAATCAAGCATGCGACACTCAACCTGAGAGAAAAACAATCCCATTAAACTATAAGATATTGGCAAAAAGTGAGGTTTATCGGAAATAATCTTTCACTGCGGTGGTACAGTGCAAGGAAGCATAGATGAAGGATCGTTAAAACTTTACCAAATCATTTGAAGTATATTTAGAACTGTTTGTCTTGCTAGGATTGTTGTTTTCCTCGTCGCTATTCTTATCGTTTCCATATGCATCTTTGGGTAATGCTTTAGGAGTTTCATTTTTCAAAATCTCCTGTGCATTTTCATATGTTGCAGCAGTTTGTTCACCGACTTGTCTTAACAACCCGATAGCATCATAGCTTTTATCACCTCCCGGGCTCTTGAAAAATCCAAAATCCTGAAAACATGTTTACTGTTATCAGCAAAATGTAAAGTATACTTGAAGATCATTACAGTAGTTATCTAATAGAACCTGAAGTACCTCAATTGTTAATTCAGGATTGGGGCTACAGAGAAAAGCATTCCTGAGCCAAGGAGATTTCCACGGAGAAGGTGATTCAAAACCTTTCATGAAAGGCGTTCCACCAAATCTACCATCAAAGAAGCAGACAGTCAGAAACAGTGTGAGCATATTGATCATAACTCAAGAAAGTTAAAAGAGAACATCTGTTTCAAAGAAATTTAAAGAACATTACATGCTACACGTTTCAAAACCTCCATCATTTTTACTTTGATCAGTCGAATTCGCCTCTGGAGCTTTTACACGAGTAACTGAAACTGTAAGATTTTCATGCTCCTTTGCACGAACACAAGGAGAGCTAAACCTTGAGCATTGGTTCTCAGAAGATAATTTTGAAGGGATGCTCTGGTTTGGAGCTATTTCCGAGCTCCTATTATTCGAGTTTCTGGGAACTCTGTCTCTAAAACCAACTTGGTCAGATGAATATAATGAAAGGTCGTTCCTATCATGTTCAGACAAAACTCCAGAAGACTGTTGCACCTAATAAACAGAACAAAAGGAGTGAAAAGTAGTCTAACAAAGAAATAAGAGAGAGGAAGGGGAGGGGGGGTGGACGACGACAGAGGGAGAAGTAACTCTAGATTATAAGCAATTATAATAAGAGAAGATGAACTGTACATAGTACTTACAATCTCGGCAGCAGCATCAATCTTCATTTTAGAATTGACATCAAAAGTTTGCTGCTTAACCTTACCAGGAGAATTACTGTCAAGAGAATCTCTTTGAGTCTTATTCTCTTCCAAAATTACAGAATTAATTGTCTCTTCTACTTGTTTACCTTTATCAGCTTCTCCACAATTTTCTTTATCATCATCAAAACCAGAAGCCCCAGAGTTTTGCTTTTGCAATGAAGATGGAGAAAGTATATCTGCTTCCAAAGTAGAAAAAGCTTTAGCCAAAGAGGATGACATGTCAGTCTCTAATTTCTTACCAATTCTTTTATCTGAAAGTGGTGATAACAAATCTCGGCACCGTTTCTTTAATATTGATGGTGTACCGGTAAAAGTTTTAGCTGCAGTTTTTAATAATGCTTCTGGACTATCATCACGAGAAGGCGAGTCCCACAACCTTGACGGAGTCAGACAGTTCATAGAAGACATCATAAACTGGCGGATACCCAGAGGACTAAATTCTTGCTGCATATCACCCCCAGATTGTACAAGATCACAGCTCAAGAAAGGAATATCCAAGCTTGGAAAACGGGGAGGTTCATAGCATAGTGCTCTGTTGTCCTCCTTTTCTGGGTGCATGGTTGGCTTTTCATCTGTTGGATAACCGGTTTGCTTAACATCTTGCATTACTGTACTATCTATAGCATCAATACAACGAGAACTGGTTGTGTCATTGGCATAAGTGAAGTCATCATGTCCTCTGGAGACCAACTGTTGATCCTCATGCTCAGCAGAAAGTACTGGAGGGGTAGATTGGGAGGGTAACATTCCTTTAAAATTATTAGAACACTGAGGACAAGATATTGGCTGAGTTGAGGTTCCACCAGTTTCGGAAGTCTGAATATGACATGATTGACAAACAAATGCAGGGTTACCAGAAAATTCAACAGCATCAACACCTTTATTATAATCTCCAGGGATAAAACATCTATCATTATTTGCCTCTGAAAACAGAAATCTGCAACATTCGTCGTCAGATATCAACATATGATCTGGTTTAGCAGAATCCATAGATGTAGTTTCCATGGGCGTTGAAACAGCTAAACTCACTGAAGTTTGGTATGGAACATTCACCAAGTCGCATATTCCACTAGGTTCTGTACAATCTCTTTGCAACTGCGAGGAGTCCTCACCTAATTCCATTGATGAAATATTGGGCAAGGAATGTAAATTAAACTGGCCATCCTCATTTGTGGAATTTCCAGGTTCATGCGAGTATTGTTCACTGAAGTCAGAAGAACATGCATCATGATTAGCCATTTCTGAGATGCATAAAGTAACAGCGTCAATTGCTAGATAATATGGCTGTGAACAGGATGCTTGACTTGGACTACGATCGGTCGCAAGACTACAGTCTTCATTTGGCCTATATCCCCCTACAGTTTGTAAGTCAACACTGGTCATCTCTCTAGTGGATGGCAATTGGAGAGCTTTAGCTGACTCGTGGCTACACTCTAAAAATTCATCTCCTTCAGTCTCCTGAAGAACATTATCTTCTTCCTTACATTGCAACCTTGAAGATGTTGCAACCATTGATTGACTAGGATTTCCAACATGAGGTGCAGATTGCAACTGAGTAAGCAGGCCTGATGCCAAGTAAGAATCCAATTTCTTTTTTACCGAACTGTTCCAGTGGTTTTTAATAGCATTGTCTGTCCTGTTTCCATAAAAGTACAAGTACGTCACTAAATCTAGAAGCATGTCGATAAGCAGAAGACTGAGAATGAACTAGAAGAACATGCATCATGGGGAGCAATTTCTGGGGTGCATAATGTTCGATATTGGGCTACGAATGTAAATTAAACTGGCCATCCTCATTTGTGGAATTTTCCAGGTTCATGTGAGTATTGTTCATTAATTTCAGAAGAACATGCATAATGATGAGCAGAAGAATGAGAATGAACTAGAACTTAAAATTAAAAAACCAGGCACTAAGGGACATCATTTGGATCCCCTGCAGTTACTACAGGAGTACGAGGAAATGATAGAATCTTAATTAATATTTAAGACTTCTATTTTGTCTGTCTTTATCATAGCAGAACCTGCAGTACTTTGGTATCTGATTAAATCAGTCCCAGAACACATGATTAAGAACTATGACCACACGGGGAAGTGAAGCATGTTCCATCTTCTCAATAGAAATATTATAAAATATGTATCTACCTTCCAGGCAAAAACTTCGTTAATTCCGCCCATTTGTTTCCATAAATCTGATGAGCACGTATTAGAGCCAACTCCTCATCCTGTGTCCATGCTTCCTTGTTTATAGCAGGATTAAGATGATTATGCCACCTAATAAGATTTAACAAATTATATTAATGAAAATGAGCACCGTCCCTCCAAATATACTTGAAAACAGATCCTACAATATGATTTATGAATGACACCTGTCGAGAATAATAGGTTTATGGTTATGGAAGAAGGAGAAAAGGGAATAATTTAGGGGCTGTTTACTTTGAAAAAAAATATTTTGTTGCCATTTTCTAAAATATTTGTGATGACACATTTTTGAAAATAATGAAAACAATACTTTGGCGTTTTCATTGTTAAGAAAATTATAGGTTTTGTTTATGGTTAGGAACGAAGGAAAATTCAAGTTACTAAACTGAAAATATTATAGATAAAATAGTGATATTAGGGGATAGTTTCGAGATACTCGCTAAAAAGGCTATAAGGATATAGATACTCTAACTATTCAAAAGATACAATTATAAATCTCAAGAGATAGTTTCCAGTTAATATAACACGATTATAATGATAAATAATCTCAATAGGAAAAAAAATTGCGACTTAGTGGAAACCCAATGGCCATACCTTTCTCGACATTGCTTCCCAATACGTCCAGGTAAATGTTGTGCTATAGTTGACCACTTTTTAGGCCCATATTTGTTCACCAATTCAATCATCACTTCATCCTCCTATTTAAATATTTGGATTAGTATATATCTAACTAGAAAGTTGATATAATCCAAGGCCACATCAAAATGAAAATAATGTGGAAATCAAGGATAGAATTGTAGATCGCATGTTCAAAGAAGCTCTAATAGCAGATATTGGTTTATCGTTAGGTAAGGTAAGAACTAAAAGAGAAACCAAACCACTTCTACATGTAGAGATATAAGATTAACACACAAGACAAAATGAAGGTATAGATTACCTCTTTAGACCATGGCCCTTTTACAAGTTCGGGATTCAACACTTTCTGCCATCTATGTAAGCATTGGACATCAGTTCTATCCTTGAAACACTCCGCTTCAGACATATATAAGTACCAATTAGAAAAGATATGAAACATGTATCAAAACAAATTTGCACAAGCTAAACACTGCTTTAAGAAGGTTAACAAGTAGATAGATGAATCCATATCAAAGAAAAGCTAAAGAAATACGAGAGAGAATAGAGTTACAAAACATGTTTTGAGGACCTAAATATTGGTTTTATGCTCATCGGACACTCAATACGAAAAATCCCATCCCTACAGTACAGAGTTCATTATTTCATTTAAATCTGTGCAATTAAGTCTACCAATATGTAACTGAAGAAAACCTTGGAGGTATATAACTTAAGAATAGACACATGCAATGTGCACTTAATACTGCAAGCCAGTGGTGATAGGTCATTTCATGAATAGTTTCATACATAATCATAACGAATAAATTGAAACATCAATATGATACCTATTTTTTTCCAATTCTTTCCTTGGAAACGCTGAACTGCAAGCCGCAATGTCTCATCCTGCAAGGGGAAAAAAGATATTAAAAATAAACCCCTTATGATAACTTTATAATACATTTTTTTTATAATTAAAATTTATATTAGAATCTTCAAAATTAAAATGGAAAAGCTGCAGTATCCTATCCATAATTCTAAATGTTTCACTATATCAAAGACATTTTTAAAAAGGACAAATTAGAGACTTTGTAAATATTTAAAATAAAATATAAACATAATCCAATGAAAGTTAGTTTACTCAATAAGTTACATAACTTTGTGATGTAAATAAGACATTGATTGGCTAAATAGAGGTAAACCAAGTTCAGATTTTCTAGTACAAGTAAAAAAATCATCATCAAATGGAAGAAAGAACAGTTATGCTGTTCGAATATCCAAAACATCACCTCCTCGGGAGTCCATTGCCCTTTTGTAGAACGCCTTGTAGGACCAGTAGTCCTCCTACAAAAAGATTTTTTAACAATTAGCAAAAACTTCCTTAACCCTAACTTCAATATCTCAAATAAGAAGATACTTAATATACCTACTACAACTCACACCGATAAAATATCAGTAATTGAACATTAGTGATTCAATGAAAATGGAAGACACCGACAGTGCAAGGACAAGGCAGGAAGATAACTATAACTTCAAAATCGAACTTTTCAATCCTCACCTATTATAATTCAGTAACTTGGGCTCTAGAAAAGAACATGTTTATAAATGTCATTCCATTTCGAAATAATTTGTAACTCCTTGTAGCATAAAGATACTGAAGGAGCACATACCAATTTCTCCATTAAAAAAACTCAAAATGAAGTAATCATAAACATTTTGTAAAAAATGAGAGTTTTAACATTGTCCTCCAAACTCCTCCATCAAGACATATTCAAATTTCAATCAAAACAAGAAATTGATTTCAGACTTTTATGCTTACCCGTGCAATGCTGCTCTAATTTTCTGAGCACCATCACCATCCATCTGAGGGACGGCCATTTTTCGATCACCGTCCATAATTTTCTAGCAAAAAAGTACAAAAGTGTACCCCAATTCCGACTCTACCGCAAATCATTATAATTACAAACTCTTCAAAATGCAGCCAGATCAAACTCCTGCAATAAAAATAATCATCAATCAAAACATGAAAACACAAAATCAATTCCAAAATGAACCTAATAATACTTTCATTCATACACCACATTAACATAGCTTAATCACAAAGCTGCTACAGTGATACTAAAATCACATTAGTCAACCCTATCTGAAAACCTAATCAAGTTCAAATTTAAGTTATCAGAAACCAAACAAATCCAAGATTTCAAAACTCCATCACTGAATATAAAAAATGCTAAGAAATCATAAAAATCAAGCAAAAACAAAAATCAAATTCAAATTCAAAAATTGAATCAACACAACCAGAAAAACCAAAGAACTAGGGCAGAAATGAAAACTCACCTTACAGAATTTGATAACAAAGAAGAATAAGAAATCAACAATTCGCATATTCAGATCCAATAACACAACGTTATTCAAAATGTAACAACAGTGTTAAAAGAAGAAGAAGAATCGAAGAAGAAAGAGAAACGTTTTGTGTTTTGTGTTCAAACAAAAAAGGCGGACTCGACAAGTTTTTGTTTTCAAACCCTATGCTTTTTCGTTCTTCTAGTTGTTGTTGTTGTTCTTCCAACAATATACAATAGTATTTAATGTAAAGTGTGTTTGTGTGTTATGTTTCTCTTTTTCAATTTTTCAAATGTTTAACGGACAATTTTCTTAATCACACACAAATTACATGTTTTTTTTTAATCTTAAGATGAATTGGTCAACAAACTAAATCATTTTAGTTTGAGTGTTTTATTTTTATGAGAGTATTTTTCATTTTTTATAGTAGTTATAATTGTTTTCTATTTTTTACGGTGTTTTTACGGTTTTTAATGGAGTTTTATCGATGATAAATAAAGTAAAAGAAGAGAAATACTATCGATGCACTTGTTTAACTAAGGAAAATGATATTGAGTACGAAAGGTAAATATAATTAGAATACGCGAAATGCAATTTTTGAGTAATTTATTCGCGCGATTATCAATGATGTTTCCGCCAACGAAAAAATAACGATTTCTTTCCTTATAAAAATTATCGAAAGGAAATTTGTATTCTTTTCGATTTTTATTCTTAATTTGAATCATTCGTGTATTATTTGGCGCTTCTCTTTGACTATTATTGAAATTTTTGTGCGTCTATCGTCGTATTTACTTAACACATTCATACGGTAAATTTGACATACCATACCATAATTTACATTTTTCAAAATTAAAGAACTATTGAAAATTTTGAGGATTCTCCCCTATTTTTTAATATTTCAAAATATTATTTCAAAATTAAATAGTTAAGTCACTAACTTAAGTCATCTATCGTTATAATTTATCATTCATACGATATGATGATATGATGTAATTTACTAAAAAAATTATGGTATGATATAGTATCTTTTACATACTCTAAAATGACAATGAATACACAACCCTACTCTCTCAACTAAAAGTATCTTGTGGTAAAAAAAAAAAACTAGAAGTATCTTCGTTGGTGATCTCAATTTGTTGGTTCTTTGTGCATCTCATTAATCTACATTATCACAAAACAATTCATTCAATAGATTAAGATTTTCTACATTCAAATTTCCTACGGTTACATTATTATTTATGGTGTATTAAGTTTTTTTTTATGATGAGAGAAATTTACATTTAAATATAGGTAAATCTAGAAAAATCAAATCTATAGACTCTGATACTCATTTAATTTTCACTCCAATGATAGGCTATGTATAGAAGTCATATTGGTCCCACCAAAAAATTGCAAACGGAGTACTATTAATTTCTCTGAATGTATAATCCCCTCAATTTCTTTATCCTCCATTTTATTATGTAGACTAGACTAGAAGTGTGATATGTGGCGTATAAAATCGGCTTAAATATGTTTTTGCTTCTTGTAATTATGTTTTTTTTTAAAAGAGCCCCTTTAAAAAAATAATTTGATTTTAGTCCGTGCAATATCTCAAAATTTTTAAAATAGTCTTGACTGGATTTCTTGATGATATTGCAGGAACTAAAATCAATTATTTATTTTTTTACAGGGACTAAAATCTATTTTTTATTTTTTTTACAAAAACTCTTTTTAAAACAATGCATAATTGCATTGACCAAAAGCATATTTAAAAATTTGTTACGTCAACTCTAAATTCAGTCAAGAGCTATTTTTAAAGTTTTTATATATTGCAGGAACTAAAATCAATTTTATTTTTTTACAAGTTCTTTTCAAAACAAAACATAATTGGAGAGACCAAAAGTATATTTAAGCCTATAAAATTTAATGGTTCATATTAAAATTAAAATACACCTCTGGTCTTTCTTCCTTTGCATCGGTCGTTCTTCCTTTGCACTAGATATCGCATTACAAAGCTTCCTCTTTCTCATTGTTGCTGCCAGTCCTTCCACCAGTTTAGTCTCGCCAGAGCCTTCTCGGATTCAGTCTCATCATAGTCAGTCTAGATCTATCAAACAAAAACGCGAACAAACTACTATTTGACTTGAAAACGGCTTAGATCAACAAGGAAATGTACTTTTCTTTAAAGATTAATGCATGGTATGTTGATGACAATTGAAGAAAGATGTAAGATGACTATTGATCAGTATCATAATTCTTCTAAATATATAATGCACACATTGAGAGATTGTGACGAAGTTTCTAATTTTTTGACTGATGTTATACATCTAGAACATTGGGCTACAATATGTATTCTATATTTGCATGCATGAATTGATTGGAATCTCGCCAAATCCTTTAAAGTAGGATAGAATATCCCTTGTCATTAAACATTTATTTACTGGATGATTATAATAAAGTCTTTGTTCAAAAAAAGTAAGAAAAAAAATCCCCATCTACTTCCTTTATCAAGACAAGATTCATTCAAAAACTCAGTCCAATAATTATGATTATAAACTGTTTTAAATACCCAAACTAAATTCATGGATATTAAAGTACCTACACCACTGTTAACTTACCAAAATTAATTCAAAAGTACCGAGAGAAAGTAACATATACTTAATTGTTTTACATGCCAAATTGCAACTTAACAAAAATACTGTTTTACAATAAACCACAAAATCTTAAAGTAGCTGAGAACAAAATCAGGTAACCCTTGATGCAGCTACTAATCCCGCGACATAAATTTTCTAAACTTATTTGGGCGACCTCCTCCAGAATCATTATCTCTATGCCGGAAATGTTTCCCTCCTCTACCATGTCTTCCTCCCCTGAAAATAAAGTATATGATAAATTAATATTCTAGTTTCGCCATATTCCAGTGGCCACGTCAAAAAAGGACATATTCAAAGATAAGACATGGTGAGTGCCACCTACCTTCCTCGGTTACTAAAGCTTTCTCTGCGCTGATCTTGCTTACCACGAAGCTTGCTCCAGTATTCTTTTTCAGCCTCACCTAATTTCATAGCAAACAAGAATAAATCTCAGGGTCTGATTGGTTCAAACAAGAGGAGGGTAAGGTAAGTGTGAAGTTTCCCGAGATAATAAACCAATGCCTCAAAGAGTATACGAACACATGAAACCTAACTGATCGAAAAATTTGATGTGAAAATGAAACTAACCAGTCACTGGATCTAGAATAGCAATAAAATTCTTCACAACTAAGCCCCCGATTTCAGAAAGAACTGCAGCAGCACGTGCTTTCTGAGCAGCTTCAGGTTCATCAAACCGAATGAATCCTGACTCATCTCCCATATTGAAATCTATGTACTGTGCAAGTAAACATGAATATTAAATTAGCGAGCGACAAGCAAAGTAATTCAAATCCAGTTTTAAGCACGATTAGGGTATACCACGATTAGGGTATTCAAACAAAAGGAAAATAAATCCTTTTAAAAGTGCAAAAAAATCCGAATAAAAAACAAAAAGGCAAGAGTTATAACTTATAAACAATAACAGAATGAATAAAGTACTGACAGCAGGAGAAGGGGCTAAAACAAAATTACCTTAACATCACCAAACTTCTGAAAGACAACCTTCAAATCCTCACGTAAGACAACATCGTGGTCGCCCTTGTAAGAAGCAGCTGTCTTTTTTTCAGTTTCCTGACCCTTCTTTTCTTCAGCTTCAGCCGCCTTTCCTTCCTTAACCCCGTTGTTTTCTTGGCCCTTTTCTTCAACTTCAGCCTCCTTTACTTCTTTCACCCCATTGTTTTCTTTTTCCTTTTCTTCGCCTTCAGCCTCCTTTGCTTCATTCCCACCATTGTTTTCTTTATCATTGTCATTATCTTCGGACGTCTTTTGCTCACTTTCCTCAGCAGCAACTTCAGAGGGCTTTTGTTCATCTGTCTTGGTGACACCATTATTTCCATTGGTTTGTTGTTCAGTGCTATTCTTTTCTGAAGGAACTACCTCTGAACTGCTCTTTAGTTTGAAGGCTATAAGCAAGCCTTTAGGGTAGCTATGATGATAAACACAAATGAACTCAATTAGTTTGCCTGTATATTATTGTTGGGGGTACGAGTTAAAAGGAATGCAAGAATCTTACTCTTCTTCTGAATTTGTGTTATCCTCATGGTTTGAATCCGCAGGTTTATGATACTTTGCATGCTTTTCTAGTTCTTTTTCTCTTTCTGCATCAAAGTCCTTCCTGCATTTCATAAATATATACATTATTATTAGACAATATCCATATGTATATATAGATAAGAGACGGCCTTATGCCCCCAAATTCACAGGTTGGTAAAAACCTGTTTTCACAAGCTAAATGTAAGGAGCATCATAATCACCGACTCTGAAGAAACTATTATTAATTCAGTTTTTTAAATAAATATTAAAATTAATTGACAATATTATTGTAATATATTTATTTTCCGAAAGGATTGACAGAAATTAGGATTATATACTCATTATTCACCTTCTATAAGAATCTTTCTAATATACAGAACAAAATAAACTTTATTTCATTAAAATTCATCAATGGTCAAAGACTCGGTATTGAATCACTATGAGCATACTTACTTTGGCTTTAATTCTAGCTCAGCACCTGCATACACCAATTTTTGCTTCAAAACATTTTCCATTTCCTCCTCTGATGAGAACTCAACAAGGGCAGTACCACAGAAGAACCTTTTGTCTCCAACATGACGGGGCAACCGCACGCTGTTAATCTGAAATTAAAATAAAAAATACTTCATATGTTATTATAAAGCTAAATTAAAATACTAGTTTCCACTACTTTCAGTACTATCTTCCAAACTATTTTTTGCTAAATGAATATATAATATAAAGATTTCAAATATTAACAAGGAGAATAAAATGCCAGATTTATCCAAAAGAAGTCTCAAGTTTACCAAAATCATAGAGATTATGCTACAACTTTTCACCAAGAAATTTAATGAATTTACATAAAGCATCATCACTCAGAGAATAAGATGAGGAAACATAATGCATTCAGACTATAATGTCAGAATCTAAACCAACCATGTCCATGGCATCAATGTTAATATTACCTTGGCATATTGACCAAAGAATGACTCTACTTCTTCAAGCTTCACAGTATATTCAAATGGTGATGCAGCAATTGTTCTTATCTCAACCTGCTCAATTACCACTTCTGGCTTGGAAAGCTCAGTATTCCTTCCAACTTTGCTCCCTGAAATGCACAAATAGAATGAAATAAAATAACTAGTAAGTTATGTGTACATTCAACACAGAACATGCAGCCACAATTCAAAACATGACCCATATATGTGGATTCATACAATATAGTGAATAGAGCTTTGCAAGGAGATTAGTCAATTGTCACAGCATGGAAGGTGAAAGAAAACCATTATCTCTAACTTAAAACTAACCAAAACAGCACTCACTCCTATTCAAAATTTGAGCAAAATGAGAAATAATCACACAACTATGCTTAGTTAGAAGTTGCAGATTCTTTAATCATGTATAGCACAAAATAAATAACTTATTGGTGTTGCCCGATTAGAACTAAATTTATCAACGCAAAAATGGAATGAATGTGTCAAAAGCGCAAGAAACTGACCATCTTCTGAGAGCTTGAGTGTAGCAGCATTTTTCAAAACTTCAGCAACAGCTTTGACAGTTTCTTCCTTAACTTCATCAGGCTTAATATCACCCAAATTAAGATGCTTTCGCATCCGATTAAAAGAACAAATCAAAGCCAAACTAACCACTGTGTAGTTAGAATTTTAGTTAAGACCAACAATGAAAAAAAATGCACCGTTAAATATATGGAATAAGCTTTGCTCACATGACAATAAATTGGAAAACATACTTGCCGTAGTTTGATATTTGGTAGGAAACCTTTGAAAATGGGGCCTTTGGCAACCCAGCAGCCCCACAGAACACCCCTTTTTCGCAACTTAAAACTCCCCCCCTCGAAATATGTGGGGATCAAAAAGTAGTCCTCCACACAAGCTCAGCGGCTTAACCGACTGAGTCTCACCTACTAGGGTTTGCCCTGGTTTTGTTGGTATTAATGAAATGAAAACTTCTTTCTATTTATTTGTTATGTTATATTGGCGAAAAGGCTCATCTTTAAGTCACTAAAATGGCTAAATTATGGTGCACAACTAAGATAGCGATGAATCAGGCAAAAAAAAAAAAAATCACTATTGGATCTATAAATCTAATCATACTTCACTTGATCCAATGGTAAAACTTATTGAACATCTATCTTACTTGTGCACCATACAACTAGCCAACTAAAATCGAATTGAAGCACCAATCTTAGACTTTTCACCTACATATAAGATTGACGATATACCCAATATTCGACACATATTACTGTCAACAAACACCAACAACAATGTCAATGTCGAACAAGAACACATGGAATTTCCATCAATCACTTCAATTTTTTTAAACCATTACCGGTATCTACGCATAACTATCATATTAGCGTCCGACATCAATAACAAATGTGGTTTGATTCAATCACTTCAATTTGTTAAATTATTTTCAGCATTCCCTAACTATCATCACCATTGTATGTGTTTGTTATCGCAACCTTAAATTAATTTAACAAAACGCTATAAATTATACCAAATTGATGAAAAAAGCAAAAAACATTGAACGGGTAAAATGGGTAAAGGATACTTCCATCTTGACTTTCCTTAACAGTTTTATTCAAGAAATCATCTCTAGGAAGATTACTATCGCTGAAATAAAACTCAACCTGCAATTTCAACAAATTAGGGTGAATGAATGAATAGTGAGTAATAGAAAGGGAAAATGAAAATCGAAATAGAAAAACGACGGTTACTGACCTGTCGTATAACTTTCTTGGTAGTTTCTTCGTCGAGTGAAGGAATCGCCATTGATTGATTGATGAAAGTGAATGAAATTAGAGAGTGGCGGTTTTGAGGAAGTGAGGTCGTGGGGCTGAGAGTGTGTAGGGTTTTTCAGAGAGTTTTTAGGTTCTTTGGTTTTCTTCAGTTTTTATATATTCTCACACTAACTCACGAGGTTTAAATATGCGCGTGTTATAGTTTTACTTCTACAGAGATCGTGGTTAGATTTTCTGACAAAAAATAAAATTAAACGTGGTACAAATAATAATTTATCAAAAAAAAAAAAAAAAATTATTTTTTTTTTTTTTAACGCAATTAAATAATTTTTTACATTTTTTTAAATGAAAAATATATTTTATACTGTATTTAAATCTAGTTTTAAACCAATCGTTAGTTGGTTCAGTGGTGATTGGCGCTGAACTTGGTAGGGAGGATCATGGTTCGATCCCCCGCAACTGCGATCGGGAGGGAGCTGGAACCACTTGATGCCAGAACTGACCCCCGAACCAGATTCAACTGGTGGTGAAAAACCAAAAAAAAAAATTAAAAAAAAAATCTAGTTTTAGAATCCGTTTGGATTTGTTTATTTTTTGGCTCATTCAAAACAGTTTATACAAATAAATAAAATTTTATTTATTATTATAAGTTTTTCAAGTTAATTTATGAGAAAACAGTCTATAAACTTATGAATTAATATAAAAATTGATTTATTTACATAAACTAATTTCATAAATTCAAAAATAAGTTGAATCTAAACGAACTTTTAGCCCCTTATTTCGAGTGAAATTAGATTTTAACTACATATTAAAATTCACATTTCTCAAGATTTTGGCCCCCTTCACCAAACTGAAAATCCAAACAAAAACGAAAAAAAGTTAATTTGTTATGGTTCTCCATTTTTTTAAAAAAAAATATCAATTAACCAAAATTAGGTGTATAATTATTTCATGCAATTCATCAATAGTTGGACTTGGACTTGTCTAACATGGAATTTTGAGTATATAGTAGTATGAATTTATCATATTTGATGGGGAATTATTATTGTTTTTGCTAACGTTCCGATGAATAGGCCGGTTGTGTTTATGGATTGGGCTCGACAGGAGTATTCCTATTCCTACGTATCCATATAGGTTGATGGGTATCATAGCGACGTAGTTCTATTCTTGAACCACAGTTGAGAGCTAATCTTGACGTATTAGCTAGGTATTTCTCTCTAATCAACAGCGGTGCTTAGCTAGGTTAAGAGTATGCAAGTAATCAAGAACTTGAATGCATTGATAATATTGTGGAATTTCTTTATATATGAAACCGGCTAGGACGAACGAGGCGGTTGGCGCCTTGGATCCTATCCCTTAGCTAATGGGAAAACGTGCTCCTTATCCGTCGGGCAGTTATGGCCACACTGTCACCGAAGGGCACATGTTCCTCTAAGCGGGTGAAGACCAGGTATGGACATATCCTTTCAATCATGTGGACTAGGCCCATATTGTTTGCCTAGCCAAGACTAGGTCATGATCGACCCAATAACATAAGTGGGGCGACCCCAAAGGATTTTGGGAACTAATACAATTATCGTTTTGACTGTGTTGTAAGAATTTATATAATTTCAAAATGGATGTATTTGTATTTGATGGTGAGCTATCACCAAGTTGAGTAAGTTGTATAGATTTATTTAATTTAAAGATGAAATAAATTTTTTATCCCTAAAAAATTATCAAATGTTGCTTTTTTGTCGCCGTAAAAAAAAAAAAATTGCATGTTTTCATCCCTACAAAAATTTTATCGAAGCAGTTCTAGTATTGGCTCTTAAATTAATATATATTTTAGATCATTTTGCAAATATGTTTAGAATATTATAAAAAATTTCCCATAAGAAAGAACTCAAAATTTGTCTTATAGGATACGGTTTTTATTACTTTATCTCTATCTTTTGAAATTAAAAAAATTCGTATTTAATTATTCTTATTTTAAAAATTTCTATAATTTTGTAAAGAAACATTTTATAGTATGACAGTGGCAAATGTAACTATGTAATCTCCCTTTAATAATTTAAGCTTGCAGGATGAGTGTGACAGAACATATACATCTAAATCATTTATAGCTTTTAGTAAATAGATGAACTTTTAGGCTCTATGCATCATATCATATCATATTCATATATATTCTAGTAGCAAAGGTCCTCAAATCCCATGTATTCATTCTTCTGAATCTTCTCAATCATATGTGATATTCCTACTCCACCTATACACAATCATAAAATGAAAACCAAGTTGTAAACAAAGCTAGGCATAGACAGTAAAATGAAAGTTTAAAATGTAAAACTGATTATTCATAGTTTTTAAATTGCAGTTGCAACCGTGACTACAATTTAAAATCTTTTGACATATATAGCATTCTCTAATCTCTCTACATAAACAAACAAACATGGAAAGTAGCAACTAATTACAACAAGATATATAAGAAGTACTCACCTAATGCAATTGCACTAATAAGAATTGTGAAGGATAAGACAAAGATGATCAAAGAAGCTCTTTGAAAGATATTGACAAGTTTATCAATGATTTTTTGTCCAATGTATGCAGCAATTGTAGCCACAAGAGTAAGGTATAGAGCTGCAAATCAAGATGAAAGATATGTATTAGTACTACTCGAAAAGTATACACTTGAATTTTATGAACATAAGTATATGTTTAACTCATTATTATAAAACCGGTTTGTAAGGTGAAGATTGCTACTTGCTTATAAACACTTGTCAAAATCATCTCATATTCGATGTGAGACTTTTTAACACAAATATTTATTAAAAAAAGTGGAAAATGAAGTTAATTTTACCATAAGGAACAGGAAAACGTTTCAAGAGGAAATATTGTGCAACTGATATAGATGCTGTGAATGACATTCCTAATGTGGCTGAGGCACTTGCTACCTACAAGATATGATATTTAAATTAAGTAGTTTGCACGAGATTGATAATAATTTGATAAAATAGAATTATTAAATGTGTTGATGTCGTGTTTGGACATCATATACAATTTCAATCAGAAGTATCGGTACTACTAGAACATACCTGAGGAGGGATTCCAAGTTCGATAAACAAAGGACCCATGACAAATCCACTACCAACACCAAGAAGTCCACCCAAAATTCCAGCTAGTAAGGCACATGAAAGGGAGAGAATTAGAAGGTGCAATGGCCAATGTGTGCCATGATCTTGTTTTGAAACAGTAATCTTCTTCCCTTGATATAGGCCTATTGCTTGGTACATTGAAACCCCTACAGTCACTGGTATCTATAAAACACAAATTTAATTCCTAAGATTGTAAGTAATTGTCAATTTTTCATAGTATGGTTCAAATTAAGTCACATTGTTTGACACAAAGTAAAAGAAAGTGTACACAATTAATTACCTGTAACAAAGTAAGTATCCAGTATGTGATTGAACATGTAGATGTATAATTCTGTTGAAAAATGAATTCTTTTAATAATTATTTCATATAAATGTACCAAGAAAAGAAAGGAAAGAATGCATTAATGCAAAGTTTTTTTTTAATCAAATAGTCTAGTGACCAGAAATTTCACTTTTAAAGTGGATAAGTGGGTTGATCGGAGTTCAAACTCAAATCTTCTGCATATATAATGCAATGTTTCTGCCAACTGAATTAAGCTCACAGGATTACAAAGTTCTATTTTTATCAAGGTTTTTAAAAAAATGTCCGCACAACCACAATTTGAGAGACTATCATAGTTTTTAATTTCTTTGAGACAACAACTAAGGTCGCATTGGCCACACACATTTGACCCCAATTTTTCGCAATATCAAATATTGTGATGCGGCCATAATTATCGAGCTTAAAATATGGATTGCTCAGTTTGGATCCAATTGCTACCGATGTGTTGTCCGTGTGAATTTAAAATGTTCCGATTGCAGAAAATCTTGATCCGAAGTTTACCTTGCCAATCTGTAAGAGAAGAACTGCAAACCAAACAAAACAAAGAAACCCAAATTCCTTCCAACGAATATTACTGAGAATTGTCCCCTGATTTACCTGCATGCATAGTTGCATATATAAGTATTTTAATGTTTTTTCAAAAAAAAAATTATTGCCCTCAAGTATTACATCTAATCTAAGAAGTGGTTAGATTACGTTAAGAAATAATAAGGTTTAACTATTATTTTCGTTCATGTAAGTTTATAATTTTTTGATTTTAATTTCTATATATTTTTATTGCAAATTAGTCCTTGCATTTGCAAATCATTTTGATTTTAGTTCCTAAAGTTAAAATCCGGAGGAAAATTTGGACGAAAATTCGCTGGTTTCCTGCTGATTTTTCTACAAATTTTGGTTTTAAAGGACTAAAACCAAAATATTTGAACATACAAACTAATTTGCAACAAAAAAATATACAGCGACTAAAATAAAAAAATCGCGATCTTATAGAAACAAAAATGATATTTAAACCAAAAAATAATATTAAAATATGCCTACTTGTGTCATTTCCTTTCGAGTCTCATCATCTGGACAACTAGGAAGCCACTTGTATTCAACTTCTTCACTGCTAGTGGCTGGAAGAAAAATTTCACATAAATA
Organism: Trifolium fragiferum; assembly: GCA_954870985.1. Lineage (NCBI taxonomy): Eukaryota > Viridiplantae > Streptophyta > Magnoliopsida > Fabales > Fabaceae > Trifolium > Trifolium fragiferum. The sequence goes on from OX940796.1 coordinate 10,493,701, forward strand.
ATTAAATTAATTTTTTTTTTACAGGATTAAATTAATTTATAGATATCTATTGATTTTGTTTTTTGTGACCATGTTGAGTGGTTTAGTTTAAGACCAATCTAAATATAACACTCACCAGTAGACTCCAAATGCTTGGCAGCCTCCTGTGATTCCAAATGATTAATAAAGACAAATCAAGGATTAGAAATTTAATTAGAACAACATAATTTACACTAAAAAACATCTAATCAAACCATAATGTACTAGCTCACCTGTAAAAGTTTAATATTATAACTTTGAAGAACAAAGTTCAAATTCCCTCATTTTCAGAGAAAATTATAAAACGATTATTATTATGACTTTAATTAATAATAATTTTAAAACCTCCTAAATTTTCTTATTCCCTAATTACAGTATTTTTTAAAACCTCCTAAAACATCTACACAAATTTTTTTCTTACTGATCGTCAATGCATACAAATTAAATTCATAAATACTTACAAATGAAAATCACTTAAACTAACAGTAAAGTTTATAGTCTTTATTTACCTTTAACATTATGGTTTCCTTATTCCATGCGTCAAGACCCTTTATATAAGCCTTCACTGATGTCACTGCAAAAATCAATAATTATAACAAATAAACTATGTTAGTTTACTAATTGAAATTTTTTAAGTGAACCTGAAATTTAAAAAATCTAATAATTAAATTACCTATGAAGATAATAATTAATAGAACAGTGATCATCCAATCAGCAAAAACTACACTTAAAAGAACCCCTATGCTTATACCAAGAATGATTACAGGTGCATTAAGAAGCACTAAATCATAATCAATCATTGGTATATCAAGTGTTGGATGTCTTAGCTTCAAATTGAAGAATACAGTTGATATTGCAGCACCAGTAACCATACCTATAAAATACACAATAAATGTTCAAAAACTCAAATAAATCAAGTTAAACCGTTAATTTAGTCCTTAAAATGTCAGTATCTTCAATTTAGTCTCTGAACTATAAAAAAATTATAAATAAAAAATCGTCAATTTAGATTTTGAATTGACATATATTTTAAGGACTACTTTTTATGTTTATATACTTTACGGATTAAATCGGAGAAAGAATGATCCTTAAATTATCAATTCAAAAAAGGGATCTAGTGATAGATTCTTACATTTTGAAATAGCAGTAGCTGATTTTGCATCAAATCCAATAATCAAGATTAACATTGGTACAAAAATGCCACCACCACCAACTCCACCAACACTTCCAAATGAAGCTCCAAATATTGCAATCAAGGTACCAACAATAATTTCCCATCCAAGTTCCATATCCTATTAATAATTCAACAATCAAGTTCTATGTTCATACATGTCACACATTTATATATGAAAGAGAAACTTAGAAGAATTAATATTAATACATATAGCAAAGTAATGGATGCAAAAAAAAACTTACTGGCCAAATATGTTCATAACCTGAATGACTATTAACTTTGACATGATGATAAAAAGATTGTGCTTCATTCATTAACCATGATGATGATTCTTCATTTTTGTATGTTCTATTAGCACAAAAGATGAGAAGAACAAATAAAATAATAAATGAAAACAAAACCACATTTTTCATGGCCCTTCAATGATGGAAAAATAGCCAGCCTGGAAAGATATGTAAACTTTTGGTTGAAAATATGTGAGAGCAGAAATGGAAGAAATACTTGACAAAGTTTATTGATTATATAGATTTTTTATATTATTATATTGAAATCATTTGATCATTGAATGTGACTTCATGTGAGTCCATTTCATGTGGATCACTTAAATTGACAAGTAGATTTTGTTCATATACAACTATTATCAAGTGTGTGTTTGAATCAAACTTGTTGAAATTGATTTAGACGAAAAAAATAATTTTTTAATATACATGTGTATGTTATTTTTGTTAAAATAATAATATTAGACATGTGAGCTTAACTCACTTGGCAAAGACATTAATTATATTATATATAAAAGGGTTGAAGTTCTCCGATCATCCACTTTATAAAGTAAAATTTCTAAGACTAAATTACATAATTTTTTTTAATAGCATTAGATTATGAAAGTAGTTTTTTCTTAAGAATAATGTCAAGGAAACCAAAAATAAATAAAAAATTGTTTTAAAATTTACGTAGTCAATATTTCTAAAATATAAAAAAAAATGATTTTTAACATAAAATATATATTTTTATCCATTAGTGCTTCGAATATACCAATTACCAAACCTATTTCTTAAGAGCATGTTGCATCACTTTAAATTAAATATATTTCAGAAAAATATTATTAAAACAAAAAAGTTTACACAATTTCAAACTGCAGGTGTTGATTGGGTTCTTCAAAAGGGCCTTGCTACGGTACATGAGCCAAATAGGCCATGTACCGTACGTGACATACTTGTCTGTTTTTTTTTTTGTTTTTTTGTTTTGCAAGTTCTTTTTTTGCAATTCTTTTTTATACAGTTATTATATTTTTATCCCTACAAAATGAAAATCTTTTAAGTTTAATCTTTATTTAATTTTAATAGTATTTTTAGTCCGACAAAATTATTCTGAATACATTATTTGAAGTTTAAACTAGGGGTGTTGCGGCGCGATTTGGTTCGGTTTTGAGCATAAAAAGCATTCTAATCGCAAGATAAAATTGCATGTGGTTCGGTTTGTTTCGGTTGGTTTTTAAAAAATCATTCAAACTAAACCGAACCAATGCGGTTAGCGTTGGTTCGGTTTCCGCGGTTTATCACAATATAAAAAATATGATAATATTACTAACATGTTACAAAATAAATATCGAAAATTTTAATTTATTTTAGACAAAATTACATGTTTGGTCATTTATCTTATTTTTTTATAACATTTTGATCATTTATCTTTTATTTGTAACACTTTGTTCCTTTATTTTTTATTTGTAACATTTTAGATCTTTATCTTTTATAACATTCACATATAAATCCTTTTTTTCATATTTTTTTATTAAAAAAATTCTGAATTTTATTTGTTAAGATACTTTTTTATTAAAATTAAATAAAAATCATAATTTTGATAAAAATGTTCATCATCTTCATCGATTTTTTCATATTTTCATGTTTTTTAAAGGACCAAAGTGTTACAAATAAAGATAAAGGACCAAAGTATTACAAAAAGATAAGATAAAAGACCAAAATGTTACAAAAAAATAAGATAAAGGACCAAATGTGTAATTTTACCTTTATTTTATTGTTTTCATGATATAATATGCATATACATAAATTACATAGACATGAGAACTTATTTTTAATACTAATAGTATAGTTTTGAATCGCATGAAATCATATGTTTTTGACAACCTAGTATTTATTGACTCAATTTGGGTTTGACTTACTAAGTTTGACTAGATAATAAGTTGATTGCTACTAGTTAATATAGTTACGTTAACTTTTGCGGTTTGGTTTGCTTTGGTTTTCTAAAATAAAAACCGCAAACCAAACCAAATCGTGCGGTTTAGAAGAAAAACGATCCGTGCGGTTTAGACTAAATGCGGTTTTTTGCGATTTTCAGTTTGGATTGATTCGGTTTGCGGTTTTACTTTTAGATTGTTTCGGATACGATCACCCCTAGTTTAAACGCTGTTAAAATAAAATTTGTTTATTAATCTTAAACTCTTAATATTTGTGCGAGATATGTAAGTTTAAGAATAGTGATTCAGTCGTCTAAGAATCTCATAGACGTTTATAATTGATATTTAAGTTGGATAAGAGTGATCAAGTCGTATAAGAATATCGTAGACGTTAAAGTGGTAGATATTAATGTGTGAGATATGTAAGTTTGAGAATAGTGATTCAGTCATCTAAGAATTTCATAGACATTTATAATTGATATTTAAGTTGGATAAGAGTGATCGAGTCGTATAAGAATCTCATAGACGTTATAACTGATATTTAAATGGCAGATATTAATGTGCGAGATATGTAAGTTCGAGAATTGTGATTCAGTCATCTAAGAATCTCATAGATGTTTATAATTATATTTTAGTGGGAGTGGGATAAGAGTGATCAAGTGTATAAAAATCTCATGGACGTTTAGAATCATTTAATACTAACATTGCACTATAATATGATGTACTCCGTTTAATCTAAACCATAAAATTTAAGTAAAAAAAAATGTCGCTCGCATACGGTATGAGGCTTAGTATGTCTGCATAAAATTGATATTTAACTCATCTCACATTAAAAAATTATAAGTTTTGGTAAATGAACATTTTATAAAGTGATAAACATGTGTGTAAAAAATTATTAAAAAATTTAATAGTTTAAGATTAATAAACAAATTTTATTTTATCAGGGTTTAAACTTCAAATAATGTATTCAGAATAATTTGTAGGACTAAAAATATTATTAAAATTAAATAATGACTAAACTTAAAAAGTCTTCATTTTGTAGGAAACAAAAATATAATAACTATATAAAAAACAATTGAAAAAAAAAAAAAAACTTACAAAAAAAAAAAGCAAAAAAAATTAAAAATTAAAAATGTCACGTACGGTACATGGCCTATTTGGCTCATGTACCGTAGCAAGGCCCTCTTCAAAAGTAATTTGAAATAGGCCATACTTTCTGTTAGAAAGTTAAAGTAGTGTGGTTGCTAATCAATATTCTTAATTTAGTAGAACATGGTTAATATTGATTCGCAAGTAGTGGTCAAAATTATTTAAGAGGGGACACGAATTATTTCTTTGTGTTGGAGTTTAGTGTGGCGAATTCGACAACTTCTGAATCTCGATTGAGCGATAAGAATTCAACATTCCTACCGCGAAGCTAATAAATGTGCTGATATGTTAGCTAACATAGGGTGTGATTCAGAAGGTCCTTTGATTTATTATGAGTCTTGTCCGACTCCTCTTAATTTACTTTTTGCAGCTGATTTGGCGGGAGTTGTTACTCCCCGTTTAATCATTTTGTAAGCTTTTCTTTAGGATCCTATGGTCCTCTTGTTTACCAAAAAAAAAACATGGTTAAGTTCTTATTTATATTCCTTTTCCAGTTCTGAGTTTTAAAAATAATTTATTTTTGTTTGCATGTTTGATCTTATCTTCATTTTCAATCAATTTGTTTTGATCAATTTTTTTTTCAAACAACTATTTATAAATGAAAGGGTCCACATTGCTAGCTAGTAGGTTTTCCTTACACCACTTCATTATCTAACAACTAACATATACTCGTGTAACATGATCGAGAGATTCAAAATATTTAATCTAACTTTTCAAGAAGTAAAGGGTAAGAGAGGAGTGATAGTGAAATACAGAGTTGTCGTAATCCTTTCCATAAATATGGAGTTTTTTTTATGAGATAAAAATGGAGTTATTCACCAAAAAATAGAGGTTTTTTTTTTTAAAAAAAATTTGATATCCAACTTAATTTTAGAGGTTTTTAGAGGTTGAATTTATAAATTATATATATATATATATATATATATATATATATATATATAGACCAATTCACTAAAATTAATGTTCTCCGGTTGCGTTACCGGAAAAAATCACACTAAAACTAGTACCGGAAAGAATTGAACTTTTTCTTTTTTACGGTAAACAACATTTTTTATTAACTAATAAAATAGAGAGAGTACAAACATTGGAAGACATGTGTTAGGACATTTTTCATCCACATTCTAAAAACAACACAAATTACTAAGTCATCCAAGATTTGGATATCAATGAGTTTTAAAGAGCTAAAAACCAATACAATACTACAAAACCAATAGCTTAATCCAAGCAACCAAGCAAACTTCCTACACACATGATAAAGGTTGAGGAACCACACTCTTTGACTCTATCCAATTAAGGATCATTTCTTTGGCTTGTGGATGCACATATCGACTATCCGGGTTCTCGAAATTGGTTAAACTTACCACTTGTGATGGAACCCTTTGTTGAGTGGAGAGGAGGAATTGGTTTGCAGCAAACACTATTAGATCCTTACTCACAACATGATTCCCTTCAGCCAAATATCTTTGAGACTTTTTATCAAACACTATGAGTGCAAACTTAACATATATTAAATTAAAGAGCAAAACACAACACACAAAACAACAAGAGAACACAAATAGAAACACAATAACAACAACAAATCTAAAACACAGATCCTTACTCACAACATGATTCCCTCAGCCAATTATCTTTGAGGCTTTTTATCAAACACTATGAGTGCAAACTTAACATATATTAAATTAAAGAGCAAAACACAACACACAAAACAACAAGAAAACACAAATACAAACACAAATTCTCATCACTTTCATCTTTTCCGTTGGTGGTGGCTCCAGTGGAGGCCTTTTTACATGGTCATAGATCTATAAACATTCTGTCAAAGTTGGGTTCAGATTCGAGAGCACCATAACATATTTGATTTGTGCAGAGAGAGTTTGGTGATTGATGGAGGGTTGAATAGGAAACATGATGGAGGGTGATGGTGGTGGAACAAAGGAAGGGAAATGAATGGCAAAATAGGAAGAAAAACCCATAGAGATGGGAGAGGAACCTCCACAAGGGAGGAGACAAACTCCATTACGAAGGGAAGGAGCTCTGATGGCAGAGAGGGGACCCATAGAAATGGGGGCAGCAACTGAATACTAAGCCCTAATTTTTAGAGAGAGATGAGAACTTCTTTGGTACAAGTACCTTGGAATGTGTGTGTTTATTTTGAAAAGTATTGAACTTAAGTTCTTTTAAAAAGAGTATACACTTTAAGGTTGGAAGCCAATATCACAAAGCTAACCCAATTGGGTTAGAAAAAATTGAGTTGTGTTATCCTTTTTAACAAAAATGGAGTTATTTCCACAATAGTGCATTGAGAATTAATCCATCTCCGTTGGGTCTTGTACGAAGGAATTCCTAATATATATACTTTCTCTTATTAAAATATAAATAAAATTGAATCAAAGAAATTTGATGTATTTGGTTCAAAATTTGTATCAAATATATTTATTTTTGTTTATCAAATTTTGCTTATATTTTGGAACGAAAAGAGTAGGTCTCAAGCTAACATTTATTATTGTCCATTTATTATTGTCAAAAGGACAGCCGCTACCTCAATAAAATCCAATTTTTATTTGGTCTTTACCTTGTTCATCGACTACACAATAGTAATTTAGAGTCAATTTTGATCTGAAATTACCGCTTATAATTTGTTGTTGTTATTATTATTATTATTTTATTCATTTAAATAAGTAATTTTCGCTCACACACACTCACACACACACACACATATATATTTATATATATAGGTTTTGTTTAAATTTTCTTCTTTGTGATATTTCTTCACCTATTGTTATTTTATTTTCGTCGTGTGCGGAGTTGTTTACTTTGATTTTCCATTTTTATATAGTATTTGTTTTGATTTATCGTCTTTGTATGGTGTTTGTTTTGTTCAAATCTGCAGATTTGCTTTAATTCAAATTTAGTGCAGATTCATTGACTTTAACATCTTCAACTTTGTAGATTCCGAGACATTATTATTCTAGATATTTGAAATTTATAATATCAATTCTAGGCTTTGCATTAAGTTGTTTTATGTTATTAACTCGGATGCTAAGTTTCTTTGCATATTCATTCTTTTTAATTTTTAGCGAAATTAGACAATAGACAATTTATAAGTTTTAACTCAACTATAAAGTCGAAATTATTAGGTTGAATCTTCAATTGTTATTCTTGTTTGAACTCGAGATCAATCCATATATAGTGTTTTAGTTTTTAAGTCATGTTTGTTGCTTTATCAACATATCCATAAAAGTAGATAATAGACTTAATTTTTATTGGAATTACATAAAAAATTAAATATGGTTAACTATTTTTTATTAATATGTACAATTTATTATTATTATTATTGTTAGGTAATCTATAATAGCTAGAAATTCCATCCTTAATATAGATTAATAGGATGTCTGAGGTTCTAACTTCGGTCTCTGCATATAAAATATGACGTCCCTACCGGTTCACGGGGATGAATTTTGATTAGTTTACTTTTGTTTTATTTTGAAGAGGGTTTAATGTAGATATATGTTTAAGTTGACCACAAGAAAATTACACATATCACTACATTTAATTTTAGTATGAATCATATGTACCGATAATTTAACAATATTATGAATAAGTTGTACACTTTTTTCATTCATAATTTCAAATATCCAAAATAATAACACATGAGTAGAAGATAAATGAGCAACAAACTCACTACTAAGTTGTACATTTTAAATCTATCTACAACTAATAATACAAAGGAACTACAACAATTTTGCCATCAAAGATGTAGATATAATTGGTCGAACTTCATTAAGAAATATCATATATCTATTGTTTGCAAAAGAAGTAGGCTTTTTTCGGCTGAATAATACGGAAGACTAAAACAAATATTAGGTAAAAGATAACAAAAAAATATAGCTCAGTTTAGTGATTAATGATTATATATATTTTTTTGATTATTATTTGATTGATCATTGAAGTTGATTTCATGTGAGTCCACATCATACTGATCACTTAAATTGATTGGTAAGATTGTGTTTAGATTATTAATGTATTAAAACAAACCGTTATTAAGGGTGTGTTTGGCCTAGCTTATTTTTGAGCTTATGCAAACAACTTATGCAATATAAATTAGATTTTATGCTATTTTATAAGTTTAAACTAATGAAAATTGAATTTTTATAAGCTATTTTATCATAAACTACCTTGACAAACTTATAATAATACTTAAAAATTGCATAAATTGTTTGCATAAACTCAAAAATAAGCTAGGCCAAACGGGTCCTAAGTGTGTGATTGAATGAAAATTGGTAAAATTTGAAGGAAAATGTTAAACAATGCACCCGGTGCACTAGTTAAGCAAATTATTATAGAAACTTTTTCGTGAAAATTATGCATTCAATGTTTTGAAATAATAAAAAGTTAACTTATTATTATTACTTTTGTCTTTTATTTCCTTTTTTAGTATGCTTAATAAGTGCACTGGGTGCACTGTTTAGCATGACCCAAATTTGAATATAACTTTAAGATGGATAAGTCGAATGAATGTAGTTCGAACTCCGGACTCCGGTCCAATATTCCTACCAAATGAGGTAAGTTTACGGGACTTTAAGAGAAAAATAATAGAGTAAATTACATTTCTCTCCCTTGAGTGTTGCTTAAATTACACCACCCCATTTTATGTTAAAATATATATTCTCCTCCCATCTTGTGCAAATTATAATCTCACTTCCCTCTATTAAATTACACTATTCTTCTCTCGTATGTTAAAATATACACTCTCCTATTATACAAATTATAATCACACTTTCATCCCTTGAAAGAAGCTTGAATTTCAATCCTCTCCCCTCTTATATTAAAATATACATTTCTCTCATTTAATAAAACTTCATTTTAATATAATCAAATTTCTAATGCATATATTTTTGGACCGGACGGGATTCTCTAGGCCCAAAGAAACGGCCCAATAAATGATCCAAAGCGTTTGAAATATTGACTTGGCGGGAAAGCTAGAACGTGGGCGCCTGCAGACAGGAAAGACCGCCTTCATATCCTGCAAGCTCGCCTGAAAGAGAATAAACCACCCACTACCTCCATGATAACACGGTGGGAGGAGGAAAACCACCCACTACCTCCTTGATGACACGGTGGAAGAGGGAAAACCACTCATTACCACCACGATAACACGGTGGAGAAAGAGTAAACCACTCATGATCCCCATTTCCAAGGAGAAAGGGGAGGTTGACGGCGACGATGAAGGCTCGCCTCACTCTATAAATAGAGGTCATTGTAAAGCTCTCTAGTAGTTGAATAATTTTGACATTACACTATGTAATATTCTTTGACGCACCCCCCATCAATTTTACCAGAACATTTTGGCGCCCACCGTGGGGCCGCGGTAAAACGATTCTCAGCCTATCACTAACAGACGAAACAACACACTTCTCCAGATGGCCAGAGAAAGACATCCCAATGAGAACCACATAACCTTAACGAAAGCAATGACAGAATTGAGACGCCTTCAAGCAAAGGTAACTGAGATCGACAAGGAAAAGTTAAATAAAGGGCAATGAGGAAGAAGATGAAATTACAGATTCTCAGCCGCTATCACAAGAGCTATGGGATGCCAAAGTTCCTGACAATTTCAGAACGCCTCATCTCCCAAGTTTTGACGGAGAATCTGACCCAACAAAACACTTGATGGCAGTAGGAACACAAACAACCATCATATGAGCGGCAGACCATCTAAAATGCAAGTTGCTTTCAGGTACGTTGAAAGAAGCAGCACTAAGATGATATATGAACCTACCAAAGTGTTGGATATGCCTTGAAATCTCAAGATTAAAAGTCAGAATATTTCAGATTTTGTGAAAATATATTTTTGGAGAATATTTGACTTGGATTGTGTTTGGTTTTAAATTGGATATATTTAAAAACAATATTGAGAGATTTGATTTTATTTTAGAAGATTGTCTTTTAAAATAAGTAGGCATATATTTTTATATAAATAGGGATTGTCTTATTCATAGAAAAATTGATAGAGAGGACAAGATGTAGAGAGTCGGGGTTTGCCACCACAAAATGCTAGGGTTTTGAATCCTAGGGCAAACTACTTTTGGGATCATCTTGTGGGACACCGTTTTGGGTAGAATTAGAGTTGCTAATTCCTTGTACCCAATTGTGGGAACTTCTTGTAAAGTGGTGACTATTTGATCATAGTAGAACGGAAGGGCTGCTCCTTCCCACAGATTATGTTCATTAACACCGAACTTGGTAAACAAATTGATCGTGTGTTCTTTATCTTCTTGCCGTGTTTATTGTTTGAATTATTGCATCATCGTCTCTATCATGTCCTTATTATTTGGTTGCTTGTTACGTTTGTCCCACACATCAAGTTCTTTTATTGGTGTGAATTTATGTCAAATTTGCAACACAAAGAATTCTATCGAAGGTTGGACAAATTTACCCAACAGTTCGCTGGTTCTAAACATATCAAGGTCACAGCCACCAGCTTGTTCGCCATACGCCAACACCACGCCAAATCACTGCGTGAATACTTGGCGAGATTCAGCGAGGCAACGAGTAAGATGTTCAATCCCAACCATGAAATGTTCGTATATGCATTCCATAACGGGTTGAGAACTGGCCATTTCAACGAATCGTTAGATATGACGCTTATGATAAACCTAGATTAATTTGCAAATAAATAAAGGGTTTGTTTAACGGGTGCAAATTTGCAATGTTAGATTTGAAAAACAATAATTAAAAAGTTATAGATTTAATATAAAACGCACACGTTCCAATATAAATTATTTTAAACTTTTTTATGTTAAGTAATTTAGTGACTATAAATTAAATTTTACTCTTAAGATGAATTAGTGAAATAATCAGAGTTCGAGTCACCTTCATATATAATGCAATGTCCTAGCATATGAATTAAATTTATAAATAAAATCCATTTTTTGGTTTATTTTCGGTTTTCCAATTTCGGGTTTATATTGAATCGAACGTGCACACATCAAGTTCACACCTCTCCCTCCATCAACACCTCCACTGATTCATTCAGTTGCTGCGATACTTCTCATCATCACAATGCGCTAGATTTTGATTCTCCATTGTTGAATTGAATTTCACACTATCAAACCAAATTTTCAAGGTGATTTTCTTATATTTCTTCTATTTATGATTCAGCAAAATCTTCTATTTACCCTATTCATAATTTTTTTTATCTTTTTAATTTCTTTTTCCTATTTTGATATCCATCTTTGATAATTGATAAGAATTACTATTCATTTTGGAATCTGTAGATGCTAAAGTGAGAGTTAATCTAAATGGGAATATAATTTTGTTTCAATTAGTTGTTGAAATTTTATAAATTTTAGAGGGAAAGATTAGTAGTGGCATTTAAGTTGAATTGAGGAATTAAGATTATTCTAAGCCTTATATATTGCTAAGTATCAGTTTTGTTGACGGCGGAATGCCAAAAATCTGTCATAGAAACTCACCATTGCGGCTATGCCGCCTGCCATGGTATTCATTTACTAATTGCATATGGCAGTTGTAAAAAATCTGCCACATCATGGCCGCCATTTAACAAGACGGCTAAATATAAGACCCCGTCTACTTAGGGACAAAAAGTAGTACTTGGAACCAAGTAATTTAACTCAAGTGATTTATGAGCTTTCCTTATGATGGATCTTTTTGGAGAACTTGAGTTTGATTTCTGGGAGGAACAATTTTTTGTCAGACTTTATTTATCTCGTGGCAGAACTCTAGATTACCTGACACCCTTCCTCTAGGAATTAGAGGGTTAATGCACAAAAAGTAGTATTTGAGAGGAAGGATAATCAACATGGCCATGTTGAAGCTTCCCCCTCCCTCCAAAAAGTAAACAAATTGCATATCATAGCATGGAGATATAAATTTGGCTTTTGGGATATCTTTGAAAATGTACTATATATGTTTGATTTTTTTTTTGAAGGGTGTTTGAATTTATTTATTTTGTATAATTTAACAATTAAATCTCTTTCAATTAGACGTTGATGATTTTATTATCTCTCTGATTCTATAGTGGCACTGGTGAGAGATAGTTAGATACCCTCTTCTTACAAATAATGTGGAAAAAACTCGGCGAGTCTTTATCAGGAGATAATGAAGAACAAGAGGAGAGCTGGTTGGGTGAGGATTCAGGTGAACTCTGCTCCCTCTCTACAACACAGGTACTGTCGAAACTTTACACAAGATCTAGCTGTTTGGGATTTTACTGTAGCCTATTCAGTTCTAAGTTATGCCACTTTTGGGTGTTGATTAAACAGAGAGTTTATGGATTTGCTGCTTGTTTGATTGCTGGTCTAGCTTGCATGTTACTGGTGAGAGAAATTTGTGCCCTCATTTTATGTGCATGTCATATTTCGTATGTGATTTATTTATCTTCTTGTATTTAGATTTTGGCTCATTCAAATTTCAAGATGTGCCTGAATCCCATATAACCAATTCAGAGTATTAACTATTAAGTAATCAAAGAGTTAGGTTATGTGCATAGCTTTAGTTGAATGGAATATAAATTATTTTTCTATAGCCATTGATATTCTAGTTTCTCTGGTGATGATGGGATTGAATGGTGTTTCTCTATGTTGAGAGTCCCTAAACTGGATGAGACGTGACCTGAAATTGTGTTTATAAGTAGGAGACATCCCCTACCTTACAAGCCGATTTTAAGACTCTGTACTGTACTTCACCTAGACAGTGAATACGAGCTACCAGATTTCTTCTGACGTTGCATCTCTTAGAGGCAACTGTCCCACTACCTTGAAAGCATAGCAATAGCGTCACTTTCTTATCATGCTTTTTTCTCCATATCATGACAGTTACTTTCTCAGTTTATCTGGATGCCGCATCTTGCTAGAATCTTTATTAAGGCTTGGACCTTAACCATATATATCTTTGAAGGACCTGCTTTTGGAGAAAATGATAATGGGTCCGTCTAACAAGTGCCAAAGGACACTTCTTGTAGAATCAGAAAACCGAAAGTATTTAATGGAAAATACAACATTTCATATACTGGGAATTTTAAAAAGCTTGAATTTTCTTTTGTACTTTCCATTTTTGAATCCTTAACAAGTACCCTTACCTAAGGGCCCTTGTAAGTATTTACCAATATAGTTGGGACGTGGAAATTTGGTGGATAAAACACTAGACCTCTAGAGGCAGAGACTTTCTTGCATGAAATAACCTGAATGCATGTAAGCCCAATTAACTAACACTCCTACCATAACAATAGATAAAGAGTGATGAGTTAGAAGACAAAAGAACTGAACATTTCAACCTATCACTGGGTATGCTAATGCTGATATGGCTTCCATACAGCTTGATACCAACTAGGCCATTTAGTGATGCACATGGTACATGGTACCTTGGGTTTTAAAAATTGTCACCGTATTTGTATCTATGCTAAATACCAGTACTTTACCAGTATCCGTGCAATTTTGTCCTTTATCTTGTTTTCTTTCCTCAGGTTGTTTTATGTGCTTCTGTGTCTGCATCATGCATGACTTTCATCATGTTTCTCACATATTCAGTTGAAGTAGATTTTACACTTTTCACGAAGCATTATCTTTTTGTTGTTCTTAATTATTTTGATTCTTTCTTTGCTTAGACTGGAAGACATGCATGTCCAAATATGATCCCAAAGTTCTTTGTATTTCCGAAATATTGACAGACGCTCATTAAAAGAAAGAAGTTTGGTTCAACAACAAAAATCCCCTCATGCTACTTGTGATTGTTTTCAAACTTCCGGTTTAGATCTTGTCCTTTTATTGATTATATAATTTTATTAGAGTTCTTTATGGTCTTACTCTATGACAGTTATTGGGTTATCCTCCATGTCATTAACTCTACTTACTCGGTCCTCTATTAATCTTCTCTGCATTTGTCTAACCCATGTTATACTCAATTCTATCATCTTTACTTCAAAATGTGCTACTCTTATCTTTTCTCCAGTACATTCATTCAACACTTGGCTTTTGCTCTTGTTGGCACTTTAGTACTTTACTGCCCAAGTTGTTTGGTAAATTATGCCCTTGGTTACTTTCTGGTAAATAAAAAATACTAGTTTTTTGCCATCTAGGGAATTATTCTAAGAACATATTTTCATAGATTTATGCAAGTCAATACAAAATCATGCTCATCATGAGTTTTAGAAAACTTTCAGATAAATTTTAAAAGTGATGTGATTTGACTTTCTGATCTGGTTTTGGTTAAAAAGCCATAAAACTTTGAAATCTACTTGTATATCCATTATGCATAAAAGCATGTGTGATTTTGGTAACTGTTTCTAAGTAAGACTGTTAAAAGAAGTCCTTCTCTAGTGGTATCAAGAAGTACTTTCACTCTTTTCAAGTAACTTACTTTTTCTTTGAATCTTTTCCAACTTTTCCCCTCCAAAAACCATGGTAACTTGGCACATAAATGCAATAGCGGATTAGTAGTCAGAAAAGATGTTGAATGTTATATCTTGTGTAACTTATGGTACTTAGTGCGAAAAATATTATATTTTGTCCTGTTTATTTTAAATTTTAGCAACCTCAACCAAATTATGTTGATAATTTGCAAATACTCTTTAACCGTTTTCTTTCTATTTTGCAGTCTATGATTGTTTTTGCCAAACTCATCAAATTTGCAATATTGTTCACCTTTGGCAACCTCTTAGCAGTTGGAAGGTAGATGGTTAGTTTGTCCCTTATTGACCCATGATAGTTTTAGAAATAACTTTTGCCATAATATATACAAAGACAAGATAACGTTTTAGTCTAGGGCCTAGGCCTCTAGGATATTATTGGTAAATCCAGATTGATATCTGTTCAAGCTATTCACAAATTCTAATTCTAATTCTTTTCATGCATATATTCACCCTCCACGCCCTGCATAATAAATGTAGAGAAGTGAAGCTGTGCAACGCTTTTCTGTCTCATTTGTCCTCATCAATATTAGGGATTTTTCCTCTTTTTTTGAGGTCTTCATTGATAAGAATAGTTGTTGTTTTCATTTGCCGTTGTTCTTCTAATATCTAGGCAGAAAGTGTTTTTTTATTCGCCTACTTTTCTTCTAATACGCGTACAGATGTACTTAAGTTTATCATTGATGAATATGATATTATGCCAGATTGGGTCATGTTTATGGTTCTAAACTCTTGTATTTAGTTCAATTAATTAACGGCAATGATAATTTGTTTTGTATATCTGGCAGTACAGGCTTTCTTCTTGGACCGGCACAACAAATGGCAATGATGTTTGACCCTATTCGTGTTTTTGCAACAGCCATCTACCTTGGATGTGTAGTTATAGCACTTATTTGTGCTCTTTTGGTAAATCCTGCTCCTTTGATCTCCATAAACATAGTTTTCTCTGGTATACTAATAAACTGCTTTCAGATTTTGTCTATTTCACCCATCGGATAATGGGATTTGTCTTATCTTAATTCTTCACTTTAGAGTGTAAAATAAGTATTATCAACTTTTGATGGATTAATCATCGGTTGATATGAGATACAAATCAACTTTTGATTTTCCATTAACGATTAAGATTGTTTATTTTACAGTCTACTCACTTTTGGAGGAGGTTAGCACCGGATAATGAACACTAGCCATTTCTTATTGTTAATATGAATCATATTTCTATAATTCTTGCCATCAAAATGATGGATAACTAATGTCCATTTTCATGTTTTGTAGATCCATAGCAAGGTGCTGACGTTACTTGCGATCATAGTTGAGATCGGAGCCCTTATTTGGTAATTTTTCCTTCAATAAACTTGTTTCCTGACATGAATTTGTGACATGTTTAAACCGTTTCTACAAATGAAAAACATTTCAAAAGGAATCTTTTCATAGCATGTATGTGTTGTTACAGGTATAGCCTGAGTTATATCCCTTTTGCTCGAAGAATGGTTTCCGAGTTGATGATTAGATTATGTGATACAGAACTCTAAACCAAGAGGGGAAAAAAAAACAAAATGTCACTTGTCGTCTATCGTAAACATGGTTGCTCAGTGCTTGGATTTTGTGGATTGATTTGTGAAGAAGTTGGCATTGTTGATGTTGATGATGAAGTTCAGATATTAGTTTTATTTCTTGTGCACATGAAGCTTCTTATTAGCCTTTATTTGGAATTCATCTTCCATGCCCCTATCCGTTTCATTTAACTTAAAAAAGATAATGGATTGAAATTTTGTTTATACAAAGTTGTTGTAAAGGATACAAAGAAGATTGTTTTTTCATTTTTTGAAATGGTGTTTTTTCCATATCCTATTCCCATGCTTATTTTCTTTCTAAGCATGTAATGATAAACACTGAAAGGGTGTAGATAGATGACATTCCCCCTTTCTAATCCCTTTGTGTATGTTTGCTATCACGGTGAGTATGTTAGAGTCACGGTGATCCTCCTTGATTTTTCAAAAGCGACACTTTGTAACTTCTGTAAAATCACGGTGAGTGACCGCAATGATTCTAGCATATTCACTGTGATATCAAATATATGCTTTGTATTACTTTGATTTTTCAAAAGGTTGTTTTTTTATTTTAAAAAAGTCGCATTGCTTAAAATTTGTCCATCCAAACAGGAAAATATTTCCGTATCTAGATGGGTGAATTTGAAAAATAAATCTTCCATCTCCATGTTAGTAATTTAAAACAGAGCACAAATTTTGAAAAAAAAAAAAAATACTCACCAAATAAACAGGTCTTAATTTTCAAAAAAAAATTGAATAAACTGATATAGTGGTGTGAGTGAGTGGTTATCAGGAGACAATAATATTGAGTGTTTTTTGGAATTGTGATTTGTAAAACGTGAGGTGTAGACAGCAATAGCCCAACAACAAAGGATGGCCTCTAAGCTTGGAACCACTCGGCCCAACATTATTTCCCTTTTTGTCCCTGCAAGTGGGAATATTAACTATAATTCCAATCCAAGGACACTCAAACTGTCTCACAAAATCTATTCCACAAAAGAATCTATCAAAATCCATATATTTTAGATATCAAAAGACATTTTATAGGTCTTGAAAAATCTCAATCGAATATCAACAAATTTCGTTGTCCTGAAAAAAAAATAATCTTAATTGAATACCACAAGATTTTTTTTTTTTAAAAAGTCTTTTAAAATCATTTGAAATCCCATTTGAATTAAAATCCCTTGAAATTCCATTTGAATACACTCCCCTTCGCCATAGATATTACTACACTCAGGGGTGGAGGAGCTGTTGGGCTGGGCAGGGCCATGGCCCGCCCCACGAAAAAAAAAACAAATTAGGCTAAATTGAGTTTTTTTTTTTTTATAAACCAAAGGTATCCTCCGCGCGCAACTGTAGAGACTAATCCCCTCGAGGTAACTGAGATCCATTTAAGGGGTTGACCTCTCCCAACAAATGTTTTTCCATACGCACTGGCCAGGGATCGAACCCAAGACCAAATGGTTAAGGGGCCCAAGCATCTACCACTTGTGCCATACTATGTTGGTGGCTAAATTGAGTTTTTGATCCCTTAACTTATTTATTAGTTTCATTTTGATCCCTTAACTAATTATTGTTACATTTTGGTTCCTTAAATATAAATAAATCCTTTCCGTTAAAAATTATGAAAAAATTGTTAACCTTTAACACAAACTCAGAATCTCAACATCTCTTCATCACCAAATTCAAAAAAGTTCATCACCAAATTTAAATTCTTATTTAAAAATCAAATTTTAATAAACCAATTCAAACTCCAATATTCAATTTTTCCCCAAATTCAAAACCTTAACCCAAATCTTAAATGTCACCCATAACTACCCCAATATCTTAAAAGCTACTCATAATAACTTTCCATTAATCTAAAAAATAAAGAAACCGAAAGCTACTCATAATCATAACTTTCCATTGGTTTATAATAGCAAAGATAATGGAGGAGAAGGGAATACAAGTTACAAGAGCTCCAAAAACTAGAAACAAGAGTAACTGGAGCTGCATTAGTGTCACTCTTGGTATTTTATCACGTTTTCCTTTGTTTGGTTTTGGTCAAGGCATATGTTATTTGCTTCCTTGTGATAAGGAACAAACTATTCATTCTATATCTCTTAGTGCCTTATTTATAGGAGCCACAATGTTATTATTTTAAAAGTTCACATGGTTCTATATAAATCCATATTGGTATGCAGTAATAGAGTACTCATAAAAGAAAAACACGCAGAACCAAACACTTTCACAAAATCAGTATCATAAAACCAGTTTTTACTTGTTTAATTTTTCCTCCCACATATCGAGTCTCTGAGTTTTAACATCAACATGATAAATTTAATTCTTGCCAGTTCTATTACCTCGTTGAGAAGGGTCTGTTAAATTCCGGGGATTTGCGCATAACCGCGGATAAATCCTTGAGGACAGTGCGATTCAGCACGTCTCAGATCAAACAGTTTTTCTTTTCTTTTCAGGTTTGTTTCACCAAAGACAAGAGAAGAACAGCAGTATCAGCTTGCACGCAGGTTATAACAACAGTTCGTTCGTCGACATAATGGTAATTTACTCAACAATTTTTTCTTTCTACAAGATCTTTTGTTTTTTTCTATATTATTCTCCATCCATTCTCATCTTTGGGTTAGGTTTTTAATTTGAGGGAAATTAAAAATTAAAGTTTCAATTGGTTTATAAGAATTTGAGTTTTAAATAAAAAAAGTTTAAATTTGGTATGAAGGGATGATAAATTTTACTGGGTTATATGATGAAGGTGGTGCTGGATTTATGGGTTAGTGATGAATGTTAACAGTGCTTTGACGGTGTTAACAGAAAATGATTTATTTGACAAATAGAAGATAGTTAAGGGACCAAAATGCAACAATAAATAGCTAAGGATCAAAATGAAACCAATAAATAAGTTAAGGACCAAAAACTCAACTTAGCCAATTTTTTTATAGTGAGAAATGACTATAATATCCCTGCTTATCTTTTTTTCCCCTCCCATATCCATCTTGCTAAATACGCACGCGCAAACACAAACACAAACACAAACGAAAGGAACGCAGAAACAGAGCACCACCGCCCTGAGCACCACCGCACTGCACCACGATCGCACTACCGCCACCACTGACCACACAACCACACCACGTCGTTCACACCACCTCACTTCTTAGGTTAATGTATCAATCTCAATTGCAAAACTCTTTTCCTCTCTCAAATTTTGTCTTTGTAAAATTGATATGAATTTGTTATTTGGTTGTTGTGTTTCAGTTTGTTCTTGAATGTTGTTGTTCAATGCTCTTCATTTTCTTCCTTATTATATTGTTGTTATGTTGTTTGTTTCTATTATAGGGTTGGTGTTGAACTCTGTTAGTTTTTATTAGTTTTGTTAAATTGGTTAAACTCTAATCTGTTTGCTAAGGGTTTGTTTCTAAATTCTAAGTTTATTGTTGTTTCTATTTTTTGATTGTTACTTTGTTATTGTTTCTATCATAATACTTATTGTTATTGTTTGTTGATTTGCATCAAAATTGAAATGAAATTTGGAAAAATTGACTTTTTTAACTTCAATTAGATGTATAATTTCTTTTTTGAACTGTCCAACACAGGAACTCCAAGATATTTTCCAATATCACTAATTTCTTTAAAACCAAATATTTGAATTAATTTTGCTCACAATAAAAGAATGTTTTTTGCCTTCTCACTCATTTTGATTATGGTTGATTGTCATTCCTTGATAGATGAAGTAGAGGCATTATTTGTTTGGAGTGTATACTGTATTCCTAGTGCATGAAATCAGTTTCTTAGTTTGTTATCTTTGTAATTTTTGGGATTCTACTAGTTAGGTGGGTTTGGGTGATGTGTTTCCCTGCTAAATTTTGCAGCTTGTTAGTGTTTGTGTTGGTTGAGTTTTCTCAACTAAACCTTGTATCAAATTCTTCTCCTCAATATAGTGTTTTGGTCTGTGACTATGAGATGTAATACTAGTGTTATGGTGGTTTCTATATGTGATTTGTAGTTACTTATTACATAACCAGTTCGTGATAAGTATCTATTTTGTGCTTTTAGATGATCATGACAGTTTGTGATAAGTATTCCATTGTGTTCAAGAATTAATTATCTGTTTTGTTCACTTTATCTAAAATAATCATCAACCATCATTGTTGCCGGCGCTGCCCAAATGTAGTAACTTAACCGTTAAGTTACTACATTTGTCCTTAAAATCTTGATAACTATTTCCATTTCTAGCTTTCCAGTGAATTTTGTGTTGTCCTTCTTTGCTTGTTTTTACTGGCAACAATAGAATTACAAGAAAAAAGTTGTTCATTAAAATGAGTGAAAAATAAAATACTAAAATCGCATCCGGCCGGAACATTGCCGGGGCGCCGTCGTGAGCAATTAGAGATGGAGGTAGTGCAATATCTACTAACATGAAATATTTTTTATTAAAATGGTGTTGTCCATATGCGGTAAGACTAAGTTAGAGATGAAACTCAATTCGATTAAGGTTATCATATGCGGTATGTCATATAAATTTTGCATGTTAGTGATTTTGGAAAATGTAAATTTCGAATTGGAGTTGCTATTTGGTTGTATAGTGTTTTGATTAAGGTCAAATTATGCTCTTGTTGCTTTGTCTAATTTCCTCTTGTTGCTACTTCTTTTCAAATCTCTGATTCCAATTTGCAAGAGTTTGCAAAATTGAGAATGTGATAAAATTTATAATTGCAATTTGATTATGAAATTAAGGTAAAATTGATAGATAAGAATTCATCCTTAGAATACAATTAACAAGAACTTTAATCATCTATTGATAGACATACATGCAATTATGAAATAAAATTATGTTTGGCTTTTTAATTTCAATTTTTTTTTTTTCACTTTCAACGTTTGCAGATTAAAAAATTTCAAATGACTAATTATAGAGAGAACATGCAGTACAGTCTAAAATTGCCCCTAGACGAGAAAATAATAGAACTTTTGAAAGGATCTGGTTTCGAGACGTTATTTGAATACTCTTTTTGGTACCGTAAGCCTCGATCGGCCACTCATTATCGTCCTCTTATGGATGCTCTCTACCAATGTTTTAACAACGACGACAACACATTCAATCTAGGCCAAACAAAAATTTATTTTGGCCTAGAAGATGTATTTATGATAACCGGTTTACCGATTGATGTTGAACCAATTAGTATCGTTGAATTCACAAAGGAGGAATGCCTTGAGCTTGTTGGGATACCTCCAAGTGATACTAATCGACTCTCTCATGCTTCTTTGGTTGAAATAATTAAAAAAAATTAATAATATATCCTCTCAACGGGAAGTGGAGCAAGCATGCTGCGCAACAACTCTTCTTGGCATAGATTGCACTGTTATATAAGCAATTGGGAAGAGTTTGATTCACATGAGCTATCTCTCCATTCTCAAAGATGTAGATAAAATCAAGTCATATGCATGGGGTGCTGCATCTTGGGCAAACTTGATCGACAACCTTAAGAAGCTGGCTGCATCTAATATTGTCGGATGCACCATGGCGTTGTTGGTGATTTATTCAACATTTTTTTTCCAACTTTTTTTAATATTTATGTGATCTTTAATTTTTTAAATTTTTTTACTTTTAAAATTGGTCTGTATTTTTTTTTTAGATATTTGCATTTTTGAGGATGCCACAACTTGTTAGTTTATGCTATAAGAAACATACAGTGTAATTCAAGAAACTTTCCACTTAGGCGCGACTGGCTGAGAGCAATTGGTGGAAGCCTATCCTATAACCCCACGAGTAAAGCGTCCAAGGATTAATTATTAGATTTTGTGAAAGTACAGACAGAAGACAATGTGAGTTTCATTATATTGGTCTAAATTAACAAATAATTCATTTTCTGTATTTTTTTTCTTGTTAATTATTTCTTAATGTTAGATTGGTATAACAGAAGTTAAGAGAGTGTTATGGTCCTTTGGTCTTGGATCGGTTAACACGGTCTTAGACGCGGGAGAACATTTCTTTCGACTTATGATGAAGACAAAAGCGGGCTCCTCCTTGACTTCACAAGTTTGTTTTTGATTATAATTGATTGATTCTTTATTCCAAGTCTGAATACCTTTAAATAGGTTTACAATTAAACAAATAGAAATCCTAATTTAACTAGGCTAGTGACTAACTTATCCTAGATTTATTATCTTTTAAATTTAAGAGATAATTATCCTATTAAATAGGATAATATTATTCCTAACAAAACTAAAACAAACTTAAAAAAAAGGTATTGATAGGTTCAATCTCATAATCTAAAGGAAATAGTAATGTAACAGTTACCGATAGGGGAAGTATAATATATTATTGATGAAATGAAGCTATAATTCATGCATACTAACAAAATGAACATTCTCTTGCATATATTGCTTAAGATCTGCATTCTCTCTCCAAACTGAAAAATGAAAAGTATGCTATCTCATTTAGCTAGTTTAAGACCCTCTTCAGCTTTGTTGATCTCCATGGTTTGTAGGAAAAAATCAACTCATCATCTGTCAAAGATTTAACCATGGCCTTCCATGAAGCTTGCGTAGTACACAAGGCAAGGTCACCTTGAAGCTTTTTCTTTTCAGATAATCTAAAGGCCCTGCCTTTATGTTGAATTTGGGAATCAGTATGAATCACAGAAGCATATAGCAAAATCAATTACATATGTGTTTGCAAAAAAAAATTACTATACTTCATCGTTTAGACCTAGTCCTTAGACAATTGTTCGGAGGAGAGCATAACCAAGAACTAATTCAAAATTGGGTTAATTTCGTCATCGAATCAACCAACCTCAAATCAGTTTGGGAAACAAGACGTGATCGGTTGGTATCGGATGTAACTCATCCGATACCAGTTGCTGATGAAGGGATTGAGAATCTTCCAGGGAATTTTCCAACGCACAGTCTTGGTATAATTATTTATTTTTTCTTGTTAATCATTTTTTAATCATCATAGGGCTTCTTAATCCTAAGTTACTACATTTGTGATGAAGAGAGACATAATTCTTCAACATCACCAAGTAATGAATGGATTCAAAATTCTTCAACATTGCCAAGTAATGAAATGGGATTCGGAAGAGTGTTTCGGGAACACAATTTTGATGATGGTAAAATTATTTCTTTTACCTTGCTAATTATTTTTATCAATGATCATAATGTTTCATAATTGCCTACATTTATGCTTATATATGTTGTGCCTAGAAAATAAAAATATGCACACCCACAAATGTAGGCACTTAGGAAACATTATGATGATAAAAATAATTAGCAAGGTAAAAGAAATAATTTTACCATCATCAAAACTGTGTTCTCTAAACACTCTTCCGAATCTCATTTCATTACTTGGCAATGTTGAAGAATTTTGAATCCCATCATTACTTGGTGATGTTGAAGAATTATGACTCTCTTCATCACAAATGTAGTAACTTAGGATTAGGAAGCATCATGATGATTAAAAAACGATTAACAAGAAAAAAAATAATACCAAGACTATGTGTTGGAAAATTCTCTGGAAGATTCTCAATCCCTTCATCAGCAACTGGTATCGGATGAGTTACCTCTGATATCGACCAATCACGTCTTGTTTCCCAAACCGATTTGAGGTTGGTTGATTCGATGACGAAATTAACCCAATTTTGAATGAGTTCCTGGTTAAGCTCTCCTCCGAACAATTGTCTAGAGACTAGGTCTGGACGGTGAAGTATAGTAATTTCCTTTGCAAACACATATGTAATTGATTTTGCTATATGTTTTTGTGATTCATACTGATCCCCAACTTCAACATAAAGGTAGGGCCTCCAGATTATCTGGAAAAAAAAAAACTTATATATAATCTTATCTAAAAAGAAAAAGCTTCAAGGTGACCCTGCCTTGTGTACTACGCAAGCTTCATGGAAGGCCATGGTTAAAGCTTTGAAAAATGATGAGTTGAGATTTTTTCCTACAAACCATGGAGATCAAAAAAGCTGAAGAGGGTCCTAAGCTAGCTGAATGAGATAACATACTTTTCACTTTTCAGTTTGGAGAGAGGATGCAGATCTAAACAATATATGCAGGAGAATGTTCATTTTGTCAGTATGCATAAAATCTAGCTTTATCAATAATATACTATACTTCCCCTATCGGTTACTGTTACGTTACTATTTCCTTTAGATTATCAGATTGAACCTATCAGTACCTTTTTTAAGTTTGTTTTAGTTTTGTTAGGAATAAGATTATCCTCTAGGATAATTATCTTTTAAATTTAAAAGATAATAAATCTAGGATAAGTTAGTTACTAGCCTAGTTTAATTATGATTTCTATTTGTTTAATTGTAAGCCTATTTAAAGTCATTCAGACTTGGAATAAAGAATCAATCAATTATAATAAAAAACAAACTTATGAATTATAGGAGAGACTATGTCTAGGATGAGCCCCGCTTCTGTCTTTATCATAGATCGAAAGAAAGGTTCTCCCGCGTCTAAGACCATGTTAACCGATCCAAGACCAAGGAACCATAAGACTCTCTTAACCTCTGTTATACCAATCTAACATTAAGAAATAATTAACAAGGAAAAAAAATACAGAAAATGAATTATTTGCTAATTTAGACCAATATAATGAAACTCACATTGTCTTCTGCCTGTGCTTTCATAAAATCTAATAATTGATCCTTATACGCTTTATTCGTGGGGTTATAGCATGGGCTTCCACCAATTGCTCTCAGCCAGTCGCGCCTAAGTGGAAAGTTTCTTGAATTACACTGTATGTTTCTTATAGCATAAACTAACAAGTTGTGGCATCCTAAAAAATGCAAATATCTAAAAAAAAATACTGACCAATTTTAAAAGTAAAAAAATTAAAAAATTAAAGATCGCTTAAATATTAAAAAAAGTTGGAAAAAAATGCTGAATAAATCACCATCAACGCCATGGTGCATTCGACAATATTAGATGCAGCCGGCTTCTTAAGGTTGTCGATCAAGTTTGCCCAAGATGCAGCTCCCCATGCATATGACTTAATTTTATCTACATCCTTGAGAATGGAGAGATAGTTCATGTGAATCGAACTTTTCTCAATTGCTTGTATAACAGTGCAATCTATGCCAAGAAGAGTTGTTGCGTGGCATGCTTGCTCCACTTCCCGTTGAGAGGATATATTATAATTTTTTTAATTATTTCAACCAAAGAAGCATGAGAGAGTCGATTAGTATCACTTGGAGGTATCCCAACAAGCTCAAGGCATTCCTCCTTTGTGACTTCACCAATACTAATTGGTTCACCATCAATCGGTAAACCGGTTATCGTAAACACATCTTCTAAGCTAAAATTAATTTTTGTTTGGCCTAGGTTGAATGTGTTGTCGTCTTTGTTAAAACATTGGTAGAGAGCATCCATAAGAGGACGATAATGAGTGGTCGATCGAGGCATACGGTACCAAAGAGAGTATTCAAATAACATCTCGAAACCAGATCCTTTCAAAAGTTCTATTATTTTCTCGTCTAGGGGCAATTTTAGACTGTACTGCATGTTCTCTCTATAATTAGTCATTTGAACATTTTTAATCTGCAAACGTTGAAAGTGAAAACAAGAAATTGATATTAAAAAGCCAAACATAATTTTATTCCATTACTGCATGTATGTCTATCAATAGATGATCAAAGTTCCTGTTAATTGTATTCTCAGGATGGATTCTTATCTATCAATTTTACCTTAATTTCATAATCAAATTGCAATAATAAATTTTATCACATTCTCAATTTTGCAAACCCTTACAAATTGGAATCAGAGATTTGAAAAGAAGTAGCAACAAGAGGAAATTAGAGACGAAGCAACAAGAGCATAATTTTACCTTAATAAAAAACACTATACAACCACATAGCAACTCCAATTCTAAATTTACATTTTCCAAAATCACTAACATGCAAAATTTATATGACATACCACATATGATAACCTTAATCGAAATGAGTTTCATCTCTAACTTAGTCATACCGCATATGGACAACACCATTTTAATAAAAAACATTTTTATAAAAAATATTTCATGTTAGCAGATATTGCACTACCTCCATCTCTAATTGCTCACGATGGCGCCCCGGCGGTGTTCTGGCCGGATGTGATTTAGTATTTTATTTTTCGCTCATTTTAATGCACAACTTTTTTTTGGTAATTCTATTGTTGCCAGTAAAAACAAGCAAAGAAGGACAACACAAAATTCACTGAAAAGCTAGAAATGAAAATATAGCATCTCCACACAGGTTTCAAAAGTTCTGATAGAAAGCTAGGTTGAAGCCGTCTGAACCCGGGGACTTATCGGGATGCATTTGGAACAAGACAATTCAAATTTCCTCCTTCGTTATTGGTGCTTCCAGCAATGCATTGTCATCGTCAGATACTCTTAGAGAAATTTGAATGTCGTGGGGGCAGCTGCCCCCATTTCCTATGCCCTGCATCCGTGCTTGATTACCGATGATCTTTTCCAAAATTTATTGTTGTAAAAACAATTTAGTAGTAAATTAAAAGATCATGCTAAACAGTATCTCCGGAACACTCGTTGTAATGATAATTTTCGATAAAATTGAAAAAAAAAAGGAAGATAAGTAGTAAATGGTGCATTTGAATGTGATTAACCAAACTGAATATTCAAATTTCAAACAATCATGTACTAAAATTTTCATTTTTCACGTGTATAATTGAAGCATTGTTTGTACTAGAGTACAGTAGTACTTTTAAATTTTTACCTATGCTGAAAAAATAAATAACGTCAGAATTTATCTTGTTCTGGAACAATGTACTTTCACTGACGATTTTCTTTTTCTTGGTCAATCAGACAATAAAACAATGTACTACTCATTTCAAAGTTGCATGGACTTTGAAAAGGAAAAGTCATAAAAATTGATTATTGATCAAACAAAAGTGTGTCCCCTATATTTTGTATTCAATGCATCTCACCCCCTTTTTGCTTTGTTTGCTACTCCTCTCGTGACTCTTGTTGCCACCTACCCTATTGAATTTTTAATTTTATGTAATTTCAACATTATTCATAAATAATTCATTTAAATTGTAAGAGAATTAAAGAATTAAGAAATGAGAAATAAAAAATATTGAATTAAGTTTTAAAGTTATTTACATATTGTAGTACATGTTCTTAACCAACAACATATGACATTGATGATAAATACTTGAATATCTTAACCAGTGGCGGAGCCAAGACCCTGGCTCCAGGGGTGCAGACTATTAAAATATAACTGCAAATTTTTGAACTTTATATTAATTACCCTCAAATTGAAAAATAAATTAATATGTAATTTGAAAAATAAATAGGTTAAACACAAAAATGACTTATAATTATAATTTTTTTTATTTTTTATATTTGTCTCCTTAACATATGCCCGACACGTGTTAACATTTTTCAAAAATTAATTATAGAATTAGAAGTTACAACTTTTAGCTTCAAATAGAATCAATTCTAAAAACAGAATCAATTATATCTTTGAAAAATTAACCAAATCATAATTAATTATTCACCTCTAAAATCAATTTTCACCATTCCAAGAATTGTACCAAATATACATGTATATGTGTTTTAGGATTTTTTTTTTTTGTCAAGTAGTTTAGTGAATAGAATTTAACCGTTAAAGGTGGATAAGTGGGAATACCAGAATTAGAACCCCGATCCCTGCCATAATTTGTAATGTCCCTGCCAATTGAGCTATGCTCATGGCGACATATGTTTTTGGATTTTTAAAATGACCACTTTAGTAAAATATTTAAGAGCATTAATAATAAATCAAATAGAATGAAGTGGCAATTGAATTCCACGAACAATGAATTAGGACATATTTAATATTTAATTTATTTACAAAAATAAAGAAAAGTGAAATTGGGACATGAGTTTGTCTGTACTCTATATGCGGAGTGTAGCAGAAATGAGTCAATGAAGGAAGGTGAAAGTGAGTGTCTTTGGGTGCAGGGTGCAAAGTAAAATATTCAGAGGGTTCAAATTCTAAATAAAGTAGATTAGTATGAGTACTTTCCAAAAGTCGGGGGTGCAGTTGCACACCCTCAAGTATGAACAGCTCCGCCCCTGATCTTAACTACTGTATTTATTAGTCTATGCAATTGTATGTTGACGATACATTGATTTATCAAAAAGAAAAAGTACATGTTGTCAATTTATTTGAAATGATTTTATTTTGTTTAATCAATATACTTAATATTATAATAGAATATTCTCATTGATAACTTGTAAAATTGCTGGCTATAACTATAACATTATCATCTTGCTTATCATAGGTAGAAGGGTAGTTAGAATTGTTAGGATATTGAGCCTGAGGCCTAGTTTAAGCCTAGCTGCCTTTGGCCTGATAGCTAGGTGCGCGCGCGTCTGCCTCTATAAGCTTGGCTTCAATAAGCTAGGCTTCGATGAGCTCGGCCTCGATATGCATATATAAGGCAATGTACTTGTATTGAGAATGTTAATGAAAATCAATTGAAGCTTATACATTTGGTATCTAGAGCCCTTAGTCCAGAACCTGACCCAACGATTTGTGTTCGTTATAGGGTGGTTGCAACCACCGTAACAGTCATCGTTTTCACACGTTTTCCCGCCTTTTTCTTTTTCTTCTCCGTTTGAATCCGTTGCTTCGTACTGATCAAGCAATGGCGGAGAACTCGGAATTCAAGCTTTCCATTCCACGATTTGACAGTTTTTACGATCATTGGGCTATGATGATGGAAAATTTACTGCGCTCCAAGGAGTATTGGCATCTCATTGAGACGGGCGTGACGACAGCGCCAGAAAATCCTACACCGGAGCAGCTGCAGGCGGCGAATTCAAGCAACCTTCTTGATTTGAAAGTCAAGAACTATCTTTTCCAAGCCATTGATCGAACTATCTTCTAAAGATTAGGCATGGCAATGGGGCGGGGCGGGGACGGATTTCGTCATCCCCAAACCCAAACCCATAAAGTTCGGGTATCCCCAAACCCGTCCCAATTCTTAATGGGGATGAAAACTAAAACCCCAAACCCATACCCAACGGGGTTCGGGTATCCCCGTGGGTTTCGGGTATCCTCATTCCGCTATACCTCCATATGAATTTGAGTTGCACTTTGCTGTTTTTTTATTAAAAAAATAGTTAAAAGTAGAAAATTATATTGTTTCAACAATATTTATACATAGAAAATAAATAGAAAAAATAAATTGATTAATATTCAACTTAAAAATATGATTGCAATCTAGAGTTTGTTTAAGAATATCTAATATATAAATGATAAAATATAATTCGATATAAGTGGGGCGGGTTCGGGGAGGGATTCAGGGTGGATATTAATATCCCCATTACCCACCCCAACCCCAACTTTTAAAATCGGGGAAAACCCAAACCCGAACCCAAACCCAGTCAACTCAGGTTTTTCCCCGTCAAAATCGGGGCGGGGCGGGTGGGTACCCGCGGGTTTGGGTTATTTTGCCATGCCTACTAAAGATATCTGGGATGCAATGAAGCATAATTATCAAGGCTCGACCAAGGTAAAGAGAGCTCAATTACAAGCCCTGTGTCGTGACTTTGAGGTTCTTGTGATGGGGGAGAGTGAATCAGTGGATGATTACTTCTCAAGAACGTTGGCCATTGTCAACAAGATGAGGTCTTTTGGTGATAATGTTCAACAAGTAACTGTGGTAGAGAAGATCTTGCGATCTATGCCTGCCAAATTCAACTACGTGGTCTGTTCAATTGAGGAATCTAATGATGTGACTGCAATCTCCATTGACGAGTTGCAAAGCAGTCTTGTTGTTCAAGAAAGAAGAATGAAGACTCAACATAATAGCCAAGATGAGCAGGCTCTTAAGGTCACTAATGGTGGTGGCAGAGGAAGAGGTAGAGGAAGATCCTCCACTAGAGGTCGTGGCAGAGGTAGGCAGAGCAAGGAAGCAGTTGAATGCTACAAATGTCACAAGTTAGGACACTATCAAAGTGATTGTCCTGAATGGGGGTGAAAATGCCAATTATGCACAATTCAATGATGAAGAAGAGATGCTTCTAATGGCCAAATCTGAGAGTGATGAGTCAAAGGCTGAGCCATGGTTCCTTGACTCAGGCTGCAGCAACCACATGGTAGGTAACAAAGATTGGCTATATGAATTTGATGAGAATTATAGGGATTCAGTCAAATTCATATAGCCAATCTTTGTTACCTACCATGTGGTTGCTGCAGCCTGAGTCAAGGAACCATGGCTCATCGTTTGACTCATCACACTCAGATTTGGCCATTAGAAGTTTGTTAGGATATTGAGCCTGAGGCCTAGTTTAAGCCTAGCTGCCTTTGGCCTGATAGCTAGGCGCGCACGCGTCTGCCTCTGTAAGCTTGGCTTCGATAAGCTAGGCTTCGATGAGCTCGGCCTCGATATGCCTATATAAGGCAATGTACTTGTATTGAGAATATTAATGAAAATCAATTGAAGCTTATACATTTGGTATCAGGAGCCCTTAGTCCAGAACCTGACCCAACGATTTGTGTTCGTTATAGGGTGGTTGCAACCACCGTAACAGTCATCGTTTTCACACGTTTTCCCGCCTTTTTCTTTTTCTTCTCCGTTTGAATCCGTTGCTTCGTACTGATCAAGCAATGGCGGAGAACTCGGATTTCAAGCTTTCCATTCCACGATTTGACAGTTTTTACAATCATTGGGCTATGATGATGGAGAATTTACTGCGCTCCAAGGAGTATTGACATCTCATTGTGACGGGCGTGACGACGGCGCCAGAAAATCCTACACCGGAGCAGCTGCAGGTGGCGAATTCAAGCAACCTTGTTGATTTGAAAGTCAAGAACTATCTTTTCCAAGCCATTGATCGATCTATCATGTAAACAATCTTGAATCGCAACACTTCTAAAGATATCTGGGATGCAATGAAGCAGAAGCATCAAGCCTCGACCAAGGTAAAGAGAGCTCAATTACAAGCCCTGCGTCGTGACTTTGAGGTTCTTGTGATGGGGGAGAGTGAATCAGTGGATGATTACTTCTCATGAACGTTGGCCATTGTCAACAAGATGAAGTCTTTTGGTGATAATGTTCAACAAGTAACTGTGGTAGAGAAGATCTTGCGATCTATGCCTGCCAAATTCAACTACGTGGTCTGTTCAATTGAGGAATCTAATGATGTGACTGCAATCTCCATTGACGAATTGCAAAGCAGTCTTGTTGTTCAAGAAAGAAGAATGAAGACTCAACAGAATAGCCAAGATGAGCAGGCTCTTAAGGTCACTAATGGTGGTGGCAGAGGAAGAGGTAGAGGAAGATCCTCCACTAGAGGTCGTGGCAGAGGTAGGCAGAGCAAGGAAGCAGTTGAATGCTACAAATGTCACAAGTTAGGACACTATCAAAGTGATTGTCCTGAATGGGGTGAAAATGCCAATTATGCACAATTGAATGATGAAGAAGAGATGCTTCTAATGGCCAAATCTGAGTGTGATGAGTCAAAGAGTGATCCACGGTTCCTTGACTCAGGCTGCAGCAACCACATGGTAGGTAATAAAGATTGGCTATATGAATTTGATGAGAATTATAGGGATTCAGTCAAATTGGGTGATGATTCTAGGATGAATGTCATTGGCAAAGGCAGTGTGAAGCTAGCGATCAATGGCAGGATTCATGTGATCACTAGTGTCTTTTACATCCCTGGCCTAAAAACAAATCTATTGAGTGTTGGACAAATTGAACAGAAGAATGTCACCATTGTGTTCAAAAATGACATGTGCAAACTGTATCATGATGATAAGGGATTACTCTTTGAAACTCATATGAGCAACAACAAGATGTATGTGCTTAATGCAACAGTTGTAATGAAACTCAGCTATGGCATAACAGATATGCTCATTTGAGCATCAAAGAGTTGAATATACTTGTCAGGAAGGATATGGTAAAGGGGTTGCCAGCACTTGAAGAAATTGAAGATAAGTGTGCAGATTGCTTGATTGGCAAGCAACACAGGAATCCAATACCAAAACAAGCAAAGTGGAGAGCTTCTACCAAGCTAGAACTAGTGCACTCAGATATCTGTGGTCCAATAAATCCAGCATCAAATGGAGGCAACAGGTACTTCATGACCTTCACTGATGATCTAACTAGAAAAACCTGGATTTATTTCTTGAAAGAAAAATCTAGTGCATTAGAGTTGTTCAAAATGTTTAAGGCTGTAGTTGAAACAGAATCAGGATCTGTAATTCAATGTCTAAGAACAGATAAAGGAGGGGAATTTACATCAAATGAGTTTAATATGTTTTGTAGCAATCATGGGATCAAGAGGCAGCTGACTGCTGCATATACTCCACAGCAAAATGGAGTATCTGAGAGGAAGAATAGAACATTGATGGACATGGCTAGAAGCATGCTAGCTGGTAGGAGAGTTCCTAAAGTTTTTTGGCCTGAAGCAGTCAAATGGGCAACACATGTTATGAACAGAAGTCCAACTCTGTCAGTGAAAGATATCACTCCTGAGGAAGCTTGGAGTGGAATGAAGCCTGCAGTTCATTATTTCAGGGTGTTTGGTTGTATAGCATTTGCACATGTGCCTGACAATCAAAGAGTTAAGATGGATAACAAGAGCATCAAGTGTGTTCATCTTGGTGTAAGTGATGAATCTAAAGCATACAAACTGTATGATCCCATTAGAAAGAAAATAATAATCAGTAGAGATGTTGTTTTTGAAGAAAACAAGAGCTGGGATTGGAACAATGCTGAAAAGAATTCACAATTAGAAGATGAATCTGGAAGCATAGGTGATGGTAACAATGATGAAACAGTAAATGGTGACAATGAGGATGACATAGCTAACAATGACACTCAGGCAGATGAGAGTAATCACTACAAGAAATAAGATTTTTCGCAGCAATTTTTTTGCAGCAACATTCAAATTGTTAACAAAAATATACATACAGCAGCAACTAATTTAAATTGTTGTTGTAAGTTAGTTTTTTTCTCAATAATAATGTTATCACTGGGAAAAATTACTTAACCCAACAATAATTATTGTTGTCGCTAATCGTATAGTTTTTTTGCAACAAACCTTGTAAAGTCGCTGAGAAACCAACATTATTATTTTTTTATACGTATCTTTTATCATGGTTTTTGTTCCTATATTTATGCGTAGATTTGTTGTAACTTAAAATTATTATCTTTTTTGTTTTTTTTTTCTTTCAATTTTCATATTTTTAATACTATAGGTTATTTGCAACAACTTTGTAAAGTCACTGAGAAACCACACAATTACTATTTTTTGATGCATATCTTTTATTGTAGTTTCTGTTTCTATTTTTTTGCGTAAATTTCTTTTAACTGAATATTTTTTCCCTATTTTTATGTTTTGTATCTTCTTTTTGACAACAACATTATAACGTTGTTGGAAAATCTTATAATTATAACAACAACATAACTTGTCAATGACTAGTATATTAAAGAATTAAATTTATTTTTGAGCAATTTTAATATACATTATTTTTTTTATGCATAAAAAAAAACTACCAAATTTTTATTGTTTTCTTCCTACTTTTATGCATAGATTCATATATAATCTTTTATTGTTTGTTTTTTTTCTATAATTGTTTGATTAAACTTCTTTTAATCCTTTTTTTTTTCTTTCTATTTTTATACATATATTGTTAATAGAGTAAAATTACAATGAAGGATACAAAATTTAAAAAATTATTAAAATTGATAAGGACAAATTAATAAATATAGTAGTTATCAATTTTAATATATTATTAGAAGTAGATTAATTAAATTAAGTTTATTTAGTTTAAAAAAATAGTGGTTTGTTTTATTTTTTTTTCAAAATTCGACGGTAGCACTCCATACATACCCACTATCACTATTGAGATAATCATGTAGTGTGACGGTTAATTGAGTAAAGATGATCCATTAATTATATTATTTCCCATGTATTTTGGAATATTTGTTAATTAATCAAATCTAATTACTAATAGCTATAAATTCACCCACTTGGATCATATATTGCAAACTTTCTATACGGTAGATTATTATTCATCCAATGCTCCTCTTTTTCTTTTGTTCATTGCTCAAAATTAAATCACTCAATCTCTTCAAAATTTAACCGATAGAGTTCTCCATCATGTCATCATTATTCATCAACTTATATAATTTTCCCTTTCAAAATCACTTCTCTCACTTTGTTCCACACATAACCTCATTAAAAGTTGAGTAGATTTCATTAAAAAAAGCTACTACGAGAAGGTATCTAATATTAAAAAGCTTTGAAGAATACCGACGCAATTCAAGAAAAGTGTGAAGACTATGAAAGAAGATGACGAACAATGGAGAACAAGGGGCAAACAATCAATCCATCGGTGTCTTAGAAATTTTTGCGGTGTTCTCATAGGATTAAGTGATAAACATTTAAAATAGTGTTGCTCTTTGGTGTTTTCTAATTTAATGTTTTGATATTATGTGATTGGTCACTTGATTTTGTTATGATCTAAATGACTTGTAATTTGTATTTTGGTTCTATGTATTTGAATTTTAGTATAAATAAAATTCGCTGATTAAAAAAAAATTTGAACGAGAAACATAATTATAAATAAAATTTAGCAATCAATTGTTGGTATTGAACGTTAATTCCTAATATCTTATTTCACGGGAGATTAAATTAATATTTGAATTATTGACACTAATTATGTCAGCGACCAAAACTTTTTGCAACGGCATGCAACAACAATTTTTTCGTTGGGAAAAACACTTTTGTTGCCAGCGACAATAATTGTTGTTACAAAAAATACTAGTTATGTCAGCGACATTAATTGTTGTTGAAAAACACTAGTTATGTCAGTGACATTAATTGTGGCTGCAAAATACTAGTTATGGCAGCGACATTTATTGTCTTGCAAGACTTTTCGCAACGGCACTTATGCCAACGGCATGCAGCGACAATTTTTTCGCTGCGAAAAATACATTTCGCAGCAACTTTGTATTTTTCACAGCGATATTTATTGCTGCCAAAAATCATATTTCTTGTAGTGAATGATGAATTGCTTGATATGAACACATCAAGTAGTGATGAGAATGTGATTCAACCAAGGCAGAGGAGACCCCTACAACATTTCAAAGATTATGTGCCTGTGTCTGAAGATGACAGTGAAGAAGATGACTTGCACAACTTGGCTATCTTTGTCTCAGACAAGGATCCAAAGACCTTTGAAGAAGCAGAAAAATTTGATGTGTGGAAAAAGGCTATGGATCAAGAAATTGAGTCCATTGAGAGCAATGACACTTGGGAACTGACTACTTTTCCTAAGGGTGTCAATCCCATTGGTGTGAAATGGATTTATAAAACCAAGTTAAATGAAAGAGGAGAAGTTGAGAAATACAAAGCAAGGTTGGTAGCAAAGGGGTATAGTCAGAAGCATGGAATAGATTACAATGAGGTATTTGCTCTAGTGCCCAGATGAGATACCATAAGAATTATACTTGCCTTGGCTGGCAAGAAAAGTTGGAAAGTGTTTCAACTTGATGTAAAAAGTGCTTTTTTACATGGTGAACTGATTGAAGAAATCTATGTGGATCAACCACTTGGTTATCAGAAAGGTGATGGAGATAAAGTTTACAAGCTAAGAAAGGCTCTCTATGGATTGAGACAAGCCCTTAGGGCTTGGTATAGCAAGATTGAAGGATATTTCAGTAATGAAAAGTTTGAGAAATGCTCCCATGAACATACTCTCTTTGTCAAATATGGTAATCAAGGAAAGATTTTGATAGTAAGTCTGTATGTTGATGATCTAATTTGCACTGGCAATGATTTGGACATGGTATACCAGTTCAAAGAATCTATGAAGAAACAGTTTGCCATGACTGACTTGGGAAAAATGAGGTACTTTCTTGGTGTTGAAGTAACTCAATCAGAACTTGGTTTTACATGGAAAACTGCAACAAAGTATGCACAAGAGATATTGAAAAGGTTTTACATGGAAAACTGCAACAAAGTTAGTAGTCCCATAGTGCCTGGATGTAAACTTGTTAAAGATGAAAATGGAAAAGCTGTTAATGCTAGGGAGTACAAGCAGATAGTTGGATGCTTGATGTACTTGCTTGCTACAAGGCCTGATCTGGCTTACTCTGTGTGCTTAGTAGCTAGATTCATGGACAGGCCAACTGAAGTGTAGGGATGGCAATATACCCATACCCAATGGGTACCCACAAAAAATACCCACAATGGGTAGGGTAAAAACCCGCATTTTGGGTATGGGCTTGGGTATGGGTAATTACCCATAAAATTGAGCGGGTATGGGTGCGGGTACGGGTACCCTTATTACCCACCCCATATACCCATATAATATATTTTTATTTATTTTAATTATATTATTATATAATAATATATATAAATCAATTTTAAAAATACAATATTATTATATTATTATACATTTTTAATTAAAAAAATTATTTATAACATATATAATGCAAATATGTCAAAGAGAAATGAACTTTAGCATGACACTACTAATAATTTTGTTTATAATTTTCATGAATCAACATTAAAATCTTTGAAATTTTTTTAATTCTATTAAAATGATATGCTATTTTTTAATTGATCAACTTATTTTTAGCAAAAATGCGGGTAACGGGTACGGGTACTTAGATACCCATAGGGTATGGGCACGGGGACAAAGATTGTCACCCACGCGGGTGTGGGGATGGGTACAGGTAATTTTTCAAACTGCGGGTATGGGGATGGGGACTATAGTACCCTACCCATACCCTACCCATTGTCATCCCTACTGAAGTGCACATGGTTGTTGTGAAAAGAATATTGAGATACTTGAAAGGGACCCTTACTTATGGAATAAGGTACAAGCATGATGCAGCCGAGAAATTTGAATTAACTGGCTGGTTAGATTCAGATTATGCAGGTAATTTGAATGATAGGAAATCCACATAAGGTATGTGTTCAAGCTAGGAAATGGTGCTGTGTCTTGGTCATCAAAGAAGCAACCAATTGTGACCCTATCAACAACAGAAGCTGAGTATGTAGCAGCTGCTGCATGTGCTTGTCAATGCATGTGGATGAGGTCTGTGCTGAAGCATTTGCAGGTGAATCAAAATGAGAGTACAATTATACTTTGTGATAACAGCTCTTTAATCAAGCTATCTAAAAACCCAGTGTTGCATGGGCGCTGCAAACACATAGATATCAGATTTCATTTCTTGAGAGACCTTGCCAAAGATGGAATTGTGGAGCTCAAGTACTGCAAATCTGAGGATCAAATTGCAGACTTAATGACAAAGCCATTGAAGTTGGAAGCTTTTTGTAAGCTGAGAAGCTTGTTGGGAATGGTTGCATAGGAAGCAAGCTTTTGAACTTTTGTGATTGGAGTCTAGTTTTACAGACAAGTGTTATGCTTCTTGCATAAGCTTCACGGCTGCTTTTTTTCTTTGTTTTAGTTGTCTGCCTTAGATGTTTTAGTTGTCTGCCTTAGATGCTTTGATTAATTGTTGTTTTATGATTGTACAATTAGGGGATAGTTTGTTAGGATATTGAGCCCGAGACCTAGTTTAAGCCTAGCTGCCTTTTGTTGAGAAATCGTATCATAAACAGAGATAATGCGCAGCAGAATTTTAACAAAATTTCCCATCAATGGATCCTTGTGAATGAACATGATCAGGGTTTAAATTATTACCTTTAGTATAGCAAATCCTGTGCTCGAAAATTGATCACAAGCGCCACGAAATCGCTCTCTTGAAGGGAAGAACCTTTGAATCACGAATAAGATGATCACGAGCGTTGATGAAGATCACCGACGCCTCTAACTAGTCCACACAGACAGTCAACTTCAATAAAGTGCTAGCCCTTTATGTTTGAAGGCTATGCAAGAATATTGAGAGAGAGAGAATTATTTTAGGATTCACAATTCTAAAATATTCTTGTGCCTTTTGTGTGTTGCCTTGAGCAATGACAAAAGGTCTCTATTTATAGATATTTCTTGTCTTATGCATTAAGACAACTCTTGTCTTGTGCACCAAGACATCTCTTATTGGGAAAAGCCCAACAAGAAACAATGTCTAGGGCGCGCGCCCCCATGAGTGGTAGTACTCATGTGCGCGCCCTCCCACCATAACCTATGGTGTTCTTGCTCGTTTAAATTACCGTGATACCCTTATCACATTGCACATACACCGTACCTTACGGTGTTCCTTTAATTATCTCAATATTAGACTGTCCTTATGTGTGTGACCCTTGTAGGTTTCCATAACGTTGACAATTATATTAAATCCTTTATTTAATATAATAAAAAATGAGCGGTATCTAGCAACACATCATTGCTACCCAAGTTATGAAAAATTAACATGTGATCAAAACATAACATTTAGTGATAATACATGCGTGTATAATTACCCCTTTGCCTTTTATGTCTATATTGAACACAAAGCATACTTGGTGTCATCTTTGTCCAGTTCAATATTGGGCCCATGACATTTATCCTGTTATGCAGGATTGGCAAATTCCATCTAGGTCACTACTGTCCCTCAGCATGCTTTGTGAAGTACCCATCAACTGCCTTTATGGTTATCCTGTTACGGACAACGTTAGATCAGCAACAAAGTACTTGACTCCACATCTAGGGTACAAAGTGGTTTCAGGTCTAAGGGCGGTTTACACCATTATCACCATGAGAGTAACTTATGACACTTCGCATAACTCTGCTTGTAGTACTCTCATAGCAGGTCAATCCGGTATAAATATTACTCCTAATATTTCTTATACCTATGTCAAGACTTGATAACTCCTTATCCCATGATCCATGAGATGCGATCATCAGTCTATCTTCATAATAGTCTTTATGCTTTAAGGTTATCCCATTTCACCTTAAAGCTTGACTATGGATACTTTTAAGAATAGCGTCTTTATGTCTAATGTAATCTCATGATTAAGTCACACTTAATATTAAACGGACTTTCTATTCTAGGGACTTCATTATTTTGAACGTTACAAACATAATAAAGAAAGGTCTTATGATTTATATAAAATATATAAATCAAGTCGCAATACAAAATCAAATACTATCAAAATAGATTGGCTTTTAGGGCTTACTCCAACAATCTCCCACTAGCACTAAAGCCAATCAAATGTTCATATAACATTTATCGGTTTAGAATGAGCATCGAGCAACTTCTAAGCAAGATGCTACATTAGTGGATAAGGAACAATTTCCTATGTTGGTATCTTATATATCTCCCAAGTTTCTCTTTCGATCTCTATCGAAATATAGAAGTGTCAAAGTATATCTGAATCGTTGGTGAGATCTATTCCATTGTTTGCAAAATCATTATCATTTCTAATGTGTTTAATGAGATCTGCAACATCGGAAACATAATTTTAGCTCTATCTTGAGCTAAACGATCCAAATCAAATACTTGACCTTTGTAATAGAAATAAACACTTTATGAAGCTTATTATTGCATAGCTTATAGTGTATATATCCGACATAATTGGAATTTCAATACAAGTATCAGGTTGGAAACTAACATTATTGTAACTCCTTTACAATGATCTTTTCCATACCAACCTATCTCAAGAGATAGTCCTTAGTTCCTTTAAGGTACTTTAGGATATTCTTGAAGGTCAATTAGTGTCAAACACTAGATTCAATTTTGGTACTTACTGATTATGCAAAAAGCATAGGGTGTATCTGGTGTAGTACATATTATATGGTGTACATGATCGATCCATCTGCCAAAGCATGTGGATTCTTTTCATGTATCTCTTTCTCATCCAATGAGACACGACATTGTCCTTTGGACAAATAAAAACCATTTGACACATGCAATAAATTATGCACATTAGGTGTCCAAACACTTTGTCAACATATGTACCTAGATTAAGGACAAGTTGCATCAACAATCTATCTCTATAGATTATGATTATGATTCCTAACTCTTTAGGATGCCTTGCCTAAGTATTTCATCAAGAGACATTACATTAATCATGTCTTACATGTATAAGGAAAATATTTTTGATGATTAATGTGTCCTCCACACATAATACCAAATTTAAGATAAATACTCCCACTAACCTCCTTGTGTGCACAAGACTTATATTTGTCCTTTATTAATTCGTTTTCATAAAACTTTATAAATAAGAACAAATAATTAAATTTCTGAGAACTTGATCTAATCAACATTAGATTGCTCTATGGCATTTAGCCACTTCTCAGAATTTAGGTCATATACAACCTTTTAACAAGTCAAACATTCATATTCTATGAAAACCATATCACCTTGTTGAGTCATGATAAAATCATACTTTTAGCGTTGTGATATGTTAGACTTGTCTAGACTTTCGTGCAACTCAAACTGGTGGTCCTACAACAACCTTGAGGAATCAGTTTGTGTTTCCTTTCAAATGGATATTAACTTCGTGGTACTTGAATTATTCAAGTTCTACATCACTCCCACCGACTCTTTTAGAGACGCATACCCACTTGAGGAATGCTTCAGTTCTAGTAACAAAACAACTTTTGTCCTAAAGAGTGATGTAGGACAAGTATCCCTTAGTTTCCTTAGGGTACTTCCACATTCATCTAATTTGAAATTAAATTTATCTCATAAATTTTCAATCCAAACTGTCATAAAGACAAACAAAGTATTTTACCTTCATATCAAATATATGATGTCTTTATGATCACTTTTAAAAGGGCGAAACTAGTTGTGGGTGAAGAATAACTATAAGCAAATGATTTTAAAAGGAATCAATGACATTAAACTATTTTAAGGTAAATCATGTCAAACATAATGCGTTTAAAATAGTAATTATACTCCTTAATTAAGTATTTAGCATTATGACTTATTCATATGACTTTAATACTTTTGTAAAGTTATTTTCTTTACTCCATTATTGAACTCTTTGACAAATTCAATGATTTCTAATTTGTGTCACACACATATGCACATCTACTGATTTTATCAGTAATGTAAATGAAGTAAATTAAATTCAATATATCAAATAAGTTTGTTTAGTGTCAGACATACATCTCATGTATATTGTTCAAATAAATCGTGTGCCATTTAACTTTCCGTTAGTAATTGACACACCAAATATTTGTACTAAACAACAACGCTCTTGATATATATATACAAGGTCCAAATCTTATTTGGTCCTTATCACAACTATTATAGATAATCTTATCAAGATCATGGAACTTAAGTCCATCGCTTGATTTAGAGTCCTAGTATAGAAAACTTTGTTTAAACGATGTGACTAATTCTTGTCTCATTATTCAAAACTACAATTCATCTCTTGTCATTACAAGATGTAGAATCGATACTTCTATTACTAGATGGAACTTGATAACAATTATTAGGTTCCACTTCAAGCTCGAATTTAAGTCAAAGCATAAACTCTTATTGTCAATTAAACAATTTGTTTCATTCTAGACAAAAGTTGACTTAACTCATAATTAATGTTCTAATTCTTGAAACTTCTCTATATTTTAACAAATATGAGATTCAACATCTTGTATCATATACCTTTGATGCAGAATAGAAACTTTGATTTTCTATAACTAGATGTACAAAATCGAAGTCTTACTTCATTCTTTGATTTTTGACTCTTTCAATTTCAAGAACTTATAGTTTTTCTTGCAATTGAGAACAATTCTCAATTTGTACCAATACAGAAACTCTTTTCTGAAGTTCATGTCCTTCATAAGGACAACATAATTTGTATTGTATTCCAAAATTATAATTACAGAGATATGTAAAATATTGTATTACGATTAAAACATATTTAATTAGGACTTCAATTAAATATGCGCTCCCACTATTTTACTCAAAAACAAATGACCCTCATCATTTGATTCGGAAAATCCCGTTGGAAGATTTTCTAGTGGTTCAAGATCCATATTTCACTTTGTCTTAAGTCCGCGGTGGGCGGATTACACAAGACTTAGTTATTTAGGTAGGAACTCCTTCCAATTGTATCTCATACAATTCTTGAATATATCAATTGGGTGAATAACTCCTTATTCTAATTCATCTTATGAATTATTCCCAACCATTGCTTCTTAAACTCATATAATCTCATTATATTTGTTAAGTTAAGTTTGACCCTTACTTTAGAAGTTGGATATTACAATTATCCCATCGCACCTTACCAATATAGAATATGCACTTCGCGGTGGGCGAACCTACATAGTTCGATACTAGTCTTGATGAGTTCTAAAGCTTGGAAAGCGTAAACTTAATATTCACATATTTCATTATTAAAGAGATTGTACTCCGCGGTGGGCGAACCTACATTTTCTTTATTAATTTCTTATGTGTCTCTTGAGGGATATTTAATTGTTTGATCTCACCGGCTTGTTTAACATATTAAACGCTCTCACATGCATCAATATACATACATACAATAATATATAATGATATGATTATGGCCTCATAACGCAAGTGTTCTCTCAAGCCAATGAGAGAACCCTAACCTAGCCTAACGATGATCTACTTCTCCAAGCATCATCTTCACGACTGTCCTCCTTTGTTCCTCTTGTAATTCTATTCTATTATAATGTTACATCAAAGAATACTCGTTTTACATACGAGGGAGTAAGATGAGAAAAAAAGTTACATCAAGAAATTCAGAGAGAAGCACGACACGCAGGTCGTTTTTAAAATCCCAAACAAAACAGAAAATAACGGACTAAGGCCATAACCATTCATCATGCAATTCACTAACAATAAACAAATAATTATTATTATTATTAAATTAGTCCAATTAATAAAACACCATGATTGATCACTTTACACGGAGTCGACGAATTTTGATGAACACTTCATCAATGAATCCTAGCCGAACAAGTGGCGTGCGGCGCCGAACGCGAACTAGGTTAGGATTACTCAATTTTTACGGCAAAATCCATCAATTAATCCTTGAATCCTAGCCGAACAAGTGGCGTGCGGCGCCGAACGCGAACTAGGTTAGGATTACTCAATTTTGACGGCAAAATCCATCAATTAATCCTTTCCATGTTCCGTTTTTCATAACAACACAACACTTATATTGTTATGAACACTAATACAACGATCATTCATCAAAACGTTTTAGGATTGTTTGTTCATCATGGATAATCGGATATATGATGCTTCACCAGTAACGGTTCTGAAGCTCACGCTCACAATCAACCAAGTTCAAGCCAACCATAAACAATTTCAATTAAATGACCCAATCAGTGTATCACATACACCGACGTTGTATCAGAATCGTATATCACATATATGTTAAACTGATCAATCAAATTTTATTAATTCTTGTTATTATTATTAATACTTCTTAATTAAATAAATAAAATTAAAACTTGGCATTATCAGATTTCAAGTAAATTAAAAAGGTTAGCAAATCAAATATTTGCTAAAATAATATCTTTTAAAACTATTTTAAAGATAATCTCGATCTT
The DNA here is from genome assembly GCA_954870985.1 of Trifolium fragiferum. Taxonomy (NCBI): domain Eukaryota; kingdom Viridiplantae; phylum Streptophyta; class Magnoliopsida; order Fabales; family Fabaceae; genus Trifolium; species Trifolium fragiferum. Next base: position 10,537,634 of record OX940796.1, read on the forward strand.
TTAATTTAAAAGGAAATCTGATCCATATTTTGGCTTTATTATTTCCAAAACAAATAAAGCTAAAATTATGCAAATCTTTTAGATAAATTCAAAAGATTATATCTGATATTGAAACTATTTCAAATCATAATCTTTTAAATTTAAAATTAGTTAATGCAATATTAAAACAAATAAATCAATTTAATGACATTTATTTGTTTCCCTTTTTGAAACAATTTTTCAAAACAACGGTAATTCTCAATGAACAATTCATTGAATTAATACCTTATTTTGCATCAACACTTGATTCATTCCAAAGAACCCTAACCGTCACTTTGCAAACCCTAATTATAACAATGGCACAACACTTGCGTCATTACGATTTCTTAATGATCATACCAAATCAAGTACTCTGATTTTTATTCTACATGATTATCGAATATTTTAAAACTTCACAAGATTCGGTTCCGAAGCGCTTCACCAGATACGGTTCCGAAGCACTTCACTAGATACGGTTCCGAAGTTTCAAATATCAATTATCAAATAAAACAAATATCATCCGACTTAATTATTCTATGATCAAAATCAGTATATCACATATACTGTTATCGCTTAGGGGTTTAAAGTTTTTGCGATGCCGATTTTAATTTATTTTATTATTTAATCGATTCCATTATGTTTAAACAATTTAAACATAAGCGAATTGATCAAACAGAAATTGTTTCCAATCTGTTTAAACGATTTAAATAGAAACGCGATTAAACAATTTCATAATATGTTTAAACAATTTAAACAGAAACGTGATTAAACAATTTAATCAAAATCAACGTTTTAAGCAGAATATTGTTTAAACAATTTAAACAGAAACGTTTTACAATATGTTTAACCGATTTAAACAAACACAATAAGCAAACAAACCGATTCATGGTTTCACAAGTGGCTCTGATACCACTGTTGGGAAATCGTATCATAAACAGAGATAATGCGCAGCGGAATTTTAACAAAATTTCCCATCAATGCATCCTTGTGAATGAACATGATCAGGGTTTAAATTATTACCTTTAGTATAGCAAATCCTGTGCTCGAAAATTGATCACAAGCGCCACGAAATCGCTCTCTTGAAGGGAAGAACCTTTGAATCACGAATAAGATGATCACGAGCGTTGATGAAGATCACCGACGCCTCTAACTAGTCCACACAGACAGTCACCTTCAATAGAGTGCTAGCCCTTTATGTTTGAAGGCTATGCAAGAATATTGAGAGAGAAAGAATTATTTTAGGATTCACAATTCTAAAATATTCTTGTGCCTTTTGTGTGTTGCCTTGAGCAATGACAAAAGGTCTCTATTTATAGATATTTCTTGTCTTATGCATTAAGACAACTCTTGTCTTGTGCACCAAGACATCTCTTATTGGGAAAAGCCCAACAAGAAACAATGTCTAGGGCGCGCGCCCCCATGAGTGGTAGTACTCATGTGCGCGCCCTCCCACCATAACCTATGGTGTTCTTGCTCGTTTAAATTACCGTGATACCCTTATCACATTGCACATACACCGTACCTTACGGTGTTCCTTTAATTATCTCAATATTAGACTGTCCTTATGTGTGTGACCCTTGTAGGTTTCCATAACGTTGACAATTATATTAAATCCTTTATTTAATATAATAAACAATGAGCGGTATCTAGCAACACATCATTGTTACCCAAGTTATGAGAAATTAACATGTGATCAAAACATAACCTTTAGTGATAATACATGCGTGTATAATTACCCCTTTGCCTTTTATGTCTATATTGAACACAAAGCATACTTGGTGTCATATTTGTCTAGTTCAATATTGGGCCCATGACATTTATCCTGTTATGCAGGATTGGCAAATTCCATCTAGGTCACTACTGTCCCTCAGCATGCTTTGTGAAGTACCCATCAACTGCCTTTATGGTTATCCTGTTACGGACAACGTTAGATCAGCAACAAAGTACTTGACTCCACATCTAGGGTACAAAGTGGTTTCAGGTCTAAGGGCGGTTTACACCATTATCACCATGAGAGTAACTTATGACACTTCGCATAACTCTGCTTGTAGTACTCTCATAGCAGGTCAATCCGGTATAAATATTACTCCTAATATTTCTTATACCTATGTCAAGACTTGATAACTCCTTATCCCATGATCCATGAGATGCGATCATCAGTCTATCTTCATAATAGTCTTTATGCTTTAAGGTTATCCCTTTTCACCTTAAAGCTTGACTATGGATACTTTTAAGAATAGCGTCTTTATGTCTAATGTAATCTCATGATTAAGTCACACTTAATATTAAACGGACTTTCTATTCTAGGGACTTTATTATTTTGAACGTTACAAACATAATAAAGAAAGGCCTTATGATTTATATAAAATATATAAATCAAGTCGCAATACAAAATCAAATATTATCAAAATAGATTGGCTTTTAGGGCTTACTCCAACACCTTTGGCCTGATAGCTAGGCGCGCGCGCGTCTGCCTCTGTAAGCTTGGCTTCGATAAGCTAGGCTTCGATGAGCTCGGCCTCGATATGCCTATATAAGGCAATGTACTTGTATTGAGAATGTTAATGAAAATCAATTGAAGCTTATACAAGATTAAGTTAATTAACATTCATCGTTTTGTGTTCGTTACAGGGTGGTTGCAACCACCGTAACAGTCTTCGTTTTCACACGTTTTCCCGCGTTTTTCTTTTTCTTCTCTGTTTGAATCCGTTGCTTCGTACTGATCAAGCAATGGCGGAGAACTCGGATTTCAAGCTTTCCATTCCACGATTTGACGGTTTTTACGATCATTGGGCTATGATGATGGAGAATTTACACACATAATCGTTACCATATCTTAGGTGGAGTGCGATGATGAGGTCGCTGTTTGGATCACAGGACGTGTATGAGATTGTTCAAAATGGATTAGAAAACCTTGCCTGGCGCGTTCTATCGAAAGCCTGGCCTTGTCAATTGTGTCGAACTTGAAGGATTTGTAATAGAAAATTGAATTAGAGAAAATGAGTGATAAAGAGGATAAGAGAGATGAGAGAATATGTGTGTAATCTCAAAATTTTTATTGAGTTGTAAACATAATGAGTTTTACACTTATTTATAGATTACTTGGAAGTCAAGTAATCACACACACACACAAACTAACCAAGTCTTAACCAATGTGGTTAAGCTTTTAACTACCTAATTCTGTTACCTAACTAATTAAAAACACATTAGTAGTTATGTAACTGCCACTAACGGTTATGGATTACAGTTCAACACCCTCCCTTAATCCATAATCTGCACAATGCCTAGTTTTTCCCTTAGTGCTTCAAACCTATCCAACTTGATAGCCTTTGTCAAACCATCTGCCAGCTGATTCTAAGTAGGGCAGTGCACCACCTCAATTCTTCCATTCACCACCTGATCTCTTATGAAATGGAATCTTGTCTCTATATGCTTCGACCTGCCATGTGACACAGGGTTCTTAGCCAAGTTTATTGCTGACCTGTTGTCAATCAATAACTGCACAGGCTTGGCTAAGTCACAGTTCAGCTCTTCAATCAATGATTCTAACCAAATCAGTTGACATGCTGCATAAGATCCTGCTATGTACTCAGCTTCACAGGAAGATAATACAGTCACAGGTTGCTTCTTCGAAGACCAACTGATTGCAGCACTATTCAACAAGAATACATAACCTGAAGTGCTTCTCCTGTCGACCCTATCTCCACACCAATCAGAATTTGAGTAGCCTACCAGTTTTACCTGAGTTTCACCATCATGTTTAGGGAACAGTACACCATATTTTAGTGTTCCTTTAACATATCTCAGAATCCTCTTTGCAGCTATCAGGTGAGATTTCCTAGGACTGTTCATGAATCTACTTCTGACACCTACTGCATAGCACAAGTCAGGCCTGCTATTGCATAGGTACCTAAGTGATCCCATTAGTTGTTTGTACAGAGTTGCATCCACTAGCTTCTTTTCACTGCACTCTTCCAATTTCGAATTTGTTTCACAAGGATTTGAGACTGAATTGCACTCATTCATCTCAAACCTGTCAAGTATCTCTGAAGCATATTTATGTTGGTGCATAATCATGCCTCCTTCTGTCTTCACAAATTCGAACTCCAGAAAATAGGTCAAAACCCCTAAATCAGTCATTTCGAACTCTTTGTTCATAGTCAGCTTGAAGCTTTCGATCTCCCTCGAATTACTGCCTGTGATCAACAAATCATCAACATACAGGCACACAATAATTGATCCTAGTTTCTCAGAATTCATCACATATACACCATATTCAACTGCACACTTCTTGAAACCCAGTTGAATTAAGAATTGATCTTTCCTCTTGTTCCATGCCCTTGGTGCCTGCTTCAAATCATACAAGGCTTTGTGTAGCCTGTACACCAAGCCTTCCTTCCCAGCTATCTCAAATCCAGGAGGTTGAGTCACATACACTGTCTCTTCTAGAGGGCCATTAAGGAATGTTGACTTAACATCCAGGTGAAACATGGGCCAATTCTTCATATTAGCTAAGGCCACCACCAACCTTATAGTCTCATGCCTGGCCACTGGTGCAAACACTTCATTGTAGTCAATTCCTTGTCTTTGAAGAAATCCTCTAGCTACTAGCCTGGCCTTATGCTTCGAAATAGTACCATCAGGATTCAACTTCGTTTTAAACACCCACTTGAGATCAATAGTCTTCTTACCCTCAGGTAATTCGACTAGTGTCCAAGTCTGATTCTTCTCTATGGATTTCAACTCATCCATCATGGCTTGTTTCCATACATTACTCTTCAAGGCATCCTTGACACTCACTGGTTCTGCATCAGCTAGAAGTGCAAAATGAATTAATTCACCTTCGTTACTAACTATGCTATCTGGTAACACTTCACAATCAACAAGCCTGTTTGGTAACTGCCTATTTCTCTGAGGCCTAACTGGTGTTTGAGCTGGTGCTTGAGCTTGTGCTGGGGCTTCATTTTCATCATTGTTGGCTAGCTGAATACCCTCAGTTTCAGCTTGACCCTCTTCATTATCGAACCAGTCACCATGCTCAATGTTAATCACACTCTGACTATGATCAATGATGCACCTCTCACCCTTCTCCCAATCCCATGCTTCTGATTCGATCACTTTGACATCTCTGCTAAACACAACTTTGTTGGTTGTGGGATTGAATAGCTTGTAAGCACCTGTAGAGTGATAGCCAATGAAGATCATTGTTTCACTCTTATCATCAAGCTTACTTCTCTTCACATCTGGCACATGCTTGTAGCATAAAGATCCAAACACTTTGAAATGCTTCACACTTGGCTTTCTACCATTCCAAGCCTCCTCTGGCACCTTTAGTTCTAGCTTCTTAGTTGGACACTTATTCAAGATGTAGACTGTAGTGTTAACTGCTTCACCCCAGAACTTGTGTGGCATTTTCTTTTGCTTCAACATGCTTCGACCCATGTCAAGTATAGTTCGATTCCTCCTCTCTGCCAAGCCATTATGCTGAGGAGTATAGGGTGCAGTAACCTCATGAACTATCCCTTCACTTACACAATAAGCTTCAAACTCTTTCGATGTGTATTCCCCACCACCATCAGTTCTAAGAATCTTAATTGATTTTTCACTCTCCTTCTCAACTAAGACCTTGAACCTTTTGAACACATCGAAAGCTTCACTCTTAAGCTTGATGGTGTATAACCAAATCATCCTATTAAACTCATCAACAAAAGTGATGAAGTACTTGTTGCCAGCCATTGTAGCATTCTCAATGTCCACAAATATCTGAATGAACAACCCCTAATGGTCCACTCGACCTCATAGGTAAATCAGATATAAATGGTAATCTACTTTGCTTCCCTTTCAAGCAAAATTCACAGGCTCTTGCTGAATTATCGAATGAAGGTAAGCCAATCATTAATTCTTTCGAGCTTAACTGCCTTAAACTTCTAAAGTTTAGGTGACCATACCTCATGTGCCATAGCCAATCATCATCTGTCGAAGTACTTGCCATACACACTTCATCTCCATGAGGAATAATGCACTTGTAAACTCTATTCTTCGACAGAGTGGAATTCAATATCAACCTGCCTCCATTATTAAACAGCTTCAAGGAACTTCTATCAATGCTCATAGTGAATCCCTTTTCCACCAACTGTCTAATACTTATCAAGTTGCATTTCATTCCTGGAAAATAGAGAACATTCTCTATCACAGCTTTCTTCTCATCACCTCTCTTGATTATCACATTACCAATGCCTTCTGCAACAAGACTACTAGAGTCAGCCAACTTCACATTGGTTTTTCTGCTAGTATCAAGCTCAGTAATCCACTCCTTCATGCCAGTCATGTGATTTGAACACCCTGAGTCCAAAAACCATTCTTGGCCTGTCGAATCACTATCACAAGTTGTTGCCATCATCAAGAGCACACTGTCCTTCTCAGTTTCTTTCACACTTTCACTGCTTTGAGCAATGTTAGCCTCTTCATCTGGCTTTTTCTTTCCCTTTCCTGATCTGCACCCATCAGCAAAATGGCCAAGTTTTTCACAATTGTAACACTTCACCTTACTTTTATCGAATTTCTTCTTTTGATTGTTCACGGAACCTCCTCCCTTATAGGATTCAGTTTTGTCATCAATCTTTCCCTTTCCCTTGAGCCATTTATCTTTACCTTTCGTCCACTTACTATTTTCCTTCCCATCACCCTTGATCTGAACATGCATAGCTTGCTGCATTGTTCTTTCAGAGCTTCTTTCTGTGACCATGAGCTCATGTGCTTCGAGAGAGCTCTGCAGATCCTCAATTTTCATAGTACTAACATCTTTGGCTTCTTGAATAGCTAGAACTATGAAATCATACTTAGCAGTGAGAGTTCTTAATACATTTTCATTTATCTGTTGATCAGTGAATACTTCACCACAAGTCTTCATCTGGAAAGACATCTGTTGAATTTGTCCAACACTCAATAGATTTGTTTTTAGGCCAGGGATGTAAAAGACACTAGTGATCACATGAATCCTGCCATTGATCCCTAGCTTCACACTGCCTTTGCCCATGACATTCATCCTAGAATCATCACCCAATTTGACTGAATCCCTATAATTCTCATCAAATTCATATAGCCAATCTTTGTTACCTACCATGTGGTTGTTGCAGCCTGAGTCAAGGAACCATGGCTCACCCACAAAGTTAGTAGTCCCATAGTGCCTGGATGTAAACTTGTTAAAGATGAAAATGGAAAAGTTGTTAATGCTAGGGAGTACAAGCAGATAGTTGGATGCTTGATGTACTTGCTTGCTACAAGGCCTGATCTGGCTTACTCTGTGTGCTTAGTAGCTAGATTCATGGACAGGCCAACTGAAGTGCACATGGTTGCTGTGAAAAGAATATTGAGATACTTGAAAGGGACCCTTACTTATGGAATAAGGTATAGGCATGATGCAACTGAGAAATTTGAATTAACTGACTGGTCAGATTCATATTATGCAGGTGATTTGAATGATAGGAAATCCACATCAGGGTATGTGTTCAAGCTAGGAAATGGTGCTGTGTCTTGGTCATCAAAGAAGCAACCAATTGTGACCCTATCAACAATAGAAGCTGAGTATGTAGCAGCTGCTGCATGTGCTTGTCAATGCATGTGGATGAGGTCTGTGCTGAAGCATTTGCAGGTGAATCAAAATGAGAGCACAGTTATTCTTTGTGATAACAGCTCTTCAATCAAGCTATCTAAAAACCTAGTGATGCATGGGCACTGCAAACACATAGATATCAGATTTCATTTCTTGAGAGACCTTGCCAAAGATGGAATTGTGGAGCTCAAGTACTGCAAATATAAGGATCAAATTGCAGACTTAATGACAAAGCCATTGAAGTTGGAAGCTTTTGGTAAGTTGAGAAGCTTGTTGGGAATGGTTGCATAGGAAGCAAGCTTTTGAACTTTTGTGATTGGAGTCTAGTTTTGCAGACAAGTGTTATGCTTCTTGCATAAGTTTCATGGCTGCTTTTTTTCTTTGTTTTAGTTGTCTGCCTTAGATGCTTTGATTAATTGTTGTTTTATAATTGTACAATTAGGGGAGAGTTTGTTAGGATATTGAGCTTGAGGCCTAGTTTAAGCCTAGCTGCCTTTGGCCTGATAGCTAGGCGCGCGCGCGTCTGCCTCTGTAAGCTTGGCTTCGATAAGCTAAGCTTCGATGAGCTCGGCCTCGATATGCCTATATAAGGCAATGTACTTGTATTGATAATGTTAATGAAAATCAATTGAAGCTTATACAAGAATTAGTTGAGTCCTTATCAGGTGTTCTGTTACTGAATTTTGCTTATACCACATTTATTAATTTATGATCCAGTGGAGTAAATGTTGGTGAATATGGTGAGTAGTAGTACTTTTCTCTTTTTATTTGCTTTTTCCCGGGATAAAAATTTTGCAACTTCATATATCTTCTGCATTCCTAATAATTTTCACTCTAGTTACTCTGTCGGTCTCAAAATATAAATAAAAATTGGTCAAATAAAATTGATATATTTAGTTTAAATTTTTAACCAATTTTATTTGACCAATTTTTCCTTATATTTTGAAACAAAGAAAATATATATTTAAAAAATGAAACGATGAAAATTACGCATAATTTCATTTGCATGAGTAAGGTTTTGGAAAAAAATAGAAGATTATAATTGGAGAAAAATCATCAAAGAAGCTAAAATAAAATAGTACACATATAAATTTTGAATATACTTAAAAATTAAAAACTATAAACTGATTTCCATCGTACCCCTCTAACAATCAAATGTGTATAAAATAAACTCAAATCTCATAACACAATCATTGGCCGTTGCTCATACTTGAGCTTATTTGTAACAAACAATAAATAAATAAATAATGGGTCATGTTAAACAGTATCTTGAGTCACTTGTTAAGCATATCCAAAAAATAAATAAAGTAAAAGTTAATGTTCAAAAGTTAACTTTTTACAATTTCAAGATATTAAAGGCATAAATTATAAAAAAAAAAATTCCCCATTGATAAGCTTAACTAGTGCCCCGACACATTGTTTAGCATTTTCATAAATAATTTTCATTAATGTGTTATGAGTTTGGATCTTCTTATATATGGAATCTCTACCAACCATTAGATTTTTTTTTTTATAATTTTTTAGAAAAGCCATTAAACTTTTTCTAAATAATTTAATCACTAAACTAACACATTTTAAGTGGAGAATTTAAAATTCAAATCCCAATTCATCCCTAAATTATTATTATCAACTGAGTTTGATTAACATAACATCAATAAAAATTCTTTTATATACATATAATGGTGAATATTTTCAGTGGACAGATTCATTTCTCATGACTTTTTTGTCTACTATTATATAAAAATGTACTATTAGAATCAAAATTGATTTTAACATCAATTAATTATCAATTATTAAATTATTATGACAAAGTAGACAGCACACCAACAACACAAAATTCATATAAGACAAGTGGCAATGGCAAAAGAAGTATACAATTTGAGTTCTTTTAATTAACTATTGTTAATTGCTAATAAAACATAAGAAAATTGGGTTGGTGAAATAGTTTAGTTCCCTAACTATGATCACTTCACTAGTTTTCTTATACAAGGTTTTTTAATTAATAAAAAAGAGTGAGGGATACACATATTTCACTTTTATTATTAGTACTTAGATTCAAACATCCTAGGTACCCCACTCAATTAGTTCTATGTATCAAGACCACCTACTATTATCAAACCTACCACCATCTACCCCAGATTAAACCTTCACCTTCATTTAATTTTTAATAATCCAAGTTAGGCAATAATTGTTTTTCATAAGCCCATGTTAAGCAATAATTAATATACCCATTATCCTGTACTAGGTTTCCAAACATAAATTCATATCTGTTATTCCCTTCAGTCTTAAATATAAGCAAAAGTCAAAATGTATTTGATTATATTTGGATTAAATATATTTTGACTTTTGTTTATATTTAACACCGGAGAAAATACAGTCCATAAAACTATAGGTGTTGATATATTTTGTTTGATAAAATTAATTAAGGAATTTGAATTGATTTAAAAAATGTAACATTTTTTTGGACAATTTTATAACTTTTTTTTTAAAAAGCCAAATCAGCCCACCTAAATTGACACCGGTGAAAATCAAATCTCAAACCTTAAAAGGAACACACTCCTAAATCCTAAGCTGATACTTATAAATTTTTTGGATCTGTACATTTACTTAAACCAATTTGTCATTTAAAAAGTTTGTTTAGAAAAATATTATAACAAAAATAGAAAAATCATTGCAAATGAGTAAACCACCAAATTAGTCCCCGACTCTGTAACTCGCTCTCAAATATGTCCCTGACTCTGTCAATATCTCAAATAGGTCCCTGACTTTGTCAAACGTTTCTCAAATTGGTCCCTCCGTTAACTTCCGTTTGCTGACGCCGTTAACTCTGCTGATGTGGACCGTTAAGTGCTGACATGGACCATGACATCAACATCTTAAAGTGCCACGTGTACAATACCTATTTTGATTGAAATTTGATAAAAACAAGGGACTATTTTGATAAAAACGAAAATAGATAGGGACTAATTTGACAGTAAGTGTAAAATGTCAAGGACTATTTTGAGATAAAATAAATAATGATAGGGACTTAATTGACGGTAAATAAAAAATGTTTGAAATCTGTATTTTTTGATTTATTTTTTCTTTTGAAGCAACAATTTATTAGGGATAGACTAACACAAGCTTAAGATGAGCTTGGAAAGAAAGAAAAAAATCAAGACAACATGCTAGAACCAATATAATGAACGTTTTTTAATTTTAATCCAATTAAGCAACATATTGCAATGAAAATTGCACTCAATTTGAGAATAACAACAGTCCTATCACTTACTCAAAGTCAGAACATTTGCACATGAATATCTTTGGTTTGTAATTTGAGTCTTCTCTCCCATTCAAACACTGTAGTCGGTTACTTGTACCAGATTGAATCAACTCAACACAAGTGAGCAAGCAAGCAACCATGTCAAACTCAAAAACACACATCCTTGTATTCCCATACCCAGCACAAGGCCACATGCTCCCACTCCTTGATCTCACTCACCAATTGGAGACATATAAAGAAATTAAACCACATTCAAAATAAGATCCATAAGACATTAAACCATTAATATCCAAAATAACAACTATAAGGCCTCAAACAATTAACATCCAAAATAAGGAGAAGTGAAAAGGTTATGTGAGAAGGAGGGAAAAGGGAAAGGTTACGTGAGAAGGAGAAGTGAAACAACAAAAATCATCTTTAAACCCTTTTTTTTTACGGAAGCCTTTCTAACTTCTTGTTTTTTACCCTAATTTTTTTTTCTCTTTTATTATTATTATTATTATTATTATTTCAATTTTTTATTTTTTTAATAATATGTGGCACTTAACATCCCATGTCAGCACTTAACGGTTCATGTAAGCAAAGTTAACACAGTCAGCAAACGGAAATTAACGAAGAGACCAATTTGAGAAACGTTTGACAGAGATAAAGACTAATTTGAGATATTGACAGAGTCAGGAACTTATTTGAGAGCGAGTTACAAAGTCAGAGACTAATTTGGTATTTTACTCAAAACTTTACTAACTTGTACCAACTATAAAAACAATTTAAAGAAATGAGCCCAATATTTCTTAAAAAAACAATTTGTTGAAAACGGTTAAGATTCCAAGTTTTTTTAATGTAATTTTCCTCTCCAAAAGCACTAGACAGGTGGGCTTGGAATTCATATATTTTGATGATTCTTTTGTCCATTATAGAATAGTTTAATAGTACACAAGATACTTTGAGTTTTTTTACTTTGTTTAATCAGCAAAAAAATCAAATCACTTTGACGAATAAAGTCATCCATGTGCTTTTCGTGGATTATATGAGATTCATTTGTAGATCCGACTTTTTAAAAAATGAAAAATTCAGTTTAGTGTATAAAGTGATTATCGTGTGTAGCAAATCTATTATTTTAACTAAATGTGATTGATCCAACTCCAATTTCCACCCTTCATCATTTTAGCTAAATGTGATTATTGTGGCCAGAATATCTATTATTTTGACTCAAATTAATTTTTAGTTGCATAATTAATTATTATTATACCTTGGTTCTTTAATTATTTTATTATCTGTGAAATTGATCTTTCTATTAGCTAGCTTAAATAAGCTTTGAACTTTCAAACATAAAAACCAAAGAACACAAATTTGTTAGCTTCAATATCACTGAAAATTAGTAGCAAATTAAAGTTGTAACACCACCAACAAGGTCGTATACAACTTAACCTAAGCGACTGAAAATAGTTTCGAAAAGAATTTTGAAAAATTAATCTTTTGGCCTCAGAACAAGTATGTCTTAAAGCGGGAGTCTCTCCAATTGGACGTGCTTCTAACAAACGAAGTTCATACTTTCATACTTCGCTCGTCAACAAAGAAATTGGAATCATGGTTAGGTTTACGTTCATATCTTCGCCGCCTACGATTCTTACAATTGAAATTTTGTTTAAGTCTTATAACCCTACGGTTCCTTAAGCTAAAAAATAAATCAAATCTAAAGAATTCCAAAACCTAATAGCTTTCACATAAAAATAAATTTATGCACACACTGTATTGTATGAAATGAAAATATATTTAAATATAACATGTATACACCTATTTTATTTAAGTGTTATTTTAAAATTAGGAGATGAAATTAACATTGAAAATAACTTTATTTTAAAAATAGGATAATTATGAGAAAAATAGAAAATAGTAGACCTATATAAATATGAGATAATTGTATTAGGGTTAAGTTAGAAGATATTTAAATAATGTCTCTTAAAATTATAAATTTTACCACTAATGTCACACATTTAACTCTCAAAATATGATTCCAAGTTTTTAAAATGTAATTGATCTTTCTTCTACTCTTAACCTCTACCATTTCAAAGGACTTTTTTGTTGTACTACTAAATAATTTTCCATACTTGAATGTCTATTACTACAATTTCCTAACATTAGGTCAAACACAAACACAAACACTATAAGTGAATGTTACTTCGCATCCACGTTACAAGTGACTCTTAGAATTAGCGAAAGAGTAGGAGTCATAAGTGAGGGCCCCAACTCAAACCCCAAAGTGAACTCCTCAACGAACCAAACGGCCAACACATACCAATAATTTTAAACTTGAGCCAAATTCAACCCTTCCACCGAATTTAATATAAATATCCAACATGAGCTGTTAAAGTGCTTATGCAAACAGTACTTATATAGCATAGATCATGAAAGAACTTTGTATTTATTGAAACTTTAGGAATTTCAAATTCCACAAGTTGTATAAAACGGTGTCGTGTCGTATACGTTGCAACACAATGTGACACCGACCACTATCACACATAGACAAAAATAGCTTCATATGCATGGTCGATTTTTTCAATGTCATGAATCCATATTCCATGATGTCCATAGATATTATAGCCAAAAGTATCAATATGGAGTAGTTTTTATTTTTTGGTACAACAAAATTAATAGTATTATTTTATAGATAAAGATTATGTAACTTCTTCGATATGCCGCATTTGATACATCGTTCACGTCACATTTTTTTGTCGTGTTTAATTAATGTAGTCATATTCATATGTGACCAAACACCGATGTTGATTTAATTAATATCCGTTGACTAACCATATTAATTACACCATGGGCTTATAGAGGAGTTTGTAGCAAATTTATTAGTAAAATACTTAATGCCAAAAACAAAAAATATTAAAATACTAACACTAACTAGGGGTGAACACAAATCCGCAACCCGACTCGAAACCGACATAACCGCCAACATATTGAAGCACTCGATCGGGTGCGGGTCGAGTCTCGGGTCAACAATTGTGAAAAATCGGTCATGAACGGTTATATACGGGCGGGTGCGAGTCTCTAAAAATCCGTCTCTTCATAATCGAAACCGACTGAAATACAAATTAATTTTTTTCTAGTTTCGAGCACCTATTCTTTCTCTTAATATCATATGCTCTTCACTTTGTTAATTTTATCTATCTTTGATAGAGGAGAAAAATGTTGCATTTTACAAGCTTTAGCTTGTAATTTGTTGATAAAGGAGATGCGAAATATAATATTTTAGATTTAAATTAATTTTTACTTCTCATCTACTATCTATTATTGTCGTTGAATTTAAAAATTTAAAAGAAATTAACTTCATCTCATCATTTTTATTGTATTTTTTTGTTGCAGTATATACGAAATATTGAACGAATTGCCAAAAAAAATAATTTTTTTATCAATGAAGTTTTAAATGTAACAACAACGTTTCAATCTAACCCGTTAAAATCGACTCGTTGTACCCGTCACCCGTTTGACCCAAACCCGAACAAACCGAAGACGTAAACGGTCGGAATTGGGTCCAAATTAAGAGGTCGCGGTTTTTATCGGTTTGACGATTTTCGGCCCGAATTCGACAGAACCCGACCGATGCTCACCCCTAACACTAACATTAGTTGAGTAGAAACTGAAAAAGTAAAACATATGAGTAGCTCATTTTCCTTTTCAATTTTAAGATGGATAATTCTAAAGTATGCATTTGAGATAGAAGTTTTGACTTAAAAAAAATACTGTATATAACTTTTTTAAATTGTAAAAATATATATTTTTTAAAGGATTTAAACCCACTTAAAAATATTTTAAATTAGTAAGGTGCACCTTTTCACTCTGAATAAAAAATTCTTCATATTTATTTAATTAGGTATTAAATGATGTACACTCACTTTGCTAATTTAAATCCACTTAATTATAAATATATGCAACCTAAATAAACAACCTAGGAAATCAAAACATAACAACTTATAAAACATATACAATCCAAACTTATAAACATAGATATTCAAGTTAAAGCTAGTGATTTATGAAAACTATTAAAAATCTATTTTCCTTTTTTGTTAGAGTTTTTGGGCAATTTTTTGTGAGACTTATAATTTGATTTTTAGTTTATAATTGGACAATATCAATATTTATTTGACTACTCCCTCTAGTCTTATATATAAGAAACAATTGACTTTTTAGATACATTGTAAAATTGATGTATCTAGACTATATTATTGTCTAGATACATCAATTTTATAATGTATCTAAAAAGTCAATTGTTTCTTATATATAAGACCGGAGGGAGTACTAATTTTGAGATTTCTTTTCACGGTGCATTGTTATAATTTTTGTAAAGTTTTAATTTTTTTTATCAAAAGAATTAATAGCAATGTTAAAATTAGAAAATAATGTTTTTATTAAAAAAAGAAGAAGATGAATTTGGATTGTATATGTTTTCCTAAGTTGTACTTTTTTTTATTTCTTAGGTATTCATGTGTTTTCCTAAGTTGTATATATTTATAATTAAGTGGGTCAAAATTAGCAGAGTGGGGGCACATCATTTAATAAATTTTACCTAACTAACTCTCACTTTCTAGTGTTAAATAAGTAAATATCAAAGATATTTTTTGTCCATTAAAAAAGGCGCGCCTTGCTAATTTAGACTCACTTGTTTTTAAATGGGTCTAAATTAATAACTCTCTCTCTCTCTCTCTCTCTCTCTCTCTCTCTCTCTCTCTCTCTCTCTCTCTCTCTCTCTCTCTCTCTCTCTCTCTCTCTCTCTCTCTCTCTCTCTATATATATATATATATATATATATATATATATGGGTTATATATGGGTCATGTTAACTTGTGCCCTAAGGGCACATGTTAAGCTATCTAAAAATAGAAGTATAACATTTAATGATACAAAGAATTTAATGCTTAGAGAATGTAATACACCACAAGTTCAATAAATTTTTTTCCACATTTATCTTCTTAACATGTGCCCTTAAGGGCACAAGTTAACATTTCCCTATATATATGAATGTATTAAAAGTTACAAAAACATTCACAAATTAATTAATGTCTTTTTCATTAATTAGTTTTTAAGTATAGTCAATTAATAAAAAAGACATTTAGAGAGACTAGAGATGTGTTTATAATTTCAAAACATTTAGAGACTATAGTGATATAACATCTCACACAATCAAGGTTACCAAATGAATTTTACATCACTTGTCATGCAAGTCGTTTGAAGTTTGAACTCTAAACTTTTCCAGTTTTTACAAATTGAAGCAACAAATTTTTATCTTAATCGAACACATATGTGGAGAAAATTAAGATATATAAAGCAAATGAGATAATAGAGAAATACAAGAACCAAGAAAAGTAGTAATTTAGATAGAAAGAATTGTCTTTTATTGATGGAATGTGCTACTAAAATTAAGGGAACAATTTATAGAATATTTTTCATTTTTTATTACAAAAATTAATTTAGGTGAGTTGGATCTCAAATTTTGGAACCGTTGGATATTCCCATAATATTTTTGTTTGGAATTTTTAAGTATTAATTAATTGTGAAAAATGACATATTAATACACATAGTGGTTGTGTCATTGTGTGAAGCGATGCATGTGCTTCCTCATTTGAGTTACCGGATCAAAAAAGACATAGGCGGTGGTTGTCCTCTACAACACCGGTTGCGGTAAAGGAGGATTGTATCCGTAGAAACTATGACACTCTAGTTAATTTATGCGTGAAATTAAAGTTTTATATATAGTCCATAGCGCGAAGCTAAGAGTAAGACCATTATTTAGAGGACAAATACAACATCTGACTATTAATAATTGTCGGAATAACGACTAAAAATTATAATTAATACGTAAATAGTTGGATAAGTATGTGTGACCTTGAGCCTATGTCTAGTTCAGCTAAAGTTCAACACATGAAAGGACTTCTTTGATGGCTCTGCTAGGGTTTGTGACAGGAAGCCTTTCCTTCCTCATTTGATTTTCTTCCAATTCTCTGCTGTGCCGGTTCGATTTTGTTGGTTGCCTCTTGTCTTACACTTGTGATTGTGAAACAGGCGCGTTGAAACTCTCTAGGTTTCCTAGATTGAGTTTTGCAAAGTCTGATCCTTTCCCATCACACGCATAACATAAGGCTCCTTCGAATTCAATCCTGGTACCGTTGATTGCTCCCCTGCATCGCCAGTTTTTCCTCTTCTCTGTATCGTTCCTGCAGGCTCATAGGCGCGCGTCCCTGGTTGTTTTGAATTCTTTGAATCGTTCCTGCAGGTTCTTAGGCGCGCGCGTCCCTGGTGGTTTCTCTGAATCGTTTCTGCAGGCTCATAGGCGCGCGTCCCTGGCTGTTGTGTCAGGCTGCAGGCTTCCTCGGCCTAGGCGCACGCGCGTCCTCTGCCATGGCCAATTTCAGCATTCCTTGGAAATTCCTTGACGTCGATGCTGCTCCCATAATTTATAATAAGGAACCCGTCAAAAAACCTAAGACCTTTGCGCAAGCCCTCACCAACTTGTGTGATATCCCGTCGTCACAACTGCAGCAACCGGTTGTTAAATGTGATAGATTGGCAATTGAAATACCAGATGAAGCCTACAACGCATGCCTGGATGCTTGTAAACATAATCTTCATGGTCGGATCATATGGCCCAAGGGTGCAACGCCATTGACAGTCGTTGCCTTGAAGCAGAAGCTTTCGATGATTTGGAAAGATTTATCTAAATTGAGTGTCATATCCCTTGGTAAGGGGTTTTATGAATTTACTTTCTCCTCTCTTGAGGATGTTAAAAGAGTTCGGTCTGTTCCCTCTTGGAATCTTAACCCGAGATTACTCAAGTTGTTTGCATGGACTCCTGACTTCAACCCTAAAATGCAACAAAATACGTCTGTGCAAGTTTGGGTGCGTATATATGGACTGGCTCAGGAGTATTGGCAAAAGGCTATCCTCTTTACTATAGCTGGAAGTCTAGGCACTCCTATTTTTATGGATTCGATCACTGCTAAACCGATGCAAGAGCGTACGTTTGGTCAATATGCTAGGGTTTTGATTGACATCGATATCAGTCAACCCCTCAGACACAAAGTTTTGGTTGAGAGAAAAGGTTACGCTTTTTTTGTGGAATTGGATTATGAACACATTCCTGAGTTCTGCAGTCATTGTAGAATTATAGGACATCACGTTAACAACTGCAAAAGAATCAACAAGGATATGGAGCAGCGGACTGTTAAAGATGTCAGCACAGCTAAGAAAAATATTGGGGACACTAGTAAGACATGGATACCAACTAAGAACAATGGGAATCAAAGCACGCAGGAGGCTATTGTTGTGAACAATGATGCAGATGCCCTTCATGTTGAGAATCACACCTCTCAGAAGGACAACTCTCCTAGTCGGGTTAATTTGGTAAGTCCTGAAGCTGATATTTTGATTGATCAAATTCCTGTTAATACTGTTGTCACCAGGTATGAGGGTCCTGTTTTGAGCCCTGTTCCTGCCAATCAAGAAGCTCCCTTGGTGGAGGAGCTTAATGATACTAGTTCTGAATCTAGCTCTCATGGTACCTTTGTGGGTGCTACTCAACACCAATTGATCATACATGAAGATGCTGTTATCAACAAGGCTATCCCTACTCCTGAGAGAGTGCAGAAAGATATGAATTTTCTTAAAGAGTCCTGGGCTAACATGGTTGAAGAGGATGATGACAATACTATTAATAGTGTTGTGAATGTGGGTAATAACGATGGATTTCAGGTTGTGCAAAATAGGGTTCAGAGAAAAGCCCAAAAGAAACAGTCTCAAGCTAGTAGGGAAACATACACTACCAGGTCAAGGGTTCCCTCTAAGCCTTTCAAATGAAGTGCATTTTCTGGAATGTAAGGGGTTTGGCTAACTCCCCTACAAGACTAGCCTTAAAGAAGATTATTCTCCAGCATAATCCTGACATTGTCTTGCTTGCTGAGCCTTGGATGGATTCTGTTGATTTACCAAGAAGGTGGCTTACTAGCCTCAATCTCAAGCTTTTTGCTACTAACTCTAGACATAACCAGTTGCCCAATCTCTGGTGCTTATGTAAGGTTAATATTTCTCCTACTATTCTCTCTTCTGATTCTCAATGTGTCTCATTTTCTATTGTTGATAATAGTAAAACTGTTGCTATTGCTGCTGTTTATACTTCCACTAATTATCTGACCAGAAGACAGTTATGAGACTCTCTTAATCATCTCCAATCCCAATATACTTTACCTTGGTGTTTTATGGGGGATTTTAATGTTATTATTGGCGCTCATGAGCATAGGGGTAGAACTCTTCCTGCCAGGTTGCCTATGGAGGATTTCCAGGTTTGGACTGACACTTCTGACCTTATCCATCTTCCCACCAGAGGGGTGGAGTTTACTTGGTCTAATGGTAGAGAAGGTGCTAGACATACTGTGAAACGTTTAGATAGGGTTGTTTGCAATCAAGCTTGGATGGATTTGTGTACTACCACTGCGGTGTCTACTCTTACCAAGCACATGTCTGATCATTTTCCCCTTTTGCTTGATTTTGCTTTGTCTACTCTCACTTTTGCTTCTCAGTTTAAGTTCATGCACATGTGGACTTTACATCCAGATTGTAAGAATGTTATTCATGATAGTTGGAACACTAATATCTTGGGCTCACCTATGTTTGTCCTTAGTACTAAATTAAAGATGTTGAAGGGTAAGTTGAAGAGCTGGAACAAAGCCATTTTTGGTAATGTTCATGATCAGGTCCACAATGCTGACATGCAGCTTCATCACATTCAACATCAAATTCAACAGCTCGGGCATAGTGATTTGTTACTTCACCAGGAGAAATTAGCTAGCATTGCTTGTGAGGAAGCTTTGTGCAAAGAGGAAGCTTTCTGGCAGGAGAAAGCTAGAGTCAATTGGCACTTGAATGGTGACAGAAATACTAAATATTTTCATAGATTGGCCAAAATCAAAACTTCTACCAAATTTATATCTTCTTTGCAGGATGGTGATAATGTTCTCACTAATCAGGATCATATTGCTAACCATGTTGTTAATTATTATCAAACCTTGTTTAGCTCTAACAGTGTGATGCAGGATTCTTTGCTTGCTGAGGAAGTTATTCCTAACTTGGTTATTGATGAGACTAATGCTATTCTTACTGTTCTTCCCTCCCCTGAAGAGATCAAACAAGCTGTCTTCTCCCTTAACAAGGATAGTGCTCATGGTCCTGATGGATTTGGGGCTATTTTTTACCAACACTATTGGGATATTGTGAAATCTGATGTTGTCAATGCTGTTTTGGAGTTTTTCACTAAGAGTTGGATTCTTCCTGGCTTCAACTCCAATATAATTGCTTTGATTCCCAAGTCTGCTGAAGCTACCTCCATTGCTCATTATAGGCCTATTGCTATGGCTAATTTCAAGTTCAAGGTAATCTCTAAAATCCTTGCTGACAGGTTGGCTGCTATCCTTCCTTCTACTGTCTCTGATGAACAAAAAGACTTCATTCATGATAGAAATATTAAAGATTGTCTTTGCATAGCCTCTGAAGCTGCCAATCTCCTTCATAATAAAGCTTTTGGCGGTAACCTTGCTCTTCAGAGATATTACTAAAGCCTTTGATACCCTTAACTGGAACTTTTTGCTCAAGGTTCTCAAGACTTTTGGTTTCAATGATATTTTCATCAACTGGATTCATGTGATTCTTAAATCTGCCTATCTTTCTGTGTCTATCAATGGTCGGGCTCATGGTTATTTCAATTGTACTAGAGGTGTTAGACAAGGGGATCCTCTTTCCCCTCTTCTTTTTTGTATTGCTGAAGTTGTTTTGAGCAGGAGTATAACTAAGCTTGCTACATATGGTGTTCTTAATCAAATAAAAGGCACTAAAAATGTTATGGTTCCCTCTCATTCTTTTTATGCTGATGACTTGATGATCTTCTGTAAAGGAAACCTCAATGGTTTAAAAGCTCTTAAGAATTTATTTAATACTTATGCTCTGGAGTCCGGTCAGATCATTAACACCTCCAAATCCATTATATTCTCTGGGTCTATTACTCCTGGCAGGCTGGCGTTAATTGCTCAGCTCCTTGACTTCAGGATTGGTTCCTTACCTTTTATCTATTTGGGGGTTCCTATCTTCAAGGGCAAACCTAAGGTCTCCCACCTTCAACCTATTGCCGACAGAATCAAGCTTAAGCTTTCCGCTTGGAAGGCTTCCTTATTGTCCATTGTAGGTAGAGTTCAGCTTGTTAACTCTGTTATTCAAAGTATGCTTCTTTATAGTATGTCCCTTTACTCTTGGCCTATCAGCTTGTTGAAGGATATCGAAAGATATATTAGAAATTTTATTTGGAGTGGGGATCCTGAGAAGAGAAAATTGGTTACTGTTTCTTGGAAGAAAGTTTGCAGGCCTTATGCCCAGGGTGGTCTTAATATTAGGTCCCTTATCAGTTTGAATAAAGCTACTAATCTCCATCTGTGTTGGAAGCTTCTCACTTCACAGTGCTCTTGGGCTAATTTGATTAGAGATAGAGTTTGCAAGAATCACACTTATATTCATCACCATATCTCTTCCTCCATCTGGAGCAGTGTTAAAGAGGAAGTCGGAGAGATTGACGGTAACTCTGCTTGGCTTATAGGAAATGGTGAGCAGATAAATTTCTGGAATGACAAATGGTGTGGAGACTCCCTTGCTCATCAATTTAATATTCCTCCTCAGATTAGTCGTCTGCTTACTTCTAGGGTTAGTGACTATATTACTAAAGGTCAATGGCACATTCCTGATTCTCTTTCTCATCTTTTTCCTGACCTTAATCGCATTGTTCAACAAGTTTCCATTCCTTTGGAGCCAAGTGTTGACACTTTGATTTGGTGTAAATCTGATGATGGAACTCTGACTCTTAAACAAACCTATTTCTCTAAGGTTCATTCTTGGCAGGAACTGACTTGGGCCAAGTGCATTTGGAGTGCTGACATCCCTCCTTCAAAATCTTTGCTTGTTTGGAGACTCATGCACGAGAAGTTACCTACTGACGATAATCTCAAGCTCAGGGGCTGTCACTTTCCTTCTATATATAACCTTTGTCACAAGCAGGAAGAATCTTCTTTTCATTTATTTTTTAACTGTGATTTTGCTATTAGATTGTGGTCTTGGTTGGCAGGTTGCTTGGATACTACTCTTCAATTCTCCACTATTGACGACATCTGGGATCTTTGTAATTCTCATAGATCTCCCCAGTGCAAGCTAACTCTTACTGCTGCCATCATTCACCTCTTTAACACCATTTGGTATGCTCGGAATCAGGCTAGATTTCAAAATAATCATGTTTCTTGGAAATCTGCTATAGCTCTTATTATGTCTAACACTTTCTTGACGGGGAGCAATACTCATAAGTCCTCTTCCAATTCGATCATGGATTTCACCCTCTTGAAGAAGTTTGATATTAGAATGAATCCTCCTAGAGTCACTACTGTGAAGGAAATTCATTGGCATCCTCCTTTAATCAGCTGGATTAAATGCAATATTGATGGTGCTTCTCATGGCAATCCTGAGCTTGCTTCTTGTGGAGGAGTTGTTCGAAATTATCAAGCTAATTTCCTTTATGCTTTTGCGGAACCACTTGGGTTTGCCTCTTCCTATCATGCTGAACTTTGTGGTGCCATGCAGGCTGTTGATATAGCTTTTCGTAGGAATTAGAAGAATCTTTGGTTGGAGACTGACTCAACCTTAGTGGTTCTTGCTTTTAATTCTAACCCTCGGCTTATTCCTTGGACTTTAGGAAATCGGTGGAAAAATGTTTTGGTGAAGGTTTCTAGTCTTAATTTCAGGGTTTCTCATATTTGTAGAGAAGGTAATCAAGTGGCTGATCTCTTTGCCAATCATGGTCTTACTTTGAGCTCCCTTACTTGTTGGAGTGATCCTCCTTCGTTCTCTCAGGATTTTTTGTTTAAGAATAAACTGGGCCTGCCTAGTTTTAGGGTGTGTTTATCTAAATGATGGTTTTTATTTTGTTGTATTTATTTCTGGAGCAGTGCACTCTTTTTCCCTTCACCTGATTTTTCTCTTTGGGTTTTACGGGTAAGGTTTTTAATGAGGCAGTTGTCATTTGTTGGCTTCCACTTGGTTTTTGTCTAGTCCCCCCAAGTTTGTACTCTCCTATCTTTTTTATTTATATATAAGTTGGAGTTAGCTTGATTTGTTAAGTTTGTAAAGGGATGCCAACCTAGTTGGGATGTCTTTACCTTCTTAACTAAGCAATCTCTTTGTTTTATAAAAAAAAAAAAAGAAAGGACAAGTTCTTCAACTATTAGCCTTAGAACATATTCCATGATTTTATTCTTTTCAAATATTTTTTTAATATATTTAAACCTCGGAAAAATACAAAATGGGGTCATATGCTCATGTATTTCTTAAATGAATAGTCACAAGCACCATACATCCAAATTTATAAAAAAGAATTTTTTTTTTTTTATAAGCAAAAATAAATTATAAGAAATAAAGAGGATACTCAATCCTTATAATTTGAAAAAAGATATACTTAGTATTTTTGGAAACACATTAAGGGATTACTACACCAATCATAAAAATTTATCATTGGAAATACTAGTATTTGAATAGTATTCAACCCTTATTTAAATAGTATTCTGGTTAATAAAACTTTAATAAAAATTGTATAAAATATTTTGCCCTCGATCCATGTAGCTGTTTAAGATCAACTCGTGATTTAGTAAAAATAAAAAACTCGTGATTCAAGATTCTTATTGTGGTGCTGTGTTGAGACCGGAGAAACTATAAAACTTTGTGTTAAAACTAAAAATATTAGTAAAATATATGGTTAAATATATACTTTAGAGTAACTAAAATTTGCATGAAGTTCATAATATGACAATATATATTAGTATTAATAATATCTATTATTTGGGTATGTGTGTATCGTGCCTTTGCACATAAACTAAAAAACAAACAGTACTCCATAGTCCAAAACACCATTCATGTCAACCACTGTCAAAGAAAAAACGAATGTCAAACAATTGAAATAAAACTTTTTTGTAATCATGTTTTCTACCTATCATTATGTGCAAGTCTCTAATTTTTTACTACTATACTCCTTCAATTTTACAATAAGTAAACCATTCATGTTTTAAACTCCCTATAATAATAGAGGACAATAAATATCAATAGTTTTATATTATTTTTATCATGTCCTCTCACGCAAGAGTTTATTTTGGCTTAAAAGCGTTGATAATACATATGTCTAGTGGTGGAGCCAGAAAATTTCTAAAACCTGGACAAAATTTTAGTTTTATACAAAAATTTTAATTTTGCAATGAAAAATTTAGTTTCAAACAAAATATCTCAATTTTGCCCTAAATTATTTTCTAAAAAATTTAATTTTGCCTTAAACTAACCCATAAAATACCAAAAAATTTCAGCCGAGCCCGGGCAAGTGTCCGGGCATGCTAGGCCTTGTCTGCGCCACTGCATATGTCTACCTACCATATATTTAAATTCCATTTTTTAATTATAAAGTGGGGGGAGCGGAGATTGAACTCTAGACCACTTAATCATGGAGACTCTGATACCATATCAAATAATCGATTATCCTATTAAGTTAAGTTTTTAGGATAATCAATTATTTGAAAAAAAAAAGTAAAATTGAACTAGTTTCAAGATGAATTTATATGATGTACTCCATGTGGATGTGGGCTCTTTCTACCACTAGTTGTGCATCCCACCCAGCATGTGACTGCCACACTTCGATCAGAAATCGGGAAGGTAATTTCTACTCATACTTAATTTTAGGAGTTTGTCATTGAAGAAATAAAAATATAGATGGTATCAGTATTTCAGAATTTGGTTGGATCGATATTCATATTTTGTGTTTCTTCCGGTCCTTAATATAAGAAGAAATTCATTTTTTAAATATATTGAAATATTGATGTATTTAGAGTGTATCATTGTCTAGATATATGAATATTTCAATGTATTTAAAAAGTAAACTTCTTTTTATATTAAAAATCGGAAGGAGTAGTATCATGTTATATATTTTTATATTATTTTATTTTAGAATAAATTTAATTTTTAATTGAGTCTAATAAGTAAATACATACTAAATTTTAAGATGTCTAAAATTTTTAAAATGTCATATTCAAGTTATCACGATGTTATATAATTTAATTAGTAATTTTTTGGGTCAAATTCTCTTCATTGACTTAAATTGTAAAAATTGGTGTAGAGTTGAGCCAAATGACCAAAAGGTTATTTGCAGGCTAAATTATGGTACTTTAAGAAATATTGATACTTTTGACAGTGTTTCAATTGAATAGATAAAAATGATCAATTACGTCATGATGATATAGTCTTTTAACTTAAGCTCTTCCAAATTTTTTCATGATGATATATTTTTGGTAAAAAAAAATGATGATGATATTTCATTTAACGAATAGTCTTTTAACTTGGGCTCTTCCAAATTTTTTTATTTGTTAACCTGCAATTTTATTAATATATATTTTTTTTAAGATTTAAAATTATAATTTTCCTTGTTAAGACAACTAAACAATTTAAAATTTGAACTTAGTTCGTAAAATACAATGTGTGAGAAACTATAATATATATCTTTTCTCTCTCACTCTTTCTCTATTTCTTTTTAGAAATAACTATAATACTATTATATTTTTAATTGTGAAAAATGTGTAAGAAAGTGATTATGGCCCTGTCTAGGGTGAGAGACCAGCTTTTTTTTTTTTTTTAGAAGTTGGTTTTGGACCTTAGATTAAAAAGTGATATATGATATTATGATGCACTATCAATATTGTATTATTTTTTATTTCTTTTTTTTCTTTTATTCCTATAAAATATAGATCTTTTAAGTTTAGTCCTTACTTAATTTTAATAGTATTTTTAGTCGTACAAATATTTTCTTAATATGTTGTTTAAACCTTGTTAAAATAAAATTTATTTAATTAATCTTACTCTTAAATTTTTTTAATGATTTTTTACACACGTGTTTATCACTTTATAAAATGCCCATTAACCAAAACTTATAATTTTTTAATGTGAGATGAATTAAATATCAATTTTACGTATGCATATTATGCATCATACCGTACACGAGTACCATTTTTTTACTTTATGTTTTATGGTTTAGATTAAACGGAGTACATTATATTATAGTGCACTGTTAGTATTAAATATCGGTTATAAACGTCTATGAGATTCTTATACGCGATATCACTTTTATCCCACTTAAATATCAATTATAAACGTCTATGAGATTCTTAGACGACTGAATAACTATTCTCGAACTTACATATCTCGCACATTAATATCTCCCACTCAAATATTGGTTATAAACGTCTATGAGATTTTTATACGACTCGATCACTCTTATCATATTTAAATATCAATTATATATATATTTATGAGATTCTTATACGACTGAATCACTATTCAACGAACTTGCATATCTCGCATATTAGTATCTCCCACATTAATATTTCTCACTTAAATATCGGTTATAAACGTCTATGAGATTCTTACACAACTCGATCACTCTTATCTCACTTAAGTATCAATTATAAACGTCTATGAAATTCTTAAACGACTGAATCACTATTCTTAAACTTACGTATCTCGCACATTAATATATTCTACTTAAATAGATTATAAACGTCTATGAGATTCTTAGACGACTGAATCATTATTTCGCACTTAAATATCTCTCAGATTAATATCTCCTACTTAAATATCGGATATAAACGTCTATGAGATTCTTACACAACTCAATCACTCTTATCCCACTTAAATATCAATTATAAACGTCTATGAAATTCTTAGACGACTGAATCACTATTTTCAAACTTACGTATCTCGCACATTAATATATATATATATATATCACTTTGAAAATTAATTTTGTCCCAAAATTATTTAATTGGGATGAAATTCGCGATAGATTTCTGTCACACACGATATTAATTAATAAACAAAAATATTTTATAATGTTTAGTTATTATTGTGTATAATTTTATTTTTTTTAATTTTTCACAAAATCCAAAAATATGTCAATTTGATTCTTATCATTGAAAAAAGTCCCAAAATAATATGTTAAGTATTTAATTTTTTTCCTTTTATCATTTTTACTATTACTATTATTATCATATATATTATTTCTCTCATTTATTGTTTACTTCCTTTATCATTTATTACTATTATTATTTTTATTTTTCTGATTTCTTTATATTTATTTTCTTTTATATTATTATTAATTATTAATATTATTAGTTTTATTTTTTAAATTAATTTAAAAAAAAAAATGAGAAATGAAATAATAAAACTAATTCATTTTTCACAAAAACACAACTCTCTTCTTTCCCAATCCTCTCTCGGTCTCTCTTTTCTCTCTCTTACAATCCCGTCGCCGGAGAAGGACGGGACGGCGGCGCCACCGTCTTCTCCGGCTGCCTACCGGGAAAAATCAACAAAATCAAAAGTTTTTGCGGCAAACTCCTTCTATTTTACATGCTCTTTTCAAATCCGGATTCTAAGTTTCAAAAAGACTCATGAATCGACCGGATCGGTGGAAAAATTGTGTCGGAATCTCCTTTTCTCTCTAGCCTCAGTTTCAATCACTGGGTTGTTTGTTTTGGTGTTCCTTTCTCAAACTGCAGTGTATTATTTGTATTATAAATCTACATTTTTACTGTTAAATTTATAAGGCCTTGAGGAGCTTGATGCTGCTAGTTCGCGAGAACATGAGGAGTTTACAAAAGTGAAAAATATAGCTACTATTGAACTTGGAAGATATGAGATAGAGACATGGTACTTCTCCCCATTCCCATCAAAATACAATGACTATTTGAAGTTGTTCTTTTGTGAGTTTTGCCTCGATTTCATGAAGCACAAAGAGCAGCTTCAGAGGCATATGGTGAGTGGTGCTTGAAATAATCCTTTTTCCCCTTAACAAGATGATAGAATTGATTTTTTTTTTTTTTTTTGAGAAGATAGTATTGTTATTTGGTAAATATATTCACTTTGTTTTCATTTGTCTTCATTTGTTTTCTGGATTATTTACTTATTTAAGGAAGTTCTATTTTAATTTGGTACTTTAAGTTCACCCGAATTTTTTTGAATTTACAATGATGAATTTTTACGGCGAAAGTTGAAATAATGCGATACCAGTTCCAATTCGAAAGAATGAAATCTGTATCTAATTGTAGAAAAATTAGAATTTAATTTTAAAATACAATGACAATGCTTTTAAAATTAATTTAAAAAATTACTAATGTTCAAAAACCCTAATTTAAACTTACACTCGCGACCAATGACAACGTGTATATGTGAGTTTAAAATATGGTACCGGTTATGCGAAAGTATATGACACCTTTAAATTAAATTTCTACTAAAAAATAACTCTTGAGTAAAAATTGATTATTTTTCAAACAAAATTTTGAAATTATAAGACGTACAAGCGGTCTATATATTCAGAGTTCGATCATCAAAATTCTTATTTACATTTGTTTGTTAGTTAAATTATGTGATATTGAATGACTAGATTGATAAAATTCAAAATCTCCAGTTGAAATCGGTAGTTTTAGTTAAATTCATGACCCTTTCGTTAAAACTAGGTTTTCGGTGAAACTGTTATTACAATTTGTCGATACTTAACATATTATTTTGGGACTTTTATCAATGATAAGAATCAAATTGACATATTTTTGGATTTTGTGGAAGAAAAAAAAAAAATTATACACAATAATAACTAAACATTATAAAATATTTTTGCTTATTAATTAATATCATGTGTGACAGAAATCTATCGCGAATTTCGTCCCAATTAAATAATTTTGGGTCGGAATTAATTTTCTAAGTGGGATATATATATATTAATGTGCGAGATACATAAGTTTGAGAATAGTGATTCAATCGTCTAAGAATTTCATAGACGTTTATAATTGATATTTAAATGGGATAAGAGTGATCGAGTTGTGTAAGAATCTCATAGACGTTTATAACCGATATTTAAGTAGGAGATATTAATGTGGGAGATATTTAAGTGCGAAACAATGATTCAGTCGTATAAGAATCTAATAAACGTTTATAATCTATATTTAAGTGGAATATATTAATTTGCGAGATACGTAAGTTTGAGAATAGTGATTCAGTCGTTTAAGAATATCATAGATGTTTATAATTGATAGTTAAGTGAGATAAGAGTGATCGAGTTGTGTAAGAATCTCATAGACGTTTATAACCGATATTTAAGTGAGAAATATTAATGTGGGAGATACTAATATGCGAGATATGCAAGTTCGTTGAATAGTGATTCAGTCGTATAAGAATCTCATAAATATATATATAATTGATATTTAAATATGATAAGAGTGATCGAGTCGTATAAAAATCTCATAGACGTTTATAACCGATATTTAAGTGGGAGATATTAATGTGCGAGATATGTAAGTTCGAGAATAGTTATTCAGTCGTCTAAGAATCTCATAGACATTTATAATTGATATTTAAGTGGGATAAAAGTGATATCGTATAAGAAT
Organism: Trifolium fragiferum; assembly: GCA_954870985.1. NCBI lineage: Eukaryota > Viridiplantae > Streptophyta > Magnoliopsida > Fabales > Fabaceae > Trifolium > Trifolium fragiferum. Next base: position 10,567,071 of record OX940796.1, read on the forward strand.
CTCATAGATGTTTATAAACGATATTTAATACTGACAGTGCACTATAATATGAAGTACTCCGTTTAATCTAAACCATAAAACATAAAGTTAAAAAAATGGTATTCGCGTACGGTATGATGCATAATATGCATGCGTAAAATTGATATTTAACTCATCTCACATTAAAAAATTATAAGTTTTGGTTAATGAGCATTTTATAAAGTGATAAACACGTGTGCAAAAATCATTAAAAAAATTTAAAATTAATTAAATAAATTTTATTTTATCAGAGTTTAAAAAACGCATTAAGAAAAATTTTGTCCGACTAAAAATACTATTAAAATTAAGTAAGGACTAAACTTAAAAGGTTTATATTTTGTAGGAATAAAAGAAAATGAAAGAAATGAAAAATAATCCAATGCTAATAGTACATCATAATATCATGTACCACTTTTTAATCTAAGGTCAAAAACAACTTATTAAAAATAAAAAAATAAAAAAGCTGATCTCTCACCCTAAACAGGGCCTTATTTTATACACATGCATGTGTATGATACTTCCGGGAAATTAGTTTAGAATTATTATTTTTAGATAAAAATAGCACCAAGCTACCAACTGAAGTAAGAGTAATCCTTTTCCATAAGCAGGACTAGACCACCATCAATTTCATCCCCGCTTTATCTAAGTCTAACGGATTCAATTCAATTTTGTAAAAAACACATGTTGAATTAAAAATCATGGTTACTAGTATGATAATTATGTTAGGAAATAAAAACACTAAAGAAGAAAAAATAAACACAATCACAACATAAGAATATAATGTGGAAACTTCAAATCGGAGAAAAAACCACAACCGTTGTTTAAACCGACAACCAGAGAATTATCACTATGTGAAAATTTTTACAACACATAGACTTCTCTCACTCTCACCCCAATGCCCCAATACAACCACACTCTCACAAAACAAATATTTAAACTAAGAGTCAGATATAAGTTTAAAGTGCTACTGACTGGTGCAATTACAAACAAAGAACTTAGGCCTATTATATAGCTTTGGTTTTCCTCTTGCTTCACCATTCTAAGCGATGTGTGACTTCTCCAATAGCTATTTTTAACCTCCTTCTTTATTTAAGAAACTAGGCAATGTGGGACTTGACAATCAACCCCAACAATCTCCACATTGATTGCAAGAGTTCCATCTTCCGCTTCCATTGTCTATACCGACAATCATACTCCACCATAAAAGTATACTCCATTTGGAACTAAACCATCCCAAGAATTTCTCTCACTTGGAACTAAACCATCCCAAGAATTTCATGTAGAAACCTGCTGAAAGAATATGGTGCAACTCCCATGTTGGCTTTCAGGAAGTTCTCCAGCCATCGACATATCTCACCACACACCTTGCATCAATCTCAACCAATGCCCATGTGTTGTTTTGAATCCGCTAGCAATAACTTGTCCTTACCCATGGTATAGCGGAAATACCATAATGACATATTTTATCTTCTAGATAAGATCGCCATCATCTCCCAAAACAAGGGAGACATTGCTAGCACTTGTCTTAGAGTCTTTTTCAGATACTGCTCCACCTAGACAATTTCTCTTTAAATGCCCAAACCTTCCACACTTCCAACAAGGCAGATTCTTTGCATGGATCTTCTTACCATTAGCCCCACTTCTAGTTAGCAACATTGAATTTGATGAAGTGCTTTCATCATTTTTCATCCTTCTTTCTTCAGAAATAATTTTAGTTGCAACTTCTTCAAAATTCAATTTTTCCTTCCCATACATCAAAACAGGTTTGAGATGAACATAAGAAGGTGAAAGGGACCAAATGAGCCTTAACGCCTTATCCTCATCATCAATCTCAACTTTAATAGATTCTAACTCAGAAACTATATTATTCAAAGTACTAAGATGATCAGAGATTTTTGTACCTTCATCCATGCGCAAATTGTGGAATTGCTCCTTTAGCAGCAACCGATTTGAGATGTCATTTGCCTGATACAACCCTTCAAGCCTTTCCCAGAGTTCCTTGGCTGATGACAAATTCTGCACATTCGCAAGAACATTCTTTGACAAACACAAGCGAATTGCACTTGCAGCTCTTAAATCTAATTCCTCCCACTTGTCGGCCTCCATCTTGGAAGTGTTTTCTTTAAGCGCCTTGTGTAAACCTGATTGTATCAACACATCATTGACTTGTACTTTCCACAAGCCAAAGTTGATTCTTCCATCAAACTTCTCTATGTCAAACTTCATAGCAGTTGAATAAGACATAGCAAAACCCCTTCTTTAGCACCTTTAGAATATCACACTTCTTTTTTCTGATGTGAAAGATCAGACAATGCTGCAACCACAGAGCATACAAAGAAATGTGATATCTCATCGAACCGAAGCTCTTGATACCACTGTTAGGAAATAACAACACTAAAGAAGAAAAAATAAACACAATCACAACACAAGAATATAATGTGGAAACTCCAAATCAGAGAAAAAACCACAACCGTTGTCTAAACCGACAACCAGAGAATTATCACTATGTGAAAATTTTTACAACACATAGACTTCTCTCCTCTCACCCCAATGCCCCAATACAACCACACTCTCACAAAGCAAATATTTAAACTAAGAGTCAGATATAAGCTTAAAGTGCTACTGATTGGTGCAATTACAAACAAAGAACTTAGGCCTATTATATAGCTTTGGTTTTCCTCTTGCTTCACCATTCTAAGCGATGTGGGACTTCTCCAATAGCTATTTTTAACCTCCTTCTTTATTTAAGAAACTAGGTGATGTGAGACTTGACAATCAACCCCAACAAATTAATTTACATATACGTAAATATTTTTTGGTATACTTTGAATATGTAATTAAATAAATCACAAAAATATGGTTTAATTTACACTCCTACACAAATTTGATATTTGCGGTAAGAAAAATCACATAGAAACCAAAACTGCGTGAATAAGATGAGAACCAAAATGATTTTCACAAAATATATCAGTATTTATTGACTTAATTGCCTCTTATATTTATGATCAAACAAAATATGTGTTTGTGCACCAATCGTTAGTTGGTTCAGTGGTGATTGACACTGAACTTGGTAAGGAGGACCACGGTTCGATCCCCGCAACTGTAATCTAGAGGGGGCTGAAACCACTTGATGACAAAACTGACTCCAAATTCAACTGGCGGTAAAAAAAAAAAAAAAAAAATGTGTTTGTGCTCCACAAGTCATGCAAGCATACTATATGTTAGCATTGCGTTGCTATTTGTACTTAAAATTTGCACACGTATTCTAAGCACAGTTTCATTTGGGATTGTAGAAACAAAAGTGAGATTGCACACATGATCCCTCAAGTGCTAGTTTGGCAAAATTTCAAGCCAATATATTGTTACATATTTAATACAACCTTTATGTTTGAAACATTATAAAAAGCATACCTAATACAACCTTTTTTAACTTGTTTCAAAATCTTCTAACGTCACTATCCAATTGCATTTCAGTTAAATGATCCAAATTATGAAATTTAGGAAGTGCCAAGAATCAAGTTGATCACGCATATGCCATATGGTAAACTATACGTTTTGGTTTGTCTATCACACTCACATGTTTATTGTTAGTTTTTGTTTGGTTGTACTTGTTCACGAGGTATATTGTGTGGGATCATCGCTACAAAACCTTAAAAACGGTAAACATAAAAATAATAGTTAATTCTAAATTGTAAGATGACGATATGAAAATTTTAATAGGAAAAATTAGAGTTTATAATTACTTGAATATGATGGCAAATTAACACAACATGTATTTTAACCGTTAGTAAAAATAAAGGAAGAAGATGTGGTATGCGGAGATTGACTAGATTCTATAGGTTCCCCAAAGGTGCTAGACGGGGAGATACTTAGAACTTGTCGAGACAACTATCAAAATTGGTTAATACACAAGTTTTGTGAAGTAGTCTCAAATGTTGGTTTGATAAATATTCGTATAGAAAGATATCTTATAGTACTTGTTGGTTCAAAAGTCTTGGCATAGAGAGCGCACTGCTAAAGAAAAGCTAGATCGTGCAATGGCAAATGATCGCTCTTGCAAAATATGTCAAAATGATAGAGTGGAATGCCCGGGTGCAACAAATTAGATCATTGTATCTTCTACTTTGTTTGTGATCCCAAACTCCCTCATAATAAATCATTGAGACAATTCAAATTTGAAAATGTTTCGCTAGGGGAGCCAGAGTTTGATCAGTTGTCGAACAACGTTGGCAAATTTTTGATAATTCAAATATTTTTTAAAAAATTTGATTAGTGTGGACATAAATGAACTCACAATTTAGAGTGAAGATCAATTTTTTTACGGATTCAAACTTCGAAAAACTAAAATTTGGTGGTGATACCATTTTTATTCATAGTTTATTTGTTTAAATATTTTTTTACTTAAGAGAGTGATTAGTATGAGGAGTTTGAAACCATTTTTAATTTGTACCACTTCATTTTCAGTACTCCGCCTCCAAACCACCAAGGCACTTATTAAAAATTGGGTCATGCTAAACGGTGTCCTCGGAGCACTTGTTAAACATACTAAAAGAGAAAATAAAAAATAAAAATAATAATGATAAAACAACTTTTTATACATTTGATGCATTGAATGCACACATTTCAATATAAACATTCTAAATTTAATTACTTTTTATGTTTAATCGATATATCCTTGCAATAAAAGAGTTACTGTAGTTGATGATTACATATCATATATTTGACTTAAGAGGGTGACTAATTGGCAACGTTGGAATCTGTTGGCTTTTTTATTTTTTAGTCAATCTGTTGGCATTTGTTATTGGTTGTTAAGTTAGTTTAATATTAATTTAGTTTATTTTCTTTCTTCTGATGTGCTCCTATGTGTTTGTATTATGCATTGTGCTCGTCTTGCGCGCAATTGCGATATCAATAAAATTTAGCCGTTCAAAAAAAAAAAAACTAATATACATTTTTCCTTTTATCTAATATATGTCACGTTATTGTTTGATTTATCAACCTCCCATCATATCTTAAACTCCTACCAATTGCATTTTTTTTTATAGTGAAAATGATAGTTAATTGAAAACTCACACACACAAAATAAAAATATATATATAGAGTTTGAATTTCGATAGTAAGTCTGAGTTAACAATTTTAACATTTCTGCTAGTTAAGGTAGAATTTGTAGACTCAATATCACTAGTTATTTTAAGTGTAAATAATCATTTTGTTTTTGTTTTTTTGGGTACTAATTTTGGTTTTTTATAATGTGAGATATTATTGATATAATCTCTAAATAAATGATAATTTCAAAAACATAATTATATTACGTCAACTATATTTATACGATCAACACATTGATACGATATTATTTGCCCTCTAGAACCAGAACTCTTAATTCTCTTTGATGATTAGCTTTTGGTTTAATTTTTATTTTATTTTATTCTCTCTTGTTTTTCCTATGGTCAAGTCTATTCTCATTTTGAGTAAAAGCAGTCTATTAGTATTACCCCCTTTTTTTTTTACCTAATAGTATTACCCCCTTTTTTTTTTTTTACCTATTAGACCGATAAAAAAAAATCACACTCTTATATATTTTTTTAAATTATTTTATATTTCTTTCATATTTAGTTAAATAACAAGTAAATATTATTTTTTATCCCCAGAAAACACACCCCTTTGCATGGCACCAGACACCAGTCACCACTCTAGAAACACCTAAAATTTAAGCTTTCTTGTATTTTTTAGTCAAAAAAAATGAAAGAATTCAAATATTGGTAATTATAGATAATTCCTTTTCAACGAAATATATATATATATATATATATATATATATATATATATATATATATATATATATATATTTTGACAATTATAGTAGTTATAGACAGAAATAAAAAAGACATCAAAGCTTAAAAAAGACAGAAATAAAAAATCGAAATATAAATGAATTTTTTTGACATATAATAATGAAACTATCTAACATAGAAAATAATTTAGACATCAATTTTATCCATAGTCACTGACATTTGTCTTTTTGGTTTTCTTTTCTAGATTAAGTCAATGTCTTTTCACGTTTATTTTTTTTTCTTCTTTGTTTTAATATAATTTTAGTTTAATATATTCATTGATGATAGTCTTAACGTATTTTTTTGATTAAAAAAAAAATAAATATGTATTTCATGGTTATCACTAATATAATTTTCTATACGATTTTTTTCCTATGTGGATGTAACTTTCTTTTGACTCATAATAAATGGAAACATCTCACTTTGAAAAAAATTAAAAAATAAATTTTATTAGGATACACTGACTTTTGCCTTTTTGTGTGTTTTGCTTTTTAAATCTTTTTTCTATATTAAGTCAATCTATATCCATATTTTATAAAATAATTTTGGTTTATTAAAAAAATATACATTCCTGTAAAAAAAATACATTGACTATATCTAAATATCTAAATATTTTTAATAATTTCAATCAACAATACTGTAATTGTTTTATTTTATTAATTCAAGTCAAATGATACTAATAATTATTTTACAATTACACTCGAGGAATTCATATTTGGCTTTTGGCATAGTAAAATTAAAATACTCCATTTAATTTTAAATAGATGAAAAAGTTTAATTTTGTAGATACATTGAAAATTTAATGTATCTAGTCCATAATTTAAACTAAATACATCAAACCTTCAATATACTTAAAAAGTAAATATTTTTTTACATTCAAGATCTAAAATAGTGTTGTTATTAAATTCATACTAGTTAACTAACACCTTAGCATATTTGATTTTAATCTTATCTATCATAAATAACGAGATTGGGTTGTCTCCGATGAATTTCTCCTGATGTGTATGCAATGAAATAAGTTTGAGTTTTCTTCATTTGTTATCCTTCGATTTATTATTCATTTGGAGAGAGATAGACACATTAAAGATTAGTGAGACCCATTAAAAAGTGGGTTATACTGATTTGTGGATCCCACTAATTTTAAATGTATCTATCTCTCTCCAAATGTAGAATAAATAAAGGATAATAAATGGAAGAAACTCAAACCTCCACTATTAAATCTATTTTTTTTTAATTTCTTTTCTCTCTCATACTAAATAAAGGGTCAGGATTTGACATGATGAAAATCATGTCAATGAAGACAATTTTGTTTTTCTCTTTCACTATCTGTTTAATATGGTTCGAATATCAGTTATGAAATTAAGTGGTTTCATTCCCTCCCAATTGCAGTTGTGGAAGATGAATCTTTTTCATAAATAACACAAATGTCATGTGAATGATTATTTTGTTTCAAAATGTAAATGAATGTTTACAATTGATTGGCAATATATTTTTTTTCCCTTTTTTTACTGGTCACTAAGATTAATTAGGCCAATTAATTAATATTCGTTAATAATAACAAAAGTACACGGATAAGGTTTGAATGAAATTGGATAAAGTAAGTTTTATTTTCTTTGCTGTTACATAATTTAGTTATTCTTACTACCAAAAAAATAAAAATTAGTTATTCTAGTTTTGAAAAATTACCAAAGACAAAAACAATAAAGAATCTATGATTCTATGTAATAGGTTATCCATCACCTACCCCGGACCACTAAGGTTCGTTTAACACACTCCCTAAACCAATACGGTGGGACCCACATACAGAAACGGCTGTCTCGTGCCGCATAGACTCAACTCACACGTGTCACCAAAGAGAATCCTAGCTGTCAACGAAGAAAACAGAAAAAACAGTAAGGATGTGGTAGGTAGTAAAAATTACACTAACTCAAACCCGGTGGTCCCACACACATAATAAATAAATTTAAATAACAATGTTACAAAATTGTCCTAATAATAACCATCATTATTAATCGTCCACAAATTCTAGCTTAGCTATTTTTTATTATTATTTTTAATTTTTATTTTATTTTAACGGGTCTAGTTCAGCTGTTATAAATATCGAAATTTGTCATTTTATTTATTACAAAAATAAAAACTTTAACTTAATACGTCTTTTATATATTTTATAAATATATAAAAATATGATGATTTGAAAAGATAAAGTTGAAATAAATTAATTAATTTTGCTTTGAAGACACATATTTTTTGCAGGCAAAATACATCATTTTTAGATTCATTGAAAAAATAATGTATTTAGTCCAAATTATAGGCATAAGTCACTTTTTTAGATTCATTGAAAAAATAATGTATCTAGTCCAAATTATAGGCAAAATACATCATTTTTTTAATGAATCTAAAAAAGTAATTTTTGCTTATATATAAGACTAGATGAAATATTTTAAAATAAAAGAGAGTATTTTATCTGATTTCAAATATAAGCTAATGAATCTAATCCATAATATAGTCTAAATTCATTGATTATTCAATAAATATAAAAAATTATCTTTTACTTTTAATCGAAACTAGAGAAACATATAATAAAATCATACCCTTTGACCATTTTTTTTCTCTAATATTCAATTTTTAACCAATATACATATAAAAAAATAAAAATAATATTAAACAGTATCTCGATACATTTATTAAATATATAAAAAAATATTAATATTAATAAAAATAACATTTTATATTTTCAATATAGAATGCACAAATTCCGATATATAATTTCCTTATATAATCTAACTACAGTTGATTTCAATTAATTCTGTATTAATCTCGCTTGCAAGAAATATTTACCAAACATAAACACGGTGGTCCCCACTTCATTTCTTCTTCGTTCTCATTTTCACTATAAATCCATCTTCTCCTCTTACAACCAAAGAACCCTCGCTCACACAACGGCGCTATTCTCTCTCCCTCTCTATCTCTGTTCCTCTCTGTCTCTCCACTTTTCTTCGCTCGTTTTTTCTCTTTCAGATTCAAATTCGAATCTCTCTCAAATCACAAACTCACTTCTCAATAATTCCGATCTTATTCACTTTCATTTCAATTATCCCAGATCTGTAATTTACATTTAATGTGAAAAACTTGAACCGAAAATCTGAATCAATTAAACAATACTTTCACAACAGCTACCAAAATCTGAATCAGTTATAGAATAAGCCAAAATTAATTTTCGAAATTTTGATTTTGAATTTTGGTTCAACAATGTCTAGCTCTGTTTCTTTAACGTTTACGGCGTTAAATAATCCTCAGATAAACGCAATTAGTAACCCTAACGCGCGTTTACGTCCTTTGACGAGAGTGAGAAGCACGGTAGCGAGATGTTCTGCCACGTGTGTTGAGAGCAAGAGATGGTTAGGGACGAAATTACGACGGAGTGGTTCGGAGCGGATTCAGTTTTGGGAATCCGGTGGATTAGGGAGGTTACCGAAGCTCAGAGTTGCGACGGTTAAGTCGTCATTTTCGGCTGTGCCGGAGAAACCGATGGGGCTTTATGATCCAGCTTTTGATAAGGACTCGTGTGGGGTTGGATTTGTAGCGGAATTGAACGGTCAAAGTAATCGAAAAACGGTTAGAGAATTTTTAAAAAATATTTTTTATTTATTTTTAGTATCGACACTTCTGATCAAAGATATCTGAGGTCCGAGACCAATCAGTATATTTGAATTTTTAAAATTTTTTCGTGTCTGTCGACATATTTAAATTTTGAGTTAATAGGTCTTTACCCCCTGCAAAATAGGCGAGTTTTGATTTGTCTCTTGTAATTATTTTTTTTTAGATTACCCCTGCAAAATTTATTTTTTTGATTTACCCCATTCGATGCATTCTTTAAATCGGTTATTTTGTCCAACCGATTTAAAAAGTGTTAGTTTTTAAATTGATTATTCTTTTTTTTTTGCCTGCCACGTCAGCAATAGGGGTAAGTCAAAAAAATAAAATTTGCAGGGGATAATCTAAAAAAAATAAATTACGGTAACGCAAAATTTGTCTACTTTGTAGGGGATAAAAACCTATTAACCTATATTTAAATTATTATCGGTGTCAAAGTGTCGACATATTTATTTATTTTTTTGCATGGGGGTGATTGGATGACATGTGAATGATTTGAGATTGAAATTGATTTTTTGTACTGTGTTTATAGGTAACTGATGCGTTGGAGATGTTGGTTCGAATGACACATAGAGGTGCTTGTGGATGTGAAGCAAATACTGGTGATGGTGCTGGGATTCTTGTGGCTTTGCCTCATGGGTTCTATCAAGAGGCACGTTTGTTTTTATTTGTTTTTGTCTTTAAATGTTTTTTGTTTTTTATTTTTGACCAAATAAAATATTTATCTGTTTTTGTAGAAAAAAATAAATATTTATCTGTTTTTTTCTTGTTTGTTTGAATATTTTATTTAAAATTAAAAAAAGGGAAATATCTATCTGAATTTAGTTTTTGTTCTCGTTTGAATGATTGGTGTTTTTATGAGATCATATGAGATTTTAATTTTCTTTTATGTCGTTTTTTTTTTGTTTTTTGATGTTTTTTTAAGGCTAAACTACACATTTGGTCCTTTACGTTTATTTTAGGATTCAATTTGGTCCCTTATGTTTAAAAAGTTTCAATTTGGTCCCTTACGTTTATTTTAGGTTTCAATTTGGTCCCTTCTGTCAGTTTTTGCACATGTGGCAGACAGTTTGCTTACGTGGCAGACGGTTTGCACACGTGGACACCTGGACACGTTGACACGTGTCCAATTGAAACAGTGGAACAGTGAAATCTGACGGAAGGGACCAACTAATGCAAACGTTGATAACATAAGGGACCAAATTGAAACTTTTTAAACGTAAGAGACCAAATTAAAACCTAAAATAAACTTAAGGGACCAAATATGTAGTTTAACTTTTTTTAAATTACATTTGTGAAAGATTGTTAGTACTTCCCAGTCAGATAGTAGCAGTATATACTTTTTTGGCTTTCTCTTTCTTTTCTCCCTTTTTTGGTCCTTTTTACACTTTTTTTCTTGTTTTCTTTTAGAATTTAATTCATTATTTTGCCACTAGTTCTTAAAATATCCTCTTCAATTATGTATGTGGTGAGATTTGATGTATTAGTTGTTAAAACATCTACCACAATTATTTATGCGGTGAATTGTAAATGATGTATGTGTAAAACCGTCATGCATACCATTTGGATGCATGCATAAAATAAAACACTTTCATTTATTATTTTTATTATGGAAGTGGAGATTAAGTATAATTTAATTTCTATATTCATTCAATAATATATTTGAAACTTATTTATTGAGTTTTAACAAAATGACTTCTGGTTTGTTATTGTAAAAAAAAGAAAGAATTGAGTTTGTTATTGTCTATAAAAAAATGGATGCATGTGAAATAATATTTTTACACACATGGATATAAATTAAATTATATTTTTCTTCATTTTTGGGAGTATTTCTTAGGCATGTTTGGTTTTAGGAAATGTTTTATTGTTATCACTTATAATTGTAAAACTATGTGTGACTTGTTTTCACTTTGGACTTGTTTTGCATTGGAAATAAAGTGTAAATAAAGTGCCACTTTTGGAATCAATAGTGAGAAGAGAAATGAAAATTAAAACAAAACATTTTTTTAGACCAAATAGCCTATATCCTTTGGTTTATTGGGAGATGGTTTTGTATCTTTCAAAACTTAATATTGACAGAGGATGATGATTGTAACGGGTTTGCCTTGTTGCAGGTTGTGGATTTTCAGCTTCCTCCTCTAGGAGATTATGCAGTCGGCATGTTTTTCTTACCTAAGTCTGAGAATCGGAGAAAGGAAAGCAAAAACATATTTAAAAAGGTAAATTTAATTCTAAAATATGGCTTGATTTCATGCATAGATTGCGTCCGTACTTTAGCATACCATACTCTTTTCATGCCTTGTATATGCCAGTTATAATCATGCTGAGTTTATCCACTAACAAAGACGTTATGTATGTACTATTATCTATTGTGTTTCTTTTTCTATTATCTTTCTAGTGATTGTCTTTTAATGACTTATGGTTTCCTTGTTGAATTCTGATGTTTATTTTGTTTTGTTTGAAATTTGATTTATTGCATGATGTCTCCTAGTTAACTTATATATGTTTTAGACTTTTAGTATGCCATGCGATTTTTCCCTGCCGTGTATATGCTAGCTGGAACATGCTGAAGTTGTCTACCAACAAAAAGTGATGTTTGTTTACTATTTTGTATTTTGCAAATTTTTCTATTATCCTTATAGTGATTTGGTCTTCTACTGACAATACTGCGCTGCTTTTTTCTTAAGGTTGCCGAGTCTCTTGGTCACACTGTTCTTGGTTGGCGTTCTGTGCCCACGGATAACACAGGGTTGGGAAAATCAGCCGTTCTGACCGAACCAGTGATTGAACAAGTTTTTCTTACACCAAGTTCTGGTTCAAAAGTTGATTTGGAGAAACAGGTATGTTTAAGCTGGTGAATAAATGATTGGGAATTCTTTGCAATGAAAAAGATTACCAAGTGAATTACCTCAGTTAACATTATGAGTTAGACATAAAACTAGGGGTATTATTACATTTCAACTGAAAATTGAGTAGTGCTTAATAGATACTTGGAATTTTTCCTTACAGATGTACATATTAAGAAAGCTCTGCATGGTTGCTATTACATCTGCACTAAACCTCCAAAATGACGGAATTACGGATTTTTATATCTGTTCACTGTCATCAAGGTGTGTATTCAAAGAGGCATCATCATTTTCTTGAGAAGTCAATTATGGTTACTGCTGCAGTTATCCAATCAATTTCAAATTTCTGATGGTTCTCCTACTTTGTACAGGACTGTTATTTACAAAGGTCAGCTAACACCAGCTCAGTTGAGGGAATATTATTATGCAGATCTTGGCAATGAAAGGTTTACGAGCTACATGGCCCTGGTAAATATTTTGCCCATTAACTCATCTTCTTCCTCCACTAACTCTATACTCCAACAAACAGCATAGGAACAACCAGTAACTGAAGGATGCAAGGTTGGGGAATGACTTCTGAGGCATTGAGGTTTGAATGATCTCTTAAGTTCTTCCGCTTCCTTGATTACTATTTGATTTTGGATGCTGGATTGGATGCAATGGTTGAGTTGGTAAGAAAGTTCATTATCAAGATAATCATGTTTGCAGAAATTTCTGCTGATGCTTTCACTCGTTAGTTGGTCCAGAGGACAATTTCTTCAGAGTTGTGGAGGGAATAATCACTTTGGTGAATGTGGATAGGATTTTTGTAATTTCTACTGGCACTTCGGTATATGTTTATATCGAAGTGCTGGAAGAAAACTGCACTTGACTTTCTACTTTGGTTTTTACACTATTATAAGAGCTTAACCATGAAATCTCACAATTTGGTATACTTTTCTGTAGATACATTCCCGGTTCTCTACAAACACTTTCCCTAGCTGGGATCGTGCTCAACCTTTTCGTGTATTGGGCCACAATGGCGAAATCAACACACTCAGAGGCAATGTTAATTGGTATGTCTTGGAACGTTTTGCCATACTTTAGTTTTAATAGAACGATCCTTACAAATGATTACTATATTGCACTACAAATTTAAATTGTGTCATTATCGTCTCACTGTTGCTGAAATCGATCAGTAAGATAGTAGACATTGTTGGAATTACACATGATTGTGTTTCCTTTTCCCCTCTCCAATGTAGATAGTATCCATGTCAATTGTGCAACTAGTGTAATCATTGTTGATTAAGAGTTGGCTTAACAGCATTGTGTATTTAGGGTTTTAATTTTTTACTCATTGCCTTTTGATTACTTTGGTGCACTGGTGCAGATATATCAGCTAATCTGGTGTATTTTGTAGGATGAAGGCACGTGAGGGCCTACTGAAATGCAAGGAGCTTGGCTTATCAGAGAATGATTTAAAGAAGTTTTTACCAATTGTCGATGCAAATTCATCAGATTCAGGTGAAATTTTTTATGATTTTTTTTTTGTTAACTTTCTAAACTGTGGTCATAATACTGAATCACAACACTTGTTTTTTATTTATTTATTTATTTTTTTGCAGGATGTTTTGATGGTGTCCTTGAGTTTTTGCTTCATTCCGGAAAAAGTCTTCCGGAAGCTGTTATGATGATGATTCCTGAAGCGTGGCAGAACGACAAAAACATGGACCCTCAACGTAAAGCATTATATGAATACTATTCAGCTCTAATGGAGCCATGGGATGGACCAGCTCTTATGTCATGTAAATTTTCTGGGACCACACTTCTATTTACTTCTTGATATAGGGTATTTGATTTGAAACCCAATCTAATATAATATTATTACAGTTACCGATGGTCATTATCTTGGAGCTACATTAGATAGGAATGGACTACGACCTGGCCGCTTTTATGTCACCCACAGTGGACGGGTTATAATGGCAAGTGAAGTTGGTGTTGTAGATATTCCTCCGGAAGATGTGTGCAGGAAAGGAAGACTAAATCCTGGCATGATGCTTCTGGTGGATTTTGAGAAGCAAATAGTAGTGAACGATGATGAACTAAAAGAGCAGTACTCATTGGCAAGACCCTATGGGGACTGGCTTAAAAATCAGAAGATTGAACTTAAGGACGTCGTTGCCTCTGTTCATGAATCCGATATAGTGCCACCAAACATATCAGGAGTGGCTCCAGTAAGTATAACATAAAAACCAATGTCAATTTCTTATAAAATTCTCATAAATAAGTCTAATTATTGCATCTTCCATGTACTACAGCTATCTAATGATGACGTGGATATGGAAAATATGGGAATTCATGGTTTGCTGGCTCCATTGAAAGCTTTTGGGTATGTAACCTCCTTCCTGGTTATTTCTTCCATTCTATCCACCCTATTTACAACGGAAGTGTTTATATATTGTGCTCTCCTCATGTAGGTACTCTGTTGAATCATTGGAAATGCTACTACTTCCCATGGCAAAAGATGGTGTCGAAGCGCTTGGGTCAATGGGAAATGATACACCACTAGCTGTCATGTCTAATAGAGAAAAACTTACTTTTGAGTATTTCAAACAGATGTTTGCTCAAGTAACAAATCCTCCTATTGATCCTATTCGAGAGAAAATTGTCACTTCTATGCAATGTATGGTTGGTCCAGAAGGTGATCTGACAGAAACTACCGAGGAACAATGCCACCGCCTTTCACTAAAAGGACCCCTGTTAACAACTAAGGAAATGGAAGCCATAAAAAAAATGAATTATAGGGGATGGCGGAGCAAAGTTATAGACATTACTTACTCAAAGGAGCGTGGTAAGAAAGGGTTGGAAGAAGCCTTAGACAGGATATGCACAGAAGCACACAATGCAATTAGTGAAGGCTACACCACCCTTGTGCTTTCTGATAGAGGTATTCTACTTCTGTGATATCTTTATGTTGCATACATATACTGTTCAGTCACATTCACCTAACATATATAAATCTTTGATTGAATTTGTAGCCTTCTCAAAGAAACGTGTTGCTGTGAGCTCTCTTCTGGCTGTTGGTGCTGTCCACCAACATCTTGTTAAAACACTTGAGCGCACAAGAGTTGCCCTAATGGTCGAATCTGCCGAACCACGTGAAGTGCATCATTTTTGCACACTTGTTGGTTTTGGGGCTGATGGTATATGCCCATATTTGGCTGTAGAGGCAATTTGGCGATTGCAGGTTGATGGAAAGATCCCACCAAAAGCAAGTGGTGAATTCCACTCAAAAGATGAGTTGGTCAAGAAGTATTTCAAAGCAAGCAACTATGGAATGCAGAAGGTTCTTGCCAAGATGGGAATATCAACTTTGGCCTCGTATAAAGGTGCTCAGATATTTGAAGCTCTGGGTCTTTCTTCAGAAGTGATTGAAAAGTGCTTTGCTGGAACTCCAAGTCGTGTTGAGGGTGCAACATTTGAGATGCTTGCTAATGATGCACTTCATCTGCATGAGTTGGCTTTTCCTTCTCGGATTTTCTCTCCTGGAAGTGCAGAAGCAGTAGCATTGCCAAATCCTGGTGATTATCATTGGAGAAAAGGCGGCGAAGTTCATCTGAATGATCCACTTGCTATTGCAAAGCTTCAAGAAGCTACCAGAACTAACAGTGTAGAAGCATATAAACAGTACTCCAAAACCATTCATGAATTGAACAAGGCTTGCAATTTGCGAGGGCTTCTGAAATTTAAAGATTCATCAAGTAAGATTCCTATTGGTGAAGTTGAACCTGCTAGCGAAATAGTTAAACGGTTTTGCACTGGTGCCATGAGTTATGGGTCAATATCATTGGAGGCCCACACAGCTTTAGCAACGGCAATGAACAAAATTGGAGGGAAATCCAACACAGGTTTGTCAAACTTATTTAAGAATGTTGAGTCACATTTTTTCTTTTCTTCCCCAAAGGAGGGGAACATAAATGTTTTCTTTTACCCATTGTCCAATGTTGACAAAACATGCTGTCCAGAACAATTTTTCCATGAAAATATCATGTGCACTACATTATGTAAATATCTTTCTATCAAGTTATAATATTATTCTACTCAATTTCATTGACTTTCTGATGATTTTTTCTTGAATATCTGTTGTAGGCGAGGGAGGCGAGCAACCCTCTCGTATGGAGCCTCTTGCTGATGGCTCAAGGAATCCCAAAAGGAGTGCCATTAAACAGGTTGCAAGTGGGAGATTTGGAGTTTCAAGTTACTACCTTACAAATGCTGATGAACTTCAGATAAAGATGGCCCAGGTAATTGTTGTAACTTATTCTTTCAATCAAGGTTATTGTCCTTTTCCTTTACTCCCCATACAATTTCATGAACTGGTGCTCCTGCATTCCTGTTGGAAATTAGGTTCTATTGTTTATGAATTTACATTCATGGCAGATGATGCTGTGACTTAAAGGCACCTCTGGGTGCTCTTGCGTCATTAATTGAAATCTACATTATTTATTTGGTGAGGTTCAATAAAAGTGTAGTTTTTTACTTATGGTGGAGTGGTAGTGTCTTAACGTTTTAGTTGTAATCCTTAGGGAGCAAAACCTGGTGAAGGTGGTGAACTTCCTGGCCACAAGGTTATAGGAGACATCGCTGTTACTAGGAATTCAACTGCCGGGGTAGGGCTCATCAGTCCACCTCCCCATCATGATATTTATTCAATTGAAGATCTTGCACAATTAATCCATGATCTGAAGGTATTTTCATATCTGCATCCTGTCTTTTTTTCCTTTCTTTTACTCAATATGTGTTTCTGTTTGAGTATTGTAAAATTAGGTGTTCTTAACGTTTATGTTTGACCCCCATGTTAATTTGTAGAATGCCAACCCATCTGCTCGGATTAGTGTGAAATTAGTATCCGAAGCTGGAGTTGGGGTAATTGCTAGTGGAGTTGTTAAAGGTCATGCCGAGCATGTCTTGATCTCAGGTCATGATGGAGGTACAGGAGCATCCAGATGGACTGGCATAAAGAATGCTGGGCTGCCTTGGGAACTTGGTCTTGCTGAGACCCACCAGACATTGGTTGCTAATGACCTACGTGGCCGCACAACTCTCCAAACTGACGGGCAACTGAAAACCGGAAGAGATGTGGCCATTGCCGCCCTTCTTGGTGCAGAAGAGTATGGTTTCAGTACTGCTCCACTCATTACTCTTGGCTGCATCATGATGCGGAAGTGCCACAAGAACACCTGCCCCGTTGGCATTGCTACTCAAGATCCAGTACTTAGAGAGAAATTTGCTGGAGAACCCGAGCATGTTATTAACTTTTTTTTTATGGTGGCAGAAGAGATGAGAGAAATTATGGCCCAACTTGGGTTTAGAACAGTCAATGAAATGGTTGGCCGTTCAGATATGCTTGAAGTTGATAAAGAAGTTGTCAAGGGAAATGCAAAACTAGAGAACATTGATCTCTCTCTATTGCTTAGACCTGCAGCTGAACTGCGGCCAGAAGCTGCACAATACTGTGTGCAAAAGCAAGATCATGGTTTGGACATGGCTTTGGATAATAAGCTCATAAGTCTCTCCAATGCGGCTTTGGAAAAGAGTCTTCCAGTATACATTGAAACACCAATCTGCAATACTAACCGTGCTGTGGGAACTATGCTTAGCCACGAGGTTACTAAGAGGTACAACTTAGCTGGTCTTCCAGCTGACACCATCCATATCCGATTTAGTGGTAGTGCGGGCCAAAGCTTTGGTGCATTCCTTTGCCCTGGCATCACTTTGGAACTTGAAGGTGATAGCAACGACTACATTGGTAAAGGATTATCAGGTGGCAAGGTTGTAGTATATCCTCCAAAAGGAAGCAATTTTGATCCCAAAGACAACATCTTAATCGGCAATGTGGCACTATATGGGGCAACACGTGGTGAGGCATATTTCAATGGGATGGCAGCAGAAAGATTTTGTGTGCGTAATTCTGGGGCTCTTGCTGTAGTTGAAGGTGTTGGGGATCATGGATGCGAGTACATGACTGGTGGAACCGTTGTTGTTCTTGGGAAAACTGGTAGAAATTTTGCTGCAGGTATGAGTGGTGGAATCGCTTATGTTCTTGATGTGGATGGAACATTCCAGTCTCGGTGCAACCTGGAGCTTGTAGATCTGGACAAGGTTGAAGAGGAAGAGGACATTACTACTCTTAGGATGTTGATACAACAACATCAACGTCACACAAATAGTGTGCTTGCCAAGGAAGTGCTTGTTGATTTTGACAATCTTCTTCCAAAATTTGTCAAGGTGTTCCCTCGAGAGTATAAACGTGTTCTTGCAAGTATGAAGTCTGATGCAGCCTCTAAAGACGCAGTGGAGCGTGCTGCTGAAGATGCAGACGACCAAGATGATGAAGCCCAAGCAGTGGAGAAGGATGCTTTTGAAGAGCTAAAGAAATTGGCTACTGCATCTTTGAATGGGAAACCAAGCGAGGTAATTTTTAATTTTTTTATTTGTTATTAGTTTTATAATTTTTGTACATTTTACGTTTTGTTTTTCAAGAAAACAATTTTTATGTCCAAACTCTCCAGAGGATTATTCTCCCGGCTATTGTTGTATTCACGCTACTAATTTCTCAATTTATTGAATGCAGTTCTGGTGTGTGTGTATTTTCCTCTCAGTCATAGGTCCTATTTTAAAAGATATTTTAGACTAACCTGGGGAATATTATGCTGCATTGGTGGGGTCCAAGAGTCATGATTTTTTTTTTTCTTTCCAAAATGTGAAGAATGTACATTAAGATACACGCATCTAGATTAATTTGTATGCATTTTTAACTTGATAATGTCCTTGAACATCTGCAGGCACCCAAGAGGCCAAGTCAAGTCACTGATGCTGTTAAACATAGAGGTTTTGTTGCTTATGAGCGTGAGGGTGTTGAGTACAGGGATCCTAATGTTCGCCTGAATGATTGGAATGAAGTGATGATGGAGACAAAGCCGGGACCACTTTTGAAAACACAGTCTGCTCGTTGCATGGATTGTGGCACTCCTTTTTGTCATCAGGTGGGAATTGCCAGTTTCAAGTTTTCATTACTTGCATCTTTCCTCCTTAGGTTATTTGGCCTTTAGACTAAAGATATTTACTTAAAAATTTCAGGAAAATTCCGGATGTCCTCTTGGAAATAAAATACCAGAATTTAATGAGTTAGTGTATCAAAATAGGTGGCAAGAAGCATTAGACAGGCTTCTTGAAACAAACAACTTTCCCGAGTTCACCGGTCGTGTGTGCCCAGCACCTTGTGAAGGTTCTTGTGTCCTTGGTATTATTGAGAATCCCGTGTCTATTAAAAACATTGAATGTGCTATCATAGACAAGGCTTTTGAGGAGGGTTGGATGGTGCCACGACCTCCTGTCAAGAGAACTGGGTATGCTATATTTTCTTTTTAAACACGATTTTAGTTTTGTTTTTCTTATTTCCACTGTTCCTTTTTTCAACCAAATATGATTAGCTCTCATTAGTAATATTGAACTGGACCAAGCTAGAACTTTTGGTTTTTATTTTAATTTTAACAATTAATTGTTACTGTTACATAAACCGTGTCATTGATAAATATTTTATTATTCAGGAAACGAGTAGCCATAGTTGGAAGTGGACCATCTGGCTTGGCAGCTGCTGATCAGCTAAATAAAATGGGTCATGCAGTTACAGTGTTTGAAAGAGCTGATCGGATTGGGGGCCTTATGATGTATGGGGTTCCCAACATGAAAACCGACAAAGTGGATATTGTTCAAAGGCGAGTGAATTTAATGGCTGAGGAAGGAATCAATTTTGTTGTAAATGCAAACGTTGGACATGATCCTTTATATTCTATTGAACGGCTTCAAGAGGAAAACGATGCCATTGTCTTGACTGTTGGAGCCACAAAGCCAAGGTGAGAAGCAGTGAAACAGTCATCCAGTTTATTCACCTATAGATTTAGTTCAATTCTTAATGCCAGAACAAAATATGCATATATAAAAGGAAGTTTCTGATAGAAACTGGCAGACGATAGGAATAGATTGCACAATACAAATACTTTATTGATAACAATTCTGGAGAATGATTCTAAACCAGAATATTACACATAGATACATTACAATAATTATAGGAAATAGTATTGAATAACAAGACACACATACACCAAGATTCGAGAGCTTGGCCTCTCCCCTTCCCAAATGTTCAAGAGTTTGGGTCTCTCCCACTTAATAACCCTTCAGATATCCCTTTCTGTCTGACCCTTTTCCTATTTATAGGCAATACCTCTCATTCTTCTAATTAATTATTTAATTAATTAATTCCTATTCTAACAGCAGTTACATGACAATTATTGTCTATAAAAACTGCCTACTAATTAATAAAACTACCTACTAATATTAACCGACAAGCCTAATTATTATTGTTATTCTCATTAATGACCCATATCTAACAATACTCCCCCCCTAAACAATCACCTTGTCCTCAAGGTGAGGAATTACGTAAGTGGCCACCAGGATCCCAGAACTTGAATTCAGCCATCTGTTTTTCAGCCTTCTCTTCATTATATTCTTCTTCAGCCATTATCAGGACTTGTAATTGTTTGCTGGGACATTGATGACCTGGACCAAATTTCTCGTCACACCGGAAACATAATCCTTTGACCCTTCGATCTTGCAACTCTGCATCCGTTAATTTCTTGAATAAGTGTCCCCTAACCGCCTCAGAAGATTTTGAACCATTCCCCTCGCCCACGGAACTTCCAACCACAGATTGGGTTGTTTGAACTTGAGTTTTCTTCTCTGGCTCCAAAGTTATAGTTTTGGAATTATTGAAAGTTCTCGTTGATCTTCCAATTGAACCTGTTTCCAGATTTCCTTTTGTTAATAACATATTTTTCTCATCCACCCGTTGAGCATAATCCATCAAATCAGTTAATCTTTCTACAGGGTGGAGTTTGAGTTCAGCCCTTATCACATCCTTGAGTCCATTTAAGAAAATTCCTTTCAGATACGCTGGTTCAGTACATTTTAGGGGTCCTGCATACAATTCAAACCGCTCCCGATATTCTTCTACGCTTCCCGTTTGTGTGAGACTTAACAATAATTCAAAAGGACTTTGAATCATTGAAGGTTGGAACCTTTTAAGGACAGCGGTTCTAAATTCCTCCCAACTTGGATTTTGGGCAGAAAACTCCCACCATTGGTACCAAGCAAGAGCCTTTCCTTCCATCGCTACCATCACTGCTTGCAATTTCTCCCTGTCGTTCATCCTTTTCAATTCAAAATAGCGGTCCACATTTTCTCTAATGGTTAACAAACCTTCCAATCCACGTTCTAGAGTTTCCAATCTGGCCTCCATTTCTCGTGTGGACACCATGATGCAGTCCCGGAAGGCAACTGCTCTGATACCAGTTGATAGAAACTGGCAGACGATAGGAATAGATTGCACAATACAAATACTTTATTGATAATAATTCTGGAGAATGATTCTAAACCAGAATATTACACATAGATACATTACAATAATTATAGGAAATAGTATTGAATAACAAGACACACATACACCAAGATTCGAGAGCTGGCCTCTCCCCTTCCCAAATGTTCGAGAGTTTGGGTCTCTCCCACTTAATAACCCTTCAGATATCCCTTTCTGTCTGACCCTTTTCCTATTTATAGGCAATACCTCTCATTCTTCTAATTAATTATTTAATTAATTAATTCCTATTCTAACAGCAGTTACATGACAATTATTGTCTATAAAAACTGCCTACTAATTAATAAAACTACCTACTAATATTAACCGACAAGCCTAATTATTATTGTTATTCTCATTAATGACCCATATCTAACAGTTTCTAATCATCTTTTCATGCAGGGATCTTCCTGTACCTGGAAGAGAACTGTCAGGAGTTCATTTTGCCATGGAGTTTCTTCATGCAAACACTAAAAGCTTGCTCGATAGCAATTTACAGGATGGTAACTACATCTCTGCCAAGGGCAAGAAGGTTGTGGTCATTGGTGGTGGTGACACTGGCACAGATTGCATTGGTACATCCATTCGTCATGGGTGTACTGCGGTTGTAAATCTTGAACTTCTCCCTCAGCCACCACCGACCAGGGCCCCAGGCAACCCATGGCCTCAGGTTAGATTTGAATAATTGATTTTTGACTTGTCATTACTAGGAAGGCTAATGAAGTATAAATAACTTATTTTCTTAAACATTGTTCATTATGTCATGAGTTTAATCACTGTTTCTGGATTGCAGTGGCCT
Source organism: Trifolium fragiferum (assembly GCA_954870985.1). NCBI lineage: Eukaryota > Viridiplantae > Streptophyta > Magnoliopsida > Fabales > Fabaceae > Trifolium > Trifolium fragiferum. The sequence goes on from OX940796.1 coordinate 10,589,670, forward strand.
CGCATATTCCGTGTTGATTACGGCCACCAAGAAGCTGAAACTAAATTTGGCAAAGATCCAAGAACTTACGAGGTACTGACTAAGCGATTTGTTGGAGATGAAAATGGGACTGTAAAAGGACTTGAAGTGGTACGTGTTGGCTGGGAGAAGGATGAAACTGGCAAGTTTCAATTTAAGGAAATCGAGGGCAGTGAAGAAATTATTGAGGCTGACCTAGTTTTACTAGCCATGGGATTCCTTGGCCCTGAGGCGGTAAGTATTTAAAAGAGTATATTCCTAAGTTTCAAATATGTAAATTAAATGAATTTGGTGGTAGATGTGAATTGAAGATAAATTGGTTGCTAATGCTATTTTACTTTGCATGTTAGTAAGTTATAACAGTAAATTTACTGGGTTGCGATTGCGTTGCGTTTATTATAAGTTATAGCAGTAAATTTTACTGGATTCTAGCTAAGGGCGGCCATTTTGTAGTAATCTTCTTCCAATGATTCAGTGGATGCTTTCACAAAAGCAATTTCCATAAGCCATAACTAATAATGCTTTTCTTTGCCTTGCCAGACTGTTGCAGAAAAGTTGGGTGTGGAGCGAGACAACAGGTCAAACTTCAAAGCGGATTATGGCCGCTTCTCAACCAGTGTTGACGGGGTATTTGCAGCTGGGGACTGTCGGCGGGGTCAATCGCTGGTTGTGTGGGCTATTTCAGAGGGAAGGCAAGCTGCTGCACAGGTTGACAGCTACCTCACCAAAGACCAAAGTATTGATGGGAATCAAGATGAATTTGTCAAGAGGCAACAAGACCTCAACAAGAAGCACCAGGGCAGCAGCAAACACACAGTTATGACTTAAGGTGCTTCTTTGATTTTTCAAGTTCCTCGAGTTCCTATAGCGAATGCACATAATAAAAAGAAATATGAATGTTCAATGTTTAAGGAGGACTTTCATTGGTTTACTTTTTAGGCATTTTTGTTTGGTTGGCAGATTGTAAGCCCAAGGGGCAAAATAAGAAGCAAAACAATAAAGAATAATAATTTTTAGTGTTAGGAAAGCAAAGAGGTTTTCTTGGTTGTTGGTGGTATTAGGGTAAGTTTTGAGTGTTGTTGATAGTTCTTATTTGGCTTTTATTGTTGGGAAGGTTAGTTTAGTTATGGTTTCATGCAAATGAAATGTACAGTCAGGTAATTAATTATTTATTCTGATGTGCAATTGTTTCTGCTATTTTGTGCCAGTGTGTTTAAGTTTGCCAAGCAATGTTTATTCCTTTTGATGGGAATTTTGATTTCTTGTCTTTGCTTAGTGGTGGTAATTATATGAAACAAATTTTCCCATTGAACCTGGTAGAAATGGTGTACCTATAATTGCTACTGCAATTAACTTTTTGTTTTGTTCCACTTAAAAATAATAAATGTATTGTCATCACAATCAGAAGTGAAAACAAATTAAGTATGCAATTTTTATGTATATTGTAAAATATATATGCTTAATGAAAATAAAAAACCAATTCACAAGTAATTATCATTAGTAGTTTAGTGCTATAGTAAAGGAACTTCTATAGTTTCCATGAGCTAGTGGCAACATCATCTGATACAGATTCACTAGAGCTAGTTACAGGATCTTGATTAAATTCAGTTGGATATGGAGAAGGTTTTGGAGGAATTTGAATGTCTTTAGTATTTCCTTCAAGCATTTCTATTACTCTGTCCATTGAAGGACGATCACCGGGGTTCAATTGTATACACCATAGAGCAGTTATGAACATTTTCTTCACATTTTTCTTATCCTCATCAGTAACTTCTCCCAACATTTCTATCTCCCTTTCCTCAATCAATTCATTGTAAATCCAATAGGGAAAGAAAATTTGGCTTGAATCATCTGCACTTGAGTTCAAATTTCTTCTCCTATTTGCTATTTCCATCAACAGCATTCCAAAACTATATACATCGGCCTTATAGGAAACTCCACCAATATTTTTGTAGAACAATTCTGGAGCCATGTAGCCAATTGTTCCTCTAGCAGCAGTCAAAGTTACAATGCTATTTTCAACTGGATAAAGTTTTGCAAGACCGAAGTCTGAAACCTTGGCGGTAAAGTCCTCGTCAAGAAGTATGTTATGGGGCTTGATGTCAAAATGTAAAATTTGCATGTCGCAACCTTGATGTAAATAAGCAATTCCACGAGCCACTCCAAGAGATATGTCGTACATTTGCTTATAAGTTAAGAAAATATGATCTTCTCTACAGGAAATATATTTATCAAGAGAGCTATTGGGCATGAAATCATAAACAAGAGCACGCTTTGAACCCTCAACGCAAAATCCAATAAGTCGCACCACATTGGTGTGATGTATTTTTCCAATAGTTGCAACTTCACTAATGAAATCATGTCCATTTTGGTTACCCTTAAGTTTACCCAACATCTTTATGGCTACCAAAGGGCCACTACGTAGCTTTCCTTTATAAACCTTACCGTAACCTCCTTCACCCAACTTGTCCTTAAAACCTCTAGTCATGTTCTTTATCTCTTTGTATGAATACCTTATTGGCATGAGGGAGTTCCCTTGAAGAAAATCTTCAATGTTTTCATACATTGATGTATGCCTTATTCGATATGTATGTATCAACTTTGCAAAGAAAACTACAAGACCCAACATAAGTCTCACTAAAATGTATGGTGACAAAATATACTTTCCAATGATTGTTCCTATGTGAATTCCTTGTTTAGATTCAGAAATGCCTCTTGATCCATCAAATATTGTCGCACCAAAAGCTTGAAGAAATCCTATAATAATGTAAACATAAAACAATGAAATATATAATTAATGTTCAAATAACACTGTGAATTTGAAAATGCAGGTATATCTATTAGAGTAAAAAAATTACCTTTGGCAATGCCGAACATAGTACCTGTGAGAAATTTTAATCGAGTCAATTCACAAATGAAAAAGATTATCTGAAGAATACAAACTTATGTAAAAAGAGTATTTTGAAGAACAAATTTTTCCTTACCTTCGACAAACATTCGCAGCTTCGAATGAGTTCCTAAAAATAAAATTACGAATGTTAGTCAACTAAGCTCTCAAAGTTTTGTGCAACTTTTTATCTTACAATAATGTCTTCATAAAAGTAACACAAATATTGTTTATCAATCTATTGTGTCTCAAGTGTTTGGAACATTTGATGATGCAACAATGCTAATTTAGATTAAATCCTATTTGTTATTATAGGCATGGTTTAACGAGTTTAAAATAAAAAATCAAAAGTGCATTTAATCCGAATAACAATGTAATCAAAAAGTGAAAACAAAATGTTAAGTTGTTTTTCTTACCACAACCAACATGAAATCCCATTGTAGTTACACAGTGATCACCATGATCGTTGCATTGAAGACTCCTAGTGCCCACTTTCAAATAGCAATATGGGTTTGATTCATCTCCACAAAAATCTTCACAAGCACTGCTGATCCAAGAAACCTCAAATCCATCCACCAACATCCTATGAATTTCACGGTACGAAAACTTTTGATAGAAATTACTTGGTTCAACTCCACCAAGATTATAACCGAAAAAAGATATCGCGGTTACAACCTTGACGTGGCAGTCATCATGTTTCAAGTTTCTAACCGTCAAATCCCCGGTAATGGTATAAACATGGCCACCTTGGGAATTCAACTTGATGCAAGAAGCTGTATCCGTGTACGCGGGATCATCCCGTACAGGATTGCTACAATTCATGTAAACTACGTGCTGGAACAACGTTAATGTTCCACCATCAGGTAGTCTATTTTGGAAGGTTTGATATGGATCGAACTGCTGGAAGTTATAATCGTAAGAACTTGTGAAATTGGCTGTTGTTAAGAAATACCGAGGAATGGAGGAGCAATCAGAGTCTTGAATCCCGGGATCAACTAACCGAATTGTGTAGTTATTATAGTTGATTGATTTCACATAGTATTTACCTGAAGACAAAGTTACCGTTGTTTTGTTGTTTTCGCAGGATAACTCGTACCTTGGATCGCCACAGGTTGTTGGATCATTCTTAAGTCGAAACGGATATTGTATGTTGTTGATTTTGCCACATGAAGAAGGGGGACAAGTTTTGTTTTTACTATTTGTTGCATCACATGTTTGATGATGATTATGATGCAGTAGTAGCATAAAAATCATAATTTGGAGGAAACATAAGAATGATTTTACTCTGCACATGATTGATTGATGCTCAGAATTGATTTTGACTTTAGAGCTACGGGAGTATCATTTAAAAGGGAACATGTATCTAAGGACAATATTGTCTTTCACAATGTCAATGTTTTTTAGCCACCTTTCGTGACTTTCTCGGTTTGAAGAGTTTTTTTTTTTTTTTTATAACTCTCTGGTTCCTAGGGAAAGAGGTCCGGTAATTCAGAATTTGGCCACAAGTAATAAAACCTGGTCAAAAATTGTTTTCACCAGAAATCAAACGCGGTGAAGAAAAGGATTACACGCTAGCTGTTACTGTGTTGATGAAGTAGTCATTTTCGAGATCAACCAAACTACACTGATCAATCAAAACAGTCTGATTGTTTTTAGATGGTCGAGATTGCTTACTGCATGTAACTGCGTGGAACAATCACAACAGGCAATCGGTAACACTCTTATAAAAATATTAAAGATAATTGACAAGTATACCATTCTTTCCAACTACTCCATACAATAATATTTAAACGTTTCTTAATCTAGACTTTCTTGCAGCATTGTTTTCAAATTTTGAATGCATATACTTTTCCTTTCAGAGGCTTAAGCTATATATGAAATTATACAATACAAGTTTGAAAATATGATTCACTTGAACATGTCACTCACAATATTAGCGCTCAGAAAATTAAGATAAGATAATTAAGACTCTTCTAGCAATCTTTCTTGACTTTCATTAATACAATTATTGCTTTTTTGTGGACAGAAAATTAAGATATACTTATCTATCTAACCACACAATATCTTTTCAAATCTCAATTATCTTTAGTCTCCTTATATTTTTTCTTGCAACATTAATTTCAATTTTAAGTATTTATTTTGCCTTTGAAATGGCTTGCTATGCTAATGCTATATATGAAATTATACAAGTTTGAAATGTAATTCACTTGAACATGTCACTCACAATATTGGCACCGCTACTTCTAGTGCTAATAAACCTTGTAAATAGTCAGAACAATAATCATTCGTCCGTTGATTGCCCCTTTCGTCTATCTTGTTCGCGTAACAAGAATCAAACCATTGAGTTTCCAGGAATTCCAGTTCCAGTAAAACTCGTCGTTACAGACGTAGATTGTCAATCTCAACAATTATACATTTCTGACCCACAAAACTGTCTTTCTAGTATCTTTTTAACGAACAATTATTCGTTATTTTATCCCTTCTATAGTTCATACTATTTTCATGACGATCCCTTTAGCGGCGGCTACAACTTTACTTTCTTTAATTGCTCTTCAGTTGAACAACATCATCTCAGAAACTTTGAACAAACAAGGCCCGGAGCGCAAGATATGTTATCTTGCCCGATTTTTGTCACTTATTCTGATGAAAGTGTTATTGAGTTGGACTTATTTCCCTGCACCAGAATGTTTGAGAAAGTTTTCCCAATAGATTATATTGATGATATAAGGGAAAACCATCTCAGATTGAATTGGTCAGAAAAAATTTTCATAGTCAATGTTTACATTATGAAAAACACAATAAATTATCAAAGAAAACATCCATTATTTTAGCAACTGTTGAATAGATTATTTGTAACTTCATTTCTGTTTCTATCCATTATTATTTCAATTGTGTCTTTAATTAAATTTTGAATTTGCAGGAGCAATTATTGGTTCAACTATGCTGATTGTTTTGATTGGTACATTTTTTCGAGTATACCTCTATTTTAAAACGAAAGGAGAAGATGAAATGAGACTTGAAAACTTTTTGAAGGATTACGAAGCGTCAAAGCCAACTAGATTCTCTTATGCTGATATCAAGAGAATTACAGATCAATTCAAGGAAAAGCTAGGTGAAGGAGCTCATGGAGCTGTATATAAAGGTAAATTGTCGAGTCAAATTGTGGTTGCTGTGAAGATGCTTAATAATACAGAGGGAGATGGGAGAGAGTTTATAAATGAAGTGGGAACAATGGGGAAAATCCACCATGTTAATGTTGTTCGGTTGCTTGGCTTCTGTGCTGATGGATTTCATCGTGCTTTGGTTTATGATTTTTTTCCGAATGGTTCATTGCAGAATTTCATTTCTCCACCTGACAACAAGGATGCTTTCCTTGGTTGGGACTTATTGCAACAAATAGCTCTAGGCATTGCCGTTGGAATCGAGTATCTTCATCAAGGTTGTGATCATAGAATTCTTCACTTTGATATCAATCCTCATAATGTCTTGTTAGATGACAATTTCATTCCAAAAATATCGGACTTTGGTTTAGCTAAGTTGTGCTCCAAAAATCAAAATACTGTTTCGATGACTGAAGCTAGGGGAACATTAGGATACATGGCGCCTGAGGTTTTTTCTAGAAACTTTGGAAATGTCTCTTATAAGTCTGATATATACAGCTACGGTATGTTACTGCTGGAGATGGTTGGAGGAAGAAAGAATACTAAGACAACCATAGGTGAAGAAAATTTCCAAGTTTTGTATCCGGATTGGATCCACGGTTTACTTGATGGGGGAGATATACATATCCCAATTGACGAAGAGGGAGATTTCAGAATTGCAAAGAAAATAGCAATTGTGGGACTTTGGTGCATTCAATGGCACTCAATGCATCGACCATCCATGAAAACCGTGATGCAGATGCTACAAGGAGATGGAGAGAAGTTAAAAGTTCCCGACAACCCTTTCAATGCTTCATCTTCAACTAATAGTAATGTAAATACTGCTACAAGATATTTGAGTTTAGAACTAGATGTGATTCAAGAATTAGACTAGTTTTTTTATAGCTATAGCTTAAATAAAACTAAATATTGATACACATAATTTTATGTTTGTAAAGGTGTATTATTGAAGTGGTGATGATTTGCATCTGTATCAGTTAAGTTTAGTGTCGATATGATTTGCATGTACAGACTGATTTCATCTGCATGCCAATCATTCTGTACATGATTAGTTTTTTTCATCCTAATCCTAAGACATGCAAATCAATCTCTAAAGGTGGTGATTTGCATGGCTCGGGAGTTTGTGTCAAAATGCCTCTTCTAATGACAGATTAATTTAATCTCAAGTGATTGATTTAGTGTCGATATAAATACTTGATCTTTGAATCAATCTATTTAGCAAAGTATATGATTAAATGTCTGCATAATACTTGTTAGTACTATTAGACATTAGTGTAAGTTTGTTTCATGGATTCTAAGACTTCGTGGCTAGTAAATTTTTTGAGAGAAATGGTCTCATTAGAGTTGGTACAAATTATGGTGTACCTATAATATAGGTACTACTGCTAACTTAAAGGATCTTCTATAGTTTCCTCAAGAAAACTAATTGAGCCGGTGACATCTTCATCTGATATAGATTCACTTGAGCTAATAACTGTATTATCTTGAATAATTTCAGTTGGATATGGAGAAAGTTTTGGAGGAATCACAATGTCTTCGGTATCTCCTTCGAGCATTTCTATTACCCTATCCATTGAAGGACGATCATTGGGGTTCAATTGTATACACCATAGAGCAATTATGAACATTTTTTTCACATTTTTCTTTTCCTCGTCAGTAGCTTCACCTAATATTTCTATCTCCCTTTCTTCGACCAATTCATTGTAAATCCAATAGGGAAAGAAAATTTGGCTTGACTTATCCGCATTCGAGTTCAAATTTCTTCTCCTATTAGCTATTTCCATCAAGAGCATTCCAAAACTATATACATCGGCCTTATAGGAAACTCCACCAATATTTTTGTAGAACAATTCTGGAGCCATATAGCCAATTGTTCCTCTTGCAGCAGTCAACGTTACAATGCTATTATCAATAGGATAAAGTTTTGCAAGACCAAAGTCTGAAACTTTGGCAACGAAGTCCTTGTCAAGAAGTATGTTATGGGGTTTGATATCAAAATGTAAAATTTGCATGTCACAACCTTGATGCAAATAAGCAATTCCACGAGCCACTGCAAGAGATATCTCGTACATTTGCTTATATGTTAAGGAAATGTGATCTTTGGTAGAAGAAATATATCTATCAAGAGAGCCATTGGGCATAAAATCGTAAACAAGAGCACGTTTTGATCCGTCAACACAAAATCCAACAAGTCGCACCACGTTGGTGTGATGTATTCTTCCTATAGTTGCAACTTCACTAATGAAATCTTGTCCGTTTCCAGTACCCTTAGGTTTCCCCAACATCTTTATGGCTACCAAAGGCCCACTTCGTAGCTTTCCCTTATATACCTTACCATAACCTCCTTCACCCAACTTGTCCTTAAAGCCTCTAGTCATGTTCTTTATCTCTTTGTATGAATACCTTATAGGCATGAGGGAATTTCCTTGAAGAAAATCTTCGATATTTTCATACATCGACGTATGCCTTGCTCGATATATATGTACCAATTTTGCAAATAAAACAAGACCCAGCATAAGTCTCACTAAAATGTATGATGTCAAAATATACTTTCCAATGACTGTTCCTATTTGATACCCAAGTTTAAATTCAGAAATGCTTCTTGGATTATCATAATATAGTGTCGAACCAAAAAATTGTAGAAATCCTGCAATATATCATATATGAATGCAATAATGTAAACATTTTTTTGAAAAAGCTAAACTAACCCACCCAACTCAAATTGACATTAGAGAGAATTCTGAGATCTTAAGTCCCAAGCCAGCACCAATAGACTAATCCAAGTGAGTTTGCAATAATGTAAACATTAAACAATTGAATTATATAATTAATGTTCAAATAACATTGTGAAAATGTTATTAATTATTATTTTGTGTGAATATGAAATATATATATTTCGTCAAAAAAAAAATGAAACATAGATATATAGAGTAAAAAATTACCTAGGCCAATGCCGAGGATAATACCTGCGTATTTTTTGGGAAAAGTAAAGAAGTCAATTAACAAATGAAATAGATGAGTTAGAACATCTACAATGAAATCCATCCATTTTATAAAAAAACCATCCAATCCATCCAAACCCATTTATATTTTATTTTTAACAAACATTCAATAAATTTATTTAAGTATAAAAAATTATATAAGTATAAACAGTTGAAATAAACCGAAACCCATCTACAATGTTATTGAATTATTTTACAAAGGTTTTTTTTTTTTTTTGGTCTTTTCTAAATTACCCTCAATGATTTGGGGGTATATTCCCATCAATCAATTAAAAATAAACCATATATACATCTGAAATAATCAGTTGTTACAAGTTAATTGTGAGTTTCACACTCAAATCAATTATGTGATTTATTCTTATTAATTGATTTGTAAATACTTTAAAATTATCAAGAGATAGAGTAGGTCTCACTTTGAAAAAAAACAAAAATAGAAAATATTTTAATTTGTTTTAGATTTGTTTTCTAGTTTAACTGAGACACACTGTCAGTGCAAATTAATTTTAAACCAATAATCAATAAAAATGATTCAACCTTTTATATCATATTAAGAAAGTGAAGTTAAGTGGGATCACGTGACGAAAATTATGAATGTGATTGATTGACAATATAAAATTATTTTACATTATTAATGCATAATTTTTTAATCATATATTCACAATAAATATATAAAAAGGTTGTGGTCATTGGTGGTGGTGACTATGGCGCAGATTAAATATATAAAATTATTTTTTTTACACCCATTTAACTTTATTTTTTTTACAAGACATGGAAGGTTCGCTGTCTTTATTGGTTTTTAATATAAAATTAATTTACACTGAAAACCAAGAGGATTAGGAAAGTCGAATCATCCAACCGAACTATCCCTCCCGACGTAATGATGTCATATGGACAGTTGGTTAGATGTGGCGAAAACAAGACGATTAGGAAAGGGTTCGCAATTGTCTGGCTCGCATATTTGTGGGTAGTATGGGCCCGTTTGGCCTGACTTTTTATTCTCTTTAGAATGAGAAATTTGGGCAAAACAAATTTTTAATATAGTTCTTAGCCATAAAAAACAACTTTTTTTCAATATACAAAATTGAATAAAAATTGCTTCTAAGAGAAGAGGTTTTTTTTTTTTTTTTTAAAAACTAATTTTAAGAGAAGAGGTTGAAACCTACTTTTAGGAAAAAAGTGGTTTTTATTATCTTTTTTTAAAGTTTATTTTTATTTCATTATTATCCATTATTATTATCTTTTTTTAAGTTTGTTTTAATTTCAATATTATTAGATGTTATTATTTTTTTTAAGTTTGTTATTATCTTTAGTAAATTTAGTTTAATCTAATTTGGAGCTAAAAAAACAACAATTACCAAACAACTTTAGATTTTTTTCGAAAGCTCTTATTTTCACTTTTAACTTTCAAGTAGCTTCTAAGACTTAAAAAAGTCAGGCCAAATGGGCCCTATGTGTTGGAACAAAGTTCACATTGGTGTGTGAATTGAAAATAAAACTTTTGTGTCCCATAGGGTATTTAAGAAAATATTAATGTGTATTTTTTTGAAGAAAAATACCAAATTGCATGCATATTGGTTAATTCACACATTTATATTGATTAATTTGCTCATTTATTGAGTTAAACGTTACGTTTCCTATTTGATTAATCCACATTCTTACCTCTATGAGTTTAGTGGAGAGTTAACCATGTTTTGTTAAAAAAATGGTTGAGAGAAATCCTAGTTAAGAATAACAACAAAGTTGCGGCTAAAAAGAAAAAAGTAAGAAAGCCTTGCCGCAAGTCAACCAAGGTAGCACGAAATTAAAACAACCAGAAAAGAAAAGGAGTAGTTTGCTTCCAAGATTGGACTGCTATGTTGCTCATGTGGTAGCTGAATCAATTTTCTATGTCATAGTAGGTTAGTGCTTTATTATATTATCATAATTCTAAAGCATTGTGACTACTTCTATATAGCTATCTAAACTCTAGAAGAACTGGTAGTCACTATCTGCACGTGATAGTTTTAAGGTTCTAATTACTTAGATAAGCACTACCATTGCCATGACACGTAAATAGACAATTTGATACTTGTACATAATGTAAGTTAGAATCAATGGGAAATCCAGACTTATTTTTATCTAATTTTAAGGATACTTATACGTGATATTGATATAGGTTTGTGCCACATTAAAATTATGAATGCATTAGGCACATGAATTGGTTTCTTGATTGGTTTTGCTAATTGATAGATTTGTATTTATCTTTGTTTCAAACTGTTTTCTAAAAAAAAACATGAACAAATCTTTATTATGATTGTATCAAATTATACGGCTGTTGTTAACTTACAACAGTAAGCGATAATACTAATATTTATACTCCCTCCGTCCCATTTTATTTGAGCACTGTCTCACGTTTGCCAATGTAAAATTTTAACGATTAATATTTTTAATTGTATAATAGTAAAAATTATAAAAATTTGATATTTGAAAATTACAAATCGAGACGAATCCAACAAAATCTTATATGCTAATATTTATTTTTATCTATGAATAGAAAAATAGAGTCAAAACAAGATATATAAATAGTGTCTATAGTCAAAATGGCTCAAATAAAATGGGACGGAGGGAGTAGTAGGGGTGAGCAAATAATACCGACCCGACCGATACCCGAACAACCCGGATGAGAAATTAATGAAACGGGCGGGTTTAAGTGGTTCTCGGGTTTGCAGGTTAAATTTTACAGTTTGGCATGGGTATTTATGGTCAAGTGTGGGTTTTAAAAGTTTGAACCATTGATACCCAGACCCGACCGACCATGCATATTGCTAGTTCTTTCTGTGACTCGTCCAATCATCCTTTGAAATATAAGTCTATTACTGTAACCTATTGCATCTACCAACATGCATTTAATGATGTTTCTTGAGACCCACAAACAAAACCCACTCCCCATGAACTCAATGACTCACTTTGTTTATTTCAAGACACGATTTTTTGCTTTGAAAGATTTCAAGACACTCATATATCATATTAATATTTAATTACTAATATTATTTATAATTAACAAATACTCTTTCATTTTTATTATTTGCGTTGTTAGTAAAAAAATTATTCAAGACCCTTCTTCTTCTTCTAAAGTCATGCGACTCTCATCTCTACTCTTGCTGCAACAACTTTGGCAACTAGACTGCGCCACCAACCACCACATCAGAACCGCCATTGCTATTTGTTTTAACGGTTAAACCTGTTGCAGATTGCACATGTTTCATCTTTACATTCCCAAACTCACTCTTCTTTTTAACCTTTTACTTCTTCTGTTTCTGTCATTCATCTTGCTGAAGCTTAAGCATAAAATGATTTTGTGTTACCCGAATAGATCCGTCCGATTTAATCGATACCCGATCTGTTCGCCACCCGAGAAAACCATCCAAGCAATTGGTCGGTGACGGGTGAGATTTTTCCTTTAATGGTTATTGTCGGTTTTGAATTTTTTGGCCCGAACCCGGCCGTAACCGACCGATGCCCAGCCCTAATTTATAGTAGTATTATTTCGTTCTAAGAGTGATCATAGTATCACTAGTTTCCTTCAAATAAAAATTAGTCTTAGCACCATAATCCCTTGAATTTAAGATTGGTCTTAGTACCATATTAAAATGACATTTGTGTCATTATAATGATTGATATTGTAGTATCATCAATACATGTGGTATTGTAGCACCACATGATATCGTAGTACCGGTGATTCATAGGTTGATGTCGTAGCATCAATTTGAGTGGTATTGTAGTACCACTGGATTACCGATGAATCATAGATTGATGTCGTAGCATCAATTCGAGTGGTATTGTAGTACCACTCAAGAAGGTGTAATTCTTGACCAATTTCTACAAGTGCAGTAGAAATACGGTATACAGTTGTTACTGGGCTGTTTTATCCTGGATGCGGCGTAGTTGATAGTCTGCTTGCATAATTTTTGGCAGTGCCACGAAACGTCTTAAAGAGAGCGACCTGGTCGTGACTCAGCCAGTAATTTCTTTGGTTCCTATTTTTTAAAGTCTTTTTTCAATATCTAAAACAACAGTATGGAGGATTCAGAATGATAAGGTGTTTAATAATGTCGCCGGGGGGATAGAGGAAGTAGTGACAGTATACAACGGTTATCATGGCGTTGGTATCTGAACAAGACGACGAAAAGATCAAGGCTATTTTATGAGTGGGTTTGGAATCCAGATGATTGTATGATGCGTTAACATTGGTGTGACTGGTAGTGCATTCTGTCAAGTGCTGCTGCGGTTTTGTGTGTTGGATGCGACTGTCCTTTGCGTTGAAATGGTGGTGTTGAACTTGATTTTCTCTGCTGGTCTTATTACTGTTTGCTGCTGTTGGTTCTGATGTTTTTTAGTGACCTGATATGGCTGTTTTTGTTGTTTGCTTTGTGGGTTGTTGGCTTCCTTTTCATTCTGTTTAGGTGTTGGTGTGATTTATACACCTCTGTTTGTATTGTACCTAGTTACGGCAATTTCACCCAAACTCGATAGACCCACCCGAACTCAAACCCAAGTCAACGGATGAAATTCGAGTTGACTAGGTTTGGGTCTTGGTTCGGGTGACACCCGAAATTATGGGTGTGAGTTTGGGTAGTATGAAACCCACACCCGAAACACATACACCAGGCCGTTTATATGTTAAATTACCTAAATATTATATATATATATATATATATATATATATATATATATATGATGTGGAATTTATATTTTTATATTGTGTTGTTATGTATTGTGGTTGTGAACAAAATGTGTTAAACTATGATATTGTATTTCAAACTATGTTTTTTCTTTTTTTTTTTATGCAATTTGCATTTTATCAAATTTGAATGGAGTTTGGGTTTGGATGAAAAAACTCGAGAATTTTAATTCTGCATGATCAAACTGTGAGTTTGGGTGAAAAAACCTAAAACCAATGGGTGTGGGCGTGGGTTTTTGTTTTACCACCCAAACAGTCCTTGGGTTTGGGTGCACCCGAAATTATGGGTGTGGGTAGGGGTGGCAAAACGGGTCGAGCCCGTGGGGCCGACCCGTTTGGCCCGCAATTTTTGACGGGCTGGGGCGAGGTCTTTGGCCCGGTACCTTAAATTGGCCTGACCCTGTTCAACCCGTCGAAAAAATGGGGTGGGGCGGGGCAGGGTTGCCCGCGGGCTTTTTTTTTTTTTTTCCTTTGAATTAAAATTGGGCTTGGATTGAGGAGCTTTTGGGATTGATTTTTTGCTGCTAGTTTTTTTATGTTTTGTGTCCTTGGATAATAGAAATTAACTAATTAGTTGTGCTCTTTGGCTTTTTGGTATTGACATAGTGATAGTTTGGGAGCCATGTTTTGGTGTGGAATTGGATGCATTTTTAACTAAGTTGTGCTCTTTGTATTTTGTAATTCAACCTCTTTAACTTTGCATTTTGTAATTCAACCTTTTTTAACAGAGAATTGTGATGTTAATATTCAAATTGTATTAAAAAACAAAAAAAAGAATTTTGGCGGGCATGCCCGCCACCCCGCCAAAAAACGGGCGAGCATTAGTTTTGAGCCCGGACACCTAAGTTGCCCCACACCGCCCCACCCCGTTTTTGGGCGGGCTTAAACGGGGCGGGGCTAAATGGGGCGGGCATGCCCACTTTGCCACCCCTAGGTGTGGGTTTGGATAGTATCAAACCCGCACCCGTGGGCATTCATTGCCATGCTTAATTGTAACTTGTTGTGACCTTTGTAGTAGAACTGTCCTAATGGGTTATAGCCCATTCGGGCTGGTTCGAAATGCTCGAATTTTCTCGGGCTTGGGCCTCAAAATTTGAGCCTGGATTTTTTTCGGGCTTTTAGCCCGGTCCGTTTAAAATATAGGCTAGCCCGAATGGACCGCGGGTAGTCCGAAGCCTGCATAAAGTGGGTCAACTCAATTTAATATGTTTTTTTTTAAACAATCCAATATGTAGTTGATTTGTTTTTGTATGTGAATTATTATTTCGACGTTCTCTTGTGTTGAATTTATATGTGAACTTATATATAAGTAACTCTATTTCTTTAGCTTTCTATGTTTATTTTTTGTAACTTAAATATGTTGAGTTTATGGAATTAAAGAAAAATAATATTAGTAACATCTATTTTAATTGACCGCTAATAGCTAAAGAAAATGTAAAATTTAAAATAAAATGGGCCGGCCCGAAAGCCTGACGGCCCATTCCAGGCCGGGTTCGGGCCTTATTTTTGAGCCCATATTACATGCGGGTTTTTAACCCAACCCGATAGAGCCCGAAGCCCGTCCAGGCCGGGCCATCTGTTTTGACAACTCTACTTTGTAGCACCCCTTGTACTACTTTGTGCCTTTATATATATATATATATATATATATATATATATATATATATATATATATATATATATATATATTTTTATTTTTTTTTGCCATTTTCAAAAAAAATTACACTGACAATGCGTGTCCTTTAAACTTATAAAAAATATAATTTTAATTTATACAAATTTAATAAAAATCAAAACTGTATTCATTTATATAATTTAAAAATTCATGGAGGAGGACATGTGAATTTTTTTTTAAAAGGATCCATCTAATAAAAGTGCAAAACTTAAATGACATATATACGCATTACATTTTTTTTAATGTGTTAGTTTCAAATAAAATCAATAAAAAATTAAATTTTATTATAAATGTGTAGATTTAAAGAAGTCCAAAGGACTAAATTAAACTTACCTTCGATGAACATTTGCATTTTTGAAGGTGGTCCTAAAATTGAAATAAATAAGAAGTCAGCATATAACAGAATAAATCAGTGTTTGTGCAACTAATATTTATCTAGAAATGTCCCCTTTAGAAAAGTAACACAAATATAGCTTTATCAATTATGTTTTGCAATATTTTAAAAATCGGATTGGTCATTGAATTGATGAGGGTGCTAGTTCACAAATTTATTGGTCAAACCATTGGATCTGATCGAATCGCATGACTAAACCGGAATCAGATGACTCGATTGTATGACTCGGTCTATGTAAAAAACAATTATGTGAATTAAATTGAATTGGTAACTAGATATGTATTTTACAAAAAAATATAGCATATGTATTTTAATTGTAAATATAATAAATTAGTTATTATAAATAAAAATGAGAGTTGAAGATCTAACACAACATATTTAAATGAAAAAAAAGTTAGTGTTGCTAAAAAAATAATAAGTGCGCATTTATTTTAAAAAATGTTCAGCACGTTTGCAAAATAAAAAAAAAACAATTCGGGCTTGTGACATTAAACCGGTTTGAAAAACCGCCAGTTTGTCGATTTTTCCGGTTTAGACCGGTTCATTATGATTTTTGTCAGTTCGTTAACATGTTCAGTCCGACAATCAAACCAGACCGGTTGACCTTCCGATTCCCGGTTTGACGGACCGGTTTGTTCCGATTTTTAAAACATTACGGTCTTATATGTGTTTGGAACACCTTATTTTTCTTAATATTTAAAATAATTAAGGACATACTGAATATTTTACAACATTGAAATCGAGTGAGTTTTTAATTTTTTTTTTTTGTAGAAATCGTAGTAAATTTCTATTAGCCAACCTGACCTATTTTCACTCCTAGTCATCATAACACAATAGTTTCTTTATAACACAATTATTAGACTCCAATGAAATAAATCGAGAAAATAAAGGAATCAATTACACCAAATTTGTCTTTTTAGTGAAAAACAACGGATAAAAAGATTTTGGTTCATGAATATGTGAGAGTTTTAAATATATTAAAATTGCCAAAAGCATTTTGGTAGTTATTGATTTAACTAATTTTATGGACTAAATTGACCTAATTCTCTTTAATTTTAAGGTTAATAGGTTTTTACTAATGTAAAGTAGGCGTGTTTTGCTTTACATGTGCAAGAAATTTGTATTTTTTAAATCGGTTAAACCAAATAACCGATTTAAAAAGTGCATCCAAGGGGAAAAAACAAAAAAATATATTCTGCAAGGAGGAAACTTAGAAATTTTTTACAAGGGTAAAATAAAACACACCTACTTTACAAGGGTAAAGACCTATTAATCCTTAATTTTATTAGTATATCCGGTTCAAATGTGCTATGAAAATGAAGAAAACAAAAACATGTCTTATAATTGATCTAACGTGTGATGTTCAATTGAGCAAAACAAAAATGTGCTATGAAAATGAAGAAAAAGAATATATGTGTACTCCCTTGGTTTTATAAATAAGCAAAAATAAAAAAAACACATCTTTTAAAAAGTGTAAAACATCGAATCTATTGGTTGAAATTGAAATAATGACATAAAATATAATGATTGAAGTATACTTTTGTTTTTTTAGACTTTTAATTTTTTTGTTTTGCTACTTATATTTCAAATCGGAGGGAGTATATGCGGTAAAAGATAACTACTCGAATTAAGATAGATAACCCTACCGCAACTGACGTGAAATCCCAACGGGGTTCTACATTGATCATCGTCATCCCGATCGATGCATTCAAGACTCCCACTTATTACATTTAAACTGCAACCTGGTTTTCCACAAAGATCTTGACAAGGAGCACTCATCCAAGAAACCTCAAATCCACCCACCAACATCCTATGAATTTCGCTGTACGAAAACTTTTTATTCTGAATGCCCCAATCATCAGAGCTGTAATTATAACTGAAAAAAGATATCGCGGTAACAAACTCGACAAGGCAGTCATCATCTTTTAAGTTAGCAACCTTCAAATCCCCAGCAATGGCATATAAATGACCACCATTATTGATGCAAGAAGCTGTATCTGCATACACCGGATCATCTCGTACAGGAATGCTACAATTCATGTAGATTATGTGCTGGAACATTGGTAATAATCTTATATCACCACCATAATATCTTTTACCATCAATAATTCTGCACTGTATGGTTTGGTATGGATCTTTCTCCTCCTGGAGGTCAAAGTTTCTAGAATTGTAATAACTTGTGAAATTAGAAGTGTATAAGTAATAGCGAGGAATAGAAGAACAATCATTTTCTTCAATTCCGGGATCAACTAACCGAATTGTGTAGTTATTATAGTTAATTGATTTCACATTGTATTTACCCGAAAACAGAGTTAACACTGTCATGTTGTTTTCGCATAATAACTCGTATCTCGGATCACCACAGGTTGTTGGGTCATCTTTAAGTCGAAAAGGGTGTTTTATGTTTGTGTTTTTTCCGCATGAAGAAGGTCGACAATATGTTTGGTTATTAGTATTTCTTGCATCACATGTTTGATGCAGTAGTAGAACAACAATTACCATAAATGATACGATAGAGCAGAACAAGGATTTTTCTCTGCACATCATTAATGCTTAAAATTGAATTTCACTTTAGAGCTATGTGATTATTATCTGGAACATAAGTTGTATCTTAAGGACAAAACAAGTCTTTTAGATGCCGTCCTTGACTTTCTCATTGATACAAATTAGGGTTTTGCTAACTAGTACCCGAGATACTCTTTAAACATTCTATTTGAGGAAACTTTTTATTTTAAAAATCAAACGATGCAATTTTCAATGCATTAACTTTAGGCATTTCCATAAAAATTATATAAAAACCTTACTATTTTAGATATTAAATAGTGCCCCAGAGACACTCGTTACCATTTGCCTATAAATTATTAGAGTTGTGTTGTTAAAACTTAAAACTTTCTATATTGGATCCTCAGCTGCAGTTGTTTGTTTCTGCAGCTGTCTTTACTCTTTACGGTTTCTTCTTTTTGTTCACTTTGGATAACATTATCATCCTCAGTACATTATTATAAGCTTAAAAGTTTTTCACGCATATTAAAAAATGTTGGTACTGTAATTAATGTGTACTTTTTAGGTATCACAATTATTAAATTGTTATTGATGAAAAAATGTATTTATATATGACTTTTCGTATTTCAATGCAAAGTAGAGTTATGTCTGAAAAAATAATAATAAATGTGCATTGAAAATTGAGAAGGAGCTTATATTTAAGGACAAATAAAATCTTTTTAAATATACTTATAAGTACGGACGGAGGGAGTACAATCTATGAAGCATGGGTAACGACTAACAGTGAAGTACCCGGATACTTATTTATGGGTACGGGTACAATATTCGTATGATACGAACCAATCTGTATCAATCAATTTTTATCTAATTGATTTGGGATGTGGATTATCGGTGGTGAAAAATCTCTTAACATATTTTCATATTTTATTACATTTCAATTATCTCTCTATTTTTTATGAAAATAGTGGTACTAGTAAACAGAAAAAGTAAATCTCTAACGATAGTAATTCACTTAAAAAATAATTTTTTAAATATTTTATATTAACATACCGATGCTTTAGATTTTTTAAAAATGCCGTATTCCGTACGGTTTGAAATGAGTCGAGTCAAGTCGAACCTGTCTGAGCTCGATTCGATAAGAATTGGTTTGGCTCGAGTTCGACATGAACTATTGTTTCAGCTCGAGTTCGACTCGTTTATTGTTCGCGAGCAGTTCGGTTCGGCTCGTTAGGTTCAGTTCTGTTCGTTTGCTCGAATCACATAGTTTAAAAGTCACTTTTTTGTTTAAAAAAGTCAAATTTTATATATTTGACCTTTTTTAATTAATTTTTTTAAAAGAAAGAAATTGAAATACATTAAAAATTATCTCAATAGCAAATTAATTCAAAGCTACAAGAAAAGAAAGACATTGAAACAAACAAAAAAATAAATAAAAATAAATATATTAATGCATTATATTAATTGAAAAAAATTTCTATTGATATCTTTCTGTCAGGTTTTTTATAAAAGAAAAGTGTAAGGTGTGCGTGTATGTGTGTGTGTGTATATATATATATATATATATCGAGCTGGTTAGTGAACCAAACGAGTCGAACTGTATATCATTCATGTTCGGCTCATTTAATTAACAAACTTAATTTTCAGCTCAAGTTCAGCTCAATTGGTTCTTGAACCAAATTTAACGAGTTAATTAGCGAATCAAGTCTCGAACTATTTTCGAGTTGGTTTGGTTGATTGCCGGCTTTAGTATTCCTTATCAGGCATGGATGCCGTATACCTAGGCAACGTTGCTTACAATGCACATGATAGCCTTGGACTATTAACCGATTCTTAATGTATATACATTTTTCTTCACTGTTTTCAATTTTAATTGCATAGAGATAGTGGCAATTATATTTCTATATTGTTATATATGAAATTATACCAAGTTAATTTGAAATGTGATTCCCTTCAACATGTCACACACAATACTAGCTCTGCTTCTTCTTCTTCTTCTTCTTCTTCTTCTTCTTCTTCTGCTGCTGTTTATAAGTTTTGGAAATGGTCAGAATAACAATAAAACGTCCATTGAATGCCCCTTCCGTATATCTTGTTCGCGTAACAATAATCAGATCCTTGAATTTCCCTCACTTCCAGTATCTGAAAAACTCATTATCAAGGATATATATTGCAATTCTCAACTATTATACCTGTCTCACCCACAAAACTGTCTTACTAGTCTCTTTTTAACAAACAATTTTTCATTATTTTATCCTTTTCAACTGTATTTCTCCTCTACAAACAACATTACTTTCTTTAACTGCTCTTCGGTTCAACAACATCGCCTCAAAAGCTGGGAACAAACAGACCCCGTTGCACAAGACATGTTGTCTTGTCCAATTTATGTCGCAGATTCCACAGAAAGTGTCGTCGACTTGGACTTGTTACGTTGCACAAGAATGTTTGATAAACTTTTGCCAATAGAAGCTTCTTACATAAGGCAAAACACTTTACCATTGAGTTGGTTGGGAACAAATTTTCAGAGTCAATGTTTAGAGATACACAACAAAAGAAAGAAGAACTACACAATCATTATATTAGAAACAATAGGTGAATAAAATAGATTATATTTATATATACCTTCAGTTCTATTTCCGTTCATTCTTTTTCAAATTTTTTTTAATTAAATGTTGAATTTTCAGGGGCAATCATTGGTTCGACTATGCTGGTTGTTTTAATTGGTGTTTTCTTTCGAATATACTTCTATTTTAGAACGATAGGGGAAGATCAAACGAGACTTGAAAACTTTTTGAAGGATTACGAAGCTTCAAAGCCAACTAGATTCTCTTATGCTGATATCAAGAGAATTACAGACCAATTCAAGGAAAAAGTAGGCGAAGGAGCTCATGGAGCTGTCTATAAAGGTAAATTATCGAATAAAATTCTAGTTGCCGTGAAGATGCTTAATAATACGGAAGGAGATGGGAGGGAGTTCATAAATGAAGTGGGAACTATGGGGAAAATCCACCATATTAATGTTGTTCGGTTGCTTGGTTTCTGCGCCGATGGATTTTATCGTGCTTTGGTGTATGACTTTTTCCCGAATGGTTCGTTACAGAATTTTATTTCTCCACCCAACAACAAGGATGATTTCCTTGGTTGGGACTTATTGCAACAAATAGCTCTAGGTATTGCTATTGGAATTGAGTATCTTCATCAAGGCTGTGATCATAGAATTCTTCACTTTGATATCAATCCTCATAATGTCTTGTTAGATGAAAATTTCATTCCAAAAATATCGGACTTTGGTTTAGCTAAGTTGTGCTCCAAAAATCAAAATACTGTTTCGATGACTGCAGCTCGGGGAACATTAGGGTACATGGCACCTGAGGTTTTTTCTAGAAACTTTGGAAATGTCTCTTATAAGTCTGATATATACAGCTATGGTATGTTGCTGCTCGAGATGGTTGGAGGAAGAAAGAATACTAAAACAACTACTGGTGAAGAAGATTTCCAAGTTTTGTATCCAGATTGGATTCATGGTTTACTCGAAGGGGGAGACATTCATATCCCAATTGTGGAAGAGGGAGGAGATTTTAGAATTGCAAAGAAACTAAACTGCTACAGGATATATGAATTTAGAACTAGCTGTTATTCAAGAATTTGACTAGTTTATAGCAATAGCATATGTATATGGATTAACTGTGCCAATTCTAACAGCATTGCCAAAACTATTAGTTGCAACTTTAATATTGTATTTTCTATATAAAATGCTATTACACACAACTTTTTTGTAATATTTTTCTCCTCTCATTATTCTTGCAATGATTTAATGCTATTACACAATCATCCTTTCATATATATATACGGATAAAACCTCTCATTATTCTCTAGTAATTATTATTCTCTAGTAGTTTAGTACTATAATAAAGGATCTTCTATAGTTTCCTCAAGAAAACTAATCGAGCCGGTGACACCATCATCCGATACAGATTCACTAGAGCTAATTCCATTATCTAGAACAATTTCATTTGCATATGGAGAAGGTTTTGGAGGAATTTCAATGTCTTCAATTGCTCCTTCGAGCATTTCTATTACTTTGTCCATCGAAGGACGATCACTGGGGTTCAATTGTATACACCATAGAGCAACTATGAACATTTTCTTCACATTTTTCTTTTCCTCGTCGGTTGCTTCTCCCAATATTTCTATCTCCCTATCTTCAATCAATTCATTGTAAATCCAATAGGGAAAGAAAATTTGGCTTGACTTGTCTGCATTTGAGTTCAAATTTCTTCTCCTGTTAGCTATTTCCATTAACAGCATTCCAAAACTATATACATCGGCTTTATAGGAAACTCCACCAATATTTTTGTAGAACAATTCTGGAGCCATATAACCAATCGTTCCTCTTGCAGCAGTCAAAGTTACAATGCTATTGTCAACAGGATAAAGTTTTGCAAGACCAAAGTCTGAAACTTTAGCGACGAAGTCCTTGTCAAGAAGTATGTTATGGGGTTTGATATCAAAATGTAAAATTTGCATGTCACAACCTTGATGCAAATAAGCAATTCCACGAGCCACTCCAAGAGATATTTCATACATTTGTTTATAAGTTAAGGGAATATGATCTTCTCTTGAGGAAATATATTTATCAAGAGAGCCATTGGACATGAAATCATAAATAAGAGCACGTTTTGACCCCTCAACACAAAATCCAACAAGTCGTACCACATTGGTGTGATGTATTTTTCCTATAGTTGCAACTTCACTAATAAAATCATGTCCATTTTCAATACCCTTATTACCCAACATCTTTATGGCTACCAAAGGGCCACTACGTTGCTTTCCCTTATATACCTTACCATAGCCTCCTTCACCTAACTTGTCCTTAAAACCTCTGGTCATCTTCTTTATTTCTTTGTATGAATACCTTATAGGCATGAGAGAATTCCCTTGAAGAAAATCTTCAATGTTTTCATACATTGATGTATGCCTTTTTCGATATATATGTATCAACTTTGTAAAGAAAACTATGAGACCCAACATCGTTCTAAGTATTATGTATGATGACAAAATAAACATTCCAATGATTATTCCTATGTCAATCCCAAGTTTAGAATCGTCTATACCTTCAGCTCCGCCGTATATATTCACACCTATTGTATGCAGTAGTCCTGCAATATGTTATATATCATATTTTATTTGTGAATATGAAAATATTGTTGGTGTTAGTTGAAAATATAAATGTTAAAGATTGAAATTTGTTTCTGCAAGATTTTCTTTGTTTTAAACTTGTTATGTTTCAAAACAAATATATATATTTTTTTGTAAGATTGTGTTTGTTTTTGACTGGAATTATTAAAACAAAGTGATATTTTGTTTTATTTTAAACGGATTTCGTTCATTAGAAGATGGACCGGTCGGAAATATGTTAATTTTGTATCTAACCTATTTTGTTTTTCTCTTATACTCTAGAGTGTCACGAGATCTAGTCAGATATTTACTTGGAAGTGTGAGTGTATTGGGATGATGAGATGGTTAAAGATAGTCATTCTTGGTGTTTTGTATGTTGGCATTATTTTGCTAAAATAAATTTACACAATCACGATGTTTGATGTAATATTTCAATATTTGGATATGCATCTAGGTTTCGTTATGAGCGCGCCTCATTTATGCGCCTTTGTCTATTTAAGGAATCCACGCCTATATTCCAGGCTCTAACTATGTATGCATGGTCGCAACATTCATTTTCTAAACATATCTCTGCTAGTTTAAGGAAACATATTATCTTATGTTATCACGCGTGAGTTGGAAATATTCTAAAAGACTTGAAGCCCGACGTGTGAAGAAGCCCATGATGTCCTAAGTATTTAAGCTTCTTTGTAAATCCTAATTAGGTTATGTGTGTGTTATTGTATTGCAGCAAGTGTATGCATTAGGATTTTGAGTAGTTTTATTGTGAGCCTATCTTGTGTCATCTTGATGCAAGTCTAGGACTTAAGTTTGAGTTGTAATCTTGTATACTATTCCTAAGCTTTGAAGTACGAAGTTAGTTTGTGTTTAAAAGTGTTTTCATCATTATATCTTATTGAGTTGTAATCACGGGTTATGAGATTGAGTGGAAGTGAGATGAAATCTCAAGCTTAGGAGTTTCTAGGTTGAAGTTGCTTTAGTGGTTGCTAGGTCATAAGTTGTAAATTGGAGGTTTGCTGAGAACTTAAGACTAGGGCTGCAATAGTGGATTTCCTTCCTCGATTGGTATGCCCCAGAGTAGGTTGTTGTTTGCGCTGAACTGGGTTAACAAATAACCTGTGTCATTTACCTTATGTCATTTACTTTGTGTTATTTAAGTAAGTTAATCGTATTGTAAATGTTCCAACATCACACTTAATTAACATTTATAGTGTTGGAACATTACATAGAACATACAGTTCATGCATGTCGGAATTTCAATTGGCATCAGAGCAGGCACCCTGCCTGTTTTAGGGTGAGATCCAAGGAAGATATTTTCTGGTACAATGGAAAAGGAAAGATGATTGGTCAACATGTCTCCCCTATTGGATGGCACCAACTCAGACTACTGGAAATCACGCATGGATGCGTTTCTCAAGTCCCTTGATGCTAAAGTTTGGAAAACTATGTTAACAGGTTGGGAACATCCAGTGGTTGTTGCAAAGATGGTAAGAAAACAGATGTGCTGAAACTAGAACTTGAGTGGTCTAAGGAAGAAGAGGAATTGTCAACTATAAGGCTCTGAATGCATTATTTAATGGAGTAGACAAAAACATGTTTCGATTGATCAAACAATGTGCTGCTGGAAAGGAAGTCTGGGAGATCTTGCAGACCATTCATGAGGGCACCTCTAAGGTAAAAATGTCTAGACTACAGCTTCTTAATACAAAGTTTGAAAATCTTAAGATGAAAGAAGAAGAAAGTGTCCATGACTTTTACATGAATATCCTTGACATTGCCAATTCATTTGATGCTCTTGGTGAAAAGATGACTGATGCAAAATTAGTAAGGAAGATTCTGAGGTCCTTACCCAAAAGGTTTAACATTAAAGTAACAGTCATAGAGGAAGCACAAGATATCACTACGATGAAGGTGGATGAGATAATTGGCTCTCTTCAAACTTTTGAGATAACCATTAATGATAGAGGTGACAAGAAAAATAAGAGCATTGCTTTTATGTCTAATACTGATGATTGTGACTCTCAAGAAGGTCTTGAAGAAGATGATGGATTCTCTGAAGCTCTAGCTATGATTGGGATAAAGTTCAAGCAAGCATGGAAACAAGCTGATAGAAGACCAAGACCAAATGGTCAGAACATTCGATTCAACATCAGCACTCAGCCTGAGAATTATAAGAAAGGAAAAACTGATGAGAAAACCTCTCAATCTAAAGGAGTTCAATGCCATGAATGTGAGGGATTTGGTCACATAAGGACAGAGTGTGCTACTTATCTCAAGAAACAAAAGCAGAGCTTGGTGGTTTCTTGGTCTGATGAAGATGATTCTGAAGGTGATAATGAGTTAGCAAAACATGTGATTGCATTGACTGGTATATGCACTTCAGATGCTGAATCAAATGATGAAGAATTAACATATTATGAGTTGCTTGCAACCTATTCTGAAGGTGACAAAGACTTAGAGATTTGCAAGACTCTGCACAAACAGAAGAAAACCATCAGCCAACTCATGACTGAGAGGGATGAGGGCTTGACAAGGATTGCTGAACTGACTAATGAGATCACACAACTAGACTCTCAGTTGGAAAACATGAAGAAGCAGGTCTGGATGCTGAACACTGGAACAACTGTGATAGAGGAAATTCTGGAGTCATAAAATCAAGGAAAACCAAAGGGGATATATTTTAATTATAGAACTATGAACAACTCTCAGCAAAATAAAGAAAAGAAGTTTAATTGTTGTCTGCACTCTATGTTTGATTAATGGTATGACTTTATTTGGCAAATTGTATGACTAAAAAGGGGGAGTAGGTCTGCATGTTATGATACCTGCATGTTATCTATGATGTTCTGTATAATGTTGAAACATCTGCCCTAGTCAGATTGAAGGGGAGTAGTACTTTGATGTTCTGATAACCTTCAGTTGTTTGTTTGAGGGGGAGTACTTATGTTGTGATGTTATGCAGGATGTTGAAACATTAAGATTTCAGGATTGTGTTTGAGAGTTTATTTCTCTCTGAGATCTAGGCTAATGTTGTTATATGCTTCTGTTGTTGATTGCCTCTGATGTTCTTTCTAGATACAATTTCTACTCTTGTCTGCTATTCTATATAGCTTTGAAGATTGATGTTATTCTTTATGATTTGTGTGCATGTGTTGATCTGCAGAATCATGTCTGCTATATCTTGTTAGTCTATCTATGTAATCTTAGTTTGTTTTAGCCAAAAATTTCGCCAAACGGGAAGCTTGTTGGTGTTTTGTATGTTGACATTATTTTTCTAAAACAAAGTTACACAATCATGATGTTTGATGCAATGTTTCAACATTTAGATATGCATCCAGGTTTCGTTATGAGCGCGTCTCATTTATGCGCCTTTGTTTATTTAAGGAATCCACGCCTATAGTCCAGGCTCTAACTATGTGAGCTGAAAATGTTCTAGAAGACTTGAAGCCCAACGTGTGAAGAAGCCCATGATGTCCTAAGTATTTAACCTTCTTTGTAAACCTAATTAGGTTATGTGTGTGATATTGTATTGCAGCAAGTGTATGCATTAGGGTTTTGAGTAGTTTTGTTGTAAGCCTACCTTGTGTCATCTTGATGCAAGTCTAGGACTTAGGTTTGAGTTGTAATCTTGTATACTACTCCTAAGCTTTGAAATACGGAGTTAGTTTGTGTTTGAAAGTGTTTTCATGATTATATCTTATAGAGTTGTAATCACGGGTTATGTGATTGAGTGGAAGTGAGATGAGATCTCAAGCTTAGAAATTCCTAGGTTGAAGTTGCTTTAGTGGTTGGTAGGTCATAAGTTGTAAACTGGAGGTTTGATGAAAACTTAGGACTAGGGCAACAATAGTGGATTTCCTTTTTAGATTGGTTTCCTCCAGAGTAGGTAGTTGTTTATGCCGAACTAAATTAACAAATAATCTGTGTCATTTACCTTCTGTCATTTAGTTTGTGTTATTTAAGTAAGTTAATCGTAGTGTAAATGTGCCAACATTACATAGAACATTCAGTTCTCGCGTGTCGGAATTTCGGTTATAATATTTTTTTAAGAAGCTAAATTAGCCCACCCAAGTTGTCACTAGAAAGAATTGAATCTAAAATCTTAAGAAGAAGCACACTCATAGGTCCTAAGCTAATACCACCAAACCAACTCAAGTGGATTGAAGATAGTTATAATCTTATTCTCTAGTTGTTAGACAACAATGATAGTTTTTATTTTATTTTTATTCGATTTAGAATTTCCACGTTATATTCTCATCTTCTTTTATTTTTCTACGTTGATATTCCCAACAAATATAGATATATCAATTAGTGTAAAAAATTACCTGCGGCAATGCCGTACATGATACCTGCAAGAAATTTTAAATAAGTCAATTAACAAATGAAAGAGATGACCCAAAAGACTACAAATTGCACCAAAACACTAAGTAACTTGTAACTTGCGACCTGCATATAAAATATAATGTCTTTGCTAACTTTGATATGTATATATATGGGGAGGACAATAGTAACCCTTTTTTATTTATATATTAAACATTTTTTAATGGAGAAACAAATCTTGTGTCAAGAAAAAAATGGAAAAAAAATCTATCTATTAAAACATAATACAATAGATACTCAAAACTCAATACAATAAAAGAGACTTAATTCAAGAAGGGAAAGACGCCCATTGAAATAGGGCCACGAGTAGTAATAAAGGGAAATGATGGTTCTACAACAAAAATTTGTTGTCAAATTGATATAAATATAATGTAACTTGTGTGTATTTTTGAAATATGTGTCCAATGTACTCTACCAAATATATATTATATTACCAATAAATTTTTTAACATTTCAATGAAAACCTAAAACATTACTAGTAAATGATTTTGTGTGTGTGTGTTAGTAATAAACATTTGATGTTTATTTTAAAATAGAGTGTGTAGATGTAATAAGGCTTAAATGTATTTTTACCTTCCTATTTTGATTGATTCGGAATTTTGCCCCTCCTATTTTAAAATTCGGAATTTTACCTCCCCTATTTTATATTTCTTTGGATTTTACCCACTCTTTAATATTTGACTCATATTTGCTTATGTGGCGATGCTCACATGTTATGTTATTATCCACCTCATACAATTATGTTATTAGAATTAATATTATTATATAATTATAATAAAATCATAAAAGAACTTGCCAAAAAAATAAAACCATAACAATAAACACAAGTCCAAAATCAATTCACGCACCATGGTATAGAAAATTGGAAACCTAAGTCACACAAGTCCAACACCGAAAACGTTTCTTCTTCTAACTTTTACTGGTTTAATTTTTTTTTCGGCTTAAATAGTGTTTTAGTCCCTACAATTGTCTCTTGTTTTGAAAAGAGCCCCTGTTAAAAGAAAATTTGATTTTAGTCCCTGTAAAATTTAAAAGTTTTGAAAAGAACTCCTGAACAGAAATCTTTGATGTCATGTCACCATTTTATTGTCAGGTACACCAAAGGGTTTGTCAGGTAAAGTCCCTGGTGCACCAACTTTAGGTTGTGGTCCAAAATAGCAAGTCCTACCACTCGTTCTTAGCTTGTTGAAATCATACTTGTTTACTTTTTTTTATTGATTTACTCTTTTTTTATTGGTTTACTGATTTTTTTATTGGTTTATTGGTTTTTTATTGATTTTTACTGGTTTACTGATTTTTATACTGAATTATAGAATTTTTACATATACTTTTATGCTATTTTTATAGTTATTTTTGTTATTTATTTTTTCTGATTTTTTCCGTTTTCGTTTTATATTTTGTCATTTTTTCAGAATATTTTATTCAAAAACAAATCATAAGATAATGTTTAATAATAATTAATTAATGACATGTATAATAACATAACATGTCATCACCGCCGTATAAGCACATATTGAGTCAAATA
Source organism: Trifolium fragiferum (assembly GCA_954870985.1). Taxonomy (NCBI): domain Eukaryota; kingdom Viridiplantae; phylum Streptophyta; class Magnoliopsida; order Fabales; family Fabaceae; genus Trifolium; species Trifolium fragiferum. Next base: position 10,619,109 of record OX940796.1, read on the forward strand.
TTAAAAGGGGGCAAAATCCAAAGAAATATAAAATAGGGGAGGTAAAATTCCGAATTTTAAAATAGGGGAGGGCAAAATTCCAAAACAATCAAAATAGAGGGAGTAAAAATGCATTTAAGCCATGTAATAAAGAAGTAGAAAAGAATTCAATTCTACTTACCTTCGATGAACATTCTCAGTTTTGATGGAGGTCCTAAAATTGAAATAAAGAAAAAAGTCAAAGGATATATATTAAAAAATAAACTAAATGTTTGTGCCACTAATTTTTATCAAGAAATGTCTTTCCCTAAGAAAAGTAACACAAATGCAGCCAATTTCAAAAGAATTACAGTAAGAATTACAGGAGGGTATTCCTACAAAATAAAATTGCATGGTGTAACGCAAAATTTGCCTATTTTGCAGGGGATAAAGACCTATTTATCCAAAAAAAATGCTGAAAAACTATAGAAATTATTTACTTATTTAACCCTATTTAAAATAGCTATTTTCTTATTCTACCATGGAAGCATGTTTTATCAAATTAAGCTTAATTTGTCAAAATTTGAAGAACTAAGTCTAACTTAAAGAATGTTAGAAATATTATTCTGACGCAATTTTTGGGACACAAATTTAACACCCGGGCAATTTTGTCATATGTGAAATATTATTTGAAGGATGTAAAATGACAAAATTGCCCATAGGAGATGTATTTGTGTCTCAAAAGTTGTGTCCAAATAACATTCCTCATAACCTATTATTTCTAATATGATATAGTTTGTGTTAAAAAGTTTTACATTAGATTTGAGATGGTCTTGACAAGTGTTTATAAGCAAGTGTCAATCTTCACCTTATAAGCCGGTTTTGTGAGGATGGATTAGACTCATACTTATTTCTAATAATTTTCAACATGGTATCAGAGCCATGATATCCATACTTAGACTCAAAGTCCTTAATCGGCATGCTGGATATTTATGGTTTTGAGAGTTTCAAGACTAACAGGTGCATTATTGCTGCACATTTTTATTAGTTAATGTGTATTAGGTTTTATATTGAACTTAACTCATACTTACAATTTACAAATGCAATTTGTAACCTGAGGGGTGTCACTATATATAATTCAGTTTAGATCGTATCTAGATTTAATGCAGGACTTGTATTTTTCCCAATAATGTGGGATAATCTCTTTAAGTGAATATCCTAGAAATAGAGAGGGGCATTCTTTTATATTTTCACTCCACTGTATTTCAAACCTCTCCAACTCGAATTACTCTACTTTTATCCCCTTAATACATCCCAACATACCGATTAAACTTAAAGGTAATCATTAATTTGACAAATATTGTTTGAAGTCACTGACAACAATTATATAGCCAAATTTATAGACTCGTTTAAGGTAATATGCTAGTGTTTTTAGGCTTTACCTACTATCTAAAATCTAATGAATGATATTTATGACTCAAGTATGAGAAGTCATTGGATCCATTCTGCCACTCTTGTATCAATCACATATACAGACTGACACACAAAGCTATTGTATTGCATATGATAACCAGGTGTTAAGATCATATCGATTGTTTCACTTCCTGCATTGCTAGTCATAATAAATTTTCTATTTTCGTTAGTGTTAACTAATGACATATTACTTTGTATTTGTTGAATGATTGTATTAACTTAATTCGGATGTACGTTGAATGCGGTGGAATTTGTAGTATCATGTACTTGATTTTTTATTTTAGATCGTTTTTATTGTGAAGTTATATGTTTATTTGCAAGTTATGTTTTGGATGCTTGCATATTGGTTAAAAATAAATGCAGGATTTGGGAAAAAAAATATTGCACGATTATAAATAAACTAAAAATGTGAAGCTTTTACATCTGGGGACAGTTTTGGCCGATTTGAAAAGTGACGCTTTTACATCAGTGGAAATGTCAGGCCAGATGTAAAAAGTCCAATTAAATTTTTAAAAAATAATTGAAAATATGGTTTTCACAACAGTGGAAAAACAAACCAGAAGTAAAAGGTGAACTTTTTACATCAGATGGAGTCAGTTGTAAAAAGTGTCTGACTTACTATAACTCGTAGGCTTACAACTGACTTTTGCCAAATATAAAAGATGCTTTTCGCCAGATGTAAAAAGCCTTTTCTGCACTAGTGATTTTAGTTTTAAATATATTTACTTGGTTATAAATACAAAGGTAGTATCATACTATTTCGTATGTAAATAATGTATTTTAGATCATTGACATATTATCAATAATATTTATGTTTCTTATTGTTTTCTCCAATTTTTTCACCTAAATACCCCAAATTCAACATGGTATTAGAGCATCTCGATCCATTGGACTACCCGTTATTGTTGAGTCCACGTTCCAGCTTGTTCAGTCCTTGACGTGGGGGTGTGTTAAAAAGTCTCACATTGGATATGAGATGGCCTTGACAAGTGTTTATAAGCAAGTGACGGTCCTCACCTTATAAGCCGATTTTGTGAGGATGAGTTAGACTCATATTTATTTCTAATAATTTCCAACAATTTGTTAACTTATTTGAAAGTCTATTTCATATGAATATATTTAAATAAATTATTATATTTATAGGGCCAACCCAATGAGGACTAAAGCAAATTCTAAAGTGAAGCAAAAAATAGTTGCTTAATTTTTTCAAGAGATATAAAGTTGTTGTCTAATTTTTATAATTTATTTTCTCAAGGGCCTTTATTTTTTTTTTGAGACTTTTTTTCTACCATAAACTAATGAACTTATGAGTTATAAGGGGTCTTTTTTCTTTAGTAAATTCTTTATATTTTTCGAAGGTCTAAAGCTCTTGTTTAGGTTGCCTTATCCTTGGGCCACCTCTGTATGTCTATGTTTAAATAGACTAATGATCTAATCGACCAATGGAATTAAATTCTCTTTGATATTTAACACGACATTTAAGAGAATTTAAATATATAAATCATATTTCAATTTTAGTTTATAATAGATTAAATTGCACTTTGACCTCCTAACTTTCACAAATTTATAATTTTGACCTTTTAACTTTCATAATAGCAGTTTTGACCCTCTAATACTCACAAATTTGTGATTTTACCCCCTTAAATTTAGCCCGCTTTGCAAAAAGATGGCCCTCCACAAATTTTGACCAAGTCGATGCAAATGTAGCAAGTGACTCAAATTTCACGTCAGACTGTGTTGTCATGTGGACAATGACTCGCCACATCACCATGACTTGTCACATATGTTGATGTGGCATGCAAGTCATTGTCCATTTGACAAGACATGCCGAGGTGACATGTGAATCACATGAACATGTGCATTGACTTAGTCAAGGGGACAAAATCATAAATTTTTGAAAATTAGAGGGTCAAAAGGATTATTATAAAAGTTAATCGGTCAAAATTGCATCTTTATAAAATTTAGGCGCTCAAAAATACAATTTAACCTTTATATTACTATGTTTATATAAGTGAAAATTTAATGTAAAATAATAAATTTTAATAATTTAACCTGACATAGACTGTACCCAACTACCCATGTTGACTTGTCTAGTCTATTCTCACTATATATTTTTTTGACATATGTCTATTCTCACTATAGTCATAGCACAATTGTTTCTTTTTTGGCAAGCGTAACGTAATTATTAAACTCCAATGAAATAATAAGTTAATCGAGAAAATAAAGGAATCACTTACACAAAATTTGTCTTTTTAGTGGTCAACAAGGGATAACAAGTTTTTTTGGTTGATGAATATGTGAAAATGACGCAGTACGAAACCGGGAAAAAATAGCAAGCGCTAATTTATAAAGAGAACATGAGTTCGCAAGCGACAAATTCATCGAATAACTATTTGAAATTCATCAAATAGTGCTATGAAATCCAGCAGAAATAGAATATCCGAAATCCATCAGATAATACTCTTGAAATAAATTTAGAATCCACCAGAGTTTAAAACTGAAGTCCACCAAAAAAGAGAATAGACTCTCAAATTTTATGAAAAACGATCATTTAATTAACTTCAAACATGTCTGCTTTTAAATAGACTTCCAATAAAAAACAAACTTTAAAAGATAATTACTAATTTATTCTAAATTCTTTATCTTTTAAATTTAAAAGCTAATTATCCTAACAAACTTTAAAAAGATAATTAAAACAAACTTTATCAAAACAAACTTAAGAAATCATGACAACTAATAAAAAATAACTATTTTAATAATATTGATATTAAAACAAATTAAAAAAACAAATAATAATATAAAATCTTATTTAGAGCAGTTGTGTTGAATTGCTTATGCATCAAAAACTCTTCAACATAGTCATTTTTTTTTTTTTTTAATTGCAAAATTTTATTCAAAACACAGACCAAAGCACAAGGAGTGCAAGGCCTGGTAGGCAACAAAAGGCCAAAAGATACAAAGCTAAGGGACAACCCAAAGCAGGCGCATACACAGCCAAAGGAAAACAAAACAAACTCCTAGCCAACTAGCCAACATAGTCATTAAATATATTGAAATTGCAAAACCATTTTAGTGCCTTTGATTTAACTAATTTAATTGACTAAATTATCTAATTCTCTTTAACTCTATTGTTATATTTTTTTTTGTCTTGCTCTATTGTTATATAACTTGCATCTTGTAAACAATTAGAACAATGCACATTTTTGTACCAAAAAAAAAAGAACAATGCACAATTTAAATATTAGAAATTTTTAGATTAAACCTGAGGTGAAAGTAAAAAATAAAATAAACATGAGGTATTCAAATTATCTATTTGTTTTTGCTCTATATGTTCTATGCTTTCAATAAAACTCCAATGCCATATTGGTTGAAAAAACTTGACCATGAAGGAAATTCATAAGCCATACAAGTGTATTTTCTCTATTCGCGAGAGTCAAATTATCAAACTGATTCATTTGTTTAAGGAACTCAAAACGCATACTACTTGAAGCGATTAATCGTAAAAATGATAATTGAATCCATATAAAATTGACAGTTATTAAAAAGTAAAAAATGTAAAGTTGTTCTTACCACCATCACAATCGAAGCGAAATCCCAACGTGGTTCTACATTGATCATTTGGATCGTTGCATTCAAGACTCCCTGTGATTTCACTTAAATAGCAATATGATTCTCCACAGAGTTTTTCACAAGGAGAACTCATCCAAGAAACATCAAATCCACCCACCAACATCCTATGAATTTCACTGTACGAATACTTTTCATTTGGAATGTCCCAATAACCAACAGAGCTGTAATTATAACCGAAATAAGATATCGCGGTAACAACCTGGACATGGCAATCATCATCTTTTAAGTTACCAACCTTCAAATCCCCAGCAATAGCATAAAAATGACCACCATTATTGATGCAAGAAGCTGTATCCGCGTACACCGGATCATCCCATACAGGATTGCTACAATTCATGTATATTACGTGCTGGAACATTGGTAATCTATCAATATCTAAAAATAATCTTTTACTAATATCAATTATTCTGAACTGTATGTTTTGATACGGATCCTCCTCCAGATAGTAGCTTCGATTGTAATAACTTGTGAAATTAGAAGCGTATAAGTAATAGCGAGGAATAGAGGAGCAATCACTTTCTTCAATTCCAGGATCAACTAACCGAATTGTGTAGTTATTATAGTTGATTGATTTGACATAGTATTTACCAGAAAAAAGAGTGAACACAGTCATGTTGTTTTCGCAGGATAATTCATATCTCGGATCACCACAGGCTGTTGGATCATTGTTAAGTCGAAAGGGATGTGTTATGTTTGTGATTTTACCGCATGAAGAAGGCGGACAATATGTTTGGTTATTAGTAATAGTACTTGCATCACATATTTGATGATGATTATGATACAATAGTAGTAACACAACAACCAATATTTGGAAGAAGCAGAAGAATGATTTATCTTTGCACATGATTGATTTTGAAAATTAGTTTTCACTTTAGAGCTACTCCACCAGATTATAAATTATAATCTCAATGGGAATATTTGTCTGAACTCTGGATTGGAGGTATCGAAAATTAAGATCAGATAAACACAATTATTGCTTTTTTGTGGACAGAAAATTAAGATAAGATAATTAAGACTCTTCTAGCTATCTTTCTTGACTTTCAATTCATTAATACAATTATTGCTTTTTTGTGGACAGAATATTAAGATAAACTTATCTATCTAACCACACAATATCTTTTCAAATCTCAATTATCTTTAGTCTCCTTATATTTTTTCTTGAAACATTAATTTCAATTTTAAGTATTTATTTTGCCTTTGAAATGGCTTTCTATGCTAATGCTATATATGAAATTATACGAGTTTGAAATGTAATTCACTTGAACATGTCACTCACAATATTAGCACTGCTACTGCTAGTGCAAATAAACCTTGTAAATGGTCAGAACAATAATAACTCGTCCGTTGATTGCCCCTTTCGTCTATCTTGTTCGGCTAACATTCAAAACAATCATCAGATCCTTGAGTTTCAAGCACTTCCAAATCCAGTAAAACTCCTCGCTAGAAGAATAGATTGTGAATCTCAAACACTAGGCTTATCCGACCCACAAAACTGTCTTTCTAGTCTCTTTTTAACACACAATTTTTCCTTATTTTATCCTTTTCAAATTCAACCACGTTCTTCCTCTAACAATATTATTACTTTCTTTAATTGCTCCTCATTTCGACAACACATTCTCAAAAGCACGGAATTTTTAATTTATGCCGAACGACAAGACATGTTGTCTTGTCCGATTTATGTAGCCGATTCCACTGAAAGTGTAGTCGAGTTAGACTTATTACGCTGCACAAGAATGTTTGATAAAGTTTTGCCAATTGAAGTAATGCATATAAGGGGCAACTATCTCCACATGAAATGGTCGGAAACAAATTTTGACAGTCAATGTTTAGAATATGAGCTACACAACAAATCAAAGAACCACACATCCATTATTTTAGAAACAATAGGTGAATTAAATAGATTATATATAGTATATATATACCTTACAGTTCTATTTCTGTTCATTATTTTTCAATTTTTTTTTTAATTAAATGTTGAATTTGCAGGAGCAATCATTGGTTCAACTATGCTAGTTGTTTTGATTGGTGTTTTCTTTCAAGTATACTTCTATTTTAGAGCTAAAGGGGAAGATCAGATGAGACTTGAAAACTTTTTGAAGGATTACGAAGCTTCAAAGCCAACAAGATTCTCTTATTCTGATATTAAGAGAATTACAGACCAATTCAAGGAAAAACTAGGCGAAGGAGCTCATGGAGCTGTCTACAAAGGTAAATTATCGAGTCAAATTCTCGTTGCAGTGAAGATGCTTAATAATACAGAAGGAGATGGTAGAGAGTTCATAAATGAAGTGGGAACTATGGGAAAAATCCACCATGTTAATGTTGTTCGATTGCTTGGCTTCTGTGCCGATGGATTTTATCGTGCCTTGGTGTATGACTTTTTCCCCAATGGTTCGTTACAAAATTTCATTTCTCCACCCGACAACAAGGATGCCTTCCTTGGTTGGGACTTATTGCAACAAATTGCTCTAGGCATTGCGAACGGAATTGAGTATCTTCACCAAGGTTGTGATTATAGAATTCTTCACTTTGATATCAATCCTCACAATGTCTTGTTAGATGAAAATTTCATTCCAAAAATATCGGACTTCGGTTTAGCTAAGCTGTGCTCCAAAAATCAAAATACGGTTTCGATGACTGCAGCTAGGGGAACATTAGGGTACATAGCACCTGAGGTTTTTTCTAGAAACTTTGGAAATGTCTCTTATAAATCTGATATATATAGCTACGGTATGTTGCTGCTGGAGATGGTTGGAGGAAGAAAGAATACTAAAACAACTACTCGTGAAGAAAATTTCGAAGTTTTGTATCCAGATTGGATCCACGGTTTACTTGAAGGGAGAGACATTCATATCCCAATTGACGAAGAGGGAGATTTTAGAATTGCAAAGAAACTAGCAATTGTGGGACTTTGGTGCATTCAGTGGCACTCCGTGCATCGGCCATCCATGAAAACTGTGGTGCAGATGTTACAAGGAGATGTAGAAAAGTTAAAAGTTCCGACAAATCCTTTCAATGCTTCATCATCTTCAACTAATAGAACTACAAATTCTGCTACAGGAGGCTGTCTGAATGTAGAACTTGATGTGATCCAAGAATTAGAATAGATTAAATAAAACAATAAATTGATACATGTAATTTATTTCTTTGTAAAATTGTATTATATGTAAGCACTCTTTAATCTGTTTCTGCTTCATTTCCTTTTCATGCAAATTTTGAGATTCCTTGTTGATAATTAGCAATCGAAAATATGGCACCAATTTGAGCTACCAATTTGAACTATTATTGACAGTTAAAAATATTTCAAACTATCGCAACATTACAAACAAAAAATACAAAGCGCGTGTATTTTACAGTAGCGATATCAAAATAATCTCCGTTTTTTCTTTACTAGCTGTTAATCCAATAGTTCGTCCAAACTGCCATAAAAATAAAATAACCCGCCAATGGCGGAAACATATTTAAGCCAAAATCATGAATGATTCAGCTAAATAAGTTATACTACAGTTTTACTATTTTTTAACAAAGCAAACTCATGTTTTAAATTAGACTCGTTTAAATAAATAAGTTAAACTTAAGAATTTCATTTTTCTCACAACAAACTGTGTTTTGATTAGACTTGTTTACATGAATCGATTATCTTGGAATGAATATGATTTTAAGCATCAAAACATTAGAATCCAATCTATTAAGCATGAACACAAATAGCACACCATTTATCCTATATGACAATACATTAAATTACCATATATATATAATATAGGCTTAGATTAGAGTAGAATGAGATTTTAACATCATTACATTAAATTCTTATGAATGATTCAACTAAACAAGTCATACTCAAGCTTAAATATTTCACATCATGACGTCCCTCCCATTCCAAAACTTTATATTCAATCATAATTGTTCATTTATGCTAAATGGAAATTGCAAGTGATTTTCTTAAGGACCATTCTAAACAAAATGGAAATTGCAAGTGATTTTCAAAATCTTATGTGGTTTCTAATCACACGGCAAGATTTTGAATTTTCTACACAATGGAAATTTCTACGCAAACAAACTCCAAGTCAAGTCAATCTTTTACATGACTAGCTAGGCCTAGTATAATAAATGATATAAATCCACAAATTAAACTGATTGGATGACAATGCCCATAAAAGATAACGAATTGTGATATGTTGGACCGAGTTGGTCCGACGTTATTTGGCACTTAAATGGCTTAATCTGTGGACCATAGTAGGATAAAATTATATGAGAATCAGTTTTGAACTGTGAATTCTTCTGTACATATACATTTTATTTAACTACGTACCGGTAAATCTATCGAGGTAGATGATTTCGATAGGTTCACAAATAGAAAAGAAATCAATTAATTGACAAAGGAATTTCCCTCAACCAGCAGAAGGGCAGGAGAGTGCAAATGTAGTCTAATGCAAATTATTGGACACACGGCAAACGGAAGCCAAATGTATTTGTTGCTTTGGTTTGACTCGTTTATGCTACTAGTTATGCTGAATGAAGATTTTGTGAAAGAATTTACTCCAACATGAATAGATTTATGCAAAAGCCTAATTGAATCTTTTATCTTGGAATGATTTATAAAACATGTTAAGTTGCCATATAGATAGGCTTAACTAGAATGAGATGTTAACATTGTTACATATTATGTAGAACACAACAGGGAAAATATAGACAAATGAAGCATTAGATAAGAACAAGTGTTTATTAAGACAAAGTGAATGCATACAATTGTTTTCGTGAACATTCAATCAATATTCTCTATATGAGAATCATTTGCCATTTCCACAGAATCATAAGAACTAGTGTAATCACTCGACATTGTTTGGTCAAAGTTAGTTCTTTGATCGTCTACAACTGTTTCATGTGGATAAAGGAGTGGCTTTGGAGGTATTTCAAGGCTTTCAACATCCCCTTCGAGCATTTCTACTACTTTGCTCATTGTGGGACGATCATTTGGTTTTAATTGTATACACCAAAGTGCAACTATGATCATCTTCTTTACTATTTTCTTTTCCTCCTCGGTGGTATCTTCAGTTTCTATGTCTCCCTCTTTTTCCACTTGATCATAAATCCATAAAGGAAAGTAAAGTTGGCTTGAATGCTCTGCATGGGGATTAAGGTTTTTCCTTCTACCTGCCATCTCCATCAATAGCATACCAAAGCTATAAACATCAGCTTTATAGGACACACCTCCAAGATTTTGGTAGAACAACTCTGGAGCCATATATCCAATTGTACCTCTTGCCGCAGTCATTGTAATAATGCTATTTTGTATAGGATATAACTTAGCTAGTCCAAAGTCAGATACTTTTGGGATGAAGTTCTCGTCAAGAAGGATGTTGTGAGGCTTGATATCAAAATGTAAAATCTTCATTTCACATCCATGGTGAAGATAACCAATCCCACGAGCTACTCCAATTGATATGTCGAAAATTTGCTTGTAGCTTATATTTACGCTTCCTTCTTTAGAGAAAATAAATTTATCAAGAGATCCATTAGGCATGAAATCATAAACGAGAGCACGTTTTGATCCCTCTGCACAAAATCCAATTAACTGCACCACATTCAAATGATGTATTCTTCCGAGGGTTGCTACTTCACTAATGAAGTCTTTCCCATTACCTTTCGACTTGCCCAACATCTTGATTGCAACACAAGGGCCGCTGCGAAGGTTCCCCTTAAACACGGTGCCAAAACCTCCTTCACCCAATTTGTCTTTGAAACTTCTAGCCATTTTCTTAATTTCTTTGTATGAATAACCAATAGGCATGAGGTTGTTTTGTTGTTGTAGATATATTTCAATATATTCAAACATTGAATAATGTCTTTTCCTCCATTTGTATATCAACAAGGCAATAAATAATGTCATTCCAAACAGATATCTACCTGCCAATAATGATGGTAGAACATAGTGTCCTGTTGCCAATCCTACTTTATACTCAGTTTCACCTTCGTATATTTGGTTTGGTCCTTTTATCATTTCCAATAATCCTGTGACATTATCACAAAAAAATAGATATATACTAATAGCCAAAATTTAGGCAGATTATATTTGAGCTATATTATTTAGACACAAAAAGACCTATGGTATAAAATATACATTGATTAAAGTATCTGCAACAAATAAATATTTTTTATAAATAAATATTTGGAAAACAATTCATGCCCGTAAATATTTTTGTAGCAGAATGGTGGTAAGAGCTCACCTATCCAGACAGCTATGATAGTATCTGCAACAAAAATTTGACTTATGTGAATAAATGGTTGATGGTGATATAAGAATAATTTAAATAAATATATATAACACTCACTTTCACTGGTATAATGTACAATGAAATATGTTATACATAAATGAAAAATCACATATAGAACTTTGCCTAAAACAATGAACTGTTACCTTTAGCGTAAAATCTCAGCTGGGACCATCGGCCTGGACCACCCAAAATTGAAGAAAATGTCACTTTTTCAATTTATTATGATCACAACAATAAAATTATAGTATTCTTAATTTCATAATCATTTCAGCATATAGTTTTCAAAAAGAATTCTTATGATTATGTTTTCAAAAACAAGGTGTAAAGTAGATGTTAAATTAAATTTCGCTTAATAGATCTTTAGGTCTCTGTATGTTTGTGAACTTTTGATTTTAGTCCTTGTATCTTGTTTTGTTGCAAATAAGTCCCTGAATGTATAAATGTTTTTGGTTTTAGTCCCTAAAGTCAAAATCCGCAGGAAAATCTGCAGTTTTCGTGGATATTTTCCTTCAGATTTTCCTGCGGATTTTGACTTTAGGGACTAAAACCAAATTTTTTTTGTATATTCAGGGACTTATTTGCAACAAAATAAGATACAGGGACTAAAACCAAAAAAACGCGAACATACAGGGACAAAAAGATCTATTAAGCCATTAAATTTTTAAAATTTCAGTTCAACTTAACTAAATCATAAAAAATTCGTTCCATAAATGTTTAAATGGTAGCTACTTGAGACATTATTGAAGTGATCGAGGTTCGAACTCCAAGTTTTACATTTCTTCAAATTTAAATTTGTGAATCTCGATCATCCTATTTATCCACCGTAAGAGTGAAATTTCTAGTAATTAATTAAAGTATTTGACAAAAAAAAACCTCAGCTAGTAGTTCACATCACAGTAATAACCTAAATGCAAGGCCTTAACTTTTTATTACTCCCTCCGTCCTGAATAAATGTCGTTTTCACTTTTCAATATAATTGTATACAATTCTTAATATGTACGACAAAATCTTAAATGACAACCATTTTAAGACGGAGAAAGGGAGTAATTTATATGAAAGTAAATATTTTTACCCATAATATAAATGAATTTGAGTGGAGTAATATTTATTTACCACAACGAGTACTCCAACTTCCTACTAAGGAATTGTGGCAGAGGTGATTGCATTGAAGTTTTTCAGCGGTAGTGTTGAATGAACAAGAGCGTGTATCTCCACAACGTTTTTGACACATATGACGCAACCATGTAATCTCAAATCCATACACTAACACCTTATGCATTTCATCATAAGAAACTACTTCATTTCCTTGCAAATTTCCCAACCAAGAAGATATAGGAGCCACTAATTCAACATGACAACCAACTTGAAAATCTTCAGCAATTAAATCACCAACCATAGCATAAATATGATAGCCTTTGGATTTTGGATTAACACAAGGAACAGTATCGACATATTTATGATTGTTAGTAACTTGATGGCTACAATTCAAGTATACTATATGCTGATCATAAGCAAGGGTTTGGAGATTTTGTACCGGTTGGTATGGATCCGTGCAATATTTGTCGATATAATTGTATCGAACACAGAAATTAGATTGAGATAAGGAATTGAGGGGAAATGAAGAGCAATTATCTTGTTGGATTCCAGAATCAACCAATCTGATGGTGAAATTATTGTAGTTGATGGACTTGACATGATATTTTGCAGAGAATAAATATAAAGTTGTCACATTATTTTCACATGATAGTTCATACCTGTTGTCTCCGCAATGAATTGGGTCATCTTTTAATCGAAATGGGTAACTTATGTTAGAAATTTCGCCGCAAGATGAAGGTGGACATGCATGCTCAGTACTAGCTCGGCAGGTAAATGGCAGCAGTAGCAGCAGCAGCAGGAGTATCATTCTCACCCACATATATAGTGGCCAAACTGTTTTCTGATTAAAAAATATCTGATCGAGTAAATTTATTAAATGTTAGAAACTTGTATTTTCTATGTTCATATTTGGCGTGCGAAAAAGGCTATAAGTAAAGCTGAAAATACAGGTCAAAAGATTTTAAGCACGATTAGACACAAACAATGCATTATTTAGTTTTGTTAGTAGTAGTTGATGGTAATAATGATAATTTAGAAAATAGTTGGATAGTGCAGAAGACTTTAGTAATTGATAGTTGAAATATAGTAGTTGATATTTAATTTTTAAATTTTTCTTTTGGCCAAATTACATTTTTAGCAATTTATAACATTCACAAACTAGCAATTTTGGCCCCTTAATTTTATAATGACAATTTTGACCTCTAACTTTAGCCTCTTTTACAAAATACTGATTTTAACGAAGTCAACCTACACATCAAATGCTACGTTAAAGTATATAAAAGACATTAGAGTATTAAAAAGTTTGGCTTTTATCACTTTCTTTTGAATGGCATTGGTAGGAGCAAGTAGCTTGATCATCCTGCTGCTTCTGCTACTGCTTATTCATCATGGCAGCAGTCACGACAAACACTGCAGAGAATTGTCTTGTGGACCTGACGAACCGGTTGTTCAATTTCCCTTCCAACTCGTTAAGGAATCGTCACAAGATCGATGTGTTTATCCTGAGTTTTGCCTATATTGTACTCCAAACAAGAACACCATGATGGTGCTCTCTACTACTTCCGGTCCAATCAAATTCCTTGTTTATGGCATAGATTACGAATCAAACCGATTGTCAATCTCGGACCCAGATAATTGCATTCCCAAAAAGTTTCTGAAACTTATAAATTCATCGTTTCTACCTTACCGATTTTATACAGATTCAATAACAAAACTTTCTATCTTCAACTGCTCTTCCGTTAAGTATCGACACCTGAGAAATGAAGATGAAAAATCCCTAATGTCACAAGACATGATCACCTGTCCAATTTACATTTCTAATTCCTATGACAGTGTGGTCACATTGGACCTTGTATCTTGTACCAAGATGTTCGATGTTTCAGCCATATCGTTGCAACAATATTGCCCGCCTTATCATTTGCTCAGTTTGAGTTGGCCCAAACAAAATTGTACAGAGTGCGAAGCAAAAGGCATGAAATGCAAATGGAAGAACAACGGAACAAAAGGTGAAACTCAATGTTTTGATTGTAACAACAAACGGAAAACAATTCAAATTCCAAAATCTTTTATATACATCTCTGCAGGTTAGACTTGTTTTATCTTTTTCTTTGTTAAATTATGCTGGAATTGGAAGGTAATTTTATTTGACAGTTAATATGTTTTTCTAGGTTCAATTCTTATGGGTTTGGTTCTCATCCTATTATTTAAGATACATCTCTATTATAAAAAGAAAGAAGAAGATCAAGTTAGAGTTGATAAGTTTTTAGAGGATTATAGAACACAAAAGCCCACTAGATTTTCTTATGCTGACATAAAAAGAATTACGAGTGGATTTAAGGAAAAACTCGGAGAAGGAGCTCACGGAACTGTGTTTAAAGGAAAGCTCTCAAGTGAGATACTCGTGGCTGTGAAAATGCTAAACAATACAGCGGGAGAAGGAAAAGAGTTCATCAATGAAGTAGGAATTATGGGAAAAATTCACCACATCAATGTTGTTCGCTTGCTTGGATTTTGCGCAGATGGAATCCACCGGGCTCTTGTCTACAATTTGTTTCCGAATGGTTCGCTACAGAGTTTCATATTTCCACCTGATAACAAAGACAATTTCATTGGGTGGGCGAAGCTACAACAAATTGCCATTGGTATAGCTAAAGGAATTGAGTATCTTCATCAAGGTTGTAACCACCCAATCATCCACTTCGACATCAACCCTCACAATGTTTTGCTAGATGACTCCTTCACTCCAAAAATCTCAGATTTCGGTCTTGCCAAATTATGTTCAAAGAATCATAGTGTTGTTTCTATGACGGCTGCTAAGGGAACCTTGGGATACATGGCGCCTGAAGTTCTATCAAGAAATTTTGGAAATGTGTCTTTGAAGTCGGATATTTACAGTTATGGAATGTTGTTGCTTGAAATGGTTGGAGGGAGAAAGAATGTAGACATGTCGTCGTCTTCAGAAGCTTGTAATGTGTTATATCCAGAGTGGATCCATAACTTATTGGAAGGAGATGTACATGTTCATATCGAGGATGAAAAAGATATTAAAATTGCAAAGAAACTGGCTATTGTCGGACTTTGGTGCATTCAATGGCTACCAATAAATCGTCCATCGATAACAAATGTTGTGCAAATGTTAGAAACCGGAGAGGACAACCGGTTAATTGTGCCTCCTAATCCTTTTCGCTCGACATCTTCCATGACCGCCAATGATAAATGCACTTTGGCAAGAAGTTTCCAAATGGAAGTCATTAAAGAATAAATTAAGATAATCATTGATAATTAAATTCCTCATAATACGAATGACTCGTGTATTTTATTTTAATTATAAGTCATTTTGTTTCCACGAGTATATCTCAGTTTATTCAGATATTATAAATATACAGGTTTAGAGTTCAAATAAAAAATTTCCCACTTATTTATTTTTAGGAATGAAATTTTAGTCACTATATTATTTGATAAGAAAATAAATTTTATGTCATTTTATAAAAAATGAAAAATGGCTCAAACTATATATAAATTTTGTTTTACAGAGAAAATTATATATAAGTTACTTTCCGATACCAATGCATCTCTAGATCTAATATTTATTTTCTTTCATACCATTTGATAGTTACTCCTCTTCTTATCCAAAAAATAATTGATCTTTTTGTCCATATATTTTAGGTCATCCGGTAAAAAAATCAAAATTTTGAGACTAGACGCTAGCTATAATTGGGGTTTCAACCTCGACACCCTCACTTGTATTTATAAGTTTATAATAACTTTGTCATTTCATCTATATACAAAAAAATTTGGTCTATATGCAAAACGAATTAGGCCCCGTTTGTTTCAGATTTTTCTCCAAAAAAATCTATTTTTTTTTTATCTTACTTGTGTTTGTTTCAGATTTTTTTAAAAATCATTTTAGTAAACAAAATTCATTTTTTATCACTCATTATCCATCATCATCTTAAAAAAATAGATTTTTATGATTGTAAATGTTCTGGATTGGACTTCAGAGGCTAAGTCCCTTAAAGTTAAAGACTCTGCCCCCCTGAGGGGCACCCTGCCCGTCGGCTAGATGCTCACCATCTGTAACGGCCGACCACCGGAATGATGGCATTTACTGCTCATCATGGCCAAAACGGCCAGAATTCCGGCAGCCACTTAATGGGCATTAATTGCCCATTAAGGGCCTTGGCCCAGCGCTGGGGTATAAATAAGCTCCTCAGTCTGAGGAGCCAGGTATGTTTTTTTTTACTTGCCTAAGATACCATAACATTATACTGACTTGAGCGTCGGAGTATAAACAGGTACACACCCCCCCCCTCCGCTTCAACAGGGGGCTTGCTGCTGCTGAATCAATTCTACTACGCCGTCATATTTCTGATCCTGGTAAGATCAGTGGCGCCGTCTGTGGGGAATAGTTATCCCCTTCTTTCAAAAAAGAACAAAACCCCATAAACTACCACAAAATTCACAAAAAGCTAAGAATGGCCGCGAACAGTAGATCCGAACATTCAGCTGCTAACAACATGTCAAGCGAGCACGCTGACAACAACAACGGTACCAATGGAATGGTCCTATCCAACATGGACACTGACCCCACTTACCAGCCAAGCAACGAAACTAACCCTCTGGTCGTACCTATTCCTCCACCCGGAGCCACCCTCGAAAACATAATCACCGCACTGCTAACTGCCATCAACAATCAAGGGCAGGCGCTCAGGGAGCAAAACCGCCGGATCGAGGCTGTCGAAGAATCGCGCATTACAAGGGCGATCACGAGCAGCTACAGGCGAAGAGAATCCTCTCGACGATCCAACTCGAGGACCAGGTCGAGGTCTCCAAGGGCACAAGAAACCAGAGGTCGCATAAGTCCCTCGAGAAGAGTTGCTGGAGCGAGGAGATCCCCCGCAAGGTCTACGGGAAGGAATTATCACTCTCCTCCTCGTCACCACCATCGCTCTCCAAGAAGCGACGATGAGAGGCACGTGGGGCCACTCTCTGACAGGATCATGAGGGTACCATTGCCCGTGGGACTAGAAAAACCACCGGCAATGGACACTTATGATGGGACCACCGACCCAGACAACCACATTGAAAATATGGAAGCTGTCCTCAACTACAGAGGAGTACGGGGATCCATAAAGTGCAAGCTGTTCTCCACCACGCTGAGGAAAGGAGCAATGGCTTGGTACAAGAGCTTACCGCCGAGGTCCATCGACTCATGGGGCGAACTGTGCAGACTCTTCACCGCATATTTCACCGCTTCGAGGAAGCACCCCAAGACCGAGGCTACTCTCGAGGCAATTCAACAGCAAAACAATGAGTCCTTGAGAGAATACATCGACCGCTTCAATAAGGCGGCCATTGAAGTTAGGACCGACGACAGAATGAAGTTGTACCTGTTGGAACGCGGACTACGACCGTCAAGCGATTTTGCCAAAGCTATTGGCATTGAAGAAGTAAGGACACTAGACGCTTTCCTCGAAAAGGCGCAGAAATACATAGCCTATGAGGAGAAGCAAGTAGCTCAAGATGCTAGAAAGCCAAAGCGTCAAGAAGATGTTGGACCCTCTCGAGCAGAAAACGAGAGAGGAAAAGAAAAAAGAGAACGCAGGGAGAACAAACCTCCCAGAAGCAAGTTTGAATTCTACACCCCGCTGAACGCTCCCTGCGTGCGAATTCTGGCCGAAGTTTCAATGGCCGAATTTAAAAAGAACGGAGTCCGAGCGCCGAAACAGCTGATCGTGAGGCCAGGGCTGGACAAGTCAAAATACTGCCGTTTTCACAAAAGTTACGGCCATGTGACTGAAGATTGCATCCATCTTAAGGATGCAATAGAGATCATGCTACAAAAGGGACTCCTTCAAAAGTTCGTCAAGGAAGAACGACAGAAGAAAGGAAAAAAGCCCGAGGAGGGGCAACCATCAAAGGAGGCACCACAACAAGCGGCCATGGATAACAGCAACATGCAGATTGCTTATTCCATTTCAAGGCCCGAGGATTTCATACTTCCCGAACATCAGGAAGGAGATGATGTGCTTGAACACTTGACCGCACATCTAGGATCGCTAGTGATTTCGGGAGGAGGATTCGGAACTTCCACTATAGGGTCGTTGAAAAGGAAGTTCGAGGAGCTTGAAAGTGTGTGCTCGCTGGAACCTGTCCTCGCGACAGAAGAAGCTAAAGATGGATCTATGCCTTTAGCTTTCTACAAAGAAGAGATTCCTGGTGGCTCTCCAAACCACCAAATTCCGCTGTTGATAAGGGCCAGAATGGCCAACTTTGATGTGAGGAGGATATTGGTAGATCAAGGATCCTCGTGTGATGTGATGTACACCGGTTTATTCAAAACTCTGCAGTTG
Organism: Trifolium fragiferum; assembly: GCA_954870985.1. Lineage (NCBI taxonomy): Eukaryota > Viridiplantae > Streptophyta > Magnoliopsida > Fabales > Fabaceae > Trifolium > Trifolium fragiferum. Next base: position 10,637,893 of record OX940796.1, read on the forward strand.
ACGGAGAAAAACCTTGCTCCATATGTAGGTGCTGATTTGCAAGGGTTTAATGGAGCGACCACGAAACCCTGGGGGTACGTGGATCTGATCGTGACCGTGGGAGAAGGGGAGGCGACCAAGTCTATAAACGTCCAATTTCTGGTCGTAGATTGCCCCTCGCTGTATAACTGTATCATGGGAAGGCCAGCTTTGGCGAACCTATTTGCTGTATCTTCGACCATTCACTTAAAGATGAAGTATTATACCGTGGATGGCAAGATAGCAACGCTGAATGGAGATATAGCTGCAGCGAGGAAATGCTTTGAAGCCGCTGCAAAAAACATGAGCTCCCTCCTGACTCTGAAAAAGAAGGCTGAACACAAGATGCCCGTTGTGAGCACCCTGCAAGCAAGCAACATCATCGACTTGGACGCACGCATCAATGAGAAAGATCTGAAAGATGAAGAAGATCCCATTGCGAAGAAGGTACATCGCCCAATTCCCGATGGAGAATTCGAAATCATTCCTCTGAACGAAGATTATTCAAAGGGAATCAAGATAGGAGCAGACATGCCCGAGCTGGTGAAGAGGCAATTGGAGGCTTGCTTGAAGGAATACGCTGAGCTGTTCGCTTGGATTGCTGCTAAGATGCCCGGTATCGACACAAACGTCGCTTGTCACCAGTTGACAATAGATCCTAGGGCTAGAGCTGTAGTTCAGCGACGTAGGAAGCAGTCTCCCGAAAAAGCGGAGGCTGCTGAAAAAGCTGTAAAAGACCTCTTAGTGGCGAATTTCATTTCTGAAGCCAGATACACAACATGGCTGTCAAACGTTGTATTGGTTAAAAAGTCTAATGGAAAATGGAGGATGTGCGTTGACTACACCGATCTCAATAGGGCTTGCCCTAAAGATTCTAATCCATTACCTAGCATAGATAAACTAGTAGATAATTCTTCAGGATTTAAACTACTTTCGTTTATGGACGCTTATTCTGGATATAATCAAATTAAAATGGCCGAAATCGATAAAAAGAAAACGGCGTTTATGACTGAATCGGGTAATTATTACTATAACGTAATGCCTTTCGGGCTTAAAAACGCAGGTGCCACCTACCAACGAATGATGAACAAAGTATTTAGAAATGAAATAGGCGATATGCTCGAAGTTTATATGGATGACATGATCGTTAAATCTGAACAGGAAAACGACCATGTATTTCACTTAAGAAAAGTGTTCGAGAGAGCTAAACAGTATAACATGAGATTTAACCCAGAGAAATGCACGTTCGGGGTAAAAGCAGGAAAATTCCTCGGTTTCTATCTTACAGAAGGAGGAATTGAAGCTAACCCTGAAAAATGCAAAGCTTTCTTCGAGTTCCCTACGCCGAATTCGAAGAAATCGATACAATCGCTAAACGGAATGTTAACTGCCCTCACAAGATTCGTCGCAAAATCCGCTCAATACGCACTCCCCCTTTTCAAATTACTCAGAAAAGAATCCGCCTTTGAGTGGACCGAAGAATGCGAAAACGCTCTCCAACATTTAAAACGGGCACTATCAGAACCTCCAGTTTTAACACGTCCAAACATGGGCGAAACTTTATTCCTATACTTGGCCGTAGCACACGAAGCCATAAGCGCAGTCTGGATCCGAGAAACCGAGCAAGGGCAAAAGACAGTATATTTCATCAGCAAAGCGTTACAAGGACCAGAACTCTGATACTTGCAAATCGAAAAGACAGCGTTGGCAGTAGTCGTCGCCGCGAGGAAGCTAAGGCATTATTTCCTAGCACATTCCATCGCAGTACGAACCGACCAACCGATAAAGCAATTGCTCGAGAGACCCGACATGTCCGGAAGAATGCTTAAATGGTCCTTAGAGCTGTCAGAATTTGACATAACATACGAAAGCAGAAAGGCTTTGAAAGCCCAGGTACTAGCTGACTTCGTCGCCGAAATGACTCCACCAGCGACTTCGAGCAAAAATAAATGGACCATTTACGTCGATGGATCCTCCAATTCTAAAGGAAGCGGAGCAGGAATTATCCTAGAAAACGATGATGGCGTCCTCATCGAAGTTTCCTTAGAGCTGTCATTCCAAACGACCAATAACCAAGCAGAATACGAGGCTTTCCTAGCAGGGTTGCGATTAGCCGAAGATATGGACGCAGAAGAAATAATAATCTTCACAGATTCACAATTGGTCGCTTCTCAAGTAAACGGAGAGTATCAGGCTAAAGACGAACGCCTAACGGAATACCTGACTCTCATCCAAGAAAAACTGACCAAGTTCAAAGAATCAACTGTCCAACATATTCCTCGCGAACACAATTCAAGGGCGGACGTCCTCTCAAAATTGGCGAGCACCAAAAAGAAAAAGGGGAGGAACCAGTCACTTATTCAAGAGACGTTGCAAAAACCAAGCATTGAGAAAGCCCCTGAGGTGAATCTCATATGCCCGATTAGCGCCAACAGTTGGATAAATCCTGTGAGAGAATTCCTCGCCTCAGGAATGCTCCCCGACGATTCCAAAGAAGCTATCAAGGTCAGAAGAAGAGCATGCTCGTATGTTTTGATAGACGGCACCCTCTTTAGAAGAGGGTTCGCAACCCCACTACTGAAGTGCGTCGAGGAAAATAAAGTGGAATCCATTCTACAGGAAATTCACGAAGGAATCAACAGGCAACATATTGGAGGACGATCACTTGCGCGAAAAGCATTGCGAGCAGGTTATTATTGGCCAACAATGCAAACGGACGCAAAAGAGCACGTAAAGAGGTGTGATAAATGCCAAAGGCATGGAGATATGCACTTAACCCCGCCTAACGAGCTAAAATCTCTCTCATCTCCATGGCCGTTTGCGTGGTGGGGTTTAGATCTTCTAGGACCATTCCCACGAGCACCAGGCCAAAACAGGTATCTAATCGTCGGAGTAGATTACTTCACGAAGTGGATAGAGGCCGAACCTCTCGCCCAGATCACATCCCACAACGTCCTACGTTTCTTCAAAAGAAATATCCTTGCTAGGTTCGGAATACCACACACCGTTGTCACCGATAACGGGACTCAGTTCACAGATAAAAAATTCCAAGAGTTTCTCATCAACTTAAAAGTGACGCAACACTTCACATCCGTCGAGCATCCTCAGACTAACGGCCAAGCCGAAGCTGCCAACAGAGTAATTTTGCGAGGCCTGAAGCGTAGGCTAGGCGAGGCAAAGGGAAAATGGGTCGAGGAACTATACAGCGTGCTATGGTCCTACAGAACCACCCCACACTCGACCACGGGAGAAACGCCGTTCCGGTTAACTTACGGAACCGAAGCTTTAATCCCCGTTGAGATAAGGCAACCAACGCGACGAACGGATAATCCACCAGATGAAGAAACAAATAACGAGCTATTAAGGGAAGAGCTCGATTTAGTCGAAGAACTACAACATGGAGCCGCCTTAAAGGAAGCTGCGTTAAAACAAAAAATTGCTGCTCGCCACGACCGGAAAGTCATAAAAAGGGAATTCGAAGTAGGCAGTCTAGTCCTGCGACGAAACCAAAAAGACTCTCGCGAAGGCAAACTCGCCGCGAATTGGGACGGCCCCTACAGAGTCCGTGCTAAAACGGACAATGGAGCCTACTTCCTCGAGAATCTTTACGGCGAAGAAATTCCTAGAACGTGGAACGCAGATAAGTTGAAGCAATATTATAGTTAGTGAAGTCTCCTGTACGCGACGACTAGCTAGCGGGCAAAACCAACTCAAAACGACGAGAGGTTTTGACCTTTACAACGGAGGATCACCTAGGTACGGGCAGTGAATCTAAAAGTAGAAAAAGCCAAGTTTGCACCAAACAAGTCTTGACGAGGAACCACTCTAAACGAGCCCCATCGTCGTAAGTACACGAAAGGTTTGGGCACCCAGCTCGCGATGGGTTGACCCAGCCGCGAGGATCCAATCTCAATCGATTTATTCCTCGCCTTTCGTTTGGGACCCTAACCCAAACACTCGAGTTAGTTCCCCAAACTTTCCGAGCAAGGCGTTCGTAGATGAAATCCATCTCGTGCATCAGCCGTTTAAACATTCAAAAATACCCCAAAGTGTCGATGTTACGACATACACGCAACGTTACAAGCATAGTAAAACAACATATGCAAAGTAAGAAGTAAATACGAGCATAAAGAAAGAGCGTAAATAAGCTGAATCGAAAATGCATTAAAAAGAATTGTACTTAGTTACAAAAAAGGGGCAGCCTTAAGGACTACCCGAACAAAACGAAGGGCCGAACAAGCGCCCAAGTGCATAAGGTGAGCATAACACCTGCACGGTCAAACTTCATCACTCTTCAGTATGAGGAGGCGAGGCAATGACTCCATTGACAACTTCCTTGAGCTCATCAAGACCCTCTTCCACGAGCTCTACCCCGGGATTCAAAACCTTGAGTTGAGCAATAGCATTGACAAAACTGCTATGCCCAACCTCGACCATTGAGTCTTCACACTCAGCTATCTTCTTGATTAGGTCGGCACGGCTCGAATTCCGGTATACCCCCTCAGGATCCGCAGCGTCCTCTTCCACTGAGCACAAGGAAGGAGCAGCCTCTACCCGCTGCGCTAGCTCCTTATTACGGGCTTCCAAATCCGTGCATTTGACTTCCAAGTCCGTGCATTTGACCTCCAAGTCCTTGAACTTTTTGGTCAGATCCTCCAAATCCATCTCAGCACGGACTAAGTTCTTCGCCATCTCTATCTGAAGAGCATATTTGTTCCTGTAATCTTCAAACGCTGCCTCCACCTCTTCCAGCTTTAAACGAAGGTCTTCCACGCCCTTCTTGTACTTATCCCTATCGCTCAAGTAGCGATTCTCACGACCGTTCAAGAAATTAGCGACCTCAATCAGCTTGAATGCAGCAGTGGTCGCCGCGGCCAGCTCCGCCATGAGGGCCACTGGACCCATATCGTTAAGGATCGCTTGATCAGATTCATCAATAACGACCTCAGTGCTCTTGTCGAGCAGGGCGCTCCTTGAGAAGGTTGGAGGGATGACAAAACGAGCGGCAGGTTGATCAGGGTCTGGCAAGATATGCGGGCTTTGACGAGCAGAAACTCCAACCCCATCAACGACCTTCTGCACCTTTGAAGGACGGGTATCGGCAGCATTAGACAGCATTGGACGCTTCTCCGCAACATGAGCAGTAAAGGCGTTTGAACTATCAGTCCCTTGACGGGCATTCTTGGCCTTACTAGCACGGCGAAGTTTCTCCTGAGCACTCACCATCTCAGCTGCAAAGGAAAACGAACAAAAGAAATATTAGTACGAGCATGGAAATCAAAGAAAGTAAGTAAAGCATATAAATTAAAAATGCGAGCGTACTAAGGGTCTCCTCAGCCTCGATGCGGGTCGAACAGGTTAACAGCCTCTTCACATTAATAAAACGAGGAACAGTCAAAGGCTCACCGTCCTCATCCAAACGAGGGTTACCCTCCCCATCAACCACGGGTTTCCCAACAAAACTATTAACGAAATTTTGAAGTTTCGAAAAATCCTCCAATTCTTCGATCGTGAGGTCCTTCTTGGAGGTAGTAAACGCTTTCGCAGGCAATAAATAATGCTCCACTTCCCAGCGAAAGTGGAACTTCCCATAATCTACCATCACAGGTCGCCCATCCTCCCCAATGATAGTGCGCCCGTTGGCGTCCTGATCAGGCCCAGGAACGATCACATCTGCCCAGCCTTGAGCATCTTTGGGACCAACGATGAACCAATCATCTTTGAACGGCCGCAAGGATTCCTCGAGCATGCTGAAAAGGCGGTGATTTTGCCTAAATGATACCCAACCAAACCTGTTCGGATCTCCCTTAGGTTTCGACCGCTGCAACCCGAACACATAGAAGAACAGAGGGATGGTGGGGACAATTTCTAAATATGTGCATACCACCTCGAAGGCTCTCATAAAAGCCAAAGAATTAGGGTGCAGCTGGGAAGGAGCAATTCTCAAATGGTGGAATATCGCCACCTCAAAGTCGGTGAAGAGTAATCTAAACCCGAAATGTTTGAAGGCGATCTGATACATACTGAAGTGCGCAAATCCAAAGTTATGGAAAACGCGACGTCTCTTCCCGGGGACTAAAATTTCCCAGTGATCGAGTGATGGATCTTGAATATCGTTATACAGGCCAGGAACTTCCGCCCCCACTGGATAACCAGAAAACCGCGAGGGAGTTAAACGAGGTTCATCGGCGACCCAATCTTCAGGGTCTGTCGTCGCCGTTATAGGGACACGCGCCATTATAGGTTCTGACGACTCTTGCACGTCAACCTCATCATGATTCTCCTCGAACAAAGGCCGTGTGTCCTCGTTCGCATTGGCACGCGACGAAGAGGGCTCTTCCACCATTTAAACCTGAAAGACGAGGAAGAGAAAAAGTGAATTCGACATCTTTGAAATATCAAATCCACCCTTCCACCGCCGTTCAAGTGAAAGGGCGTGGATATGCGCTTAAAGGATAACCCTTCATGTTGCTTATCACAGCGAAGGTCAGAGCCAAATGATCGTTGGTCCTTAAAGGACGAGGGTCATGCCAATTCTTAGGGAAAAATAACCAAGCTAAAATCTTACCGAGCATTCGTTCCTTTGTATGAACGCTCGAGATAAAAGCTATGAACGCCCGTTTCGAAACTTGAGTAACAGAGCCACAGAAAGGGCAAAATTGCGTGTCAAAGGTGCTAGATACCTATAACCACCGCGCCGTAGTAAACCAACTACGAAGTCCTAGTTTTATGTCACTAAAACTGCCGTTTTTGAGGGGGTAAAGGGTGGTAACCACCACTCACAAACCCCAAAACCGCGTCTAAAAACCTCAAAATTCCTAAACCCAAATGCGGTATACTAAAATGCTGTAAAAGTAAGTAAAGGAAGTAGGAAAACTTACTTGATTAAGCGAGTAGAAGTTGAAAACGAGAAATAATGGTGAAGAAGTCTAGAATCTCCAAACAGGGATTCACGCAGGGAAGTTGAAGAGAGAAAGATGTTTGAAAACAAACGTTTGAAGGAGATAAATGAAGTGAAACTTCAAAAATCCCTCCTTTTCCATATATATAGAAAAATCTCATACAGACGCACCTGTACGAAACGGAGCGACGCCTCCAACATCTGAACTGTTGCTTTGATCCAAAGGCTGTGATCTGAAACGATCCAAAGCTTCAGATTAAATCATCGCAAAAAACGAAAAGGCGCGAGAATCCAACGGTTCAAAAGCGACCTCGCGAAAAGAGACTACATTAATAGGTACTCAAACGCTTCGAATAGCCTTTACACGTGGCAGCGAGAGACGAAGCGGTTTGTCCTTTCAAGTCACATCCACTGAACGCGAAAATCTCGCAGAGCCCAAGGAAATCTCCACGAGAATCTCGTCGCGATTAATGGCACGTTCATCGAAAGAATCTCAACGGATAAAAGCGAATCGAAATCCTCGCAATAACTGCAGGATCTTCACAAGCACCAATCAATCCGCAAACCCTCGTGTCTAGGTGGACGCCAGAAAGACGAGAATAGTCAAACGACCAGCATGAAGGGAATCCTAAAGAAGGCCCAACATCCTCGCAAGAAACATTGCAACACAAGCTCTCCGATACGATCGAACGAATCTGTGGTCGCTGGTACACAACGATACACGTTGACGAAAAAGTGGCGACCATGTCTTCGTTACTCGTTTGCACAGACAAAGGTTTGTTGCCTAAGTTAAAGTCATCATACTCATCAACGAGCATAACGACTTGGGGGGCTTCTATTCTGGATTGGACTTCAGAGGCTAAGTCCCTTAAAGTTAAAGACTATGCCCCCCTGAGGGGCACCCTGCCCGTCGGCCAGATGCTCACCATCTGTAACGGCCGACCACCGGAATGATGGCATTTACTGCTCATCATGGCCAAAACGGCCAGAATTCCGGCAGCCACTTAATGGGCATTAATTGCCCATTAAGGGCCTTGGCCCAGCGCTGGGGTATAAATAAGCTCCTCAGTCTGAGGAGCCAGGTATGTTGTTTTTTACTTGCCTAAGATACCATAACATTATACTGACTTGAGCGTCGGAGTATAAACAGGTACACACCCCCCCCTCCGCTTCAACAGGGGGCTTGCTGCTGCTGAATCAATTCTACTACGCCGTCATATTTCTGATCCTGGTAAGATCAGTAAACAAACGGCTAATAGCTTTAGATTTTCTTCAAAATCTCTACAAAAAAATATCTAATTTTTTTTTAAAAAAAAAATCCATTTTTTTAAAGCTGAAACAAACAGGCCCTTAGTCCCAAAATCATTGACATTTTCAATTAACATAATTATTTGCTAATTAACATTACTTGCACCACTTCTAATTAAATTTATTTCACTTTAAATTTTTTATAATTGTAAAAAAATTAATATTTATTAAGATTATTTTAGTAAAAATGTTATTCAATCACTCTTATTAATTTATTTATACATTTTTTTAATATTTATAAATTAATCTAATAGGTCAATTAATTATCTTAAAACGGATAAAGTATTATGTTTTTATCTAATTTATTTTTTCACACCATTAATAACAGATTTTATAAATTAACTGATAATTTCTTTCAATGTAAAATTAACGACTTAAATCTTCTTCTAGCTGGCTGCCCCAACCGACAATGCGCTTAAGTCAACTACACAAGTCTTCTTCTAACTTCCTTGCCCTGACCGACACTGCACTTAAGTCTTTGTACCAAGTCAAGCAAATACAGACACAGTTGTAGTGCTGAGTCATTCAAAAAAAAAAAAAAAAGACAGAGTAGCGCTAAGTCAACGGAACGGAAGAAGGGGTCCGGTTACTGTGCTTAAGGAATCCTTATGCACGCTGCATAAGCGAAGCCCAGCCCAACACAATTCCTGCGCCCACCTCACCCATTTGCTGATACACCTGCTTCCCTCACCAACTCAACTAACGGTTATCATCCAACTAACGGTTACTTCCATTTCTTCATACACGTCGTTTTCCTGATCAAAACCAACAACAACTCTCGTCATCGCCTTTGCCGGAATCAACAACATCATCACCGTCACCGGAAAACCACATAATCAGTGTCGCCGCAAGCATCATCGTCATCATCATCATCACTGTTCATCATCACCATGGAACGAAAGTAACGTAATCAGTGTTCACCATCACTACGCAAAGAAAGCAACATTATCAACGATACACTTGCACATACTAAAAAGAAGAAATCAAAACAGGTTTGAACTTCATTAATGGTTATTGAAAGTTTATCTATCAGTTTGAAATTGTTTTGTTAAATTTGTAAAGTAATTGCATGTGTGTAAACCTAACTTCTGATTTTGGGGAAATCATATACTGAAATGATTTAGTTTAGAAATTGTATATATTATTTGGAAATGGTTTCAGAACATTTTACAGCACAACCATTTGATGCTGGTAATTATTTTTTTGATCTAGGCTATCATTGAAACCAAAATAGCCCTCTTATGGTTTCCATGAAAAATGCTTGCAAACCAAAAATGTTTGAAAAACTCCTATACAAACTAGTAAACTTCCCTAGAGAATGAGACAATTTCCCAATTAGTTGATTATGACTCAAATACAAAATGTGAGAGTTTGTTGCTGCAATACATGGCCTCAATAACTTGTTTTCTTAAAAGCTTGTATTGTAACACAAAAATTAAAGCATATTTGCTAAGTGGAGTTAATTATACAGTAATAACTTATAAGTAATCTCGCACATATATGCTGCAATAAGTAATCTTATGCATTTGCGCAGTCAGTTGGAAGATTAAAACATTCTTAGTGAGGGTTCCTGGATTTACTGCAGTGCAAAATGCACACGTTACATACATTAATTGATCTCGATCATTGATTTGATATCAATTGGTTTACATTACAAATTTTCACCATTCATCAAATCAACTTTGATATCAATTGGTTGTAATGACCAAGATCAATAATTGTGGCATGGAGTAACTACGTGAAATCCGAATCTCAAGATGATATGCAAATAAATTGATCAACCATATAATTCAGAATCTTCAATAAAACATATAGGGATAAAAATATATTTCATTTATACCTGTTTTATAATATTTGAATGTGAGAGTTTGATGTATGATTTTCAATTGTGATTGCTTTGCTGATTGTTTTACATGTTAATTTGGTTTGAGCATTGCTGTTTGTTTTCATGGAAACCATAAGTGTGGCTGAATGGTTTCAATGTATTTGTTTCTGAAACCAAATTAGCCCTCTTATGGTTTCAATGTATTAAGAAATTTTTTAGATTTTGACTTTTTGTTGCAAACTTAAAAAAATATACATTTTTAATTGTCTTAAGTAAATTGTGTTTTTCAAATATAAGTGGCTACTATATTTATGTAACTAATAAATTTGCATCCGCACAGGTCGTTATGTTTGCGTATATTTTTTAAGTTAGTTTGTATTAATGTTACTATTTTTAAGTGCATATGTGATTGGATGAATCTAGTGATATAGTATTCTCTGCATATGTAATTTAGATAAAACTATTTTACTGTAACTTGGCCTTGAAACCATAAGTGTGGTTGAATGGTTTCACTGTATTTGTTTCTGAAACCAAAGTTGCCCTCTTATGGTTTCAATGAATTTAATTTATACTTAGAGTATTTAACTTATGTTCTGCCATGATATGAAAAACTTAGAGTATTTAACTTATTTTCTGCCATATGAAACCATACTTAATAGTTTCCTTTGATCCAGGGGAAAGAATCAAAGGAACTACAGCAAATGCCATCATTTAGTATTAGATTGACACCGTCAGATGAGGATAAAAGGAATAAGAATGATTCGTTATCTGGTAGTGATCAAAAAAATGAGAGGGGAAGTGGCAAAAACAAGAATAAAAAAAAAGAATGAACAGACAAAAGGTGGTGAAAGCATTGCTTCTACATCTCGTGGTCGTAAAAAGAGAGCAAAGATGAAAGCACAAGATTCTGATGAAGCAAGCTCGGGTGATGAAAATGTGAAACAAGTTATTGTGAAAAAAGATCCTGATGCGGATGCAAGACTGAGGCATAAGATGAGTGTACCTAAGGTCTATGAACTTATGCATTCAGTAAATGCCAAAAAAAGGAAACAGGAAATAATTGACCAACTACACGAGTGTGGCTTTGGAGGGATAATGCATATATGCAACTGGAAAAGGATCCACACCTTTTTTGTGGATTGGGTTGTCAAGAGATTTGAACATGAGCATATGTGGATAAGGCTGAGTGATACAGAGGTTCTGATGTTGAAAGAGGATGATGTGCATAGAGTCTATGAACTTCCAACGGCTGGAAAGAAAATAGACACTGACATTTGCTCTGATGGAGCAATTAAAAGGCTGAGAAAGGAATTAGGATTGATTGAAGATTATTCTCCAATTGTGAAAGTTGCAGAATTGGAAAACTCACTGAAGACAACAGAGAAACCTAGAACATGGGTGAAGGGTGCAATTTGTTACATCATTCACAACATTTTGTGCCCAACTAATAGAGGCAATGTGTCTCTCCAGTATGCAGATATTTTGGAAGATCCAGCTGGAGTATCTTCATATAACTGGTGCTCACATGTTCTGGACTATATGAAAAAAGGCCTGCAATCTCCAGACGTTTTGAATCCACTAGCAGACTTCCACTTCTTAATGGTAATGATCTCCCCTCAATGCAATAACCTATGTTTAATTGCTAATTGCTGTTATTATCTTTTATATCTTACATCTTATAACTGAAACCATGAGTGTGTCTTAATGGTTTCATTGTATTTGCATCTGAAACCAAAATAGGCCTATAATGGTTTCCATTAAATATTCATATCTGATAACTACTTGCAATAACCTATGTTTAATTGCTAATTGCTGTTATTATCCTTTATATCTTATATCTTATAACTGAAACTATCAGTGTGTTTTAATGGTTTCATTGTATTTGCATCTGAAACCAAAATAGGTCTATAATGGTTTCCATTAAATATTCAAATTCTATTCAACATACAAATATTATAACTGAAAATCACAACTGTGGCTTAATGGTTTCAATAGTTATACATCTGAACCCAAAGTAGCCATCTCTGGTTTTTTATTTTATGTTGTTCACATTTTTTAATTATTTAAGAATTCTTGTAAAAAATAATCAAACAATTTAATTAAATTTTTAAATATTTATACCACCAATCAAAAACTTTTAAATAGGTTTCAGTGATCTACAATATATAGTCTAATTTAATTTTATAATATTTTTTATTTCCTATAAAATCCTAGATCCAACAATTATTCTCATATCTCCTCATCTCCATATGATCTCTCTTTGGGTGCATAAAATTCTGAAGCTCATAAATTAGGCCTCTCTAGCTACGGCTGTATGTAATAGAACTTGGTTAGGGACTTAGGGGTTGCCTCTCATGTTTCAGTGTACTCTATTATTGCAGTTGTTCCAGTTTATATTTCTATAATGACAATTTGTTTAATTTTAAAAAAAAGAAAAAGAAAAAGGAAGTAGAATGAGAGTTTAATAATATTACATATTTAGGGAGTAGAATGAAGGTTCGGTTTTTCTAACATTGGAAATGCAGTACAATAGAAGAAACATAGTAAGAACGAATTGCTATATGTATATAGAATCATTCAACCAATAGTCTCATCTAGAGGATTAGTTAATATTTCGACAGAATCATAAGAACTAGTGTAATTACTCGAACTTGTTTGATCAAAGTTGTTTATTTCATCATTTGTAATTGAGTCATCTGGATAAAGAGTTGGCTTTGGAGGCATGTTAAGGCTTTCAATATTTCCTTGGAGCATCTCCACTACATTGTTCATTGACGGTCGATCATCTGGTTTTAATTGTATACACCAAAGCGCAACTATGATCATTTTTTTTACTATTTTCTTTTCTTCCTCGGTGGTATCTTCCATTTCAATGTCTTTCTCTTTTTCAACTCGATCATAAATCCATAAAGGAAAATAAAGTTGGCTCGAACGCTCTGCATTGGCATTTAGGTTTTTCCTTTTGTTTGCCATCTCCATTAAAAGCATTCCAAAGCTATAAACATCAGCCTTATAAGATACTCCTCCGATATTTTGGTAGAACAATTCTGGAGCCATATATCCAATTGTACCTCTTGCTGCAGTCATTGTGATAATGCTATTCTCCACCGGATATAGCTTGGCCAATCCAAAGTCGGAGACTTTTGGGGTGAAGTTCTCATCAAGAAGGATGTTGTGAGGCTTGATATCAAAATGTAAAATCTTCATTTCGCATCCATGATGAAGATAAGCAATCCCACGAGCTACTCCAACTGATATGTCGAAAATTTGGCTATAACTTATATTTTTGCTTCCTTCTTTAGAGAAAATAAATTTATCAAGAGATCCATTAGGCATGAATTCATAAACAAGAGCACGTTTTGATCCTTCAGCGCAAAATCCAATTAACTGCACCACATTCAAATGATGTATCCTTCCGATAGTTGCTACTTCACTAATAAAGTCTTGTCCATTACCTTTCGACTTGCCCAACATCTTGATTGCAACACAAGGACCGCTGCGAAGGTTCCCCTTAAACACAGTACCAAAACCTCCTTCACCCAACTTGTCTTTGAAACCTCTAGCCATTTTCTTAATTTCATTGTATGATTATCCAATGGGTATGAGGTTGTTTTGTTGTTGTAAATATATTTCAATATATTCAAACACTGACAAATGCCTTTTCCTCCATTTGTATATCAACAAGGCAATAAATAATGTTATCCCAATCATATATTTACCCACAAAGACTGGCCATAAATAAATAATGCTTGTTCCTATGACCTTGTTTGGTCCTCTAAACAATCCAAAATATCCTGTAACATATCCTGTAACATTATGAACTAAATTTGAATATTCATGTTAAATGTTTTTCTTCATTAGAATAATTGAAAAACTCACCTATCCAATTCCACATAGAGATGATGATATCTGCAATTAAAATTTGACTGAAGTAAGTAAATAGGCTAATTGGTGATAAAATACTGATTTAGTATATAACAACACTTTTGCTAGTTGGGTACTTACCTTTAGCATATATGTATAAACGCTGCTCATACCATGCCCTTGAATAAGCTAACAATGGAAGAAAATGTTACTTTTTTTGTTTAAACTATGGTAGATATTTTCCGTGGTAATAATCAAAAGGGTAAATAGGCCTTTCCCCCTGCAATATATTGCAAATCTCGCCTATATTGCAGGGGGAAAGACCTATTTATTGCAATATATTGCAGGGGGAAAGACCTATTTACCCTAATCAAAATGAAATGAAATTGCGTATTACCACAAGAATGTATCTTCAAATCTCCTCCCCAGAAACTTCTGAAGTGCCGAAGGCGATTAAAGCATTGAAGTTTCTGGTTGTTGGAATTGAAGATGCAACATGATACATCACCACAAAGATTCTGACAAGGAAGATTTAGCCATGAAATCTCAAATCCATAGACTAAAGCCTTATGAATGACATCATAGGAAAGTGAAAGTCCTTTTTGATTTCTTTGCAAATTTTTCAACCAAGATGTTGGAGTAACCAATTTTACATGACAACCAACTTCAAAATCTTCAGCAATTAAATCACCAGCCATAGCATAAATATAATGCGCTTCGGAGTTCTGATTGAGACACGGAGTAGCATTCACATATTTAGGATTGTTAGTAACTTGATTGCTACAATTCAAGTATACTATATGCTCAAAAACAAGCTGATCATCATCATCATAATATCCGGATGCTTGGTATGGATCCATGCAATATTTCTCCCCGAGTTCATAAGTATCGCAGAAATTTGATTGCGACAAGAAATTGAGAGGAAGTGAAGAGCAATTAGTTTCTTGAACACCAGGATCAACTAGTCTGACTGTGAAATTGTTGTAATTGATGGACTGGACATGATATTTTGCAGAGTATAAATATAAACTTGTCACATTATTTTCACATGATAGTTCATACCTTCTATCTCCGCAATGAATTGGGTCATCTTTTAATCGAAATGGATAACTTATTTTTGATATTTTACCACAAGATGAAGGCGGACATGTATGCTCTTGCTCAATACTACTGCTACTACCATGCTGTAGTATAAGCAAAAATGGCAACAATAGTACCAATATCACTCTCCCCGGCCACATAGCAGCGAAACTGATTTTGATTGGAAAAAACAGAGGAAATTATAGGTCAAAAACTTGTGTTTCTATGTTCACAAACTTATAGACGTATTCAAATTCACAAGATATGATCGGATGTCCAATTTACGCTTCTAGTTCCCAAGACAGTGTCCTCAGATTGGACCTTGCATCGTGTACAAAGATGTTTGATGTTAAAATGTCCACTGTGGCATATGAATTGTCGTATAATCAACTGAGATTGAGTTGGCCCAAAACAAATTGTACAGCGTGTGATGCGAAAGGCATGACAATGGCACGAAAGGCAAAACTGAATGTTTTGATTGCAACAATAAACGGAAACCAATTCAAATTCCAAATTCTCTTATATACGCTTCTACAGGTTAGACTCGTTAGTTTTTTATGTTTTTCTTTGCTGATTTACGTTGAAAAATAATTTTATTTGATAGTTAATGTTTTTCTAGGTTCAATTTTTTCGGGGCTGGTTCTCATTGCATTATTTAAGATACATCTCTATTTTAGAAAAAAAGAAGAGGATCAAATTCGAGTTGATAAATTTTTAGCGGATTATAAAGCACAAAAGCCTGCCAGATTTTCATATGCTGATATAAAACGAATCACGGGTGGGTTTAAGGAAAAGCTTGGAGAAGGAGCTCATGGAACCGTGTTCAAAGGAAAGCTCTCAAGTGAAATACTTGTGGCTGTAAAAATTCTCAACAATACAGCGGGAGAAGGAAAAGAGTTCATCAATGAAGTCGGAATTATGGGCAAAATTCACCACATCAACGTTGTTCGCTTGCTTGGTTTTTGTGCAGATGGAATCCACCGTGCTCTTGTCTACAATTTTTTTCCAAATGGTTCACTACAAAGTTTCATATTTCCACCCGATAACAAAGACCATTTCATGGGGTGGGAGAAGCTGCAACAAATTAGTATTGGTATAGCCAAAGGAATTGAGTATCTTCATCAGGGTTGTAACCATCCAATCATTCACTTCGACATCAACCCTCACAATGTTTTGTTAGATTGCTCCTTCACTCCAAAACTTTCGGATTTTGGTCTCGCCAAATTATGTTCCAAGAATCTTAGTGTTGTGTCCATGACAGCTGCTAAAGGAACATTGGGATACATGGCTCCTGAAGTTCTATCAAGAAATTTCGGGAATGTGTCTCTTAAGTCAGATATTTACAGTTACGGAATGTTGTTGCTAGAAATGGTTGGAGGGAGAAAGAATGTAGACATGTCATCTGCAGAAGCTTGTAATGTGTTATATCCAGAATGGATCCATAACTTATTAGAAGGCGATGTACATATTCATGTTGAGGATGAAGGTGATGTTAAAATTGCAAAAAAACTTGCAATTGTTGGACTCTGGTGCATTCAATGGCAACCAATAAACCGTCCATCGATAAAATCTGTTGTGCAAAAGTTGCAAACCGGAGAAGATATGCAGTTAATGGTGCCTCCTAATCCTTTTCGCTCAATGACTTCAATGACCGATAATGATCAATGCACTTTGGCAAGAACAACTTTCCAAATGGAAGTGATTCATGAATAAAGGACGATAATCTTTTATAAAGTCCCTCATTATAGGAAACCATTGAGTATTTTAATTTGTAAATATCTAGATGTTGTATTTATGGGATTAGTTTGCTTAAACATTGTTGTCTAAAAAAAATATTACTATAATCAAAATCACTTTTGTTAAGGAAACAAAACAGAAACAAACTAAAGAAAACATATAAAGTTACAATGATAAACCTTTACACAGAATCAAAGTTATGTGTATCAGTTTATAATTTTATTTAATCTAGTCTAATTCTTGAATCACATCTAGTTCTAAATTCAAATATCTTGTACCAGTATTTAAAGTACTATTAGTTGAAGATGAAGCATTGAAAGGGTTGTCGGGAACTTTTAACTTGTCTCCCTCTCCTTGTAGCATCTGTATCACAGTTTTCATGGATGGTCGATGCATTGAGTGCCACTGAATGCACCAAAGTCCCACAATTGCTAGTTTCTTTGCAATTCTAAAATTTCCCTCTTCATCAATTGGGATATGTATGTCTCCGCCTTCAAGCAAACTGTGGATCCAATCTGGATACAAAACTTCGAAATTTTCTTCACAATTAATGACTGTTTTAGTATTCTTTCTTCCTCCCACCATCTCCAGCAGTAACATACCGTAGCTGTATATATCAGCCTTATACGAGACATTTCCAAAATTTCTTGAAAAAACTTCAGGTGCCATGTATCCTAATGTTCCCCTAGCCGCAGTCATAGACACAACTTAGCTAAACCGAAGTCTGATATTTTTGGAATGAAATTGTCATCTAACAAGACATTATGAGGATTGATGTCAAAGTGAAGAATTCTATGATCACAACCCTGGTGATGATACTCGATCCCATTAGCAATATCTAGAGCAATTTGTTGCAATAAGTCCCAACCAAGGAAAGCATCTTTGTTATTGGGTGGAGAAATGAAATTCTGCAGCGAACCATTTGGGAAGAAGTCATAAACCAAAGCACGATAAAATCCATCGGCACAGAAGCCAAGCAATCGAACAACGTTAACATGATGGATTTTTCCCATAGTTCCCACTTCATTTATGAACTCTCTCCCATCTCCTTCTGTATTATTAAGCATCTTCACTGCAACGAGAATTTGACTCGATAACTTACCTTTATAGACAGCTCCATGAGCTCCTTCCCCAAGCTTTTCTTTAAATTTATCTGTAATTCTCTTGATATCTGCATAGGAGAATCTAGTTGGCTTTGACGCTTCGTAATCCTTCAAAAAGTTTTCAAGTCTCGTTTGATCTTCCCCTTTCATTCTAAAATAGAAGTATACTCGAAAGAAAACACCAATCAAAAGAACCAGCATAGTCGAACCAATGATTGCCCCTGCAAATTCAACATTTAATTAAAAAAAAATTGAAAAAAAATGGACAGAAATAGAACTGAAGGTATATATAATCTATTTAATTCACCTATTGTTTCTAAAATAATGGATGTGTGGTTCTTCTTTGATTTATTGTGTAGCTCTAAACATTGACTGCGAAAATTTGTTTTCGACCAACTCAATGAGAGACGGTTTTCCCTAATGTCAACTGCCCTTATTGGTAAAACTTTAACAAACATTCTTGTGCAGCGTAATAAGTCCAACTCAACGACACTTTCAGTGGATTCTGCGACATAAATCGGACAAGACAACATGTCTTGTGGATTGTAGAATGTTTGTTCCGGGCTTTTGAGATGGTGTTGTAGAACCGAAGAGCAGTTAAAGAAAGTAATGTTGCTTAAGGGAGATTCTGATCGGAAAGGATAAAATACAGAAACATTGTGTGTTAAAAATAAACTAGAAAGACAGTTTTGTTGGTGAAATAGGGTTATTTCTTGAAATTCGCAATTTACGTATGTAACGACAACTTTTTCTGATATTGGCAGTGAGCGAAATTCAAGGATCTGATCCTTGTCCGGTAAACCTGTGTACCGCGAACAAGATAAACGAAAGGGGCATTCAATGGACGAGTTAATGTTATTCAATATCTGACTATTTCCAAGGTTCATTAGCAGCAACAGCAGCAGTGCTAATATTGTGAGTTGCATGTTCAAGTGAATTACATTTCAAACTTAAATAAATTCATATATAGCAATATACCATTAGCATAGCAAGACTTTTCAAAGGAAATGTATAATATTAAAAATTGAAAATAATGCTGCAAGACAAATATGTATTAAGAAATTTTCAAAGTCCAAGATCATAATGTGAATGTCCTGTAAGAGAAAAAAATATAAGGAGACAAAACTAGTGTTGTTAGATATGTTTGTTATAATTTTCTGTCAAGAAAAAAGCAATTTTATCATTATTGTATTAATAAAAGTCAAGAAAGATGGCTAAAAGACTTTTGACACTGAGAAAGACAATTTTAGTCTTAGATACACATGTTCCATTTCATACAAATATTCCCTTTATGATTAGATGCTCTAAAGTGAAAACCAATTTTCAGCATCAATCATGTGCAGAGAAAAATCATTATTATGCTTCATCCAAATTATAGTTGTTGTGTTAATACTGAATCATTATAATCATCAAACATGTGATGCAGCAAATTCTAATAAGCAAACATACTGTCCACCTTCTTCATGCGGTAAAATCACGAACATAAAACATCCTTTTCGACTTAACGATGATCCAACAACCTGCGGTGATCCGAGATATGAGTTATCCTGCGAAAATAATATGACAATGTTAACTCTTTTTTCGGGTAAATACTATGTGAAATCAATCAACTACAACAACTACACAATTCGGTTAATAGACCCTGGAATTCAAGAGAGCGATTGTTCTTCAATTCCTCAATATTACTTATACACTTCAAATTTCACAAGTTATTCCAATTACTACAGTAGCGAGGATCCATATCGAACCTCCCAAAACAGAATAATTTCTGGAGAAGATACTTATCTTGATACTATGAACTTACCAATGTTCCAGCATGTAATTTACATGAATTGTAGCAATCCTGTACGAGATGATCCGGTGTATCTGGATACAGCTTCTTGCATCAAGTCGAATTCCCAAGGCGGCCATGTTTATGCCATTGCTGGGGATTTGAAGGTTGGTGACTTAAAAGACGATGACTGCCACGCGGAGTTTGTTACCGCCATATCTTTTTTCAGTTATAATTATAATTACAGCTATTACAGCTCTGATGATTGGGGCATTCAGAATAAAAAGTTTTCGTACAGCGAAATTCATAGGATGTTGGTGGGTGGATTTGAGGTTTCTTGGATGAGTGCTCCTTGTCAAGATCTTTGTGGAAAACCAGGTTGCTATTTGAGAGAAACCACTTGGAGTCTTGAATGCTTTGATCCAGCTAATTATTGTAGAACAACATTGGGATTTCATCTCAGTTGCAGTGGTAAGAACATCTTTACATTTTTTCTAAAATCAGATCCTATACTATCATAAAAATGACGCATTTGCGTATTGAGCTAAATCATATGTAACCCTTTTAAATATTATCGTACATTGAAGAATATGTTCTAAAACTTGAGGTGCAATTAATAAACGGTGAACACTCCGGTCACTCCAGTATATATCTTATTTGGATATATACGAGTACACCATTGAGGTGATAATTTTGATAGGTCCACAAATAGTGTTTAATATAAAAAAATAATAATAAACATTCTCTGTAAACTAGCACCAAAAAAAAATAAAAATAAAATTCTCTGTAAACCTATCAGAATTGTCCACCTCAACAGATGTACATATACATATCAAAATATCAAATTTGTATTGAAGAATTCACATTAATAAACGGCATTTGTGTTACTCATAGAGAAACATTGTAGGATATGCAGCACAAACACTTGTTTACTTTGTTAAATAAATCCTCCAAACTTTGAGACCTAACTTGGCTAACTTTTTCTTTATCTTAATTTTAGAAAATCTATCAAAACTGCGAATCTTTGTTGAAGGTAAGAAGAATTGTCCTCTTTGAGTGTTTGTTTCTTTATCTTAACTTTTTCTTGATTACTTTTCTTTCTTTTTGTTTGTGTGTAGTCATCCTTTTCATTTCTCAACTGACTTTATTAAATTTTCTTGCAGGTATTTTGTATGGCATTGCTGCAGGTAATTTCTTGCAGGTATTTAGGTATATTCATGAATATACCTAAATTTTCAAATACATAATTTTATTTGAACATTACTTATATCTTTTTATCATTGATATTTGATTATGTTTACATATTGCATTCATGTTCATATATGATATATTGCAGGAATACTACATCCAATTGGCTTGACAGTAAACGATGAATCTGATATGCCTGAATCAAAATTTGGTATTGTCAGTGGAACAATCATTGGATATATTCTGTTATCATTCATTATAGTGAGATCTACGTTGGGTCTCATAGTTTTCTTTGCAAAACTGATACATACATATCGATTAAGGCATACGTCGATGTATGAGAACATCGAAGATTTTCTTCAAGGGAACTCCCTCATGCCAATAAGGTATTCATACAAAGAGATAAAGAAAATGACAAGAGGTTTTAGGGACAAGTTAGGTGAAGGAGGCTTTGGTAAAGTTTATAAGGGAAAGCTACGTAGTGGGCCTTTGGTAGCCATAAAGATGTTGGGTAAACCTAAGGGTAATAAAAGTGGACAAGATTTTATTAATGAAGTTGCAACCATTGGAAAAATACATCACACTAATGTGGTGCGACTTATTGGATTTTGTGTTGAGGGTTCAAAGCGTGCACTTGTTTATGATTTCATGCCCAACAGCTCTCTTGATAAATATATTTCCTGCAGAGAAGACAATATATTATTAACGTATAAGCAAATGTACGACATATCTCTTGGAGTGGCTCGTGGAATTGCTTATTTACATCAAGGTTGTGACATGCAAATTTTACATTTTGACATCAAGCCCCATAACATACTTCTTGACAACGACTTTATCGCCAAGGTTTCAGACTTTGGTCTTGCAAAACTTTATCCTGTTGACAATAGCATTGTAACGTTGACTGCTGCAAGAGGAACAATTGGTTATATGGCTCCAGAATTGTTCTACAAAAATATTGGTGGAGTTTCCTATAAGGCTGATGTATATAGTTTTGGAATGCTCTTAATGGAAATAGCAAATAGGAAAAGAAATTTGAACTCAAATGCAGATGATTCAAACCAAATTTTCTTTCCTTATTGGATTTACAATGAATTGATTGAAGAAAGGGAGATAGAAATGTTGGGAGAAGTTACCGATGAGGATAAGAAAAATGTGAAGAAAATGTTCATAATTGCTCTATGGTGTATCCAGTTGAACCCCAATGATCGTCCTTCAATGGACAGGGTAATTGAAATGCTCGAAGGAGATATTAAAGACATTCAAATTCCTCCAAAACCTTCTCCGTATCCAACTGAAATTATTCAAGATCATGATACTAGTAGCTCTAGTGAATCTATATCGGAGGATGTCATTGGATCAATTAGTTTTCTCGAGGAAACTATGGAAGATCCTCTATTATAGTATTAAACTGTTAATGATAATAATCGGGGTTAATGCAGTTTTGGTCTGCAAGTTTCACAGTTGTTTGATTTTGATCCCCAAATTTCAATTGCTTAATTTCAACTCCCAAGTTTCATAATTTCTAGATTTTGACCCTCTAAATTTCAATTGATCGATTTTGGCGCCCCAAATTTATCTCATTATGTATATGATATCTAACCCATGTTTTGACTAAAAATTGTTTATGCGACATTTTAATTTATCTCGAGGCCTGCTTTGGCATCTAAGAACAAATTAAAATTTGCCAATTGTTCGATTCCAATTCAACAAACAACATAACTGCATTATCCAGCTTAGGAAAGGTGTGTAACAATTTGGTTCACCTTCTTATAACTGTTATGACTATAATAAATTCACTCCTTAGCTAGCCATTCCCTCAAAATTTAATGTGGGTGAAAAGGAAAGAAATCAGAAACAAACTAACGAACCATATAAAGTTACAATCATACGCCTTAATAAAGAAACAAAGTTATGTGTATCAATTTATAATTTTATTTAATCTAGTCTAATTCTTGAATCACATCTAGTTCTAAATTTAAATATCTTGTAGCAGTATTTACAGAACTATTAGTTGAAGATGAAGCATTGAAAGGGTTGTCGGGAACTTTTAACTTGTCTCCCTCTCCTTGTAGCATCTGTATCACAGTTTTCATGGATGGTCGATGCATTGAGTGCCACTGAATGCACCAAAGTCCCACAATTGCTAGTTTCTTTGCAATTCTAAAATCTCCCTCTTCATCAATTGGGAAGAAGTCATAAACCAAAGCACGATAAAATCCATCGGCACAGAAGCCAAGCAATCGAACAACGTTAACATGATGGATTTTTCCCATAGTTCCCACTTCATTTATGAACTCTCTCCCATCTCCTTCTGTATTATTAAGCATCTTCACTGCAACGAGAATTTGACTCGATAACTTATCTTTATAGACAGCTCCTTGAGCTCCTTCCCCAAGCTTTTCCTTAAATTTATCTGTAATTCTCTTGATATCAGCATAAGAGAATCTAGTTGGCTTTGACGCTTCGTAATCCTTCAAAAAGTTTTCAAGTCTCGCTTGATCTTCCCCTTTCGTTCTAAAATAGAAGTATACTCGAAAGAAAACACCAATCAAAACAACCAGCATAATCGAACCAATGATTATCCCTGCAAATTCAACATTTAATTAAAAAAATAAATAAAAAGGAAACAAATAGCACTGAAGGTATACATAATCTATTTTATTCACCTATTGTTTCTAAAATAATGGATGTGTGGTTCTTTGATTTATTGTGTAGCTCTAAACATTGCTTGCGAAAATTTGTTTTCGACCAACTCAATGAGATACTGTTTTGGCCTATGTCAAATGCACTTATTGGTAAAACTTTAACAAACATCCTTGTGCATCTTAATAAGTCCAAATGAACGACACTGTCAGTGGATTCTGCGACATAAATCGGACAAGACAACATGTCTTGTGCATCAGGGTATGTTTGGTCCCTACTTTTGAGATGGTGTTGTCGAACCGAAGAGCAGTTAAAGAAAGTAATGTTTCTTAAGGAATATTGTGATATGAAAGGATAAAATACAGAAACATTGTGTGTTAAAAAGAAACTAGAAAGTCACTTTTGTTGGTGAGATAGGGTTATTTCTTGAGACTCGCAATTTATGTATCTAACAACGATTTTTTCTGATATTGGTAGTGAGTGAAATTCAAGGATCTGATCCTTTTGCCGTGAAGCCGTGTACCGCGAACAAGATAGACGAAAGGGGCATTCAATGGACGAGTTATTGTTATTCAATATCTGACCATTTCGGAGGTTCATTTGCAGCAGCAGCAGCAGTGCTAATATTGTGAGTGACATTTTCAAGTGAATTACATTTCAAACTTGTATAATTTCATATATAGCAATATACCATTAGCAATAGCATAGCAAGACTTTTCAAAGAAACGTATACATTTAAAATTGAAATTGACGTTGCAAGAAAAAATATAAGGAGACTAAAGATATTTGAGAGCTGAAAAGTTATTTTGTGGTTAGATGTGTTTATCATAATCAATTTTCTATCCACAAAAAATGGCTAAAAGACTTTTGACTCTGAGAAAGACAATTTTAGTCTTAGATACCACATGTTCCGTTTCATACAGATATTCCCATTGAGATTATAATCATGTAGCTCTAAAGTGAAAACCAATTTTCAAAATCAATCATGTGTAAAGAAAAATCATCTGCTTCTTCCAAATTATGGTTGTTGTGTTATTACTGCTGCATCATAATCATCATCAAACATGTGATGCAGCAAATACTAATAACCAAACATATTGTCCACCTTCTTCGTGCGGTGAAATCACAAACATAACACATCCCTTTCGACTTAACAATGATCCAACAGCCTGTGGTGATCCGAGATATGAGTTATCCTGCGAAAACAACATGACAGTGTTAACTTTGTTTTCGGGTAAATACTATGTGAAATCAATCAACTACGAAAACTACACAATTCGGTTAGTTGATCCTGGAATTGAAGAAAGTGATTGCTCCTCTATTCCTAGCTATTACTTATACACTTCTAATTTCACAAGTTATTACTTTCACGGTAATAGCGACGATGAGGATCCATATCAAACCTCCCAAAACAGAATAATTTCTGGAGAAGATACTTATTATGGTGATACTATGAACTTACAAATGTTCAACCACGTAATTTATATGAATTGTAGCAATCCTGTACGAGATGATCCTGTGTACTCAGATACAGCTTCTTGCATCAAGTCGAATTCCCAAGGCGGCCATGTTTATGCCATTGTTGGGGATTTGAAGGTTGGTAACTTAAAAGACGATGACTGCCACGTGGAGTTTGTTACCGCGATATCTTTTTTCAGTTATCATTACAGCCCTTTAAGCTTTCGATATGATTGGGACATTCCGAATAAAAAGTTTTCGTACAGTGAAATTCATAGGATGTTAGTGGGTGGATTTGAGGTTTCTTGGATGGGTGGTCCTTGTCAAGATCTTTGTGGAAAACCAGGTTGCTATTTGAGAGAAACCACTTGGAGTCTTGAATGTTTCGATCCAGCTAATTATTGTAGAACAACATTGGGATTTCATCTCAGTTGCAGTGGTAAGAACATCTTTACATTTTTTTTAAATCAGATCCTATACTGTCATAAAATGACGCATTCGCGCATTCAGATAAATCATATTTAACCCTTTTAAATATTATTGTACATTGAAGAATATGTTCTAAAACTTGAGGCGCAATTAATAAAGGGTGAACACTCCGGTCACTCCGATATATATCTTATTTGGATATATACGAGTACACCATTGAGGTGATAATTTTGATAGGTCCACAAATAGTGTTTAATATAAAAAAATAATAATAAACATTCTCTGTAAACCTATCAGAATTGTCCACCTCAACAGATGTACATATACATATCTAAATATCAAATTTGTATTGAAGAATTCACATTAATAAACGGCATTTGTGTTACTCATAGAGAAACATTGTAGGATAAAATGCAGCACAAACACTTGTTTACTTTGTTAAATAAATCCTCCAAACTTTGAGACCTAACTTGGCTAACTTTTTCTTTATCTTAATTTTAGAAAATCTATCAAAACTGCGAATCTTTGTTGAAGGTAAGAAGAATTGTCCTCTTTGAGTGTTTGTTTCTTTATCTTAACTTTTTCTTGATTACTTTTCTTTCTTTTTGTTTGTGTGTAGTCATCCTTTTCATTTCTCAACTGACTTTATTAAATTTTCTTGCAGGTATTTTGTATGGCATTGCTGCAGGTAATTTCTTGCAGGTATTTAGGTATATTCATGAATATACCTAAATTTTCAAATACATAATTTTATTTGAACATTACTTATATCTTTTTATCATTGATATTTGATTATGTTTACATATTGCATTCATGTTCATATATGATATATTGCAGGAATACTACATCCAATTGGCTTGACAGTAAACGATGAATCTGATATGCCTGAATCAAAATTTGGTATTGTCAGTGGAACAATCATTGGATATATTCTGTTATCATTCATTATAGTGAGATCTACGTTGGGTCTCATAGTTTTCTTTGCAAAACTGATACATACATATCGATTAAGGCATACGTCGATGTATGAGAACATCGAAGATTTTCTTCAAGGGAACTCCCTCATGCCAATAAGGTATTCATACAAAGAGATAAAGAAAATGACAAGAGGTTTTAGGGACAAGTTAGGTGAAGGAGGCTTTGGTAAAGTTTATAAGGGAAAGCTAC
Organism: Trifolium fragiferum; assembly: GCA_954870985.1. Lineage (NCBI taxonomy): Eukaryota > Viridiplantae > Streptophyta > Magnoliopsida > Fabales > Fabaceae > Trifolium > Trifolium fragiferum. Next base: position 10,664,385 of record OX940796.1, read on the forward strand.
GTAGTGGGCCTTTGGTAGCCATAAAGATGTTGGCGAAACCAAAGGGTAATAAAAGTGGACAAGATTTTATTAATGAAGTTGCAACTATTGGAAAAATACATCACACTAATGTGGTGCGACTTATTGGATTTTGTGTTGAGGGTTCAAAGCGTGCTCTTGTGTATGATTTCATGCCCAATAGCTCTCTTGATAAATATATTTCTTGTAGAGAAGATCATATTTTCTTAACTTATAAGCAAATGTACGACATATCTCTTGGAGTGGCTCGTGGAATTGCTTATTTGCATCAAGGTTGTGACATGCAAATTTTACATTTTGACATCAAGCCCCATAACATACTTCTTGACAAGGACTTCATCGCCAAGGTTTCAGACTTTGGTCTTGCAAAACTTTATCCTGTTGACAATAGCATTGTAACGTTGACTGCTGCAAGAGGAACAATTGGTTATATGGCTCCAGAATTGTTCTACAAAAATATTGGTGGAGTTTCCTATAAGGCTGATGTATATAGTTTTGGAATGCTCTTAATGGAAATAGCAAATAGGAAAAGAAATTTGAACTCAAATGCAGATGATTCAAACCAAATTTTCTTTCCTTATTGGATTTACAATGAATTGATTGAAGAAAGGGAGATAGAAATGTTGGGAGAAGTTACCGATGAGGATAAGAAAAATGTGAAGAAAATGTTCATAATTGCTCTATGGTGTATCCAGTTGAACCCCAATGATCGTCCTTCAATGGACAGGGTAATTGAAATGCTCGAAGGAGATATTAAAGACATTCAAATTCCTCCAAAACCTTCTCCGTATCCAACTGAAATTATTCAAGATCATGATACTAGTAGCTCTAGTGAATCTATATCGGAGGATGTCATTGGATCAATTAGTTTTCTCGAGGAAACTATGGAAGATCCTCTATTATAGTAATAAACTACTAATGATAATATGTACTTTCGATCTCCTAAGTTTTAATTACTTAATTTCAACCCCTTAAGTTTCATAATAGCTCAATTTGTTTGAAAAAAATTATTAGTCAATTTGCAATTTAAAAAAGAGCAATACTATTTGTTACGGAACAATTTGAAGAAGAATTGTAAGAATAGACACATCTCAATATTTTAAAGGACAATTTTTAATTAATTATAAGTATAATTTCCTTTTTCATAGGAAATATGGGGTAGTAATGGTAATGAATGGGTAAGATTCATTCTTGCCTTTCTTGTTTTTATCATTTTCTTACAAATAAGCAATTTTCTTTGAAGAATATTATGCAGATTAATCTAAAAAATTTGAAACATAAGAGGAAGAAATTATACCTCTTCGACACGTTTGTACGAATGTCGTACGAGTATCATATGAATTAGGGATGGCAAAACGGGCCAACCCGCCCGCACCGCCCCGTCCCGTCATTAGCCCGTCTAAAAAGGGGCGGAGCGGGGCGGGTTAACTAGTGGTGGTGGGTTGAAAATCTCACCCCGCCCCTTTTCATGGCGGACGGCGGGTTGGCGGAAGTGCCCCGTCAATAATTTTTTAAAAAAACTCGATAAATTCGCAACAATATCATAAAATTTTGTAAAAAAATAAAATAAAAAGTCATTCAAGAAAATCAAAATACAAATTGACAAGACGATCAAAAAATAGAATTATCATTCAAAACTTCAAACATCCATAATTTATAAAACCAAATAAATTATTCAGTTTATATCCAAGAATTATTGTTATTCTCGCGAAGAATTCTATCAATAATAATGTTGCAAATGATGTGTACTACTTTATTTTCATATATTTGCATTATTTTAATTAAACCCCAAACAATAGATTCAATTAATTGAGTTTTATTTTTTAAATGAGCAAAAAATAGAACATTCATATATAATAAGACAAGATTTTTTATTAAAAATAAAAATGAATTTGACCCGACGGGCCAACCCGCCCCACCCCGCTTTTTTGCGGGTTATGCGGAGCGGGACCCACAACTTTGGCGGATTGAAAATGCCAACCCATTCCGTAAAAAATGGCGGGTTAAATGGACCGACCCGACGGGCTTGATCTATTTTGTCATCCCTAATATGAATGTTGGACATCAACATGTATCGGATACCACAATATGTTTAATCATAAGGTGTCGGTGCTTCGTAAGTAAGGACCGAGCATAATGTGTTTGGAAAATTCCTCAAAAATTATTACTATTTTTTATCAAATTAAATAAAAAGGTTCTCCTTTTATGATTCCGTACCAAAAAAATAAAAAACTTATTCGGTAACTGGAATTAAACCACGATTATATTGATTCTGCAATGAACGTGGATTTTTGAGAACGTGACACGACATGAATCAATATGTTAACACCAAAACCCAAATTCATTTTTCTAATAATGTTCATACTTCAGAGGTTTTCACTTTCACTTTCCAATTTGCCTAACAATGACATCAACCTCATTATTCTCTCGTTTCCTCTCTACCACCGCATCTAACCCTACTCTCCTCCGCACCGGATCCCAACACCTCACTCGTTCCGTTTCCAACTCACTCACTCACCTACTCTTCTCTTCCTCCTCGACTCAGCATCACCACGAGGACACTGTTAGGGAACAATCACATCCACAATCTCTCCAAAATCAACAAACCCAAAACAAACAACAACAACAACAACAACAAGAAGATGACGTTGACGACGGCGACGAGATTGATTTGAACAAAGAAACGGGTGAAGTCGGTGGGCCAAAAGGGCCTGAGCCGACAAGGTATGGCGATTGGGAACGTAATGGTCGTTGCTCTGATTTTTAACATTTTCTTTCACTTTACCAATTACTATTACTGTAGCATAATAATAAAATTCTGGGGATATTATGTTAATTTCCCCTTTTATCTCTGATTTTTAATTTTTTTTGTTTATTGTGTATTTAACTATTTGTGATTCAATTTGTTGCTTATATAATCACTAGAAATGGATTATTGATTCTTGATGAAGGATAAACTAAGTGAAAATCTACCTTTATTTTTAGTGTATGTTTGAATACATGTGGGTTTGATGAAATTTCTATGGCACTGTGATTTTGTTGAAGCTTAGAAATATTTTTATTTGTGTTTGGGTTAGTTTGTTTAGTTATGATCTGATTTTGTAGAACTGTTATTAGAGGTGGATGTAGATCCCGAGAGATGGCCAGAGAGTAGGGAGTGCGGTGGAGGACGTGGTGCAAGATCTCCAAGTTGGGGGTGTACTTGTAAACACTTTGAAGCTCGATTCAATTAGTGATTTGAGTTGGAGATTGAAGTAGAATGAATGTTTACATTGCTTCTTTAGGATCTTATATAGTGATTCTGAGACTGTCGAGATGATTAGATAGCAAAGTCTGTCGAGGATGTTACCTGAACATGTGGATCGGACCTTGCCGCGATGTGTGGATCACTGATCGATCACATGGTTGTATGTGGGGCTTTTGGGAGATTCCACGGATAGAGTTGGGCTTGCGATGTGGAGGCCCAGTTCGGTCAACCTTGACCTAGTCCAAACAAACCTTAAGCTAGTTTAGTTAAGGAGAAAGTGGTTTTCAGAGCAGTTGCAATTTGAAACTGTGTAGCTTTGTTTATATTGTAGCAGTTTTATAAGTTTTCAGATTAAATGAATATTGTGTGAAAGGAGTTCAATAATTTAGAGTTCATTTGCGGGTTTAAGACGTGTTGTGTCCATTGTAAATTTGTAACTTGATGGCTGTCTTAGTATGTGGCAGTTCAATAATCAGCGGATAGTATATGTTGGTTTATGCATCTTAGCTTAGTTTTTTCATTTTTTTCTTTATCATTGCTACATGAGAACCTCATTAATTTACAGTCTGTTGTGCAATCATAGTATCTACAATTGGATTTCAATATGTTTTTGTGAGTAATGGATAGTGAATATTACAGTAGTAGTAAGTTTCTTACAAATAGAGAGAAGGGTTTAGAATGAATTACAATTGCAAAAGCACTGTAAATGTAATCACATGAAAGATAGAAATTGTAGAGCATAGTGTTGTGTGTTTTCATTCCATTTATCAGGAGGAGGATAATTAATTCCTTCCCTTGAAGAAAGTAATCCATTTTTCTCATTCCATGATAAGTAGACACGACTGTTGTGGAAGAATAGTGATTTTGTTAACCATTTTACCAAAATCGTGGTGGCTTCCATGATTACATTCTCAAGGTTCACATAAAATGATAAAAGCTAACTAAGAACATTGGTTTTATAAGTGAAAGAAGAATTTGAATTAGTGATCAAGCATTTCAAGAATCATATTTTACTGTTATGTTTGAAATGGAAATATTACAAATATCAGTAGTTGGCACTGTACTTTCAAATTACTGATAAAAGTTATGTATGTTTTCAACTATGCCATAGGTGGTGTAAGACCAAATGTCTTTGTTCTCTGATAGAAGTGATTAATGTTTTGTGAGAGCCGGCCAAAATCCCGTGCTGGATGGACTACCGCATAGAGCCTCAAATTTTGGGGCCCTAAAAAAACAATAGTTAGAAGGTTGAATTGGTTATAATATTGTGGGGATTCAAAGTTATCATAATGTCCCGAGTGGCCTAGCAGTTGAGGTTGATGTTTTGTTGAATAATAAATCGACGAAACTCATGCTATTGTCTGCTTAGTGAGCAGCGATGGGTTTTTAGAGCTCAATTTTTAAAAGGGTCTTGCTAACAAGTGCACCCGGTGCACTCTTTAAGTATACTATTTAAAAAAAAATTTTAATCAAAAAGTTAAACAGCACAATTTTCAATGTCGTTGACTTTATATATTTTTATAAAAATTCTATAAAAACTTACTATTGGGTCAAGGTCTCTGAATTATTTGGACGATCCTGTGTTTTGTTATTGGGTGATGATGACTGTGTTTTGTTATTGGGTGATGATGACGATGGCTCGTGTTGGCTCCTCTTCAACTATTGAGGACCTTCTTTTACTCACAGAATCCATCCCTCCCATGCTCAGCTACCCACCACTCTTTTAAACACTTAACGACTCCATAATATGAATTCTATTGGTGTCCATGAAGCTGGTTTAATTTCTTGTTCAATTGCATTAAAATTAGGACGAGTCCGATTATTTAGTAGCTCTGCTCAAATGTTTAAAGTAGACCTTTGATAAAAAAAAAATATATATAAATTTCAAAAAGAATAGTTCTTTATTTAAATTGTAAAATAACACTGGTACCATCTAAAATACTAGTTATCTTTATAATGCAAAAAAAAAAATTATTTGGATATTTCTTTTGGCTAGCAATAGAAAAATTTGTCCATCAAATGTTTCAAACCTAACGGGTCTGGTTATGCTTATGCACCGTGCATAAATTGTTATGCGTGTCCCCCCAACTGCTACACCCCCCCCCCCCCCAATTGCTACGCGCGCCCCCCATTTTCTAGCCCCCCCCCTTCAATTTCTAGCGCACCCCCCAAGTTTTTTTTTTAATTTAAAATGATTTTAACTGAAACCATAAGTATAACTTAATGGTTTCACTAGTGTTGTATCTGAAAACCAAAGTAGCTCTCTTATGGTTTCAAATAAAATATTTATATTTAATTTAAAATAAATATTATAACTGAAACCATAAGTGTGACTTAATGGTTTCACTAGTTTTGTATCTGAAACCAAAATAGCCCTCTTATGGTTTCTAATAAAATATCCATATTTAATTTAAAATAAATATTTTAATCGAAACCATAAGTATAACTTAATGGTTTCACTAGTGTTGTATCTGAAAACCAAAGTAGCTCTCTTATGGTTTCAAATAAAATATTTATATTTAATTTAAAATAAATATTATAACTAAAACCATATTTTATTCATAATGATTTTCAAAATAACATTGCATAAATAACCAATGATTTTGTAACAAATCTAGGGGAGAAAAAAAATAAAATCTGGGGGTGTAAACATAAAAAACTAGGTGTAAGTGTAAAACTGGGTAAAAAACAAAACCAACAAAAAACAAAAAAGGAACTGGGCTTTCAGGCCCAGTAGGCTAAAAATAAAAACAGAACGCGTGCATCAGCAGAAAGGGGGTGGGGATAGCGAGCCTTTGGGGGGGCTGGGGGGCGCGCGCGAGAAATTTCTGGGGGGCGCGCAAGTAATTCTGGGGCTTATGCACCGTGCATAAACATCCCCTTATGCATAATAACATGTGCCAAACCTAACAACCAACAATTATAAAATAGAAGGCACTTCCAACAAGTCACGTGTAAGTCCTTCAAAAAAAAAAAAAAAAAGTCAAGTGTAAGCAAAAATAGCATCGAATCCTTAAACTACACAAAAACAAAACAGCTATAAGGCAAAAAAGGACACATGTCAAGCCCATGTTTATCTAGAGCAAATCCTATGTGTACAAACAAACAAAAACTTTACTTAAAACAGAGATTTTCAAAATTTCTTCTTTGCCTCATCTGGATCTGGAGAAACCATTGGGTTTAATATAAATTTGTGACCCGATCCGGCCCAGTTTCAAATTCAAACGGTCAACCCTAACAACAAACACTCTCACGTGAATATTGCAGTTACTTTGTCTCTCTCAATGCAACAAACACTCTCCCGTCCCTTTCATCCATTTCATCTGTCTCTCTCAATGCAGAATATTGCAGTTACTTTGTTGAATCCATTTCAAAATTCAAGTTTCAATTTCTCCCTCTCTTTTTCAATATCAAAACTCACTTTCTTACTCATCTCACTCCATTTTTTCTTGATTCCTTCAAAATTCCCTTTCCACGAATCAACCTCCACCCAAAGCACAAACTAGAATCTTCAAAGATTTCAAATTGCTTCTCCATCTTCTCAATCGATTTGTTTCAAAACCCATCCTGCAGGTAATTTAAATTTCGTTCCTTTTCCAAATCCCTAATTTTCTTCAAATAAATTTTTAACCCTCTTTTTGTTTGATGCTTTTTGCATAATTTTGGAATTCCTTCATATCTCTCTCTTGACAAACCCAGCAAGGCAGCAACGATGAAGCACAAAACACTACTGCAGTGAAGGTATGCACAAATTCGCTTTTTACTTACATTTTCATTTTTATTTTCTTGGCATACATATTGAAAATTCATGATTGATAGGACGAATGGTGGGGTAATTATTTGTCTTCAACTAATCTATTTAATAAGTCTGCATATTTGTTGCTCACTTTCATTTTTATTGCTTTAGTACATGTTTGTCTTCATTTTTTTTTATTTTTTGTTCTGAAAATGGTGAGGTAATTATTGGTTAGTTTTATGTTCTAATTTTTTGTTTTGAAAACTCTCATTTGATTGTGAAAGTGAGCACTCAAAGTGTTTGAGGAAATGTCTCAATATGAAAATTTGATGTTTTTGTGATCTCAATATGAAACCAAATATGTTATTGAATAAGTGAAAGAATGATTAAAATAGTATTGTTTTTATTGGGTTAAAATGTACCAAGTGATGGCTTTGTGTTTTTGTTGATTCTTTAAAATTTGTGGGATGTTTGATTTAGATAGAAATAATTTATTCTTTGAATTCCTTACTTTAGTAATAGTTTGGTAAGGTACATAGCTTTGATTGTATTCGAAAACTCGGAACTGGATAACATGAAAGTGAGCACTTAAAGTGTTTGAGGAAATGTCTCAATATGAAAAATTGATGACTTAATTTGTGGTCTTATTAATTTATTCTGGGTCATACTAATTTTGATTAATGTTGAAATTAGGGTTCAAAAAGGGCTATAATACCATCATGGTATGATTCTGGAGCAAGTCCATGTGCATCTACATTATTGTCAGAGGTAAAAGCTTAATTTTGTGCATAATAATGATTCTTTTCATGTTTATTCATTCAAAAATGTAATTTAACATGTTTTTTCTCTTCTTTATCTTGGAGGTCAGGGTCACTACTATTTTAGACAAACTTTACAAACTTAGAATCAGTTTGAAGGCCTTCCAAATTCCAACAGCTTTTATTTTGGTTTACATTGGTACATAGTTTCATCTAATATTTACTTTTTAGCTATATATTTCTCATGGTTTTCTTCACACTATTTTTTCTTAATTATCATGTTTAATTGCAATTTTCTACTATTTCTTTTGTTTGGTAAGAAAAAGTTAAAGATTGGCTTACTATATTTCTACAATTTCTTGAATGTATACATGTTCATTTCTAGATTTCATTTTTCTCTTCAATTGTTTGTGTTATTTTGTGGATAGTGTTTTTGTGATGCCTCCGTCATAGTATAACCACATCAATCATATTGTGATACTTTTAATTACTTTTATTTTGATTAGATAGAAAGATTTATCGTCATTCTTTAAATTCCTTACTTTAGTGAGAGTTGGTGAGATACATAGCTTGATTGTATTTGAAAACTACTCATTAGATAGTACCAATATTGTATAGCTTTATGTTCAATTTCATTTGTAAGAGATGGTTAAGAAATTTGTCTAATCATTTACATTACCAATTTTGAATTCCAGTTCATGTCTTGGACTCAATGCAATGTGTGGTTGCTGATAAAAGGAAAGGAAGAGTGTTAGAAGAGGATATTTACATTAATTTCATCGATGAAAAAGGTAGTACATTAAGCTATCTTCCATAAATTAAATTTTTATTATTTTTGCTATCTATCTTTTATATTTTGATTCAACAATATGATTAAGGTCATTTATTTGTTTTCTAATTCCGTGGTGTTGCTTTTGCTTATGCAAACATGTTTATAAGAAGCCGAACTATGTCCAATCATAATGTTAATTGAAAGCCACATAGACAGTAAATTGAGGTTCATTGTTATATTTATGTTTATCGCCGGTACTTAACAATAAGGAACTGATGACCATAGCTTAGTTGTTTTATTGTATTTATGATTGAATTATGCAGGTCTGATAAATCTAATTGTGATATACTAATTGTTGTCTTTTTAAGCAGGGGTCTTTTGTGTCAATGGGTACACATGGTCAGTTTTTTAATCTATTATTTAGATTCTATATAGTCTCTAGGAAGACAAGTAATAACTTGATTTTGCATAAAGTTTTCTTAGCTTAATATATTTTGCTTACATATGCTCTCCTAACTACATCAATTTCAATTTATAAGAATAATAAATATCAACCACATGTCCCCTGAATATAATTTGCTTCGTTAATGATGCAAGGATTCTATTTGTTTATGTTGTGGATCAGTTTGTGTTGAGTCCACTGTTATTTAATTGTAAGATACTAACTTTAATAGTTTGGGATCAAGTACTACTTTTTTGTTTCCAGTTTCATTTTTGGCCTAATCAACAAGCCCAACCCATGCACCACAAAAATCTGGGTTCTGCAGAAACTGTTTGACCAGTCACTTTCATTGCACAATTTTGAATTTTTTTTACAGTTGCAAACAAAACAACACACCTACAATTTTTTCAAACAAAAGATTCCTTTCATATTACATGTGTTCATATGGAGTTTTGATAACATCTTTAATCATAAAACTTCTTATAATAATTCTTTTGATTTTTCTCCCTTTGTTTACAAGAATGATTGTGTGCTAAGTTTTAAGGTAATCATAACTGATGCTTGGGGTTTGAGTTAACCACGCCGCAACAATATCTTTCTTGCCCTTATTTCTTTTACTCTTCAATCTCTTATGATTACTCCTTTTGTGCAGACAATAATATATATGTTTAAATTTAATTATAGCTCAAGCTAAGTAGCTACTAATATGCATTTTCCTTTTCCCTTTGCTAATTTCTTTCAGGTTTTGATCTTCACTCAATGGACTAAAGTGCTAGATATAATTGGATTATTCTTTGAAGTGCTATTAGCTGCCTTTTATATTTCCAATATTGAACTTTGTGTGTTTGCTTATGGTGATTTTGCCTAAGTGCTAGGTATATGGGATTATTATTATGAGTGCTAGCAGATGCCATTTTATATTTCAATATTGAACTTTGTGTATTTTCTTAGGGTGATTTTGCTCAAGTGCTAGGTATATTTTTTTTTTTTTTTGTAAAAGGCTAATTTATTGATAGAGATAGTACAAGCAGTACTATAAGTATTTACAAGAGGGAAACACCAAGCCCCATCACAGCACAGAAACTGGGCACACCCAAACAAACAAGAACACACAGCACCCACCTAGGCACAAGCACATAACATAAAAAACGCAGCACCCATGGAAACTGCAGGAAAAGAAAAACACACGCACCACACCAGCAGCAGCCCAGGAAAAAACGCAAGCGGCAGCACAGAGGCACAAAACAGCTCCACAATTCCACAGCCCAGATTACACTTTTCGGCACAAACAAAGCCCCGGATCCCAACACCATTCGTAGAATAAACACGTTGGGATTTTGTGTCGGCTAAGTCCCCATTTCCACGACAAGCGTTTAATCTCATCCACCACCTCTAGAACGTCCACAGCCCCGTTTGAAAAAGTAATATTATTTCTCGACCTCCATAACGCCCACAACGTGGCATGCCAAATCGAAGCATAACCATTCCGCACCCTCTTCTTGGCAGCAGCCCCTGTTAAGATCTCAAATAGCATAAACAAATTGTGGGGAATAATAATTACCAAGCCAAGCCACCTAAAAATTGCCTTCCACACTTGGGATGCAACATCACAGAACAAGAAGAGGTGAGGTTCATCCTCCTCTGTAGCATTACAGTGGACACAACTAAGAACACCCCCACTCAAGTGCTAGGTATATTGGATTATTATTATGAGTGCTATCAGGCGCCCTCATGTAAAACACTATTTATAGAACACAATCACACTACCATCCTCTTTGATTGCTCTCACTGATGTATTAAGTGCATTTGTAATCTATTTTTAATTATAATTCTATGAGTTGCTTCTAATGGTTCTTATAGTTCCATGTACTCTTATTTTTATTTGAACTAGAGAATTTTTATTGTTAAAAGAAAAATTGCATCTTTGGGACATAAGTTTCCAGCTTTGAATATTATGATATTATTCATCAGAGGCAACACTCTCGTAAGTTTCCAGTTTCCACTATAATTTTGTTGTTTATATCCACTCTTTTATAGAATACTAACTTAACAATCTAAGGAAGAGAAAAAAGAATACCTTAAAGAACTCTAACTTCTTTTCTTTCTCCAATTATTAATACCATTTTTCTATGAACTACCGGTTCAATCTTATCCAATTAGACTGATAGAATTGTTCAATCTCATCTATTTAGATTAACTTTCATTTAGAAATTCTAACTTAACAATTTAATAGACCAATATCATCTAATTAGCTAACTGAGACATAGGAGTTTTAACTTTGATCACTCGGGGTTTGTGAATTTTGTTCTCTAAATTGTGAAATCTTAAAGTGAAAAATATCAAATAATTTAGTCCCTTCATCAAAATATTTTGTTGGTACACATCAACAGAAAGTAATAAAAATCTCACATAATAACTTCAGTAGTATTTTTTTATTAAAAAATTTAAATTCAAAAGAACCTTTATTTAATTTTTTGATAGATTCATTGTATTTTTTACATTGTTTTATAGTTTTTTTGTTTGACAATATTTTTAGGATCTTTTCTCAATATCCGTCCTCTAAAAACACGGGGGCTTACCATAACCCTGTTTTTAGTACTTAATTCAGTTATTCGTGAATTAATACCCCCAAAACACGGGGATTAACAACAAACACTATAATAATATTTTTTTCTACATTGCTCTATAGTTTTACTTTGTTTGCATAATATGTTTAGGATAGTTTCTTAATCCGTCTTCCAGAAACACGGGAGCTTACCATAACCCTGTTTTTAGTACTTAATTCAATTATTCGTGAATTAATACCCCAAAACACAGGGGCTTAGCAACAAACACTATAACAATATTTTTTTCTACATTGCTCTATAGTTTTATACCTAGAAACATTTATATTTTTGAATATTGCTTAGATGAGTTAAAATCTTAATCGGAAATCGTTTCACTTTACAGCAATTCCCGAACAGAGTTGCTAGGCTTTTGCAAGGTCAATAAAACAACATAATTATGGTTTTAGATAACTTAGATATTTCTGTCAACTGCGACATTATCACGTCTCCCAGATATATCAATGAGAAATACATATGTGCATATTGGTTTGCGTTTGTTAATAACGTTAACTTACAAGCTGGCTCCAGACTTAGGTTCACTTTGGCCGATCCACCTGAAGTGTTGAATGTTGTTGTCATAAATCCTAATGTCTAAGTTGAAGCTTTGTAGCTCTATTTGAATATCCGTTTAATGTTTTAAGTGTTGTTGTTGTCTAAAGTTTTGTTTTCAATATTTTAATGCTTTGTATCTTTGAAGCTTTGTAGCTCTATTTTAATGTTTTAATGCTTAGTAGGTTTGAAGCTTTGTAGCTTTGTGTCTTTTATATTCTTCCGAATAATATTTTCATGTTTTATATATAATGACAATTTATCTACTAAATGTTTGTAACAACATGCTTATATAACTTAATCATGCAATTGTATTTAAATTTATTCTTCCCGTGGTGCCCCGTGCGATGAACAAGAACACAAACAGATTATAGAGCCATTTACATAGATATAATTGACTGTTATTGATAATTACCTCCGGGAAATAGCTTTGTCAAGACAAATATTGAGTTTATAGGGAATAATTTAAAAGTTTATATGAATAAAATATTTTTTGGTGATATGTTTTTATCACATGTTGATAGCTTCTTTATACTTTTGTAGTGTTTTTTTCTTTTTTGTTTTTTTGTTTTTAATAAACTGCTTCATATAGTGGTTTACCTTGTAACTTATAATATCATTTTTTTTCCTCCAATTTTACCATCCACGTTTATTAAAAATATAATAATTTTGATTAAGAATATTTTTTTATGTTATTTCCTATTGATCAAATTGTTAAATCGTTAATTTTATTAAACAATATTAATTTAATCCACTAGTTTATATGCTAACAACTATAAGCTAATTTATTTCGTCAAAAAACTATAAGCTAATTTATCTATTATCAACTATAAATTCATTAAATTATTTTTTTGACAAGCATAAATTCATTAACTATAAGTGAGGTCAAAAAGCAAACAATTATATTTCGTTACGTCAAAGGAAATCTTATAACAACAACACATACACACCCTTGGCACTTCTATCGCAGGCCTAATTTATTGACCGACTACATTCTTATCCGTTTGGATCAAAACTTGTCCAGAGTCTATTACGAATTGGTCACAATATCATATAGTTCAAACATCATCAAAGATGCTTTCTCTTTCCACGGCCCTATATCTTTTTCACCCTCTAATATTCCGATTTTGTCCTTGTTAAAAAGTTCGGAACGTATTTTCCGAACTTTTTCTAGTGTAAATTCGACAAAAATTTCCGAAAACACAAACCAAAATAAATATTCATGGCAAAAAAAAGTTCGGAAAATACGTTCCGAACTTTTTGACCAAGGGCAAAATCGGAAATTCAGGGGGTGAAAGAGATATGTGGTGGGTGGGAAGAGAAAACTTCATCATCAAATGTATCAACATTAACATGAAAATTACTCTTTTATCTTATTAGTTATTCGTTTACATTTTTCTCTTTTTATTCTTCTGCTATGAAATAATAGATATTGTAAAAATGGAATTTTTTTAAGAATGACGTCTATTACTTAAATAACGGATATTATAATGATAAGATGTTTTGGATGTAATCCGTTATCTAAGTAGCGAATATGAATATTTTAGTAAAATTATAGAGCGTGTGAGAAAAACGATAGGATGGCAAAAGTTCATTCCAATAACATTTGCCCTTTCTTTAAAAAAAATTAAAAAATCATACTTGAGCCCATAATAAATATGAAGGAAATTTCTAAGATGACGGCCTATCCAAAAGTGTTACAAGTTACAACAAGCCAAATTAGCTACTACAACAACTCAATTATATATTTATTATAAAGATAAAAGACTATGATATTTTAGATTAAATCAAACGTTTTAAATATTTCTTTTTGGTTTTTTTATAAGTTCTTTTAGTGGAGGTAGTCCTATTTCAAGTGTATTACTAAGTAGGGTCATAGGGATATTTTTCTAATATAGGAATCATATTTTAGTTTCTAAATATGGATATATTTGACTAATCACAAAACATCATAACTTATAACCTAAGATCTACTTGTATGTATTTTTTGTTTGTATCACAAAGCTTCACAAATCATAACCTAGATCTTAAAATAGATTTTTAATTGATAATATTTTCATTTAAATTATTCATTAGATTTATTTTTCATCTATTTGCAAGCAACACAATTGTTCATGAAGTACAATGCCTTAAAACAAAATCTTTTTTATTTGTTGCTCATACAAGCAAAATGCAATATATATTACATAAAATTCTATACTTTAGAAAATTATCTTTCGATAAAATTTACTATAATATTAAAAGATATTTTCTTGTGAGAATGAAAGAATTCTGAACAATACCATTGAAAGCAATATCAAAAAATATTTTCGATAAAAATTATAATATCAAAAGTTAAGTGTGCTTGCGGTCTGTGTGACCTTGCCAAGAGGTAAGTTTCTCATCATCCCTATATGAACTCAGTCATATAATAGCAATTTCTTGGACTGAGTTTTTTTGTTTATGTTTTAACTATTATAGAATAATCTCACTACACTATGATCAACAAATTTTAAAATAAAAAAATAAATTAAATAATTAAATGACAAATTTTTAATAAATATTAAAATCAGTCAAATTAAAATAAAAGTTGGTCTTATGGGGGAACCATATGATGCTATATAAGGGTTCAAAGGAAATTTCTTAAGAGCTTTCTAAAGGAAATTTCTCACATGTAATTTAATTAACTAATAATTTTTTAACATTTTTGAATTGTTTTAGTAATTTAATAATTTATCATACGCATATAAAAACTTAGTCAAAGAAGACATTACTGCAATTTGCAACTCAGGGTCTTTTTTGTTTTACAAAGGAATGGTCCTTGTCTAGAATCAATGAATTACACTTATACGTGTGATATGTGAGAGCAATTTAATCAAGTAGTAATATATATATTATATATTAATCATTTAAGCCAACATGCATTATTCATACACGTTATGGTTGATAATATATACTCGTAACACTCATATTATTATTTGTAATGTAACTAGAGGGTTGTTGTCTTCTTTTATTGTACTTCATTTTATATGTATTATATTAATTATATCGTAAAATATTTATTTTAACTTTAATCAGTTTTTTAGGCTTAGAGACGAAAAAGAGAAACAAGAAAACAAGCACATACCAAGTTTTATTAGCGGAGTAAGAACTATATTTAAAGTCAAATTCACCGACGAATTTAGGGATAGAATTAACACATTGATTTTCGCATAAAAAATTTTGTGGCAATTTCATACTCTAATTTCCATCTATTTCTAACAAATAACTTATGAAAATGTTGAACGTACCGTTTCAATATATTCACTAATTACTTTATAGCAAACGAAGAAGTCTAGAAAAGATTGTTTGACGATACAAATCGAATTTCTATAGCTCTCCAAGCCCACCAAATTCTATTAAGAAAAATGGAGAGCTAGATCTCATATTTAACTTCAAAAAGTTGAAGGTAGTAGTGTGATTGAAAAATTCAGGATCATTTAACCTAAATTAAGAACACTACGTACATTTGATGGAGAGAGTGCAATCTCTAATGTAATGAAGAAAAAACTCATTGTTATTCGCGCATCTAGTACAAGTACTAGGCTGCAATCCATCGGATGATGCAATCACAAGTAGAGGCCGAAATAAAAATACTTATGTTCTCATATGTTGCAAGTCTTCACTTGTCACGACAATCTTCTCAACACAAAAGCTATGCGGTTATGAAAGAAATGCCACAAATATTTAAATTTCTCTTAGTAATATTATATTCACCTAAATTTATAAGAGTCATATACCCTTAAAAAATATGTTAAGGATTGCACAAATAGTAGTTATATCTTGAAAGAAGTAATATTACAATTTCGATACAAAATTTTATTTTTAATGCACTAACAAAGATCCTAAAGACACGTGTTAACATTTCTAATATATTAGTTATGAAATGATATATGAATGGGAGTGTCTTATATGACCTGATTTAAAGATAGATTATTACTATATTTAATAACTTAGTATTTTATAAAATAATGCCAACAACAAATAAATCTTTATAATATGACCTGATTTAACGATGTACGTAGCACCGTAGATGAACCTCTACTACAAATCCCTTATTTATTGATTAGTTGCCATTTTATTTTATTTTTAATATTATTCAAATTATTACTATGGGCTAACTTCTACTCTTAACAAACTAACAGAAAAAAAAAGAAAAAAGGATTCCATGTACCTAACATTAGTTTGTCCTCGTCAATAAAAAAACACACATTAGTTTGTCATCCTTCAACATAAAAATAATATTAGCTGGTCCATTTCCCATAAATTTTTTCCGCAAGAGATAAAATACTTATTCGAGATGTGTCAAACAATATATACGAATATATCTGTTAGTTAAAATTGAATTTTTTATTTATTTTTATTAATCTTCTGACTCTATGGAAAAAACAGATAATCTAGAATTCGGCTACGAGGTTAACATACTCTAACAAAAAATTATTCTCACCAAAAATAAAACTAAGATTCTCATGAATGATTAATTATAAGAGAAATTCATTAATCACTTAAACTCAATGACTTGATTGCCAAAACTTGTAAACATTTATTGCATATACAAATTATTATGACATATGAAAAAATTAATTATACTTTCATAAGGTAATATCAAATGCCATGTTGTGTCATATGAATTACGAATTATTATGGCATGTGAAAAAATTCATTATACCATCATAAGGTAATATCAAATGCCATGTTGTGTATGTACTAAAAAGAATATTTGCATGTTGTGTATAGTCTAGTATTTTAATAATAAATTATAATCTCTGTATTTTCACACCAACCACTATATATAGGTAGATGATATTACACAAATGATATTGCACATTAAGTTTTAAGATAAAGGATAAAGTTTTATTCCATAAAAAAAAAAAAGGATAAAGTTTTATTGCTCTCTTTATATTTCTAATTTCTAATAGTGGAAATAATGACATTTTTTGTATCCAAAACACACAATTCCCAACCTGAATTTGAAGCTGCTCCAATTTATTCCAATGGTTCATCTTATGAGGCATTGGGAGATCATCACCATAGTAATACTTATCTAGCTTCTGATGAAGAAATACCCACAATTGATTACTCTCTTTTATTATCTTATGACACTGATCAAAGATCTATTGCCCTTGAATTGCTTGGCCATGCATGTGAGGAGTATGGATTCTTCTATGTAAGTTTCTTGATCGACTCATGATCGATATGATACCTTCCTCTAGTCCTATTTATATATATTGTATTTCAGATTCTATAAAGAATTGATGTATAATCTAAACACATCAATTTTTTAATGAATCTAAAAAGCAAAATTATTTTTATAAATAGAACTTGAGGGAATAGTATTTAACTATTTATATTGTATTATTGATATCACGGTAAATTCATTAGAATTACCTATAAAGTGTGCATGTTTACAAAACAACGATTTTAAAACCACCATTTCTAAAAAATCATTAAAAATATATATATTTTTTTATATTTTTATATTTTTTTAAGAATAATTTAAAATAACATCAACTACCGTTTTGGTTGCTCATAAAATCGCTTTTAATTATTTCTTTTGATTTTTTTCACATATTAATCAAATACAAAGAAATCATGTAAAAATTATAATTATTGATTACAATTTTGTATACTACTGTATTTATAACCAAATACAAAAATAAAATAAAATTATGTATACTATTTAAGCAAATAAGTAAGTTTTCAAAGAATTTTTTTTACTGTAAAAAAAAAAAGAAATTTATTTTTTGAAGTTTTTTTAAATATTTAAGAAATATAAAATAAATTTATTTTGAGCTGGCTCTACCTTTTACAAATTTTTAATATATGTTTTTATTGTTTTTTGGATATGTACTTGCAGCTGGTAAACCATACCATGCCAGGTGATGTACTAAAAAATGTTTTCAAAGGTGTTTCTAATTACTTTGATCCAACAACAATTGACGAGAGAAGGATCTATAGTAAAAAGGGTTCATCATCAGATAAAATCCGATGGGGCTTAACTGCTAATGATGGGGAAAATAGGGAATATCTCAAAGTTATTGCACATCCTCAAGATCAAGCTTTTTCCTCCCCAACAATAAGTATTTTCAGGTATATATAAAACACTAATATTATTAAACAAAATTTTAATCCTAATAAAAATTTCCAAATTTACTTTTAATCTTTATAAAAATATTGTCGACTTTTAATCTTTTAAATACTTTTCCGTTAATATGTTTGATTTCCTAACATGTTGCAAACAAAGTCCATGAAGCGTTTGCTACGTGAATATTTTTTTTTTAATATAAAGTAGAAGGTTTCTGATTAATCAAAACATGTTTTTATAATTTAAGATAATTTTTTTTAAAATATATGAGAAACAAAAAGATAAAAAATTGTCAAATTTTCCAAATCAAATCGAGTGAACCCTAAAGAAAACATGAACAAATAAACCTAATGCCTTTTAAAACTATTTTGTGGCGGAATTTGGGAAATTTTTATATGATGGTCCAAATACTTATGTAATTATTCGGTGGTAGAATTTGGAAAATTTGTGCTTGATGAAAAATATTTTTGGACCTAAAGTCGACAATCATTTTTATTTATTTATATATAGGGATTAAAAAGATTTAATATTATACTATATGGATTATCTAATATGGAGCCGGATTAAAAATGAATCTTACTTTTTATAGTAAATTTTAATAAAATATCATTTTCTTTCTTCAGATTTTATTATTAAAATTTTATTTACTAAAAATGGTAAATATCCACCTTGAATCATTTTTAAGACGCAAACCCTATAATAATGTTACATTAATTAATATTCATTGTACCTTTGGTCATCTTGTGCATCAGCAAAATTGTTGAAGAATATAACCAAGAAATGAGAAAGATTGTAGCTGGATTAGCAAAGGCAGTGTCAAAAAATCTAGGGTTTGATGAAAACTATATAGAGAATGCATTCAACATGAATTCAGGGTTTGATGTAATGGCCATGAATCTTTATCCACCAAATACTAAAGCTAAGGGTGCCATTGGTCTCCCTAACCATACTGATCCTGGTTTTGTGGTCACCCTAATGCAAGATGTAAATGGAGGTCTCCAAATTCTATCACATAAAGGAAAGTGGATTAATGTTTATATTCCTCATAATGCTATACTCATCCAGCTTGGTGATCATCTTGAGGTACTTTTCATTAAAATTTAATTTCCTTTAATTTACCAATATTAAAATTTGTACTTTTTTTAAAATAAATTAATCCACTTTTGAGTATAAAAAGAGTAATATCAATTGATGAAGAACAAATCAATATTGATTAACATACACTTACTATTTTACTATTAACTAATAATAACTTTTATGCAAACGCCTGCTTGGATTTAGCTTATTTTTTAGCTTCTGAAAATAGCATATGTAAATAAATAAAATTTTATGTTAATTCATATTTTTTATCAACAAAAATTGTATCCTTATACGTTGTTTTCTCATAAATTACCTTTGAAAACTTATAATAATACATAAAAGCTTATTTATTTACATAAATTGTTTTGCATAAACTCAAAAATAAGTCAATTCAAATAGAACTTAAGACGCAAATTTGAACATGCAATTCTCATACACTATTAATTTGACCAAAAAAAGAAGAGTCAAATTTGATAATTTATAGTCTTTTGAATACTATTCTAAATAACTCTTTTGATTGTAGATCTTGACCAATGGGAAATATAAGAGTCATGTCCACCGAGTTATTGTTAACAACAACAAGGTGCAAAGGATCTCTGTAGTTACACTTCATGGACCTTCTCTGGACAAATTTATTGTCCCAGCTACAGAATTTGTTGATGATGAAAATCCACAAAATTACATTGGAATGACCTATAAAGAATCCTTGGAAGCAAATGGGGGCAATGAGATTGATGTGCAGTCATCACTTGATCAAATTAAGCTAGTGTAATGTTATAATTAATTAGAAGTGATTATATATAACAATCTCTAATATATATTTTATTATTACATTATCTCTTATTGATTGAAATTCAAGTGAATCTTATCATTTTAAAGTAGATTTCACTAAATTATATGTGAACTCTATATAAACTTGATGTATGTAACTCACGAATTTTAATCAATAAAAGATATCTTAGTGTGTCTTACAAATTAAGCTAGTATTTTGTTAATTAATATTGTGTGTCTTTTATCACTAGTGAAAATAAATGATGTTTTACTTGGTTTGTGACAATAATGATATTGTAAAATAAAAAATAAAAAAATTATGATGTGTAAATTAATACTTTGTTTTCACTTATCATTTTTATCTCTATTGGACTTTAATATGCATTTAGCTTTTAGTACAAAGCAAATACTGTCTCGTTTTTTTTGTCAAGTAGTTTAATGGCTAAAAAATCCATCTTGTAGGTGAATAAGTGGAGTATTTGGGTTCAAATCTAGTTCTTGCACATATAGTACTATATCCCTACCAATTGAGTTAAACTTATGAGACAAGCAAATACTATATATCTCTATTCTTATCTATTCTTATTATGTATAAAAATTACTATTGTCATACTTTCTTAAAGTATAAAAATTACTTCCTTAGTTTCTTTAAGTGTCATTTTTTTTTTCACTTTGTACTATTATTACATAATTTAGAGCATAATTTTTTTTATTAATATATCAAAATTAATATTAGCATATAAGATATTGTTCAATTTATTATTTGTCTCGATAAATATTTTTAAAATATAATTTTTTCATAATAGATAATTAAAAATATTAATCATCAAAATTGTATATTGATGTGTGAGGTGGTTAAAAATGACATTTAAAAAGAATTGAAAGTGTAACATATACTAATAAGACATTAATTGAATTCAAATAATTAATTAATGAACTTAATGTCTTGAAGAAACTTGAGAATTGACCTCATTTTATCGAAAATCGCATTCGGATTCTTTCGAACAATTTGTTTTAAAGTGAACTCATTAACAATTTGAGATCACATTGACATGATAATAAATTTAGGGCTTAATTATAGTTTCGCTCCTCCTATAAATTTAGGGCTCGAATTTGGTACTCTTATTTTAAAATTCGACAGTTTTGGTCCCCTAACACATATTTTGTCTAACATATGATGAGACAACATGTTTTAAATTAATTTTATGAAATTTTTTTTTAGAATTTTCATCGATGTTGATATTTTCTCATCATCGAATCATATACCACATCGTTTAAATCATATCATATCGTCAATTTATGGTTAAAAATTATGATAGGGAGACCGAAATTGTCGACTTTTAAAATAAGGGGACCAAAACTACAAAAAATTGAAAATACGAGGACCAAAACTGCAATTAAACCTAAATTTAAAGATGCAAAATTTTCTATTACATTATAGAATTTAATTTTGTTTAAAATTTCATTTTAAATTGAAAATAAAATTAATATCTTTAATTGTCAAAAAAAATTAATATATTTAAATTCTATGTCTTACGGATATCCAACTTTGTCATACTTCTGCTTTTCTTTTCTTTTTTTTTTTTTTTTTTTATGTTCTTGGTAATTGTTTTGGTCTGAAGTGGTGACCAATGCATCATGCACGCATTCTATTACAACAGCAGTGTATCTGTATCCCATAACATTTTGTTACGCCTTGCACTCTGTGACTAATATAGGTTAGTATCAGGGACGGAACCAGAAAAAACTATTGAGGATGGCGGAAATATAACATAAGATATCATTTTATTTTTTTTGGTAAACTCGATATCTTATTTAAGGACCGACTAATTCAAGAAATTCAATCCTATGGTGGTAAAGTATTGATATAAGGACCGACTAATTCAAGAAATTCAAGAAATTCTAAGTTTTTGTCTATGGTGGTAAAGTATTGATATAAGCTTCTGTCATGGATGATTTAGAATTGGATTTTGTTTTAGCTTCTTCCTTTTGGTTTTGTTAGGAAGCATTTGCACTTTTGTTAAGTTGTTAAATCTTGAGTTGTTGCCTTTGCTTAATGGTTAAGCTTTTGTACTATAACTTCAATGATTTTAGGATCTTCCCTATGGTAGTCAAGCTTCGTCTTATGCCTTTAATGATTTTAGCTTCTTCCTCCATGGTGGTTAAGCTATTTCCTTATAAGTTTGATGATTTAAGCTTCTATCCTATGGTGGTTAAGCATTTCCTAAATTGGCATTTGAGTGTCTTTCTTTGATAGCAATGTGTTGTTCATCTCAAGTTGGAATTGTTGTGAAGATTTTTCAACTTGAGGGACACTATTAGAGATATAATAGTCTGTTAGAAAATAATTACACTAGTATTTAAGTCTCATTGTATTCTTTGATATAATGGCTTTTTTCATTAGTATTTTCTCTCTTCTTTGGCTTCTATCAAGATTCCTAACACTTATTTTTGCTCAAGTATCTAACAATTATACATTGTTGATTTATTTGACATATACAGATTGGAAGATGATCTCATGGAAATGCTCCTGCGTGGTAATATTGGTTATAAACAAAATATAATGTAGAGGTTAGTTGCTTAATCTTTTGAATAAATCATGCTTTTACTAATTACTAATAGTCAACTATGCATATGAGAGACCTGTGCAATATATTTTGTTATAGAAACTGCATGTTATCATATTTGTTTAGTTGAGATTTTAGTGCGGAATATGCAAACATACATTATTTACCTAAAACCTTAAGGCATTAGGTTTATGGGTCCTCTCTTTTATAAAGTATTCACAACAGAACCGAACTCAGTTTCTTCCAAACGTTTCGTACTTCGGTAGAGTTTATCAATCACTTGGTTAATTACATCATAAGATATAGTTTTTGGACAATGTGGCCTTTTATGTTCACGAAGAAAAGTGACAGAACACGGGCATATTAGTTCCACTATTTTATTTTTGTTTGTTTACAAAAACAAATCAAAGTTAAAATAAACTGGAATAGAATATACTCAGTAAAATACTAAAATACATGGCTTGAAGCATAGTTCAGCTTCCTCAACCTTAATTGGTTCTAAACAATTCATGCCTGAGCCTTCCTTAAATGGTTATTATATTTACAGAATCAAATATTATCATGTTTCATGTTTTTTTTTAAAAACATGAATGCATCCCATTCAACAACCTTCTATATGTTGTATGCCCCAATGAAGGCTTAGTTTCTGCAAAGGCCAATGAAGGCATAGTGAAGTATCACTCAAGTTAAGTGTTACCTTAAGGTGTATGTATGAGACAGAGTGAAGGCAGGAAAAACATAACTTCTTTTTTTCCTTCTATTTTCCTTCTTTCTAGGGAATTGTTGGTTTTTTTAGAGGAAGGGTGGAATGAAACTCACACATTTTATTGATTTTATCATCCTTTAAATACATGAAAAACATAACATAAAAAAGATAAACATAAAACACAATTAAAATACCTTAATTTTGTAACATACTTACTAATACTAATAATTCCTATAGTTAAAACTTGTAACAATAGGAATCCTAAGAAACTCAATAAACTCTATTAAACTATAATAATAATATTGATTCATATTTTCAACACTCCTCCTTGAATCAATAGTTATTGACTTCAAATTCCTCTTCTTTGGAGTTTCAACTTCTCTAATGAACTTTGTAGATTTTGTCAGCTTCAAGACTTGCCACGTGAGCAAAAACATTAGAAAAATGAACTTCACTTTCTTTAAAGCCATTATTAACCAATTTTTTCTTAAATTTGTTCTTAGAACCATTATGATCAAGTTTAGTACTACAAACCCACTTAACATCAATCAACTTTTGATCTCTTGACTTGTCTTCAAGTTGCCAAGATACATTTTTCTTTTTCATATTTTTCTCCTCCTGCATGACAGCTCTCCAACCATCCATGCTTGCCACATTTGCATCACCCAAAGGATTGACCATAGCAACATTGCACATTTCAAAAATTTCAGCAGGAGGTTCACACTTTTTAACCGGAAAATTAGCATAATCATCAAATTTTCCTTCTGCAGTTTCAGAGCTTTTGGCCTTGGAGATTTTCTACTCCGATCTTCTCTTTATTTGACGCTTCTACTACACTTGGAAATGCATGTATTGCCGTTTGCTTCCACTCTATCGGAAAACTTCTATTTCTCATTTTAATAGACATTAGTTCACAACCAATAGGATCAAATATGGTACATTTCATGTCCTTAAAATGTAAAGTGTAGTGTTTTTCCAACATTTGTCCAACACTCAACAAATTTTGATTCAACTCAGGCACAAATAAAACATCAAAAATATATTTAGTACCTGAGTCAGTTTCAACAGCAACAACTCCCTTGTCTTTGACATCAACACTCTCTCCACTGCCAATGGTAATTTTTGAAGCAATAGTTTTGTCCAACTCCTTAAACAACTCTTTATCATGGGCCATATGATGTGTGCATCCACTATCAACCAACCAATTTTTATTATTTTTATTTGAGGAAAAACATGTTGCTGCGAATAAGTACTCCTCATTTTGATCAGCCACTTGAGCCACAACTTGAGGTTGTTTTTCATTTTTGCAAAATTTTGCAATATGGCCCGGCTTGTTGCAGCGAAAATTTGGTCTATTCCAACATTTAAAATGAGCGTGATTGCTCTTTCCACAATGTTGACAAGGAGGATGATTTGATTTCTCATCTTCTCTTATATCCTCTCTGTTAGAACTTCCTACTTGCTCAAAGTTGCTACCTTGAGCCATTTTTTTCTTCCCTTCATAACCACGATCGAGTTTCAATTTGGCCATTAAAGCACCTTCAACCACACCTTCCTCCCTCATGAGTCTCCTTTGTTCTTGTGCTTGCAACGCATACACCAATTCAGACAAAGTAATGTTTGATAAATCTTTGGAATTTTCCAAAGAAGAAATGGTGAATTCAAACCTCTCAGGAACAGGCACAAGAATTTTTTGGACTATCCTTGTATCAGAAAATTCAGTTCCAAGCAACCTTACATTGTTCACGATGCTTAGAAGTTTGTCAGAATTCTCCTTGATTTTTTCTGACTCCTTCATCCGCTGCATCTCAAATTATCTGATCAAATTCAGCACTTGCATCCCTTTGACTTTCTCATTTCCTTCATATTCCTGCTTGAGAAAATCCCAAATTTCTTTGGCTGACTTCAGAGTCATAATTCTTGTAAAGATTGCTTCAGAAACAGCAGAAAACAGATACGACTTTGCCTTTGATTTTCGCTGCTTTCTCTGTTTTTTTTTTTTTTGACGCAACTGCTTTCTCTGTTTATGACTTCTGATTTGTGCAAGCGTTGTGATAGAGACCAAGTATGAATGATATAGGAAAAGGGCTATTATTGTAACAAAGAGTATAGCGAGGTTTTATGAGTAATTAGTGAGTGAGATAGGGTGCTGAGTTGGCAAGTTTGTTATGCCTCTTAGTAGTATATATAGTGAGGTGATGGGAGTATGAGGGGATTATGGAAGATTATAGTTTGTTATGGACAGTTGGCTTGTTGCCTCTGTAGGAGCTTGGCTCTGTGGGCATTAGGATATTCATCCTCTTGCATTTATCTTTCATTTTCAGAACTAATATACTATTTTCCATATTTGTGCTTTTTTATCCATTGATTTTTTATTCTGTCAAGTTACGGATTTTCCGGTTCGTAACAATGGTCCGACCTGCCGGATACGATGAGGAGCCAGTGATGGAGGATATTTGGTCTATGAAGAAACAATTACCAGATTTCATGGGTACCGATCCTGTCGGCTGGATCACTGCAGCTGAAAGGTTCTTTGAAAAGAATGAAGTTCCTTCTCGCCATAAGCTTCAGTGGGCTTTCATGAGCATGGAGGGCGAAGAAGCAATGATGTGGTTTTATTCCTGGACCCAAGAGAATTTCGATGCTGATTGGAAAACATTTTCCATAGCTTTGGTGAAAAGATTCGGAAAGAGGAACTATAGCGATGTTGTTGAAGAACAACTAACAGAAGGTGAAGTCATCGCACCAGCTTTTAGTGAGAAGAGGAACAAAGTAGATTCAGAGGGAGAGGATAATGGGTTTGAAGATCAAACTCACTATTCTGATTTGAAGTGTGCGATAGAGATTTCGGAGACTAACCTTCCACTTTCGCCAAAGCCACCGCTTGCTACTCCATCGGAAACTATTTCCCCCGAGCCGAAACCACCACTCAGGAATTCGCTCTTCCGTTTACCGCCTCCGAGACCGCCGGACACTGGACCACTCACAACAACCCTTCCACAGCGAGCTATGGTTTTTCCACCGCCGCCAAAACCACCAGATACGGTGGGGAACAATCGAATCTCAACGGCGTCGTATTGTACTGATCAGGTACGTCTCGTTGTTGTTGTTGGGAGGGATCTAGAGAAGTTAAGGGTAGTTTGGGTAATGTGTGAGTCGGGTCACATTTTGACCCTACTGGATCAGACCCATCATAATTTGAGTCAGTGGGAGAAGGGAATTAAAACGTGGGCCAGATTAGAACCATTGAAGCAGGCCCAAAATAAGGTTTATTTGCTTAGTAACCCATGTGTTCAGAATGTTGTTAAATGGGGAATTAATGATGCAGCAAGGGAAAACGAGTCAATTGAAGTGTTAAATTGCATCAAAGGTATCAATCTATTGATGGAGACATATAAGAGTTTGGATCCGTTGGGAGAATTTTTTATAGCAAATTCATTTGTTGATGATCAGGGGCATGTGGGTGAATTTGGGCTTTGTATGAAACTAGAAGCGTGTGGTCATAATGTGGTGGTGTTTAAGCTGGTGGACACGTATTCCAAATTATGTGACCATGATGTGGTGGTCTCTTTATTGATGGACACATATTTCAAGTTGGTTAGTTTGGATTGTGCTTTGTGGGTCTTTAAAAATTGGGTAATTCTCATAATGCAGAATAAGTTGAACCTCATAACATCATTAGAGTTTCTTAGTGGTCCATCTCCTCTATTAAAGGATGAAAGGTTGTTACTTTATGCAGCAATGATTACAGACAGCTCTTTGGTTAGCCCTATTACTCACAAATTGATTGTAATTGTCACCTATCTTTGTATTCCTTTGAATGAGGAAATTTATTTGACATATCATGATGACAGTCAGGGTAGGGGTGAGTCTGCAGCTGAACTTACTGTTGTGTTTCCATTATGTGATTGGGACTGTTCAAATGGGGAAGGGCCAAGAAATTCCACTATTGGTAGAAATCTTAAAGTGTTTCTTGTTGTCGTTCATTACCTTCATTGTGCTGCCAACGTTGTCATGAAATCGGTTTTATGGATGATTGGAAATTACGGGACCCGAGTGGGTAAGCACTATGATCCTTATGCATTACTTGAATTTGAATATTTTGACTATAGAGGTTTGGTAGCAGAAGAAGAGACAATGGCTGCAAGAGTGTTGGTAGGAGTTTCAGACTACTATTTTACTGTCATAGGCACCTTCCATGCTACAATTAATAGAGAAGCAAAGGCCAAGTGGCAGTCACATGTAGCTTTTCATAATTATCATATTTCAAATGAACATTTTCCCATAATTGGTGCTTTGTGTGAATTTGGGGATATCCAGTTTGAAGATAAAAGGATGAGAAGGTATAACATAGGTGTTGTAACTCCACTGCATGAATATTTTCTCTTGGATGACATGTTTGAGCTGAATAGAAGTATTGAAGACCTTGGTGCACAAGAGTCTAACTCTATGATCTTGAAGAAGCACCTGATTCTTGATATGAATAGAAAAATCTTGGAAAAGAACATTGCATTAACGTTGCTGTTTGTTATTCATAGAGGGAACTATCCAAAAGTGGTTGTGATTTATGACATGATAATTCCTCTAAGTGTGGAAGTAAGCAACTGCATATGTGAAACTGTGTTTGCGGCTAGGTTGTTTGAAGGGAGCTTGTCTAGTTACAAGCAATGGAACCCCAGGGACGGTTATTCGAATTTTAACTGTTACTACTACACCAAGACGGTTCTTATGCAAATGGTTGTCAGGGCTGTTTTACTTGTTATCAAGTTTCTTGAGATGGAAAAGGACTATGCCACCTCTAATGCTATGATGTTTGCAACTACAATATTAAATTCATCAATAATGGTAATATCATGGGATCCAGGGAAATTCAATATTCCTATGCTAGTTAGTACTCATGAATATGGCTGGAATTGTTTTCTACCATTGTACAATTTGCTGAATTTTGTTTATGATAGAGGAAAGCTTTGTGAAATTCCAGTTGCTAGGAACCACAAGTTAGAGGTTATCACACAACCATTGCAAGACCCAAGAGAGCTCAAGTCACCTATTGAAGCTACAACTTGTAACTACTGCTGGAGTGGCTTACTTATTTTTCATGGAAGGGCCAACTTTGTATTTGATAGAGGCAAAGTTTAGATAGATGCATATTTTCAACCTTGAGGACAAGGTTTTTTTGAAGGGGTGGGTATTGATAGAGACCAAGTATGAATGATATAGGAAAAGGGCTATTATTGTAACAAAGAGTATAGCGAGGTTTTATGAGTAATTAGTGAGTGAGATAGGGTGCTGAGTTGGCAAGTTTGTTATGCCTCTTAGTAGTATATATAGTGAGGTGATGGGAGTATGAGGGGATTATGGAAGATTATAGTTTGTTATGGACAGTTGGCTTGTTGCCTCTGTAGGAGCTTGGCTCTGTGGGCATTAGGATATTCATCCTCTTGCATTTATCTTTCATTTTTAGAACTAATATACTATTTTCCATATTTGTGCTTTTTTATCCGTTGATTTTTTATTCTGTCAAGTTACGGATTTTCCGGTTCGTAACACGTTGGATTGTCCGGTAATGGATCAATCACATACTCATCCTCAACAGCCTCCCAAAGATCATTAGCATCAAGATAAGCCTCCATTCTCGTTGCCCATAAGTGATAATTTTCACCCTAAAAAATTGGCAATTTTATGGCTAAGTTATCAGAATACATTTTCAACTCTAAGGTAAGTGTTTGGGTGTTTAGCGGAACTCTCAACCTCACTAGGTCCCTCAAGAAGAAAGCTCTGATACCAATTGTTGGTTTTTTTAGAGGAAGGGTGGAATGAAACTCACACATTTTATTGATTTTAATTATCATCCTTTAAATACATGAAAAACATAACATAATAAACATAAAACACAATTAAACTACCTTAATTTTGTAACATACTTACTAATACTAATAATTCCTATAGTTAAAACTTGTAACAATAGGAATCCTAAGAAACTCAATAAACTCTATTAAACTATAATAATAATATTGATTCATATTTTCAACAGGAACTATATCCTCTACCAACTATTGTGACTTTAGTGTGTTTTAAGACAAAGAAAAGAGAGACCAAGAGAGTAAAGAAGGAAAGCCGGGAACATAATTTTCCTCAAAATAGATAGAAATATTTACAAAACAACACTCTGAGCATACTACTCAAAAAAAATACAAATGCTACTTTTTCATAAATGTAGATGTTTATCCTTTTTCCAAAGTTAAGGGAATAAATCAAATGAATCTAAAATAATTATCTTCCCTTATTCTTGAATCACTTCCATTTGGAAAGGTCGTCTTGCAAAAGATCTGTCACTAATGGTAATGGAAGTGGCGGAATGAAAAGGATTAGGTGGCAAAGTTAACTGGTTGTAGTCTCCTGTTTCCAACATTTGTATGACAGTTTTTATGGAAGGACGGTTCATTGGCTGCCATTGAATGCACCAAAGTCCAACAATTGCAAGTTTCTTTGCAATTTTAACTTCATCTTCATCTTCAATATGAATATGTATGTCTCCTTCCAATAAGTTATGGATCCATTCTGGGTATAAAACATGAGAACTTTCGGCAGAAGACGAATCTACATTCTTTCTTCCTCCAACCATTTCTAGCAACAACATCCCATAACTGTAAATATCAGACTTAAGAGAAACATTCCCAAAATTTCTGGACAAAACTTCAGGTGCCATATAACCCAAGGTTCCCCTAGCCGCTGTCATGGACACCACACTAAGATTCTTGGAACATAATTTGGCGAGACCAAAATCTGAGATTTTTGGAGTGAAGGTGTCATCAAGCAAAACATTGTGAGGGTTGATGTCAAAGTGAATGATTGGATGACTACAACCCTTGTGAAGATACTCAATTCCTTTTGCTACACCAAGACTAATCTGTTGCAGCTTCTCCCACCCCATAAAATGGTCCTTGTTATCTGGTGGAAATATGAAGCTCTGTAGCGAACCTTTTGGAAACAAATTGTATACAAGAGCCCGATGGATTCCATCTGCGCAGAAACCAAGCAAACGAACGACATTGATGTGGTGGATTTTGCCCATAATTTCCACTTCAGTGATGAATTCTTTGCCTTCTCCTTGTGTATTATTGAGCACCTTCACAGCCACTAGAATCTCACTAGAGAGTTTTCCTTTAAACACTGTTCCATGAGCTCCTTCTCCTAGCTTTTCCTTTAAACCATCTGTGATTCTTTTTATATCAGCATAAGAAAATCTGGCAGGCTTTTGTGCTTTATAATCCTCTAAAAACTTATCAATTCTCTTTTGATCTTCTTCTTTTTCTCTGAAATATAGATAAATCTTTGTAATTGCAATGGTGATCAACCCCAATATAATTGAACCTGCAGTAGCGAAAATAACAGATTTTGGAATTTGTATTCTTTTTCGTTTGTTGTTGTAATCAAAACATTCAATGTCACCTTTCGTGCTGTTGGTGTTCCATCTACATTTCTTGCCTTTCGCCTCACACGCAGTACAATTTGGTTTGGACCAACTCAAACTTAGTCGATTATACATCAATTCCTTTACATTGATAGAGGAACTAACGTCGGATATCTTGGTACACAATGCAAGGTCTAAGTCTAGGACACTGTCGTAGGAATTAGAAGTGTAAATTGGACAGGTGGTCATATCTTGTGAGTCTTGGAATGTCTGATAATTGTTTCTCAGGTGATTTTTCATAACCGAAGAGCAGTTGAAGAAGGAAATTTTTGTTTCTGATTTTGAATCAAATCGGTAAGGTAGAAATGATGAACTGTTAAGTTTCAGTAACTTTTTTGTAGGACAACTTTCCGGATCTGAGATATATATTAGGTTCAATTCATAGTCAATTTCGGGGACAAAGAATTTAATTGGACCTGAAGGGGTAGGGACTAAAAACATGGTTTTCTTATTTTCAGTACAATAAAGGCAAAAGTCAGGATTAACACATTGATCTTGATAGTCTTTGGCGAGCTGGAAAGGGAATCGAATAGTTGGTTGGTTATGTCCACAAGATGATTCTCTGTACTCATCATGACTGTTGCTGCTATTGATTAGCAGGAGAAGAATCAGTAGAATGATGAAACAATGTGATTCTGCCATCCAAAATATATGCAAGGTTTTTTATCAACAAAGAAAGTGATTAGAAGGATATATATATTGTGCTTGTGAATGGTGTGAAAATATAAATATATGAAAATTGACCACATGGATAGGAATAAATACAGGGCATTAATAAAAAACTGAAGAAATCCAGAGTTGCAAATGGGCTGCATGTGTATACAGTGTTGAAGCGTGTATTTTATGGACGTGTAAATCAAAGGTGTATGTTATAAAGTTATATTAACTCACTAAGTCAAAGAAAGACCACCCTACCACTGTCACAGAACAAGCATATATTGTATTAAATATTAAATAATGTTAAATTGAAAATGTGTGTGTGAGCATATATATTTTATTTAGATACAATAGCCCATACAGTAAAAAACAGACCACTCCACTTTTTGAATGTGCTGTGTGTACATACATATATTTTATTCTATCAACTTTAAGTATGTGCGTGAACAGATTCCATTACATAAAAAGGTGTGTGTACAGAACAAATTCATGAAGATTGATTTAACAAAAAAACAATTAAATAAAAATATTAATTAATACTATGTATGAGTATTAGGTTTTTGTGTGTATAGATATGTTACTGAAAAATGTCTGTATAGATCAAGAATATTTTCTATTAAGTTACAATAACCAACACCTATAGAGGACAGACAAACAAGCCACTAGAAAAGAAGAAAAACCAACACCCTGCTTCGTTTGAAACTCTGACCCCTATACTCATAATAAAACATTACAATCGTTGCTTATATAACATATTCGAAATCTGAATATTGAAGTCGAAAGTTTTTTACCCTTGCCAGGTTTTATTCATAAACAGTTTGGTCACTATGCGGTGGGTGGGGATGGTATTGGTACTACTGCTGCCGTTTTCCTATTGTGCTAGTAGTACTTTTGAGCATAAGCATACATGTCCTCCTTCATCTTGTGGTAAAATTTCCAATATAAGTTATCCGTTTCGATTAAGAGATGACAAATCTCACTGCGGGGATAGCAGGTATGAACTATCTTGTGAAAATAATGTGACAACAACTTTATATTTATACTCTGCAAAATATCATGTGCAGTCCATCAACTACAACAATTTCACAATCCGAGTGGTTGATCCTGGAGTTCAACAAGATAATTGCTCTTCACTACCTCGTTATTTCTTGTCTAGATCTGATTTCTTTGATACCCATAAAGACAATGAAAAGAACCTATACCATGCCGATACCAATGAAGAACGACATCCTGAAACTAGAGAGGATTATCTTTTCAAGCATATAGTATACTTGAGTTGTAGCCATCAAGTTACTAACAATCCTAAATATGTTGATACTACTACTTGTGTTAATTGGAACTCCAAAGGCCATTATATTTATGCTATGGCTCGTGATTTGATTGCTAAAGATTTTCAAGTTGGTTGTCATGTGAAATTAGTTACTCCCACATCTTGGTTCGGGGGTTTGAAAAGAAATGAAGTAGTTTCTTATGATGAAATTCACAAGGCTTTAGTGTATGGATTTGAGATTTCATGGATGCATCTTATCTGTCGTCATCGTTGTGGAGCTTCAGCTGTCTGTACCTTCAATTCCACCAAGGAAGTTGAATGCATTAAGTTCGAATGCTTCTCTTTTATGGGATTAACGAGGAATTATAAATGTGGTAAATATCCATCTTTTCAACTAATTTTGGTTCCAGTTTATGAATTTTGTATTTTGTTTTCCCCGTGATTTATTAGAATTTGAATCGGACCTGACTCAGCCCTTATAAAACTCACACGTAAGATTATGACTACCTTACTTCTAAACTCATTTTCATGTCATATAGGTACTAGGTAGGTACTCTAAACACATATGTTTACCCAAGTGACTTTTTAAAAGAATTCTAATAGCAGTTGCCTTGACGAATCTTAACGAAACTTAGATAGACACCAATATCAATTTAGAATTTGATTGTTGAACTTACTCAATTATTGCAAAATTAACTTATTTGGCGGGAGTTTCTCCTCAGTTATATGCATTTACTTTTCAGGCTATTTCTATGGAATTCTTAATATAATTTTTGTTTTTTATAACCATTGTTGAAATCCATACCATAATAAATAATACGATGAAATGATTTAAATTGTGAATGATTTGTATCTTAGAAAAAATTTCTTCCATTTTGTTGGTGATGCAGGGACATGGTATCAGATTGTGTTTTAGCATCTAAAGGTAAGAAATTTATCATCTTCGTTTAGCTATGTCTTCTGCTTTTATATAATATGCATATTGTTTGTCATCCATTATATAGAAAATAGTCAAAATACACACTTAGATACTACCAATAATGGCACCAAAGTGAAATTTAAAGGATCTAACTGTTTCAAACATGAAATTTAAAGGACTTTTAGATGTATTTGGCCTATTTAAAATGTATCAAAGTAGTCACTAAATAACATTTTCCTTTGAATTAAGATTGGCTTTATAATTGAGTAACTCTATTATATATCGACAATTCCTTCTCATAAGTCAAATTGTTTTTTGCAGAAACCATCATAGCTTTCTGGAAAGGTCAGTTCTTTAACCTTTTAACAAATAGTATTTAGCATTCACAATTTATTTTTTATCCAAAATATTTGTTTGTAATTTTAAATAAATTTGACATTGCAGGTATTGTTGAAATAGTAAAAGGACCAAACCCAGACCACACAGGTATTACTTTAATCCCCTATAAAGTAGTATGGGCATTAGGACATTATGGTCTGCCATCATTTTTGGTGGCTAGATTTCTACTTGGGGTGACGTTTATTATTGCATTTGTTATATACAAATGGCGAAAAAGGCACTTATCAATATATGAATGTATTGAATTATATCTACAACAACATAACAACCTCATGCTCATGCCCATTGGATATTCATACAAGGAAATTAAGAAAATGGCTAGAGGTTTCAAGGACAAGTTGGGAGCAGGAGGTTTTGGCTCTGTATTCAAGGGCAATTTACGGAGTGGCCCATGTGTGGCAATCAAGATGTTGGATGATTCAAAAGGTAATGGGAAAGACTTCATCAGTGAAGTCACAACCATAGGAAGAATACATCATTTGAATGTGGTACAATTACTTGGATTTTGTATTGAAGGATCAAAGCGTGCTCTTATTTATGAATACATGCCAAATGGATCTCTTGATAAATTTATTTTCTCTAAAGAAGGGAGTGTAAGTTTAAGCTACAATAAAATTTATGATATTTCAATTGGAATAGCTCGTGGGATTGCTTATCTCCACCACGGATGTGAAATGAAGATTTTGCATTTTGATATTAAGCCCCACAATATCCTGCTCGATGAGAATTTTATTCCAAAGATATCTGACTTTGGACTAGCAAAGTTATATCCATTACAAAATAGCATTGTCACAATGACTGCGGCAAAAGGCACAATTGGATATATGGCTCCAGAATTGTTCTACAAAAATTTCGGAGGAGTTTCCTATAAGGCCGATGTTTATAGCTTTGGGATGCTTTTGATGGAGATGGCAAGCAAAAGGAGAAACCTTAATTCCAATGCAGAGCATTCTAGCCAAATGTATTTTCCCTTTTGGATTTATGATCAACTTAGAAAAGAGGAAGAAATAGAAATGGAAGATGTCACAGAGGAGGATATGAAAATAGTAAGGAAGATGATCATGGTTGCTATTTGGTGCTTACAATTGAAGCCGAATGATCGCCCCTCAATGAGTAAAGTAGTGGAGATGCTTGAAGGAGATATTGAAAGCATTGAAATGCCTCCGGAGCCAACTATATATCCAGATGAAATAATTTCAAAAGATGAAACAATCTACTCAGATCAACCAATATCAAGTGATTTCATTAGTTCTAGCAATTCTGAGGAAAACATGAGTAATCCTCTACTTGAAAGTATTTCTTGACACTGCACAAGATGTTATTTGTTAGAATTCGCAATATTTAGATCAGCACTTGTTCTTATGTAATTTTAGTCTTCCATATACTTTTTCATACTTGGAAGTTGGAATGTTAGAATCCACCATGTCTAGAAAAAGATTTAGTGGCGCAGTTTGTTGTCCCTCTATCTTTTGTGCATGTGTAATTATCCTATATATATAATGAAATCAATTCAAATATTAACTTCGAATATTAGAAACAAGTTACTGAATTCATGACTCTGATTGACGTCCCTAAAATTTTCATAACCTTAATAATTAATTATATCTTTATTCTCCTCCTGTTCTCCCACAATTTTTCCGTACTAGAAGTTGAAAAATGACCTTCAATTAATTCAGACCATTTTTTTTTTTGTAAAAATTTCACAATTTTAATTGGCAAGGCAAAATCTACCTCTACAGATAGGTTAAGCATTTGCACTTTTGTTAAGAATTGGATTTTGCAGTAATAAATAAGCACCTGCACTTGCACTTGCACATCAAAATATTTCATTATTCTTCTCCCATTCTCAAATTAGCTACACACTATTATGTTTTTCATGTTTTGTTTTCTCTTCTCTTAGTATCTATCTTTTTCATGCAAGCTTCCGGCTTTTAGTGGTATAGCCTAGATTGACTTGTGATATACTTTCCATTTATTTTCTCCTATAAAAATCACATATTCTTCTGAAGCGCTACAACCCTTTCAACCACCAGTTTTCAGCTTCGGATTCTGGTTTTTTACCTATTTAACGGTTTTCTGGCCGGTTTTTTACAGTGCGATTTTGAGAGTCAAACGGACCAAAATAGAGGCCTGGTTCCCAATTCAACCGGTTGAACCGACCGATCCGATCCATTTTTCATTACATTGTTTAAGACCGTCGTTCTTAAGTCAATTTACTATAGTACAAATCTAGTTAACAAAGGTGCTATATATTAACTATTTTTAATAAAACTGAAAAATAAATAACTCTTTTTAATAGAGTTTTTAAGTCTTTTACTCTTGGAACTCCGACTTTTCCTGTTGTGTGTGAATTTCTAATGATTATTGTTATTTCGTTTTTCAACAATAAAAAAATTAGAGCCTTCAGCAAAAAAAATAAAAATTAGAGCCCTCAATTCAGTTTTTATTATAATAAGAAAAATGCAAACTAATATCTCCTGCAATAGATAAGAAAAACACTAATATAGTAAAATTACATAAACTTGTGTTGTCAGTATTTGTAAAATATAAAAAATGTTGTTATCAATGCAAAAAATTAATAAATTGAAACACTCATTGTAAAAATTTCGATAAATTTTTATAAACCGGAACACTTTATGCATACTGGAATACATGATGTGGAATGAACTCATTTGTTCCAAGGAAAGTTGAAATGAAGGGTGAAAAATAAAGTGTAACAAGTTAAAAGTAAAAAGGGTAAAATTGAAATATTAGATGATTTGTAGCGGTGAATTTTTTTTTTCACATCTTTTTCAATTTACTAGAGTTTGACTCATGCGTTGCACGGATTTAGTTGAACGATAGATATACGATTTAAATTTTTATAATAAAAATTGCAAATAAAAAAAGAAAATGAAATCTAAAGATAAATATATTGAAATTTAAAACAGAGAGTACAAATGAAGCTAAACAATACTAATAAATTAATAAAAATAGAGGATACAATAAAATCAAAATCATATAGAATCAAAATAATTTGATTCAAAAATGGTAGTATAAAATTAATTGCAAAATTGGCTAAAAGTCAAACAGCCGAAGCAAATGTTTTATAGGTTTTAAAATTTTGGGTCAAAAATATACTTAAAAAAAATTCAATATAATTTAATATGAATGTTTGGTTTGTTTGGGTGGCTAGGATGGAGACTTCACATCTCTTTGACCCAGGTTCAATTTACAGATTCAACAGTGATGATAAAAAAAAGTCATACATTCAGTAAAATAAATATATTTAATTTATTCTTATCAATTTCGTACTTACTAAAAATTCCATTTTAGATTTTTACATTAGTTAGATCAATCTTGAATAATTGAAAGGATAGTGATTTCAAAAGATTGAGAAGATAACAAATCATGTTAATGTTTAAGGTGTCGTATTTAATTTTATAAAAAGTATTTTAAAAGTTATAATTTTTATATCAATCATTTTTTTCTATTTTGATTGTATACCTATGTTATTTTCAATACATAGCAAATGACTAATTCAAAATTCAAATTTAGGTGAGAGAAATGTATTATTTTCAATACATAGAAAATTGCTAATTCAAAATTCAAATTTAGGTGAGAGAAATTAAATGAGAGCATTAATTAGTGGCTTAGGAAGGAAAAATTAAGGTTAAGTTAAGAGCTTAGAGTTTTAGTTGGTGCTAAACATAACTTTTACTATAATTAAGATTAAGATCAAGATTAAGATAAATATAACATTAAAGTTTTGTGTAACTCTATACAAAAAAACAAAAAAAATAATAACATAAAAATATGTGCATAGTATTTGTAAATTAGGTGAGAGAAATTAGAAGGTCATAAATAAGTTGTTGGGGGTGGTCATTAAGAAATGAATTAGGAGGAAAAAAATTAGGGTTAAGTAGTTTCTTAAGTAGGGTTTTAAGAGGGGACAAACCTTACTTTTATTATAATAAAGATAAAGATAAAGATATATCTAGGGTATCTAGAATGATCTTCTTTTTCACTCCATTCGTTAAAATGATAATAATTTTATGACGGAGGGAGTATTGATTTGCTTTATATTATCATAAATGCAAAATAAAACTAATATTTTGAGAATAGCATAACCAATATCGTCTATATTGGAAATTGAAAAATAACATATATGTTGAAATTATTTTTTTTAAAGTGATACTTATTTTAAAATAGAGAGTATATAATATATGAGAATTTAATTATAAATATTCTCTTTTGACCTGTTTAATTTGCAAAAAGTAAATATTGAGTTGAACAATACAAAACAAATTTTTAAAATATTAAATAATTTTTTATCTTATACAATATTTAATGTACAAAATTATTTTGATAATTTAAATAACTTGTACTCGAAAAAATTTGTATTTTGATAATTTTGAACTTATATATGAATACCAATGGGGTACTACATCCCAGCTTCCCGGAGTAGAAGAGTAAGGGCCCGACTTTTTTAGGTCTTAGAAGCTACTTGAAAGTTAAAAGTGAAATAAGAGCTTTCGAAAAAAAATCTAAATTTGTTTGGTAATTGTTGTTTTTTTAGCTCCAAATTAGATTAAACTAAATTTATTAAAGATAATAACAAATTTAAAAAAAGATAATAACATATAATAATAATGAAATTAAAACCAACTTAAAAAAAGATAATAATAACAGATAATAATGAAATAAAAATAAGCTTAAAAAAAGATAATAAAAACCACTTTTTCCCTAAAAGTAGGTTTCAACCTCTTCTCTTAGAATCACTTTTTATTTTATTTTGTACATTGAAAAAAAGCCGCTTTTTTGACTAAAAACTTTATTAAAAATATGTTTGGTCCAACTTCTCATTTAAAAAGAATAAAAAGCTAAAAAAAATCAGGCCAAACTGATCCTAAATAACAACAAAAAGTTTCAACATCACCCTCAGTCCACATACACGAATCTGCTTTTGACTAAATTTCAGCAAATGTCAAAAAAACATGGACTTTGATGTTCAGATATGGATTGTCCTAAGGGTGCTTCTATGGTGCAGTTAATATTGGAAAAGTCATTTGAATAGATCAATAGGAGTAAAGTCTTTATTTGGTCCCACCAAATCATAATTATATGGTGTAGTACCATAATTGTGTTTCTGTGTATCCTCAGAAATCTAAAGGTGTGAGTTTTCTCTATCCTAAGATCGAGATTTTTGATCTGATACCAGAGTTTGGACGGCAGAGTTTTCGCTTTAGCTGTAAGATAAACGTTGGAGTTCATTCTTCGTGTATTGTACTAAAAGTCTGTAATTAGACAATAGATCTTTTCTTTCTATGAGTCTTGCTTTTATTCTTGGATTAATATAAGGTCTATCCATATATAGCAGGTTTTTTAAGCATCTATATTCGAATTCTAATTTTTGAATTCTTTTCCTATAGACTTTTAGATTTCTTCTTTCTTCAGCTAAGTTCATTGCTTTTGTAGTGTAACAGGTTGCGGAAGTTTAATTAGATTCTTTTATCTAATTTTTCGAGTTGTAAGGACAACTCTGCTACTGAACTTTGTAGCTTATTTAATTCTTTTAGTTCTGAGATTTCAAAATCTCTTTTTGGGGGTGCTACCTTAAGGCTTTGGCTTCTAATTAATGGTTTTTCTTCTGTTTCTTCAAACAGATTTTTGTCATCTTCTATTAATGAGCAACTCTTCCTTGCCAAGGTTTTGAATATAGGTGATTCTAATGTCACTATAGGGGTGAATAATTCATCAATATGAATTATATCTTTTCCTGTAAATTCTATGCTATGATGTGAATTACTTAAAACATAATTAATTCTATAGCATATTGTAAAAGGATGATTTCCTTTTTTCATAAATTTTGAATCTTCTAATTTGTAATTAA
The DNA here is from genome assembly GCA_954870985.1 of Trifolium fragiferum. Classification (NCBI taxonomy): domain Eukaryota; kingdom Viridiplantae; phylum Streptophyta; class Magnoliopsida; order Fabales; family Fabaceae; genus Trifolium; species Trifolium fragiferum. The sequence goes on from OX940796.1 coordinate 10,704,331, forward strand.
AGATTATGGATCTATCCAGATCTTTATCCTTTAGGGATAATCCTATTTGTAAGTTTATATCAAACTTAATTTTTCCATATTTTAAATTGCATCTTGTGCAATTATAGATTGTCTATCATTTGTAATTCTAGAGTCTCTTAGAATTATATTTAACGGTGTATCAATACCTTTCATGAAAGTACTTTTGATTAAAACTTGAATGGTTGATATGTGAATATAACCAATTTTATTTCTTTCTTTTTCAGAAAGACTTGAAATTCTTTTTTGAATTTGTGTTCTATCTATGGTAGATATGAAAATATTTCCAGAGGTAGAATCAATTGGAATTGCTTCTTCTCCTATCATTATTCCAAATTTCAAGATATTTTTTCTCAGAAGACGTTCTTTGAATTTTATGGACTTTCTTTTAAAGTTTTCTTCGGCAGTTAGAGATAAATCTGCTTCTTCTATTTTGTGATCTTGTATAATATCAGCAAAATAACTAGATGTTTCTTCAAATAGTGAGATTTCAGACATAATTTTTCAAAATTCTTCTGAATTTTCACTAATATTATCGGGCAGAATATTTAAAGTTTTTATTAGACTATAAAATCGAGAGTTTTTTAGTCTATAATGTATACTTGCTAAGTCTCCATAGAATTGTCCTTGAAAACATTCTATGTATTTAGAATTTTTAGTAAAATTGTTTAACTCATGAACTAAACATTTTAATTCATGTTCTTTGAAGTCTCCTTCGATAGTTTCTTGAATTTTTTCGAGAAAAACCTTCTCTTGATAATGATTAAATTTAAATTTGTCTTAACCAGATTTGGTTCAGGAATTCTTTTTAGTAAATAAGTTACCTTTTTATCATAGTCTTCTATCAAGACTAATTCTAAGTATATGTGACCAGAACTAGGTTCTGTATATTCAATTTCAAAAAAATTTGAAAATAATCTTTGAGTTCTAAAATTCGAACTTTCCATCTGTTATGCAAACAACATAATATAATAAACAAGTGTTGTGATAATAACAATCATACCTGATATGATTTTCTTTGTTTCTGGTTTTGTTGAATTCTTCGATCCGAAGATGTTTGTGTTATTTTGGGATATAATCTGTTTGATTATTTTGTTTTATGTGGTTGATCCCTCCAGAGTATTACCTCAAGGATCTAGCTCCTCCAGAGTATTACCTCAAGAGCTACTTCTTAGAAATAATTCTAAGGACAGAAGAAATTAATTCTTCACAAACTAGTTAATAGTTTCGTATTTCTTTCAACTGTAATTTACAATTGAGCTTAGAGCTCTTATTTATAGTGGAGAAGGGCTCACATTAGGTAAACGTCCCTTTCCATGACACTGTACATGCACTCAGAAAAAGTGATGCGCACTTAAAAAAGAAAAACGCACTAAGAAAAACGACAAATAGTTTTTTTACATTATTTATCACTAAGTGGTCCCCATCTGACTCAGATGTGATAAGGTACCACTGCACACTTTTTGTCCTACATTGTGGCCAGTTGATCCGTGCTGTTAGCCTCCTTGTCCTCTTGTGCCGACGATTTTTGACAGTTTTTACAGTTATGATTTTTGTAATACTATAAAAAATATCTGCAGCATTCTTCTTGAATTACCCTTGGTAATTTTTCATGACCATCCTTCAGTTGGTCAATTCTTTCTTCAAGTTCTTTGATTGCCTTGATATCTTTTTCTTTTGCTGGTTTTCTGGAATCGCTATACACGATCATTGATGAGTCTTCGTAGATTGTTCTGTAGTTTGTCTGGGATGACAATCTTGAAACTTTCCGACGAAAATTCTTCATCTGATTGACATACATAGCTGGATGCCATTCTGTACTTTCCTTATTCATGACCGGATATTCTTTGTTGGATATCCCAATCTTGATTAAGTATATTGGTTTTGTGACCAGCTCCAAGGTATTTTCATCATACCAAGGATATGTTGAATCGATCTCTAAGAAGATCTCTTTTCCTTTGGCATATAAATTATTGAATTTTTCTGCCAAATTTTGTAGAGTTTTTGGAAGAAACTTGAGCTCCCCAAAAGTTTTCTTTGGTTGCTCTTCCAAATATATGGTGTGGATTAAACCATTTTGAAAGAAAGATAGACATGTAGTACTATCTATTCCTGGTAATGTAACTGTCTTAGGACAGCTAAATTTATTAGTCGGGTAGAAGCATTCAGTGGTGAATTCTTCCACATAATGGTTTAACCATTTCCATCTAAGACTGAATTCCATATAGGTTGGGTCAGTTACCTGGAAATTCTTTTGGTATTCGAGCTGGCGAATTTTGTCAATCGACAGCTTCCTTTTCGACTCCATTGTTGGAGATTTTTGAAGGTTTTTTGCTGTTGTAACTTCTTTGTAGGCTCCGCAAAGTGCCTGTTCAGCTTCCTTCATGGTTTTATATCCTTTGTGACGCACATTCTTGCCTAAGATGTGCTGCTTTGCTATTGCCCATTTTCTATAGATCCCTTTCATTGGACCATCGAAAATGACATAAGCTTCAAACTTTCCCATCTCATTGTCTACGGGATCGCTTGTTTGAATGGTTGTTGATAAACCATTTTTTCTAGCTTCATCTTCTTCCTCGACCTGGTCAGCCCAAGACTTCTTGCTGTTTAAGGTTGTTTCTGAAGATTCTGCTTCTTGTTCTATATTCCAACCACTGGGTACTATTGTTTCAATAGGAATTTTTGAACTTTCTGGGGTTGTATACTTTACATAGTAGTCATATTTTCCAGAAGGTTGTCCTAGGAGGTCCCAATTTTCTTCTTTTTTAAGAACTTCACTTGAGCCTTTTGCTGATTGATTTTCATCTGTTGTCATTTTTTGTAAACCTTTGAGTGTTGTAATCATCTCCCCCCTCTCGGCAGAGATTTTTGCTTTTTTGATTTCTAGGGCGACAAGTTGTTCGTCCTTTTGCTTGATGTTGTTCTGAAGTAGCTTTATGGCTTGCTCCATTCTCTCGTCAGTGTATCTGCAAAACTGTTTTGCTCAGATTTTATATATTAAACATATGGCTCGAATTGTTGTAATTTCATCTGCCATCTTATTAATCTGCCTTGTTTATGGTCAGCTTTAATTTTATATCTCCAAAATCCTGTAAGATATTTAGAGTCTGTACGAAGAAGGAATCTTGACGGTAATAAGTCAATCTTCCATTTTTCTAGTATTTTTACACACGCCAGAGTTTCTAGTTCCTGAATATGGTATCTAGATTCTGTATCTGTAAATGTACCAGAAATATATTTACATAACTGTAAATTTTCAGTATCCTTTATCAGGATTTTAGATGCACTGTAATCAATGCCTTTTTTGGTATCTGTTTCTTCTTTCGAAGTTTCAGATTGTTTTGATTGAAGATCTGATTCTTCAATTTTATATCCTTTCTCATTAAGAGAAAGTTTTGCTTTACCATCTGGTAAGGCTCTCATACAACCTGCCCAGGTTGTTTGTGATGCATCCGTTTCTACAATTAAAAAATCTTTTATTGTTGGATTGTAAAGTTCGGGTAAAATTTTTATTTTTTCTTTAATGGTTTTAACATTGTCAGAATCAACTTTAGTCCAAGACCATGGAACTTTTTCTGAAATTTTCTTTTGCAAATGCTTTCTTTCCTTTGCTAAGTCTTTTAAAAATCCTTCATTAGCAATATAATTTAAACATCCAAGAAATCTTTGGATTTGTTTTCTGTCAGAAAGCTCATTTGGAAAAGCTTGTATTTTTTCTTTGGTATGAGGTGCTAGACTTAGTTCCCCATTTTCTTTTAAAATTAAACCAAGGTATTCTATTTCTTTTTGTAAAATCTTTGATTTCTTTTTTGAAATTATAATACCCTTTTCTTTAATTCTTAAAAGAACAATTTTTAAATCTCGAAGATGTTGTTTTTCATCTCCTTTTGTAAAAATGAGTATGTCATCTATATATGCTAAACATATATGATCCAAACCTGCGAGAGATTTGTCCATAAATCTTTGATATATTGATGGTGCTTGTTTTAGTCCAAAAGGCAAAACATTCCATTCGTAATGTTTTTGAGGTGGACATGAAAAAGCTGTTAATGGTTTTGTTTCTTCTGCTAGTCTTAGTTGATAATAACCAGACTTTGCATCCAAGGAAGAAAACCAATTACATCCTTTTATTTTTTCTAAAATAAAATCTTTTCTAGGTAATTTATAAGAATCTCCGACTGTTGCCAGATTAAGTTTCTTATAATTAATTACCATTCTTCTCTTACCTCTTTTTATTTCGTTATGGTTTTCGACATAAAAAGCTGGTGCAGAATGTGGACTTGATGAAGGTCTAATAAGGTCTTTATCAAGTAAATCTTTACATTCTTGTTGAAATTCTTCAACATCCCTAATAGAATATGGAATTCTATTTGGAACATTTATCTCGTCATTAGGATTTTTTAACTTGATGACTATAAGTTCACGATTAGTGTTTTTAAGGCTGTCTAGAGGGTTATCTGAACAGACTTCGTCTAATGTTTCTTCTATATTAATATGGAAACTTCTTTCTTCCCATATAGTTCTTAATTCCCTAAGGTTTCCCTTAATAAGGTTTAAGATTTCATTTCTAGTAACTATTTTGGTGGTTACTATTTTTCTATTTTTAGGATTTCCCAAATCCTTCCATTGAAGTGATATAGTATCCTTTCTTTGAGTAAATGGTTCGTATAACTTTAAAAAGTTATTTCCTATGATTAGGTCTAATCCTGAATCATGGAGGTAGATTGTTGGAATAAAAAACTTATATCCTTCAATTTCTATAGATACATCTCTAAGATTAAACCATATCTGATGCTTTGATTTGTCTGCAACTATTATTTCTTTTGGCTTAGTTAATCTTTCCCAATTTCTAGAGATAGATTTTTTCCCAAAACAAAGAGTTGCACCAGTGTCTATATAGGCTAAAAGGTTTCTATTTTTTAGCACTATTTTGATAAATGTAGCACTTGGATTTCCTTTACCAAGTATCTTCTTCGACATCTGAATCTGTCTCTGTACAGTATTCATAAATGTCTTCATCGGACTCTATGTCTGATTCTATAGGTTCATATCCCATTGCATATATTACATGTAGGATATTTTTCTTAGGATTTTCCTTTTTAGGGCACTCATTTGCATAGTGACCTTCTTCATGACATACCAACATATACATGATTTTTTGCCTTGTGGGCATATTTTCTTCCTAGGGTAAGGTTGTTTTTTCCTAAAGAATTTTTTGTTTCCCTTTTTGAATTTTCTAAAAGGAACCTTCTTAAATTTCTTTTTCTTATAGGGTTTTTGTAACCTTGTTTTTCTGGGTTTTTTTCCTAGAGTTGCAACCATAATTTCCTACTTTATCTTGTAGTTTATTACAACAAAGGGATACTTTAGCTTCTCTTTTTGCTATTTTTTGACTACACATTTCTTGGAGCCAAATTTTTAAGGTGGTTATTCTTCCTCCCAGAGTATCATCCACTTTTCCTTCTGCTAATGCCGAAGTAAAGAATGTTTTAACTTGAGATGATACATTTTCTGGTAACTTGTCATAGAATAGTTCTATTAAGTTTCTGGAAATTCTAGTACTATTATCTATGTTGTAATAATAGTCCTGAAATTCACAAATAAAATTATCTACATAGCACATGTTGCAGATTTTTAGGTTAGTTATTTTCCAAAGATTCTGGTAGGAAAATGCTATCTTAGATTGAATGGAGTCCTTCCATCCTTTAAATTCTGTTACGAGTAACATATGAATCCAGTCTACTACTAAAGCTCCTGTTAGGGGTATTGTTCCCATAACTTCTGGTGGTAAGGTCGAAATGTATTTGTAAGCATTTCCTCTAGTTTTATATTGTAGGAAATTGAAAATTTCAATTGGTCCTAAATTTTTAAGGTCTTCATTTAACTGGACTAATACACTATTTGTATTGTACCAATCTCTTAGATCCTTGGCTGTATCGAAACTACAGTCTATGTCTAAAATTCCTTGCCCTTGAAATGGGTTTTGTGTAGGTACATAATAATGGGGTACCTTTTGGAATTTTTGTTTGGTAAATTCTCTTTCGAATTCTGCAGTTCTTTTCGTACCAGATGTTTCTGCTGGTTCGAATTTTACGAAGTGAGGATTTTCATTTTCTTCCTCTACTTCTTCTTCAGAGCTAAAATCATAAATGATTTGGTTTTTCTCTTTTGGTTCTTCGTCAACTACTTGACTTTTTCCTGATATATCTAAAGAGACCATAAGTCTTTCCAAATTTTCTAATTGCCTATTAAGGGCTTCTTCTGTATCGTCCATTCTTAAAAGAATTTAGATGGTGGTTTAATTTTTAATTGTGTAGAAACAGAAGTTTCTTCGAGGTTTTCTAGAAGCCTAGGAATATTTTCTATTTCTAGTTCCTTTCCTTCCCCCCCTTGAGAGAATTGAAGGTTTTTGTCTTCTAAAAGTTTTATCATGTATGCTATCATACAAGATATATTATTTAGCTGTGGATTTGTTGTATGAAAGAGGTGAGGAAACTTATGAGTTTCATCTTTTTCATAACAATCAAAGTTTATTCCATTATGAAATTTCCATGTTTCATATGGTTTATATCTTTCTTCTTCATACTGTAAGGTTTCTAAATAGGATGTTTGTTTTTCTATCCTATCTTGTAAATCAGAGAAGTTATCTAAAACTTTCTGTAATTTACTTGTTAGACTTTCTTCAGTCATCTAACAATATTCTGAAGATTTTTCTGAAGAATTTCAGCTAGTTTCTTATATTCTTTAGCTAAATAGAGGTTTCCTGAGTTTCTAAACCAATAGTGTAGTCTCTTAAACCATCTAATTTGGATTTTGTATAGAGCAAGATCAGCTATGTTAGGTTTAAAGCTGATTATTGGATAAATTAATCTCCCACATGGACTTCTTAGGAATTCATTCCCGTGTCGTTTTAGTAACATATTATTCATTGGACTAATCTTAATTGCTACGGATTAGCTACCAAATTTTTGCTACTTATTTTGTGCTAATGGGTTGCTTGGTTTCTAGCCATTAGATTTGAGATTTGCACATAGAAATTTTTGTGCCTTTATCACACTAGATTATGACTTTTTTGGTGAAGTTATTTTAATAACTGCATGTTAGAATTCTCCTTGTCCTAAAGAGACAACGATTTTTAGTCAAAAAAGATTTTTTATATGTAGCATTAGTCTTTAGATTAAGAAAACGTTTTTCTTTTTTTCTTTAGGAAATTCACACCAAGAAACGTGGAGGGTGTTATTGTTAAATAGTCTACATGATGCCATTGTATTAGTAAAATAATGTTGAATTAATGGGTCATTGTTTTGTAACTTAATAAAATATTTGTTCGACCAACAACCTTGTGGTTGTGGACGACAGTGGTGTTTTTGACTAAGAAAAAGGAAAAAAAGAAAAAGGCGATGTTTTCATTAAAATATTCTTAATTTTTAAGTTAAAATATCAAAAATGTTTTTCATGTCATTGTTGTGTCTAATTTTGTGTGTTCCACCAATATCACTCCTATAAATTAAAGATGTGTCAATAATTTTAAACAGGGAAAATAAAAAAAATTTACTTTGTAAGGAAAAATTTTCAATAAATTTTTAATAGGAATAACACAAAACACGTCCACTTAGCAGGACAACCTATTAACTCTTTTTATTTTAACAAGAGAAGAGCTATCATTACAAGATAAGAGGTCTCAAAATTTAATGTATAATATATGGCATTTCCCCACAAAGAGAATCGTAGGAAACCCAAAACAATAATTGCTTGATATATACACACTTTTTAGATAATATAAGGATAAGGATGAGAAGGGTCCAAGGGAGCTAGTTCGTCTTGTTTGTTCGTCTCGCTCTTAAACCACGTAAATCAAGATCGGACGGTACAATTTAGAAGGCCAAATTCAAATTCCCATAAGACACACATTAGGTGAACTTCACACACATAATTAGTTAAAAAAAATATAGAATGAAATATATTCTCTTTATCATTAATTATAATTCTTTCATAAAGTTAGTTGGTCATGTTATATTATATGTCTATTTTATGCATAAATATTACTAAATTAGATGAGTACACACTACACACAACACAGTGGCAAAGTGGAGTGCTCTGCTTTTGACTATAAGCATGATGGGTTGATTCCTTTTTGACCTCGTGGGTGTTATAATAAAATTTTTTTCTATGTCAAAATCACAACGAAACTTCACATTAGCATCCAATTAAAGTCACAAACAAAGCATATAATAAATTTTAAATGTCGTATATATAATAAGTAACAAAACTACAAAGCAATGCAAGTAAACTAGTCAAAATTGGAACAAAACAAAACACAATGAAACAGAACACAAAGCTCACACAATTATGCACAATTTTAGTATCAATGGTAACAATAGTATTTGCATCAAATGAATCCTTTTCTACATCCCTACCCGGTTGCAAATCCACATGTGGAGATGTCAAAATTCCATATCCTTTTGGAATATCAAATTCATCAATACCAAATCAAGGAACTTGTTTTCTAAACCCACATTTTGAACTCACATGTGAAGAATCAAAATTATTTTCTCGCAATGTGCGAGTTTACAACATAAGCATCCTCGAAGGACAATTTGAAACGTGGTTTCCTGTCTCCAGTAATAGCGACAATTCCGGTGACAAATCTTTTGTCATTGATGGGTTGAGCTTCGTCATATCACGCAAAAAAAACAAGTTCGTAACAGTTGGTTGCGACAGTTACGGTTTTCTCAACAATGAAACATATTCGTACGGTTGCTTAACAAGTTGTAATGGTAATCGAAACAGAATCGAAAGTGGAACATGTTCAGGTATTGGTTGCTGTGAAGTTAATATTCCGCCTATGATGACGAATATAAGTATACAAACTTCTCTTTTTAATTCCACGGAACCTCGGGCAGGGTATAGCCATTCATTTGTTGTTAAAAATGGATTTTATAATTTCAATGTTTCTCATTTGGACAAATTTCCATATAAGGAGCTTCCATTGATTATTGATTGGAGTGTTGGAAGTAAAAATTGTAAGGCTTCAAAGGGTGAACATGATTATGGCTGCAAGAAGAATAGTGATTGCGTTGATGTGGACAATAGTGTTTGTTATGATAAGGACATTGATTTTGATTTTGGTTACCAATGTAAATGTAAAAAAGGTTATGAAGGAAACCCAAATCATCCAGATGGCTGCAAAGGTAATTTATTTCATCCTTTACCTATATTATTTTTGTTGACAATATTATCTTAGCCTATAACACTTAAATCAACCGACAATGTTGATATCGTTAGTTTGGTTATTTTCACCTGGTTCTAACACACGGAACATCGCAATAGTTTATGTTTCAAGGTGGTGTTTCATTTGTCACTTTAGTTTATCTTCCTAACAATATCATAGCTATTTTTATGCAACTTTTTAATTTCATTCGCTAATTATGCTTCAAATATATATCGAAATATACTTCTAAAAACAAAGCTAATATATATAGATAGTTTGAGTCCTTAAATATGTGCTTGTGTTATAGTTGTACAGAAAAATATTCGTTAAATGAACTTACTCCTTCAGCACATTTAAAGTTTTTGTTTTTTTTAGGTGAATAAATAAAGTGTCTGAGATTCTAACCTCGGATCCTGCATATGATATTTCTAACAATTGAGTTAAACTCAATCCTGCATTTGATATTCCTAATAATTGAATTAAACTCAAAAGGGCACAAAGTTAATTAATGTTTTTAGTTTTCCTTGGAAAATTTAACACTATTTTCGGTTTAATTTTTTGGCAAAGAAACATGGAAAAAGTAGGAGATATAATTAACAAGATAATGACTATCGTGTTCATATTTGCTTACATTTCAATCTGAATATTAGTTTTAAAATATTAATCTAATGTGTCAAATTAATTGATTATAATTCATGAATAGTGTAAACTAAAGTGATTTCATAGCTATTTTGTTTTTGACAAATAAATTAATTATTTTTGTAATATACACGTGCAGACATTAACGAATGTGCAACATCGAAACACACATGCATAAGTAAAGATCATTGTCGTGACATGGATGGATCTTATGAATGTTTTTGTCCGAAAGGGCAATCGGGAAATGGAACATTGGTAGGAGGATGTCACAAACGAGATGTAATTTCAATGGTTGTCATTGGTAAGTCAAGCTTATCCAAAATTGTTTTTCAATTCGAACTATTAATTAAGATTGAATCAATAAAAAATAGTCTTGTTCTATTATTCATATATAGAACAATCTTTGGTTTTTTCTCTTGTAACCAAAAAAAAGAACAATCTTTAGTCAAATTTTCTTTACATTAGGTCGAACTTCAAATTTTCAGAGTTGTTTTTTCTCTAAGAAAAGAATGGTTATGTAAAAAACAAATGTGATTAAGCATGTTGACGATTCTACTATTGATATTAGTTTATAGAATAATTTATGAATTGGCTTCAACACATTTCAAATGCAGGATCAAGTGCTGCATTCATTATTCCACTGGTGGGAATTTCATTTCTATACTTGATATACCAAAAAAGGAAACTCATCAAACTAAAGCAAAAATTCTTCCAACAAAATGGTGGTTTCATTTTGCTACAACAACTCTCTGCAAGAGAAGACACATCAAAATCAGCTCAAATTTTCACAGAAAAGGAACTTAAAAAAGCCACCAACAACTACAGCGAAAGTTTAATCATCGGTAGAGGAGGTTTTGGTACAGTTTACAAAGGAGTTTTAACAGATAACAAAGTTGTCGCCGTTAAAAAGTCCAAAATAATAGATGAAAATCAAATTGAACAATTCATAAATGAGGTAGTTGTTCTGTCTCAAATAAATCATAGGAATGTTGTCAAACTCTTGGGATGTTGTTTAGAGACAGAAGTTCCTTCCTTGGTTTATGAATTCGTTAGCCACGGTACACTTTTTGACTTCATACAAAGATCTAAAGGCAAAGTAAATAATTCAACATGGAAAATACGTTTAAGGATAGCTGCAGAGACAGCTGGAGCTTTATCGTATCTACATTCGTCTGCATCAATACCAATTGTTCATAGAGATGTTAAAAGTACCAACATTCTCTTGGATGACAATTACACTGCAAAAGTATCTGATTTTGGAGCTTCGAGATTGATTCCACTTGATCAAACCGAGATAGCAACAATGGTGCAAGGAACTCTTGGATACTTAGATCCAGAGTATATGCAAACACATCATTTAACTGAGAAAAGTGATGTTTATAGCTTTGGCGTAGTTCTTGCAGAGCTTTTAACCGGAGACAAACCTCTTTCATTTAATAGGTCGGAAGAGAACACTAATCTTGCTATGCACTTCTTGTCTTGTTTAAAACAAGATTGAATATTCGAAGCTATTCAAGTTGGTATTTTGAATGATGAAAACAAGGAACAGATTAAGAAGGTTGCTATTCTTGCAGCAAGGTGTTTGAGTCTTAGAGGTGATGAAAGACCTAGCATGAAGGAAGTGGCTATGGAGTTGGATAGTATAAGGTTAATTGAGAAGCATCCTTGGAATGATACACAGCAAAATTTGGAGAGTCAACGCTTACTTCATGAGGCATCTTCTAGCATTTATAATGAAACTGGTGATAGCTTGAAAGATCAACCGTTAATATCCTTGGATGATGGAAGATGATTGTGTTGTGACATATCAAATATGTATACCACTGCTTCTGTTTTTGTTTCATTGATTTTGAGAGTATTTGTAATTTTATTTTGTATTGAGTATGATTGACTAATACATTTTGCAATCTATTTTGATTTTATGTATTGATTTAGCTTAAAATGGAAACAATATAGGACTGTTGATTATTATTTTATTATTTTACATCTTAATTATTACAAACAATAAACACCGCACTTAGCTATTACAAAATCTAGCACCTATATTGAAACCTCCGTTTCAGCTGCTAATCTTTTTATATCTCCTTGCCACACTTGAGCACAAGCAACTTGATTACTAATTATATATGTTTTCTTCCCTTAGATTTCACATATATATTTATTAGTGTGAAGGTCAATTACCAAAATACTCTTCCCTTAGGTCATTCACTTGTGAAGGTGTTCTTAGACCCAATGTGGATGATCCCCCTGGCTGTCCCTTCTTGATGACCCAACTATGGCTCCAGAATTGATCTATAAAAATATTGGGGGTGTGTCATATAAGGCTGATGTTTATAGCTTTGGGATGCTTTTGATGGAAATGGCAAGCAAGAGAAAAAACTTTAATAGCAATGCACAACATTCAAGCCAAATATATTTTCCCTTTTGGATTTATGATGATCAACTTAGAAAAGAGGAAGAAATCGAAATGGAAGATCTCACAAAGGTGGATATGAAAATAGTAAAGAAAATGAAATGACCATGGTCGCTCTTTGGTGTATACAATTGAAGCCGAATGATCGCTCTTCAATGAGTAAAGTAGTGGAGATGCTTGAAGGAGATATTAAAAGCATTGAATTGCCTCCACAGCCAACCATGTATCCGATGAAACGATTTCAAGGGACGAAACAATCAACTCAGATCAACCAATGTCAAGCGACTTAATTAGTTTCAGTGATTCTATGAAAATTGCAACTAATACTTTTTGACACTAGACATAATGCAATTTGTTTGAGTCCATCCTGTCTAGAACAGTTGTCCTTAGGTAATTCTACTTTTCTGTAGGTAATATTTGAATGTTTCTGCAATAATGAGGGAAAATTTTCAACTTTTGTTGGTAGCCTTTTTGATGCTTTAATTTATTGCTTTTTGATGTTTGACAAATTTAGTTTTCTTTGGGATTTTCTTGTAATTCTTTGGTGATGAAAAATAATACAAATGAATCTAAAATGATTATATTTTCCATTTTTCTGAATCAGTAGAATCAGTAGCTTGATGAAACAAAGTATACATCTTTACAACTAATTTATTTCTTACTTCTTACTCATTTTAATTAATCATATATTGTTATGACTTTTTTTCTCTCTAATTTTCTCTGTTTTTATCTAGTTTTTTCTTGATTGAGTATGGGTAAAATTGATTTAATATTTTTTTTTTAATAAATTAATATATATATGACATTGAATAATCAGATTAACAAAATTTTAGAGTATGACCACCTTTTTATAAAACTATTTTCAAATTTTAAATTCATATTACAACAATTTTATTTTATTTTATTTATGTGATTTACTCAAAGTAATCTATATTCAATGACAAAGAAAGAGTACCGTTATTGATTTAGGTGCACACACAAATTAAAATAATTAATAGAAAAATAAAATATTTATTAAAAAATGATATTTTCTTTCATTTTTTTAGAGAATGGATCCTCTCAAGTTCACTTGAGGGTAAATTTTTTTTCAAACCGCATTGATTTAAGAGAAGAGAGAGAAAAGAAAAAGTAAAAAGGTAAATTAAATGATAATGATTTAACAATTGAAACAATTAAGAGGAAAAAAAATTGAGAGAATCCATTCTCATTTTTTTGAGACATGTTTTTGGGCGCATATCAGACCTCATAACAACCTTTATATTGTTTTATTTTGTTTTCATTAAATATTTCACTATTAACGTATGCCAAATTTTTGTTGCAGATACTGTAACAGGCATCTTGGTGGGTAAGTTCTTTAACTTTTCTACCGTAAATAATTTTTTTTTTATATACTTCCTCCTTTCCTTTTTGTTTGATGTTTGAGAAAAAAATGTCAAATTAAGGGTGGTGTATTGGATTGAGATTTCATGAGACAATTTTGTCAAAAACAATCTTGATGATTTTATGAGATTTTAAAGTGTAATTTTGCACTTTATTTTCCTATTATACTCTAATTTTAATCACAAAAAATTCTTATTTTTTTGCACACACTTTATCTTTCCAAAAAATTAAAACCACAAAAAAGTTAAGGTGGATCGTAACAAACCAATTTTTTGTTTTTGTCTTTTCAACAATAAAAATCAGTTTTTTGACAAGATATAGTTCATCGGAAGAATAGAAACGAAAAGTTATTTAATGAAAAACAAAGGCTAGAAAGAATAGCACAACTACTCATTCAAATGAAGTGTGAACCAATTTTAGTACGAGAAGTCAAAGATTATTTAGGCATGAAATAATACTTATTGTGCTTGGGTTGTAGTCACATTTTTATTTTTAAAGTAGAGTATTTCAAAAGTTCACGTGTTCTAAAAATTCTCGTATTTTCAAGTTGTAGTCCCTTTGAGTTTCTTAATGTTGTGTAACAAGATTTTCAACAAACATGCAAGAAAAAAAAAAAAGAACAAAACAAAAACAATAAAAAGATTATATGAAGAAGTTTAGTAAAAAAAAGATACAATAAAAAGATTATATGAAGAAGTTTAGTAAAAAATAAAGATACAATAAAAAGATTATATAAAATATAGTCAAAAAAAATTAGGAAGGAGGATATAATAGACAAAATATAACCTTAAATTATCAAAACATCAAACAATTATTTTTTTCTAAAACATCAAACAAAAAAGAACGGAGGGGGTAGCATATAATTTTTTTCTCCAAGGTAATTAATATTATTATTTATAAGAAATATATTACATTCTTATTGGCTTTTTTTTTGTTACAATTATTAACTAGTTTTGAGACCCGTGTATTCGCACGGGTTTATTGACTTTTATTTATAAAATATTGCTAAAATATAAGTGACGTCGTGTACCAAAAAAACAAAAATAATAAGTGACGTTATTCTGTTATTTTTTTTATAAAATTTATTAAAATAAGTAATTTTTTTAATTCAAACAATTGTCCCGTGTATGATTTTTGTGTAATAAACTATAAGTAATAATAACAAATATTTATTATTCAATTCATTTTTTTTATTAAAGCAATTGTCCCGTGTATTATTAAATTATTTTTATTAAAATAATTGTCCCGTGTATTATTAAATTATTTTTATCAAAACAATTGTCCCGTGTATTATTATTATTATAATATATATTCATCAATAATATATTCATCAACATTGTTCCGTGTATTATTATAATATATTATTTAATTCCTTTTTTTATTAAAGCAATTGTCCCCCGTAAGATTAATTTTTTTTATTAAAACAATTGTCCCGTGTGTTACTATAATATATATTTACCTCGTGCTATTTTTATTAGTATATTTGTTTTATTCTCTTTTTAATTTTTTTTATGAATAGATTTGTTTTATGCTTATCTTTGGATTTTTTTTTTGTTATTTTTGTTTTGTATCTTTTTTTATGAGTATATTTGTTTTATGCTTATCTTTTTTTTTTTGTACATATCTTTTTTTAAATTTAGAGTTAAAATGACATTTAAGGGTATAAATGGTGAAATACTATTAAACGTGCTAAGGATAAAAAAGGTTTTTTGGTAGTAGTTTATTTTACAGTAATATCTTATATGATAGCAATTTGCTTAAAAGTATAGCCTGTTTTTTCATGTACGATATCCATTAACAACCTTCAAGTCTAAGTAAATTTGCCTAAATTTTGTTGCTACAACATTGCAGGACTATTTGAAATAATACACGGAGAAAATTTATTTTACAAAGGTTTACCAAACTATCAAGTAGGAAGGGCTACAGGACACTATGTTCTACCATATTTTTTTGTCAGATTTGTATTGGGGATTAACACTATTTATTGCACTTCTGATACACAAATGGCGAAAAAGACATTTATCGATGTATGAATGTATTGAAATATATCTACAGCAACAAAACAACCTCATGCTGATTCGATATTCATACAAAGAAATTAAGAAGATGACTAGAGGTTTCAAAGACAAATTGGGCGAACGAGGTTTTGGTACTATTTTCAAAGTAAACCTAAGTAGCGGACCGTGCATTGCAATTAAGATGTTGGGTAAGTTAAAAGGTAATGGGCAAAAGACTTCATAAGTGAAATCACAACCATTGGGAGAATACATAATTTGAATGTGGTTCAATTACTTGGATTTTGTATCGAGGGATCAAAACGAGCTCTTGTTTATGAATACATGGCCAATGCATCTCTAGATAAGTTTATTTTCCCCAAAAAAGGGAGTATAAATTTAAGTTATACAACAATACATGATATTGCAATTGGTGTAGCTCGTGGGATTGCTTATCTCCTTCATGGATGTGAAATGAAAATTTTGCATTTTGATATTAAACCCCGCAATATCTGACTTTGGACTGGCAAAGTTGTATCCATATTACAAAATAGCATTGTCACAATGGCCGCAGCAAAAGGGACAATTGGATATATGGCTCCAGAATTGTTTTACAAAAATATCAGGAGAGTGTCGCATAAGGCTGATGTTTATAGTTTTTGCATACTTTTGATGGAGATGGCAAGCAAGAGAAAAAACCTTAATTCCAATGCAGAGTATCCAAGCCAGGTGTATTTTCCCTTTCGGATTTATGATCAAATTAGAAAAGAGGAAGAAATCGAAATGGAAGATGTCACAGAGGAGGATATGAAAATAGTAAGGAAGATGGTCATGGATGCTCTTTGGTGTGTGCAATTGAATCCGAATGATCGCCTCTCAATGAGTAAAGTAGTGGAGATGCTTGACGGAGATATTGAAAGCATTGAAATGCCTCCAGAGCCAACTATATATCCAGGTGAAATAATTTCAAGAGATGAAACAACCAACTCAGATCAACCAATATCGAGTGACTTCATTAGTTCTATTTTATTGTGTTGTTTGAATAAAAACACAATTCCTAAGGAACGATAATTTTACTACTTGCGATTAAATCGTGCACTTGTGAATTTCTCAACGGTTATCAAAACCCAACAATTTAAAGACTCGTCAAAATGATGAGAATGAAGGATAAAGAATAGTGAAAGAGTACTATAAAAACAGAGCGCCAAAAAAAGAATGATCGCCCCTCAATGAGTAAAGTAGTGGAGATGCTTGAAGGAGATATTGAAAGCATTGAAATGCCTCCAGAGCCAACTATATATCCAGATGAAATAATTTCAAGAGATGAAATAACCAACTCAGATCAACCAATATCGAGTGACTTCATTAGTTCTAGTGATTATGGGGAAAACATGAGTAATCCTATACTAGAAAATATTTCTTGACAATGTACAAGATGTAATTTGTTAGAATTTACAATATGTAGTAGAATAGCATTTGTTCTTTGGTAATTTTAGTCTTCCATATACTTTTTCATTTAAATGAGGATTATTCTTTTAAATTTCTATTATCTTGTTTATTAAGGGTCCACTTTTAACATTTAAATCGGACATCCAAATTGTCCGGACCGACCCTGTTGCTACCGATAGAACTAGCTAGTAGTATATTTTATCAAAACCCAACAATTTAAAGACTCATCAAAATGATGAGAAGGAAGGATAAAGAAAAATGAAAGAGTACTATAAAATCAGAGCACCAAAAAATCAATGCTAAACATAATTGGAATAAAATATGTTTATTACAATTGAATGTTAAAATGAATAATTAGCTGCTATGGCATACGAACGAACAAGCATAGATGAGTGACAAATTGAAAGAAAAGAAAGAAATACGATTTTTCCGTAATTTTTATATATTTTAATTCCATCTTATATCACAACCATTGGATTAATCAAAGATCTAGGAATAAAATAGCAACGGGTGAAATAAATAGTTCGGCAGCCAATGATCGAAATTCTACATTCTATCTGGTTGGGATTGTTCCCGGGAGCATATATTAATACTCTATCAATTTATTATTACAATAAATTTTGAGGTAAAAAAAATATTGATCTAAATTTCCTAAATATTAAATTAGACAGCTTAGATTAAAATTCAGTTTTACACTACAATGCAATTTTAACCACCAATTTAAAATTGAACGGGCATAAGCAATTACTATGTGCTGCAGGATTTGGATCCTCAGCAGCGGCAACCTTGTTGAGACAAAATCTATTTTATGTTTTAAAGATGACAAATAATCTTAATTAAATTTTAATTAGATTCTGACCATCTTGTGATCTAACAAGTGCGTTTGAGTGATTTTATACAAGACAAATATAAGAAATGAAAATCACTATCTTTTATTCACAAGTCAAAAAGTATCTCAAAATCTGTCATGGAGAATGATCTCAGGATGGTCTCCTGGCTACACGCTGCATTGAATAAGCACTTAAATGGGTCAACGTGATACAAGACAACAAAGAACTTTTCACATAAGTTATTTAGAGTATCACAACAGTTTGGAATAATTCATTTAAGGCAAGGAATCATTTTTTTGAGTAATGAACCTTCTTCATGGAGTAAAGTTAAGAACATCAAGTCTCAAATAATTGAAAAGAGCTTATGATCTCCAAAGCCATCATTGAAGATTTAATCTAGACCAATAAGGAATAGACAACATGCTGTACCGGTTTTGAAGGGAATATAATAGTACAAACACTTGGCAAGATAAGAAGAAACAAGTACCATTAAAAGAACTATTCACGTCCTTGCAAGGACATTTAAATAGTAACCTCTCTACTAGGTTTTTAATGAACAACAGCTGGCTCACAGCTTGCAGCAACAAGGTTTAAACAATTGGGCGCTACTCTCTCAAGAAATACCTATGGTCTCCAACATCAGGAGAATGGTCTCCCAGTTTTTTGTTCATACAAGCTTCATTCTTATCCAAACTAGTAGCTACTTATTCCTACATGTGGGGTATTGTTTAACAATGGATATATTATCAAATACAACCCATTACAGTTGTCATAAACGGATAAGTCTGACATCCTCTCAATTGTACCTTATAGAGACCATCAGGAGAATGGTCTCCAGAACTACTTGAAAGTACAATTTATGACTGGACTCTTTGCCTCACTCACAACGGCTATCTTGGCACTCCCAACTGCCATATTTGAAGTTCAAATATCCAAAGGAACTTCTCCATCTATAAATAGAAAGTGAAGGCAACATTGAAGAGCAAGAGTTTTTACAAGCAATCACAATACTATCACTTGCAAACACAAAGCAATCTAAGCTCTTCTTTCACTCATACTCCAAAGCTCAAATAGAACATAGAATCTAAATATTGTTTGAGCATTTCTGAGTGTATTTTTATTTAGCTATACTAACTAGTTTAGGTTGGTATTAGCTTGTGAGATCTAATTCACATTCACATATTTTGTATGTTGTAAACTCAAGTCAATTAGGAAGAATTGATTGAGTGGTGAAGGTTCAATCAGTAAGTGTTTACTGATTGGTTTCTTAACCTTGGTTTGGGTTAAGTGTTTGAAGCTTGATTGTAATCTTGGTCTAGATTATTATTGGATAATCTCACGCAAGTGGGGACTGGACTAGCCCTTGTCATTTGAGGGTGAACCAGGATAAATTGCTCGGTGTTTGATTCTCTCCTTTACTTATCCTTATATTAATTGAACACAAATCACACACTCTCACAACTTAACATACTGAGAGAAAGTTCTCTCAGTGGTCTCTCAAACTGTGTGATTTAATTAATCCTTTTTATCTAACTCTGTTTAAAGTATTGCAGCAAAATTTTAAAAGGTCACAATTCAACCCCCCCTTTCTTGTGACAATTATTGTTACTTCAATTGGCATCAGAGCTCTGCCTCTCAAAGTTGAGCATCTAACAAGTGCTAGAGGAAAAGATTCAGGAAGGAAGTAATGGCAAAAGCTGCAAAATTCATCTCTGAAGGAGGATCCTCAAATAGGCCACCTCTTTTTGAAGGAGATGACTATTATTACTGGAAAGATAAAATGGAACTGTTTCTAAGATCTCAGGATAATCATATGTGGTCTGTCATAGAAGATGGAGAATATGTGCCATGCATCAAAGACACAAACACTCCAAAGCCTCAAGCTGAATGGCTCACTGCTGAAGCTGATAGGGTACTTCTAAATACTAAAGCTAAATTATTTATTAAATGTGCTTTGTGCAGGGAAGAATATGACAGGATTATGGAATGCAAAACTGCTCAAGAAATGTGGAACACCTTTCAAACTCATCATGAAGGAACCAGTCGTATCAAAGAAACAAGAATAGATATTGGTATAAGAAAATTTGAACTGTTTGAAATGCAGGAAGATGAAACTGTGGATCAAATGTATGGGAGATTCACAATCATCATAAATGAACTAAATTCTCTTGGAAAGAAATATAATTCACATGAGAGAATTAGAAAAATATTGAGATGTCTTCCAAAACATTGGAGACATATTGTCACTGCTATCACATAATCCAAAAATCTTGCTGAAATGAAATTAGAAGATTTCATTGGATCCCTTAAGGCTCATGAAGCCATACTACAGGAAGAAAGACCTCAAAAAAGGAAGATGATTGCTCTTGAATCTCAAGTAAAAGAGCAATCAAAGAAAGAAGAAGCTCAAGATGATGATTTGTTTCAAGATGAAAATGAAGAGGAACTAGCCTTTCTAACAAGAAGAATGCAACAACTGATGATGAGAAGAAATCAATTTAAAAGATCATTCCCAGCAAGAAGGAATACCTCAAAACCTGAAGTAGATATGAGGCAGATAAGATGCTATGGCTGCAATCAACTTGGACACTTCAAAAATGATTGTCCAAAGCCAAAACAAAACAAACCACCTTTCAAAAGGTCAATGATGGCAACATGGGATGATCTAGAAGACTCATCAGAAGCACAAGAGGAAGAAGCAAATGTTTGTCTGATGTCAAAATCAGATAAAGAAGAGGTAACACTAGAACCCTGCTCCTCTTGTATAAAAACTGAACATCTTTTTGATAATCTCCTATATGACTGTCAAATTACTACTGAAGAAAACAACAACCTTAAAAAGGAGATTACTAAAATAACTCAAGAGAGAGATATGTATAAAAAGGAAATTGAAACCTTAAAACAAAACTTTTACAATATGAAAGATCTGAGAAAATTTTAGATGATAGTCTACTAAAAGAAAATAATAGTTTAAAGCAAAATGTGATTATCTTAGAAAAAGACTTAAACAAATTTGTAACCTCTACCAAAACATTTGAAAATATTATGGGCTCACAAAAAGGAATTTTTGACAAATCTGGTATAGGTTTTGAAACTCACCAAAAACAAAAGATATATGGAAACTTGTTACCTATTAAAGAAAAACAAACTAAGAATTTATTTTGTTCCTTCTGCCATAAACATGGTCATATTAAATACTTTTGTTTCAAAAGAAAGAAACTTTATCACAGAAGAGACCATTCTCTGAACGGTCTCCCAAGGAACATAAACAGACAAAAATCTAGGAACACTAACTCTCAAGGACCCAAGTCAGTATGGATACCAAAAAACTTACTAACCTTAAATGCAGGAATGTCTCCTAACAATCAAGAGAAAGCCTTGGTACTTGGACAGTGGTTGCTCAAGGCATATGACTGGAGACAGACATAGCTTTCTCTCATTTGAAAAGAAAGATGGAGGATCAGTCACCTTTGGAAACAATGAAAAAGCTAGCATCAAAGGTAAAGGAGTAATTGGTAAGATTAACTCAGCTAAAATAGAAAATGTTCATTATGTTGAAGGTCTTGAACATAACTTGATCAACATTAGTCAACTTTGTGACAATGGTCTTGAAGTTATCTTCAAAACCCAAACTTGTGAAATCAAACAAATATCTTCTGGTAAGATACTCTTCTATGGATCAAGAAAGAAGAATGTATATGTTCTATACTTAGATGAACTGCCTGCTGAATCATGTTTTGTGTCTCTTGAAAAGGACAAATGGATCTGGCACAAAAGAGCAGGACATATAAGCATGAGAACAATGGCAAAACTTTCTCAACTTGATCTAGTTAGAGGATTACCAAAGATAAGTTTTGACAAAGATAAATTATGTGAAAGTTGTACCAAGAGCAAACAAACTAAAAGTAGTTTTAAACCTAAAGATTTTATCTCAACAAAGAAACCTCTTGAACTACTTCACATTGATCTTTTTGGTCATGTCAAAACTACCAGTCTAGGAGGGAAAAATTATGGTTTTGTTATTATAGATGATTACTCAAGATTCACATGGGTTCTTTTTCTAAAACATAAAGATGAATCTTTTGAATCATTTAAAACTTTCTGTAAGAGGATTCAAAATGAAAAAGATACAAACATCATATCTGTGAGAAGTGATCATGGTGGGGAATTTGAAAATTATCAATTTGAATCCTTCTTTAAT
This sequence comes from Trifolium fragiferum, assembly GCA_954870985.1. Classification (NCBI taxonomy): domain Eukaryota; kingdom Viridiplantae; phylum Streptophyta; class Magnoliopsida; order Fabales; family Fabaceae; genus Trifolium; species Trifolium fragiferum. Next base: position 10,726,466 of record OX940796.1, read on the forward strand.
GAAAGTGGCATCTCTCATAATTTCTCCTGTCCAAGAACTCCTCAACAAAATGGAGTTGTTGAAAGAAAAAATAGAACACTTCAGGAGATGGCTAGAACAATGATTGATGAATCAAATGTTGAGAAATATTTCTGGGCTGAGGCTATCAATACTGCATGCTACATCTTGAATAGATGCACTATAAGAAAAATTCTAAATAAAACCCCTTATGAACTTTTTAATAATAAAAAACCAAACATATCTTATTTTCATATTTTTGGATGTTACTGCTACATCTTGAACACCAAAGAAAACTTAGGAAAATTTGATGCTAGATCAGATAAGAGTATATTCTTAGGATATTCTCTAACCTCTAAAGCCTATAGAGTTTACAATTTAACATCCAAATCCTTAGAAGAAAGTATGCATGTTAAGTTTGATGAATTTGAGGATCTACCTAGTCAAAACACAAATGATGAAGAAGAAGAAGAAACTCCTGTAAGGGATCAAACTGAAGATATCCAAATTCCTTCTCAAGAACCTCCCAAAACTTGGAGGACAGTAGGATATCATCCTCAAGAACAAATTATAGGAGAAACCACAGATGGTGTGTGAACAAGAAGATCCTTTCAAGCTACAGAAAATAATCTAGCAATGATCTCTCAAATTGAACCTAAAACAATTGATGAAGCAATCATAGATGAATCATGGATTGATGCTATGAAAGAAGAATTACTACAATTTGAGAAAAATGAAGTCTGGAAGCTGGTACCATATCCACAAGATCATTCCATTATTGGTACCAGATGGGTCTTTAGAAATAAACTTGATGAAGATGGTAAGGTGATAAGAAACAAGGCAAGACTTGTTGCACAAGGCTATAATCAACAGGAAGGTATAGACTATGATGAAACTTTTGCACCTGTGGCAAGGTTAGAGGCAATTAGAATTTTACTTGCATATGCATCTCATAAATGTTTTAAACTTTTTCAAATGGATGTGAAAAGTGCATTTTTAAATGGTTTTCTAAATGAAGAAGTTTATGTACATCAACCTCCTGGTTTCAAAGATGAACATAAACCAAATCATGTTTTCAAACTAACTAAAGCTCTCTATGGTCTTAAGCAAGCTCCTAGAGCATGGTATGAAAGATTAAGCACCTTTTTACTTGAAAATGGATTTTCTAGAGGAAAAATTGATACCACTCTTTTTGGAAAAACTAACAATGAAGATCTATTGATAGTTCAAGTATATGTTGATGATATAATCTTTGGTGCTACAAATGAAAAAATGTGTGATGAATTCTCAAGTCTTATGCAAAGTGAATTTGAAATGAGCATGATGGGAGAACTAAGATTCTTCCTTGGCTTGCAAATCAAGCAACAAGAAAATGGAATCTTCATTAGTCAAGAAAAATATGTTAAAGATCTCCTTAAGAAATATAAGATGAATGAAGCAAAAATCATGACCACTCCCATGCATCCTTCAATTAGCTTGGACAAAGATGAAAATGGTAAACAGGTATCTGAGAAGGAGTATAGAGGAATGATTGGATCACTTCTTTATTTAACTGCTAGTAGACCAGACATTGTCTTCTCAGTTGGTCTTTGTGCAAGATTCCAAACTTCCCCAAGAGAATCACACCTCACTGCAGTCAAAAGAATATTCAGATACTTGGTGGGAACCCCTGATGTTGGTCTCTGGTACAAGAAGGGATCAAATTTTGATTTAAAAGCATATTGTGATGCTGACTATGCTGGAGACAAATTAGAGAGAAAAAGCACAAGTGGAGCATGTCAATTTCTTGGTGAAGCTCTTGTTAGTTGGTGCTGTAGAAAGCAAAACACCATAGCACTCTCAACAACTGAAGCAGAATATGTATCAGCTGCAAATTGTTGTTCTCAAGTGATATGGATCAAAAACCAACTTGAAGATTTTTCATTAAGGTACACAAATATTAAAATTCTTTGTGATAATACTAGTGCTATAAATTTATCAAAGAACCCCATTCAACACTCTAGATCAAAACACATTGAAATTAAGCATCATTTTATACGTGATCATGTTTGCAAAAAGGATGTTGAATTAATATTTGTAGATACTGAATATCAATTAGCTGATATTTTTACAAAACCCTTAGTAGAAGATAGATTTAATTTCATTAAAGAAAATTTAAAAATCATTAAAAATCCAAACTGATCATTGTTGGTCAAAATCTAAAATCTTGGAGACCATTGAGAGAATGATCTCCCATTAGCGTGTATAACTCTTTTTTAATTAAAACATTGTTTTACAAATTTTATTAATTAAAAAATTCACTTAACTCTTCCTCTCCCTTATTCTTCTCGCGTCTGGCAAAACTCCCTCTCACCTCATTATTACAATCATCTCAAATACTCTTCCCAAAGTACAACTTAATGGTACTATGAGCACTAACCTATCTCAAACCACTCCTATTCTCCATACACTCTCCCATATCATATCTCCTTATTTACTCAAGACAAAACACAATCTCATTTTCACTTCACCCAATACTTCTCTCTCTCTCTCTCTCTCCGTAAAAAATCAAAACCTTTCACTATTGACCAAATTACTTTCCTCTTTCACTGTTCATCTTCAAACCTTTACTCTTCTCATCTTCCTTCAAAAATGGCAAGAACAAAAATGCCAGGAAACAAATACAGAAGGGAAACCTCTTCATCCACTCGCTCTGCCTCACCACCTTCTGCTACTTCACCACCAAACTCATCAGGTAAACAAACCTCTTCCAACTCTTCCTACAAATCTCTCTCAGATCACTACAATGAGTTTGAAACCCAACCTCGTGCTCTCAGTGTTCAATTTCCTGAACATGCAACCCAAACCCCTGTCAAAACTCTTGAGATTAGCCAAATCTATATCGGAACAATCCCAATCCCTGTTAGTACTGTTCCTATCTCAAATGTAACCGTTTCTCACAATGTTGAACCCATTCATTGTTCTCAAATCGATATTAACACTACCATTACTCCAGAAAATGTAACTGTTTCACCACCACCTCCTCAAACCAAAACAGTTACTAAATCAACCCCTGTTTCTCATAAAGCAAAAAAGGTCAAAACTTTTGATTCCTCAAAAATTCGTAGATCAAATAGGATTGCTTCTGGTGGAGGTAGAAAATCAGCCATTGACACAAATGTCTATGAAATCTCTGATGAAGGAGATTCTTCAGATTCACCAAAATTTGCTCCTATTGCTACCTATTCCAGAAAAAGCTCAACCTCCAAAACCAAACCATCTTCCTCCAAGAAGTCTAAATCATCTGATGATGATGATGTTCCAATCAACCAACTCAAAAAACCAATCCCTCTGATTCTTGAAACTCATCAGGAGAGTTTTGAGAAATTTGCTAAGAATAAACCCGTTCTTCCTGGAAGGGTTTATAACTTTGATGAGCTTATAAACACAAACCATGACCTGACCAAGTTCACCAATCCTCTTGGATGGACTCATCTTTTCACAATGAGAGAAACCCACTACCCTTCCCTAATTAAAGCATTTTACTTCAATGCTTCAATCTCTTCAGAGAGAAACCACATAATTTCTGAAATCAAGGGTAAGAAGATCAAAATCACTGAAGAACTGCTAGCAAGGCTCCTAAACCTTCCTAACACTGGAAACAAGGTTTATGGATCGTCCTGGTTTGGAATGATCAATATTGAGAAAAACACCCTCATGAGTGAACTTTTTGAGCCAAACACAGATTTTTCAAAACCACCCTACTCCTCTTACCTAAAACATGAATTCAAGATGCTCCACAACATGTGTCTCCATTCCATTTTTCCCAGAAAAGGCAGCAAGGACAAGGTAACTGAGAATGATATGATGATGATTTATCACATGTCAAAAGGGATTAAGCTAAACTTGCCCTATGTCCTTATCCAACACATGATCTATACCATTGAGAATGGTTCTAGGAAAGTGACATTACCCTATGGAATGTTTTTAACAAAAGTATTTCAACACTTCAAAGTGGACTTTGAAGGAGAACAAGGCTTGAACTCATCAACTACCTTCTCCCTGAAGAACATTGGAAGAATGAAACATTCAGTGGATTTTGAAGATCACACTGTTGATGAGAAAGGAACCAAAAGGAAAAGAGAAAACTTTGAGGAACAGGAAGTTTTCATGGACAACCTGGAGCTTCTAGCAGAAGTTGTAACCACTAGAGACCATCCAGAGACCATTCTCCCTGCCTCTGCAACAACTGCAAAAGGCAAAGAAATTCTAGAAGAAGGTAATCCATCCACTCCTCAAAAACCCTCTGTTTCCTTAGAATTTGATCAAGCTCTAGGTTCCACCATAGATAGCTCTGTCAATAAGTTTACCACTGTGCTGCTTGATAATCTGTCAACCATGAATAATCCTGCTAACACCACCTTGTTTCCAACTTTAACAATTTCACCACAATCTGCTTTTGAATCCTTTCAAAGCTCTGAATTTTTAAGGTCCTTAATCAGAACCCCTCTTCCAAGCTTTCCTCAAATGCCACAGCCAATATTTACTGATGCAGGGACATCCTTACCCTCATTCCCACAGAATTTTGCATCTCTCAACTCTTTTTGCACTAATCCTCCTACCAATGATCCTGTTGCCTCTCATTGCTTTGACAACATATCCCTTCATGACATAAGGCCACCTAAGAGATCCAAATTCGAAAAAGATATCTCTAGGACTAGGAAGGATATGGGCAAACTATTTGAAACCATGAGTATTCAGAATACCATGATGACCTACTTGCTGAAGGAACATGAAGTGTTCAAAACCTGGCTAATTGAAGAATTCTGTCCTGCCATGCGTGTCAATCCACCACCATTCAATCCTGCTCCACCAACTCAGGAATTACCAAAGTTTGATGCCTCCACAAGCTCAGATGACTCCTCTCCTACTGTCCCACAGTAGTTGAGTTGAGATACCTCCCCAGGTGCCTTTTTGCTAATGACAAAAGGGGGAGAGAGATCTGAAGATTTTAGGAGGAGAAAGAAGCAAATCAAGTCTAATCAAGTTTAAATGTTGTCTTTGAAATTTTAATGTCTGTTTGAATGTTTTTTTTTGTTTGGTGTACTGCTGTTCAGAACTTTTGAGATAGGGATAGAAGTTACATAGAACTTCTTTTCTTATGTTGCTTTAATTTCTGAACCTTTTGAATTAAATGAAGAAGAACTATGTTTAAGTATTCTTGACTTATTATGCATGTCTCTAAACTCACTCATCTTCTTCTGATACAACAAATTAAAAAACTAAGAATCTTAATTCAAGCAAACTCTGATACAATCATTAAAATTCAACATACATGCTTTTATGCACAAAAATAAGTTTTGATATAGAATGCAAAAATTGAGGGGGAGCTCTTTGATATAATCATGAAGTATTATTACTCTTTCTTATTTTATCAGAATCATAAACTAAAATTGAGGGGGAGCTCTGATATAATCATGAAGTTTTTGTCATCATCAAAAAGGGGGAGATTGTTGAGACAAAATCTATTTTATGTTTTAAAGATGACAAATAATCTTAATTAAATTTTAATTAGATTCTGACCATCTTGTGATCTAACAAGTGCGTTTGAGTGATTTTATACAAGACAGATATAAGAAATGAAAATCACTATCTTTTATTCACAAGTCAAAAAGTATCTCAAAATCTGTCCTGGAGAATGATCTCAGGACGGTCTCCTGGCTACACGCTGCATTGAATAAGCACTTAAATGGGTCAACGTGATACAAGACAACAAAGAACTTTTCACATAAGTTATTTAGAGTATCACAACAGTTTGGAATAATTCATTTAAGGCAAGGAATCATTTTTTTGAGTAATGAACCTTCTTCATGGAGTAAAGTTAAGAACATCAAGTCTCAAATAATTGAAAAGAGCTTATGATCTCCAAAGCCATCATTGAAGATTTAATCTAGATCAATAAGGAATAGACAACATGCTGTACCGGTTTTGAAGGGAATATAATAGTACAAACACTTGGCAAGATAAGAAGAAACAAGTACCATTAAAAGAACTATTCACGTCCTTGCAAGGACATTTAAATAGTAACCTCTCTACTAGGTTTTTAATGAACAACAGCTGGCTCACAGCTTGCAGCAACAAGGTTTAAAAAATTGGGCGCTACTCTCTCAAGAAATACCTATGGTCTCCAACATCAGGAGAATGGTCTCCCAGTTTTTTGTTCATACAAGCTTCATTCTTATCCAAACTAGTAGCTACCTATTCCTACATGTGGGGTATTGTTTAACAACGGATATATTATCAAATACAACCCATTACAGTTGTCATAAACAGATAAGTCTGACATCCTCTCAATTGTACCTTATAGAGACCATCAGGAGAATGGTCTCCAGAACTACTTGAAAGTACAATTTCTGACTGGACTCTTTGCCTCACTCACAACGGCTATCTTGGCACTCCCAACTGCCATATTTGAAGTTCAAATATCCAAAGGAACTTCTCCATCTATAAATAGAAAGTGAAGGCAACATTGAAGAGCAAGAGTTTTTACAAGCAATCACAATACTATCACTTGCAAACACAAAGCAATCTAAGCTCTTCTTTCACTCATACTCCAAAGCTCAAATAGAACATAGAATCTAAATATTGTTTGAGCATTTCTGAGTGTATTTTTATTTAGCTATACTAACTAGTTTAGGTTGGTATTAGCTTGAGAGATCTAATTCAAAATCACATATTTTGTATGTTGTAAACTCAAGTCAATTAGGAAGAATTGATCGAGTGGTGAAGGTTCAATCAGTAAGTGTTTACTGATTGGTTTCTTAACCTTGGTTTGGGTTAAGTGTTTGAAGCTTGATTGTAATCTTGGTCTAGATTATTATTGGATAATCTCACGCAAGTGGGGACTGGACTATCCGTTGTCATTTGAGGGTGAACCAGGATAAATTGCTCGGTGTTTGATTCTCTCCTTTACTTATCCTTATATTAATTGAACACAAATCACACACTCTCACAACTTAACATACTGAGAGAAAGTTCTCTCAGTGGTCTCTCAAACTGTGTGATTTAATTAATCCTTTTTATTTAACTCTGTTTAAAGTATTGCAGCAAAATTTTAAAAGGTCACAATTCAATCCCCCCTTTCTTGTGACAATTATTGTTACTTTAAACCTCTGCTGCGGTGCCTGCTGCTTAATCCTGACCCTCCAATTCATCCACCGACTGGTTCTATATTAATACATGTTAATTCATAAAACATGTAATTAAACTTGATGCTTATCCTGCACTGCTTCAACAATCACGACAATGCTAGTATCATCGTTCTCCTCTCTCTCTCTCTCTCTGTCTCTCTCTCTCTCTCTCTCTCTCTCTCTCTCTCTCTCTCTCTCTCTCTCTCTCTCTCAGTCCTCATTGTTGTTTCAATAGACACGTTGTTCCCACGTCGGGCCATCCACTTTCGCACTGTCGACTATTGCGTGGTCGACCGATTGAATCCAAATCCCTGTTCGTTTGTAACCCAAAACAAAGGTAACCTTATCACCTAGAATGAAAAATGTATGTCATCACTGTCTAATTATAAAATATTGTCATCACCTAGCTTGTTGATGGATTATTTCGCAAGTATACGAATCATCGCAAGTAATACAAATATCGATCCCACAAGGATTGAGATTGTTTCAAACAATGACTATTGGCTTAGCTAATAAAAGTAAAATTAAAGACATAGAAAATGGGGGAAACTTTTGCATTCAATTTTAAGTAACAACAATTGGAATTATATCAAATAGTTGGTGTGCGATTGGATTTGCTTCGAATTCATTGCATTCCACTATGATACTAATCGATTGATTCCTAACATGGTTCATTCAATTACTATGACAATTTAACCCAACCATTGCACCCACTCTCGCGGTCATACAACACACTATATCACATTAAAATCCCCTAATCTCTTAGGTAAATTGAATAGCATAACATAGGCATTAAGCATGTTAAATCATAAGTCTCAACCTCTAATTATCTATCTCTAGACTAATTACAAAGTTGCATTCATCAATCTAGTTCCAATTCACACATTTAATCTCTTAACATGCATGAATCAATTATCATCACATACATTCGTCAATGGATATGAAGCATTAAGCACAAAATTGATGAAATAGTAATTGAATTAACCAACAAAGAAATCAATAACAAACTAGCATATGAACCATAGTTTCATACAACTTATCCTACACAAATCCAATCTAGAGAATTTAGTTCATCATATTACAAGAAGTGAAAAGAATTGAGAATCAAAATACATGAATTATGGAGAAGAATTGGATGAGGAGAGATCTTCAATCTTGTTTCCAAGGCTTTGAATCTTGGCTCTCCATCTTCATTCACTTGGTTCCAAGTTCCAATATTCACTTTCAATCCCTTTCTTCAATCAAATTTCGTAACCCCTTGCATTTGGATCAAGCCTCCTTTTTATAGTACAAGAAAATGATCAAAAATACTTCAAAAACGTGTCCAAACTGCACAAGGGCGCGTGTCACGCCTGGACTGGCGCGTGCCACGCGCCCAAACAGAATCAAAACATCATCAATTGCGTGTCACGCGCCTGGTGGGAGAGCATAAGGCGTGCCACGCGTTTGTCAAACTGCCCAGATTTCCATTACTTGCATTATGACGGCGGCATTGATTTATCATGGCTAGCACTTACTTGATTGAATACAACACGTGATAATATGTATAGCTTTAAAACGTGGCTTGCACTTGCTTCATCACGTGATCAATCATAGTGCATGGCTTATACATGCTATTATGGAATTAAGGTTGCAGCAATACTTGTATTTGAAGCCTCACGTGACAATATTGGTGCAGGCTTGATATATTTTCAAAGCTTGTATTTCCACTTATATTTCTACTACATGGCAATGAATTTGGACACATGCTTCTCATTGCAGAACTAGTAACAAAAACCAATCATTTTCTCCATCAACTCATGTATTTTGGTATGTTGAATTATGCGCCTTTTACCTCTCAAAATAGAGCTAATTTCACTTGAATTGAGTTCTTTAGGACTTATTCTTGGTAAGGAACTTAGGTGATGATGACATGTCATCACAACCCCAAACTTATCTCGTTCCTTGTCCTCAAGGAACACGCTTATCAATCGAAAAATCACAAAGGTTTGATACCTTTTTTGAATTATGCAACTTTTTCCTACAAAGATTTCAATCCACACAACCAAGGACACATTCACAATATTTGATAATCAATGATCACTTCACACACTCACTTTCACTCTATTATTTGGTAGGTTTAGCACTCAATCAACACATACTAAACTCCTCTACCATAAGCTTGCAAGAACTCTAAAGATAAATCAAATAACATTGAAACACACACTTTAGAGGACTTTATAGGTTGTAATGGGGGTTAAGGTAAGGTAGATGTTTTTGGGAAGTGAGTTAAAAACTTGGAATAAGGATAAACTTTGTCGCACAATTTTCAACATACAACTTCCAAGTTTTCAAAGATAAACTAGAGATCACTTATTATCAAACAAATATCAAGCATCAAACAATCATAAATTATTCTTTTTTCAAGCTTTTTCTAGCTTTTCTTTTCACAAATTTTTCAAGAAGTCAATTTTTTTTCATTTTTCACTTTTGGACTTCTTGCTTTTTCATACTTTTCACGACATCTTTTTTTTCTTTTTCACATTCAAACATTCACTTTTTTTTTTTTCAAACTTTTTGCTTTTTCAACATTTTCATAGCATGGGATGCTCTAGTATACCCACCCCAAACTTAATATGTTGCTAGTTCCAAAAGCAATCACAAACTTATTCATATGCCATAATCACAAATAAAAAACAATCAACTTAACTCCAAGAAAAACTTTTTTTTTAGAAAAAACAAGAGTTGAGAAGACAATCAACCAAGAAAAATTTGCTTTTAAGGCTCAAAGTGGGTTAGCAAAGGATATATATCATGTAAGAGTAGGCTACAAAGGCTCAAGGTTCCAACAAACTTGCCTCGTGTGCTAATCAACGCTACTCAATAAACCAAGAGAATTCAAGCAAGTTCTAGAGAAAGAGAGAAGTAGTGGACTCACATGTATCAAGCAATTAGAGTGTTTAGGCTCATCAAGTCCTCACGGTTTATATGGCCGGATCATTATGCCATCAAATATGTGAATGTCCCCTAGCTTGCGCTTCAATCCAAACATTGCAAGAATCCATTGCACGTCAAGTATCACAAATCCGTGCCTAAATCAAAATCGCACAAGTCATATATCAAAACAATCAAAAATGATATCAAAGCTTTGTAATCTTCCAAAAGATAAAAGTGTGCCTAGACAACAATTCAAAAGACAAATTTAAGATCATGAAACAATCAAGATCAACCAACTTATTCAAAAGAGAGGGATAGAAAGATCAAACCCATGGGTTGCCTCCCATGAAGCGCTTATTTAACGTCCTTAAGCTTGACGCACAAAATGTTATGGTGGCTTAAATGATAGGAAGAACACATCATCCATCTTCTTCCTCTTATTTGGTAAGACTTCCATGAACTTCACATAGAGAATCAAGTGCCCCCATGCTCCAACAAATAAGCTCATGGAATGAGCACTCTCCAACCTTGAGGAATGTTGATGTTTCTTTTGCAAATGATCTTTCTCTTCTAGCTTCATTGGTTGAGAATCAAATGTCACATAGAGATCATCATGGTTGACAATTCTAATACCGTTCTTCTTGGGCTTCAAAATCTCTTCTTCTACCCAAATAACATGATTTTTAGTCACCATATCAACCAATTTCTCACACTCATTTGCCTTTGTAACAAGATTACCACATTCAACTTCAAATCCACCAATTGAACCTTGATGGCACTTCAAAAATTCGTCCAAGAACTTGATGATTTGAAAGTTGTAATCGATGTTGATCACTCCATGCTCTTCTTCAATGTAAGGCTTCTCACAATAGTTGGTACGATGATCATATCTCACCTTTAATCGTTGGAGTTGTCTATTCACCCTTTCTTGCGCATAAGATAGTAGACATAGTTGATAACAAATTATACAAATTCCTTCGCAATCAAGCAATCTATTCTCACACCATCTCGAATTCATTGCTACAAACTTAGAGGAAATAGTTAGTAGCACAAGCACAATGAAGAAGACATAAGGAGAACAATATTTTTTCTTTCTTTTCTAAAAAAAATAAAGCTAACAAATAACAAAATAAAAAAACTGCACATAAAAGAAAACAAATAAAATCCTAAGCCAATTTCCTTGTTGAAATGAATCAACAATCCCCGGCAACGGAGCCAAAAACTTGATGGATTATTTCGCAAGTATACGAATCATCGCAAGTAATACAAATATCGATCCCACAAGGATTGAGATTGTTTCAAACAATGACTATTGGCTTAGCTAATAAAAGTAAAATTAAAGACATAGAAAATGGGGGAAACTTTTGCATTCAATTTTAAGTAACAACAATTGGAATTATATCAAACAGTTGGTGTGCGATTGGATTTGCTTCGAATTCATTGCATTCCACTATGATACTAATCGATTGATTCCTAACATGGTTCATTCAATTACTATGACAATTTAACCCAACCATTGCACCCACTCTCGCGGTCATACAACACACTATATCACATTAAAATCCCCTAATCTCTTAGGTAAATTGCATAGCATAACATAGGCATTACGCATGTTAAATCATAAGTCTCAACCTCTAATTATCTATCTCTAGACTAATTACAAAGTTGCATTCATCAATCTAGTTCCAATTCACACATTTAATCTCTTAACATGCATGAATCAATTATCATCACATACATTCGTCAATGGATATGAAGCATTAAGCACAAAATTGATGAAATAGTAATTGAATTAACCAACAAAGAAATCAACAACAAACTAGCATATGAACCATAGTTTCATACAACTTATCCTACACAAATCCAATCTAGAGAATTTAGTTCATCATATTACAAGAAGTGAAAAGAATTGAGAATCAAAATACATGAATTATGGAGAAGAATTGGATGAGGAGAGATCTTCAATTTTGTTTCCAAGGCTTTGAATCTTGGCTCTCCATCTTCATTCACTTGGTTCCAAGTTCCAATATTCACTTTCAATCCCTTTCTTCAATCAAATTTCGTAACCCCTTGCATGTGGATCAAGTCTTCTTTTTATAGTACAAGAAAATGATCAAAAATACTTCAAAAACGTGTCCAAACTGCACAAGGGCGCGTGCCACGCCTGGACTGGCGCGTGCCACGCGCCCAAACAGAATCAAAACATCATCAATTGCGTGTCACGCGCCTGGTGGGAGAGCATAAGGCGTGCCACGCGTTTGTCAAACTGCCCAGATTTCCATTACTTGCATTATGACGGCGGCATTGATTTATCATGGCTAGCACTTACTTGATTGAATACAACACGTGATAATATGTATAGCTTTAAAACGTGGCTTGCACTTGCTTCATCACGTGATCAATCATAGTGCATGGCTTATACATGCTATTATGGAATTAAGGTTGCAGCAATACTTGTATTTGAAGCCTCACGTGACAATATTGGTGCAGGCTTGATATATTTTCAAAGCTTGTATTTCCACTTATATTTCTACTACATGGCAATGAATTTGGACACATGCTTCTCATTGTAGAACTAGTAACAAAAACCAATCATTTTCTCCATCAACTCATGTATTTTGGTATGTTGAATTATGCACCTTTTACCTCTCAAAATAGAGCTAATTTCACTTGAATTGAGTTCTTTAGGACTTATTCTTGGTAAGGAACTTAGGTGATGATGACATGTCATCACTTGTAAACAACAATGTTCTGTTCACATCCATTTTCCAATTTATAACATGTGCACCTTAAATTTGTTCTTTTTTTTCTTCAGGATTTTTATCTCTTGACAGAATTCAATATGAAAGAAGAGTCCAATCTTAAATTTGTAACAGACGCCTTAAATTTGTTGCTTCGATCTTAAATTTCACCACCAACAAAATTTATCTCTTGATCATGACAACATAGAAAAAATAAAAAATTATCTCTTGATGTTGACAGAGTCCAATTTCTATGCTACTAATATTTTTTATCATTGTTCTTCTCTGCGACGGCGAGGTAGGAAGATACGGCAAGAGGCGGAGCTATTACTATTCTGAGTCACAAACGAACAGGGGTTGTGTTTCATTCATTTTGCGGCTTGTCGGTAGGTCGTCGAGTCTATTTAGGGTCTGTTTGATGGACATGATAGGATAGAAATAAGATAGGATAAAAAGTATGATAAGAACAGGATATGATAATGACAGGATGGACATTTATCATGTCATGTATTTGATGCACACATTATAATAAATAAGATAACATTTCGTGCATATTTGATTTTCTTAATCAACTTTCCACAAACATAGAGATTAAAATATGAACATGAGAGAGAGAGAGAGAGAGGGGTGGGAGAGAGTGAAAAAAAAGGATTAACTTATCCTTTCGCTGACAGGATAACTCTAACCCAATAAAAACTCAAGATATAAATTACAAAGGAGTGACCTGATATGATTAAAAAATGAAATAATTTGTCATATCACATTTGTGAATCAAACAAAAAATTAAAATAAGATATGATATAATTATCATATCCCACTCATTATCATGACCATCAAACGGGCCCTTAAAGACCAGAATTTGTTGAAAGGCGACAATAATTAGATGCTTTATGAATTAACATGTATTAATATAGAACCATTCAGTTGATGAATTGGAGAGTCAGGATCAAGCAGCAGGCACCACAGCAGAAGTTGCCGTTGCTGAGGATCCAAATAAATCCATGTGCTGCAAGTTTACTACAGAAAAACCAGTTGCAAAAAATACCACCCTGCCATGGTTACATATCAAGCTCATATTTTATTGAATCATCTCATATAGACTCAGACTATATGCAAGGGCGGAGCTGCATGTAACTGAGGGTGTGCAAATGCACACCCTGAACTTCAAATAATTACATATATAATCATGTATTTCTTGCATTTTGAACCCCCTGAAAATTTGATTTTGCACCCTTGTTCAAGAGACTTTAGAAAAGAAAAGATACGGGACAGTAGAAAAAAGTTGCACTTGTAAAGATGCAAGGAAAAAGGAACAGATATGCAATGGCAGTTCTAGCTGTAACAGAGGAAATAAAGAAGAAGAAGAAGTGGAGTGGCGGCCACATAGTTTAACCACATAACAGTGTATTCACTTAGGTTTTTTTTCAGTATGGGCTTTTTACTTTATTTGGTCTGATTCTAATCTGACCTGTTTTAGTTGAATTTATTAATTTGATATGTGTGCCTTCCTTTTTATTAATTTAGGTGGCTTCTTTTCCTTTTAATTAATGTGTGGCTTCCTTTTTATTAATTTGGCAATTGGCATGACCTTATCAATGTCAAGAAACAATTTGTAGACTTTTTTTTTGTACATATAATAATCTCAATTTTTTTTTTTCTCTTGGACTCTGATAATCTCTACTTTTTACGGAGATTCTTTTTCATAAATAATATTATGAATTCATTTGAATTGACTTATATTTTATCTTATGTGAAATATTTTATGTAAATAAATAAGTTTTTGTTTATTATTATTATAATTTTTTAAGGTGTTTTAAGGGAAAATAATTTATAAAGATATAATTTTTGTTTGTGAAAATTTATGAGTTAACATTGAATGCTATTTATTCGAAACAACCTATTTTGATTATCATAAATTAAAAAAAAAAAAAAAAGTCAAATCCAAACATACATATTATTTATATATATATATATATATATATATATATATATATATATATATTCATTCTTAAACAGTCTGCACCCCCTGGTCCGGGGTCCTGGCTCCGCCACTGACTATATGTGTGGATGTATAAGTAATAAGCACGTGTTTTCTTAAAAGTTGCAACGGCCCATACAGTAAAAAACAGAGCACTCCACTTTGCGATTGTATTTTGAGCGGCATTTGGTATATTTTTTTATTATTATTTTTGTCACCTTATGATTTCTAGGGCGTATTCTACGAAATTACTCAAATGTTCTTGTCTATGACTTAAGTCACGGACATCCCCAAAACATCTTATAATTATAACACCCGTAGCTTAAATCATGGACGTAGAAATTCAAAAGTACATATTTTTTCTACATCCGTAACTTAACCCACGAAATGATATTTTGACCATTTCGTAGGGCACACGAGTAAGCCGTATGATGACAAAAGGAAAAAGTCTAATTTTTTTTCTCACTATCGTCAAGTTGTTTTTTTATCATTAAATCAAATAATGAACACAAATTTTTCCATCTCTCAACACTATATTTTTTCACCATTTCAATATATATATCTTTTTTATTTTCCCATTTAAACTTATACTCTCTCCGTTCCAAAATATAAGTCGTTTTGGAGAAAAAATTTGTTTTAAAATATAAGTCGCTTTACAATTTTAATGAATCATTTAATGTTATTTTTCCTATTATACCCTTAACTTTTTATTTCTCTCTTCTTTCAATTCTTTCATTTATCTTTCCCATACAATTAATGAAGGACGATTTTGTAAACTTACACATAATTTCTCTTTTCTATACAGCAATTATTACATTTCTTAATTTATGTAATATAGTCAAAACGACTTATATTTTGAAAGAGAGAGAGTATTCAACAAATATTAATTGCTCTGATTTGGAATAGAATTAAACATTATATTTCGATTGCTGGCAAAAATTTACTCCACCACTTCCATGTGCATTGGTAAATAGCCATATTTAAGTGTAGAGAAAGATTCACAATAGCCAAAACCAAAAATTCGCTCATTTTTAACAACAATCTTGTTTCTTAGACGATATGGAAACTCACAACAATCTTGTTGTTCGGGATTTTTTAGTTTTTGAAAATTTGTGTTGTTTGATAGAAAATAGTGAGGTTGAAGATAGTGTAGACATATTATAATAGAATTCATGGTTTTGCAAGATCTAATGATAAAAATGCAATTGGATGGTGGGAAAAAATATACTTCCCCATAGCAAGACTCTATCTGTTTGGCAAAAATAGCTTATGGCTGATAAGCTAGCTGATAGCTTATAGCTGATAGCTGATGACTGATAGCTTATAGCTTATAGCTGATAAGGTAGTTGCAGTATTTGGTAAAATTAATGGTTCAACTATCTGATAAGTATAAAATGACATAAAAGGACATTTCTAATTAATAATATAAATTTATATTTAAGATAATAATTTAAATGTATTAATGTAGTATTAAAGATAATAATTTAGATGTATTAATGTAATATATCTTTTATGTTATGAATACTTCCAATTAGTAGATGTCCACTAGATTTTGGCCCATATTTTTGACCCAATATATTGTCCTATAAATAGAACTTAGGTTCAGTATAAAATGGACCCATAAACAAATTGGTCCAATCTAGACCACAATTATTTACCCTTGGATTGATGTAATTCCCACAATAATAGTATATGCCTCTTTACATCCTATCTCTCCAACTTTTTCATCTTTCTCTTTTCTCTCTCTCTCTCTCTGTAAGACTATGAAGCCCCGATACTCAAAAAATGGCGACGTATCGTGTCCGATACGTCCTCGATACCGATACTCTTCCGATACGTCCCGATACTCGTATCGGTAAAGTATCGATTAAATCATTATTTTTAAATAAAAAATAATATTCGATACTCTTCCGATACATCTCGATACTCGTATCAGAAAAGTATCGGTTAATCATTATTTTTAAATAAAAAAGTAATACCCGATACATGTCTGATACGTCCCAATACCCGATACTTGTTTTTATCTTTAGCATTTCTTATAGTTTTCTTTTGTCAATATAATTTTTTACTTTTCAAAAGAAAAACTATGGTGTCCTACTATATAACATGCTGTTAAACATTTGAGTTTTTTTCCAAAATTCTGATATAAGATTAGATATTTTCTCTTTTAATTATTAATATTGTTGATTTTAGTCATGTTTATATTGAAATTCCTGGCACGCTAGTTACGATGCTGTATGCAATGCTATAGCTTCTTAGCACTGAAGACGTAATGCTGTAAACGATGCTATAGCATCCTACTGCGTAAAAACTTAAGAAGAATAAAAACAAATATCAGAAAGCAAGTAAAGAACACGGGATATTTGTTAACCCAGTTCGGCGCTCAAAGCAAGCCCTAGTCTGGGGGATACCAATCCAGGAAGGAATATCACTATAATAGTCCTAGTTGTAAGTCTTCAGCAAACACACGTTTACAACTTAAAACCTAGGCATCTACCAATGATTCTTCAACCTAGGAATTCCTAAGTCTGAGATCCCATCTCACTCCCTAACAACCTTACAAACAGCAAGGATTTCAAACACACAAGAAAAGGTATTTTGGAGACACACTCCTAAAAACTAACACTCGTACCTAAAGGCTTAGAGTGCACAAACACACACAACCCTAACTCCGTACTTCAAAGCTTAGGAGAGGATCACACAAAGTACAACTCAATAACACACGTCCTTAGCTTGTATCAAGGTGACACAAGAAAGGCTCACAAAATAACACACGTAAAAACCTAGGAGACTAGACAAAAATAACAACGGCGTGAACCACAACAAATTAGGTTTTGCATAACATATATATACTCCAGCAAAGTCCTTGATTCTGAAATAATCATGAGCTTGATTCTTCTTGACTCAAGCCTTTGACCACATTAATTAAAAAGGATTCTTTCCTAAAATATTCTTCAAGGATATTCTTCATAGAAATATTCTAGTCAAGGATCTGAAGTAATAAATGATGATCCTCAATAAAAACCACACACAAAGGCGCCATGCAAGATTCATGAGAGAGAAAAGCGAATCATGCCATAATTAGAAACGCGCTTCTTCATAATACCAAATGCCGAATACGATGTTGTAGCATCTTGCACCGCATCCTGCTCACCAAAAATGCAGCCAATACATAGGACTCAACAAACTCCCCCTTTTGACCATACATACACTTAAACAGATACTTCAACTACATTTCTTTTTCTCAACACAAGCACACATGGATAAAGATTTGTAGAGACTATTCTTCAAAACAGATTCCATACTACTTGTTCATGGAGACCAGTAAACAAGAATATACACATATCTTTTAAGAATATCAGAGAGGCATGCAACAGCGGAACATATAAAACAACTTAGCCTTAGATGGTCAGAGCAATCAAAATTGACAGGATGCTGTAGACAATGCTACAACATTACACACTACATCTCCCCCTGCACGTATGCATAGGATGTTGGAGCATCTTATCCAACATCTCCCCCTGCAGATCATATCTCAATATTCTAGGGTACTCATGCACATATCATACAGGTCTACACATACACATACTTCATGCACTCAATTTTAACAAACATATCATTACCATAGCAGTGCAGACTAACAGCAGGCGAGATCAAATAGGAAGACACTCAGATAAACAAACAAAGTACCAAATTTATACTCCCCCTTTTTGCCACAAATTTGAAAAATATAGCAGTACAGATTTATGAGGTTCAGGAGCTTATTATAAAACAGGAATTAGGGTCATCAGAGTCTCAGCCCATATAACAGAACAGTAACAAAAACACCAAATGAAAACAAAGGAAACCAAAATAGTAAAGCAGCACACAAATCATTCTTCAATCAGAAGCACTGGAATCAGTCACCTCCAGTTCCTCTGTATCACCACCATCATCTTCATTCTCTGCTGCATCAGATGCTGCAGCATCATTCACAGCATCATTACCCACATTAGCACCAGCACTAGTACCTGCTTCCTCAGCCTCCTCTTTCTTCAGGGCAAATATTACCAGCTCAAGCCCTTTCTTCTGCTCATCCAGAGTTTGCACAGTAGCTTCCAATGAGGCAATCATATCCTTCCTACTCAGAGTTGAAGGAGGATCTTGCCTAGGCACAGATTTCCCTGTCATAGGCCCTGCTATATCAGCAGCATGGGTCCCTTCAAACAGTCTAAAATGGAGAGACAGGGGTGCTTCTCTCTTGAGAGGTTCATCAGCAGCAGTCAAAATATGGGGGTGTTGATCAAGAATGATTCCACAGATGAGACTAGGGAAGGCTATAGGCATCTTGATTGCCCAAGACTTGCCATGAGCCATGGTTTGCTCAAAGATATAAGTTCCATAGTCAGCAACAGTACCAGTACCAACAGAGTAAATAAGCCTAGCTAATCCAGTGGCTATATGAGATGTATGGGTTGTAGGAACCCAATTCAAAGTTCCTATTCTGTTCAGGACAGCATACTTCACAGAGAGCATACAAGAGGGTACCTTACCTTTGGATGGCCACACCTTGACCTGATTGGCTGTGATGGTCCTGCACACTTCATTATTGGTAACATCAATGGCAGTGTAATCATCCTCCTGCCTACCCAGATATCTGTTGATGATCTTTGGGGAGAACTCAACACATTTGTTCCTAACCCAAACTTTCTGATATTCAGTGCTGAGAGGATTGTCACAGTCCTCAGCAATGTTGACAACAAACTCCTTCACAAGCTTGGCATAGCAGTTGCTCAAGCCACTAACAGTTTTCATTAAGCCAACATCATCCAACAAGTCAACAACCTCCTTCCAAGCCAGGGTTTCAGCAGACAATTCCCTTTCCAGTCCTATCCTTCTTGCAAATACATACTTCCACTTCTTTGCACTATCCACAAAGTGAAAAGATACTCCATCAATGGGAACATCAGGAACATTAGTTGGCACTATCTTTCTGCCAACTTTCTTCTTGGATGCTGAGATGCTTGGAGCATCATGTTCAGCATCATCATCATCATCATCATCAGACACATCAGTAACAACCTTCTTCTTCTTCAGAGATCTCTTCTGAGGTGAGGGTGTGATGCTAGGAGCATCTTGCTCAGCTTCATACTCAGAGTCACTAACATATTTCCTTTTAGAAGCTTTCTTCTTTGGTTGAGCAGGAATCTCAACCTTGCTAGAGCTTCTACTGGGTCCCACAATTTTCTTCTTGGGTGACTTCGTGGGCACACTCTTTCTCTTCTTGACAGACTTTGGTGCTTCTTTCTCCACCTCAGGCTCTTTGCCTTTCCTTTCCCTTAGACGCCTACCAATGCCAGTTTTTCCTGCAAGGGTCGACCCAACAGATTTGACCACAACAATGTCTTCTTCCTCACTTGCTTCCACATCAGCAGTATTCAGAGCTTCACCTTGGTCAGGTTCAGCATCAGATGCCACAACATCTTCAACCACATCCTTGTCAGCTTCTTCTCTTACCAGAGATGCTGAAGCATCAGGGGTAGCATCCTCTTGAGAGATGCTATTTGCCAGAGATTGAAGCACATCACCAACAATATGATCCTCCTCATTGAGTTCATCTTCCTTAAGAGAATCAGGAACAGGAGATTTTGGCTTTTCAGTTTCCACAACAGTTTCCCCCTTTTCAGCATTAGGGATTTGAACAGTATTAGTGTCGATCTGCTCACTTTGAGAGGTTGCTGTAGCATCAACACCTACAACCAATTTATCAGAGCCCTGATTGGCCAAAAGAAACCCTTGCATGTCGAAATCGGAGTTGTATCGAGATTTGGACTTCTTGACCCTTGGTTTCTTACTTCCCGTTGTCTTACCTTTCTTTGAGGACTTGGGTTTAGAGGATGAGGATTTGTGTGGTTTGGTGTTGAGAGCGGATGCAACAGAGGGATGAATAGTGGTGATGGGAACAGCATTGGTGACAAAGTCTGGTTGAGGTTCATGAGATGGTGAAGATTGATTTGGAGAAGCGGCGATGGGAGAGTTAACAGGAGATGAATGAGACATGGTGACGGCAAAGGTTAGAAAATAGGATTGAGAGTGAGAGATATATGAGGGTTGAATGTGGAGGTTTGGTAGAGAGGTGGAGAAGTTATAGTGAGATGTGAAATAAAAATGGAAAGAATCAAGATGAGAAGATATGAAATAAAAATAACCAACAATGTGTAGTGGCGTGTCAAGGGAGTAATTTAGGCTATGATTGCCTTGATCAACGTGCAGCCTTTGATGAAGAAAAGTAACTGCTGCACGCGCCACTAACGGTAACTGCTATAACTCCTCATGGAGGCAAATTCCCAACTTGCCCCTTAGCTTCTCAAATTGTACGGCATCAAGTGCTTTGGTGAAAATGTCTGCCACTTGCTCTTTTGTGCCAACATGTTCCAAAGTGACAGTTTTGCTTTCAACAAGATCTCTTATGAAGTGATGACGGATGTCAATATGTTTAGTCTTGCTATGTTGAACAGGATTTTTAGAGATGTTTATGGCACTCATGTTGTCACAGTACAATGTCATAGCATCTTGTACAACATCATACTCAGTCAGCATCTGCTTCATCCAAACAAGCTGTGAGCAACTACTACCAGCAGCTATGTACTCAGCCTCAGCTGTGGATAAAGCTACACAGTTTTGCTTCTTACTAAACCAAGAAATCAAGTTATTTCCTAAGAAGAAACAGCCTCCTGAAGTGCTTTTTCTGTCATCTGCACTTCCAGCCCAATCAGCATCACAATATCCAAAGAGCTTGGAATCTTCAGAATGAGAGTATATTATTCCATAGTCATTAGTTCCATTCACATATTTCAAGATCCTCTTGACCTGAGTTAAGTGACTAACCTTAGGATCAGCTTGATATCTGGCACAAACTCCAACAGCATAGGTGATGTCTGGCCTACTTGCAGTCAAGTATAGCAGGCTTCCAATCATGCTTCTATATAAACTTTGATCTACACTGATTCCCTTTTCATCCTTAGTAAGTTTCAGATGAGTAGGTGCTGGTGTTCTTTTAGATGTAGCACTTTCCATACCAAACTTCTTGACTATGTTTCTTGTATACTTACTCTGAGATATAAATATAGTATCATCCATTTGTTTGATTTGAAGTCCAAGAAAATATGTCAATTCCCCAACAAGGCTCATTTCAAATTCTGATTGCATCTGCTTGACAAAATGCTGTACCATTGTGTCTGACATCCCACCAAACACTATGTCATCAACATAAATTTGAGCTATGATGAATTTACCTCTTTCTTGCTTAACAAATAGAGTCTTGTCTGAAGCTCCCTTTCTGTAACCTTGATCTTCCAAGAATTGAGTCAACCTTTCATACCAAGCCCTGGGTGCTTGCTTCAACCCATATAAAGCTTTCTTCAATTTGTACACATGACTTGGATGTTCAGGATCAACAAAGCCCTTTGGCTGTTCAACATACACTTCTTCCTGTAAGTATCCATTTAGAAAAGCACTTTTTACATCCATCTGATAGAGTTTGAACTTGAGAATGCAAGCAACTCCCAAAAGAAGTCTGATGGATTCTAGCCTTGCAACAGGTGCAAAAGTCTCTTCAAAGTCTAAACCTTCAACTTGGGTATATCCCTGTGCAACAAGTCTTGCCTTGTTCCTGGTGACAATGCCATTTTCATCTGACTTGTTCTTATACACCCACTTGGTTCCAATCACATTCACATCTTTTGGTCTTGGGACCAAATCCCACACTTCACTCCTTTTGAACTGATTTAACTCTTCCTGCATAGCCTCTATCCATGCACTATCAGATAAGGCTTCCTTAACATTTTTGGGCTCAAATAAAGATACAAAACAAGAGTTTGAAATAACATCATTTGTCCTTCTAGTAGTTATTCCCTGTTCTAGATTGCCTATGATCAACTCTGTTGGATGATTCTTCTGAACACGTACTGAAGGTCCTTTCTTTTGAGCTTGATCTCCAGAATCTTTAGCATTGATCTCTTCTTCAACCTCTTCATCAGACTGATTTTCACCCAGATGTTCAGATGCTGTAGCATCTTGTTCAGCATCATGTACAACAGGAATACCCTGGTCTTCACCAACAGTTTCTTCCAGAGTAGAGTCTTCAATTACAACATTTATGGACTCCATCATTACCTGAGTCTTGGAATTATACACTCTGTAGGCTCTGCTGTTTGGAGAGTATCCTAGAAAAATCCCTTCATGGCTCTTTGGATCAAGCTTCCTTCTAGGTTCTCTATCAGCCAAAATGTAGCACTTGCTTCCAAACACATGAAAGTGTTTCACAGTTGGTTTCCTATTCTTCCATAGCTCATACAGAGTAGATGTGGTGCCTTTTCTCAATGTGACCCTGTTGTGAATGTAGCAGGCAGTGTTCATAGCTTCAGCCCAAAAATAGTAGGGAACATTCTTGGCATGAAGCATGACTCTTGCTGACTCTTGAATAGTTCTATTCTTCCTTTCAACTATCCCATTTTGCTGTGGGGTGATAGCAGAAGAATACTCATGCTTGATTCCTTCAGATGCACAAAAATCATTGAACCTAGAGTTCTCAAACTCCTTTCCATGATCTGTCCTGATCTTTACCACATTGCTTGCCTTTTCCCTTTGAATTTGCAGACACAATTCCTTGAATGCTTCAAAGGCATCTGATTTTTCTCTAATGAAATCTATCCAGGTATATCTTGAGTAGTCATCTACCATAACAAAGGCATACCTTTTTCCTCCAAGACTTTCAACCTGCATGGGTCCCATGAGGTCCATATGAAGTTGCTCAAGAACTTTGGTGGTTGTCTGATGCTCTAGCATTGGATGTGGCATCCTGACTTGCTTACCAATCTGACACTCACCACACTTGTTGCCTTCTGTGATCTTTAGTTTAGGCAAACCTCTAATAGCTTCTGATGAAATGACTTTCTTCATCCCCTTCAAGTGAAGATGACCTAGTCTCTGGTGCCACAGTCTCACTTCATCTGTAGTTGTGCTGAGACATGTGGTTTTCAATGCTTCTTCATGAGGTATCCACAGGTAGCAATTATCCTTGGATCTGGTTCCTTTCATTAACAGTTGGTCTTCTTCATTGTTCACAACACACTCAGTCTTGGTGAAATTAACCTTCAGTCCCTGGTCACACAGCTGACTTATACTTATCAGATTTGCTGTGAGTCCCTTAACCAAAAGTACATTCTCCAACTTGGGTAGTCCATGATTCACTAGATCCCCAATTCCAAGAATTTCTCCTTTAGCACCATCTCCAAAAGTAACAAAACTGGTCTTGTATGGCTTTATATTCTTGAGAAATTTTTCTTCACCAGTCATATGCCTGGAGCATCCACTATCAAAGTACCAATCTTCCCTTGATGAGGCTCTCAAGGATGTGTGAGCAATCAACCCTACATTATCTGTCTTGGGCTTCCACTCCTTCTTCACAGGCACATCTTGCTTCACATCTTCCTTTGTCTCATTTGCTTCAGGCTGCTGAACAGGATATCCATGAAGTCTGTAGCAAAAGGGCCTAATATGACCTCTTCTTCCACAGTGATGACAAACCCATCTTCTGTATACTCTCTGAATTTTAGGCCTTTGATGACCTTTTGGATTGGATTCCAGAGCAAACTTGGGAACAGGATAAGTTTTGAAATGCTGTGCAGGATGCTTTAGCATCGTGGCCCCAGTGCAAGGATCAAAAACATCTTCAGCAGATTTGAACTTTGTCTCAAGGTTCTGTTGGTACTTATTCAAATGAGAGTAATTATAACCTACTGCTTTAGCCTTACCACTGGGCAGATTCTCAAGAATCTCCTCTAATAGATTTGTTCCAGAGTTTAATTGACCCACACGCTTCTTCAAGTCCTCCACTTGAGCATTGACACGGACAACTTCTTCTTGAGCCTCTGAAGCCTTCTCAGTTTGTGCCTTTACTTCAGATTGAAGGAGATTGATTGTCTTTTTCTGCTTCTCAAGTAATCTGCACATTTCTTCAAATCTTGAGAGTAGCTCTTTGTAAGTGCTTGCAAGTTCATCATAAGCCACATCACCTTCTTCCTCAGTATGACTGTCTGGAGTACAGATTCCAGTTAATGCAGTTACATGCTTAGCGGATTCATGCTCTTCCTCTGAATCTTCATCTGACCAAGATACATTCAAACCCTTTTTCTGTCTTTTCTGGTAAGTTCCACATTCTGTTCTTATGTGTCCATATCCTTCACACTCATGACATTGAACACCCTTGCTTTGACTGTTCTTCTCTTCAGGTTTGAATTTCTTCAAATTGCTTTGTTGTTTATTGATGTCGAGTCGGATGCCAGGAGCATTCTGACGATTCCTGCGATCAACTCTCTTCAACACTTTGTTGAATTGCCTTCCAAGCATGGCTATAGCATCTGCAATGCTTTCTTCTTCTTCATCCTCATCTTGGTCATTATCCTCATCAGCATTAGAGACAAAAGCGATGCTCTTGGTTTTTTTCTCACCACGCTCATCAAGTACAGTTTCAAAGGTTTGAAGTGAACCAACCAATTCATCCATTTTCATAGTGGAAATGTCATGTGCTTCCTCAATAGCTGTCACCTTCATGTCAAATCTTTTGGCAAGAGATCTGAGAAGTTTCCTTGACAATTTCTCATCAGATACTTTTTCTCCCAAGGCTTCAAAAGAATTGGCAATATCCAAGAGAGTCATGGGAAAATCTTGAATGCTCTCATCATCTTTCATCTTTAGAGTTTCAAACCTAGATGTGAGATGTTGAATTTTGGATTGCTTTACCTTTGTGGTACCTTCATAGCAGGTCTTCAAGATCTCCCATGCTTCCTTGGCTGACACACAGTTTTTGATCAACTTGAAAACATTTGCGTCCACCCCATTAAACAAAGCATAAATGGCTTTGTTATTGTAGAGGGCTGCAGCCTCTTCTTCTGTAGTCCACTCAACCTCTGGTTTCTTTACTCCTGTTGAGGTTCCTTCCTTGCTAGCAACAGTGGGATGTTCCCATCCAGTCAAAACAGCTTTCCAAACCTTGCTATCAATGGATCTTAGAAAAGCGGTCATTTTTTATTTCCAGTGATCATAGTTGTTAGATCCATTGAGCAACGGTGGTCTGTTCATGTATCCTCCTTCCTTTTCCATGACGCCAGAAATATAAGGTCCTGGATCTCACCCTTGAGACAGGCAGGGTGCCTGCTCTGATGCCAATTGAAATTCCTGGCACGCTAGTTACGATGCTGTATGCAATGCTATAGCTTCTTAGCACTGAAGACGTAATGCTGTAAACGATGATATAGCATCCTACTGCGTAAAAACTTAAGAAGAATAAAAACAAATATCATAAAGCAAGTAAAGAACACGGGATATTTGTTAACCCAGTTCGGCGCTCAAAGCAAGCCCTAGTCTGGGGGATACCAATCCAGGAAGGAATATCACTATAATAGTCCTAGTTGTAAGTCTTCAGCAAACACACGTTTACAACTTAAAACCTAGGCATCTACCAATGATTCTTCAACCTAGGAACTCCTAAGTCTGAGATCCCATCTCACTCCCTAACAACCTTACAAACAGCAAGGATTTCAAACACACAAGAAAAGGTATTTTGGAGACACACTCCTAAAAACTAACACTCGTACCTAAAGGCTTAGAGTGCACAAACACACACAACCCTAACTCCGTACTTCAAAGCTTAGGAGAGGATCACACAAAGTACAACTCAATAACACACGTCCTTAGCTTGTATCAAGGTGACACAAGAAAGGCTCACAAAATAACACACATAAAAACCTAGGAGACTAGACAAAAATAACAACGGCGTGAACCACAACAAATTAGGTTTTGCATAACATATATATACTCCAGCAAAGTCCTTGATTCTGAAATAATCATGAGCTTGATTCTTCTTGACTCAAGCCTTTGACCACATTAATTAAAAAGGATTCTTTCCTAAAATATTCTTCAAGGATATTCTTCATAGAAATATTCTAGTCAAGGATCTGAAGTAATAAATGATGATCCTCAATAAAAACCACACACAAAGGCGCCATGCAAGATTCATGAGAGAGAAAAGCGAATCATGCCATAATTAGAAACGCGCTTCTTGATAATACCAAATGCCGAATACGATGTTGTAGCATCTTGCACCGCATCCTGCTCACCAAAAATGCAGCCAATACATAAGACTCAACATATATAATATGTATTTATATATTTAATTTTAAATAACGTATCGCGGCAGTATCGGATTGCGGATTTTAAAAAAATTTACGTATCGGTATCGTATCGTATCGGTATTGTGTCCCGTATCGGGGTTTCATAGCTGTAAGATCTTCATCTTCACTCCCTTCACTGTTCCAAAACTACTTCCTTATGTCATCACCTTCAATCCTTCGTGCTAATAATTTCTCCCTAAAAAACTAATATTCTAAAAATTTAAGTTTAACCCAAGAATAATGTTTTTCCTCAAAAAAATTAAAGTTTGTTTTGTCTATTATCAAACCAGTTACTCATCTAATTGACAATAAATATTCATTCATGCATCTCCTTCCTCTTCTCTTTCTTGATCTATCTTCTTAAGGTTCACAAAAGACAAAAAAATTCAATCTACTTTCTCTATTTTTCCAGATTTTTTAACTTTAATTTATTACTCTTTTTATTTTCTTTCAAAGATGGTAGATTTCTTAATTTTATAAGAATTCTGCGGTTTTTTGTTGTTTTTTTAGTGATATTTGGATTTCCATGGCCAAACATGTAACAAAGATTTATTGCAAAATGTTCTGGAAAAAGATGAGAGAAAAATACAAATTAGAGGTGAGAGAACAATGTGACATATTTATCCAGTGAAGACAAACACCATAAGATCGCTGAATCCACATAATCTAATGGTTCTCACCAAAAAACATTTAATTGGTCCAGCATGAACCAAAACCTTGATGGGTTCAAACTAAACGGACCCTAGAACCTATGTTACAATGTAATGTATACTTGTGAATGAAATATACAAGAGTCTATTCTTTTCTCTTATCTCTTTCTCTCATTCTTCTCTATTCTTGCTATTCTTTAGAAATAGTTCATAACACGTTATCAGCACGATAGTCTCTCATAAACAATTTTTTCTATAATTTGTAAGTTTTCCCCTTCTCTTTATTTTTATGTATGAGTTTTATAATTCTAGTTTATTTTTTTATTTTGATTTACAACTTATGGTCCAAAAGCACCATAGTTAAATTTTTGAAATATGAATCATGAATAATCATAGTCTACGATCCAGAAGCATCGT
Organism: Trifolium fragiferum; assembly: GCA_954870985.1. Classification (NCBI taxonomy): domain Eukaryota; kingdom Viridiplantae; phylum Streptophyta; class Magnoliopsida; order Fabales; family Fabaceae; genus Trifolium; species Trifolium fragiferum. The sequence goes on from OX940796.1 coordinate 10,754,546, forward strand.
GATGAAAATTTTGAAATATGAATCCCGAAGATTCATAGCATGATAAAATTGTAAAATATGAATCCTGAAGATTCATGTCTTTATGTATTTGGATGTTTGATATTGTTCGAGTTTCGTGACCGACAACAGTATGGTGAAACATCGATACTTCGATCATCCAAAAGAACATAAATATGTTTATTTTATTATATTATATAGTTCCTGAAGAACATATAAATTTAATCTTTCGAATTCCAGAAGAATTCAATATATATGCATCCCTGAAGGATTGCATACTTTATATAACATTATTTATTTATTTTTTCTTATGAATTCTAGAAGAATTCATTTATGCATTCCTGAAGGATTGCACAAACAAAGAACTTAAAAACATAATTTTATTTTCTAATCATATATACATATGCATCCCTGAAGGGTTGCACATATTATTGTTCTATATTTCTTGAAGAATTAAAAACTCAATTTTATTTAATTTTTAATTAAATTTATATGCATCCCTGAAGGATAGCATAAACGATTGTTCTTACATCATAACAATATCATATAGTTCCTGAAGAACTTAAAAATTCAAATTATTTTTATGAATTCCGGAAGAATTCAATATATATGTATATCCCTGAAGGATAGCCTTATCAATATTTAGAGTTTTAACGATTTATAATTTTTCTTGCGACTAATTTATTAAATTATTTATTTACTATTGCTTCAATGAACCAATATAAGTTGAATTTGCTACATATTAAAACGTACAAACATAATCATATTAGCAATTAACCAATGAATTTTGTTTGCGTGATTTATACAATGCATAGATTAAAATAGTGAAAGAATCCCCGTGAGCTTAGCTCAGTTGGTAGGGATGTCGCACAATATGTGCAGGAGCCCGGGTTCGAACCCGGGATACTCCACTTATTCACCTTTAAGGTGAATTTCCTAGCCACTAGGCTACTTGACCAAAAAAAAAAAATAGTGAAAGAGCTATATCCTTTTGTGTTCGTATTTTTTTTATTCTTATATTTTATTTTAATGTTACATTAATATTCTTATCTATTATTTTTGATGATTTTGATAAAAATAATAAGAGTAATAATAATTTATTTGTATTAAAGTAAGAATGTTGATTTTTTTTACTTGAAACACATTTATTTTGTAACCTTTTGGTAATCATAAATTATATGAAAAACGTTTTTGTCAATTTTAAGACAATAATTACTACATGTTTTTAATAATTTGGAATGTGTAATGGCCATCAATAATTATCAATTTTATGTTTCTAATATTTTTTTTTTGTTACACTTTCTAATATTTTTAATCTATTGCTAATCTATTTCTAATTTGGAATCTATTTTTAATCTATTGGCTTTATTTTATAAACAATACATTTTATTGAAGCATCTTTGAAAGATTGCTTAAAAAATGAAATTTTCTTGAAGAAATTATAAAGATCATTGCGGTTATTATGAAAATCACTTGTGATGTAGTTCTTGAAGAACTAAAGCTTCAATATTAACGCATCCCTAATGGATTGTTCAAAGAAAATGAATTTCCTTAATCATTGTTAATGAAAAATTATTTGTATAGTTCCTAAAGAACTTAAAATTCAATATTAAAGCATTTTGTAGTATCACTCAAGAATAATTTTTCATAATCAATGTTTATGAATATTAGTGGTATAATTCTTGAAGAACTTATAATTTTATATCAAGTATTCCGAAAGGATCCAAAAATTGTAATTTTTCATAGCCATTGTTGATAGAGATATATGGTTAAGTTCTTGAAGAACAAAACACTTGGACCATGATTGAAGTCCATAAGATTTATTTGATGAGATTTTGAACAAAAGAAAATTAGAAGAATTTTTCCCCCTTGAATATGCTCTTGAAGTAGCAAATTTGAGCAACTAGAAGTAGAAGCAAGAATAACAGGGGAATTCTAAAAGAAATATGTTTATCTTTTGGATGAAATTGATGTTAGTACTATATTACATTATATGATTGAAACCTTTGAAAGAGCTAAGATATTGTTATCCGAAGGAATTCTAGTAAATATTAAGATCAATGCATTATATTCCTCAAGTGCTCATAGAGATTTATTGAGTTATATACTATGAGCCTAGAAGAGCCATAGTGTGATGTACTTTATCAAGTTGTGACATTTTATTAAAGTATGATTAAATTGTCCCAGAAGGACATGATGATGTATACGAAATTGTATGGTGATTCTCCACCAGAGATATATGAAATCCCAAAGCAATGCTTATGATGATGTGGTGGAAATCACACTTGAGGGAGAGAATATTGAGAATTCAAGTGTGATTTAAAGACTCTCTTATTTTTCCTAACTATTGAATAAAATGAGGAAATATGAAAATCCCTGAAGGATTCAAATTGTGAGAAAATATTATTTGAAATATTGAAGCATCATTGCTTTACATTTGAAAACCTGAATATAATTGGCATGACCGGTTAGACCATCCCGAATCTTATGATGCAATCGAAGAGTATGAACATTCTTCATTGAAATGAATTATCAGATGTTGTTCTCAAAGCCAACAAAAGACAAAATAAAGGGTTTGAATTTCCCATTATTTGATGTGATACATGTGCATATATCTAATAGTTTGTGGCCACATGAATATTATATAAGTTTATCGATGCATCGAGTAAATGTCCAAGTAAATGTCACCAACCTTGATCAAGTTGGTGTGGGACATGATTTTGAATGTCGAGTTGCACATGTTCATATTTAGAGTGGTCTTGAAAAGATATTTAGCTAAATGTTTCATATTTATAGGCAGCCAATTATCATGAAACAAAGGTCCTAATATTGGACATTTTATTTTGCTAGTAGCAACATCTATGTGCATCAAGCCAATGAATCATTAAAATTCTCCCAATTACAATTGGTTCATGGTCAGGAACCTAATATCTCTCATCTAAGAATTTTTATGTGAACTATATGTTCTTCATTGTCCAGTAGACACCATTATATGAAACTACAAGAAAACTGAGATTATGTGATGAATTTGAGTGTTTACCGTAAGATATTTCATATAGTGTTTTTACTTATTGGCATTAGGGGGAGAAAAAATAAATTAAGCAGCTCTAAAAAATTTGTATAGAATGCATACATATAGTCACACACAATAATATGAACCTGAAGTTCAAAATATGCATTAATCTCTGACCTAAAAGGGATTTCTAAATTCCTTAATGCTGCAATGTCCTTCTCTATTGAAATTTTATTAGACTATAAGGCATGCCTAAAACTTGGTTCCAAAGATAAACCTTAGAGAAGAAATATGGTCTTGTTGGTGAAGAAAACTATCATGAAAAGTGTAGAGATTGCAAAATGTTTTTATATCTCCTAAAGAGGTTCATGTACCTGTCATTTATGATAGAAAGAGATCTCAATTGATTATATCTCTACGAGTTAAAATAAGGAACCAAGAACTCGAAAAATTGTCAACAAATATAGTAGCGCTAACAATTATAAGTGCGAAAACATTGAATCCAAACTAAGTGTGTGGTTTGCCAAAACACAAAGAAGCAATTCATTTGCAAAATATAGTGGTTTTGGACTTGAAGTCTATACCCCAAAGGTATAAATTCAATAAGGCATACGTGAACCTTCATATTCAAGTGAAATGAGACATATTCACATGAAGTGAAATCAAAATGGTTTTCTTACTTGATTAAGTTTAGTAACACAAAAAGACTCAATTTATTTGAAAAATGTGTTACGATATATTTATATGGTTCACTTGTTTTTAGTGATCGAATTACATGAAACTCCTTGAATGATTTAATTTCCATTAGACGTATAATTCAAACTATTGAAGAGATGTAATAAGGTGAATAAGTCTCTTTGTGTATGCATATAATCAAAATGCATGTTGTATAATAATTTCAGTGAATATTTCCAAATGAGAAATATGAGGATGACAATATTTGTCCATTATTATGAAATTGTTAAAATTGATTTTTTTATTATGATAATATAAACTTGATCAGAACTCCTGAAGAGCTCTTGAAATCTATTGATTAAAGAAAAGTTTGAAATGAAATATGTTGGATGATCAAAGTTTGTTTGAAATTGCAAACTTAGTATTTCAATGAGGTTCTGTGTATATGTCACTTGATGTGAACAAAGATTATTACACGTCTCGAGAAAATGATGACTTACTTGAATTTGTCTTGAAGTACCATATTGAGGATACTATTGCATTTTGTCAATTATGCATGTTGTGGTATTTTGTCAATATCAACAAACTCAAAATATTGGAACAAAGTTAAACATATATAATTTGTATCTTAGAGATACAACAATATCATCCAATTATATGAAAGTTTTAACACTACATCAAGGAAGTTAAGAATGTGGTTTTGTTGAAGATTTTGATTCTACACATACAAGAAACTTGAAGAAGATAGTATTGCATCAACGACTAATTCAAAGAAGAGTATACCAAATGAGATACATCTGATCTTTCTACAAAGTCATTGTCAAGTAAAGCTTTTGATCAACTATATTGAAGATTAATCGAACTTATTCGTCTCATATATAATTGTCTTTATGAGGGGGAGATATAATTGTGTTCTGCACTCTTTTTCCCTTCACCATGGTTTTGTCCCATTGGGTTTTCCTAGTAAGGTTTTTAATGAGGCAGTTCAATCACAAAGCGTTATGTACTCTTTTTCCTTCACTAGAATTTTTTCCCAAAAAGAGTTTTTCTCTAGTAAGGTTTTAACGAGGCATATCCTTAATGGACATCTAAGGGGGAGTGTTATGAATACTTCCAATTAGTAGATGTCCACTAGGTTTTGGCCCATGTCTTTGGCCCAATATATTGTCCTATAAATAGAACCTATGTTACAATGTAATGTATACTTGTGAATGGAATATACAAGAGTCTATTCTTTTCTCTTATCTCTTTCTCTCATTCTTCTCTATTCTTGCTATTCTTTAGAAATAGTTCATAACATTTTATATATTATTATTAAAATATTGAACAATATTATCAAATTAATTTGTGTAAACTAAAGTTTTATTTTAATTTTTTAATTTTAATGTAATATATTTTTTACGGCAAATTGTACATGTACACTTGACAACTTGTGACACTTGAAATTGATTCAACTATGTAAAAATTCTTATAAACATAATAATAATATAATATATTCAACACAATTATGTAAATTTTTCACTAAACATATAATAAAAGTTAAGATAATATTAACTAAGTTTGCTCAAAAAAAAAAATCTTGATTGCAATTATATTAATCCAAAATAATATATGGCATACGGTTGAGAGCGGAGCATAAACAAAGAAAAATATTGTGTATATAAATATATGAAAGATAATCGTTAGTTTTTTATAAGAGAAGATTTGTAAATTTTTTTTGGAAAAGGTTAGAATTCTAAAGAAATAGTAATATTAATTTAAATTAAAATAAAATATAAGTGGAAGAAAAAATGATAAGCTATAAGTTATAAAGTTCATAAGCTACTTGAAATAGCTTATGAAAAATAAGCTATAAGTTCCTTCCCAAAAGAATGTTATCAAACAGGACTTTTAGCTTATAAACTATAAGACATAAGCTATAAGCTATAAGCTAACTTTTTGTGTTTGCCAAACAGAACCTAAATGTCACATGTGCTTTGTGTAAATATCAAGCATTTATTTTATTCTTTCAAGTTTAACAAAATGTGTGTGTGAACTGATACCATTTCAGGAAAAAGGTGTGTGACAAACATGTATTTGATTAGGAAATAGATTCGGTGCAGTTAAACTGAATGCAGCCGGTGCATTCTGACCATCCAATTAAAATTCTACATTTGAGATTTTATGTTCAAATCTTGCGTTTGAACGTTCAGATGTTACAGAGTATAAAGTGAAAGTGTTACAAAGAATTATCAAATTACATACAAGTAATGAATGTTATCAATAAATTATAAAATCAAAATTAAGAATTTCATTTGGCATATATAGAAATCCACAGAAATAGAGGCATATATATGTTTTGACATCACAAACAAAATCCAATTACAATTCCTTTCAAGTCAATCGAAATAGAACAATAATATATATTTTGACAGGTTTTTTCTAAACTACCCCTTTTTATTTGAGATCCACAACTATAACTTATAACCAATTTTTTCAAAAAACTTATAACCAATTTTTATTTGAGTGCGGTATCCACATGAAAATCTACTTATACGACTTTGTTCTCATCCGTTAAATGGTAAATACCACAAATTATAAAGAAGTAGAGTAGGGCTCACCATTAACGTAACAATTATCTTCCATCATCCATGGAAATTAATGGTTGATCTTTCAAGCTATCATACACAGTAGTAGTAGTATATCCAACATTATAGCTATGATCACCAATTTCATTATAAATGCCAGAAAATGCTTCATGAAGTAAGCGTTGACCCTCTTCAGAATTTTCCTCTGTCTCATTCCAAGGATGCCTCTCAATTAACCTTATACCTTCCAACTCCATAGCCACTTCCTTCATACTAGGTCTTTCTTCACCTCTAAGTCTCAAACACCTTGCTGCTAGAGTAGCAACCTCCTTAATCTCTTCTTTGTTTTCATCACTCAAAATTCCAACCTGCGTAGCTTCAAATATTTTATTTTGTTTTAAACAAGACAAAAAGTGCATAGCAAGACTAATACTCTCTTCTGTCCTATTAAAAGAAAGAGGTTTATTCCCGGTTAGAAGCTCAGCAAGAACTACACCAAAACTATAAACATCACTTTTCTCGGTTAACTGATGTGTTTGCATATACTCTGGATCTAAGTATCCAAGAGTTCCTTGCACCACTGTCGCTATCTCAGTATGATCAAGTGGAACCAATCTTGAAGCTCCGAAATCGGAAACTTTTGCAGTGTAATTTTCATCCAAGAGAATGTTAGTACTCTTAACATCTCGATGAATAATTGGTATTATAGCAGCCGAATGTAGATATGACAAAGCTCCGGCTGTCTCTGCTGCTATCCTTAATCGTGTTTTCCATGTTGGATTATTTGATTCGTCTTTGGTACTTTGTATGAAGTCGAAAAGTGTACCGTGGCTAACAAATTCATAAACCAAGGACGGAACTTCTGTCTCTAAACAACATCCTAAGAGTTTGACAACGTTCCTATGATTTATTTGGGACAAAATAACTACCTCATTAATGAATTGCTCAATTTGATTTTTGTCTATTATTTTGGATTTTTTTACAGCCACGATCTTGTTGTTTGGTAAAATTCCCTTGAAGACTGTACCAAAACCTCCTCTACCGATGATTAAGCTTTCGTCGTAGTTTTTTGTTGCTTTCTTAAGTTCCTCTTCCGTGAATATTTGAGCTGATTGTGATGTGTCTTCTCTTTTAGATAATTTTTGTAGCAAAATGGAACCACCGTTTTGTTGAAAGAATTTTTGCTTTAATTTGATGAGTTTCCTTTTTTGGTATGTCAAGTAAAGAGATGAAATCGCCACAAATAGAACAATGAGTCCCGCGCTTGCTCCTGCATTTGAAATGTGTTGAATCAAATTCATGAAATTTCCTATAATTTTAATATCAACAACTAACATGTTGAATCCCAAATTATTGTGTTCTTAAAAATTTGATTCTTCGGGGAAAAGAATTCTTATACTCCGAAGTTCAACTTAAAGTTAAATATTCTAACTATAGATTGTTCTGCAGTAAATGATCGAACTCGTGTATTCTTGATTAATTCAATCTTAACTAAAAAAACTAGTGACATATATATATGCTACACATATAAACAATTGGAAGTGAAAATGTAACAGAAAATAAGTATTAGGTTATATTAGATACTTAGTTTATTTTAAATAATAGTTTATTTATGTAATTTACTCTTTTAGTTCTAAGGGTTGTATTTAAAAGTAATGAGCCTCATTTGAAAGTTAATCAATTAATATTCAAACAAACTATTTTCTTCCTCAAAAAATACTCTCAATCAAAACTATATTTTGCATAATCTCTCATTTGTGTACCGAATTCTATTCTAGAACATTAAAATTCCTACCCTGAGACTTGGATTTTATCGGTTCGTCTTTAGAATCTATTATTTCCGTCTCAATTGGTATCTAGAACCTTCAATTTTGGCGCAAATCATGGGTGCTAAGTACAAACTATTATTTAAAATAAACTAATTATCTAATATAACATGGGTCATGCTAAACAGTGCACCCGGTGCACTAGTTAAGCATACACAAAAAGGAAATAAAGAATAAAATTAATGTTAGAAAAATAACTTTTTGCATCTTTGACACATTAAATGCACAAGTTTCAAAAAAAAGTTTTTATATTAATATGCTTAACCAATACACCAGGTGCATTGTTTAGCATTTTCCATATAACATAATACTTATTTACGGAAAATAAATTTAGGATATGCTGAGATGCTTACCAATGGCAACCTTCATAATTAAATCTCTTTTACTGCACCCTCCTTCCCTTGTTCCATTACCAGATTGCCCATCCGGACAAAAACACTCGTGACGCCCATCCAAGTTGCGGCAATGATTTTCACTTATGCATTTGTGGCTATTAGTCTTACATTCATCAATGTCTGCCAGTGTAAATAATTGTCAGAAACAAAATCACCATGTTGAAGAAAAAAGAGATCATCACTAGTATATTTTGTTAATGTAAAGAAAATAGTTTTTAGAACAATTTTAGTTTCCCTAGATTTTTAGTTATTTGTTAAGTGAGATGTAAACTAGATTAGTTACTGTTAGTATCTCACATCAATTTCTAAATTTGATTCTTTTTGCATCAAAAAAAAAAAAAAAAATTGATTCTTCGGAGAAAAGAATTCTTAAATACTCTGAAGTTCAACTTAATGTTAAAATAGATCGTTTTGCAGTCAATGATCGAACTCGAGTATTCTTGATTAATTAATTCAATTTCAACTAAAAAAACTAGTGACATATATATATGCTATGCTACACATATAAACAATTGGAAGTGAAAATAAATTTGGTATATGCTGAGATGCTTACCAATGGCAACCTTCGTAATTAAATCTCTTTTACTGCACCCTTCTTCCCTTGTTCCATTACCAGATTGCCCATCCGGACAAAAACACTCGTGACGCCCATCCAAGTTGCGGCAATGATTTTCACTTATGCATGTGTGGCTATTAGTCTTACATTCATCAATGTCTGCCAGTGTATATACAGTAATTGTCAGAAACAAAATCACCATGTTGAAGAAAAAAGATATCATCACTAGCATTTTTTGATGATGTAAAGAAAATAGTTTTTAGAACAATTTTAGTTTGGTGTTTCTACGGTACATTTGAAAATTTAAATATATTGATACATTAAGTTGATAATTAACAAATTAACGATTATTTAATAAATAAAAAAATATTTACCAATTATTGTATTTTAGAGATAATAATTTTATAAGAAAAAGTACAATTTCAATGTTTTATAAACATTACACTATTATTTTTTTATATTTTTCATAAAATAATTCAATATTGACTACTATGAATGATAAAAATTCAAAACAATATAAAATTTAATTTTTTTGACAATTTTGACGAATAGTATTTAGTTATTACAATACTTTAAAAGATATAAAAAAATGATTTCTTTTGAAAAAATATTCATCTACTTTTTTTTGAACGGCAAACGATTTTATTGATGAAACTGAATAGTACAAGAGGTAGCCTTCTTGGATAGTAATCATTTCCACGAAACAACTTGAATCATATCAAATATTTTTTCCGGTCCAACAACAACTCCTCTAAAAATTCTTTCATTCTGAGTCCACCAAATCACCCACATCACTGCATGCCAAATCAAAATTACATCCTTTAATAAGTGCTTTCGATTGTGGAGGCTAGTAAGGAATTGAAGCACCGAAAAAGGGAGTCAATAAAGCCTGGCACAACCGTAGTCATTCCAAACCATCGATGGATCTTAGACCATACCGCCCAAGCCGTTGGACACGAGGCAAACAAATGGTCTTCGGTCTCTCTCCCACCCCCACACAATACACAAACCGCCCCCGCCCCCACACAATCAACCCCTCTTCTCAACAAATTTTCTCTTGTTGGTAACCTACCAAGAAGTGCTTGCCATGAAAAAATAATAACTTTGGATGGCGCCCAACTACCCCACACTTTAGCGATAGTTCCCTTTGGGCTCAACCCGGAGTTTGAAGGAGGAAGAAAGTTGTTGTACAAGAATTGATATAAATCGGAAACCGAAAATTGGTCTCCCAATTTAAATGTCCACGAATCACTCTCATTTCTAATTGGTACCAATGCAATTAATTCCAACAATTATGTATACAATTCTTCCTCCCAAATGAAAATAATACTTCTCCATTTAAGCTTCCACAACCATGTTTCATTCACCCAATCACCCATATCTTTGATTTTAAGATCTGGTTGAAGTGAAATATTGAACAACTGCGGGAAGGAGTCACAAAGGGGAGTCATTCCAACCCAACGATCCAACCAAAAGGACATAGAGTCACCCCGCCCCAACTTTTTTGTGAAGATTTCTTGCGTCCAATCACCCGCGTCATCACTCTGACTTCCTAACCCCACCAAGTCCTTCCACCACAACGAAAATTTGTTACCTCTACCAATGGACAAGTTCACTCGCCCGACATCCCCATATTTGGCTACCAAAACATTTTTCCACAAGCCCCCCTCTTTCTATAGCAATCTCCACCGCCACTTTGCCAATAATGATAGATTAAACCACTTTAAGTCTCGTACCCCAAGTCCTCCCTCTTCCTTCGGCCTACACACATCCTTCCATCTAACCCAAGAAATTTTATTCTTGTCCCCCGAAACACCGCCCCATAAAAAGTTCTTTTGTAGGCGGACAATATCCATTCTCACCTTCAAAGGAATCTTGAGGAAGGAAAGATAAAATACCGGAATTGAAGTCAACACCGAATTTATTATAGCACCACTCTCCCGCCCAAGCTTAGATAGGTATTCTTCCAAGAAAATAGTCTTTTTTATATTTTTTTACCATTGGATCCCACATCGACGCTAACCTTGGATTTTCCCCCACCGGAAGCCCCAAGTAGATAAATGGGAGTGGACCTACTTTACATTGAAGAAATGAAGCCGCCCTTTCAAGAAAGCTACTTGAGACATTAACCCCCATCAAACAACTTTTTGAGAAATTTACTTTGAGCCCTTAGACAAGTTCAAACCATTTAAGAATCGCTTTCATGGACCAAAGGTTCTCAAAACAAGCATCACCAACAAAAAAGAGTATCGTCCGCATATTGTAATAAGGAAACCGAGACCTCCGGACCCACTTGAAACCCTTTAAAGAACCTCAAAGAAATTGCTCTTTTTGTAAGCACCATCAAACCTTCCGCAACAAGAAGGAACAAAAAAGGAGCTAGAGGATCTCCTTGTTTAAGGCCTCTACTAATGTTAACCTCTTCCATTAACCTCTTCCGCAACACGAGGCAAACAAATGGTCTTCGGTCTCTCTCCCACCCCCACACAATACACAAACCGCCCCCGCCCCCACACAATCAACCTCTCCTAATATTAGTATTAAAACCTTAAAATATCATTAATTTAAGGTTCTTTCTAACTACCCCTCATAATTTGAAGGATTTACCCACGAACTATTGAGAACAAGCAACATAAATATATTAGAATGTAATATCCATAGATTATTTTGTAATTATTTTTTATTTGCTTGCGGTACCCACATGCAAATCTACTTATGTAGCTTGTTTTATTGATTGATGGATAACTATCCCCAAATTATGAAGGTCGAGAGTAGGCTTCGCTTATTTAACTATTTAATTTTTAGCGTGTCTTAGTTGCAATTGTGGCTTTGATATACTTTCTCCGTCCCAAAATGTAAGCAAAAATGAGTCAGAGAAACTTGATGTATTTGGTTCAAAGTTTAGTCCAAATATATTCATTTTTGTTGATCAAATTTTGCTAATATTTTGGGACGGATCGAGTATAACTTAACTTGCATTTACGCGTTAAATTTTGTATTCTTTTGAGTTTTTCCAAAATAATCTTACATTTGGAGTAAAGTAGTTTGAACCATATGTCCCGCGAACTTAATTATCAGATTTGATAGAACATTGCATTATATGTGCAGAGTCCGAGATTCAAACCCCGGCCATCTCACTTAATCACCTTAAAGGTGAATTTCTAGCCACTAGGCTACTTGACCAAAAAAAAATAATTTAAACCATATAAAATAGCTTAAATGTTGTTTTGAGTCTTTTGACCCCTCAAATTTCACAATTGTGCAATTTTAGTCCCCCAAGTTTTAATTGTACGATTTTAACTCCCTAAATTTTACAATTGTTTCATTTTAGCCACTCGTATAATTTTTTTACTAAAACTAGCTTATGTGCCATTTAAAACTATTTTTAAATTAAAAGGATGTTTTAAAAATGAAAATTTGTTTTTAATAAATAATGTATAAAATAAGTTTCTTTGTTATATGTAGCTTATAAAGTATTTTTGTTGTAAATTTTTTTTTTTTGGTAAGTGCTATAAAAAAATAGCTTAAAAATTTTTTATGAACTATTTTGTAAATTTTATAAACTGTTTTTTTCAAACAGTAATTATTAAAAATTTAATATAATTTTTTAAATAAATGTTTTTATTTTATAAATTTTTAGAAAAATTTGAAAACACATTATTAATTTAAAAAAATCTTTTATTTATTTTTTAAAATATTAAAATGCCACGTAATCAATTTGTAGTAAAGAAAGTCAATGGGGGGTCAGAAAATGCAAAAGGGGATAAATTTAGGGGCCAAAATTGAATAATTGTGAAACATAGAAGCTTGAAATTGCACAATTAAAACTTAAAGGGATAAATTCGCACAGTTTTAAAATTTGAGGGGTCAAAACTGTCTTTAAAGCAAGATATACAAAACTAAAAGTAATCTATACTATTATTATTTGTCTTACTCAAAGCAAATAGTACACTCGTCTTTCTCACGTTTATTCTTAAGGAAAAAATTCATATGTGGCACTATTTTAATAACGTGGCGCCTATGTGTCTTTTTTTTACGACCTAAAGGGACACCGTTCAATTCTCACTAACAACAAAACAATAATTTTATGATTTTTTTTTTCTCTTTTTTTTTTGTTTTTTCCTTGCTTTTTGTTTATTGTTTATTAAATCTATTGTGACAAAAAAAATTAATAGGATTACCATCAATTCTATAAGATAAGTAACATTCTATAATCTTTTGTCAAACAAAAAAATAGGATTGCCTTGAATATTTTTTTTACCATTTATTTAATGTATTGCAACAAATCATAATAATAATAATAATAATTAAAAAACAAAATAAACATTAAGATTCTCATGAATTCTATATGGATACGTAACACCACCCTAATATTAAGGGATTAAGGTTAAGCTACTTTTTTAATTACAATTAAGATCTATAATTTGTAAAAATTTAAAATTTAGTATTATATTTTTAAATTTTTTTTGCAATGGATTTGAATATGATATATTTTTACACGGATGTGATTCTTCACAATGTAAGAGATTACCATTTTCAATTAGAACAAATTTCTCTCTATATCTTAATTTATTGTTTACAAAAATAATTAATTGTAAGACCTAAAGTTATAATCTCAATAGTTTTACTTTTTATACAAACTAGATTACCCTATTTTATTATATCGTATCTTTTTAAATAATTTAAATGAACATCTAAAAAAATAATTAAGATGTGAGACCTAATGTTATAATCTCAATTGTTTTACTTTTTAAACATGTTTTATTTAATTTTTCACACTGTAAGAAATTACTCTCTTCTGTTATATTCAGTTTTACTTTTTACACGCGCGGGTTTGATTTTATTTTTCATACCATAAAAAATTACTCTCTTGTGATATATTTGATTTCTTTGGGTATTTAAACGAACATTTTACAAAAATAATTAGAATATGAGACCTAAGGTTACGATCTCAATTAATTTACTTTTTACATGGGTTTGATTTAATTTTTCACATTATAAGAAATTACTTTCTTCTGTTATATTTGATTTCTTTGGATATTTAAATGAACATTTTACAAAAATAATTAAGATATGAGACCTAAGATTACTTTTTTTTTTTTTATTTATTTATTTTTTTGGATTTTTATTTTTTGAGCCAAACATGAATTGTGCTCTGGCGATTTTTAGGCGATTTTTACATGCTTTTACACTGTTCATCAAGCTTTACCTACTTCTGAAGTAACTTTCACCGAAACCCTAAACCGCCTTTTCTTCCTCCTTAATCTATGGCTGTTAGCGACTCTTCCTCCCCCGAAATCCTCATCCCATGGTCTTGTCTTCAAGATCATGCTTCCGAGCCCTCTTCTAAACTTCCTCAAACTTCTTCCCTGACAAAATCTTTTGCCGACGCTGTTAACAACGTCTGTGATGTTCCACTCTCGCAGATGCCCCAACCGGTTCGTAAAGGTGACAGGATTGCTATTTTGATCCCGGAAGAGGAGTACGTGGTCGGTGCAACCACATGCAAACACAACCTCCATGGTAGAATCCTATGGCCCAAGGGTACGACTCCGCTTAAAGTTGGTGACTTGAAAGCCAAGCTAGCTTCGATGTGGAAATCTCTTGGTAGGTGGGGTGTTACATCTCTTGGAAAAGGTTTCTATGAGTTTTCTTTTTCTTCTTTAGAAGATGTTCAAACTGTTAGATCTGTAAACTCGTGGAACTTAAACCCAGGTATTCTTAAGCTTTTTGCTTGGACCAATGATTTTAACCCTAATCTGCAGCAAAACTCCTCAGCTCAAGTTTGGATTAGGATTTATGGTCTTGCCCAGGAATATTGGAGACCTAAGATCCTATTCGCTATTGCTAGTAGCGTGGGAACACCCATTTGTACTGATCATCACACCAATAAGCCTAGGTTTGAAAGAGAGTTTGGTCATTTTGCTCGTGTTTTAGTTGATATGGATTTAAAAAAAGAGCCTCTTTATAGAGTCTTAGTGGAGAGAACTGGCTTTGCTTTCTTTGTAGATTTTGAGTTTGAAAATAAGCCTGATTACTGTCACTTTTGTAACAATATTGGTCATAACCAAAGTGGTTGTAAGAGAGTTACATCTGAGCCAAAAAACACTGTTATTCATAAGAATCCTCAACAACCTCGTAGGAAAGAATTCAAAGCTGTCAATAATTCTCATAAGAATATTACCACTGACCCTGTGATTGAAGTTGTTAACTTAGTAAACTCACCTGCAAAGGTTGTTGAAACTGACCCCATCTTAGAAGGATTACTTAAAAACCATGAAGACTCAACTGCACAGGTTGAGAATGTTGCCAAATCTCCCGCCATTTCTGTTGTTCCCAGCTCCCCTACTGTTCATGCCATTGATAACCCTGCCTCACACAGCTCCTCTGACTCAGAGTTTGTTGATGCTACTCAACCTGAGTTCAATGATGCTTCTATTATTGTGCCAAACACTGAAGTTGTCAACAACACCCCTGATCACAATGATTTGCAGAGCCCACCTCTTCACCTGGTTACTACAGAAAATGCAAATAGAACTGATACTCCTCCAAGAGTGGTGCAAGACATGACTTTTTTGAAGAATTCCTGGGCTAACCTAGCTGACCTTGATACTGATGACTTAGCTGACTCTGACCTTGAGATTGCTGAGGATATAACCCTTGCTGCACCTGCAGTTGAGAATATTGAGGAGCATTTTCAAACTGTCACCAAGAGGAAAAGCAGAAGAAAAAAGCAAAACGCCAGTAATACCTATAGCACTAGATCTAAGGTTGGTCAACCAAGTGGTGGATCATGAAGAACATCTTTTGGAATGCAAGGGGTATTACCAACTCCCCAACAAGACTGGCACTTAAAAGGTTACTTAAGGTTTATAAACCTGACTTTTGTTTCATAGCTGAGCCTTGGATTGACTTAGCTAGATTTCCTGTTAATTGGTTCCAAAGATTAAACCTCAAAGTTTTTGCTGTTAATGTTAGAGCTAATTTATTACCAAATCTTTGGTGCATTTGCTCCCTTAACTTAGATCCTGTGATTCTGCATAGTGATGATCAACAGATTTCCTTCTCTTACTCTGATGGAGGCAATTCTTTTGGTGTGTCTGCTGTTTATGCCTCAACTGACTACATCAAAAGAAGGAAGCTATGGCACTCCCTTTCAACAGTTCATTCTAATCATAACCTTCCCTGGGCTTGCATTGGTGACTTCAATGCAATCATTGGAGCACATGAACATAGAGGTTCAACTTCTCCAGCTAGAACTCCAATGGAGGAATTTCACAATTGGTCTTCTTCAAATGATTTTCTTCATTTACCAACCAAAGGCTGTAGCTTGACATGGCACAATGGCAGAAAAGGATCCCAAAGTACTGATAGGAGACTTGACAGAGTCTTATGCACCCAATCTTGGATTGATAGCTGCTCTTCCATTTCTGTATCAACCCTTACTAAACATCAATCTGATCATTATCCTATTTATTTTGAATATCAAAGACAAAACTGCAGGTACATCTCTAACTTCAAATTTTTAAAAATGTGGTCTCACCACAAAGATTGCTTCAATTTTATAAAATCTGTCTGGAGCAAGCAAATCTTTGGCTCCCCTATGCAAATCCTCAGCATTAAGCTTAGAATTTTGAAAGAGGAGCTAAAAATTTGGAACAAAAATGTTTTTGGTAACATTCAAAATCAGGTTACTAATGTTGTTGCTAAGCTTGATGATATTCAGCATAGAATCCATGTTGATGGATATAATGATTGCCTCATGAGCCAAGAAAAAGAGGCTAAAACTGAGTTGGATTTAGTGCTTAATATGGAAGAAGCCTATTGGCATGAAAAAGCTAGAGTCAAGTGGCACTCTGATGGTGACAGAAATACTGCATTCTTCCATAGAAATTCTAAAATCAAGCAAGCTTACAGGAAGATTTCCTCCATGAGAATTGAGGATGTGGTTATCACTGACCCTGATCTAATCTCCAATCATGTTGTTGAGCATTTTCAGAATCTATTCTCCAGTGACAACAATGTGGCAGACAATGGTTTGATTGAGGAAGTTATCCCATGTTTAGTTACTAATGACACCAATCAAATGCTTTCTCTCTTACCTTCCCTTTTGGAGATTAAGAATGCAGTCTTCTCTATGAATAATGATGGTGCCCCTGGTCCAGATGGTTTTGGAGCTCATTTCTTTCAAACTTATGAGACCTAAGATTACGATATCAATTGTTTTACTTTTTACACGGGTTTAGTTTAATTTTTTCACGCCGTAAAAAATTACTTTCTTCTATTATATTCAATCTCTTTGGATATTTATTTGAACATTTTACAAAAACAAATTAAAATGTGAGGTCAAAGGTAATGGTCCAAATTTCTTTACTTAAAACATAGACTTAATTTAGTTCTTCACAACGTAAGAAATTATATTCTCTTCTATTAGATAAAATTCCTCTTGAAATTTGTTTTACTTTTTACAAGAACTTGATTTAGTTTTTCACAACGTAAGAGATTACCATCTTCGGTAAGAACAAATACTTTTTATATTTTAATCGAATTTTATTTTAGTAAAAAAAAATTAATATGTGAGATCCAAAGATATATTCTCAATTAATTTACTTTTTACACGGACTTGATTTAATTTTTTATGCTATAAGAGATTACCTTCTTATGTTATATTCATTCCCGGGATATTCTAATTAAACACTTTACAAAAATAATTAAGATGTAAGGCTTAATGTTATGGTTCAAATTTTCTTTCTTTTTACATGGGCCTGATTTAGTTATTCACAACGAAGAAAATTACGCTTTTCTGCTAGACCAAATCCCTCTAAAAAATTAATCAAACTTTTTACAAAAATAATTAAGACATGAGACATAAGACTATGATCTCAATTAATTCACTTTTTAGATGGACTTGATTTAGTTCTTCCCACCATAAAAGATTACCATTATTTGTTAGAACAAATGTCTCCAAATACCTTATTTGATTATTTTACAAAAATAATTAATTAAAATGTGAGATCTAATGTTATAATCTTAATTGCATTACTTTTTATACGGGTGTTTCACGCCATAAAAGATTACCTTTTTCATTAGATCATATCTCTTTAGATATTTTATTTGAACATTTGAAAATAATACAGTAATAATTAAGATATGAGGTATCAGATTGTGTTATCCATTACTTTAGTTTTTCACACAGTAAAAGATTATCCTTTTTCATTAGATCGCATCTCTTTGAATTTTTTACAAAAAGTAATTAGGATGCGAGATCTAAGATTATTTTCTCAATTACTTCACTTTTTACACTGGCTCGATTTAGTTTTTCACAACGTAAAATATTACTCTCTTATGTTAGAACAAATTTCTTTAGAAATTTTAATTGATTTACAAAAATAATTAAGATGTAAAACCTAATATTATGATCGCAATTGCTTCACTCCTTACACGAGGTTTATTTAGTTCTTCAAGCTGTAAGGGATTACCATCTTCCATTAGATAAGATCTCATTGGACATTTGAATTGAACATTGTACAAAAATAATTAAAACGTGAGACATAAAGTTATAGTCCAAATTACTTTACTTTTTATACGGATTTGATTTAGATTAAATCTCTCCGAAAATTTTAAATTAACTCTTTACAAAAATAATTAAGATGTAATGCCTATGATTATGGTCTCAATTACTTTATTTTTTACACGAACTTTATTTAGTTTTTGACAATGTAAGAGATTATGCTCTTCTGTTTGAACAAATTTCTAAGGATATTTCAATTGAATTTATTACAAAAATAATTAAGTTGTGAGACATTAGGTTATGATCTCAATTGCTTAACTTTTTACACGAGTTTGTTTTAATTCTTTATGTCGTCAGAGATTATTCTATTTTGTTAGATCAAATTTATTTGCATATTTATTTGAACATTTTACAAAAATAATTATGACATATGCCTTAAAGTTATAATCCAATTTGTTTAACATTTTACAGGGGATTTATTTAGTCCTTCGCACTGTAAAAAATTACCCTCATGTTAGATTATATCCCTCTTGATATTTTAATAAAACCTTTTGCAAAAATAATTAAGATGCAAGACCTAAGATTGTGGTCTCAATTGCTTTAGGTTTTACAGTGACTTTGTTTAATTTTCACACCATATGAGATTATCCTCTTTTGTTAGATTATATTTCTAATTTGAATTTTTTGATTATTTTGCAAAAAATAATTAAGATACGTTAGACATAAGATTATAATATCAGTTGGTTTACATTTTGCACAATCTTGATTAGGTTCTTCAGTCCGTAAGAAATTATCCTCTTCGATTTGAACAATATATATATATATATATATATAGCGTATATTAAATTATTAAAAAATTAAATTTTTAACCGTGCTTGGCACAGGTGTTCATACTAGTAAGATATATATTTATTTACTAAAATTAGGATAAATACTAATATATTTATTTACAATCGTCAAAAAACTAATATATTTATTTACAAACTTTTTTTTTATTTCAAATTTTATTTTCTTATCAAGTGGTTAGTAAAATCTAAAAATTAATGCTAACATAAACTTTCAATGTTTTTACAGGCTACTTAAAACTAATAAATAAACTATTACCAAGAAAAACCAATTAAGTTAACAATAGTATGTATACTTTAAAACTCCTATGTATATGCCTACTAAGATACGACTTAAATATGATCTCCTCTTTTTTTCTCTCTTCCAACCCTAGCCGTCACTACTTTTTTTCTTCTTCTTAGTCTATCGAAGAGGGGTGATTTTAGGTCAATTTTGGCCTAAAATCATCCCTCCAAATTGTTTTTCTTTCTCGTTATAATAAATAAGTGTGATTTTCACATATTTGTTTGTTTTGATTTTTCGTCTTCGTACGGTGTATTTGGTTGTCCAGTGCGGTGTATTTGATTTCCCGTCTTTGTGCGGCGTTCATTTGTTTCAGGTTGAAGGAGAGTAAATCCGATCTAGTGCAGATCCAATCAATGTCGACTTTTGTGTCATCAACGCTACAGATCCGGAGGCATCGATTTTCCGGACACTTCAATATAGTCATATTTGTAGGCATATGTAATTTGCCGTTTTATGCTATTAACATGGATACTGTGAGTTTGTTCGCAGATTTATTCTTTTTGTTTTTAGCGATTATGAATTTGTATTACATCGATGTACTCTATTTTATTTGAATGAATAAATACCGTTTATTTTGTCAAAAAAAAAGATACGACTTAAATAAAAGATTGTCCCAAATAGTATTGTCTGCGATTGAAAATGATGCCCCGATGTAGACTGATCTACAAGTAACATTATTTTTTAAGAGAGTAGTTTAAAAATATTCCAACAGCTTAATAAATCTTATAATAAAAGATGTCATCGCAATATTATTTTATTTTAAGTTATATGGCATCTAATTTTCCATCGTTGTCTCAAGTCTCAACTCTCTAATTAGTTCCTGTTATCGTACACAAGTTGCTGTTTGCTTGCTACAAGTTGCTCTTGTGGAGAGGCTTAATTATCGTATTTAATATAATCATAGTTATGGTGCGTAAGATATATATTAATGTGAGAGTTTCTCTTTTTGATTGAGATTTAAATCTTCTAATTAAATTGTGAGAGGATCACTTCTTATGTTGGACTAAATGATCGTGATTTCCTAGCAATTGTTAGTTGGTTTAGTGATAATTTACACTGAATTTAATATGGAGAACTACAATTCAATTCTTGCAATTGTGATTTGATGAGGACTGAAATTACTTGATGTCAGAACTGATTTCCAAATTAAATTAGATAGTTCAGTGGACCAAAAATTGTGGTTAAAGTAAAAAAAAAATCAATATTAAGACAAAAAAAAATATATGCACCCTAAATATACGATATTATTTTAGATAGATTTAATGGCCAAACCATTATAAAATCACAACCTGAGTAGGAGCCAGGGTCAAACTCCAATATAGTATACGACTAAATAATTTTACTATTTTTTTACCATTTATGCTAGAACTTATAGACACAATATTTAAAAAAAATAAAAAATTTACAAAACATATTTTAAACCCTTTAAAACAAGACATTTTTTTTTTTTGTTAATCAAATGTATTCTTCGCGCGTAATTGCGAAGACTAATTCCGTTGAGGTATCTAAAATTTATTTAAGAGTTAACTTTTTCCAACAAATATTTTTTCATACGCATCGACCAGAAATCGAATCCAGAACCAAATGATCAAAGGATCCAAGTATCTATCATTTATGCCACACTATATTGATAACAAAAGACATTTTTTGGTTAATCAAAAGGTATCCTCCGTGCGTAACTGCGAATACTAATTTCCTCGAGATATATAAGATTCATTTAAGGGTTTGACCTCTCCCAACAAATGTTTTTCCCTATGTATCGGCGGGAGATCGAATTCAGAACCAAATGGTTAAGAGACCCAAATACTTCGTTGGTAACAAAAGACATTATTTTTTTTTGACAGAGATGGTATCAAAAGACATATTTTAAACTATATAGATTAATTTTCACATGATACGGATGATAAAGGATGAAGAAAATTACCTTTGCAGCCATCTGGATGATACGGGTTTCCTGTATAACCTTCCTTACATTTACACCGGTAACCACCAGAATCAATTTCCGACTCAATGCAATCACTATTACTCTTGCAAGCATAATTAAGTTCACCCTTTGAAACCGTACAATTTTCACTTCCAACACTCCAATCAAGAATCAATGGAAGCTCCTCATAAGGAAAATTATCCAAATGAGCAAGAGAAAAATTATAGGAACCATCTTTAACAATAAAAGAATAGCTGCACCCAGCAGCAGGTTCCGTGGAATTTGGAAATTCAGAAACTTTTACACCTATTTTCCTCATCTTATGTGGAATATCAACTTGACAACAACCGATACCCGAACATGTTCCGTTTTCAATTACGTCTCGATTATTACCATAACATCTTGTTAAGCAACCGGTCGAATATATTTTTCCGTTGATACGGCTGTTGAGATAACCGAAACTGTCGCATCCAACCGTTACAAACTTGTTTCCGCTGCTGGATATTCTAAAACTCGCAGTGTCTAAAGTGGGTTGATTCGATGTTCCGTTATCACAACGACCGGAGATAAAAAACGACGCTTCAATCTGTCCTTCAGGGATGCTTATGTTGTTGACTTGTACATTGCCCCAAAGTAATTTTGTGTCATTTTCACATGTGACATTAAATTTTTCCGATAGGAAACAATTTGCTTGATTTGCAGGTATTGATGAATCTGGTATACCAAATGGATATGGAACTGTAACATTTCCACATTTCTTTTTGCAACCGGGTAGGGACGTAGAAAAGGATTCATCTGATGCAAACACTATTGTTACCATTGATATTGATATTGTTACCATTATAATTTGGTATAGTTCTGTGAACTTTGTGTTATGTTTCATTGTGTTTTTTTGTTTTAATTGATTGGTTCCTTTGTAGCAAAAGGAAGAAGATGGTTTCATTTATTTATATGGCTTTCTGTGACATTTTTGTCATTGGCTCCTTATTAAGTGTTGTTGACTTGGAATGAAGATTGACTTGGTATCCTAGCATAAAAAGTATTTCATCCTTGATCCATCTCATATTAAACAATTTTCTTTAACTAATGATATTTTAAAGTTGGAAAATACAACAAGTGCATGTTAGATAATATGTTAGTGGTTATAATAATCATTGTTATCAGAATCGCGAAAATCGTAAAATCCTTACCTCAAAGAATTTAAATCGTGATAGAATTCTAATTTTAAGCAAAATCCATGTAAAAGCGCAAACAATCGCAAAATCGCAGTACAATCCGTGATTTCATATGATTTCTACCGATTCTGGACTTTTTTACTTTGGATAATTTTGGAATAGGTAAAGATGACCCATTTTTGTTTTGTGACTCGGTTTAAACCTTTTTTTAAAGTAAAAAACCACAAAACCCTATTTTTTTTATATTTATTTGATGGTTACACTTCTACATCAACGTATTTCATTTGATATTGACTTGGTTGGTTGTTTTATGATTTTAAACTTTTGAGTATATATATATATATATATATGAGTTGAATCCATCGATTTTGATTGCGATTTTCGATTATGCGATCTTGATTTTCCCTTTCGATTCAACAAAACGATTTGAGTAGAATCCATCGATTTTGATTACGATTTTCGATTATGCGATCTTGCCATCCTCTTTCGATTCAAAGTAAACTCTCGATTCTGACAACCTTGATAATAATCATTAGTATAAAAAATACTTTTTAAATTGGTTGTGACCCACTTGATTTAAAAAGTTTTCCACTAGCTAGGGACCCTGTGGGAATTTTAAAATCGTCTTAATATTAAATTAGTTTAACCGATCTAAAAAGAGATTTATAATTAAAATTTAAAATAAAATAATTTGACTTTAGGTGAAGATTGACTTGGTATCCTCGCATAAAAAGTATTGGCTGCTTAAAACATCTTTAATGGTGATACCACTTTGCATATCATACATCACTGAAAAATGATTTCTACAAAGTCGTATAATATTTATGCAACTCATACATATTTTGTTCTAGTTAATGGTGATACAACTTTGTGCATCATTCACTATTAACAAGTTATTAATTCTATTTACTTTGATGTGTAAAAAAAGTAATATTAAATTGATGATACGATAAGATACCGTATTATCAATTTTGATACTCTCTATTTCACGTTATGAAATTCCAATGATAAAAAAAAAAGTAACATACAGATCATTAGTTTATGAAACTTTTTGATACTCTTATTGGAGATGCTCTAAGTTGGCATTTATTTATAAAATTAATTTAAGTTGGGAATCAAGCAACGAGTAGTCAAGTACGCAATAATAATAATGCACAGATAGTTGTGCTGGATATGGCTTGGAGTGAGCATATTCCACAACGTGTTGTGGAAAGTTACTCCAAAATTCTAATTATTATGATTATTAAAAATAATTGTAGTTTCAACGGAACGGTTCCCACTTTAGTGTTGTATTTGAAATTTGTTGGATTTGAATTGACGTATTCAGTTTTGTCATATTTGAAGAGAGGGTAATCGTTGTGCTGATGAATGACTTGCTAACTTTAGTCTCTCATTAGATTCCTCAGTTTATGTTAGAATGGAGACTCCTTCTAGTTAACTCCGTAATTTTCGTTTTCATGATTTTTCTAGAACATGCATGCCTAGAAATAAGGGTCGGTCCAACGTAAATTGAGGCCTAAAGCGAAAATTTAAATGAGACCTTTTTAAAAATATATTAACGTTTTGGTTCCCGGAGAAGAGTTTGACTGCGAGGTAAGTAAAATATGACTTGGAATTATTTCCACTAAAAATCGAATTTAGATTGTTCCGAACTATTCTTCTTTGGATAAATACTAGTCTTTTTGTTTTTGTACAAATATTATAATTAGTCTTTTTGTTTGATGATAAATATCAAATTTGTGAAAATAAATTATCTTTGTATTAGCATTGAATACATTATTTTTTTTATATTTTTTGCACTTTGTATTAGTATGAATACATTAATAACCAATAAAGATAAATTTGTATTTATCAAAGATAAATATAATTAGTAAAATCACAATTTTCTTTATTTTATCCATTTTTTATACATCATTCTCCTCTTAAGTGGTAAAAGATTCGTGAGAGATGGAGTATATGTAGTAAAAGTATAATTTTGTAAAGAATGAGTTTCTAAATTTAGTTTTTTTTTTTGTAATAAAGTTTGAAAAAAATTATCCATTTTGCAATAAATTATAATCATGAATCATTTATTCTAATGAATGAATATATATCTTAGAGATTAAAATAGGCCCAAGAGAATAGAATATCCCTAAGTTGGATTAGGTTATGAGTCATGGTTTATAGAAGGTTCTAGTAGGGTATCAATGCTATAAATAAATATATTATGGAATGTAAGAAGCAAGCAAAATGAATGAAAGAAATTAGTTTGTTAGTTTAGTGTAGTTTTTAGTCTCTTTTAGTTTTATGGTGCTTTCATTGCCATGAATTCTCCTCCCTACCATTATCCATATCACCACTATCATTACAATCATCAATCTTCATACCTTGTTGAAACCACAACCCTATCAATATCCATCTTCTAGCAACACCCAACCCTCACCATTTGCCTCACACACACCCTTCTACCAACAACCATACAAAATACCCACTTCTGTGTTCCACCAAAATGATTTTTCCAATCCACCCTCTACCCTTACATCATCCTATACACTAAAAGAAAACACAATTTTAGTGGTCAATCCAATATTAATTTACTGGCCGCTTTGGCAGCCAGTAAGTTTGTGGCCACCACAAAATAAGGCAAAACGGCAAAAAAAAAAAATGCCACTTACCGGCGGCCACAGCCTGCGCAAAAAAAAAAGGAATAACTTACCGGCGGTCATGGCCGCCGCAAAAATAACACAGAATAAAAAAAAAGCGGGAAAATTTAGCGGCGGTCAAAGTCGCCGCAAATTAACCCAGAATTAAAAAAAATAGCGCGAACAATTAGCGGCGGTCATAGCCGCCGCAAATTAACAAAGAATTCAAAAAAAAAAAAGGGACCAATTAGCACAAAAAACAGTTTTTTTTTTGTTTTTTAAAAAAATTAACTTTCTTCACCAACCTCTATATATACCCAATCTCATTCATTTCACCATTTCATCCCTTCTCTCTACAAATTTCTCCACTTCTCTCTAAACTTCTCCATATAAATTTCTTCATCTTCACTTAATAATTTTCTCTGCTTTCTCTCTAAATTTTTCTTCCTTTTCTCTAAACTTCTTCATCCAATTTTTTTAATTATTCATATAAATAAAACATAATTATATTTTAAATAATTTCTTTATAAATAAACATACAATAAAATTATGTTTATAAAAAAAATAAATATAATACAGTTTTTTATATAATACACTTTAATAATAAATAAAATAATGTACCAAAAAAAATTTGTCATAAAAAAAATATTAATAAAAATTTGTCATAAATATAATAAATAAAATACGTTTTTTAAATAATATTTTTTTTATGTAAAATAATTATTTTTTAAAAAATAATTTAAATAATTTTTTTTTTTAAAAAAATTCTGCAGAATTTGCGACGGCCCAGGCCGCCGCTAAGTTTTATAACACGCAGATTTGCGGCGGCCCTGGCCGACGGTAACGTTTACCAAGATTTTTTGCGTCAGAATTTTGCGGCGGCTTTAGCCGCCGATAACAAATGTGTCAGAAATGTTTAAAATTTTGCGTCTGCTTTGGCCGCCGCTAAGAATTTGTGGCCACTGTTTTTCCGGTCGTTCCTTGCCGCCACAAAATTTGCTTTTTTTTTTTTTTTTTTTTCATTTTTGATCGTTTTTGCCACTTTGTGGCTGCCATTTGGCGGCCAAAAAAACCATGTTTTCTTGTAGTGATACACCACCATCCCTCATTCCATCTTCATCACTCAACCCATATATTTCATCTTTGTCTCCTCAAACAGTCCCTCCTTCATTTCCTACGCCCACCATTTACACAACAAATTCCTTTTCATCCAACAGTTACCAACAACCCATACACACCACTGCTACCTCACCTCCCAACACCCCTCCGATGGGGATTTCAGTGTTTGATGGAGAAGATGATCCCTATTGGTGGCTGTTATGTGTTGAGAAATTTTTCAAGGACCAAGGAACACCAGATGCAATGAAACTTCCAGCTGCTGTGACGGCATTGCGAGGTAGTGCTCATCAATGGTGGCTCTGGCGGTCTCATCATCAACCGCCGACAACTTAGGATGCGTTCACCATTGTTTTTCTTTGGCGTTTTAAACCTGAATGGAGAGAAATTTTGCCGATAGATTACGAAAAAGAGGAGTCAGATCTAGATTTGTGTATTTTCTCATTATCAAATGGTAGTAGAAGTCGTGTTACAGAGCTATCACAAATGGAAGAGGAAGTGGTTGTTGATGCATCATTCCCCACTTTCAATCATGCTGGATTTCTCCCGCTTTTATACGACAAAAAGGCACCCGTTACTAAATCGTTGAAATCAATAGATTTTGTTGACTATCCAGTCTCTACCACTGTTGACAATGGCAAGTATGAAGATCCTTCGTCCATACCAACGCTGCAGCCACAAGCCGAATTGATTTCCCCACCTCCGGTGCCACCGCCTAAACCACTTGATCTACTCATAGCTTTGTTTCCACCATCAAAACCACTATACATCAAACCAACTCTGATGTTATCACCGAAACTACAAGGTCTGGTGGGTTTTGCAAGATCCGAAAATGCAAAATCGTTGATGTCCTTTGATCCAGGAGGAAATATCATCGTCTCCAACTCAATTTCTCGCCGTCATCTTCAAATCTGCAATTTTCAAAGCTTTGCGATGTTTTTCTCTCCCGCGGTTGAAGTTTTCGATGCCCATCACCGTTCTCTGTCTCCTGTGACAAAATCACGCGACAACACCATTTTGCTTTCTCTTTTGTTTCTGCCTTGGGATAGAGGGAAGTATGGGATTTGCCGTTTCTTGTCTCCGGGGTCGGATTGGAGTCAACTTCATAAGACTCTTTCTCTTCAATGGGAGCCCTGGGATAGAAGAAAGTTTGAAATTGCAGTTTTCTTTCTCTGGCCATGGTTTCTCTTTCCGGTGAGGGAACCGAGTCGGCCTTGGCTGCTGCCATGGATTTTGGAAACACAGAATTCTGCAACAAGGGAAATTTGGGAATTAAAGTCACTAAAATTCTTTAATGATTTAAATGGGCTCTTCATACTTGGCCCAAAGTGCATTTTCATACTTGGTAGTGATGCTAAGGAGAATTGGAGTTTTGAGCAAGGATTTGGGAATAAGTCCACTCAACACACTTTGTGTAAGTGCACCAGTTCATTCTCATGTTTTAATAATTGTCAAAACACATGAAAATAGAGTAGAACATATTTTGGCAACATTACAAATGACTTGACAGCGAGAAACCTTTTTAAAACTTTGAAAAACTGATTTTTAGGTATTATGTATCGATACATAAACATGTGTATCGATACAAATGTCCTGAAATTACTTCAGACTGATTTTGTGCAATTTGTATCGATACATATATCACTTGTATCGATACAAAAGTGGTCACTCAGAGGCAGAAGGTCATCTGTGTATCGAATCATGCTTGCATGTATCGATACACACCCCTGCTTCTCAGAAAACCAGTAAGTGCTTGATGTATCGAATCATGCTTGCATGATTTGATACATATCAGTCAAGATTTCAAGAAACTGTTATATGTATCGATACACATACGTGTTTGTATCGATACATAGGTCAAAATTTTCAATTTGAACGCTGGTCAAAGGGTTTTGTATCGATACAAACCATCATTTGTATCGATACACGTGTGTTAAATTTTGCCCAAATTTGCTCAATTCTATTTTCTCTTTAAATAGCAATGTGGTGTGTCATTGTAAAAAGAGAGGAAACTAGTGTGAAAGATCAGAAAACGCTTTGGATACAAATTGAGTGAGAATTTGCATCAAAGGTTTGATTCGTCACAAATTCATCATCTTCATCAAGGATTGCAATCAAATTGGATTTTGAGTATGGGATCAATTTAATAAAGATTGTGTGCTTTTGTGATAACGTTCGATACGGTTCGCGGTGAATCAGAATCGTAGTCGGGTTGAATTGTGCGACGAAGGTTCTAGTGTTTCTCTCAAGTGATTCAAGATCGTGCGTGTCTTGAAGGATTCGACAACAAGAAACGAAGGACTCAGCTGGACGATCGGGTGCAGTTTGGCACAAGGTGGATCGTTGGAATCAGAGGGCGAAGTTTCGTTGTGTGTCGAGGTTATTCGCATTAGTTTACATTTTGTGTCGTTATAGGTTTATAAGATTCAATTGTAAACTGTGCACTTTTAGTTCATCAAGTTTTTGATCTATAAAATCTCAAATAACCCGTTTGGTTATTTGGGGGGAGACGTACTCAGACAAACGCGTGGACGACGCGCAATCCGAGGAACTCCCTAATCACATCGTGTGTCTCTCTCTCTCTCTCTCTCTCTCTCTCTCTCTTTTGAATTTCATAATTTCGTTAATTTGTTAATCGATTGAATTTTTGGTGTTCGTATTGGTTCACAAAAATTCAATTGATTCTTGCTTGATTGTGATTGATTTGCATATTGATTTGTAACTTGCTTGAGACTGAATTTAAAATTGTTTAAATTCAATTATTTTGAACTCGAACATTTTCGTATCTTTTCAAAATCGTTCAAGGCTTAATACTACCTTTCCTTTGGTCAATCGGTGCGTAGACTACCGATCCGGTAGCTCTTCCGCTCGCTTGATTAAATTGAAACATTTTTTGAAAACCTCATTGTTTCAAGGGTCACTTATTCAACCCCCCCTTCTAAGTGATAAGCCGAGTAGTCTAACACTTTGAATTTCATTTTATTTGGTTTTTGATATTGTGGATTTTGTTAGATTACACCTTGAGGACAAGGTGATTCTGCAAGACCAGTGGAATGTAATGAATGAATATATATCTTAGAGATTAAAATAGGTCAAAGAGAATAGAATAACCCCAAGTTGGACTAGGTTATGAGTCATGGTTTATAGAAAGTTCTAGTAGGGTATCAATGCTATAAATAAATGTATTATGGAATGTAAGAAGCAAGCAAAATGAATGAATGAAATTAGTTTGTTAGTTTAATGTAGTTTTATTCTCTTCAATTTATGAACAACTAAAAAGTTATTCATAAACTCTCAATGAAAGCACCAATTGTTATGAACAACTTTTTAATTGTTTATAAATTGAAGAGAATAAAACTAAAGAGACAAAAAACTACACTAAACTAACAAACTAATTTCTTTCATTCATTTTACTTGCTTCTTACATTTCATAATACATTTATTTATAGCATTGATACCCTACTAGAATCTTCTATAAACCATGACTCATAACCTATCCAACTTGGGGATATTCTATTCTCTTGGGTCTATTTTAATATGTAAGATATATATTCATTCATTACATTTATTCAAACTTAAACATTGTTATTGCCTTATTAGTGCTGGTGTGGCGCTCTCTTTGTGTGGAAAACAATATAAAAGTGGAAAAAATTGGTATTGCCTTATTAGTGCTGGTGTGGCGCTCTCCAGTTGTGTGGAAAACAATATAAAAGTGGAAAAAAATGAAACATTGTCAAAGTTTAGTTTTGATACCTTAACGAACAACTTGCATTACAGGCCTAATTTATAATAGGCTTAAATATATTTTTGGTCCCTGCAATTATGTTTTGTTTTGAAAAGAGCTCCTATAAAAAATAATTTTGATTTTAGTCCCTACAATATCTCAAAACTTTTAAAATAGCCCATAACCTGGATTTCTTGATGACACGTCACTTGGATTATGGCGTGGCAGACACTGAGTAGGATTTAGAGTTGACATGACCAATTTATGTCACTTGGATTATGACGTGGCAGACACTGAGTAGGATTTATAGCTGACGTGACTAATTTTTTAATATGCTTTTGGTCCCTGCAATTATGCTTGTTTTGAAAAGAGCCTCTGTAAAAAAAATTAAAATTGATTTTAGTCCTTGCAGGGGCTATTTTAAAAGTTTTGAGATATTGCAGGGACTAAAATCAAATTATTATTTTTTTACAGGGACTCTTTTTAAAACAAAGCATATTTGCAGGGACCAAAAGTATATTTAAGCCTTTATAATATTACTTTATTTTGGAGGCCTAAAGTCTTATCTTCACTTGCTTTGGGCTTGGGTAGGCCGAGCCCTGCTAAAAATGTCCGTTTAGTTTCTTGTTGCACCTTTGGCCCTCTGTTGTTACCAAAATAATAATAATAATAATAATAATAATAATAATAATAATAATAATAATGCACTAATAAACTCAAACTTACATTGTATTTGTTTGAATAGATTTAGAAAAGAGAAAAATGACAAAGAAATGAAGTATTTCTATTATTTGGAAGAGAGGAGAAATGATGAGAGAGAAATATAATGGAAACTACCCAATGACAGATCTCACCATAAGAGACAAAATTCGTGAGAGAAACAAATTAGCATTTGTGATTTCTCAATATTACCCCTTTAACTATATTTGAATCATAGATACGAAGGATAAACTTGTCTTTTATAATTTTTATGAATTTCTCTCTATCCATTTTTCTATTCATCATCTTCTCTATTTCTATTCATCCAAACCATACAAAATTTCTACTCAATTTTTCTCTCTTATTTCTCTCTTTCATATTTCTCTTTTTCTTATTTCTTTGAACGTCCAAACACAATGTTAATAAAACTTATCAAACTGGCCGATCAATTAGTCATATAATATATATTTAGCCATCACAAATTTGTTAATTTGTAAAGAATTAATAGATATAAAAAAAGTAAAAACATTCACTAGTTTGATAGATGTATTTTGTCTTAATTAACACTTTCAAAATCTAAAGAAACTATAAAAAGTCATTGTTAGCAGCAAAAATATTCAACACAACACTCAAAATATATATTTTTAAATTTGGCCTCCTATAAGAAAAACGGCTAGTTTCGCCACTGATATTACGTCTAGCGTTTTATTTTTTGTTGTCAAATAGCCTAATGGCAATATGTGTGTGAACCGATACCACTAAAAAGGTGTTTGTGCAAACCAAACGTCTATTTTATTAGGAAATCAAATAAATATGCACACATTGACTATCCCATTAAAATCGAATGATTAAGATAATAATATTTCAAATTTTTATTAACTTTTAAAATTTAATATTTAGTTTTAAATTTGACCGTCCAATTTTGCATTGGATGGTTCAGATGTAGCCGAATATAAAGTGTTACAAAGAATGTTATCGATAAATAAAATCAAAATTTAAAAATTTATTTAGCCAATCAACCATAATACAAAATCTAATTACAACGCCCTTTCAAAATCAACAGAAATAAAACAAAGATAGAGCATATATATATATATATATATATATATATATATATATATATATATATATATATATATTTGACATGACAATTATCTTCCACCATCCAAAGCAATTAATGGTTGATCTTTCAAGCTATCATACACAGTAGTATATCCAAAATTAGAACTATCATCACCAATTTCATTATAAATGCTAGAAGATGCCTCATGAAGTAAGCATTGATTCTCCTCAAAACTTTGCTCTGTCTCATTCCAAGGATGCCTCTCAATTAACCTTATACCTTCCAACTCCATAGCCACTTCCTTCATACTAGGTCTTTCATCACCTCTAAGTCTCAAACACCTTGCTGCAAGAATAGAAACCTCCTTAATCTCATTCTTGTTTTCATCATTCAAAATACCAACTTGAACAACTTCGAAAATCCGATCTTGTTTTAAACAAGACAAAAAATGCATAGCAAGACTAATGTTCGCTTCAGACCTATTAAAAGAAAGAGGTTTATCCCCGGTTAGAAGCTCGGCAAGAACTACACCAAAGCTATAAACATCACTTTTCTCGGTTAATTGATGTGTTTGCATATACTCTGGATCTAAGTATCCAAGAGTTCCTTGCACCACTGTCGCTATCTCGGTATGATCAAGCGGAACCAATCTTGAAGCTCCGAAATCGGAAACTTTTGCAATGTAATTTTCATCCAAGAGAATGTTGGTACTTTTAACATCTCTATGAATAATTGGTATTGAAGCAGCTGAATGTAGATACGACAAAGCTCCGGCTGTCTCTGCTGCTATTCTTAAACGTGTTTTCCATGTTGGATTATTTGCTTCGTCTTTGGTGCTTTGTATGAAGTCGAAAAGTGTACCGTGGCTAACGAATTCGTAAACCAAGGATGGAACTTCTGTCTCTAAACAACATCCTAAGAGTTTGACGACGTTCCTATGATTTATTTGGGATAGAACAACGACCTCGTTAATGAATTGCTCAATTTGATTTGCGTCTATTATTTTGGACTTTTTTACTGCGACGATCTTGTTGTCCGATAAAATTCCTTTGAAGACTGTACCAAAACCTCCTCTACCGATGATTAAGCTTTCATCGTAGTTTTTGGTGGCTTTCTTAAGTTCCTCTTCCGTGAATATTTGAGCTGATTGCGATGTAGTGTCTTCTCTTGTAGATAGTTGTTGTAGCAAAATTGAACCACCGTTTTGTTGAAAGAACTTTTGCTTTAGTTTGATGAGCTTCCTCTTTTGGTATGTCAAGTATATAGATGAAATCGCCACAAATAGGACAATGAGTCCAGCACTTGTTCCTGCATTTGAAATGTGTTGAAGCAAACTCATGAATTGTTTTATAAATTAATATTAATAGCTAACACACTAGAGTTGGACTTTAAATTTGTAAATATGACTAAATATTATTCTAGAGTTCGATTTTCTTTATCATAATTAAAAAAAATTTAAATATAACAAGATAGTGAAGCATATATATATACTACACATATAGGAGTAAACAATTTGAATTTAAAATAAATTTGGGAGATGCTTAGGTGCTTACCAATAGCAATCATGGTGATTGAATCTCGTTTGTGACACCCTCCAGCCAATGTACCATTTCCAGATTGTCCATCAGGACAAAAACACTCATAAGATCCATCCATGCCACGACAATTATCTTGACTTATGCATGTGTGATTCGATGTCGTACATTCGTTAATGTCTGCAAGTGTATATTACAGTAATAATTTCATATTGTTAATCGAACAGATTTTTTTTTTCCCTTAAGGAGTGGCTTCACTTAAAAGGTAACGGGGAATAATAAAATTAAATAAATGTGTTTCGAATAAATAAATTAAGGGTCATGCTAAATAATATATCTGATGTACTAGTTAATCATACTTAAAAAAGAAATAAAAAAAATAAAGTTAATGCGAAAAAGATAATTTTTTACATTAAATACACAAATTTCAAAAAAAATAAATTATAGGCTTAATTGCACTTTTAGTCCCCCTATTTTGCCAAAAGTGCGATTTTGGTCCCCTATTTTAAAATCAAACATTTCAGTCCCCCTATTTTGATTTTTGTTGCACTTTTGGTCCCCCACCCTATTTTTTAACT
Source organism: Trifolium fragiferum (assembly GCA_954870985.1). Taxonomy (NCBI): domain Eukaryota; kingdom Viridiplantae; phylum Streptophyta; class Magnoliopsida; order Fabales; family Fabaceae; genus Trifolium; species Trifolium fragiferum. The sequence continues at coordinate 10,788,652 of OX940796.1, forward strand.
AAGTGGCAACCAAAATGCTTATGTGGCAATACTTGTGACAAATAAAAATTCTACGTCACCAAATATTTTTATTTTAGGTATTTAATTTCCAATAAAGAAAATATAATTTTTTTAAAAAAATCTGAATAACAAACAAAATATAATTTTTTTAAAAAATCTGAAATATTAATTTATTTTAAAAAAACTGAAAAAAAACCAAAAAATTTTAAAAAATATGAAAAATCTGAAATATTATTTTTTTAACAAATATCTGAAAATTTATTTAATATTTAAGTTTTATTTCAAATAATATTTTATTTTCAGATTTTAAAAAGAAAATAATAATTTTTAGTTTTTTAAGAATCTAATATTACTGATTATAAAAAAATAATATTTGAAATATTATATTTAAAAAAAATCTGAAAATCCAAAAACATTTAAATTTATTTTTAAAAAAACTGAAAAAAAACTAATTTTTTTTAAAAAAAATCTGAAATCTTGATTTCTTTTAAAAATACTAAAATATAAAATAAATTTTCAGATATTTTTTTTAAAAATTAATATTTCGGTTTTTTTTTTAAAATCAATATTTTTGTTTTTTCAACTTTTTAAAAATTAAAATTTTTTGTTTTTTCAGTTTTTTTCTAAAAATAAATTAATATTTCAGATTTTTAAAAAAATATATTTTTTTCGTTTTCAGATTTTTTAAAAAATAAAATCTATTTTTTAAAAAAATTTGTATCTTTCATATTAAACATTAAAAAACTAATATTATAATTAAAATATTTGTTGATGTGGCACTTTTATTTGCCACATGTATCGCCACGTAAGCATTTTGGTTGCCACTTGGTCAAAAAATGGGATGGGGGACCAAAAGTGCAACAAAAATCAAATTAGTGGGACTAAAATGTTTGATTTTAAAATAGGATGACCAAAATTGCAGATTTGGCAAAATAGGGGACCAAAAGTGCAATTAAGCCAAAATTATATTAATATGTTTAACTAGTACATCAGATGCAATGTTTAGCATTTTTCATAAATTAAATATCTATCGCATTCATGAATATATCACTTTCCACTTTGTTTATGAAAATTGAAGGAGAAAAAATTTATAAACAGAAAGCACATATTTAAAAAGTTTCCACAATTTGTTTCAACATAATGGTGGCAAAGGAAAGAAAGACATGCACACGACCCGCACACTAAAAGTCTATGCGTGTGGTGACCTTTTTTTTTGTGGTGACCTTTTTTTTGGTTACATAATATATTTCTAGTCTTTTTTTTGTGGTGACCTTTTTTTTGGTGGTGATAATATATTTATAGTCTAATATGCCAACTAAAATTCAGACTATTTCAAAATTAATTCTACAATATAGACTTTTACTCAATGTTTGGCGTATAGTCCGTAAAAAAAAATGATTGGCGAACAAAAGGGCAAAAGTCAGACTATAAGATTGAATTTAATGGTTAATGATCGACGTTTCTCTAAAAAGAATTGAAGTTTGATTTTTGGAAAAAATTTAATAATTGTTGATCAGATTTACTTATCTTAAACTAGTATATAAGATATTTTTCAATTTGTCTCCACGAATATTTTTAAAATATAAATTTTTACAAAAAATAATTAAAAATATAAATAGTCAAAATTATATATTAACATTTATGTAGTGGTCAAAACTTGAAAAAGAAATAGATGGAGTTCATGATTTCTTCCGTTCCAATCATTTTTTTTTCAATACATAAAAATCAAGTATAAAACTTTTTTTTTGTCAAAAAAAAAACTAGGACAAAATTTTTTAATTTAAACGAAATAAATTAATTAAATAGATTAATATTGAGAAGAAGATGAATTAAATTACCTATGCAGCCTTCTGGATGATACGGGTTTCCTTCATAACCTTTCTTACATTTACATTGGTAACCAATATGAATGTCCTTATCATAACAATCACTATTGTTCTTGCAAGCATAATCATCTTCACCCTTTGAAGCCTTACAACTTTTATTTCCAACACTCCAATCAATAATCAATGGAAGTTTCTCATATGGAAAATCATCCAAATGAGAAACTCAAAAATTATAGGATCCATCTTTAACAATAAAAGAATAACTACATCCATATTCCGTAGAATTAGGAAATTCCGTAACATGTCTACTTATATTCTTCATCATATGTGGAATATCAACTTGACAACAACCGATACCCGAACATGTTCCGCTTTCAATTTTATTTTGATTACCGTTGCATCTTGTTACGCAACCCGTTGTATATTTTTCACCATTGTAGATGCTATCGATATAACCGAAAGTGTCACAACCCACCGTTATGAACTTGTTTTCCGTGCTTGATACGCTGAATCCCTCGCGGTTTATATTCAAACCGGGTTGACTATAATTTGAGTTATTACAATAACGTGAAACACGACTCAATATTTCAAGTTGTCCTTCGAGGATGCTTATGTTCATAACTTGTATATTGCCCATGACTAATTTTGTATCATTTTCACAAGTGAAATTAAATTTGGACTCTAGGGAACAAGAACCTTGATTTGGTAATGATGAATTTGATATTCCAAATGGATATGGAATTGTGACATTTCCACATTTGTTTTTGCAACCGGGTAGCGATGTAGAAAAGGATTCATCCGATGCAAATACTATTGCTAACATCGATATTGATATTGTTACCGTTAAAATTTGGCATAGTTGTGTGGGCTTTGTGTTCTGTTTCATTGTGTTTTTAATTGACTGGTTCCTTTGTGGCAAAAGGGAAGAAGAGGGTTTCATTTATTTATATGGCTTTTTGTGACTTAATTTTTCGTCATTGGCTGCTTATTAGCTGTTGTTGACTTGTAGTGAACATTAACTTGGTATCCTCGCATAAAATGTATTTCATCCTTAATTAAGCAATCATTTTCTTTAACTATTGATATTTCTTTTTTTGGTACAAAACTATTGATATTTTAAAGTTGGAAAATACTAACAAGTGTTAGATAATATGTTAGTGATTAGGGTTGGAAATAGGCCAGGCGGCCTTCAGGGGCATGTGGCATGGCATGTAATAGGCCATGCCAGGCCAGGCCTGTTTATTAAAAATGTCAGACTTAGGCTTTGAAAAAAGCATATTTACATAAATAGGCCAGGCTTAGGGCCGGCCTATTTATATTTAATAATTATTATTTATATAATATTATTATAATTATTTATATCATCTTATATAAAAAATAAATATTATTTATATATATACAAAATATTTATTTTTCGTAATCATATTTGTTATTTTATTAGCTTTTAATTATCGTGCTAATCATTTTATTAGCTTTTTTTTAATGCTGAAGAAATTATGAAAATTTAAATATGAAATAGGCTTCAAGGTCTATTTAATTAGCCTATTTAAAAAGATTATATAGACCCCTATATTTAACACAGACTTTTAAACAGACTACAAGGCCAGGCCAGGCCAGAAAAAAAAGAACATTGAATAGGCCATAGGCCAGGCTTAGGCTTAAAGAAATATCACAGGCCAGGTCCAGACCTGTCAAAGCATGTCATGACATGGCCTATTCCCAACCCTATTAGTGATATTATAATATAATAGCCTTTTATTCTTCGATGGTTGGGTATGAATATTGTTGAGTCTTCTGTATTGGTTGCATTTTTGGTGAAATAAACTTTGCAGCAGGATGTGTGATAAGATGCCACAACATCGTATCCGGCTTCTGGAAGTGTTCGCGTGGGTGTTCTATTTAAGGAAATCGTGTTTCTCTCTCATGAATCATATCTGACACATTTAATCATGTTTTTAATCAGGCTTATTATGAGGATCATCATTTAATGCTTCAGATCCTTGTCAAGAATATTTTTATGATGAATCTCCTTGAAGTGTATTTTTGGAAAGAATCAATTTTATTCAATGTGGTCAATGGCTTGGGTCAAACAAATCAAGCCCATGTTTAATTCCGGATCAAGGACTTTTGCTGGAGTATTTAAAGATTGTTCTAAACCTAGTTTTAGGAGTTGTTCACGCCGTCTTGTGACTGAGTCTAGAACTTAGATTTTTGCGTGTGTGTTATTTCTGTGAGCCTTTCTTGTGTCTCATTGATGCAAGCTTAGGACGTATTGTTTTGAGTTGTAATGTGTGTGATCCTCTCCTAAGCTTTGAAGTATGGAGTTAGGACTTTGTGTTGTTTTTAGCACTCTAAGCCTTTAGGTACGAGTGTGTAGTTTTTAGAAGTGTGTCTCCAAAACATTTTGTATTTGTGCTATTGAAATTCTTGCTGTCTGTAAGGTTGTAAGGGAGTGAGATGGGATCTCAGACTTAAGAGTTCATAGGTTGAAGAATCATTGGTAGTTGCCTAGGTTATGAGTTGTAAACGTGACGTTTGCTGAAGACTTACAACTAGGACTATTATAGTGATATTCCTTCCTGGATTGGTATCCCCCAGACTAGGGCTTGTTTTAAGCGCCGAACTGGGTTAACAAATATCCCGTGTCTTTTACTTGCTTTCAGATATTTGTTTTATTTATCTTGAGATATACGTGTTAAGAAACTATAGCATTGTATCGCGCATCACGTTTAGTGCTAAGGTGCTTAGAGCATTGTATCTAGCATTGTGCTTAGCGTGCAAGGAATTTCAAATATGGTTCAAAATCATGCTTAATTATATTGTTAGTTTATTTGCTGAAAAAATATGGATTTAACACTTCAAGGTTATAAACATGCACAATTAGTAGAGATTATTATTTTTTATTTTTTTGGAAAGACTAAAATATGGAAGGACTATTGTAGTTCAAATGCCGGTACATCAACTTATTTACTTTAAAAATAATATTCATTTACTTTCAAAAATATAATTCATCATTAAATAACTTGACAAAAAATACATTAAATCATGATATAATATTAGAGGCCAAAATAAAGATTATTATTGTTCTTGTAATGATAGATAAGGGCATTGGCGATAGACCTACATCACTCGTCACTCCTTCCATTGTCCATGCCAGCCAGTCATAATCACAATTAAATAGGTGGAAAAGGGGGAAAAGACAAGGAAATGTTCATATAGAAACAACTTAAGAGATATTAGCATATTATTATAAAAAGAAAATGAAAAGGAAAAAAAATAAGAAAATTAATAGTGAATTTAAATTAATTTTAATCTAAGTTTATTTATGAATTTTGTAATTTTTTTTTTCTTCCACTGTTTTTTTATAAAATCAAACGGAACCTTAAGTCTAAGTTTACTATAAGAGGGTCTTTTTGTGGACCACATATTATAGTGGTGACTCACCGTAGAGAAATCCTCCAGTTATTAGCTCCTCTCCTCTCATATTTCTTCGTGTAAGTGTGTGTAATTAACACCTATCAACATTGATCTATCAAGTGACAAACTTTTCAATATTCAACTTTTGAATTATATGAAAATTGCTATAACACTTTCGATTTCAAATTTGTTTATTTGCATAAACGTCAATTTTCCACACAAATTATTTGCTTTTTCTCATAAATTGTACATTAAATTATTGACCCAGTCCAAGGGATAGGCCAACTAGGCTTTTGCCAAGCCTCCAATTTTTTATCCATAATATTATACTGTGTATGTATGTATTGTTGAAGTTGACCGTAAGGGAAGACCAAGACTATTGTTAGCCTGAATTTTTAATTTACTTGATTTGAAAAGACAAAGAACTAAGCGTCAAAGTTAAAGCTAATACTTGTTTAATCCTGAACCAAATTATGGGATTCAATAGATGTGTTTCGACTGAGTTTATTTTTTTTAACGGTAAAGATTGAATTATATATTAATAATTGGAATCAGTATAAGAGGTACTTAATTTACAGTCGAAAAAAGGTATGGAAAATACTCCGTCCAATTAAACCGAAAAAAGGACTAAAACGTTAACAAGCTCTAAAACCCCAAAAACACTATCGAAATAAGCAATCGGAAGGATAAACACATCATTCATAGAATAAACATGGTGATTTAACGTTATTCAATAAAAGCCATTTCCAAGAAACTAGTTGAATCCTTTCAAAGATATCCATCAGCTCTCTAATTGTTGAAAACACGTGGAAACTAAAATACACGTAGCAAGACATGCGTCGAAGCCTAACCACCTAAAGAGAGAGTATCACACTGTAGAATTAGAATCACAAGTAACGAGTAAGTGATCTACCGCTTCCATCAAAGCCCCGCAAAAAGCCCATAAAGCATCACCAGGATCCCTAATCACCCTACGGTTAAGAAGGTTTTGCCCGGTCGACACCCTATCCTGAAGTAATTGTCAATAAAAAACAATTACTTTCGACGGGGCCTAAAATTTTCACTCCCTAGCTAGAAGAGAATTTAGAATATTCAGAACCACACCAGTCATAAGCAAAAAGTATGTCGACTAAACCTAAAATATCCTCGAAGAATCATGCCTCCATGACCCGGGAATCTATATACAAATTTTATTGGATTGTTCATACATATATCATACAAAGTCTATTTACAGAACTCGTTGGATCATCCATACACAATACACAATCTAATATAAAACAAAATTAAAGTGATAGATTCAACATGTCACTGATCATAATCATCTTCCATCATTCAAGACACTGGTGCATGAACTTTCAAGCTGTCATACCTACTATATCCATGGTAGCTGCTATCACCAGTTTCATAAGTAGTGTTGGATAATGTTTCTTGAGGTAATTCCAACTCCATATCACTTCCTTCATTTTTTTTTATAAGCAAAAATAAGTTAATGCGAGTACAAGGGGTACTCGAACCCTTACAGATAAAAATATCCAGATCCAGCATCATAGCAGAAACAACTACCCACCTTCTATGAAGGGTTGCAGAAGTCCCACCAAATCATGTGCTCGAAAGCCGAATTAATTTAAAAATATTAGAAACGTCAACAGATACAAATAAGCAACTACAATCAACTAGCTCCAATACTAATACGACCTAACACCCTATACTCTTTACCAAGTATATAAACTAAATGCTCCATCATCCAACGCCTCCAGTAAGGATCATTACCAAATGAATTAAATTCACACCAACATCACACACAATCAACAACCCCAACTTGAATTTTGAAGATAACTCAACAAATAGTTTAGCAGCCAGACAAACATGTTAGAGGGCAATTGGACCAGTCTGAGTATGTAAACATTGTCTTTCTACCTGCCCTTCCTATGAACCAGCCCCATGTCACCAATTTAATTTGTGAAACTAATGAAACTTGATCCGCAGCTCCTTCTTAAAATATAATTCTATTGCGAGCATTCCATAAAAACCAAACTACAGCCATCCAAATTAAACGACGAGTCCTTTTCAGACAGTTACCAACAACCACATTACCATGCATAAGGAAATGTTGAACACCTTCAGTATGATGCACATCTTGAACTCCCATCCAACTACTAATAGATCTCCATAAATTAATAGAAAAGGGACAAGAGAAGAACAAATGGCTAATTGACTCAACAACATTTGAGCAGACAACACAGTTCATATCCAATGCACTAGTTTATATGCCTCTTTTTGCCGACTCCTCTCTTGTTGCTAACCTCCCTTGAATTAACCTCCAAACCATAACTTGAATCTTTGTCGGTACGTCAGTCTTCCACACTTTTGGTAAAGCTTTTTTCAGATTTGAGTCGATAGGCTGATCACTTAAAATCGAAATCATGTGTTTGTAGCACGAGCTAACTGAAAATCCTTCAATAGTATTTAACTTCCAGACCCATTTATCATTTCCTTCTTTTTTCGGTCCTACACCATTTAAGGCAGCCTTCAGTTCGACAGCCAGCGCTTCCTCCCAATTGAACAATTGTCTCCTCCAACGCCGTAGCCACGTCCAATGATCACCATCCCACCTTCCCGATTCTGCCACTGAAAAGTCTTTATCGACACTAACAGAAAACAGTCTAGGATAAACAATCTTTAGCGGCATCGGCCCGATCCATTTGTCATGCCAAAAAGAAATATTATGACCAGTTCCCATTTTCTTTGTTACAACATCCTGAAACCATCCACTCAAAGCACCACTCCCAACACCAATTTTTACCAAACACCAAATTGAGCTCGTTCTATTAGTCGCTGCATAATCACCACAGAAAAATTTATGTAATTCACCATATTTAAAAGAGAGCAAGTTATACCAAATGGCATCTCTATCGTGAAGACATCTCCAAATCCATTTCGATAATAAGGACGCGTTAAACACCTCTAGACTCTTCACTCCTAACCCCCCTGATTCTTTGGAAGACAAACCTTCTCCCATTTTATCCAAGCTATTTTCCTCTCCTACATGCTAGGTCTTTCCTCTCCTTTAAGTCTCAAAGCACTTTGCTGCAAGAATAGGAACCTCTTTGATCTCCCTGTCAAGGTTTTAAAAAACGGTCCGCGACCGCGAAAACGGCCGCGACAAAACAGTTTTGGCATGTCCCGATAACGTTACCGTTATCACAATATTTTTTATTAAAGAACAAATTGTGATTAATTCACATCTCGACGACTACAATTAGCGTCGTAAAATCTGTATCGACCGAAATCGCGAAAACCTTTACGTAACCAAGACGCGGCCGCAACCGCTTTTTAAAACCTTGCTCCCTGTTATCACCATTCAAGATACCAACTCCAAGAACTTCATACAAGCGATTCTCTCTTAAACAAGATAGGAAGTGAATAGAAAGGTTTCTTTACTCTTCTGGCTTATAAAAGGAAATAGGTTTCTCTCCGGTTAATAGCTTTGCAAGAACTACGCCAAAACTATAAACATCGCTTTTATCGATTAATTGACGTGTTTGCATAATATAATACTCTATGAATTTATTATTACAATAAATCTTTTTTTTGTGGCTTTCGCACGGGTTTTCGACCCACCAAAGATGGACGACTAATCCGGTTCGTACGTAGAGGCATGCGCACTGGTCAAGCGTTGTACCCGGTATTCGCCGGATACGTTCTTGGAAGGAGCTCCTTGCCACTTGAACCCAAGCAACTTGGTTTTTATTACAATAAATCTTGAGGTAAGAGAAATATTGATCTAGAATCCCTTAATATTAAATTATGCAATGCAATTTTAACCGCCAATTTAAAATTGAACGGCCATAATCAATTACTATGTGCTGCAAGTTTACTGCAGAAAAACCAGTTGCAAAAAATACCACCCTGCCATGGTTACATATCAAGCTCATATTTTATGGAATCATCTCATATAGACTCAGATTGTATGTGTGGGTGTATAAGTAATAAGCACGTGTTTTCTTAAAAGTTGCAACGGCCCATACAGTAAAAAACAGAGCACTCCACTTTGCTCTGATCTGGAATAGAATTCAACATTATATTTCGATTGCTGGCAAAAATTTACTCCCCCACTTCCATGTGCATTGTTAATTAATAGCCATATTTAAGTGTTGAGAAAGATTCACAATAAGCCAAAAATATAGTTTCGCTCATTTTTAACAACAATCTTGGGTCTTAGATGATATGGAAACTCACAACGATCTTGTTGTTTGGGATTTTTTAGATTTTGAAAATTTGTGTTGTTTGATAGAAAATAGTGAGGTTGAAGATAATAGTGTAGACATATTAAAATATAATTCATGGTTTTGCAAGATCTAATGATAAAAATGCAATTGGACCATGGAGGGAAAAAATATACTTCCCCATACTAAATGTCACATGTGCTTTGTGTAAATATCAAGCATTTATTTTATTCTTTCAAGTTTAACAAAATGTGTGGGTGAACTGATATCATTTCAAAAAAAGGTGTGTGACTAACATTTGATTAGGAAATAGATCCTGTGCAGTTAAAATGTATGCAGTCGATACATACTGCCATTCAATTAAGATTCGACAATTGTGATTTTAAGTTAAGATGTTAAAGAGTATACAAAGAATTACAAAATTACATACGTAGAAATCCACAAAAATAGAGGCATATATGATTTGACATCACAATCACAATCAAAATCCAATTACAATTCCTTTCAAGTCAATAGAAATAGAACAAAAATAGAGGCAAATATATTTTGACAGGTTTTTTTTCATAATTAGGAGTATTTATCTGCCAATCAATAAGTATATTTGCATGCGGTATTCACAACTAATTTATAACCAATTTTTATTTGCATGCGATACCCACATAAAAATCTACTATTATATAACTTGTTCTTATCCGTTAAAGGATAAATACCCTAAATTATGAAGGAATAGAGTAGGCCTCACCAATGACGTAACAATTATCTTCCATCATCCAAGGCAATCAATGGTTGATCTTTCAAGCTATCATACACGGTTGCATATCCATAATTAGAGCTATCATCACCAATTTCCTTATAAATGCTAGAAGATGCCTCATGAAGCAAGCCTTTATTCTCCTCAAAATTTTGGTCTGTATCATTCCATGGATGTCTCTCTGTTAATCTTATACCCTCCAACTCCATAGCCACTTCCTTCATACTAGGTCTTTCATCACCTCTAAGCCTCAAACACCTTGCTGCAAGATTAGCAACCTCCTTAATCTCTTCTTTGTTTTCATCACTCAAAATTCCAACTTGAATAGCTTCAAATATTTTATCTTGTTTTAAACAAGACAAAAAGTGCATAGCAAGATTAGTATTCTCTCTTGGCCTATTAAAAGAAAGAGGTTTATCCCCGGTTAGAAGCTCCGCAAGAACTACACCAAAGCTATAAACATCACTTTTCTCAGATAACTGGTGTGTTTGCATATACTCTGGATCTAAGTATCCAAGAGTTCCTTGCACCACTGTTGCTATCTCGGTATGATGAAGCGGAACCAATCTTGAAGCTCCGAAATCAGAAACTTTTGCAGTGTAATTTTCATCCAAGAGAATGTTGGTGCTCTTAACATCTCTATGAATAATTGGTATTGAAGCAGCCGAATGTAGATACGACAAAGCTCCAGCTGTCTCTGCTGCTATCCTTAAACGTGTTTTCCATGTTGGATTATTTGATTCGTCTTTGGTACTTTGTATGAAGTCAAAAAGTGTACCGTGGCTAACGAATTCATAAACCAAGGAAGGAACTTCTGTCTCTAAACAACATCCTAAGAGTTTGACGACGTTCCTATGATTTATTTGGGATAGAATAAGTATCTCGTTAATGAATTGCTCGATTTGAGCTGCATCTATTATTTTGGATTTTTTTACAGCGACAATTTTGTTGTCGGATAAAATTCCTTTGAAGACTGTACCAAAACCTCCTCTACCAATGATTAAGTTTTCGTCGAAGTTTTTGGTGGCTTTTTTAAGTTCCTCTTCCGTGAATACTTGAGTTGATTGCGATGTGTCTTCTCTTTTAGATAGTTTTTGTAGCAAAAGGGAACCACCGTTTTGTTGAAAGAATTTTTGTTTTAATTTGATGAGTTTCCTTTTTTGGTATGTCAAGTAAAGAGATGAAATCGCCACAAATAGAACGATGAGTCCCGCACTTGCTCCTACATTTGAAATGTGTTGAATCAAATTCATGAAATTTCCTATAATTTTAATATCAACAACTTATTAACATGTTGAATCACAAATTATTGTGTTCTTAAAAATTTGATTCTTCGGAGAAAAGAATTCTTATACTCCGAAGTTCAACCTGCAGTCAATGATCGAACTCGAGTATTCTTGATTAATCTATTAATTCAATTTTAACTAATAAAAACTAGTGACATATATATGCTATGCTACACATATAATTAAACAATGAGTCCCGCGCTTGCTCCTGCATTAGAAATGTGTTGAATCAAATTCATGAAATTTTCCATAATTTTAATATCAACAACTTATATGTTGAATCACAAATTATTGTGTTCTTAAAAATTTGATTCTTTTTGCGTCAAAAAAAAAAAAAAAAATTGATTCTTCGGAGAAAAGAATTCTTAAATACTCTGAAGTTCAACTTAATGTTAAAATAGATCGTTTTGCAGTCAATGATCGAACTCGAGTATTCTTGATTAATTAATTCAATTTCAACTAAAAAAACTAGTGACATATATATATGCTATGCTACACATATAAACAATTGGAAGTGAAAATAAATTTGGTATATGCTGAGATGCTTACCAATGGCAACCTTCGTAATTAAATCTCTTTTACTGCACCCTTCTTCCCTTGTTCCATTACCAGATTGCCCATCCGGACAAAAACACTCGTGACGCCCATCCAAGTTGCGGCAATGATTTTCACTTATGCATGTGTGGCTATTAGTCTTACATTCATCAATGTCTGCCAGTGTATATACAGTAATTGTCAGAAACAAAATCACCATGTTGAAGAAAAAAGAGATCATCACTAGTATATTTTGTTAATGTAAAGAAAATAGTTTTTAGAACAATTTTAGTTTCCCTAGATTTTTAGTTATTTGTTAAGTGAGATGTAAACTAGATTAGTTACTGTTAGTATCTCACATCAATTTTAAAGGTCATTCATTTTGTGGATGTGATACAAATTGAAATATACTCCCTCCGTTCCTTTTTATAAGGAACAATTTAGTAAAAAACACACATACCAAGAAATCTTATTATTTTATTAAAAATTCTAAAATTTTATAATCTATTCCAAAAATAACCTTGGTGTATTTAATGCATAGGAAATATGTTATTGTAATTAATGCATAACATTGAAATAGATAAAGGGTAAAAATGAGATTGCTTAATTAATAAAGCATAAATTTAATGATTGTTTCTTATAAAAAGGAATAAATTTGTTTTCTAAATTGTTCCTTATAAAAAGGAATGGAGGGAGTATTTGAATAATTGTAAAATAGATTAGTTACGTAATCTCTAAGAAAAAGTGGAGAGCTTTGATAAAAAAAAAATGGAGAGAGAGAGAGCGAGAGAGAAATCTTCAATAATAATGAGAAGAAATCCAATTTTAATATTTTATATTAATTTTAATAAAGTGTAATATTTTAATTGGTTGTGTGAAAGAGTGAAGTGTTAGGTGAGTATCCATGTAAGAATTTCTTCTATTTGATGTTATTGTTCTAATTAATAATACATCTAATTTGTTTTACTCCCTCTTATCTCATATTATATATAAGGAAAAAATCACATTAATTATTGAATAAACCTAAAAAGTGAATTTTGCTTATGTATATGAAATCAAGTGAGTAAATTTTAAGATAATTGCATGTAGTTCAAGTGCAAATTTAACACTAGGTATGTAATGAAAAAATTTCGTGTATAACCTAATATATATGTGTCAATTTAAGTTTTTAATGATAGCATGTAATGAAAAAATCGTCGAAAATAAGCATTTAAGCTACAAAAGTTGTGAAAAGGGAAGAAGTTGTTGATTTTGAGCGTGCCTTCATTGTTTCTATTAAGAAGTAGAAGATTGTGTTTTCGTTAGACAAGACATAAGGAATCTTTGATGCAAATGTCCAAGTGGGAAAAATGATTATAAAAATAAAGAAATAGCTATATTGAACATGAATATATTTCTTTTGAGTTTTTGTTTAATGTTTCTTGATTTAAATTTCAATTTAATTAATATAAATTTGTTTTTCACATATTATTCTTTAAGAGATTGTGTGTCAATTTAGCTATATTATAGGAATTGAGGATATAGAGTTCAACTTTTGAGGAATTGAAAAGAGACGGATGAGCAAGTGAATCTATAATATGTATAAGTAGGGGTGGACAAAAAACTTCCGTCCGGCCCAGTCCGTCCAATCCGGAAGGCCCGTTTACGTTCGGGTTGGTCCAATCGGGTAAAACGGATCAAGCTGGTTAGAAGAACGGTCTTTAGTGGACTGGGTTGGTCGGATTCGGATGAGTGATCCAAGCCCAGCGAAACCCATACCCGACCGCCTTATGCATATAATAATTAATAAAAGTCTGTGGAGGTCTAACATCACGTGGTCCAAAAACTCCCGATAGAATTTTTTTGGCCCAAAACAAACATCCAAACAAAATAAACAATAAGAAAATCACACCAAATTATAAAATTTTCTTCCAATTCTCTCTTTCATTTCATTCCTAGTTTCTAGAATCCATCTCTGTGATTTTTTTCTACCATTGTCATCAAAAAATTATTCTTTCTCCTTAACCCAAAGTCCCAAACTAGTCTTCATTTCAAAATCTTCTACACCAAGATCTATACTAGATGCTACCTTTCAATCTCATCAACTCCAAGATTTATGCATGTTCAGAAATCAGATCTATTTTTTCTCATTCTGATTCGAACTTGGAGCGACAACATTCATAAGGGTCTAGATCTGTTAAGTCGATTTGTTTATGGATGTTTTTGCTTCTATTTTTCCATTCATTGAATAAGTCTCTTGTTTCATCAAATAAGTTCTACTTTTTTATTTGAGTTCTTCTATTGGGTTTTCTATTCTGTTCATGAATCTTCTGCAAACACTTTTTTGTTGTTGTTTCCAACCCGTGATTAACTACCCGCAAATCCGAGAAACCGTTTCAACCGACACCGATCAAACCGATTACACAGATGGACGGAAATGGGTGGGAATTTTTCATATATGGTTTACTTCGGATTAAGGATTTTCAACCGAATTTCGACCCTAACCGACCGATGTCCACCCCTAGTTCTTACTTATACTGTATAAGTAAGAACTATATGTCTTTCTCTTTCCTCAAAATTCTTTGCCTTTCATGCATTCTCTATTCTGTTGCGGTGCATTTGGCAACAATAGCAAGCTTGCTGTAGCAACCGACTTTTGCAGCATATAACACTCAACAAAGCACAATCTAGTGTTGGTAATTTTAGTATCAACAATTTATTTTGATATAATGTGATTTACTTTAGGCCAATGCAATTATGTGTTAAGTTTGAAACGAGTCAGGGTAGTGCGGAGTGCACGCTCGTCAAACCAAACGTATAATTGAATACGAATAATTGAAACGGGATGCCGGGGTCCAAGGGGCAGCGCCCCTGGCTGGTTTTTCTGAAAAGGTGTTATTTCTGAAAAGGTGTTATTTCGTTTGAATAGTCGTACCCCTTCCCAACAGATATAACCGTTTGTTTTTCTGAAAAGGTGTTATTTGGCATCAGTTCGTTTTCTGTTATTGATCTTATATATAAGGAATCAGTTGGCCTCTATTTAATATACGAAAAAATACTTCCTCTCTATATTCTGATTTGTTCTCTTTTGTCAGAAACAAATTGTTCTTCGAGAATTATCCCCGTAAAGATTTCGTGAACCCAGACAAGTATAGGGTCGAAATACTTTGTTCGGAAAGTGAACAAACACGATTCTTCGAAGATATCCAGGATTATCATACATAATTTCTAACAAACGAACAAAGTATTTTCTGATAATCATGGCTGGAGGAGGAAACACCATCAAGGAGATGACTAAAAGTTTCGGAAAATTGGAAAAGTTTATTGGACAAGACTTCAGGCGTTGGCAGAAGAAGATGCACTTCATGTTGACGACATTGAAGCTGGTGTACGTTCTGTCTACACCGATTCCAGAAATTGGGGAGGATGAAACCGTCGAAAATCTGAGACGCCGATCAAAGTGGGAGAACGACAACTACATATGCAGAGGACACATTCTTAACGGTATGTCTGATCCCTTATTTGATATTTACTAAAACATAGAATCTGCAAAGGAATTGTGGGATTGTCTTGAAGCCAAGTACATGACAGAGGACTCATCCAGTAAAAAGTTCCTGGTGACCGAGTTCAACAATTACAAAATGGTTGAATCGAGGTCTGTCATGGAACAATACAATGAACTCCTCCGAATCCTTGGACAGTTCACACAACATGGATTGAAGATGGATGAAACAATATCTGTTTCAAGTATCATAGATAAGTTGTCTCCTTCATGGAAGGATTTCAAACACAATCTGAAACATGGAAAGGACGAACTGTCTTTGATCAAACTTGAAAGTCACTTGCGCATAGAGGAATCTCTAAGAGCGCATGAGGATAACAAAGGAAAAGGCAAAGAAATTGCTGGACCCTCGGTTAATATGATCGAAGAGGGTGGTAAAAATGATAACAACAAAAACAAAGGAAAGAAGCGTGCTTTCAATAACAAAAAGGGCAATTTCGGTGTTCACAAGAAACCGAAACTAGAATGCTGGAAGTGTGGCAAAACAGGACACTTCAAGAAGGATTGCCGTTTCGGCAAAAAGCACGACAACGCGAATGCAAGTGGTTCAGGAAAGGGGTCTAAGGACCAATCCGAAAATCAAGGATGATGCTATCGCGTGGTGGATTGATTCTGGCGCTACAACACATGTTTGCAAGGATCGTTTCTGGTTCAAGACTTTCGTTCCAGTGGAAGACGGTTCTGTCCTATACATGGGAGATGATCACTTTGCTCCCGTTGAAGGCAAAGGAAACGTGGTGCTAGAATTCAGTTCTGGAAAAACTATTACTTTGTTTAATGTATTGTATGTTCCTAAGTTACGTAAGAATTTAATTTCTGGTCCTGTATTAAATAAGCTTGGATACAAGCAAGTGTGTGAATCTGATAAATATGTATTATCAAAGTCTGGTGTGTTTGTAGGATTTGGATATTATAATAATGGTATGTTTATGATGAATTTGAATGGAGTTCCTAAAGATTCTGGTTCTATATTTATGGCTTCTTCTAATGTTATCAATTTTTCATTATGGCATGCTCGTTTAGGACATGTACATTATAAACGAATGCATGAAATGTCTAAAGACGATTTAATTCCTGTTTTTAATGAAAATAATGAAAAGTGTAAAACTTGCATGTTTACAAAGATCACTAGGCAACCTTTTAAAAATATAACAAGAAAATCTGTTATACTTGAATTAATACATAGTGATTTATGTGATTTGCATGCTACTCCATCACTAGGGCATAAAAAGTATCTTATCACTTTTATAGATGATGCATCTAAATTCTGCTATGTTTATTTATTGCATACTAAGGATGAAGCTTTAGATAAATTTAGAATATATAAAACTGAAGTTGAATTGCAACAGAATGTGATGATTAAAACATTACGTACGGATAGAGGTGGTGAATACTATGATCCTATATTTTTCCAATCCGTAGGAATCATTCATGAGACTACGGCACCTTATACACCTCAACAAAATGGTGTGGCTAAAAGGAAAAATAGAGCTCTTAAAGAAACGGTGAATGCCATGTTATCTTACTCTGGTTTAAGTGAAGGGTTTTGGGGAGAAGCCATGTTAACGGCTTGCTATTTGTTAAATAGGGTTCCTAATAAGAGGCATAAGACTACCCCATATGAACTTTGGTATAAGAAACGACCGAACTTACACTTTCTACGTGTTTGGGGTTGTAGGGCCGTGGTTAGACTTCCGGACCCTAAAAGGAAAACTTTGGGTGAAAAGGGTGTAGGTTGCATCTTTGTTGGATATGCTAAGCATTCCAAGGCTTATAGGTTTTGTGTTATAAAACCTAATGACTCGATCTCTATTAACACAATTATAGAATCGAGAGATGCAATATTTGATGAGAATTGTTTCTCTTCTACACCTAGACCAAAGGACCTTATGCCAAAATTGGATGAATCCCTAAAGGATGATCATTCAAATGAAGTAGCAAATGAGACATTCGAACCTCGTAAAAGCAAGAGAGCTAGAAAAGCTAAATCTTATGGGTCTGATTTCCAACTATATTTAGTTGAGGGATCAAAGGACCAGATTGATACACAATACTATTATTGTTATAATATAGAAGAGGATCCAAGAACGTATGATGAAGCTGTGAAATCTCGAGACTCTATGTTTTGGAAAGAAGCTATTAATGAAGAGATTGGTTCTATCATGGAAAATAATACTTGGGTATTATCTGATTTACCACCTGGTTGCAAACCATTGGGTTGCAAATGGATCTTCAAAAGGAAGATGAAAGTCGATGGTACAATTGACAAGTTTAAAGCTAGATTGGTTATCCAAGGCTTTAGACAAAAAGAAGGGATTGATTACTTCGATACCTATGCTCCAGTTGCTCGTATCACTACTATTAGATTGTTGATTGCCTTGGCAGCCATTCATAATCTAGTAATTCATCAAATGGATGTCAAAACAGCATTTCTGAATGGTGATTTGGAAGAAGAAGTGTATATGAAACAACCTGAAGGATTTGTGATGCCTGGAAATGAGCATAAAGTGTGTAAGCTAGTTAAGTCGTTGTATGGGCTGAAACAAGCTCCGAAGCAATGGCATCAAAAGTTTGATGAGGTTGTTTTGTCTAATGGTTTCATTCTAAACCAAGCTGACAAATGTGTATATAGCAAATTTGATACATCCGGTAAAGGAGTTTTCATTTGTCTATATGTTGATGACATGCTGATTTTTGGCACCGACCAAAATCAAGTTGATAAAACAAAGAATTTTTTGTCATCAAAGTTCTCCATGAAAGATATGGGAGAAGCGGACGTTATTCTTGGTATTAAGATTAAACGGGAGAATAAGGGGATTGTAATTACACAATCTCATTACATTGAGAAAATACTCAAGAAGTTCAATTATGAAAATTGTTCTCCGGTAAGTACTCCCATGGATCCGGGAGAAAAGCTTATGCCAAATATAGGTAAACCTGTGGATCAACTTGAATACTCAAGAGCTATTGGCTCCTTGATGTATGCTATGATTAGCACTAGACCAGATATTGCATATGCGGTTGGAAAGTTGAGCAGATATACTAGTAATCCTAGTAGACATCATTGGCATGCAATAACTAGGGTATTTAAATACTTGAAGGGTACTTTGAATTATGGATTATCATTGGCATGCAATAACTAGGGTACTTTGAATTCAGATGCTAGTTGGATAAATAATGTTGAAGATTCATCCTCTACAAGTGGTTGGGTGTTCTTGCTTGGGGGAGGTACCATCTCATGGGCTTCCAAGAAGCAAACTTGTATAACTAGTTCCACAATGGAATCTGAGTTTGTAGCATTAGCTGCTGCTGGTAAAGAAGCAGAATGGTTAAGAAATTTGGTATATGAGATTCCGATATGGCCTAAACCGATATCACCAATTTCTATCCGTTGTGATAGTAGTGCCACATTGACTAAAGCATATAGTCAAATATACAATGGAAAGTCTAGACATTTGGGTATTAGACATAGTATGATTAGGGAATTAATCATGAATGGGGTGATATCTATTGAGTTTGTTCGGTCACAACAAAACTTAGCTGACCACTTGAAGAAGGGGTTAGCTAGAGACTTAGTGCAGAAGTCGGTAATTGGGATGGGATTAAAGTCCATTTAAATCTATTAACTACGGTATACCCAATTCCCTTATAATACAACGTTAGAAGCAGAATTCAATGTGGAAAGATCGTAATTAAAGATTGGAGCAATTGTGTTTATATTCCCAAGGTATGTGCTCAGACCTGCAAGTGATGGATAGTTTGAAGTATATCTTCTTAATGGTTCTTTTGAAAAATTGCAAATGCAGGTGCAAGATTAAAAGGATCAACTATGTAAGCATGAAGTTTTGCCGCTTCAAGAAGTTTGGACTTGGCTTCCTATATGCTTATTAATGGATAAGGACACATGGCTTGTAAAGTGTCAAGTATGAATAGTAGAGTATTGTAATAAACATATGTGTACTATATCTTCAGATATTCAAATGGATTGACGGGTTCAATCATTGTGACACCCCGATTTTCGAGTATTTGGAACGTGTATTTGTACTAAGATGAAAATTCAATCGCAAGACATTTTCATTTAGGCATTTGTTTGATCGTTATATCTTTAAGTAAATCAAGGATTATACTAAAATGGGGGGAGTTTGTTGGTAATTTTAGTATCAACAATTTATTTTGATATAATGTGATTTACTTTAGGCCAATGCAATTATGTGTTAAGTTTGAAACGAGTCAGGGTAGTGCGGAGTGCACGCTCGTCAAACCAAACGTATAATTGAATACGAATAATTGAAACGGGATGCCGAGGTCCAAGGGGCAGCGCCCCTGGCTGGTTTTTCTGAAAATGTGTTATTTCTGAAAAGGTGTTATTTCTGAAAAAGTGTTATTTCGTTTGAATAGTCGTACCCCTTCCCAACAGATATAACCGTTTGTTTTTCTGAAAAGGTGTTATTTGGCATCAGTTCGTTTTCTGTTATTGATCTTATATATAAGGAATCAGTTGGCCTCTATTTAATATACGAAAAAATACTTCCTCTCTATATTCTGATTTGTTCTCTTTTGTCAGAAACAAATTGTTCTTCGAGAATTATCCCCGCAAAGATTTCGTGAACCCAGACAAGTATAGGGTCAAAATACTTTGTTCGAAAAGTGAACAAACACGATTCTTCGAAAATATCCAGAATTATTATACATAATTTCTAACATCTAGGTATAACCGAGAGAGAATGGTTAAATCTCTGCCAATTGTTTCTTCATCTCCTTAATTTGGTTCACTTATCCACGTTGACTTGGTTTATCTACTCTATATTGAATAATGTGTTGTGTTGAAATTATGATTCTATTTTAATATGATATAAGGTCATTTGAAGAAGATAAGATTCTAGGTGATTAACGTGCATTAGAGTTCTGTTTATTCTTTTCCATTTTTTCACTCACATTTTTACCGGATAAAACGTAGAGGGGGTGATACTAATCTTTTTCATTTTTTAAAAAAAAAAAAATCTTATTCTTGAGTATAAGAATATATTTATTATTATTTACAGTATTTTATATTGGGTTTGTGCAACATGTGTGAAATATTGTGCATGTTAAAAAAATTTCATATTTTTTTTTTAAAAAAAAAACAACAATTATCTATTAAAAAGTTATACATTTAATATAAAATACACAATTAAAATTATTTTTAAAAAAAATAATTACCAATACGTGTCGGATACTTCTCCGATACACGTATCAAAGAAGTATCGGGAAAATAATGTTTTTTTATGATGGAAATTGAGGAGATGAGATTGATACAATTTGTGTTTCCTCTTAAATAGTGAATGTTAGAGTATGATGTTCTTTATGGATTGACAACCATGTGTTTTTTGGATGGTACCGATGATATTTTGTTTTTTGGATAGTAATAATTATCCTTTTTGGGTAGTACTTAATTAACTTGAGATATGTAATTGTCACTTGTTTGCTCAGTTTGAATAATTTGAATGTTAATTTATTATTTTTCTCGATTTTTGTTATATTTATATATTTAGTTTTAAGTTTATTTTTAAAATAACGTATCGCGACCGTATAAAAAAAAAAAACTAAATTTCATTTTAAAGTTGTTAAATAATTTCTTTTGTTGTGTAAAAAAAAAATTTCAAACTTTGTTGTCTTTAAATTTTTAATTTATTCAACAAAATCTTACATATGGAGTAAAGTAGTTTGAACCATATAAAAATTAGGACAAATACTAATAAGTAAAAGAATAAAATAAATTACGAAGGATGAACAACAGAATTACCTTTGCAGCCATCTGGATGATACGGGTTTCCTGTATAACCTTCCTTACATTTACACCGGTAACCACCAGAATCAATTTCCGACTCAATGCAATCACTATTACTCTTGCAAGCATAATTAAGTTCACCCTTTGAAACCGTACAATTTTCACTTCCAACACTCCAATCAAGAATCAATGGAAGCTCCTCATAAGGAAAATTATCCAAATGAGCAAGAGAAAAATTATAGGAACCATCTTTAACAATAAAAGAATAGCTGCACCCAGCAGCAGGTTCCGTGGAATTTGGAAATTCAGAAACTTTTACACCTATTTTCCTCATCTTATGTGGAATATCAACTTGACAACAACCGATACCCGAACATGTTCCGTTTTCAATTACGTCTCGATTATTACCATAACATCTTGTTAAGCAACCGGTCGAATATATTTTTCCGTTGATACGGCTGTTGAGATAACCGAAACTGTCGCATCCAACCGTTACAAACTTGTTTCCGCTGCTGGATATTCTAAAACTCGCAGTGTCTAAAGTGGGTTGATTCGATGTTCCGTTATCACAACGACCGGAGATAAAAAACGACGCTTCAATCTGTCCTTCAGGGATGCTTATGTTGTTGACTTGTACATTGCCCCAAAGTAATTTTGTGTCATTTTCACATGTGACATTAAATTTTTCCGATAGGAAACAATTTGCTTGATTTGCAGGTATTGATGAATCTGGTATACCAAATGGATATGGAACTGTAACATTTCCACATTTCTTTTTGCAACCGGGTAGGGACGTAGAAAAGGATTCATCTGATGCAAACACTATTGTTACCATTGATATTGATATTGTTACCATTATAATTTGGTATAGTTCTGTGAACTTTGTGTTATGTTTCATTGTGTTTTTTTGTTTTAATTGATTGGTTCCTTTGTAGCAAAAGGAAGAAGATGGTTTCATTTATTTATATGGCTTTCTGTGGCTTTTTCTTGGCGCCTTACTAAGTGTGGTTGACTTTGTGTGAAGATTGACTGGGTTTGGTTTACTTCATTTATTATCGCTCTATTTAGTTTTCATTTAGAGAGATAAACACATTTAAAATTAGTGCGGTCCACGAATTAATGGGACTCACTTTTTAATGGATCATATTAATTTTTAATGTCTCTTTTCAAATGGAGAATAAATGAAGAGATAATAAATAAAAAAAACCTAAAACCCAGATTGACTTGGTATATCCTCGCATAAAAATGCATTTTCTTTAACTAATGATATTTTAAAGGTGGAAAATACTAACAACTGTTAGATAATAAGCTATTATCATTGGGATTATAACAATTATCTGTACAAAAAATACTTTTTAGGGTTATTAGGCTTTTATCCCCTGCAAAGTAAACGAGATTTGTTTTATCCCTATAATACTTTTTTTTGAGATTCGGTCTTTCTAAACTGAAGATTCTTTGTTTTATCCCCTGGGTCCACCTGGAGGCTGATGACTGGATGAAATCTCCACGTGTTATTTTAATTTTTTTACCACATGGAAAACCATATCATATTAAATATTTTGTTTTTTAATTAAAATTAAAAAAAAAAACCAATTTTTGTGTTTACAGTAAAATTAAAATGTAATAAAAATGGAAAAAAATAATTTTAACAGAAAACAAAATATAAAAGTTAAAAAAAAAACTTTGAAATCACTTATTCGCGTCGTTCTTCTTCTTCGTTTAAAAATATGTTCAACCATGAAGAAGGAGACTGAAACGCGAAGAAAGGTTCAACCATGAAAAATGTGAACATATTTTGTATAAGTGATTTTTTGTCCTTTTTATAAAAAAAATTGACCAATTTTCAAAGATTTTAAAAGTTTAATTTTACTTATGTCCTTATTTATTATAAGAGTGAATATTAAAAATAAGTAAGTTTTTTTTTTTTGAATCAATTTTAAAAATAAGTAAGTTAGTTGAATTAAGAGTAATTAAATAAAGGGTATACACAAAATAAATTTAAATTTCTATAAGTATATTAAATGAAAATAACTATTTACATTGTACTTCTTAATTTGGTTTGTGCAATTTTTTTAAGGAATATGCTACATATAGCGAAGAAAGTCTCGCGAATCCTTCACGAATGCATAATAACTCCAGGATACCATTTATTTTGTTTTTTCTTTGCATAAGCTACACTGCATGGTTTAATTAACATTTTTTATTACTCTTTATTACTCTGTAGCTGCTAGCTAAAGTATTATTTGGATACTGATACTATATAAATCATAATAAAATGGCTTAATTAACATTTTTTTACCAGTGAATATAGCTTAGTTGGCAGAGATGTTGCATGTTATTGCAGGGACTGAGGTTCGAACTCTGTTACTAATTACTATCACTTATTTCCCTTAAAATGATAAAATTCTAGACACTAAACTATTTGACAAAAAAAAGGAACAAATATATTTTTATATAGGGGCGATCATATCAGAACCAATCCAAAAGTAAAACCGTAAACCGAACAAATCCAAACCGAAAACCGCATTTGGTTTGGATGTATTTGGATGACTTTTTATTCAACCGCGAACCGCAAACACCGCGGTTAACCGCTAAAACCGGATTAAGTTTCTATTATATTCCAATACCGTTAAAATCATATTAAGTTTCTATTATATTCCAATATACATAGCCCAATTACCAAGTCAGTCCACCAAATTAATGGAACTTTAAATTGTTCTTATTTTTTGTATTGTAATGTTACTTTGGTGTTGTAATATTATTTTAGATCAACAACTTTTATCGGTACTGTGATATTATTTTGGAACTTCAAGTTCTTTTTTTGGATGTTTAAAATTGTTTGGTAGTGAAATGTTATTGTGTAAATCGCACCAACCGAACCAATCCAAACCGCATTAGTTTTGTTCGGTTTGAATGGCTTTTTAAAAACTAACTGAATCAAACCGAATCGCATTTTTATCTCGCAGTTAGAATAATTTTTATGCTCAAAACCGAACCAAACTGCACCACGAATGCCCCTATTTTTATGAGTCCAAAGAGAAATATTAATTCATCCAGAGACCAATTTAAAATAAAAAAAATTTCTTAAAGTACCAAAATACTAATTAAGCAAAATAAAATTCATTCTAAATAGTGTTTTTTTTACGGTATACTCGTTAAAACATATGTTAAAAATGGATTGTAGGTTCTTTAAAAAAAAATAATACAATAATGATACCAAATACAATAAAAAGATGCATGTGCTGCTTCGTGAAATTCGCTTTAAATATATTCGCTGCATATAGCAGCGCTCTTTTTTTAAAGTATTCTTTATAAAAAGGATATCAAAAGGAGTATTAATTTGAGTTGGGAATCAAACAGCAAGTAAGTGATAATACACTAATAAACTCAGACTTAATGAAACTTATCGAACCGCCTGCAGCTACTTGCTTAAAGACTTGAAAGCCATCTATTCTATTAGTCAAATAATACATATATTTAGCTATCACAAATGTGTTAATTCATAAAAAAAAAATTATAGAAATACAAAAAGTAAAAAGATTCACTTATTTGATAGATGTATTTGATCTTAATTTAACACTTTCAAAATCTTAAGAAACTATACAAAGAACTTTGTTAGCAGCAAAAATATTCAACACAACACTTAAAATATATATTTTTTAATTTGGCCCTCTCTAAGAATAACGGCTAGCTTCTCCACTGATATCAAGTATATATTAATATGATAATTGCACTTTTTAAATATCATATATCTTATTTATTATATATTATAGGCAAATTTTATTATGATATATGCATATGTCATAATGGATAAGAAAATCTTTTTAACACAAGGTCGTGTGTTAAGAATAGTACAAAAGAGAAAAAAGATGAATGAATGAATGAATAAATTACTGAGATGAGAGTCGATGAAGAACATGAGAGAAAAAACTAAAGAAGATCCATTTTCATCTCTGTTGTTGTATTCTCTTAAGCTTTGTTTGGGAGTTGGATTTAGGAAAGGAGTGGAGGGAAAAGAAAGGCGTGTGGAGGAGTACATCATTGTTTGGGAGTTTTAAAAAAATATTGGAAGGTTTTGGGAGGTTTCGGAGGGGAGTGATTATTGTGCATAAACAATGAAAATTACTTAGCGCACCTCCATATTACTCGTGCATCCCCCCAAATTTCTCACACACCCCTCAAATTTCTCGTGCATCCCCCAAATTTCTCGTGCACCCGCCATATGACTTGTGCCCTCAATTTTATTTTATTTTTCCCCCCACATTTATAGCCTAAACCATTAAGTGCATAAGGTGGTTTCGGCTAGAAATCTGAGAGGGGGGAGAAAAAAAATATGTTAAGTGCATAATTATAAAGTTGTACTCCAAAACCATTTTATGCATTTAATGGTTTTGAAGTAGAACCATCTGAAATCATTTCACCAGCAAACTGATTTTGAAGTAGAACCCTCTGAAACCATTTCACCCGCAAAATGGTTTTGACTAGAAATGTGGGGGACAAAAAAAAATTAAAAAATAAAAAAATTGGGGGGTGAACGAGAAATTTGGGGGGGTGCACGAAGCAATTTCATTGTTTATGCACCGTGCATAAGGAAAAAACTTATGCACCATTCTCCCGTTTCGGATGGCTTATTTTGTCCAAATTTAGAGTTTCCACAAATTGAGGGTTTTGGAGGGTTAAATATATAAATTGACGATTTTACCCTCATAATAATATCAAATATTGTTTTTTATACATAAAAATTGTAAATAATTTTTATTGTATCAAATTTTTAATAAAATTATAAAAAAAAAAAAAAAAAAATCAGATTTAGAAAAAAATAATTAAATAAAGTCTTCATCCTTTCAAGAATTTTTATAAAATTGGAAAAAAAAAAAAAATATTTATACGATATATTACAAGGTATAACACAATTTATTGATTTTAAAAGTTAAAAAGGATAAAATAGTAAAATTATCACATAAGTCATTCATCGCCTTTTCTTGTTGGTTTTTTAACTCCCAAACAAAAGGGGAAAATATTCCCTCCTTTCTCCCTTCCTTCCCCTCCTCTCCTTAATCTTTCCTTCTTTTCCCCTCCCCTTCAAACTCGCGAACAAAGCCTTAAGAGATTTGATCGATCTAAAGATAAAATAACTATGGCCTATGATGGACTAAAAGTAAACATCCATTGGTCCAAGCTACGGATCCAACTTGGAAATTCTCTTCCGTGGAATTTTCTCACGTGCACTTCTAGTAATATCCACACCTTCAAATTTTATTATTGTTATTAAAGTTTCTTAATTTTTAATTTTGTGTGGCTGAGATGTCACTAGGACTCTATTTGACAAAAATAACGAATAACTGATAAGCTAGCTTATAACTTATGATTTATGGTTAATAGTTTATAGCTGATGACTGATAAGTTGATTGAAATGTTTGGTATAATTAGCGGTTGAACTGAATGGTAAATGTAAAATGACAAAAAGGGCATATAAAATCTCTTATAAAAATTATAATTAAATCTATATCTAATTAATATTTAAGACACTTCAAATATAGTTATTCAAATTTATTAATTTAATATATCTTTTATATATTATTAATTTTTTATATAGAATTATATTTTATTCTTTGAATTTTTATTTAAATTTTGTTTCATTGCAATTATTATACTTTATATAAAAGATTAAACATTATATTTTTTTAGATTTTTATAATAAATACATAAAAGATAAATCAAATGTACTAAAAAAATTGTGACAATATAGGTACATGCATATTTAATAATAATATAAACACATGAAAAATAAATCAAAAGTACTAAAATGAATTGGTGATAATGATAATATAATTATGTACGGTGCGTCATAAAATATTGTTACGGTAAATAATTTTTTTAAGGGGAATGTTAACTTGTGCCCTTAAGGGCACATGTTAAGAACACCAATATGAAAAAAATTTATTAAAACTTGTGTATTATTCAATTTTCTAAATATTAAATACACATTTCTATTTTTAGGTAGCTTATCATGTGCCCTTAGGGCACATGTTAACATGACCCTTTTTTAAAAATATTTATGTACAACAACATTTTAAAAGGAGATATAACAATGACAAAAAAAGAAGTACAATATAGTAAAAATAATAATGGATAGGCTAGCATAAAAAAAGTTACGAAATTTACCTATTTTATTTTGAATTGTAATAATATATTTTTAAAGATAAAAATGAATTTAAGATAAAAGTATATGAGGGAAAATTGGAAGAAAAAATGATATCATAAGATGCTTTAATTATTAATAATTAATTTTGTATTTTAATTATTTATTTATGATTAATTTTTAAACATTTATATAGTATTTTAGCTTTAATTTATTTCAAATTAAATCAACATTTATCTCCATTAGTTTTATGTAGGATATTCATTTTCATTATATATAAATCAACTAATATTATACATAAATGTATATTTTTATTAGTGAATGTTAATATAATGCATTTTCTTTAATCTAGTCTAATATATTAAAAAACTGACTGCGTCATAGAACATAGCATAAACTATACAATTGAAATATAGAAAGAATATTTATTTTATTTTATAAGCATTGGAAGTAAAATGTCAAAACAAAAAAAAAAATATATTGGAAGCAAAGAAATGACGTTTTTATTTTATTTTATATTATAATAAATTAAAATGGATTTTGGGAAAAATGACAAGGGTAAAAATGGAAGAAAAGATTATAAACTATAAAGCTAATAGAAATAGCTTCTAAAAAATAAGATATAAATCAATAAATTATTATCAAACAGATCTTTTAACTTATAAACCATAAAATATAAGTTATAAGTCAGTTTAATGGTGTTGTCAAACACATTCTAGATCTCTCCTTTCACATGAGAGGATCCAGTCTCATAGTAATAGTAATTGATTGGAACGAAATATTAAAAGACACAGCTTTTAATTTTGAATTTTAGTGTATTGATGACAACAGTAACGTGTTTGATTAGTCACGGGAAGGGACAATTTTGTGAAAACAAAGTGCACCAGGCATTTGATTTGAACCATATATTTCAGTCTTTAAAAACAAAACTCTATCAATTGTGCATGTTTAGCAATAACCTTAAACCGTTAAATTCATGTTTTTTACGGGCAAGTCAGTCAAACATGTAATATTCAAAAATGAATAAAATAAACTAATTCTTAAAGTCTAACAATTGTATCGATTTTTATTATGAGCAATGATCTAACTAGACACCATGTCAGTGCATTAGCACAGGCGATATATATGACATAACAATTTATATATATGTGACATATGATATGGATAATACGGAAAACTTATTTATAAACAACATTTTCAGTTTCATCTGTATCTTCTTTTTCGTCAGTTATTAATATTTTCAAGTTTTTCCTTGAAGTTACTCTTGACATTACAACATATAGTTGACCATAAAAGAAAATTGACTGTGGAAGATATACACCAACATGTTTAAATAACTGACTCTGACTCTTGTTGATCGTCATAACAAAGGAAACAACCACTCGAAACTGCCTACGTTGAAACTTGAATGGGATTATTTTATCTGAAGGAGTCAATGATAACCTAGGAATAAAAACTTTTTCACCAATATTGCTGTGGGATATCACTTTACTTTCAACGAAATATGTTTCCAATTTTGTAACTATCAACTGTGTACCATTGCATAATCTCAAAGATTGTTCTGTGTTTCTGAGCAACATTATTGGTACTTCAACTTTTAATCTTAACTTATGATTCGGAACTCCATATGCAATGGTGATATTTAAAAATTCAAGTGTATGAATATCATCTGGTGTGTCAAGATTCGATTTGGCTTGATGCGGAGAATCATAACTCAAATATATTTTTTTCTTCTCCAAGAATTAAATCCAAAACATAATCGTTTATTGCATCAACAATTGTATTTTTAGGAGCTAATATAACATTAATTAGTTATTTTATAAAGAATTTTTAAAAGTTCCATATAAAAACTGATTGAATTTTATAAGCAATGAAACAAATTGAATTTATAGTATAAAAAGAAAAATCGAGGATATGATAAAGAAAAATTCAAAAAAAAAAAAAAAGGAAAAAAAAAAGAAATACAATATCATTCATCACAACCAAAATATTTAAAAAATGTAGTTCAGATACATCAAATAACAATAATTGGATTAAAAAAAAAATTGAAAGTGCGATGAAAAATAAAACGTAGTTGATACATTGAAAGTCACAGTTATTAGGTAGTGTTACCAACATATTTCAAACGATATATATATGAGATATCTATGAGCGAATAGAATGTTTTGTATAAAAAGAGAGACCAAAATAGAGATTATTATGAGGGTAATCATCCATCCAAGTGGATATCGATAAGATCATGTCATGAATATAACCGTTATGACCGTAATAATAGGAGCACATAGGATTATTATGAGAAATAGATTCCCTGCAGTCAGTTTTTGACTGCAGGTTAATCTCAGCCTTCTAAATTTATTAAAATATATTATTTTTTTGATCAAAATCAAATCCAAGGGCTCCTATGCAGTGACTGCATGACTGCACCATGTTTTGACTGCATGGGATCCAGGTGTGAACTAAGTCACACCTAGACAGTTGGCACCATGACTAAAGAAGTAGATGGAATGACTTCTTCTTCTGATAATCTCCACATTTCTTATACTCTCTCTCTCTCTCTATATATATATATATAGGGGACATATCTAGTGAGAAATGGATCTCTTATGTGAGAGTGAGAGGATTTATTATAAACCATTGGATTAAATTTAATGGATGAGATTAAAAATTTTAACTAAAATTATCATATGGTCTATTTCATATTATCAATGATACAAAAGAAAAAAAAAAAAAAAAATCGCCTTTCCTGTTCTCTCTCATTCCCAAATCCAATCACCCCCACCAATTTCTCATCTCAGCCTTCCCCTTTCCCCATTAATATATTCCCCCAGTAATTTATCTCAGTTTCAATTGGTCATTCGATTTCATTCTTTTCTATTAGGGTGTGATGTGTTATATCAGTCGTACCAATTAATTTGTAGAGAAATAACTCAACTTCTGATTTTTATAATTATTTAACTATAAATAATAGTTAATTAATATTAAATAAAGAAGAAGAAAAAGAACTCAGGTATGAAATAAAGCACTAAGTTGGGGACCTGGAATTCGAGAAGGTTAGCGACGACGACGGTTGTGGGTGATTGGAATTGGGAACGAGAGGAACGGAAAGGCGATCTTTCTTTTTTTTGTATCAATGATAATATGTAATAGACCACATGATAATTTTAGTTAAAATTTTTAATCTTATTCATTAAATTTAATCCAATGGCTTATAATAAATCCTCTCACTCTCACATAAGAGATCCCTTTCTCACTAGATACGTCCCCTATATATATATATATATATATATATATATATATATATATATATATATATATATATATATATATATGAATGAGAGATAAGAATAGTTGAAAAACACATAATATCAGTACTTATATCACACACATGTGACCTAGGTGATCAAGAACTATGTGATTCTGATTTCCGTTGAGGGATACATAGGATCTGGAACTTCCTGTTGAGTCCATCACCAGTTACATCATCTCGGAACATTAGCAAGAACATCAGTCATAATCAAAACTAAATTAAATATGGTGGAAAAAGGCTTGGAAATGTTCAACGTTCATATGGAAACAGTTTAGTAGCATATTAAATTCAAAGATTTAAAGATTTTTTTGAAGGTGTTTATTTTTGCATGGCGTCTCTTGCGTGATTTGTTGCCAATGAAGTCAAACTTGGTTATACGAGGCATACTCTCTCCAGATTTTCAGTTTTATGTGACGAGTTGTGGTGGCATTGAGACAGCTCATCATTTATTTCTCTCGTGCAACACTTTTGGTTCTCTATCGGCTTTAGTTCGGTCTTGGATTGGTTTTTTCGGCGTGGATGTAGATAGTCTCTCTGATCATTTCGTTCAGTTCACTTGTTCAGCTGGTGGTCTTCGTGCATGGCGGTCCTTTTTGCAGCTTGTTTTGCTTGCTTGTGTTTGAGACTAGCTTGTGTTTGAGTTGTGTGGAATGAAAGAAACTTTCGTGCCTTTATTAATATGGCAAATAAGCTCCTAGAAAAAGTTAAGATGTTCTCCTATCGGTGGGTGCGAACGAATAATGTTACCTTAGTTTTCAACTTTCATTATTAGTGGTCGAACTCTTTCATCTATTTGAATATCGATTAATTGTTACTTTTTATTATTTATATTCTCTTGTAAACTTGTATAGATCTCCTTAGTACGCCTTATGTTGAGGGCTACTGTTTTTTTGTGATTATATAGTGACCCACGTATCGTAGATAAATCCTCCAATAATTAGCTCCTCCCCTCTCATATTTTTTTTTTTTACTAAATAAAAGATATTCATTCATTCAAATTGATAAGAGTACATCGTTGCAATACAAATTTAAAATCGCTAAAAACAAAAAGGATGAATCTGCAAACAAACTCACAGCATCCGTGTTAATAGCATAAAACGGCACATTGCATAAGCCTACATATTTGACCATATTGAAGTTTCCGGAATATTCATGCCTCCGGATTTGTAGCATTGATGACACAAAAGTCATTGATTTGATCTGCACTGGATCAACCTTAATCTTTCAACCTGAAACAAATGAACGCCGCACCAAGACGGGACAACAATACTATCAAAACAAATGATGAAATCAAAAAACAAACGAAAGAAATACTAAATATATGTAAAAATCACACTTATTTAATTAAAAGAGAAAGAAAACGATTTGGAGGATCTTTTCTCTCATATTAATTCTAGAGGGTCTTTCCTCTTTTGTTTAGTATATTCAAATATATATGTGGAGTATTGATCTATCACATGACAAACTTTTCAATATTCAAACTTTCTTTTTACGGCAATATTCAACTTTTGAAATAATGGAAATTGCTATAACACTTTCGATTTCAAATTTGTTTCTTGCATAAACGTTAATATTCCACACAAACGATTTGTTTTGTTTCCCATAAATTTGTACATTAAATGATAGACCCGTTCCAACTAAAGAATAGACTAACCAAGCTTTGGAAAATGCTGGTTATTACGGAACGGTCAACAACTAGAAATACACGTGTTAAACATATATATACACTTAGAGTTTTGGGTATCATACATCACTAAAAAGTGGTCCCTACAATGCCATATAGTATTTATGCAACTCATACGTGTTTTGCTCCAATGGTGATATCACTCTAGGTATCATACATTATTAACAAGTTATAGGGTGTCATGTTGGGTCTCGATGAGCCAGGAGGATTGGAGGCCCTCTTTTTGTTTTGTCCTACCAGTGGTTGATCCTTTCTTCTATCTTTTAGAGCGGTTTTCTTCTTTCCGCGGAGGTGCTTTTGAGGGGCTCTTTTTGTGGTGTTGTGCTTTCTTGTAGTTTCTTTTTTGTTTGTTTGCGTTCTTATCTTTTCTTAGTCATTGTTAGATTTTGATAGAGTGTACTTCTGGTACCTCATTATCTTCTGAACCATTTGTACTCATTTTATTTTTATTTTAATATATTATATATTTGCCATTCAAAAAAAAAAGTTATTAATTCTATTTAATTCGATTATACAAAAAAATGTAACATTAAATTGATGATACGGTACCTTAAATAAGGTACCGGTATCATCAATTTTGATACCCTCTATGTCACGTCATGGAACTCCAATGATAAAAAAATAAGGTACGGATCATTAGTCTATGATACTCTTTATGATACCCTTATTGGAGATGCTCTTAGTATATATTTACTCCGTCCCAAAAATACTATTTATATATTTGCTTTGACTTTTTGTTTCTACTAATAAATAAAAATAAATATTAGCATATAAAATTTTGTGAGATTTTTATCAAAAAAAAAAAAAATATTTGTGAGATTCATCTCAATAAATATTTTCAAAATATCAAATTTTTACTATTATACATTTAAAAATATTAATCGTCAAAGTTATGCATTGACATGCATGCAGGACTCAACTAACTGAATCTTTTTAGGACGGAGGGATTAGCTGTCTTTTGTCAAAAAATTTCATAACATTTTTTGCAAAAAATTCTCGAGAATTTATTCTTTGAACATTTTCAGAGAAAAACTCTAGTGCTTTTTTTCAAACATAAAATTTCTAAACTCCTTTTTTCCAAAATAACATTCTATAAAAAAATTTCCAAAACAAATTTTGAGAATTTTTTCCCAAGAAATTCAGTTTGTTCTCTCTCAAGAAAAACTTTTGAACTTTTTATCGAAAAGATTACGAGAATTTTTCCCCGAAAATTTTCTGAAGTATTTTGAGAAAACTTTGATACTTTTTTTCTGAAAAAAATTCATACCTTTTTTCGAGAATAACTTCAAACCCTTATTACGAAAATGTTTTCAAGAATTTGTTTCTCAAAAAAATTCTAAACTATTTTGGGCCTTAGGTTCTATTCTATATTTATAAAACTGCTATTTAGGTTCCCATTTATCCTCCCGGCCAGGCCCCTCAAAATACCTCCACTTTGCACCCAAGATAGTTTGGTTTCTAAGAAACGAAATTCAAAATATTTTTGTTTCGTAGGATACAAAATTGTGAAAATGCACAAGAACAAAGAATAAGCGTAGACATTGACACTCAATTGTTGCAGAAAACCACAATTTTGTATCTAGGTGACAAAATCCACAATTTTGTATCTTAGGTGACCCAGATGTGCGCGACAAGGCAAACCTACTATGTTTTAACATAATTTCGGTTCTTAGGTGACAAAATTTGTTTCCTTCGTTTTTCTAGGATACGAATATCTTAATAA